>CM073764.1:94260183-95581479 GCA_037127475.1 Arma custos
AGGATATAAGAGTGATCGAGCAACGATACCAAGGGAAGTGGAATACCGCCATGATGGCTGATTACTGTTGGAACCTAAAATGGTACTCTGAAGGTGAAAGAACATCCAGAAGGTCAAGAAAAAGAAAATTCTACAGTGACTAGTTTGTTCTTCAATTGAACACTTTTGTTAAAAATAATATATATATATATATATATATATATATATATATATATATATATATATATATATATATATATAAAATAAATATTGAACCTAATTGTTGTTGTTTCATTAAGAACTTATGTAATTATAGATTTGAGTTTTATTTTACTTCTAATTTTCCTTTAAATTTACCTATTTGATCAATCATTCAAAGACAATTATGTTTTTTATCTTATAAAACTAATCACATAAATTTACATAAGTTGTTAACGTGAGCAAATCAAGTGGGCGGTAATAAGTTTCAAGCATTAAAAAGAATTCATTTAAAAATTAGTCTAAACAATTTGATAACAAATATTAAGAATTTTCAATAGGCTTTCTCACAATTACAGCTGGTGGTGTTGGTGCATGCATTATTTATATTTCATATACTGACTGCTATGGTGAAAAAGATTATCATACACAATTAACATACAATTGGCATTTTAAAATGAGTAAAGATAACCATTGACATTAATTAAATAGTGTTTATTTTATGCTATTCAACAAGCAATTATTGTGTTGTGCAATTGTAATCCTGTGAGAGATTTGGTTATTGTTATTCAAAGGTTTTCTTGCTATAGTATCCTGTAATAGCAAAAAAATAAACATACAGAATGATAAAATAATTGGAGAATAGTCAAAATAACTATGGGACCTATTACCTAGATCTGTAAACTGTGGAGTAAATGTTGTTAACAAATCGAAAGCATAAAGTATTACTCAGTGATAAAAGCAAGTTTCTCTTTTCAATAATAATAATAAGCAGTTCTGTTGGGTACCTGCAGAATTGTAAGAAAATTCTTCAATCAGTAACTCCTTATACAAGATTGAAAAGACAACAAACTGTCCGACGCTTTTGCCTACTTCAATATTTACTGGACAAACGCTCTAAGCTCCCAATTAATCACAAAAGACTCATTTACATGACAGTTATCAGACCTATTTGGATATACGGAGTTGAGCTTTGGGGCTCTACTAAACCATCCAATTCATCTTGTATCCAATCCTTACAATCGAAAATCCTTCATAAAATCCTCAATGTTCCTTATTATGTCACAAACAAACTCGTCCATCATGATCTTAATATCCCGTATGTTGCTGATTTGGCCTGAACTAGATACCCATCCTTCCATGACAAGCTCCATACACACTTAAAACCGCTAACTTGCTTTCCATACTATTCCTGATAAGGAGATGTCTGAAAAGAAGATGGCCTCGAGACCTTCTACTATAGAACTTCATTGGAGTGGTACCAATGGTTTTTTAATGTCATTTGTTCATATTAGCAGATTCACTTGTTGCAATATTATTACAGTTGTAAATATCAATAAATTAATATAAAAAAAAAATCAGTAACATTTACACTTCCCTTGAATTTTGAATTCTGGGATGTGAATTTGACATCTGAGAAATCTGTGACAAAAATATAATAAAAATAATAATAGAAACTTTATTTATTCTGGGACAAGCCCCTTTAGAATAAAAATACATGAATAATCTATAATCCATAATAGAGAATGGAGATAGTTGGGGGGGGGGTGCAGTCAAGAAAACACCAAATAAGTCAGGACTTATTTAAATATATAATACAAGAATTAAAAACAATTTTGATTTTTGTAATAAAACATTGCAATATATTTTAAAACATAAAATATTCCAACTTTTAGTTGGTTTTTAAAATTAATTTTGTTCAGGCTATTTCAGTATAAGAAGATTGACTAGATCAATTCTAAAAAAAATTCTAAAATTAGATTTTACACCCCCAGATTGTTATTTGAATAAATTAAAACTTCTATTGATGTATTTTTGGAAATATTAATGATCTCAAGCACCTAAGAATTAGTAAAGTTAATATGGTAGAAATATGACCATCTGTAATGTTTAAAGTAGGTTTAATCTTGGATTTGACTTAGACATAAGATATATTCTTAAATTAGGAGAACAAAAAACCTATTTCCAGTAAAAAAATTTTCTATTCTTTATTTTCGAGAAACGTTTCGGCCAAGGCCATTCTCAATCTTCTACTTTAATTGTTTCATTTTTTTTATACTTATTATATGGTTAACAATTTGACCATAAGTCATTCATCTGTAAAAACATGCATAAATTCTATAATTATAACAATATAAATAATTCAATAAATAAAACTGTATATAAAATATTTCTATTGTCCAACAAATAACCAAAATAAAGCATAGATACCTCACATAAGTTGTTTAATTCCATTTAAACTTTTTTTCAAATTCAGAGGGAACCATATCCTCTATAGTCATTTAATAATAAGTCAACCTTTGATCTTAGTCTATTATGATCTTTCATATTATTTTCGAAATTATTTAAATAAATTAATATTAATATTATATCTAAACAACTCTCAATTTAAATAAATGAATAAATAAATAATAAATAAAAACAAACAATCATATTGATAATTATTCTGACATTATGTTATATTTCAATTGTTTTAATAAATTAAATTACTATGGCTGGTTCAGGTGAAGTTTAGAAGGCAATTACTGAGAAGGTTATTGTGACAGTTATGTTTTGAGCAGATAAAACCTATATATTATTTCTTTTTCAATTTTAGAATAACGGATGAATATAACTTACTAATATCTCCTGCTTCTTTTCTATCGTTGACTACATTTTCTATATTGTCATTAATGCACAAAGCTTCTAGGCATTTCCTTTTAATTGTATTTTTTTCTTTATGTAAAACTTTTGGGTTTTCGAAATTAAAAGTGTGTAATGTTTCTTTGCAATGTGCAGATAAAGCAGTTCCTGTTTTTGAATTAGGCTTAATATTATTTTTATGACGATAAAACCGACTATTTAAGCTATTTTTTGTATGGCCTATATATCTTTTATTACAATTATTGCATTCTATGTCATAAACAACATTTTTATTATCTAATATAGATATTTTGTCTTTTTGGCTTTCTATTATTTTTCTAATTGGATTTTTAGTGTTATGTGCTACTTTTATTTCATGGATATCATAATTTTTAAAGGTTGGTTCTATTTTATTTGATAGGTTTCTAATATATGTGATTGCCTTCTAAACTTCACCTGAACCAGCCATAGTAATTTAATTTATTAAAACAATTGAAATATAGCATAATGTCAGAAAATTATCAATATGATTAAATAATAAATAAAAACAAACAATCATATTGATAATTATTCTGACATTATGCTATATTTCAATTGTTTTAATAAATTAAATTACTATGGCTGGTTCAGGTGAAGTTTAGAAGGCAATCACATATATTAGAAACCTATCAAATAAAATAGAACCAACCTTTAAAAATTATGATATCCATGAAATAAAAGTAGCACATAACACTAAAAATCCAATTAGAAAAATAATAGAAAGCCAAAAAGACAAAATACCTATATTAGATAATAAAAATGTTGTTTATGACATAGAATGCAATAATTGTAATAAAAGATATATATTATATATATATATATCTTTAGATATTACATCATCCTTCGACTATTTCAAATTATTGAATTAGGTAGCAAAAATATACCAGAATCGCTAACAATTATACTTAGGAGAACAATGGGAAAATGTAATAAATGCATTAGTTGATTCATAATTCTTAAAAGTTTAGTTTTCAAGTGTATTGCTTGTGAATTAGTAGATCAAATAGAATTAGTAGTTAAATTTACCACAACTGCCTTTAAAGAAGAACATGGCCCTGTACAATGCTATCAGTGCCAGGAATACGGCCACAACAAGCAATACTGCGCTCGAACATGCCACTGTGCCTGGTGCGGCGAGAACCATCTGCTGAACCAGTGTAAAAATCGCGGAGAAACTGCCACATGCCAGAACTGCAAGGGTCCCCACCCAGCCTTCTCGAAGGAATGCCCGAAGAGACAAGAACTCCTGCGGTCCAAAGCGTAGAAGAAGGAAGCCGCCGTAGCAGCCACACCAGCATTAGGTAGGAAGCCTAGCCGCCTAGCCACCAAGGACACCAGCTATTCTCAACTCATTGGAGGAACACCTGCACAGCAGCCGAGCCAATCAGGTAAGGTACCGCTTCCCCACACCTCTCTTACCCACCACCTCCTTGCTTACCTCCTACTAATACACCACAAATACAACACAAAATACACTTCTACAACCACGTATCAAATCTAAACTAAAAAGAACACAGATCGACTCTGACGGCTTTCAACTCGTACAGGCTAAAAAAGCCATGAATTACATCCCGAGACCTGACATAACCCCGACTATTACTAAAAACTCCTTCACCTTATTGAGCAATCAACCTTCAACTTCAACTAACAACAATACAAATACACCCACCACACCACAAAACACACACAAGCCGGCACCTATAGTAATCAGACCGGCTATGTCGGCCGTGGCTATCAGACGACAACTAATTGATGCTGGAATAGCATCTTTTTTTATTCGGTCAAATAAGACCGAAAATAAAATTTTCCTACAAACAAACGACGACTTTAAGACTGTTGTTGGTCTACTTGACAGTGCCAACAATATTAGTTACCATTCCTATGCTCCTAGAGGTACCAAACCTCTAAGAAGGTACATTCTCAAGGGTTTCGACATAGATCACCCTATAGAATCTATAAAAAGTCATCTAGAGGCCAACTTACCAGGTTTCCAAAATATTTGGAGGATGACAAAAACCGACGAACACGGACATAAACGATTACTAAGCAACATCGTAGTTACTACCAACTGTGATGTAACCCTCGAAAAAATCTCCAAATTGGGCCCCATTGATTATATGGGCTACAGTGTGGAGAAAATGGAAAATACCAATGGCCCCAGGCAATGCCATGCTTGCCAGGAATTTGGCCACACTAAAAATTATTGCGGGCGCATGGTAAAATGCGTTCGTTGTGGTGAAAACCATGAGACCAAAGACTGTCCCAAAACAGCCCCCCCCCTCAAATGCGCAAACTGTGGAGGCCCACATGTGGCCTCATATCGCAATTGCGCAAAAATAATCGAACTTATAAAATCTAAAGTTCAAAATAAAATTGTTGTCCAACAAGACAACAACAATTATCAACAAAGCACTAATAGTGCCACAAAATCTGACCCGCATTCTTTTGCAGGGGTCACATTTTCATGTACCATCCCTCCCCCCAAAAATCCTAATCAGGATGACAAACCCGTATGGGCTAGCGAGCTCATAAACATGTTCAAGGACATGAAAGAAATGTTTATGACATTAATGGGCACACTCAACGTCGTGCTTCAAAATTCTTTCAGTCCTCGACATGGATAGGCATACTATCATAAACTATAACATAACAGGGCTCGTTAAGCGAAAGCTCGAGCTAAAAACCCTTCTGGCCTCTTATAGGCCCTCCGTCGTCGCACTTACAGACACGAAACTAAACGGACATACACACGTATACTTTAGAGGCTACTACCTATACAGACTTGACTCACAAACTAAGCATGGAGGTGTAGCACTATTAGTGCGCAACGACGTCCCCTCCAGACTAATAAACAACAACACACTCAACGATGACAAACACACAGCTATCACAGTACTTGTCAGACTTAAACACAATTACAAACTGACTTGCTTTTACAGAAAACCGAACGCCAAACTCGACACTATCAAAACACTACTTCGAGAAAACGAAACTGACAGACAACATATCATCCTAGGAGACCTAAACGCCAAACACCACACATAGAACTGTACGAAACCCAACGCACTAGGCAACCACTTAACAAAAACAAAATACACAATCATACACCCCAACGCTCACACTTACAGACACCACTCGAACCCATCATACACTTCTACTCTAGACCTGCTCCTCACACAACAGGCACACAGATTTACAAACTGCATCACAATAGACTTCAGTGACAATGACCACATTCCCGTACTCTACGAACTAGGTAGAAACGCAACAACAACACCACCTACTGACTACAAATACAACTTCAAACTAGCTGACTGGAAACATTACAAAAAACTAGCCCACACAAACATACCAAACATCACCCCACTCTCAACCACAGAACACATTGACATAGCCATAAACACACTATTCACCACTATACAAGACGCAGCATCAGCCTCTATACCTACATTTAACCAAACACCCATACACCTACGCAAACCACCACAACACATACTCACTCTCATAAAACAACGAAACAACATAAGGAACTGTTGGTACAGGACAAAAGACCCTACTTACAGACCCATAATAAACAACATGACCAGACAAATCACATCCCTAATGTCGCAGTGGAAAACCTCCATATGGCATGACCAATTACGCCGGACTCACTACGATCCTCATAACTTCTGGAAATTAGTCAAGAGTCACAACACGAAGTCCAAATCGGTCAAAATCCACCGTGGCGATGAGCTTCTCACTCCCGCAGATCAGGCTACTATACTCGCCGACTGTTACGTTGAACGTGACTCAGCACGAACAAACACACCATACCAACACCGCCCTCTGAGCGTTAGCTCAGAGAACATCATATTCTCAACATATAAAGAACTGACTGCAATTCTGAGAAATACTAAGGGAAACAAATCTTCTGGAAAGGACAACACCCCTTATGTCCTATACAAACAATTACCTAGGAAACCCCTCATGTTTCTCTTAAATATCTTTAACTCATGCTCACGCCTTAAATACTTCCCTACGGAGTGGAAACATGCTATTGTCGTTCCACTCTTAAAACCAAAAAAACGAGGAGCTGTACCGGAAGAATACCGGCCCATCAGCCTTCTCAACCACATCTCAAAAATATATGAGAAATTAGTCATCATACACATACGCAAATACTGCGAAACACATGACATTATACCCCCTGAGCAAACGGGGTTCTCTCGCGGAGTAAGCTGCTATCACCACATAGCGAAATTACAACACGATACAGCTCACAACTTAAACAAAAACCTCGCTACAGCCATGATATCCCTCGATTACACTCAAGCATTCGACTCTGTATCCCATTCTATTCTGATAGAAAAACTCAGGCTTCACCAATTCCCAGACCAACTCGTCGACATAATAGGCTCATATCTCAGTGGCCGGACTTTCTCTGTCCGTGTCAAAACTGAACTATCTACAATACGCCCAGTCACTTGTGGGGTCCCCCAGGGCTCGGTCCTTGCGCCGATACTATTTAACATTTATACTGCCCAAATAGTGGGGCAGAAAATCGACAACGTGCAAATAGCCGCTTATGCTGATGACATAGTAATATACAGTGCTAGCATGAATGCTGATCAAGCCATGCGCAAGGCCCAAAAAGCAGCCCAACTGATCACAGAACAGTTACAAGAAATAAAAATACACATAAACACGCACAAAACAGACGCCATCACCTTTTCTTACAGGAAAACACTTAAAACACAACCAACACTAAACGGACAAACAATACAGAACAAAAATCAACTCACATACCTAGGCATGAAACTCGAATCACACCTTTCATTCACAGCTCACACACAACATAGAATACACATAGCACGAGCCACAGCCAATCAACTCAGACATTTACTCTACTCACCGGGGCTGTCACTCAGACTCAAGATCCTACTTTACAAAGCAGTCCTCAGACCCACACTACTACACGGAGCCCCACTCCTTCATTACCTATTTCCGTCAGCCCTGAAGTCACTACAGACCAAAACAGAATCCTACAGAAGATCACGAGAGGCACTATATTAGAAAGACGCAACATGGAACACATACACAACGAACTACAGTTAAACACTGTACAGCCTCACATCACTAGGTGTCACTTGAAATTCTTTGACAACCTCCCTGCATCTCACAGCCCACTCTTCCGAGCAATAACCCCACCCCCCCTTCCTGCTAGGTGGCAGGGTAGGAAGGGGCCCCTAAACCCCGTCAACATCACATCCTAATTTCCCCTCCCTATTCCTAAATCCTCCCCTACCTCCTTTCCTTTCCCTTTTCCTCCTCCCACCCCCCCCCTCTCCTTTTAGCCATAAGTTTTAGTATTAGATTTAGCCTGTAAGTTACTCAACTAGAGAAGGCCCCTCACCTTCAGGTAATATCTTACCTGAAAATGGTTAATTTCAATACTCTCTCAAGTAAGTACACCTTCCATTACTTTTAAGTAGAATAAGGACAATTTATATCTATAAGTACTTTACTAATTACTTGTTTTTATTATGTTTCATGTTTTCGTTTACTGAGGGATCCGAAAAAAAAAAAAAAAAAAATACCTCCACCCTACACCTGAACCACCTCTAGTGACACAGCTCCCCTCGGTACCATCAGCTTACCAGCTGGCACCAGGACAAGATCTCACCCTCTCCTGCCTCTTCGAGAAGTTCAACTTGATGGTGCAGATGATGGCACAGATGTCTCAGATGATGTCTTTGGTGATGGATACCAGGCGACATGACTGAACATCTAGTCATCAGTTATAGCATCAGAGGCCTTCTCTCGATGTTGGCCGAAGTTGAAATCCTCCTACAGCAGCACCGTCCATCGATGGTGGCGCTGACGGACACCATGCTACCCTCCTCTGCTCGAATAAATTTCCATGGTTACACAGTGTACAGGGAGACCTGGATCAAGGCAGGCGTCGCCATCCTCATCCGAAATGATGTACCGTCTAGGAGGGTTCCTAGTCCAGTGTGTTCAACTGCCGGCACTCATATAGTCACTGTTGACGTGCGGTTCAAGACCCGCTTCACGTTTAGCTGAGTCTATAGGAGGCCGAGAGCTGTTCATAAAGCTGTGAGATCGTTGTTGCAACACGCCCAGTCAGTCAGTTGCTATATAGTCCTTGGTGACTTCAATGCCAAACACCCTGCTTGGCTATGTATCAACCATGACCCACTGGGGACTTACATTACCAAGACTGGACTAGTCGCCTACCACCCCGGGGTTCATACCTTCCGGCATGATTCCCCTACCCGGATATACCTTAACTCTAGACCTCCTCCTAACCAGGGATCTGCACACCATAACGGGCTGTATAGTGCTCCCATTCGGTCCGTCAGATCATCGGCCGATTGCATATATTTTCGGAGGTACCCCCGCAGCCCCGACTGCGAGCAAGTACCTCTTAAACAAGGCCGACTGGAAAGAATTTAGGGCTAGTATTGAGGGAAATCTCCCCGTGATCGATCGCCTGAGTACAGAGGCAGAGGTGGATAGGGTAGTGCAAGTCATCACCACTACCATACTGGACTCAGCAAACCAGCATATACCGAAGTTTAGTCCGCAACCCAACACCATCAGGAAACCTCCAAAGCACATTCTTGCCCTCATTGGCCAACGTAATCATCTGAGGAACATTTTCCAGCGCTCTCATGACTATGGGTTAAAACCGGCCATCAATGCGATGACCCAGCAGATAGCCAGCCTCAAGCGAGTCTGGAAAACTTCCTTCTGGCACGAACAGTTACTTAGGAGTCATGATGACCACCGCCAGTTCTGGCGACTCGTCAAAACCTACGTAACTAAAAAGAGGCAGTGCATCTGACTTCCGGAGACAAACTAATGACGCCGGGGGAACAAGCTGAACGTTTGGCGAAGGCATACGAGGCGAGTGATGCTGCTCGGCTGGTAAATGCTCCACCGATCCCTGAGGGACCACTTCCCTGCCCCAATGAGAAACCCATTTTTTCCAATTTCAAAGGTCTTGAATCGGTACTACGGCGCACTAAAGGTAAAAAATCCTCTGGGCTAGACAACATCCCTTATGTCATGTTGAAGATGCTCCCTAGAAAATGTAAAGCCTTCCTATTGAACATCTTCAACACCTGCATGAGAATCTCATACTTTCCTGAAGCATGGAAAAAAGCCGTTGTAGTACCACTACTTAAGCCGGGGAAGTCTGGTAATCTACCTGATCACTACCAGCCGATCAGCTTGCTCTCTCATATGAGTAAAATTTTCGAGAGGCTGGACCACCACCATTTGCTGACCCACTGTAGAGAGGAAAACATTATCCCCCCAGAACAGACTGGTTTCCTTAGAGGTGTTTCCTGTGACCATCACCTGGCAAAGCTCCAAGCGCACACCATAGAGCAGACGAACATGAACAAAGCCACGGCCTTTATATCCCTTGTATTGCACTCAGGCCTTTGACAGTGTGTCTCACACACTGTTAGTCCGACGCTTGGAAGAGTTCCCAGATTTCCTTCCTTCCCAGAGTTCCTTCCCAGACTCGTTATGCTGTCTAATCCGAAGCTATCTTAGCCGAAGATCCTTCGTCGAGTGAGTCGGGGAAAGTTACTTGACTTCTAGCAACACCACCTGTGGAGTACCTCAAGGGTCTGTACTGGGGCCACTGTTGTTTGTGATATTCACAGCACCCGTGGTCTCGGTTAAGCATGAAGGAGCGGTAGTAGCGGCCTATGTGGACGACATAGGGGTTTATGCTTCAAGTGCCAACGCCCGTCATGCCCTTAAAAAGGCACAAAAGGCGTCGGTGTCAATTATTGATGATTTAAAGCTGAACGGCATCAGGGTGAATCCGTCTAAGACGGATGCCATCGTGATGTCATTTCAGGAAGGTAAAAAGCGCCTCCCGACGACCTTCACAATTGAAGACGAAGATCGTCGTGTATCTAACTCTATCCTCTACCTTGGCGTCACTCTTGATAGGTATTTTACCTTCTCGAGTCACGTCAGGGGGAGGCTGAAACTGGCCCGACAAAAGTCTAATAGGCTCTACCACCTTCTCACTTCCCCCCAACTGTCGTTACGGCTTAAATGCCAAATTTATAAACCAATTATTAGACCAACGCTGCTCCATGGTGCGCCGCTCCTTAAACATATTTATAAAACCACACTAAAAAGTCTCTAGCAGTTTCAGAACTCCATCCTTAGGCGTATAGTTAAAGGCACGTCGCTCCAAAGGGCGCGTAATACTAAATTCTATGAGGAGCTGAAACTCCCGTCTATACCGAACTACATTAGCCGGAGGCACATCAAATTTTTTGATGGGCTGAAGGCATGTAGCAACCCACTCTTTAGAGACATAGTTCCTCTTCCCAGACCTGGGAGGTGGCAAGGCAGTGTCCCCTTGGTCGACGTGCTCTCATTGGCCTAGGGATGGGGTGAGGATTCCCTTGTCCAAGCATTTCTTCCTTTCTTCCTTCCTCTCCCCCCTTTCTTCTTCTTCCTATCACCTAATCCCTTAAAGCGGTCTCTCCCATCTTTGAATGTATATAATCAGCGGCCTTGGCCAGTTTAGAGAACCCGCCTTCAGTGGACTCTATGCATTGCTTAAAATACCCCCGGGTAGAAAAAGTACTATAATTATTTCCGTATATATATATATATATATATATATATATATATATATATATATATATATATATATAAATATATATAAATATATATATATATATATAAATTAATTAATATAATAAGGGTGGGATCAAATAAAAATGAGTCGTAAAATAATAAATTTGGCTGTAGAAGAACGCCAAGAACGCCTTTTGAGATAGAAATATCGGAACAATGGGGGTTCTTCCGCTGCTAAGTGACTTCTAACGTTTTGTAAAATATAAAAAATGTTGCTATTTATTTATAAATATTTAATATTAGTGATTAAATATAATGACTGCAATGATTAATTGTATCCTTAAGGTCATGTTACAAGACGGTAGTTCCTGCGCTGATTAGTCGTCTATTACCGCAGTACTTCTTTAGTGTACCCGATGCGCTAGTATTTACTAGTACTATTACTAGTACACCAGTATTACTATTAGGCACTATTAGGTGGACTGCGACATGTAGACAACTCCAATACCTTTCCTGATTATCAACCCTAACCTTGCTTACTTATCAAATAGAAATTGACACTGATTGAATGCTGTTTTTAAACGTTGTTTAGTTCTTGCATGAGAAATAAAAGTAAACAATTAGTCCTCTTTTAGTCTTAATTAAGTATAAGATGCACTTTTTAAATTTTATTTTATTTTATTTTATTTTTTGAAAATAAAGAAATTAGTTGTTGTTTTTGTATTAGTTGTCTCAAAGATTTACACAGTAAATTTGTTTTGTTGGAATTATGCATCCATTAAAAATTGATTAATTCCAGACTTAATAAATATATTTAATATTTATTTAAACAATGCCTTAGCTCATTAAAATCTTATGGACACTATTTGCTATAAAAAAACACAACTTGTTTCAGCTGAGATACGCCCTTACTCACAAAGAGTTATTGCGTTATTTTAATTTAATATATGGAAAAGATTTTAATGTCTTATGAGACAAAGATTTCACCAAGGAAATATTGCCATGTTTTGAAGAAACGATTTTTAAGAAAGAGAAGATGCTGGCAGGATATATCTGCTTTCCAAAAAAAAGTTTAAAAAAAAATTTATATCAAGCAACTTATATACTTATTTTGAGTAATCGTTATAAGTTGTATTAATAATTATGAACCAATTTCATGCCTTCTCTTAAGGCTTACATTTCCATGATTATTTGCCTTCTTATTGAGTCTCCTCTGTATCTATATTTCTATAATTCATTCATCTATGAATAGCTCAGCTACCATTATCAAAGCAATTTTTAGGAAGTGCGTGTTAGTACATTTTCCTTCCTCTTCCTGATCGATTGTACGATAAAGTGAAGTTGTATGCAGTGTCATTATGTAGCATGATGGATGATCAGTCGTGCAAAATGATAATGTGATATCTATCCTACTTTTAGCCACCAAAATCTAATCTGGTCATTTATTAGTTTTCAAACCCTTAGTAGGCAATAAAAAAAAGTTTTTGGAACAAAAATAGAACTAACCTTTAGATTGCTTTTTCCGCCCGAACATAGCTTTCTTAAGCCTGGCCACATGGATTACTTTTGAACAACCTAACCAACTTGCTATAGTACTTTGTGCCAATTGTAAATCCCATATGTTATATTACAGATGTGGAGACTATAATATATGAAGCATATTTATTTGTACAGATATTTTTTTAAATTCCAGAAAAAAAATAGCTTCTTCTCTAATGTTGTGTTAAAAAACCCTTCTTATTTTTCAAAAAACATTACTAGTCCCGGCGTATTTAATACTAATCCGATTATTTTCGGGAATATTTTTTGAACATATGGTATTATATCTGCATCCCCAGTGAATGAGTGGTTGTTGGATTTGGTCAGAGAGAGTTGACTGCTTTCAGATAACTAGAATCGTATCATTCTCGTAGTTTTTGGCTTTAAATGGAATTGTAATATAAACAATAACTCCTTTTCAAGCCAATGCCTTACTTAGCCCCTTATTCACTATGGAAATAACTCGATTCCGCTTACTTTAAGTACATGAAACTCATTTTGGAGAAAATTAGACTTAACCTCTTATTCATCGAGGCTATATATATATATATATATATATATATATATATATATATATATTATATAGATTAGAGTTACCTGTCGTACGCTGACGTTTGCGGTCATCACTGTATCTAGTATGTATGATTCCCATCAAACAAATATTAAAAATTATAATTTTTATTTGTGATTCCTTTTTTCTGGTCGAGGTGTAATGAAAATACGGTTTTAAATAAAAATCAGTGGACGAAAATGATTTCTTTGAAATTTAAAGAACATATTTAAAAGGTAATAAAATTTGAACAAAAAAAGCATCTAAGCCATGCCGATATTAGGAAAAATAATAGATATTAATACAAATAAAATAAAAGCAATTTGAGCTTTGCTCCCATAGGACTTTCAATTTTATATTTTACTCAAATGGATTGGAATTTCCATATTTCATATCCATATAAACACTCATTTAAAATGTAACGAGCCTGCTGAAATAATTTATTTTTAATTAAAAAAATTCTATTTGTAAATTATACATGGCCTCTAAGCAGATGTATTAGATCGTAGAATATATATAGTGATAAATTAAGTTCAAATTAGATTGATTATTTTTGGAATAACATTGGCTATTTGATATCGTACTCTGTAATTTGTGATAGAATTTGTCACATAATACCCAAATGCTCCTAAAGCTCCATTAGGTCAAATAGTCTGGGAGGTTGTGAAAGGTGTATAATGTAATATGGCGTTCTCCGAACAACCGTTGATCAAGCTAAATTATCACATATTGAAATAAGTTAAAACAACAATTGAAATAATGTGGGCACATATCAAGAGAGGATATTGATCCAGTCTGCTGAGGAATTGTGTCAGGTAATCCAAATTCGGAACGAACGAAGGTTATTATAGATTAGTCGAATGACAAGGCCTAGTTAGAAGAAGTATAGAGATGCCAGATTGCGCGCAAAGAAGTTGGTTAGAAGGAAGCAGAGAAATGTAATAGGAAAACCAATCGAAGACATTGAAAAGCTTAGGAGTATTAATCAGCACCACAAATTCTACAAGATCGTGAAAATCGTTAAGAGTAAAAAAGGAGAGAAAATCTACTCAAAGATGACCGCCGTAAAATGTTAATACTAGAAAAAGAGGTGCGAGAAAGGTGGCGAGAGTAGATATCACGTGAAGACGCTAGCGACCATTACTATCCCAATCATATGTGCAAAATCATTAATGTACGTCATTCTACAAAACGACAAGGTACAAAGGTCGTTCATGCAATCTCGTTCATCATCTCATACCTTGTGATGAATCGTAATGAGGAGGCGTTATACCGTGAGGCATGAAAACTCTTTATATCATCGAATCCCTCTAAAAAGGTTCTCAAGACCCCTCTAAAAAGATTCTCAAACCAGACAAAAAAGTTCTTTTACTGTTATCAAGTACTTGCTATAAGAAATCTGCAGCAGCTTTTGAGCACAGTACTTCGGATCGTTGACCAAACGATTGTTGTAGTGGGAACAAAATTATTGGACCAAAGAAGAAAGAATTCAAAAATAAATATAGGCACAGTTTCAGGCGAAACTTAAATTAGACTCGGCAGACCAGAAAACATGAAAATTTGGGTTTTCCCTTCAGCAATTATTCACACCCAAAAACATTTCAGATGCTCCTGACAAAGACATTTTTTTTTAATATTTTATTTTAAAGAGAAAAGATATACCCTCGGCCGGGATTCGAACCCTGATGCTCTGTATCTCCGTGACAGCGCTCTATCCATTTGAGCCACCAAGGCCGCCTGCCGGCAGAGGACAAATCTTTTCTCTTATCCCATCCCATGTCCTCGTTTTCTCGCAAACTGTTTTTTTTTTAAATATTTTATTTTAAAGAGAAAAGATATGCCGTGAACGGGATCCCGGCCGAGGGCCTTATATCTTTTCTCTTTAAAATAAAATATTTAAAAATAATTGTAACAGATGACCAATAATTATAAAAAATTATAAACAGTAATATGACGTAAGTCAATAATGTCCTAAGATTAAAAGTAATGTTCAAAGAACATTCGTTCTCGTGTATGCATCGCAAAAAATTGCGAGAACACGAGGACATGGGATCGGATAAGAGAAAAGACTTGTCCTTTGCCGGCAGGCGGGCTTGGTGGCTCAAATGGATAGAGCGCTGTCACGGAGAGACAGAGCATCTGGGTTCGAATCCCGGCCGAGGGCATATCTTTTCTCTTTAAAATAAAATATTTAAAAATAAAAACAGTTGACCAAAAATTATAAAAAAACATTTTTTTTTTCTGATACATACATATGACGTAGCTACTTGAATCCTTAGGCATGAATCATTCTTTGTTCAAAACCATTACCTTTGTCAATTCCGTCTATTCTGGGTTATGATCACATTAGTCTGATGGCTTGTGGTATTGCCTTGCAATGGTGACGTGTGAGATGTATAACGCCTGATCTTCACACGTCTAGGATTGAGAGCGTTTGTGCGGCTTTAATGTTTATTCTCTTGCTGAGGATCAAGACTCTTTTACGAGCAGGACACCAATCACTGTTTCTTTCTCTCCCGCAATAATTCTCTGGAAGATATCAGATTAATGAAGAATTTACGTATTACTTTAAAAGTTTAGTATGTTGAAAATCAACGAAATATTACAGAAAAAAAAATAGTGTAAAAGAAATTATCTAGCCGTAGTACCAGAAGTTGTAAGACTAGGAAGGCGAGTAAAAAAAATAAAAAAATAAAAAATATATATAAAGGAGAGATGAAGATGATGTCGGGAGATATCTTTAAAAAAATCAAAAAGAGAAAGAAAACCACAGAAACAAATCGGCATAGTGTCATTGTGTACCGGAGGATGACTAAGGCTAGGCTGAAACGCACAGAATTATGTTTTACCTCACGAATCATCAGTTCTGTCTTTCCTTATCTTTTTTCCCGCAACGTTTTCATTTTAAACTAAATAAAAACTTTATGGAAAAAAATTTCACCATGTCATTAAAATCTGAAAAGAAATTTAACAACAAAGTATTTATATTTCTGTAATATCTATTAATACTATTAAGGGATGTTTATTTTTATGACGGAGTAATGACAAGAAAAAAATACTTATTGCTCACATTCACAAAAATCTCTTTTGTCATCGCCTTGCGTAGGTCGGGAAGATCTGTGATGTGTTGAGCCAGTAGGAACATTATTATTTCCCGCATCATTATCTGTCGAGCTTTCCTGTCATTCTTTACCAAAGTAAAGTTTATCAAATGGTACAGTTCATTCAGTACTAATTTCTGAAAATCTAAATAGAATTTTCAACTTCTGTAGCACTTCTTTTTATATTAATTATTATTCATGTTGGTCCTTGGTTATATTTCCTTGGTTTAAATCGCTCCTTACAATTTAATTATAATGTCGCTTCAAAAGAACAACGACATTATAATATATAAAAAAGTTTTTTAAAATCTTCTAATGGTTAATAAAAACATTTCAATACCATCATTATAATGGGAAAACTTTGCTTTACCCTTAAACAAATTTTAATTTTGTAACCCATATGAAACGTTCAAATATTTCTATTGCGAAATTAGAATTTTTGAGTTATGACATTGTTCTTTTGAAGGAGCGATGCAGTATATTTCATTTAGCTTTTAAAAAACAACAAATAATTACTATAATTTATGGCTATACATTTTTTACACTTGTCAACCGTTTGTTATTATATCTATTTGTCATATTGGTATTTAGGAAACAGGAATGTTGTAAAGGAGAAAGTAGATATTTTTCTTCTATAATTATACAGGGTGTCCCGAATTTAAATGGCAAAACTTCAGGAACTTATAGCGGACCGAAAAACTAAGACAAAAAGTCCTTTAGAGATTTGGTCGTTTTTGAGAAAATCGCAAACAAAGAAACAAAACAAAAATGTTACAGGTAGCGATTATCATCTTTCAAAGTTCGTCAGGCTAGGCAGTGAGATGTGTAAAACACTTAATGTTATCCTTTACATTCTTTTATTTGTTTACATTTTGGCTTCCTTCTAGAATTATAATTCCTAAATTAGTCTTCAGCCATGTACTCAGATATTTTTGTGTGAATAGCATCAGTCACAATGCCGCATACATATTCTAATGTTGAATACGCTGATATGATTTTTGTGTATGGTTTCTGTAACGGTAATGCTTTAGAAGCGGTGCGGGAATATGCGCGCCGATTTCCAAATAGAAGAGTGCCTAGACTACGAGAAACTGGGTCATTCTTAATACGTAATGAAGGCGACCAATTCCAGGCAGCAGTAAGAGCAGATTATCAGAGAAGAAATTGTGTCCAACGTCACTTCGATAACAATCCTCAGACTAGCATCCGAAGTGCATCTGCTGCATTAGCAATATCGCGGCAAGCAATATGGCAAACTTTGAAAGGTGATAATCGCTACCCATACCATCTTCAAAAAGTTCAGAATTTATTACCTCAAGATTATGTCAAGAGATTGAATTTTAGTAACTGGTTTCTTGAAAAAATTCGCGATGATAATTTATTTCCATTAAAAATTATATGGACCGATGAAGCTACGTTTACAAGAGGAGGAATTGTTAATCAAAGAAATTATCATGTATGGGCTCTTGAAAATCCTAGAGCTATTAGACAGAATAGGTTTCAGCATGAATTGGCTTGAAATTTGGAACGGATTACTGGTGGGGCCATATTTTTTATCTGGAAGATTGAATGGTATCACATTTACACATTTTTTGGAGAACGACTTTTCTAATGATTTAGATGACATTCCCTTACAACAGCGGATTGAAATGTGGTTCCAACTCGATGGATGTCCAGCTCATTATAGCAGAGTTGCTCGAGCTTAGCTGGATATAAATTATCCACAACAATGGATTGGACCTGGAGGAGTAGTAACTTGGCTACCCAGATCACCTGAGACACCCGTGGATTTCTTCGTATGGAGAACCTTGAAGCAAAAAGTTTATTTGGTGTCAATCAACTCAACAGAGCAATTAAGAGACCGAATCATAGAAGCAGTGCACCAAATATCATCACAACAATGTTTAGCTGAAATTTCAAGTGATCAAATCAAGTGAATGAATCAAATGAAATCAAGTGAGTGCTAGATGTAATGCTTGCATTTGGTGCAAGAGGACAACATTTTGAGCAATATTTACATTAAAACGAACATAACATAAATATAAATGTAAATAAATAAGTATAAAAATGAAAACTTGTTTTGTTTCTTTTTTTGCAATTTTCTCTAAAACTAAGCAAAAACGAGCAAATCTCTAAAGGACTTTTTGTCTTAGTTTTTCGGCCCCCTATAAGTTCTAGAAGTTTTGCCATTTAAATTTGGGCACCCTGTATAGGTCAAAATAAAAATAAAGGACAAACATTTTTTTCCTTTCGTTATTTTCCCTACTCGATTATAATTAAAGTTTATTTTGATTTATTTTTTGCAAACTTTGGGGTATTATGGATCCATCATCAGTGCAGGTTTGCACCCATCCCACAGAGCCCCAACACCGCTTCATCATCTTCGATCTCCTCCTTCCTCTCAAGTCCCTCTATAACACCGTAAACCAGTTCGGATTAGTTACTTTATGTCTCAAGAATTCAAATATTTTTTTTCTTAACTTACTTGTATTTATTCGGAGGATATGACCATAAAAATTAATCTTTCTTTTCCTCATTGTGTCGAGATTCTTTCTGTTGCTTGGTAAAAGATCTCATTTTGTCATTGCAGAATTTAGAGTCTAAATTTTTCCAAAGTATCTTTCTTACTAGGCTATTGATTGAAATGGCTGTGTTCGCCATATTGGGCTTCCAGTTTAATCGCCGTATCATAATTTTATTTTATTTCAGTTCTTTTTAAATTATAAATAAGTAATATTTTTCATATTGCCTTTCAATTCTTGTTATATCTAAGTAACCTCATCTTAAGTCCAATGTAACTTATCAATTTGCATACTAATCAAATCCAAGAAATAAGTGGCCGTTCGTTACTGTTAGGTCTAAGCTTTTGGGATCCATAAATCATGCAAAATTTTTTCTATTTTTTTTTTCATTTGAAGAGCTCAGAAAAATCTATTTTTGCGTAAATGAAATGACATTCCTCAACTGCTTTTCTTGCTTATTAAATTTAGTTCACAAATTGCAGTTAAAATAGGATGCTTTTCAATTGGAACCAAAAAAAGTCTTTTACTCAATTTCGCAAATATATTTTTAAAAAAATAATGTTAATTTCGAATGAAAAACCTCAAATAAAGTTGTATTAATTAAACAGAATTTAGAACATACTTCACTATTTTCAAGCCTATGTTAGATAAAATAAAAAAAAATCTATAAGCAGACCTGGCGCTTATTTCACCTGCGCTATTATTTAAACAAAATATATTTATTTAAATGTTCAATACCTGTTAACAAATTCAAAGTTACTGACTTAAAATTTAAATTTGATATTGTGGCATGGTTGGCATGTAAGACCGTAATACCTAGCGGCATTTCTTCCTATCTTTATTATTTACTATCAGTTAAGCAAGGAGATACCTTGTCCAGCTTCTTTCAGTTGGATGTTGTCGGACATGTTGGTTGTGGTCTTGTCCCGTGTAAGTGGGTAAGGATGTCGTGAAATCGTTTTTGTGAGTCCACATGTTTCCTTTAAGTGTAGGCATATGAAGGTCAGTAAGTACATTAATGCCCATACATTCTAAGAAATTGTTTTGAAAATTGATACTTCAAAACTAAAAACCCAATATTTGCATATTTGATCTTTTGTGACTGGCCTGTATATACCACCATGAACTGTAGTTCAAATAGTAGTAGTATTTTAAAATGCGTTCAATTCCTAATGAGTTTAGGTTTTCTAGGAATTCCAGGTAACAGGAAATTATGAAAGAGAAAGAGCAAATGGATTTTGTGTTTATGAGTGGAATGTTGCGTATTTATGTGAATATATGATTTCAAAGAATGAATTCATTCTTGTAAAGTGTCCATGTCATTGTAAAGTGTGATTCAAAATAAACCAAGGAGCATTAACATGTTTTCTTAGCATTGCGGATTGCTTTGTTTGTATCTTGTGTCTATAAGGACGTCTTGGGCTGAACCCTAAATATCTTCTCCACATGCCCAAATACCTTTTAGTGTAGATTAT
Organism: Arma custos; assembly: GCA_037127475.1. NCBI lineage: Eukaryota > Metazoa > Arthropoda > Insecta > Hemiptera > Pentatomidae > Arma > Arma custos. The sequence goes on from CM073764.1 coordinate 94,280,831, forward strand.
AGATCAATCGTTTGTTTCATAAGTCAAGTGAAGATCTTCAGTCCAAAAGATGTGAGTTGTTTGTAGTTCATTGTCAGTTCTTGTCTTTTTAATTATGTATGTATGTTCCAAGTTAGTATTTTTTTTAGTAGTAAGTACTAAGCACAGTATCAATCAAGATTAAAATTCCACTGTATATATTTTTTATCGACCTGGATAAAAGTCTAAAAAAAACATGATATATATTTTTTTAAAAATAATTTATTCATTGAAATTGACAACTGTATTATAGCAATACAACAAGTAAATGGCAGGAATGATTCATAGTGGCATGGACAAAGACAAGTAGAGAAACTACCCATTGATACTCAAATATAAAATTCAACTAAGATGGTCGCGAGGCCATCTTCTTATTAGATGCCTCAGAGTATTATCAGGGATTGAAGAGGTTGGTAGGTTTGAAACTATTGGGTTTGAGTGTAAATAAAGTTTGTCATGAAAAGATTGATATCGGATTCGGGCCACATCGGCAACAAATGGAACATTAAGGTGATTATGGGTTACTTCGTTCGTAAAAAAATAAGGAGCATTGAGGATTTTATAAAGGATTTTGGATTGTATACGAAAGGAGTTCGATGGCTTACTGGAGCCCCAAAGCTCTACTCCGTAATTCCAGATGGGTCTAATGATTGCCATGCATATGAGTCTTTTGTAATTAATTGAGAGCTTAGAGAGTCTGCCTAGTAAATGTTGAAGTAGCCGAGCTGTTTCTAGTCGTTTTAGTCTAAGATATATTTAAACTTTAATTTTATCCTGGCCACATAAAAAAATGGTAAATACTTAAAAGGGATGTTATTCCTTCACTAATATGAGGGACCGTAAAAGGGACCGTATAACGCCAGCGGCCACGTGCCGGTTAGAGTATAAACCGCCATCAGCGGGCTCAGTACTTTTGTAGTACCTTAAAATACCGAAAGGTAAAAGAAGGTCTTAACATTGTATAGAAGCATTGTAGTTATTAAGTAATAACTGTAATTGTATATAATTGTAAATAAAATTCTAGGAGGGATAGAAAAAAAAAAAAAAAAAAAAAAAAAAACACTAATATGATGACACATTTGCGAGTAGAAACATGCTGATTTGTTTCGTTCCGGTTTTCGGCACTCCAGTGTTTGAGACGCCTTGAGGTACACCCGATCTGCGCTCCGAACCACCATCGTCCGCACTGACAGATAAGCCACCCGGGCTCGAGAACTGGAGTGGACTATGGTAGTAGTAGAGAAGTGTGGCGCGCTAGGTGGCTGACCTCCACAGGGCTCAGTCCGCGGTGAGATGTCAGTTAGGTATGTGCTACTCGCCGTCTGTGTCTGCCTTGTGCACGCTCACATCAAGCAGCACCGTCTCAAAGTTAGGCTAGATGACGCATGTGAGTAAAAGTGCTATATTTTTTTTTATATTTTAAAGGTTTTTTTTAAGTTGTGATGAAAACCAAAAATAAGAAAACCTTGTCCGCAAGCATTTTTCAACTTTCTGTCAAGTTCATTTCAAAGTTTTATTTTTTTCTCTTATTTTGGAAAAAAAATTATAAAAGAAATAAAACTCCATATTCATATTAATGATTTTCATACTCTGTAATATAGGATAATATAAAAAAAATAATTGGCTTAGAAAAAACGTATAAGATCTTCTAGCATATAAATAATTATTTTTATTAAAGGTACCTCCGCTTTTACAAAATTTAAAAAAAAAATGTATTTTTAGGTATTAATTAAACAATTTGTTCTGATTAATCTTTCACTCATTTCATAAATTAAATCTGATTACATTATAGTTCGTTTCAAAGTATTATTAATTAAAACGTTTGGTAATTACTTGGTAAACAATTGGTAATCTTACTCTATTTTTTTTCCGAATTTCTATATTTTATAAACTAATACTTAATAAGTTCAAAATTTAGTACTGATTTAACAGAAAGATGGGTTCATAAATGTCTATTAAAGTTACTTAAAATAATAAGTAGCATTGTTCTTAAGCAGTTTTAATGAAAATCTATATTGAAATGCTCTCTGCCATCCTAAACAAGAACTAGAAACTCTGAAAGAGTTTTTGGAATTCGAACATTTCGTACCAAATACCTCTCCCTGGACCTAGATCTCGAATACTAGAGAAAAGATGCCTTAAGCCATAATTATATAAATTATTTCGGTTTTTTTAATTTATTATGGTGTACGAAATCAGCATTTTTGAACTCCGTCGATCCGATAAAACATTTTAGTAAAGAATAAAAATATATAAATTATATTTTATTTTATTATTATTAAGATGTACTTATTTTTTATTTCTTGATACACCTTCCCTAATTTTACACAAATTTAACTAGGATATTTATTGGCAATGCATTAATTTGGAGGGTTTTAAATGTCATATTTACAAAACAAAACTTTCGTCTAGGATCTATTTCATTAAATAAAAAAAAAAATGTTCAAGTCAATCATTTTATAGTCATATTTTTTACCTATTACATTGCATAAAAAAATCATGAAGAGAACACAGAACTTTGTACGATATCTATACCTATAAATAATTGGCTGCGTGAAGTGTTATTAAATTAATTCTTAATATTTATTGAATGATATAGAAAAATAGAAACAACATGGTATTTAAGATTACTTAGTTTAAAAAAATGTAAATGCTGAAATATAATTTTAGCAATTTATATTCCGTTTATAGGGTTAATAGGACATTAAGCGTTACTCTTTGCTAACTACTAAGTGGTAAGAACATTTGTCAATATTTCTAAAGTATTTCAAATAGAAGCCTTAAGAAAACATGAATATGAAAAAATGGGCTTGTACCACTTTCAAATATAGCTCAATTGTAAGTAAATTCACCAGAATCAACCGAATCTATAAGAAAATATAGATATATTCAATGAAAGAAAACTGTTATATATATATATATATATATATATATATATATATATTATTATTATTATTATTATTATTATTATTATTATTGGCGAATTCTCCCCAGAAATGAAAGACGTTAAGCAAGTAACTCGATCGATTTGTCTTTGGGTTCTTTTTGTTCTTCCAATAGGCCTCCATTCTTTCCGAAAAGGCTTGTTAACGCTCTTCCGACCACTTTGGTCTGTACTTTTTTTGTTTTGGTTCCTCTGACACAACTTCCCATTTGTCTACTTTGTGTCTGAAGTTTTCTCTTTCTAAAATTTCGGTTGGTCTTAAGTTTGCATTTTTGAGGTCCTTTTTCGAATTTCATCTAGCCAGGGTGTGGAATTCTTAATTGAAGTTATACAATCTATTATTCTTTTCGTAAATCGATTTTTTGGTAGTCGACTGAGATGACCAAAGAATTTCATTCGCCTTTTCCTGATATAAATTTCGATGTTTGCAAACTTTTCTGTTGGTTTAATCGTTTGTAGCCTAATATCGTCTTGGGTTTGTCTTCCTCCTAGAATTTTCCTGATGATCTTTCTCTCTTCTTTTTTGATTTCTTCAAGTTGTTGTTTCCTGTTAAGGGTTAGTGTTTCACTTGCGTAGAGGATCTTTGTTGATGACAGTATTGTAGTGTCGAATTTTATATTTTTTTTTTATATATATACTTCATTAGCTAAATTTCAATATCTTATTATTATTATTATGAAAAATTCTTAATTGTCAGATTAGGTTGAATATTTATATCTTTTTTCTCATAAATATGTTTTACATTACTCAATAGTTAAATCTCATAAACCAGATAAGTTTTGGATTTATATCAAGTATAGGACGACATCTGATGATCTGTCATTTTTTATGACGCTTTTAAATTTATACAAAATCAGCAATCCGGAATTCAAAATTCTAAATTTCTAGGTCTATCTGTTTGTAAGTTATGCAGAATAGAACCGTACGAACTAACACATCAATGAACTTAAGTAACTACGTCACGATAATAAGTGAATTTGCGGATTGATGAAATAGCTGGGAAATTAAAAAACTTAAAATGTTCAATTCACATTACGTCCATTACAGTACATAAAAGGAGAAACATTAAAACATACTGTCACGTGGTTTATCGATTTATTCAGATACCTGATCAATTTCTCATCCCCAAAATGGCAATTTATTGGTATTATAAAATTAATGACTTGTGTTGTTCCATCTTTATGGATCCAAATTATGTTTTTTCATTATTTAAACTGAAATGTTCTGCGAATTGATTTCATAATTTCGTTTCTATATTTTTTTAATTGCATTAATCTTTTAATTATTTACAAACTAATAATTAACACCCGAAACAAATAGTAAATGTAATAAAACACTTAAAATGGTTTCAACAAAAAAAAATTATTATGTAATACATTTTTATTGAACTATAACAAGGGTACTTTAAGATATGGCTATTAAAAAAAAATTACCATAATAATGATTAAATTAATGATAATTTATAGTTTTTAATAACATTTATCATTTCTAAGTATAAAAAATTAACAAATTTCTTGATAAATCTTCATTCCACGTAAAATCATAAAATTACTTACAGCCGATTTTAGAATATTGTTTTTTAAAAATATTTTATGCATCTTTTTATTTAAAATGTTGTTTTTCATTATTTAAGGGGGTCGGTCTTCTCTTATCATTTATTCATATATTGAATTGAAATTGCATTTATATCTACAGCTCCAGTGAATAAGCGGTTAAGTCGAACATTATTCATAAAGAGTTTCATTTACTTCAGGAAACAGAACCGTGTTATTTTCGTAGTGAATAAAGGATTAAGTTCAGACATTTGATTGAAAAGGTGTTATTGCTTGTATTGCAACTCTATTTCAAGTCAAAAACTACGAGATATGTATGTATATTAATTTATTCCTTAGGTAGGTAATTTAAGTTTTTTTTTTTTAGAATAACACATAAAATACAGTCAACTCTGGGAAAAATTAGACCTAACCATTCACTCACCGAGGATGATGATATATATTATGGATACATGAATAAATAAGCTGATATTATTTTAATTTGTGGTTGATTAGTTATTATAACATTTTAATATCCCTTTTTTAAAAATTAACAATCTTAAGCTCTATCCCCCCGTTTCGCCGTACTAAATGACCTTTTATATAAAAACCTACAATATTGAAAAATAACCTATTTAATTATTCTGCAAGTTCTTATTGTGACCTAGCATGGCATCAGGATTTATCAATGGAACAGCAGTAAAGCAGAATAGTTTTGATAGGCTTATTGATTCCATAAAACTTGCATATACCGAATTGGGAGATCAGTGAAGTAATATTATATTCCTAAATGACTCACCAAGTTTCCCTTCCACCACAAACTTTACCATAAAGACGCTGATGTTCGTAAAGTAAGCATTCAGTAAACCCTATGAATCGTGATCTTCTTTCCTGCTTTGTTAGTCATGGTACACTTAACCCCACATGCTTACAAAGTTGTTTAAGAACTGGGGATTTTTACCAACGTCAACGATTCCGAATATCCATATACCAATCGGTAATATTTAGATGACTACTGGTTTGGTTCAGTTTTCGTTCTTTTTACAACCTTACAAAAAATAATTACTACAACATTTTTTTTATATGAAACTAGTTGCACCCTTTTTTGATTGAAAAAATATATAAAATCATTAAAAAAATTGCAAATATTAAGTTATATTTTAACACCTATCCCATATCATTCAAAGAAAAAATAGAAATTTTTGAAGGTTTTGAAAATTAAGATTGTTCACTCAAAATATAAAATAAATTAAACAGTATCAGTTTGTGGAAGAAGCAGATTTAACACGCACAAATTTAATCGTTTCTTAACAGTAAAAATCGTTTACGAACAATAAGTGAATATCAATTGAATAATTAGTTTGTATCATTGAATTCTGAATTTCTTTCGGATATTTTGAGAATATTAATTAGTTTAAGCAGGAAAATTGATTAAAATAAGTTATTTCTGTATTTGATGTTGAGGAAGGAGTCATTATACCCCTATACAATTTTTTGACTAACTAATGACTACTATGCTATGTAAACTAGGAATTTTCTTTATTCCCTAAATTGAATTCTAAGTAATAAAAATACACTATTAATTTAGAGGTAAAGGTCGTTTTTGGGCATAGCATCTCAATTCAATATATACAAAAAGTGTCAGCATTAGTGAGGCTTTTGCAAGAAGTTATTGTAGTTTCAACACCATGGCAATTATCTCAAATTAGGGGAAATGCCTGTAATAAGCTTAAAACTATTGCAGATATCAAATCAAAGCATAAGTTTTAAGTAAATTTTAAGTTACTTTAAAGATAAAGATATATTTTTTTTTATAATTATTCTTCATCCCTCTCCATCATTTTAGAACTCGGTTATGGATATTCTTTTTTATTTCAATTGTTTTCCTACTCTGCCAAAAACCACTGCAGCTTAATTTTTGTAGATGATGATGGACCCGTTTTGTAATATTTTCTGAGCTCGTTTCTTCCTGTTTATCCCACCAGCTCTATCAGGTACATCACTTCCATTTTTTGAGTTTGGATTTAACAGTCCATTGTTCTCTGCCATAAAGGATAGGACTTTATAGGAGGGTATATCTGTGGCACCTGTGCATAGTGGGCTAAGTCGAATTTTGTGAATTTCAAGCTATCTACTTAGAATCGTAATTTTTCTGAACTTATTTTAAGTTCAAGATTGGAGTATCAGCCCACGATTCACAAAGGAATATCCTTCATTGCAATGGACGGAACACTAAGCGTGTTAGATCCAAGGAAAGAGAACAAATTACGATTCTATGTAGATAGCTTGAAATTCACAAAATTCGACTTATCCCACTATGCACAGGTGCCACAGATGTATGTAATGAAGATATATATTATCTAAAGAAGTTAGTATATCCTAGCTCATCCTAGGGAGACACACTGGATTTTTCATTCATTGTTTATGACGTATTTCATCCCAAAATAGCCAGTCTTGAATGAAATGGAAACATTTGCTGATCAATTTTATCCTTTTACTATTTGTAACGTGTTTATAGAGCAGTTCATAGTCCCTGGGTAAGGATGGTACCTATTTCCATACTTTTCACTGTAGTAATGGTCTGTCCCCATTTCGACTGACCTAAGGACGCATTTTTTTTTATTTCTAGAAGGATCAGCACTCGTGATTTGATTAATCCCGAGGAAATAAAACTGTACGTTACTGTCATTCGCTTTACAGGTACCTAAAATCCTTTTCCCGTTATCGCTTCTAATGTTTCTCTAAACGTTCGAATCATTCCATACTATCCGTTAACATCTGTACCGACTATGCCTTTCAGATCTTAATAATTGGGAACTTTTGCTTGCCTAACGTCTTCTGTTGGTCTCTTATACTGACTTTTTTAATGGGACCGTCTATAAAAAGTGAGGAATACTTTCCATTAGGTTCAGTGTAAGGACGATTCAGGTTGATTAAAGTTAAGCGAGGTAGAGTTCAATCTATCTATGTAATCAACCCTCTTGAATGGCATCAATCACCTTATCGAGAACTATCAACATTGTCAACGGCAACAATGCCTATGCCTCATTCAATATGAGGAATGAATGATGGACCTTTCGAAAAATTATACATGAAAAGATGCTAAAAGTATGAAAATTAGTACAGGAATAAGTATCAGGCTGAAAACTCAAGATCTATAGTATTATAATAAGTCTTATATTGGGTTGTCTGGAGAATGGTACAGGATTTTATCGTTAGCCTTGAAGACTAATAAAGCAATGGAAGAAGTTCCGCCAATTTTCAAGCTATTTTACCTTCCCAATCGACTTGAGGTGGTCATCGAGGGCTGATTTAATAACTTCTATTTTCCCTCCCAGTTCACGAACAGTTATTCTGGGATTTTCTTCCTCCAAAAGTCGTAGTACATCTTCATCATTGGCAGAACTTCTTCCATCGTCTTATTATTACTATCGTCTAGACTCATGTCTATCGAAATCTCTGGAACCACCGTTGAACAGCACAATCACTTGCTTCGCCGCATACATCGTTGATATTTCTGAACGCTTAAGTCCCTTTCCTGGAACGGTCTTTCTTTTCGGTTTCATTAATATACCAGATAGCATTGGAGGAATTTTAGTATATTATATAAATTTTGATAATTAACATTAACTTCACCACAGACTAGATTTTATTGGACTATATAAATTAAATTAAAAAAATTAACAACTTCGGATTACTTTAAACCCAATTTCGGATACAAATATTAAAGTTTAAAGTAAAAAGAGTGACCTTTAATTCAAATGGAGAGATTCTTAAGCACAACCAAATATTGGTCAATTTCAAAAATTAAAAGTACTTAAAAACTTTAACTTGTATTAATAGTTCATTATTCTATCATATTAATACAAACATTTATTTATCAAATCAGTCTTGAGGTCTACTTGTTGCATTATTACAAATAAATTTGGGGGGTTCACTTGTGGTTTAGTGGTCAGCATAATAACTTGCTATTGACAAGATCGCCGGTTCGCAGCCCAGCAGGTGGTCATACGATTTTTAAAAGAGTATAAAAAATCTAGTTATGCCGTCCTTCGGAAGGTACGTAAAATCAGAGGTCCCGAGCCTGTAAGGTGTCAGATACTCGTTAAAGGTCATTCACTATCTTAATTATGTCTGGATAGGCGAAATGTAGAACTGCCACAATTCCGTCCGATTACCCATAGCACATAAAGTGTGGTTAAATGAATAAACGAATGTTTGATTTAACTCAAAGGTTTTATCTCAATTAGGGAGTAAAATCGATCCCAAAAAGACTTCTCTTTTACAGCTAACGTTCAGCAAACATGCGCACCCTAAGACGAATCTTGTGACTCAATATTGTAAAAAGATAAAAAAATGTATGCATCTGTATCAAGGACATTTTTTAGGCTTCGGTTTCTATTAAACAGAAATTATCAAAACTCGAATATTGCATCACAAAGAAATGAAACAATGCGTAGTTCATTAAAAAGAACTTTATGAAATACTACCATTGTTTTTCACGCGTTCTTCTCTATAAAAACAAAATAATTAATTTCGCCCCTTGCTTGTAAAATTACCCATAACTTCAAATACCTTTCGGCTCAGAAACACACTTACATTGAATATTATTCTTAATCTTGTAAAACTTCTGAATTTTATTTTAGGATGCGAACTTTTCAAAATTATCAGGTCGAATCCAAATTCTAACAAATAAAATTGAAACAGCTTTTTTTCCGTTGCAGATGTCATTTTTCGATGTCGGAACATCATAGGTAGAAACAGCAGACATTAAAAAAAATCTAAGAATTACAACGGTTATGTAATTGATAACAAATGTAATTATGTAATGTGACGTAAATCTGAAAAATCCCATATCGCATAGTCCGTAATATGAGTCTGATTTCAGTTGGTATTTATAAATTTCATATCAAATAGTATTTATATAGTATGCTCCAGCTGATCCCATAACTGCGTATGTGGACCTGCAAATTCAATTACCTACAAACAAAATTTACCTAAAGGATGAAAGAGAATGATTACAAGTTAGGAAATTAATTGCAACTGACCAACAAATTGCTATTGTTCGGTCAGCTGTTCCACATCCGCCATTTTGCCAACTGTCACAAACGTTTGCCTTCATCGTGTAAATAAACTACCCCCCTCTCATCCACCAGTCTTGAGCATCATTTCAGAAATTACTACTGTACCACCAGGACAGCTACTGTCATGCTCAGATCTTTTAATTAGTCATTTATGAAGTCTACTCTACTGAGGACAAATTTATATAAAGTTGAATCAGTAGTAAACTATAGTCAAAATTGTAAGAAGAATGTTATGTTGGTTATATAATTATGTTTTTTCCTCAGGCCCTACGATCAAATCGAATAAAAGCAATAAAATATTAACTATTTATATAACTGTACATTGAAAATTGCAAAATCTAAAAAAACTAAAACTTGTACGGTTTGAGTGATTTTGAGTTGTAATTTTTGTTTTTTAAGCATTCCAACCAGAATTCGGTGCCCATTGCTCTTTGAAACCATTGGACATAAAATCCAATAAGCCAAATTAATATTAAACCAATCTCTACACACATGTCATTTGTTTGCATTATTTGCAGTCGAGATTTTATTTTACCCGTTCTAAAATCTGTATAACTTCAGACTGGCTTGACTAACGAATTGGCCTAACCAATATTTCCTTTATTAACATTGTCAGAAAGATTTCAATATTTTAATAACGATCAAGATGGGACCAATTATGTTTGAACTAGTTACACATATAGCGGTTAATATTTCTTGTCTTAATCTTTATTTATTCTTTTCGCTTATAAAAAATATCATGTAATTAGTTAATAAGTGATAAAGGATAATAAATTAAGGTCACAATAACACATACCATTAGACGAAGGTTTGATGATAGCACTGACATAGATATGCAGGAACCTGAAATCCCTCCAACATCCTGATGAACGATCTGCGTAACCCACTTCTGAAATGGACTCAGTGATTGCCTCTCATCTCGAAGACATTCTTTCAAATGATGGTTTTTGTTGTAATAATGGTGTCCTGCCCTGTTACTCCATTTATAACCTTTCCTTTCTAAAACAGAATTTTAAATGTGATAACAGGGTTCAAATAGCTCGGAGTAAAACATCCACAGTCTTCCGTCGTTTTCTTGCACATTGAATCTCGGTACCGAATGTAGACTGAATACCAATGTTGGTATAGATATTCACTTTTTTTTCCACGGAACGAATATTAATAAAAAAATGCTCAAACTATACTTTAGAGCAAGATGAAGTTTAAAACTACTAATTTTATTAAATAGCTTTAAAAATTATATATGTGGAGTAAACTATGAAAAATTGTTATTAAAGTTTAACGGTCTACCACTCCAGGTGACACGCCAGCTCAGAATTTGAATGTCTGCAGTAAAAAAAAAAATCGTTGCTAGGACAAGTTCATGATGAAATCTGATGCTCCGATTATCTTTAAATATAAATAAGTAAAAGTAATCACTAAATTATAGCTAATAACCCTGCTTATCTGACTACTAAGCGATCGCAACATTTTGCCTATTTCTCCGTATTCATCCACATTACACGCGTATTCGAACAACAGTCTATAGTTCTTTTCAGTTAAATTTCTTACGAGGATTAATTAATAACTAGCTCCTTCATGAGCAGCTACCTAAGTGATAAGTTAATTAATCTAGGAGATATGATAGCTTCCAGGAAATGGGAATAGGATACAGAGAGGATGTTCTCAGGGGCCCGTCTTTAGGGCATCCTGCATTATTGGGCCCGATTACCCGTCTACTAGAACTATAAGGAAGTCATCCAGCTCACTTTGCAATTTTGCATCACCTGGAGCCAACAACTCATACAAACGTAAACGAAGATCTTTGCATGTATCCAGAGATAGGATTCCGTGGCTATGCTTTAAGCATTGCAGGAACCAGCCAGGAAATGCCCCTGGGCTTATTCCAAAAGGGCAACATCAAATTTGACCATGTGAGTAAGTGTCACTCCCGGAAGGATTGCGGCCAAGTGTAGATGAGGAACTTGGAAAATGGAAGAAGCTACTTAGAGAAGACTCAAAGAAGAAGTGGAACAGACGATTGACTCCAGATTCTAAGCGTTGAGGGTCCACCCAGAATTTTTTAACTTCACTGATCTTAAAAGGACTTAAATGACTTGGGGGATTTCGGAAAAAGTTAAGATATCACGAGAAAACATGAATCTCCATTGTCCCATCTGTGGAGTCCTTGTTCCCCAACACAACCAAGGGTGGGCATCGAGCTTGGTTATCCAGTGAGACGGGTATGTCATCAGCGAATACGCCTCATACCGGAAAAGAATCGCTCCTTTTTCATTAATTAAATAAGGAGGTGGGAAGAGGTAGTGGGCCCTACACCTACTACCTTCATAGAAGGCTTCTATAGAGAAGCAGTAGATAAAGTTGGCTAGTTGTGAGTTTAATCTTATAGTTTTTTTAACTATTAATTACTAAATCAATCAATATTCAAATAAACAAATAATTCAATAATATGCATGTATGAGAAAATACTCATTTGATCCTCATAAGGACCAACTAATGAATACTAGAGTTCTATTGCCGATAATGGAAGGACACAAGATGGCGAAAAGTATCAATTAATTGAAGTGTTTGATTATTGGCGAGACAAGGATTATTTTCTTAACGCAAATTGTAAGTGCTTTATTAACACCATTGCCAAAATTGGTTAATATTGAGCATTAATATTGGAAATTATGATGGCTGATTTCAGGTTAATGGCTTAAACAATATAGGGTCTGAAGAAACGTAATATAATAAGGTTAAATCGAATCATTGGCTAAAGGTATGTGCGTACACGTGGCATGGAAATGTCCCCCCAAATAGATTCAAAATGGTACTTAAATAACGTCTGAAATACTTTACTTACCAGTCGCCTTGGGGCCGTATACCAAAAAAATCCTATACCGAACTCTGGAAACTATATTAGAGAGGATAATAGTTGACTGGAAGATCTAATGGAGCATGAAAACTATAAATAATACAAATAAATATATTGTTTAATCTAAAGGGTAACATTTGAATTTTTTTATCAATTTTACTAAGAATAGATCCTGCATCTATTGATACGGCAGGAAACTAGTTCAGACCAACTGTTTGTCTCGGCTAGAGTTATTTTCCGTCAAATATCATCGCAAGAAGAAGAATATTTTTGAAGGCTATACCTGCACTGCATTTGCAAGATAAAATCCTTAAATGTAGTATATGTTTGCCAAAATTTTTATCTTATTACCTTGTTTAGATTATTCCGGTTATTTTCTCAGATTGTATCAATCCTAAATAGGTTAAATAGATAATTAAATACGCAACATTAATAATCCACAACGTCCTCAGTGCTTATTGTTATTCTATTCTGGAACAGTGAAAGTGTTTCTTATGGCTGAGGATGCGCAACTTACTGATATAGCCTGCGAATTTCCAATGGATTTCTGTTTTCTACAACTTCTATAAATCTATAAATGTTTCTATGATACAGAATGTATTTGTTAATAAATAAAAAAACTATAGAAGCTGATCTCGTGGACGTAAAGTGCTCCAGAACCTCTGATAAGCTTTCACTATTTGCCATGTCCAAATAGTCTCAATTGAAAAAAGATTTTCCATCTCTCAAATGCAATAATAATAATAACAGGCCCATTGTTTGAGTGAGTTGATATGATTCTGTGGCGTCCACAGCCGTAATGTTGGGATTCTTTTAGGAACTTCGGCTCCTAGGAAGCAACGAATCCGGTATCTGAAACTGTACCGTCGTAAAATATCAAACAAGAATACCTAAAAAGTGAATTTTAATTCATTGATTCATTGATAATGAAAATTCATTGATAGTGAATTTTAATTAAGTTTTAATTAGATAGAGTTTAATTACATCACTTTTCATTAAGATCTAGTATCTAAATTTTCATTGAAGAACCGTACAAACAAATAGCATTGAATCCTCCAACTGTATACTTTATCCAAGGAAACATATTACAAATTATATCAAGATGATTTATAATTCACGAATGTATGACTACATAATTAGTCATTTTTTTTTTGTATAAAATTCCTATGTTTTCTCCACCATTTCTTATCATTGTTGAATGGGTCGCTTTAAATTAATTCAACAAATTTATTTCCAATTTCAACTTTTTTTCTTTTTACAGCTCTACAACCCGGTGGCAGGTCCTGGCCTCCTCCAACCCTTTCCTCCAATCGTCACGGTCTTGTGCTGACGCGATCCAGTTTCTCACTCTCAGCATGCTTCTAGCATCTGTAGTGACACCATCCGACCACCTCAGCTTTGGTCTTCCTCTCCTCCTTGTTCCATGGATTGGTTGGGTTAACAATACCCTTAGCATATCCCCATCGCCCATTCTGGCAATATTCCCAGCATATTTTAGCTGCCTTAATCTCATTGTTGTAACAATTTCGGCCTCTCCAAATGCCGTTTACAGCTCCTGATTTGTCCTGCGTTTCTTATTCTTCTCCAACTTTTACACCTCTAAAAATTCGTCAGAGAACTTTTCTATTAAAAATCATGAGCTATTTTTGGGCTACCTTGGATGCTGTCCACCATTATGATCCATACAGGAATACGGGGCGCACTAAGGTTTTATAGAGGTGAAGCTTTCTTGAGAGTATTCTCTTGCTGAGCTGTTTAGCTAGACCAAAGTAGCATCTATTAGCTGAGGCAATCCTCTTTCTAATCTCCCCAACGGGGTTGTTAACTTGCGTGACTATAGATCCCAGGTACATAAACTCAGAGATCTTTTCAAACTTATGTTGTCCTATGGTTACTGTCTCACCTGGCCTCGAAACCTCCTATGTGGTCCAAGTTTACTGGCTGATCTCGCCAGAGCCAGAAATGCCTCACTCACTTACTAAAATGAGAGTCCCAAAATATCTACATCGTCGGCGTAGGCCAACGATTGGACAAGCCTGTTGAATATGTTTCCGTATCGCTGATGCGCTCTGCGTAAGCCCGCATCTCTTATCGCCTTCTCAAGAGCCAGGTTAAACAATAATAATGTCGCGGGATTTTTGTTCTTCCTCTGTAATGGAACGAATGGTGAGGGAGTTTAAAACTTGTACAGGAAAATCCCTTATCACCCTTTTCAAAGATGTACAAATATTTGCTTTCTACTCGATTGACTCCTATGCTTCCATGAAGCAATACGTTGTTGTTGTTTTTTCAATTAATTAATTTTATCTTTTATGGAATTGAAGTATTGTCTAGAGTAATTGTTATTGGTTCAGTAGGTTTTCTAAATATTAACAAATTTACATTATTTTTAAACATTCCTTATTTATTTATTAAAAAATAAAACTTCTTCCTCTCATTCTATTTTTCATTTTAAGAAACAATTTTCTAAGCTTTGGATCATTTGATTATTTCAGATAAAATGCATGCTTTTTGTTTTATATATAGGGATTTATTATGGGATTCCATTCTGATAATAAATATTCAGATATGCCTCATCAATTTTTGTTAACAGGTCCATATTTCTTTAATTAATTTCTTGTAGATTGTACATAGATGTAGAAGGAAGCGCAAAGTTGATATTATTTATTCTCAAAGTTGATTGCCTTCCTGTTTAGGTCTAATATATAATTAATTTAAATAAATAACAAGACTTGTTTAAACAAGGCAAAATCAATAATAACACAGGCCAACGATGAAAAAACTTTTTTAATGAAAATACCTTATTCTTATGTTGTTTAGGTTGCTGAATCCAAATATGATGCTTAAAAAGTTGTATCACCCACCATTTATTCACATTTTATAGTTAAATTCATGAAATAAAGAAATATTTTTAGAATTTAACAGCTTTTTCATAGTTAAGATAACATGAAAAAATAGGTCTAATGAACAAAGATGATGTTGGCAGCACTGCTGAAACACATGCTAAACAGCTGATGTTTTGTTTATTTTCAACATAACCTCACTTTTACGTTTCCTGTACATGTGCTCAGTGCAATGTCTCATCGCGGCTGTAAAAACTCTGCTGACAGTTTTTGTTATATTTGTGGTGAGTTTGTTATTAAAAAGCACCAAAGAAACATTACAGACTTTGTGAAAAAGGTTTATCTAGCATACTTTGGAACCAAACTTGGAGACCAGGATAAACCTTGGGCACCGCATAAGGTATGTTATGTATGTGTTGAAGACCTCAGGAAATGGTCAAAAAAAGAGAAAAAACACTTTAAATTTGCTGTTCCCATGATATGGAGGGAACCAAAAAATCATTCCGATGACTGTTACTTTTGCAGTGTAGATATTACTGGTCATAACTCTAAGAACAAGAAGGTAATAAGCTACCCTAACCTTCCGTCCGCCATCCGACCAGTAGGGCACGGTGTAGATTTGCCAATCCCGGAACCACCAGAGGACTTAAATTCTATTGAAACAGAAGTATTTTCTGATGTACAGTCGGAGTTAGATGAACACGATGAAGAATTCCAATGTGTTACAGAAAATGTAGAGCCTAAATTGTTCACTCAGGTCGAGCTTAATGACTTAGTTAGGGATCTGGGCTTAACAAAAGAAAAAGCTGAACTGCTTGGCTCTAGGCTAAAAGAAAAGAACTTGCTGGCGGCTGGAACCAGCATTCATGTGTATAGGAAGAGAGAACAACAATTTTCGAAGTATTTTGAACAAGAGGGTGATTTGGTGTACTGCTCAGACATTCATGGTTTAATGAATGAGTTTGGAATTGAATACAAAACAGAAGATTGGAGGTTGTTTATTGATTCATCCAAAAATAGTTTGAAGGCAGTTTTAGCACACAAGGGTAACATGTATGCCTCTGTACCTGTCGGTCATTCTGTACATATGAAAGAGAGTTACGAAAATCTAGAAATAGTGTTAAATAAAATAGGTTATTCTGCACACGGTTGGATGATATGTGGTGATTTGAAAGTTACGTGCATGCTCCTTGGTCAGCAAGGGGGTTTTACCAAATTTCCATGTTTCTTGTGTGAATGGGACAGTAGAGCTCGGAATCAACATTGGTGCAGAAAGAACTGGCCTGCTAGGGAGTCTTTAAAGCCTGGCGAGAAGAACATTTTACGCAAAAACCTTGTAGATCCAAAAAACGTGCTCCTACCACCACTACATATTAAGTTAGGTCTCATGAAACAGTTTGTAAAGGCTTTGCCTAAAGATGGGCTTTGTTTCAAATATCTCTGTCAGAAGTTTCCACACCTTTCAGAAGCTAAACTGAAAGAAGGCGTCTTTACCGGGCCTGATATTAGAAAAATGATGTTTGACGTTAACTTTGAATCCACAATGACCTCAAATGAAAAGGAAGCATGGGTTTCATTCAAGCAAGTTGTCACCAAGTTTTTGGGAAATGAAAAAGACCCAGAATATAAGGCTATTGTTGCTAACATGTTAAAAAAATTTGAACAGTTAGGATGTTTGATGAGCCTGAAAGTTCACTTTTTGAGCAGCCACCTCGATTACTTCCCGGAAAATTTAGGAGATGTTAGTGAGGAGCAAGGTGAGCGTTTTCACCAGGACGTTAAAGTGATGGAAAAACGTTACCAGGGCCGCTGGAATACCAACATGATGGGGGATTACTGTTGGTCACTTCACCGGGAAGTTCAGCAAGCTATTCATCGCAGGAAAAGCTACACAAGAAGCTTCAAGGAAAAAAGGGAAAGAAAATATAAACCAATTCCAGTTGACAAGTGAACCTTGTATCATCACATAAAATTACTATTCCAAGTATTTTACTGTAAATACAAACCATTTTTACGATTCTACAGTGTTTCATTGATTTCCCTATATACTGTAAATGGGTATTAGACTATATAATAAAATACATTTTGCTTGGAAACTAAGGGTGATACATAAAAACTACGAGCAGATTTGGATTCAGCACATAAAAATCTATCAAGATCAGCTATTAAAATTAAAAAAGTTTTCAAAAAGGTTTTTTTTGTTGGCCTGTGTAATTATTTTTTCAAAGAGAGATAAACACTTTCCTTTCAAAGTATCTTCCAAAATAACATCATAAGACAAATTTGTTTTTGTCAAAATTTATGTATTAAAAATACAGTAAATGCTATAACTACCATAAAAAATACGCAACCCGCTCAAGGGGTCTTAATAAATATAAATTCCAATGAAATCTCGAAATTTTTCATGATCAAATCCACTTCTCTAACTCTATATAATATAATGTGATGGTCCAAACGCATTTTCGATTACAATTAGAATTACTTACACAAAACTCAAATTCCAACACAAAGTTGGAATAAACAGTAAAATAAAACCATTTTAATTGTTTATTACAATAACTTATTAGGTATGTATCTAATTGTATTCGTAATTATTCATCATCATTACAATTACGATTCCAATAGTAATAAAGTGACTACAATGAGCAATTACAATAGTACTATGGTGTAAATTTTTCATAATGTCTGGTAATGGGTTAATAATACCAAATATAATTGAATTTTCAGAGGGGCTGTAGAGATGTACCAGGCTTTGTAAACGCGAAAAAACACCAAAATTTTCACTGAAATTTATTCCACGCCCATTGTATTGTTCTACGACGTTAAACAAACATATACGCCGAATTTAAGATATTTCGATCTGAAGTTGGTAAATAATTTTGATTTCTTTGTGTTTTACCTAAGTTTTATACCTGCATTCCTCAAATCAAACATAACTTGAAGAAGAAGAGCTGAATTAATTTTAAGCTGAGAAAACGTCTAACTTTAATTTAATATAGTATTAACATATTATTATAATATTAACTATAGTTAAAAATTAACTTTTTAATACATAATTAAACTAATGAATAGTTGAAAAGACAGTGCCACAAGCTTTTGAAGGTCGAAAGACGATGAATTTATGACCCAAGAATATTACTAGACAGCTACAGATTGAGATCGAATAAAGAAATATACGAAAGGACAGAGAACTAGGAAATAATGACAAACGACGAATAACTTTCTATGGGCACAAGGACAGGATGGATCCTACAAGGTTGAATATTATTTTTAAAAAATTATTTTTATTTATTGTTCTTTTGATGGTGATTATTTTTAAATATTTTTATTTTGAAGAGAAAAGATTTGTCCTGCCCGGGATTCGAACCCGGGTCTTCTGCATTTCTAGTACAGTGCTCTAACCACTGAGCTACCAGAGGTCGTATCCAAGCCAGACAAATCCATTTTCTTCACTGATCCTATATTCCCGTGTTCTCGCAATTTTCACGACCTTTATGTGTGTATGTGTGTATATATATATATATATATATATATATATATATATATATATATATATATATATATATATATATATATATATACTTGCGATGTATGTGTATCTTTTCTCTTCAAAATAAAAATATTTTATAAGATTGACAAAAATGTTTAGAAAATGGGGGTTAATAGTTTTAATACAAATGTTTTGATTTCATGAAGTAATTAAATAAATAACCTTTCCTTTTATCACGGACATTTCATATGAAGCGATCCTATAATACAGTATATAAAAAAATTGCGAACCACGTTTCTGTCTTCAGAAATCAATAATGATTCGATAATGCTCAAGGAGTTCCTTTATCTTGCTGCCCGCAGACAAGGTCACACCTATCAGGCCAGCTCAAATATAATAATTGTTAACCTGTAACTAGTATGATTAAAAATAATGATTGTTTATTACGAATTGATTCCTTCTTAACTACACCAGCTCGTTTGTTGACTCTGGACAACCCGTCCTAGTAAGGTACCTTTGAAATCTCATGAAATCTAAAATCGATTAATGGAACAACTCGAAAACTGAATAAAATCTTGTAGTTTGTGGGCTTGTGGTTGATTAATATTGTTAATCATTAATTATTTTATATCTGCGTACTAACACTGGGTAGTTTCTCTAATTGTCTTTATCGATGCCACTATGTGCAATTCCGGCCAGTTGTAAATTTCAAAAATAAATTAATTTTTAAAAAATGATTATTATATTGTCATAAAGTTTTAAATATGACCTCAAGATCTTCTTTGACCTCGGCTGAACACAATGTGCTGACACTTGACATGCTCCATTTCTTCTTCAATATATTTATAAAAGTTTGATTGTTTGTTTGTTTATTTGGGCTTTAAGGCGTAAAACCCCAGGGTCATCAACGCCTGAAATTCGTTTGTTTTTATCAAGATTTGAGAAACTAGTTAAAATATATAGATATTAAAAAAAAAAATAATAATAATAATAAAAAAAAAATATTGAGCTTATAAATGACATACATACAGTATACACATATATACATCAATATATACACATACATAAAAACACATACATAAACATTTAAATATACATATTCTATATAGAAATTATTCATCTCTATATTTTATTTAACAGTTTGTGGGTTTTAAGAAAATTAAGTACGGATTGGATATTGGATTCGTCGTTGTTTAATAAAACTGAAATTTCTGGTTGGAGTCCTAATCTATTTAAACTTGAAGCGTAAAATGAACAGTCTTGTAAGATGTGGCTGACTGTAAGAGTGTTGTCACAGTGTTGGCATCTTGGTGGTGGTTCCTTGCTTATCAGGTGTGAATGAGTTAGGTTTGTATGTCCAATTCTGAGCCTGGCTATTGCGACTTCTCTGCGATTAGTGCGATTTGATGTGGTCCATGGCTTAACTGTTTTTTTAACATTTTTCAACTTGCATGGTGGACCTTCGTCCCACATGGACTGCCAGGCATTCGATATTCCTCTTTTCAGAGGAAGAGCTATTTCCCGGAGCGTTAAAATAGCAGCCCCTCGGCCTGGGAGGGTGAGTGCTTGCTTGGCGGCCCGGTCCGC
Source organism: Arma custos (assembly GCA_037127475.1). Lineage (NCBI taxonomy): Eukaryota > Metazoa > Arthropoda > Insecta > Hemiptera > Pentatomidae > Arma > Arma custos. The sequence goes on from CM073764.1 coordinate 94,301,187, forward strand.
GAGCTCATTCCCATCGATCCCCACATGGCTCGGAATCCATATAAAACTGACCGACTTTCCCAAATCTTCCAACATAGAGAGGTATCGGTGAATTTTTAGGACTATGGGATGATTCGAGTACATGTTTTTTATTCCTTTTAATGAAGTCAACGATTCAGTTATTATGGTTATTGTGTTGGTAGCAATGGACATAGCATGGTAGAGGGCTAAGGCTATTGCATGAAGCTCCGCTGTGTAGGTGCTACATAGATTATAAAGTTTCATTTTATGGGTAGAGTTGGGGGTAACGAAAGATGAAGCTGTAGACATATCGGATTTCGACCCATCTGTATAGATTTGGAAAGAATTAGGCATACTCTGGATGAGGTTCGAGAATTTGATTTGGTATTCGGAAGGTGAGGTATGGCTTTTGGTTAGTCGAGAGAGAGAGAGTATTGTTTTTGGTGCCTTGTGGGTCCAAGGAGGACTTGGAGGTTCTGTTTTGTTTATTGAAATATTTTTAAGGAATTCCGTGGCTGAATAAATTCTTTCTGTCAATGGGATGGATGAATTTGGTTTGTTTCTAAAGGCGTTGGAAAATCTTGGGTTGAAAATGTATTGATAGGAGGGATGTCCAGTCTGAAAACGTAGTTTTGATATATAATTTATTGCTAATTTTTTTCTTCGGAATAAGAGAGGGGTTATTCCTGCTTCCGAACACAAACTCAGGATAGGGCTAGTTCTAAATGCACCAGTCGCGATCCTAATGCCCGTATTATGTACAACATCTAGTTTGTTAAGGATCCGAAAACGGGCAGAGCCATATGTGAAGCAACCGTAGTCTAGTTTAGAGCATATTAATGCCCGATAGAGTTTCAGCAGTGTGTATCGGTCAGAACCCCAGGAGGTACCACTCAGGTATCTTAAGATGTTAATTCTTTTTGTGGTGTCTGATTTTAATTTGTTTATGTGCAGTTCCCAAGTCAACCTTCGATCAAAAGTCATGCCCAGGAATCTGTGACTATTACCGTATGGGATTGAAGAATTTCCTAGGAATAGTTCGGGAGAGAGAGGTGTGTTTCGTTTTCGACTGAAATGGAGACATTTGGTTTTTTCAGGAGAAAATTGGAGACCGGTGGAAATGGACCAGTTATTGATTCTATTTATGGCATCCTGAAGTTTGTTTTGAATAGAGGTAATGTTATCAGACCGGCATATGATGGCTAGATCATCCGCAAACAACAGCGGTTTGACACCTCTTGGTAGGTTAAGACCTAATTCATTTATCGCGAGGCAGAATAACGTTGGACTGAGGACACAACCTTGTGGGACACCGTTGATCTGTTCATGGTCCTCGGATAGTGTGAATCCTATCCTAACCCTAAAATGACGATTTTTTAGAGATTGTTCAATATAGCAGAACATTTTTCCTCTTATCCCTATGGAAGATAGCTTGGTGAGGATAACAGAATGTTTTATGGTATCGAAAGCTTTATGCATATCAAAGAATACTGCTATTGTTTGTTGAGCATTTATGAAGGTATATTGGGTTTCCGCTTCTAACGTAACTAGGTGATCTAGGGTGGAGTGGCCTTTGCGGAATCCGGATTGGAAAGGTTGGATTAAGTTATTGTTTTCTATTATCCACATAAGTCTTTTGTTGATCATACACTCCATAATTTTACAGAGACAACTTGTGAGGAATATGGGGCGGTAGCTGGTCGGTAGGCGTTTGTCTTTTCCATTTTTTAAAATTGGGATAACTAGTGAATTGCGCCAGGTATTCGGGAAAAGTCCGGTGAACCAGACATGATTATAAAACTGGAGTAGCCATTCTATTGTATTTCCTGGAAGGTTTTTTATCATTTCATAATGTAATTCATGTTAGAGAAGAGTTGGTCGACTGTATCTTCTAATTTAAGGAAGAAATAGTTGGGGGTGCAGTCAATGAAAACATCAAAATAAGCAAAACTTATTTATTATGTGCCGACGTTTCGGCCTACAATGTAGGCCATCTTCAGGGCTAAGAGAAAAAAACAGAAATATATAAAAACGTAGCAGTAACAAGAATATATAAAGTGGTACAGGAGTGGAAATAAAAATAGTGACTAGATATGATGAAATAGTGAATAGATATAAGATAAATAAGAAAGCATATAAGACAGATTACAGAATAATAAACTTAAAATAGTGATAGATAAAAATAAAATTGTGAACAGAAATTGTAATAGTAACAGATAAAATAATACAAGAATAAGAATATAATACATTAAGAATACATTAAGAAAATAAAATACATTAAGAATATTTATGCTTGTATTATTACACTTTACCTATTTAACCCCTCATGTCTCGTTTCTTATCCACATATATAATTAAACTAGTTTTTTTCTAAATCCTTCATACTCAACCCCCCTTTTACTATATTTTTATCTTCTTATTTTGTATCTTTCCGTTTACCTCCTCATTTTTCTTCCCTTTATATTATTGTTTACATTTTATCCCTTCTTGACATGTATTTTTTCTATTTTATATTCTTATTCTTGTATTATTTTATCTGTCACTATTACAATTTCTGTTCATCATCTACAATTTTATTTTTATCTATCACTATTTTAAGTTTATTATTCTGATATCTGTCTTATATGCTTTCTTATTTATCTTATATCTATTCACTATTTCATCATATCTAGTCACTATTTTTATTTCCACTCCTGTACCACTTTATATATTCTTGTTACTGCTACGTTTTTATATATTTCTGTTTTTTTCTCTTAGCCCTGAAGATGGCCTACATTGTAGGCCGAAACGTCGGCACACAATAAATAAGTTTTGCTTATTTTGATGTTTTCATTGACTGCACCCCCAACTATTTCTTCCTTAAATTTCATAATGTACATTATCAGGTCCGGGAGTTGATCCTTTGGCAGTATTAAAAGTATTTTTGGATTCCCACATTGTGAATGGGAGGTTATAATATAGATTTTCGTCGTTAGTTTAATTTCCAAGTTCTGTATGTTCATGGCCAGTTGTACTTCTTACGGTGTTATATATTCCAGCAAAAAAAGTAGCGAATATATCAGAGACGGATTGGGGATTATCATTTAATTGTCCATTTACTAGACTAGTGAAACGACGAGAGGGGGGATATTTCGTAATTTTACGGATTTTATTCCAAACCTCGGCTGATGTTGCAGACGCGTTTATGGAACTTATATATTTTTTCCAAGACTCTGTCTTACTTAGGTTAATTGTTTGTCTGCATATAGCCCTCTGTCTTTTATATTCGATAAGATTTTCGGGCGTCATATGTTTTTTAAATTTTTTAAGGGCTCTGCGACGAATTTTAAACGCTTTTTTGCAATCATCGTTAAACCAAGGAACCAGCGGTCTTCTTGGTGTGCCCGAAGTGATTGGAATTGATGCGTTCGCTGCTCGTATAATCGTATGCGTAATAATTTCACAGCCTTCGTCAATGGTCATTTCGTACGGGGAAGTTGGAGGTGGTGAGGCCAAAGAAGTGAACAGAGCCCAATCGGCTTTGTTAAGCACCCATCTTGGTTTCACTCGTACGGGATTCATGTTATTGAAATTGATCAATATTGGGAAGTGATCACTGCTATATAAATCGGGCAGGACTGTCCATTCAATAGCATTAAATAATGTAGAATTACAGAAGGACAGGTCAAGGGCAGAATATGTTCCGTAACTGGAGCTGAGGAACGTTGGTTCTCCAGTATTCAGTAGCATTAGATTAGAGGCGTCTAAAAAATTCTCTATTATTTTCCCTCGTGAGTTAATGGTTTGAGAGCCCCATAGCGGATTATGGCCGTTAAGGTCCCCGATAAAAAGAACCGGACGAGGTAATTGATTGTAGATATCTATTAGTTATTGAGTGTCTATAGAACGATCATGTGGAAGGTATACGTTACAAATCGAAAAAAAGTAATCTCTGTGTATTCTGACTGCAACAGACTGTAGGTGGGAGTTGATGGGGATTGATTCAGAATATATGGATTTGTGTACAGCTATTAAAACTCCGTGGTGACTGTGATTTGGGTTCGGACTGTCCTTTCCGTATATTTCAAAATTTTTTAAAGAGAAATTGTCTTTTATTTTAAGATGTGTCTCTTGAAGGGCAATGCAAAACGGGTCGGTGTCACTTATTAACATTTTTAAATCATTAAAATGCGTTTTTAAACCATTGCAATTCCATTGAAGTATCGCCATAATTGAAGGTTAATATTAAATAGTATTAAATAAAATAATTGAATGGTTAGAAATATTTATAATTTAATTCGTTTAAGGATTTTTGCTTTTATTTGTTAAATTTTCTTTTTTAACTTTTCCCTTTTTATATGTAACTTCGGTATATCCGACGTTGGGGCCTGTAGGATCTACCTCAATAGCCTCGACGTTATCTACGTCATCTATGACAATAGCCTGGGGTTGAGTTTCTTCTGAAAATGCCCGGGCATGATGAGGATATTGCTGGATTCGGTGAGGTACTGGAGAGAGCGGAGGTAGAGGGGGCTGAAGAGGTGGGAGGGAGTGAGGAGGTAGGAGGGAGGAGGGTGGTAGGAGGGAGTGAGGAGGTAGGATGGAGTGAGGAGGTAGGAGAGTGGGGAGGGGGAGAATTGAGACGTCGCCGCGGTAGCGGATCGAGTCAAAATTGTTCTTTGAGTTTTTGGCCCACAAGAAGGGCTCGGAAGAGATGGAGAGTGTTTAGACATTTTGACTGTACTTTGTTTTGTTGACGATTCAAATTTAAAAATTGAATCTGTCTGGACACCGATTTCCTGTGTTTTATTAACTTTTGTTATTTCAGCAAAAGACCTGCTAAAATTTTGGGGATTTTCCAATTTATATATTTTTTTAGCTTCATTATACGAAACTTTCTTGGTAAACTGAATACTTTTGATTTCATTATTCGTTTATAAATAGGACATGAGCAGTCTAAACTGTTGTGTTCACCACCGCAGTTTATACATTTTGGATCTTTGGTGCATTTGCCGTCGGTGTGTTTATTCTCACCACATTGAGAGCAGATGATCTTAGTGCTTGTACACTTTAATGTGTGATGAGAAAAACTGAGACACTTAAAGCATCTTAACGGGTTGGGGGTATATTTTTGGACTGGTACGTTTTGATATCCTATTTTGAGAATTTCTGGTGGAAAAGGTGTAGGAAAAGTTACTATGTAGGAATGGGTAAGTTTTTCGATTCCGCTAATTTTTATTTTTATTCTCTGAATATCCTTTATTTTTCCCTCTAATTCCGTTATTATTTCATTTTTTTCCAAGAATTGTAAGTCAAAACACCTAATAACTCCTTTACTGGAATTTAATGTAGCGTGAGGATTTACGGATACGTTAAATCTATCAGCGAACTTTGTACATTTTAAGAGTTTAAGTGATTGATTACTATTTTTTGTTTCAATTAGTAAATTTCCATCACGAAGTTTTTTAGTATTTTTCACCTCACCGGTCAGGTTGGTGATAAATTTATAGATTAGAAATGGTGATACCGTTTGAAAACCTTCATCTCCCTCTCTATTCATTATTAAATAAGTAGGCGTATTATTTATGGCATCCTTTAATTGTAATGGATCTGGTGGGGTTTTTATTCTGTCCCGTTTTCGACGTTTATTTGAGCTAAAGAGTGGCTCATCCATTTTAACAAATGGCTATATATATATATATATAATATAAAAAAAAATAAAAAAACTGTAAAAACGGTAGCTAACTGTTAATTTCTAGTTATAAAAATAAAAGAAAAGAAAAAATACTTTAAAAACTTATCGTTTCGCCAATTGTAGCTCTTTCTGCGACCGTTCAACCGTCGAGCCGTCAACTGCTAACTTCGTCGATCTTCTATGTTTTTTTCTCTCTTACTCAATTAAGACACTTCACAACTAATAATTTAACCATAAACATGATTATAAATCAAACACAAAAAAAAAATTATACTTTGAGAGAAGTTTAGGTTATAAATTTGATGTTCACTGTTCCACAGTCTCGAAACATATGATGCGGTCACATAATGATAAGGTCACATGTGGTCTAGTGGTTAGCGTAACAAACTACTAAACCCAAGATCGCGGGTTCGTAGCCCGGCAGGTGGCCCTAGGATTTTTTTAAGGGAGTAAAAAATCCTTAGTTACGCCGTCCTTCGGAAGGCACGTTAAACGGGGGTCCCGAGCCTGTACGATGTCAGGGGCTCGTTAAAAATCCCTACCCTAATTAAACCTGGATAGTCAAAATTTAGAGCTCCCACTGTAGCATCGTCCGATTAGCCATAGCAGCATAAAGTGACGTTAAATGAACAAACATTTATAAAAGTTACCTTAGATAGACCACGGAAAAAAACATTTATAGAAATATTACTCCTAAATTAGAAGTCGTTTTTTTCAGAAACAAAATAGTTATGAAAAGTTCTAACTATGTTCTTACTCGATTGTAGAAATAAGAGGAAGAAAACAAGAGGAAGTATTAATAATATGAACATAATTTAGTTTAATTGTTCCGTATTAATATTTCCTGTGTCGAAACAAACAAGTATTTCAAAACGGTTAATATGTGTTTACATCTATATGAGGTACCTGCAGCTAAAAAAGATATGCCGAGTAGATATTAAATTTTTACAGTGTTTAAATAGACAAACATTAACCAATTACAACATTGGCCAAGATTAAAACAATAATAGACTAAAATTTGTTAGTAACCGAAAGGTACTAACAAATGTACTGTAATAATAATAAATAGTCAAGTAAACCCGAACGTTCCTTGCGCTAGTGCTGACACCTAGTCCCACGGACCATTTGACTTAAAAATTCAATAATAAATTAAAAATAAAATATTTAATCATTTTATTGCTTGTTATTACTTGTATGAACCTTCTTGCATTTACCACAATCATAGAATATATGATATTTTGTCGAATTTCGAAGGAAATAGTGAAAATCAAAAACTACATATTTTAAATCTTGTGCATATATATAACGAATTAATCACAATATATTTAATGTTGGTTTTAAACAATTAAAAGCCTATTAATGAAAATAAAAACACTTTTCAATATATTCCAAAATTTCCAAAACTATCAATATTCCAAGAAATTCATAAACAGTTTCTTTGAGTACTCCAATAAGGTATTGGTTTTTTGCATATACGATTATAACATAGGAAAGAAGTTTACCTCATTTTTTTGTTGGGCATATGCTCGAGGATTTCCCATTATCGGTAGTGGGAGGGGAATTCCAGAAACTAGATACCAAAAGGTCCCAGTAATCATGTCTCAGTACTTAAGGATTAAGGCAGGCTTCCCACTTACGCCTCGGACTATTACCAGTCGGTCAGTCCTTAAGAACTTTTTAGAGATTCTTTTCCATCACTAAACCCAACAACTTTACAAGCCCCTCTCAGCGGTCACGATGTTATCACTTCAGTTACATTCACCAGGAACTTGCTTTGCATTTTTTGCAACCTACTAATTACTTCAGTATGCCCATCCTTCTTCGGTTTGAATATTCTGCTATAAAGATATTTAGGAGGTATTTCATGCGAGCTTTCATAAAATTAGAGGGCACTAAAAGGATTTTCTATGGAACCTAAATTTATATATTAAGATTCAATAAAATTTGGGAGATGATTGAAGGTACAACAGATCTTTTTTCATGATTTTTTATTTTATTACATTTTATTTGTTTAAAAAAATTAATCCAAATATCTTTGTTTATATTAAATTCGGTGACAATGTACAAAATGTTACTTTTATCAAGCTATTTAAAATATCTGAACTTCTAACCTGTGAAAATTAAATTGTTGGTGATGAGCAAAGCCTTACTTACACACTTTTATTTGTAACTTTTTTTACGTTGTTGACTTGTTAACACTAAAATATTTTGATCCCTTAAGCCATGGTAAATATGACATAACGATGAATTTGTTTGAGTTCTTAGATTTTTCTGTTAGTTTACTTTTGTCACAACGAACCAACTGGTTTGTGGCTGTCTTTGTTTGCCCACGTCTTTAATTGAGACTCATAAATGAATTTGCCCGTAATTCGCGTCTGCCGTTTAGTGGCCAGGTATATTTAATGTATTAAAGCTATTCCGGTAACATATAAAAACGAAACAAAAAAGGTGTAGTTCTTACTGGGTTTATTTTTTAAAAATGTATATGTTCTTCAATAGAATATTGCATAAATAATCCATGCGGAATAAATTCAGTAACCTGGGTGTTATACTTGAAAATTATACATACTTTTAAATTATAAAATATGTTCCTTTATAAACAATACTTTATAACTATGTTAGATGAATTTTTATTTAAATTATAATCTGTGATCGATCTGATTAAATCCTAGGCTGAAGATTCATTGTCGTAATTTTTTTAAATAATACAGCTAAAAGATCCTAAAATTAAATTAATGTTCAAAGAACATTCGTTCTAGTGTATTCACCGCAAAAATTGCGAGAACACGAGGACATGGGATCGGATAAGAGAAAAGATTTGTCCTCTGCCGGCAGGCGGCCTTGGAGGCTCAAATGGTAGGGAGCTGTCACGGAAAGACAGAGGATCCGGGTTCGAATCCCGGCAGTAGTCGCGCGGTTAACAGTTACATGAACGGTCGCATGGTTGACCAGTGTCACCCACAGAATTATTTTGTTTTTGGAATCCTGAAATTTAATTACTTACTTAATTATTAATCTTTGTGCCTTGCTTTAATGTTGGAAAAGGGTTACAAATAAAAACAATCTTGAAATAAATTGAAAAATATATTTTAAAATCAAACATAGGAATTTTTAGATAAAACTTAAAGTCTCAAATTTACTACAACAGCAAACACATTTTTAGCTGTTATGAATATCATAATTTATTATAAAATAATTATATTTTAAAAACAATTTAAGCAAACACTTTTTAAATGGTCGTTGCACATCCACTTTTCACACTTATCACACCATCTCCTTGTGGTTCTATCTCTTTGTCGCCCACAGTCATGGCAACGTCCTCTAGCACCTTCTCTTCCTTTTGTTGATGCTGCTGGCTCTTGTATTGAAGTTCCAAGAAGGATACATGCGCGGCGCCTCAATTCAATGGGTAGTTGCTGTATTGTTGACCGATATTGAATTTGAGGTTTAATCATTTCCCATGCCAAATTTTGTAGAAATGTACTTCTGCTCACATTTGTTTTCGAATTTGACTTATAAATACAATGAGCATTGATCGCTGATGTATTCAATAGGTTGAAAAACACAACCATTGGCCATCGACGAATATTTCTTGCCACATTACACCTCGCTATCAGTTGGTCAAGTAAATCAACACCAATTTTGGTGTGGTTGTAAAATGTGACAATTTCAGGCTTTGACAACTCACCTGTTTCCTCATCAATATAATTATCATGGTGCAAAGTTGAAATTAGGAGAACTACCCGATTTCTTTTTGGACAGTAAGAGACTAGTGTGCAGTCTTCTTGAAATCCGAACATTGACGAGTACGCAGAACGTTGTTTGTCTGGCTGAAATTCCTTGGGGATTTCAATTTTGTTTTTCCTGAGGGTGCCAACATATGTGAGGCCTTTGGTTTCTAACAATTTTTTCGCCAACGGAATACTGCTGAACCAATTGTCTGCTGTTATATTTCTGTGGGATCCTTTTACCGGTTCCACCAATCTCAGTACCACCTCCATTGGAGAATTACTCAACCGTTATGGACCCTCTGGCTGAACACCAACATATGTTTCTAGGTTGAACGTGTATATCATTTTAGCATCTACTAATGCAAATGTTTTAATGCCGTATTTAGCTGGCTTATTCGGAATGTATTGTCTGAACGGGCATTTACCTCGGAAAGCTAATAGCTGCTCCTATATGGTGAGGTATTCACTGGGAATAAAGTATTTGGGGAAGTTATTATTTATAATCTCAAACACCTCTCTGATTGGAGCAAATTTATCAATTTCTCTACGTGAAGCTCTATCATGCATATTATCGAATCGTAGACATCTCAGCAGAAAAGCAAACCTTTGCCTACTCATTGCAAGATAACATGACCCCATGCCATTCCCCTTGGAATTGTCCCACAATTTTTGAACATTAGTCCTGGACATTCCGTAACTCCCTATCAGATATAAGAGACCAAATAAAGCTCGAAGTTCAACTTCATCTGTTGTCCTGGCATCTCTATCTCGTGAATATCTTTTTTTCAAATTATTTATGTAAATATTTGTTGAACTCACAATTAGTCCATAAATACTGCTATCTAAAAAAAGGTCAAGTAACTCGACTTCAGAATTTATCTTGGAGGCTATTCCTTTTGAACCAGGGAGGTGCGTTATGATATTTTCTGAGCGGGTTTTAACGTTTTTTTTAGGTAAACACGTCAACCATTTTGTTTTGCCATCTTTCCCGAGGTAAAATGAACTTTGTTGCTCACCCTCGTAATCATCCTCTTCATTAGCTGACTGCTCGGAATCGGTATTGTGATCACTCTCACTTAGATGATCAATCTCGCCTGAATCTGATTCTTCGGGATCACTTTCTTCCTCTTCATCCGACAATTCTTTGAGCCACTGCTGCCAAATTTTCGGATCCGATGAGTACTCAATTTTTCTTTTCTTATTTTGTGACATGATCTATGTGAAAATAAAAAATAAAAATGAAATATGGCTTAGGTATTATTTTTATTTGAAGGAAAAAGAAATACAAAATAGATTAAAAAAAACAAATTGGTAAATATCTATCTCATGAAAAAAAATATTAAAGAAAAAATTACTTACCAATAAAATAACTTAAAAGGTCGCGTGGGGGACACTTGTCAACCAGAGTAGTAGGGGTGGTATATCTTTCCAAGTTGAAGGGTAAACTGAACGGCAAGGCTGTTGATTCCAACAATAGGGTCTCATCGAAAGATACTGGAGGGGATGGGATGGTGGGGGTAGTGGAAGGGAAGCAACCCTCAAATAATTGCAGGTGGGTGACAACTGTCAACCGCGCGACTACTCCAGGGTTAAAAATAAAAATATTTAAAAATCAAAAAATTGACCAATAATTATAAAAAATTAGTCTATTTCTTTTCAAATATTTTACTTGAACTTATTATATTTTATTAGACTACATAATTTTTATGTACATTTAATACGAAAGATGCCATTAAATCATTCTTTACAACTCATTAGGGTTAATTATTCCGCATAAAATAGATTTACTCCTCTTCTCAGTCCATTTATTTTTCATGATTGAATACACATCTTACAATTGATGCTAAAGGTGATAGGCTTAAAAAACATGGCAACTGAAATGAACTTACGGCATTATATATATATATATATATATATATATATATATATATATATATATATATATATTTATATTATATATAGTTTTATCACATTAGTTCACGCAAACATAAAATTATTTATGACTATTTTATTGTTGTTATATGTCATAGCGCTGCGCTGGAGAAAGTAGGAGGGACCTAGTGACCTTGTATCTGCTGGTCCATATTGCCGTGTAGATCTTTCCCTCAATGCACATAACTATGAATTACTCATTCGGTCCTACCAATATTATTTACATTTTTAGACAATCAGATAAAGTATTTGAATTAATTATTCAAAACCTCCCAAATCATTTTGTAAGACCCTCACATGTTGAACAGATTAGCTAACAAGTGGTCTTGAAATCGATCCTATTAACCTCATAATGCAATATGAGTTATTTCTTTCGCCGATTAGGAAATAATTACAGATTTGGGATTATATTTCGATACCCTCGTACTCTCATTAACTCATATTTTCATTTCTATAATTTGAAATGTTGTTTTGCCAAAGCATGTTAATTTAATTTATTTGTTTAAGAAAAAATCTTTAAATTTAATTCACAGGATTATTTCACAAGAATTCTTTGAAGACATAATAATTTCTTACAAAAAAAAAAACGATTTTTTTTTTTACAAAATTTTACTCGCACAACTAATCTATTAATGTTCAAACATTAAATTCCAACCTATTAACCAAGGAAATAACGAATAAACTAAAAAGCATATGAGAAGAATCCTAGAAAAAAGAATATGGATATTTGATACATATTATTAATATTTTTCAGATATACATAATTTATTTACTGATCCCTACCATTTGTGGAAGGTATTGTAGAATGAGATTCATCCTTAAAAAAATAACCAACATAGGCATCTTACAGTTTTAATATAGCCAGAAATTCGTGAAATGGTGTAATTATGGAACTGAATAGTAAATGGGCCCACCGTCATACTAATTTCTTTTTTAAATAAAATTAAGAATGAAATAAAGAGACATGCGTGGACTAACTCCCAAGATATTTCAAGCAGAACCGCTTCTTGCAGTGTGTTCGAGATTCGCTTCGGATGTTCCTGAAAAGAAGTAAGACTTTGGATCATAACATCCGTATATCAATGAATGAACCGCAATAATTCGGTGTGGTTTAGGATTTAAAAGTGGAAAAGCCACAAAAATAGGACTCCTTCTCTCGGTAAACATTAAAACATTTAAATTATATCATATCACGAAAAAAAAACTGTTATATTCAATCACATTTATTATTTTCCTTATTCACGCAATAATGGCGATGCTAATCAGTAAAATATTCAACATTAAACAATTTTAACTTTTTTCGTTATACAGTATTAACTCAACTATTGAAGGGGATGAGTTAATATAACTTAAATTTTATTTCCCTATTTGTCCACAATTAATAAAGAACTTTAACGATTCATAAAGAAGTCTTGTCTCATCCATATCAGCGCCAATTATATTGAAGAAAATACATTATGTTAATCAAAACAGCTTGCATTACTTTTTAATTTCGTTTTGTTTTATTTTTGCCTGTATTATTTTTTGTTCAGCACTCACTCTGTAAAATACTTCTTAACAACAAACCTTCGGTATTTGGATAAAGGGCATTCGAACTGTTTTACAAAGATTTAATTTTTTTTATCAAGGATGTAGTACATTAAAAAATATATACAATAAAAACTATAAGTAAAATAATATCCACTACTTCTGTTGTTATCTACAAACTGTTACTTTACATGCTTATGTCTTTTTTTTTGTGTATGTTCACATATAAAGCTTTTAAATATTGTTTTAGTGTAATCTGAGTCCATTACCATTAGAGCAAGCCGAAAAAATGATCACCAAGTCAAAGAAGTTAAAAAATTCCTTATTATCTTATAATAAGTGAGAATGCTAATGGTGTGTCGAGTTTTTTATATGTTTTACTTACTTGATTATAAACTTATCATTTCACTAAGTGATGTGAGCTTACATGTAAGTAATTTAAGTATAATATTTCTTAAATCTTATCTCTAGAAATAAACAATACTTGACTTACGCCAATATCATTTTCTATGGCACGTGTAATAAGGCCTCAACATTTTATATCTAAAATAAAATTCCGCCTTCAAATCAACCAAAATTATCTTTAGTTCAAACAAAAAATATTTTTTTCAAGCAATTATAATCCAATTTCAATTAGTTTTGAGTATTATTTGTACTACTGACATTGATAGTGAGTTATTAGAATCTCTATATATAGTGAGTAAACACTATATATATACCTTAAGCAATAGATGTCAGCTCATCTCATTCTGTGTAACATATATATGATATATTTATAGTATACAAGTTTGTTATATAACTTTATAAACTTTTGAAACGCTTTGCGAATTAGTTGTTTTTTAGACGCAAAAGGTAAATTTTAGAAAAATAAACATAAAAAGCAATAAAAAAATAAACATAATTTTTTTTATTAATAAGATGAATCATAAAATTTGTTTTTGTTATCAATTAGTCAATAATTTTACGCTATCTATTTATGGAATTCAAGTTTTGATACCGACTAAACTTAATACTTAAAACTTAAGATCATAAAGCTGAAGCTATACGTCTATAATATAATGAACTAATGTGATAGAGGCTGAATGAGCCCACAGGCTCAATCTATGACTGATAACTATTAAAGCATTTTAATCTAAAATCCAATATCACTGTATCAGTGCTCTATACTGAATAACGTGATTATAAAAAATTAGTCTTATATTTTTGTTTTATATTATAATTTCACATCAGAGTCTTTTTTAGCACGTTTCTTAGGGTCAGGACTAGACCAGCCATTTGTTTCAAATTACCGAAATCATTATCTTTTTTTTACAATGTTTACCTTCAATCACTGTCAAACAGAAAACGAATTTCCTGGAACGTGTTTTTTATCACGGCATTCTTCTAGACCGGGGTCTCTAAACTTTATGACCTGCGAGCCATTCATTCACCCTTATCCATCTTCCCTATGTACAGCTATCAGTGATGGCGGAAAAAAGTAAAAAAAAGTTTAACACATCGATAAACAAATTTCATCCCATACAAAAGTTTTTTTTTTTTGCTTTGTAATGTCATTGGTTTATCGATAAGTCATAATTGTGTATTAAGAGAGAAAATGAGATGAGGAAGTAAACCCTCCGACTAATTAAAGAAGCAGACATGAAGAAACTTAAGTAAAATTAAATATTAAGTCCTCGAAAAACATAACCACTTTAGTTTAAAAAAGATGACCTAGGTGTCATACGCTATCAAAAGCTTAAGAAAATATATAACAATGACCCTGAAGCACATAGTTTTAGTTTGTGTCGAGTATAGTTTCTGTTTAAATAAAAAAATCAGCATATTTTAGTTTATATATTTCCTTATTCGTGTGAGCCAGTTTTTCTGTTTCCTGGTTGGTCTTTACATAAAACATTTGTTATTTGCTTAATTGAAGCAAAGGAGATAATTACTGTCCTCACTTACCAGACGTTAGCTTAGTTTTTTTTTGTTTACTGAAATTTACAACTGTATTACAAAAATACAGCAAGTAAATGGAATGATTGGAACGTAATGGCATGAGATGAAGGGAAGAAAAGACACTATCCAATAATAGTACTCAAATAACTGATTCAGCTTAAAAGTTCACGAGACTCTCTTCATATCATACATCTCGGAAAATTATCGCGAATTGAAGAGGTTACTAGGTTTGAAATCATAGGGATCGAGTGGGAATTGATTTTGTCATAAAAGGGTTGATATCGGTTCGGGGCAAACCAGCAACAAATGGGATATTAAGGTCATGATGGACTATACGAACGAAAATTGTAAAGATTGTATACGAGAGGAATTCGATGGGTTAGTGGAGTACCAAAGCAGTACATAGACCTTTAAGTTTAAATAGTTTAGAACTACTTATTTGAAATTATTTAGCCTTTATCTACTAATCTTACCGTCATTAGTTGTTAATGGCAGTGCCCGCATATTAGTTATATTTCTTACTTGTGAAACATATAATCATCATTGTAAATCATAATTTATTTGAAACATTATTGAACATAAAGCAGCCAGATATTCTTAAAGATATGTTCGATATGAATTTTAACTTCTTTCTATCCACCACTAGTTTAGAAATTTTACACAGTAAATTAAATTTGATAACAAAAAAAAAATGTTCTGATTTGAAAAATATCAAAAAAAAATCTAATGAACCTGTTAATTTAATTATGTATGCTTAATTGTTCAAGGTATATTTCAAGAAAGCAACCGGGATGATCTGGGATGGTAGACTTTGATAACAAGACCAGTTGCCCTAGATAAACGACTTTCATCCAACTCTCGCGGTTCCGTTAGTCATACATAGAACAAGGGCAGATTAGTGAAATAGTTCGATCGACAGATCACAACCTAAATACTATTTGAAATGAATATCAAACCCTAAATTGCTTATAACCAATTTTGATCATGATGGATCAAGGGTCACACAATTTTAGGTGTTACTAAAATGTTGAAATTGTCAATAGCATCAATCACGAAATCCTTCTATGCAGTCCAGCCAGCATTCGTTGAACTTAAGTTCGTCGCATAAACTTAATTATTAACATAAATACCAAAATTAGTAGTAAGGAGGGTAGGTTCTTTACGCACTGTAAAGATGTTTTTGTTTCCTGGTTTTATTATACTAACTTAAGGGTTTTGTTCGGAATTTTCCACTCACTACTTAAACTTATTCATTATAACTATTCAAAAAAATACTACCGAATATTATGTCATGGTTTTTGATGTTTATGTTGAAACTGGTTACGTCAATTAGGAATTATGATGGCTTGAATTTATAAATGTGGACATTTAATTTCATTTTTAAAAGAGAAAAATAAAATAAAAACGAAAAATAATGTGATCTTGGGTAGCTAAAATCACTAATTTTACTTTCTGTGCTTGAAATATAACTTCATAACACATTAATGGCTTAAATTAATTCAATTTAATGCCACATACGATTGAAAAATAAGTGAGAACATGGGAAATTTTGTTTTTAATGAATATAGTTAACTGGTTCAAACTTTATATTTCCATCAATAAAAATAACAATAACTGCAATGTCTTTAGTAATGTAATGAAATAATTAGTGTAACCAAAGATACATATAAATATAAATGCGTCAAATACATAAACTGTTTGATAAAGCTATTGTACATACTACTAGATATTATAATATTTTTTGCATTGTTTACGATACTAGATAGTCACCGTTAAAAAAAGATGACAAAATCCTTTCTAGCTCATTTAATAATAATATGAGGAAGAAAAAAGTTTTTCACCAGTAAAATGTTGTAATGTTTGTCTATGATACTTGGTAAGTGATATCGATAAGAAACGGGTTCATTCAGCCATCAGTAATAATGTCGCTGTGTTTGACCTTCGCCTTAGTCATATTTTCGTACAAGTATAATTACATTGTTCATTGTTCCTCCTGGAAACATTTCAGCTCTTTTCATTCAATATAATTCTCACCTTTTCAACTGAATTTTGTGATAAGTATATAATTTATAAATATGTAGTACACTCAACAGACAACACTATTAATAGGAAGAAAACGACATTGAATAATTCAATGAGTAGTAAAAGTACAGTATACTAGTAAATGTGCTAGTATGTAGTGTGTGTGTATAAATCTAATATATAAAATTGTCGTGTCACAGTGTTTGTTACAGGACTCCTCCGAAACGACTTGACCGATTCTTATGAAATTTTGTGTCCATATTCAGTAGGTCTGAGAATAGGATGTAAACTATTTTTCACGACCCTAAGTGATACGTGTCGGCGATTACTATCTATTAAGAGTCGATCGTAGCAGTGACGCTTGATGATGCTACATTTTTGATATGTTGTAAGGCCATGTATGAACAGTGTATATCCAAGCTGGCAGCCGCAAAAAAAAAAACGGACGAGAATACTTTGATGGCCGAAACACTTCGACATTTTCGGAATTATTTCAGTTTTTGGCTGAAACGCACAAATAACAATTTTTAAAGAAGATTAAAATTGCTACAATTTGAGCCTACTGCAGCTCTGTAGGTTTGCAGATCCTGAGTTAAGTTGCAATCACATAATAATTCACCGGAATCTTAGCTCTATCTAATATATAAAATTGTCGTGTCACAGCGTTTGTAGCAGAACTCCTCCGAAGCGACTTGACGGCTTTGTCATCAAGAATATCACCAGGGATGTTATTGAAGGTTCAATGTTGAATGGAATCTTTAAAGGAGAAGTCGTCCTGTAGCCATGCATTCCAATAATACCATCAGAACCTATAATCCCGCCTCAAAGACTTCAATTTTATATACGCTTGGCTATTGCTATGACCATCTGCAAGTCTCAAGGCCAGTCAAAGTTCATTGCCGGTTTGGACTTAGAACATCCATTTTCCTCACATGGACATTTTACGTCGCATGCTCACGTGTTAGTAAACCATCTAATCTATTTGTATTAGCAAAGGACACATTAAAAAAGAATATTGGTCATCGATTAGCGCATAATAAATTGAAATAAATAGTTATAATTTTAAAAAATATTAGTAGTTATAATTAAAAATCAACCATAATATACAATCTTAATCTAATGTTTATATCTTATCAGTTAAGATTTTTGTATATTATTTATTTATTATATACTGTACTTAGATATAAGATGAATAAAATGTAAAATCAAAAATCTACTTAATTCACCTTTTCCATTCATTAATTATTTTATCGTAAGATTTTTTTAAAACGATTACAACAGCCACAGCAACGCTTGGCCGGGTCATCTAGTCTATATATATATATATATATATATATATATATATATATATATATATATATATATATATATATATATACATATTACATATATACAGACACTATATACATTTATATAAATATATAGGTTATAAGCATGAATGAGACAGTATTATTACTTCTAATACCATAAATGCAACATAGTAAAAAATATAAAAGGAGGATTAATAGAGAGAATAAATCAATATGTTTTTAGAAGTCATCTAGTGTGTTTCTTTCCAACCCCTTTATACTTTTTTTTACCATTTTTTGTATCGCGTCGCTTAAGTGTTGCCGAAACCCGAGAAATTGTGAGAAAGAAATCAGGGGTAAAGATTTTTTTATTTGTTTTGTTGGTTCAGTTTATCGTAATTACTAGAAGAAAATGCCTTAACGAAACGATATTTTGAGACCAGCGGTGCTCACGATGGGAACGTAACCACAATCTCAACAAGTGCCACGGCCGCCCCCAGAGCCACAGGAACAGCCAATAAATCCAGATTTTCCACTTCTGCCGACAATTACGTAAGCGTTAGCACGTGCGGCAAAGGAAGCTAACGAACTCCAAAGCATGAAGCTTAGAAAGAACAATGCGCGAGATCTGAGGAGGGAAATCAGCGAGCTCGAGAGGTTTGATGGGGAAGTTGGTGAACTGAATCACTTCCTGAAAGGAGGAGATCGGATTATGTGTTACATCCAGATTTAGGCCGAGGCAAAGGACATCGAAGAGTTAGATGCCACCAGGCTAAGGGCAGCATTAGTGTGTCGAGTTAGGGGAGTATACTTAATTTGATCCAAGCCGACGAAGAAATACCGAGGCATGTAATTAAGAAGAGGCTTAAGAAAGCATTCGGAGGAGGAAGATGAGCCCCGAAGGAGACATGCTCCAAATGTTCAGGGAATTTCGGAAACCTGAATAATCACAGGGGCAGTACGCAGCCTTACTACTGGTGCGGTATAACAAAATAACGGAAATACTGCACGAAATGATGGAGACGGACCAGGTAGAGGCTAGGATTAATTTTCTGTCCAGAATCCTGAAAATCCAGCTGGCCAGAGATACGGGCAGAAAAGTCGGACTGCCGAGGGATAAGATGTTCTTAGAGTGCGCCCAGGAGATGATCGATTCAAGCGCGCGAGAAGAGGAAGAAAGACATAGCGAATAGGTAGAGACAGGATGAAGGAGGGTTACGTACCGCAGACCCGAGATATATCGTAGCCGACCGAGACAAGATATGGGGAGAAGAAGAGAAGCTGAGAGATACAGGAAGGAATGACCAGTCGCAAGGCACAGGCGACAGGGGATGGATAAGAGGAACGGAGGAAGAGAAGAACGGAGATAGCACGAGTGCGGGAAAAGGGGTCTGATGGCCCAATGACCCATATATCAAGTGAAGAGAGGAAGACCGAGGCGAACCGATGGAGGTAAATACGCAGATGCTGCGGAGAGGTGCGGGAGTAGCGAGGAGAAGCGATTCCTCCGGCGAGATTATAGTGTGTGGTTTGCTAGGGCAGTTCGGTGCTCCGATCGATCGAGCGTGAAGCATAAACAGGGAGTCTGGAATATCCGAATTGGGGAAGAAACTACAGATGCACAGGGGCTTTAAAGGAAACAGAGGGTAGAATAGGAGTTATAAACAGGGTTACAGATTGGAGAGAGATGGTGAAGAATGAATCTGCGGATATATTTTCGAGAGGGGAGATATTAGGAGCAACAGGGAAAACAGCTACCGTTAAAGAATGAAAGGGTTACATACGTGAAGGAAAGGAGATATCCGCAAGCGCTACGCCGTCATATTAGGCAAGAGTAAGCAGCGAGGAATCATAATATCGACAGTACCTCACCGTACAATAGTCCTCTGTGGGCGGTGAAGAAGACAATGGCGGGAGAGGAGAAATATAGGGTGGTCATTGATTACCGAAAGATCAACGAAAACACGGTCGATGAAAAGTATCCCATCCCGCGTTTCGAAGATATTTTAGATCCGTTGAGCGGAGCAAAAGTATTTGGTACCCTTGATCTCAAAGCCGGGTACCACCAAATCCGGATGCACCCCCGGGATCAACCAAAGACGGCCTTTGCGTTCGAAAGAGGGCATCATGAATTTACTAGGATGCCGTTCGGGTTGAAGAACGCCCCCATCACATTTCAAAGGCTTATGGATGAATTCTTGAGGGGGATCGATGAGTCTATGTGCCAGGTCTACATGGACGACCTTCTGGTTTTTAGTAGATCGGAAGACGATAACATCAAACATTTGCGGACAGTATTTGATAGCGTACACCAATTCGGCCTAAAACTATCGGAGGAAAATCCTGCTTGAGCATGAACAAATCAATTTATTAGGCCACATACTCTCTATGATGGACGTTCCATTCGATTGCGTCTAATGTCAACGTAATTCCTTACGAAACTCTTTGAGACACCATAAACGTAAAAGTTTTCGTGAGATTTCCAAAGAAGATCTCCAAGATTCCAAAGAAAAACAACATTATCAAGACAACAGTGGAGTTATGGCTATTCCACAAAATATATAAATATTGAAAAATAAAAAGAGACCTTACATAAATGTTAAGACCGTGGAATAATTCCAACGAAAAGCCCTTAGTCTCCAAACTAAAACAGAAATAGAAATTTTCTGTCCAATATTTCGCCCATTCAGGCATCCTCAGGATAGATAGAGAAAAAAAAACAAAACATGAATAATGCAACCAAGAAGCATCCCACCACCTCCAAGGCTCAAAAACAACTAATGAATCATAAGGAAGGTTACTCGACCTTGTTTTTGTTGTTTTTTTCTCTATCTACCCTGAGGATGTCTGAATGGGCGAAATATTGGACGGAAAATTTCTATTTCTGTTTTAGTTTGGAGACTAAGGGCTTTTCGTTGGAATTATTCCACGGTCTTAAAATTTTAATTAATCTTTTTTGTATCATTTTTCTTAGCAATATTCCTTCTGTTTTTTTTTAATTTTGTCAAAAAGGTATTATTAAATAATTAAATGTCGCAAAAGCGTTTAAAATTCCTAATAATATACAAATCAAATCATATTACAAGTAGAAGATTTTTTTCAGGAATGGGCAGAATTTTTAGTGTATATCCGTATGACATGGTGAGTAGTGAACATAAGAACAAGGCTTTTAGTGTTTCTTCTTCGTTCACGAGAACATACATTTTTTATAGCGCACCACCGTTGATCGTATTTTCAGTTTATAGATTTTTTATGTTTATAGAAATAAAAGTAGACAGATATAGATATTAACAATTTTGTTTCGTATTTGTCTTTGTTGTCTCTCGATTACAATCTCATATCGAAGGAAGATATTTGTAATGCAAATTTACCAGAATAGGCAATTCTCTTTTTCGTTCATTTTTCTGGGAGTCTCAAAATGTTTGAGAATAGATAATTTTTAAACCTATAAATTAGATATAACCTTTTCAAACACTTACCTTACCTCCGTGCTGGTCTAATTCGACCTTGAAGGAAAGGAGATTATGGATTTTACGTGTAATAAAACCAAGCCAACCATTTCTGAGAATATTGTTATTACACCTGGTTGGTATTCAGTTTTAGCATTAAAGAAATATTTGTTTAGGCGCAGTTTCAGAATGAAAAGTCTATTTGATCTACTGGTAAGTGATCTGATGATCTTCATAGATTTAAATTTTCGGAGAATGTCTTTGTTATTTCTAAATTGGCGAAACGCTGACTGTTTAGTTCAATTTATTTTGATTGATAAGTTGAATTTAGTTTAAATTACTGGGTAAGATAAATACTTAAATAGCTAATTTATCTAAAAAAACATGATATTTGAATATAGCAACAATAAACATATATGAAAAAATTCCCTATTTAAGATTCTTGAAGTCATAAATGAAATGCGACATAAATAAAAGGCATAGAATCATTAGAATGTTTAAAGGCTATCAAAAACGAAATAGCCTACAAATAAAATATCGTGGGCATTTATTCTATAAACTTTTAAATGTTTTAATTATTGCAATCGGTTAATGAGATGTTTAATACTAGGGTCATATTCCACTATACTTATTATTCAATTAATGTATGCTTTATCCAGCTTGATAAGTGTGTGTATTATATATATATATATATATATATATATATATATATATATAGAGAGAGAGAGAGAGAGAGAGAGAGAGAGTGAGAGAGAGGGGGAGAGAGAGAGAGAGAGTGAGTGAGAGAGGGAGAGATTTCTATAGTAATCAAACAAATAGCTTCTGACTGAAAATATAATTAAGCTGTATTGAAAATATTTGCTTAGACATAACTCTCCTTTGAACCTTAGCTACCTTAACTAACTAAATTTTTCCAAAACATATTGTTGTTGTTTTTTTTTAAATTATTATCAAAATAATACAAAAACAACTACATTGCAGTCAAGAATGCATAAAGTGACCATCAGATAAAGTGATTTAGGTATATAATTTGTCATTTCTGTAAATTGGTAGGAATATTGCAATAATTGTTGGGAATGTTGGAACAAGTCAGCCGCCCAGGGGCTTTCATCCAAAACACTGCTTAATCCCTTCTATCTATCTACCCATATACCTATCTATCTATCTATATATATATATATATATATATATAGTTATGTCACTGACCCATCCCAGCTGCACCTATTCTCTTTCCCACGGTAGTCAGCACAAGTCAGCACTAAGATTCTCTTATAAGTAACTCCTTAGAAAATAAGCAATCAATTCTTGTCCTAGTTCTAGACTGTTACTATGTCGGTTTGAATAAAGTTTGCTTTTTAAAAAGTCTTATCAAGTGTTCATTTTTTTAATTGGCGCCCAAATAGGGACTTAGCGGCTTACCGAAATACTTCATAGAAGCTAACGTAAGAAGATTGTTTTTACAATTTCAAAGCTAAGTCAAAAATCTATTAAATACAAGAAGGAAGACTCAAGCATCCAGTCTTTACTGTCTGCTCTTCACTTGCTGGTCATTTGAGAACATCACTCCGCAGAACATCTGGGAAATCGACTCAAGACTGCAATAACTTCTTAACAACGCTTGGTAAATAAAAGACTTTAGTATAGTTCACATACTGCATGAACCTAGAATTAAGTAGACGTTTAGCTAACTTAAGACTTAATCACAGTACAGTAGATCAGGATATTAATACAATGTCGGTATCAACTCTAGAAATAAAAGATTTTGATTTTAAGTTAATTCCCAATTATGATGGTGATTCTTTGCATTTGGTAGACTTCACTAAAAGTATTAAATATCTCTTAAATTTATATTGTAAAGATGGGAATCCATATAAAATTATAAATCATCAAAAAATTTTACTAACAATTCATAACAAATTACAAGGTAAAGCCAAAATAGCTACCTATGATAAAGATTTTAACAATGTTGAGTCAGTAATCGAGTATCTAACTAGTAAATATCAGGATTCGCGGACAAAAGAGCAATTGCTTGCTGAAATTCTTAACACTCTACCATTTAGAAATGAAAATCCGAAAGATTTTATTGAACGGTTGATGTTAAAAAGATGTGATTTATATGCCAGGACGTATGCTGATGAAAGTATAACTAATAAGCAAGATGAAATGGCTAGATATGACAAACAGTTGGCACATCATGCCGTACACCAATTTCATCCAGATTTAACAGATTTTATATATCAAATTAAATTTGATTCATTAGAAGATTTGGATAATATATTAAGAAACTCTGCTTCTTTTATAGTGTACAGATTATTTCCAACAAAAAGGGAATTTCACAATAATAAAAATCATTTTGAAAAACCAAAATATTCAGACAGACCACGGGAAGTTAATAATAAACCTCCTTACCCAGTAAGATATGAATATAATTCACCGCCCAGACAAGAATTTAGACCTAGGGAGCACTATCAGCATAATCATCACAATTACAATTACCAATATAGGGCTCCATATCAACAACAACAATTTGTCCCTAATTATAGACGAGAATGGTCTCCGCAAGATCAACATAAGTTTTTTAATAAACCGCCCTCATATGGATATAGACAAAACGAAAAACCAAATTACCCTCAAGAACAAACATTCGGAAAAAGGGAAGACAGTAATACGGTATCAATGAGAACTGTCTCAAATAGGATAAACCAAAACAATCATATAGAAGATGAAAAAGACAGTGTCATTCAACAGCTCACAGAAAGACTTAATAAAGTAGAGCATTTTTTAGAAGTAGGTCCCAAGGAGGAGGAACCTCCGGATCAAATATAAATGAATTAAATATGACTGACACTCTACCACAGGTCATAGACAATAAAGGCTTAAAGTGGTTATTTGATACTGGCGCTACCAAAAATTATATACACCCGGATGTGGTACCGGAAAATGTAAAGAAAATTAAGGATTCATTCATAGTTAAAACCCCTGCTGGAAGAAAAGAAGGAACACATAGTGTCATACTTCCATTAGAGGATCATTTAGGACTAAATGTTATGAGTAAATTTCTAATTTTTCCATTTTCGGACCATTTTAAAGTATTAGTAGGATATGAAACAATGAAGAATTTAAAAGCTAAAATAAATTGTGAAAAAATAGAAATATGTCTTGAAAATAGAGGAAAAGTAAAAACCTTCAATATAGAAGGAAATAGCAGTAGTAATTTAAATATAATGGAAAATATAAAAGAAATAAAAAATGCTATAAGGCATGAACATATAAGAGAAGAATTATTTGAAAAATTAATAGAAATAATAAAACAAAATAATGAAGTAATAAAAATTAAAGAAGAACAATTACAACCTACGAACTTACTACAACACAAAATAATAACAACTAATGAAAATCCCATTTATACACAAAACTACCGGTATCCGGAGCAGTTTAAGAAACAGATAAAGGAAGAAGTAGCAAAACTACTACATGATGGGATAATAAGGAAAAGTAATAGTCCTTACAATTCACCCCTTTGGATTGTCCCAAAAAAGAAAGATGCTTCAGGAATATCTAAAGTACGAATGGTCATTGATTATAGAAAATTGAATCATGCCACTATAAAAGACAAATTCCCACTTCCTAACATCGAAGATGTACTCAATAGATTGAAAGGCTCAAAATTCTTCACAACTATAGATTTAATTTCAGGATTCCATCAAATAATGATGCATCCAGATTCTGTTGAAAAAACGGCCTTTTCTACAGAAGATGGACATTATGAATTCGTTCGAATGCCCTTCGGCCTTTGTAATGGGCCACCCACATTTCAACGAATGATGACTAGAGCCATAGAAAATCTTCAGAACACCATGGTATATGTAGATGATATAATTATCTACTCGAAGAGTGAAGAAGAGCATCTGGAACATATCCAGAAAGTATTCGAAAGATTAAAAGAACACAAACTATCCATACAATTGGATAAGACTGAATTTTTTAAGACAAATTTAAAATTTTTAGGTTACATAATAACCCCTGAAGGTTTAAAAACCGACGAAGAAAAGATAATAGCGATCCAAAATTTTCCAAGACCAAAAGATGAGAAAACCGTAAGGAGATTTCTAGGAATGACTGGCTATTATAGAAAGTTCATTAATAATTACGCTAAAATAACAAGACCCATAAGTGATAGTCTAAAAACTGGTAATTATGATGACGAAAATATTACAATAGCATTTCGGAAACTTGTTGAATTAATGAGTAATACACCAATATTAGCTTACCCTGATTGGAATGAGAAATTCATTCTAACAACTGATGCAAGCAACAACGCCATAGGCGCGGTTTTATCTCAAAAAATTAATAACATAGAACATCCCATTTCCTACGCATCAAGGGTATTATCTCCGACAGAGAGAAATTACTCAACAATAGAAAAAGAGCTATTAGCAATTATTTGGGCTACACAACATTATAAACCGTATCTATACGGACAGAAATTCATTCTTCATACGGACCATAAACCTCTAACATGGATATTTACCATGAAGAACGAAAACACTCGCATAATGAAGTGGATCTGGAAGCTCCAGGATTTTGAGTTTGAGGTAGTCCACATAAAAGGCAAAGACAATCATGTAGCAGATGCCTTATCGAGAAACGAATTAAATATTTTATCAGAGGAAGACATAGAACAAATTATAACAGACACCTCAGGAAATGATACGCCAGAATATGAAAATCTAATTAAAGAGTTGGATACACTTCAACAAAACGAAGTCCAACCGGATTCCGAGAGTTTATCAACTTGTCATTCACAACTCTCGAGTAATGAGCAAATATGGTACACAGAAAAAGATAAAGTTATCAACGTAGAAAAAAACCAAATAGTTATTAAAAGAGGTATCAAAGAAGAAATAAAATATACAAAATTATTTGGTAACACCAAACATAGATATGAACTATTCATAAACAATAAAAATCAAATAATACCCCTTCTAGACACAGTAATTAAACCAAACACTGTATATGGAATTATTTGTGAACCTAATGTAAAAATATTAGCTAATGAATTCGAAGAATATTTTATGGAGATAACAAATAATATTACAAGATATCCAAATGTTAAATTTAAAAGATATTATACAATATCAAATGACATTGAAAACTTAGAAGAACAAAAAGAACTTATTTTAAACTACCACTTAGGCAAATCCTTACATAGAGGAATACTAGAAACTTGGGAAAAACTGAAACGAGAACATTACTTTCCAAACATGCGTGATAAAATAACAGAAGTCATTAATCAATGTGAAATCTGCAAAGTAAGCAAGTACGAAAGAAACCCAATCAAACCAAAATATCAGTTAACGGAAACCGCAGATAAACCTTTTCAAATATTAATGATTGATACTTTAAAATATGATAAACGAAATTTAATAACAATTATAGACACATTCACAAAAAGATTATTTGTAAAAGAAGTTGAAGCATTAACAGGAAATAATGTCTGTCAAGTTATTGAAGATTATTTAACATATTATCCAATTCCAATAAAAATTGTAATGGATCAAGGTAAAGAAATGAATAACGAACTTGTTAAGCAGCTATGTCAGTTGCGCGGTATAGATGTACACATAACATCTGCACAAAATTCCAATTCGCTAGGAGTTTTAAATAGAGCACATTCCACGTTTATTGAAATGATGAGGACAATCACTAAAGAAAAGAAACATCACGAATTTAAGAAAATATTAAATTTATCTATTATACTTTTTAATAACTCTTTAAATCAATTAATTAAACTTTCTCCTAATGAAATGACTTTCGGAACAAATAATGACAAAATCATAGAAATGGATATCAAAGAACAATATGTTCAAAAATATCACGACGATATAAAGATGCTACACAATCACATAAACAAAATCATATTCAATGAAAAGGAAAACAGAACCAAAGAGTTAAATAAAAATAGAGAAGAACCTATAGTATTAGAAGGGAAACAATATTATAAAAATAGCCAATCTAGAATAAAAAGCCAGAATAGATTTAATCCTACAGAAGTAATCATAAAAGGAAAACGAGGAACAAATAAAACTCATTTAAGTCAATTTAAAAGACCTAACAAAAATAAGAAAAAATATTTTGTTTCAGAAAATGCTACTGCTTCTACTTCTACCAATAATGATACGGAGCCTGGAGGTAGTAGACCTCGCTAAATCAAATGGCATAGAGCAATACAACGTAAAAGAAATTAAACTTTTAACAGACTATGTAACTTTATATCATCAATATAATTTAACATCCTTAAAAGCAACAATGCAAAATCCTATAAATTCATCAAACACACTTTGTAAAGATTTATATGCAGATATAAATAGCAGACTCGATGTAATGTTATCTAATAGACATAAAAGAGGCCTTATAAATGGTCTAGGAACAGCAATCTCATGGTTAACAGGAAACATGGATGCTACTGACAAACAACATTATGACGATATGATCGACAAAATAAGAAATAATGAAGATAGCAATAAAATTAATGAACAGCATCTTTTCCAAACTACTCATGATTTAATCCGTAAACATGAAAGTATTGTACACACGTTTAATAAAAATACTATTTCAATTAAAAATGAATTACAACGTGTAAATAACATAACAAATAATCACCAACTAATGTTTCATTTATTAAATATTCAAAACTATGTTAAACAATTAGAAATAATGCTTGAATTCTGTAAACTAAACATTGTACACAATAACCTATTGAGAGATATAATAGATACTTTACCTGATAATGTAACATTAATATCCAATGATATAAAAACGTTATGGTTAACATCGAAAATCCATTGTGATACCCGCAATAATGTTATTATAGCTATAATTCAACTCCCCAGATTAACTAAAACTGTAACTGGTGTTTATATTTTACCAATTCCCATTCAAAGAGGGAATACATTTCAAATGTTACAACTAACAAATAATGTATTTTTATTTTCTGATAACTATTATTTTAATGCTCAATGCATGTTTTATGATGAAATAATTTGTATACAGCAAGATATCAATTATTGTATAACTGATTTAACACTTAAGGGCATTAATAATCCTAATTGTAGCCTAGATGTAATTAAAAATAAGGTTGTATATTATTATCAAATAAGCACTTATGTATCCTTTAATATAAGTAACTTAAGATTATGTAATAATCATACTGTATTTATACCCACTGTTGCTAAAATACTTGTAGCAAAGCAAGATTGTATCCAACATTTCCCAAGAATTTATACTCATAATCCTAACTTTGAATATACTCCACAATTTAATGATCCATTTAAATATGATTTGATCCCTAACAAAACCATTCAGGAATATTCTTATCTGTCTATAAGTACTATAACTATTAATTATTATGTATACCTTCTTATTATTATTGGACTAATTTGTATTTTGATTATCCTTATTCTTTTATATAAGTTTGAATATTGTAAATCGCCTACTCCTCAAATGTATCTTCCTAGTGCACCTGTTCCCAGTAATCAGGAAATATTAATGAATGTATTTAGAAAATAGGAACTTCCAGGAGTAAGTTCAAATTTTGGGGGGAGGAGTTATGTCACTGACCCATCCCAGCTGCACCTATTCTCTTTCCCACGGTAGTCAGCACAAGTCAGCACTAAGATTCTCTTATAAGTAACTCCTTAGAAAATAAGCAATCAATTCTTGTCCTAGTTCTAGACTGTTACTATGTCGGTTTGAATAAAGTTTGCTTTTTAAAAAGTCTTATCAAGTGTTCATTTATTTAATTATATATATATATATATATATATATATATATATATATATATATAGATATATATATATACATATATATATAAAACCCACGAGGACGTGTATATATAAAAACGGCGGAGAACGTGTTTGTCTGTCTGTTGACGTTATACTCAAAAACTACTGCACGGATTTTCATCAAGATTTGCGGTTTTCATCAATAGTTAGAGTGATTCATGAGAAATGTTTATCAAAAACCTTTCATCGAAAACGCTGCCTAATCCCTTTGAGATATAACAAAACAATGCATAATGGAATATTCCTATTTTATAGATCTGCAAAAAAGTCTACGATATCTATCTTTTAAGGATACATAATATGCTCTACTATCCGTGCAATATTATATATTATATAAGCCGGGGCGGGTCGCTTGTATAAAAATACGAAATAATAATGGGAATTCAGCTTCTATAAAATGTTATAAATACAGGGTACCCAAATAAGGGGGGGATTTGGCGGTTGAGCGTGACCTAGGACAAGTTTCCTCCTTCCATAACCGTTGTCCATGAAATAGTACAGTCTCTACCATGTACTGAATCCCAGACCCGTTCACGGGTTGTAATGGCAGGTTTATTTTTTGTCACAATATATGCATGAACTTCAATGAATATTACGAAACTAACGACAGAGAATTCACAATGTATTCAAATCCATGAGGCTTACACGGAACTAGCATTTTCCATTATAGGTGATGACAAAGACACTTTTCTTTTTTTTCATTCTGCGTGCTATAATTAAATGGAAAACCTTGTGCAACTTCAAGAACTTTCGTCCAAGATTTCCAAGGTCCGCCTATTAGGAACAAAGGTAATGATTTTGATTGATGGTTCTGTACGGTTCACAATTACATAAACTAAAAAATATCTAATTTGTAAAACATGTGACGCCATTGTAGATCTATTAGACTATAAATCGGTTTTCCAAAAATTGATCCAAATCTTAAATTAAAATCTGCTTGTTCAATGCCAAGCATTACTACATATTTTTCTTCTCAGGATTGCTGGATGATATAGTCTACCTGGGCCATGGTCAAGGTTAAGCTTACTCAGTATATTTATTAATATTTAATCATTTTCGTAATATGCTCGCAGTTCCTAATACCACTGATTTTTGTAGTATTTCAACATCCTTCTCAAGTTCAAGAATCTTCCTTAGGATTTTATGTTTAGGATTTTATTGCTTCCTCATGAATAAGGCCATTGGTAGAAATTACAATTGGTAGTAGTTCAAACTTTTTTTAGTAATACATTATCATTGTTTTTTTATTATAGATCTAAAAAATAATTGATTCAATTATAGTGTGTGGTTATACACAAAAAAAACAGCTTATAGTTTATATTAAAGTATCGATTTTTTTCAGCATTACCAGCTTTCTATATTAACGACCATGGCGAAAATATATTCATTACCGATGCAAGCATATAAGCCGGTGTGAGTGCGTGATAAAGTAAACACAAGTGTTTTGCAATTCCAATGTGGTCAAAAAGGTTGAACGAAAATAAAATTAGGCAATCTGCACTTATCTCTGGAAAAATCTTATATCAATCTCATAGTTCCTTCTCTTCTAATTGCTTTTGTTTTTTAATATTAAGCTGACGGAGTAAATTTGCGACTTCTACTGACCCACTGTTCTATTAGTGGTAATGGTCTTCTAGTAACTCTGTAGAGAAGCACGTGACTTTCTTCCAGCCGTGAACTCCTTAGGGTCTTCGGCCTTTTGATTTTCTTCGGACCCTAAGATGTAATGCTAGTCTAGTAAATCGGTATTATATCCTCGGTACAATAAATAGCATTCTACGCTTAACAATATCAAGATGCCTTACTCTGCCTAGAAATATCGAAAGAAATAATCTTAATGGCTATTTAGGCTTGGAGATGCTTTTTTAATCAAATAATTGATTGGAAAAGGCATTCAAACCCCTACTTATATCCTTAGAGGAAGATCTGATTGTTGGGCAGCAGGTCATCGGACATAGTCGGGAATACATTCAAAACAATGTCCATCACCCAAAGCTATACCTGCCACCCATGGAACATTTCTCTAAAGCGGCTATTCAGTTTATTCTAGGATAACGTCATTAACAGACATGGAGTTTTCTTACGTAAATGTCCATTGTTCGGAGGTAAACATGTCCCCTTTTCTAGACTTCGCATACAGACTGGAGATAGCGCAAGTTTAAATTATTGTTTTAGGTATAAAGGTGTAGAAACTAAAAAAGTTAAAGACAGGAGGATTTAGGAGGGTTTATATTGATCACAACATGGTTAAAGAATATAATTTAAATATCCTGGGGACGCAAGTGGTTCGCTGGCCAGTGGTGAGTTCATTAACGGAAGAAAAAGTACACTATTTGGTATGAAGAAGGCGGTTGTTCACACCATACCGTGAAGTTCCTATAGTTGGCATAGAAAATAGGAAATTCAAGTCGAAACTGGCAACCCCAAGTACAAATTCTGTTGTCTACATGTTATAGGTGAGTAAATAGTCAGCCGTCTTAAAAGATGCATCGCGAGTAAGTCATGGGCTACTCAGACTTCAGAAAGGGGAGCAGGAGAAGAGACCCAGCCAAAGAAATGCCACGAAAAACCGAAATCTACCTTGGCTACAACTATGTAGCAGGTATATTTTCATTTATTTTTCGTTCATGTTTCTGTTTCTTTCATGGTCACAAACAGTGAAAATTAGATTAACAAAATGTAATATATCTTTTTCTCAAATATTATACTTGTTTTTATATAGTCCACTAAATGTTTCTTTTTATACAGAACTGTCAACCACAAATTAATGGTAATACCCCTATCTTAACGGGATTGCCTTAATTGAACAGCGGTCATTATTTTTAAATCTGGGTTTCTCAATAGAAACATATCGACTTTCACATTAAGGGGTCATAAAGTTTTTTTAGTAAAAGGATATATTAATATCTATTCAACCATCCATACTATAAAAAAATATTCGTTTATCTTATTAAGGCATTATTCAAAGTCAGCACTTAATGTAGCTAAATTTTAACATTTCTTTTAATTTCTAAAAACTCGAGAAAATTGTTGAAGTGATATTCATCAAAGCATTTTGAATTTATACATTCTTCATACAACTACTAATCATTCATCATTCATTGAGAGAGAAAGAGAACGATAGAAGATATTATGTAGTAACATGTAACAGTAATAATCGTAAAAAAAAATATATTAAACGAGAGAACATACTTCATCATTAATTTTATAAATAATGCTCAAATAAAAAAATACAATAATTTATTTTTAAAGTACCTAACTGCTTTAGATCAAACTCGCAAACACTGTTTCAAATACATAAATATTTGCATACCTTGGCCTAAAGCGCATCACCGGCATTGATTTGCATTATCTTTATTAATGCTTATTGATCTCTACACTACAAGGTAGAAGAGATTTTATAGCCACGGATGGAAACATCTTTGATCTACTGGTGATGAACCAAACATGACGAACAGCAAACGATTGCGACTTTGTTTTCATGATTCCCACAATTAGTACATAAACGTGTTGTTGCGTTTTTTATGTGAAAAATAAAAGGATAAAACACTCCTAAGCACACAAACGCCTATGTTTTGTACGTCGCATTAACTTAAGACCATAATTGGTAGAAACAAATGAAGTCTTGATCACCATCAATACCTTTCATAAACACAACCGTTGACCTGGAAATAGTACAGTCCTTACGATTTAATTTTCCACCGTCAGATCACGATTAGAAGCTACATCGATCCTCCCGAACTCCTCGGACAACCTCGCATATCTTATGGGGTATGCGAATTAAGACCAACACTTTTTTTAAATATAAAAGACACCGACCCCCTATGCCCTAGTACAGGAGACTTCTGAGCAAGTCGTCTTGATCCACTCCTTCCTTGAGGACCTGAGAGTCAAACTGCTGAGAGATACAGGGTTTTATGTTCCTCCTTAAAGCTATTACTACTGATGCTAGAAGATTATGGTTCCAACGTGCTTTTACTTTGGGAGGAGTGAAGGAGTGATCTGCGTCAGAAAGTGCGCCGACCAGGGGAAGAAGTTGAAGAAGAAACTGAGAAGTAGCGAAGAACTGACATTGATGTTACAAGATGTTACATGGTGAAGGAATGCATTTCACTCAAATCGCGGAAATACCTTTAGTCCCTAACAGATACAGTGGCTTAGCAAATAAAACAATAAAATAAAAAACTGAACCCGATACCCTTCATAGATTGGAGTCTTTCAGGTTTTATATATATACATATATATCTTTTATATAATAGATATTTATATACATATTATAAATATTTATAGATATATAGGTGTCTACTGCATCTTTGATAAGGTTCATGTTGATAAAATGCAGTCATTAAAAATTATAATAATTTTTTTTAACCTTTCAACAACTTAGATTGATGAAGATCACTTGTGCAATTCACTGCTGCTTATGGAAATTCAAACATTTTGTATAAAAAAATACTACTCCAAAAAAATACTTTTCAAGAAACACTAGTAATAGCATGTAACAGAGACTATCATTATCCTATCCACTATTCATGAAGAGTTTTAAAATTTTTAATAATATGAACATAAAGATAAAGTATACAAATAGAGGGTATAATTATATTGACATCCTGAAGGCACAAATACCGACCCAGGAGGATGACCAAAGATAAATATTTTTTACAATCGTGTCGTATATATATATATATATATATATATATATATATATATATTTTTTAAAGTAATTTTCAATGAGTATCAGCTGCCGATACCTCGGAACTATGAAGTAAGCAAATAGCATGGCCTCAACCTTGGTAGCGATGTAAAAGAAAACTGAAGACTAATTGCCTGATGCCTTATGCATTAAACTCTTCACACACTTTACTACAATGGAAGTTCTTGCGGTTGTCGGTTCATAAAAAATGAATTTTTAAAATAGTTAAAATGCAACAGTTTATGTTCCTATTTGACATTATAATTATATATTATATCATTATTTTACCTATTTATTTTATCTACTTATTGCTTCATTTCATACAATACAAATTTATTATTTTTGGTTACTGCTTCTAAGACATGATTTAAGTTCTTTTTTTACTTTTGCGTTTTCTTGTTCGGTCCATTAGTTCTTTCCTAGAATCTCATAGCCGCATTATTTCTCAGGGTCACATTTGACGTGAAAAACTAAACTGAAATTCTCATTATCCTTCGAGCAACAGCTGAAAAATTACATGAAACATTTTTATTGTCTGTTTTAAAAATATATCATTCCTGAATTGATTTCTCAAAACAGTAGTTAAAAAATGGGTGAAAAAAAAATTAAATCAAAGTTTATAAAAAAATAAACCTGAAAATGTTGTGAAAACGGTAATTATAAAACGATACCATATTTACTAATTTGTTTTCATTAATGTGAAAAACCGTTTGAAACATGATTTACTTCTTTGGTTTAGTTGTGAAAGGCGGTGATTTGTCTGAATTCAAGTGCACCTTCCATGTTTTCCCCTAATTTGGGTACCCACTTTATAGAGGCTGGGTGAGCCCCAGAAGGGTCTCCAGATCCCAAAGGTTCCCTGGGTTTACACCTGGGTTTACTCGCCACAGCCGGATTTGATCCCCGGACCTTCGGCACGGCATCTCACCCCTCTACTTTCATATACATACATATATACACATACATATATATATATATATATATATATATATATATATATATATATATATATATATATATATATATATATCCGATATATAATAGATTATTATTATCACTATTGTTGAGCCAAAAATTATATTGTTATCTGAATGGGCTTATCAGGCCCCTTGATGCTATCATTGATAATACTGGTGCCATTACTTTAGTTTTATTATCTGACTGTATCTTATTTTGACACCTTGACGTGAAGTGTTTTTTCTAAGAACGATAATTGTTTTTATTTTATCAGTAAAATTGAAGTATGAATTACCTATTTATATTTTTTATTAATTGGTAAAATCCATAATAGCACTTCTCTATACTAAGAATTGGAGCGGAGTGGCTCAGTGGTAGAGCACTGAGTTGCCATGCCGGAAATCCTGGTTCAAATCCCGCTGTTGGCCAAGACTTTTACTTAGTCTGTTTTCAGCCAGAGACGGATCATATAGGTCATTCATATTGATCTAGGACCCTCCCAGGGATCACCCAGCCTCTATAAAATATTATAAAAATAGGTTACCCAAAATAAGGGGGAAAATCTGGCGGTTGAGCGTGACCTAGGACGTCACCTCCTCGCAGAACCGTTGTCCATGAAACAATACTGTCTCTACCATGTACTGAACCCCAGCCCCATTCACGTGTTGTAGTGGCACAGGTTTTTTTTTTATACTATTAAGAATTGACATCTATTAACAAAAACGGCTTATATTGGTGTTCTTTCTTCCTATTATGGCTCAGTGTACAATACTTATAAATGTAAATCAATCCTTTGTTAAAAATATTTGCAAGGAAGGGCGAAAGGGATTTAGTTGACACACGTTTCTCACTATAAAGATAAATAGAGACAACAGACAAGAGGCATGTGTTCTATATTCACACTCGAATCCTGTGTAAAGATATGAAAAGTAAACTATCGACTTTACAAAGGGTGGTGTCTCCCTAAAGACCATCTCTTGAACCCAAAATTAATAATAGTGTTTGATGATTTTGGATTTCGAGAATGAACCTGGTACTTACAACCTATTCGTCTACAACAGATAAGTTATTAGGGAATTAAAATTGCTTTAGCCAAAAAATCAACTTCAGGTAATTGAAGTACTTGGGTAAACTGGTCCATCGTTTTGGACTAAGACTGGAACTGTAACAATAAAAATAAAATAGGAATTCGAAAATAAAATCAGGCGACAGGCGGGGAATCGTTGTAATTTTGATAAATAATTTTGAGCAGTCGATCATAAAACTCCACATCACATAATCTGTTATTTATTTATTATTTAATATATACATATTATTTAAACGTTACCCAATTCTGTTAAATGTGTTATGTATTTTGAGTTCAATTGTTGTTATTGTGAAATTATGTAATTTTTAATATCAAGTATTAACTAAATATGTAAAGAACATAACGGTAATATTCATGATCTACATTTGTATAAAAGATCAAAAACTTAAAAAATATATATAACTTGATTGCTTGGATACAACTGATAAATTCCAAACAATTGTATAGATTGAGAATATAAACAATAAATGTACAAAAATATATAAACACCAAGCATCAAAATTTCACATCAACAAACTAACTGGAGATAGCGATTCAACCCAAAATATCTAATCACATGCTCGCATGTTTAATAAAAATCGTGCTTATTGATAACAATGAGGAGTAAAGTTGTATGAAATTTCAAGATACACGAGAGAGTTCGATATTAAACCCGTGGTGTAGGATTTATTAGAGGCCTTGTAACATAAGCGATATGTTAGTGCTAAGACATTTTCAAGAGCTTGGCGTCCAGAAATGACTTGTATGGGTACAGTGGACTCTAATCAACAAGTCTGTTGAAAACACCAAACGTTTAACCAAATTATAAAGCTTTCCATAAAATAGTAATGAGAAAATGGTGAACCAGTAGCAATGTCAAGTAGCCTTATTAGGTAATCACCTGATTTCTAATTAATGTGTCTTTTCTAAATATCTAAATCTAATTAGAAGTACTCTACTCGAACACTTAGATAACCCAGTTCGGAATCGAAATTATTTAGTAATAAAGTACTTCAACGCATCACTTGAGAAAAAGCAAACACAACCTTGCTCTGTTATTGAAATGATATCTTGTCAGTTCCAAATACCTATCAGTAGGATGCAATAGTTAGCCTTATTCTTCCAATTAAAACAAGTTACACTTGTTCAGTTTTAATCAAGTCCTTGTGGTAGTATATCGGCCGTGTTTTGTCAATTAGTGAGCAGTCACAGAAATATTAAAGTTGACTATTTTTAAAGTTTGTTTATAATTATACAATGTGTCACACAAATTATCATCCATACAATGCATTGCAGATTTCATTTCCGTCAGAGCTCTTCTATATCGGATGCCTATATCGTTAACTTTTTTTTATTAATGTACAACTGTTACAAAGTTATGACTATATTCATTTAAATTTACAACTGTATTATAACAATACAAGTATATGGGAGAAATGATACATAATGGCATAGATAATGTAGAAAAACTAACCAGTGGTAGCATTCAAATAACAAGTTCAACTTAGAAGGTCACGAGACTATCTTCTTTTCATACGCCTCGGAGGATTATCAGGAATTGAAGAGGTCGCTAGGTTTGAAACTAGTGGGTTTGAGTGGGAATAAAGTTTGTCGTGAAAAGATTCATATCAGATTCGGAACAAATCAGTAAAAAATGGGACATTGAGGTCATTATTGATTACTTTGTTTTTTTTTATTTAATTAAAGTAAACCTTCAAAAGCTTTTTCTTTCACTAATAAGACAATGCAAGAACATCTCATAGACTATAATACTAGTGGTTTTATACATTTTCATAACAGGTAATGAGTAATCGCTCAACTTCAAACATCGTGAACTTTTTTTATCGATGTACAGCTTAAACAAAGCTACAACTTTTTTTTTATTAAATATTCATTTAAATTTACAAGTTTATTATATAAATACAAGTAAATGTCTGGAATGATAAATAATGTCAGAGTTAGACAAGTAATGAAACCAGTGGTAGCACTCGAATAACAAGCTCAACTTAGAAGGTAACGAGACAATACTTATGGTTTTATACATTTTCATAACAAGTAATGAGTAATCATCCAACTTCAAAACAAGATGCTTATGAACCATTACTGCTCTACTCATATGTTTTGCTGGAAGTCACGTCATTTTTCTTGCCATCCTCATTGTCACACATTTGTCATAAATGGCATATAGTAATTTAAGGTGTTTTTTTGTAAGTTCCACAAAAAATTAAAATATTCTGAACGAATTCCTTGTAGCAAACCTTGAAACTAGAGTCGTGGAGAAACTGTATAAATAAGAACAAATCGTTCTGTGTTTTATAGGTATTTACCAACCAGTTAGTCAAAAAAATACAATATACCCAAGAGTAAAGAATAAAGCGTAATATTTCAATGATTGTCCAAAATTAGTTTAATTAAATTCTCTTCTTAAAATCCATATATTTTGATATATTTATTTAGAAAAACCTAAATTATTTTAGAGTCCTGGTCTTTTAGAAACGAACTCTGAATTAGCTAACATTCAAGAAACTTCGGTCTTTTGCTGTGCATCTCGGAATCATTGACAAGGCTATATGAGAATAGTGTCATTCTGTTAAATCTCTCTAAAAGAATCGTCTCCAGCGTAATTAACTAAGTTATCATAGGGTCCTTAAAATTAAGGCACCCATACTTTTATCAGATATCTTATGAAATGATGAAAGATATACAAAAATTATCATCTGTTTTATAATTAGATAATTATGATATTTATTTGATAACTATTATTATTTACAATTTCATAATTATCAAATAAGCATCTGAAAGTAGCTCAGTACTGTGGTTTTGAAAAGGGCAATAAAGAAAGGTACAAAATCATAAATTTAATGAAAATCTTTATATTATCATAAACACACTTGCATTATAAAAAAAAAAAACTGTACGACTACAACCCATGAAGGGTCTGGGGTTCAGTACATGGTAAAGACTGTACTGTTTGATGGACAACGGTTCTGCAAGGAGGTGATTTGTCCTAGGTCACGCTCAACCGTCAGAATTTTCCCACTTATTTTGGGAACCATATTTTTATATTTTATAGAGGCTGGATGGGCCCCAAAAGGGTCCTGGATCCCGTATGATCCATCTCCCACTGCAAACAGACTAAATAAAAGTCATGGCCTGCAGCGGGATTAGAACCAGGTTTTCCGGCATGGCAACTCAGTTACCACTGAGCCACTCCGCTCCCCTACACTTGCATTATAGGTAAAATAATATTTTATATTATAAGTAAAATATATATAGAATATAATACATGAACTATATTATATTAATTAATATAAAAACTAAAGTCTCAAAGTTTACGCAGACGAATTTTTTAATTTTATTCGGTGCACGGATTCTATCTAGGAATATGTATTTTGAGAGGACTTGATTTTTTTTTCGGTTGCTAAGGTTTATTAATAATGAAGCAAAATAATAACATATAATAAAATAACATAATAATAATAACAAATTAATAAATAGTAACACAACTATTGATTCAGTTACAGAATACAGGATTTGAGCTATATTTTAAGGTGGTATAGTATATAAGGTTAATTTTTGCATTCGGATTTCTGTGCAGTGACACAAAACTATAGGCAACTTTACTTTTATTTAACAGGACTACTTCTTCCTTTTATGAAGATCAATCTTTTCCTGAAGGTATATTCATATGATGTGCATGCTGCTTTCCTTAGATTAAAGCGTAGATTACAATTCCTTCTAATTAATAGAATTATAATTATATACTTTCAGAGAAAATTCTTTCAAGTTATTTTATAGGTAAAAGGAATGAGATGTAATGGCAATTGGAATTATCCTAATTATTTCTTAGGCAATACTGCCCCATGATACTAGAATAATTACTTTACTGCACTTCTAGTCTCTGAGTTTTGTGGTTATGTAAAAATTAATTTAAAACTTTTCCTGAAAATCATGCACACAATTTCAGGTTTACTTCAATACTTCATTAAACAGTTGGGATGTATATTCTTCATATCAGCTCACAAACCACATCAACATCTCACTAGCAAAAAATTAGTTATCATAATTTATAGAAAGTAGGAGTTCAGGATTCTTGCCTAAAATTGGAAATCGAGCTCAAAACTGTCCAAACACTGAATGATTAATATATCTAGATTATCAATATTTTATGAAGAGGTCAATCTCTCATTGTCTACAAATGGCAGTCTAATGAGTTAGATATAAGTAAGGCCCGGATTTTTATGTTTTTGCATATTTTTGTTTATGCTTTGTACATGACGTTTGAAGTTTTTAAAACGTGTTTTGGGCCAAAAGCATTCGATTAGGACAATTTGTATTTTGCATATTTAATCATTTTTGCATATTTTCAATGCATTTTGTTCTATTTTAGGTTTTATGTGTTGTCAGAAGTGTTCAGGTAATTTTTAAAAACGATGAATCAATAAAAACATTTAATTCAATAACAGGAAACAATTTTTTTTAATTATTTTATTGAGTTGTACAACTGTAATACATACATCTAGTACAATTGCTATAAGAGTAAATAATACATGATAGGACATGTAGAGATTCTACCCACTGGCAGCACTCTAATAAAGTTCTATAATAGAAGGTTCCGAGGCCATCTTCTCTTCAGACGCCTAGGAGGATTGTCCGGGATGGAATTGGATGCAAGGATGGAAACTAGTGGGTTTGAAGTTTATTGTGGAATGATAGGTATCTGGAATGGGCTAAATCGGTAACATATGGAACGTTAAGGTCATTATGGATGGTTTTATTTGTGACAAAATAAGGAGCGTTTAGGATTTTGCGAAGGATTTTGGATTGCAAGGATTGGATACGAGAGGAATTCGATGGTTTGGTGGACCCCCATAGTTCAATTCCATAAGTCCATATAGGCCTTATAACAGTCACATAAATAAGTCTTTTGTAATTGATCTGAAGCTTTGAGCGCTTATCCAGTATGTGTTGAAGTAGTCGGAGACGTCTAGCTGTTTCTTGTCTTTTCAGTCTTGTGTGAGGATTCCAAGTAAGACGCTTGTCTAAGTAGAGTCCCAGGTAGCGAATCTGTTCAACAGGGATAAGTGGAGTACTATTAAAGAATACAGTAAGACAGGAAGTCATGGGTTTTCGACGAAGGGTAAAGGTAATTTGATGGGACTTGCTGGGATTGATTTTAATTCTCCAATTCCGACACCATTCTTCGAGGCTTGATAGGTGTAATTGAAGGGATTGGGATGCAATATATGGGTCGTTGTTAACTGATAACACACATGTGTCATCAGCATACGTGGAGATGAAGGTGTTAGGATGGGTTGGAATGTCAGCTGTATATACTGTGTAAAGAATAGGAACGAGGATGCTACCTTGAGGAACGCCAGCAGACTGGGAATAGAGGGATGAGTAGGAACCTTTATGACTTACTTTAAATGTTCTGCCAGTTAGAAAGGAGCGAATGATTAAAAAGTATGTAGGAGGAAGGAATTGTCGGATTTTGTAAAGGAGACCTGGGTGCCAGACTCGATCAAAAGCCTGTTCTACATCGAGAAAGGCTCCTGTGCAGTACAATCTACGCTCCAATGCAGAGGAGACAACATCCACCACACGATGACATTGCTGGATAGTGGAGTGGGATGTTCGGAAACCAAACTGGTGGTCTGGGATTATGCGGTTACTATCTAGGATGGGATAAATACGTTTTAGAATGAGTTTTTCGAGGATCTTGCCCATTATGGGTAAGAGGGAGATAGGACGATAAGAGGATGGGAGTTCTGGAGGCTTTTTGGATTTTGGGATCATTTTTACTATAGATAGTTTCCATGTATCAGGAAAATAGGTAGTACGGATTACAGAATTATATATGTATGTGAGGAATAGGATAGCTTTTCGAGGAAGGGATTTTAGGATGTGAGCTGTAATAAGGTCATGTCCAGGAGCTTTACGGGAAGGTAAACTATGAATAATATTGGATATTTCTGACGGATGAAAAGCCTTAGGTGGGAGAGACATTTGGAGTGGGATATCCAGTTCTGCTTCAATACGGTCAATGTGAATAGGGTTGAGGATATCAGGGTGTGGATTAAATGTTTTGAAGAGGTGTTGAGCGTATATGTGAGATTTTTCTTCATCAGATCTGGACCAAGAGGAAACAATTAATTATAATATTTCTTTTTCTAGGAAGATTGGCCCTTCCCCTTTGTATGTTAAAATTCTTAGAATCCATTTCCACTTTTGGTTCTACTGGTCTTCTATAACCAAAAATTATGTTAGTTAGACTCGAAATATCGCACCGTTTACATCACGAAAGTTAAGGCTAAAGCTAGTGAACTTGTAACCAAATATTTACGCGAATTCCTTGACGAAACTTTTCTTAGTGATTCGTTAATAACGCAGTATATCGAAACAACGAAACATAAAGAAACCCTACAAAGAATACAACAATTTATTCAGACATTTATTTCTACATCATTTACATCAACTTCGACTTCCAGTAATTCACAATTTTTCAATGATTTGACTCGTGCTT
This sequence comes from Arma custos, assembly GCA_037127475.1. Lineage (NCBI taxonomy): Eukaryota > Metazoa > Arthropoda > Insecta > Hemiptera > Pentatomidae > Arma > Arma custos. The sequence continues at coordinate 94,343,836 of CM073764.1, forward strand.
TTATAAGCGCAGATATTCCAATTTATAAGATCAATAATTCTGAATTAAAAGAGTGTTTTGAAAGGTATGCCGGACTCAAAATGCTAGACAAAAGCACTATTCGAAAAAATTATCTCCCTCATATTTACCAGGAGACCATGAATAATATACGCAACCAATAAAAGACGTATCAATTTGGGTGTCCATAGATGAGACGACTGATTCTCTGGGAAGGTACGTGGCCAATGTTATTGTCGGAAAGCTGTCAGAAGACTTATCAAAACCCTTTCTTCTAAACATGAAGTTGTTGGACAAATGTCACCACGAAATCATAGCTAGATGTTTCAATGATTCCATGACTTTTCTCTAGCCAAATGGAACTCTACACGAAAAAGTTTTTTATTCACAACTGACGCTGCTCCGTACATGGTTAAGGCTGAAAAGTCATTGAAAATATTCTATCCTAAAATGATTCTCTCGACTTGCCTTGCCCTTGCATTTCATAGGGTCGCGAAAACTTTCAGAAATGAATTCGAAGATGTAGACTTGCTGATTTTGAATGTCAAAAAAATTTTCTCAAAGCGCCAAGTCGGGTAAAATTATTGAAAGAAAATTACTCATAATTAAATTTACCACCGGAACCAATAATCACAAGATGGGGAACCTGGCATCCCACTACTACTATCAACATTTTGACAACATTAAGATCAAACACGTTCTTTCCAAACTAGATGACACAGCGTCGGCAATATCAAGAGCAAAGAAATTAATGAAAAAAAACAACACGTTTTCGAAAACAGCTCTGGGCTAAATCAGTTACGATTCATTTGCGATATTCTAGAAGGAAATTTTGGATAAAAAGATATGCCATTCAGCCCTAGTGAAGCATCATGTTTTAAAAGAGCTCCCGCTACATCAGTCGACGTGGAAAGATCATTTAGTAGGTACAAAAAACATTGCAACCTGATCGTCAGAGCTTCACATTCGATAATCTAAGGATGTACACAATTTCAAATATTAATTTGTAAGAGGAATTAGCGTTTCGTAACTATGTTTTATATTATAAGAGTGTAATATTAGAAATTAAAAAGTACGTAACACATTTTTTATTTGGTTTTGCCTGCATATTTCCCCAAAATAAATGGGTATTATATGTACATATTTAAGGATTTTTATTCCATATAAATCCGGGCCCTAGATACAAGTATGTTGCTTACTGGCATTTACATTCGGCTTAGTTTCGCCATAATCGGCATACATTAATTTTTGGAAAATCCAAGAAAGCTGAATGAGACATAGAATAATAGGCTAAATTATTTTGCGTTTTTTTTTAGGACCATTCACAAACTTGGCCATTCGATCGCTCTATCATTCCTCAACATTAACACGATTTTCGACGTAACTATTGTTGCTTAAGGTCATAGAGGAGTAATCATAAATAATCAATTCTATCATAAATAATTGAAATAAAAACAATTAAACCTCTCAACCAAGCGTCTGGAACTGATTGTGCCCATTAAGAGTTTTTCTCAGGGTATCATTTATTGCGTAACCGAAGGAATGTTGTCTCTATTTAAAAATCATTGCATCCTGTAACTGTTTTGTATCGCAATTATTCTACATTTTGACAGATCTAGTTGTCAATTTATTTTTTTTAATGGATTGAATTCTATTCAATTGATAAATGGTTTTAAAGATAACGAAAAATGACATCTGTTCGTAAATAAGTAATGTCTCTTGTTAGTAACTTCTTTTGTAAGCTTATGGGTGTAATTTGAGTAATAGTGTGTACTAAAAACCTATTAAATTTTTATTTTATAAATTAACCGCAAGTTATCGAGTATATTGATTTATACTCGATAACTTGGGAATAACCTAAAATTAACCTCCGGTTATTTATATACTTTAATATACCCCTTTAATATACTATCGATTTGATGCGTATAGTTCCAAACGAGCTCCATACAAATTAAAATTAAGAAATTTAATTAATTAATTAAATTAAGTACATACAGTATCTACATATGTATTGCCCGGATTGATCGATATAATTTTCATCAGTTTCATAAAACTTTGTCGATAATTTCTCAGACAATACTTTGATTCATTTATAATGTGATTATTGGTTTTCAGATAAAAACAAACGTTCAACATTCTTTATTTATAGATGTTATTGTTGGCTGTTTAATTGCCATTACTCTTGAAACTCGTTGAAATCACTTTACTGTTAGGTTTTAGTGTTTAAGACAATTGGTTTTTATTCTTATTTTTATATGATCTTATTGTCTTATGACCCTCTTATTATCTATTAGCTCTTTAAAACAACAAAATTACTACTTACTGTACAAAAAGCTAAATAGTAATGAAAAACTCAATTTAATTCGTTAAATATTAATAATCAACTAATAGCGCCAACCTCCCAATAATGTGTTCATAAATTTTTCTTTGAACATTGGGTTTTTTTAATCACTAAAATATACAGTCAATTTACAATTTATAGGAATGAGGGTGCATAATCACCTACTAATAAATAAGTATTTTTTTTACTGAGTTTTATTTTCTCTGTCTCATATTTGTATCTATTGAACTTGCAAAAAAAACTTTCTATGGATATCAACTTTCTATGGAATATTTTCAGCTTCAATTTTTTTTTTTTTATTATTCCTTAATAGGATCGATGTTACGTCGATTCAGTCGAATACTGAAAAGCTCTTAACATAAAATACCTAAATGAATAAGTGACGTCACTAATTAAAGATCCGAAATATGACCAATTTAATTTTAAAAATTTATTTGGCCTTGCCTCTACATATCAACGTTCTACAATTTCTCAGGCCCGCAACTTCGTAATGGGAACAACGAAACTAAGTCACCGGATTCACCCAATTGTTACAAAAAAAGAAGAGAATTTAGCAATAACCAAAATTTTAAAAATTAACTTTGAAACTAAAAATGTAATTTAATGATAATAATTAATAATAAAAGGCTAAGCGAACCCGAAAGTCCGATGGCAACACCACCAATTGCTGTGACAAACATCCATCCAGTTACCGTCCAAAATAATTAGAGCTAACTTATGATATCGTCATGATTCTTACGCATGTACTTGTATATGCTATAATGTAGGAAATTTGTCACGAAACCAATAAAACAATTTCATGACTGTTGCCGGTAGGATGTATATTATTAATGGAAATTTAAACCAACCTCCTTGAAATATAGTGACCTATATCTAATCACATCACTAATGTGGAAAGAAATACATTCCTAAAAATAAGTACCGTGCCAAAACTCCATACCAATTAGGGTTCTTCTCTTCCGTTAATGAAACCTCGCCTGGGCAGAAAACGTTTAGTAGCTCCAGGATATCCTTTAACCTCGTTTTTGGCAGGTTTCAAGCCACCTTCTGTATTAAAACTATGAATAACCACTTAGTAATCTTTTGAAATATTGAAAATTTTGCAGTAAATAAAATAGTTATTAATTAATTTAGTTTAGAGCTGGTTCCTTGATACAAAAAAAATATAGATCCTAACACAAATGTTTAAATCTTACTATGCAGTTTAGTAAGATTGAAATAACAGACCTAAATCTAAATTTAGAACTTTTGATTTAACAGTTTTTAAAAATGAAGTTATAATTTTGTTCTAAAATTAGTTCTTCGTTCCGTCGCTAGCTTATGCCGATAAAATATTACATCACTAAATACTTTTTTATATAATTGAAAAATATATTTAGTCACATTTACATCAAATATTGAATACCGATCGGTTAACGAAACAAAAATACGGCTGACTCAATAAAGGTCTCCCGACAAAACAATATGAAGGTCCGTTCTCTCCTGTCATTAAAATAATTACAGTACAGCTAACGTGGAGTTTGCCATGGGAAAGGTTTTACAGCGTCGGCGGAACTCGAAGTACGAATCGAAATTTTAAAATCACGCGGTGGTTTTCATTCAAATGATAAAATTATACTGATTATAATACATTATACCCCTCGATAATTGCGAAATTTTTAGTGAATTAATTTTACGTTTTTCATTATTATTTCCTATTGAATCGCAAAGTAGATTTCCTGTTAGTTTGGTTAGTAGCTATTTTTTCAATCAACCTTAATAAATAGATGTGTTTTTTTTTAAAGAAATTTTACAATTATAAGAAATTACATCATTGACCAAAAAAAATAAATAACGCAATAGAATATCATTGCTTAGTTAAAAAATCCACAAAGAATCAAGAATCGAGTTTCATAAATGTTGTTCATTAAAAAAATCGTTTTCGATTAAAATAAAATAGAGAAATATCTTTGAAAACTGAAAATGGCCAACACATGCATTAAGGATACTGAAAAGAACATTGTAGAGCTCGAGGTGTCTCCGGATGGTATTGAAGGTCGCTCTACACTGAGGGCGGAACTTGAGAATGCTCAGGGATTTAAAGAAAAACCAAAGGGAAAAAGAGTACAGGAAAGAAAGCAAAAATATGGGGAAGGAATGAACGAGATATGGAAGAGAAGAAAAGAACAGTTATATCAAAGGTAGTCCATAATGGCTCCATCAAAAAAATAAAATAAAGGTATTATCAATCCGTTTTCATTTTTTTTTAATCCATAGTAGTTAACTGCTATATTGTTTTTATTTTATAAAATAGATTGCTGTGATTGTCATAAGAATGCTCCTTAGCTTATAACAACACTTCACTCACTTGACAATTCATGAGGGGAATTTCCTTCAACTTATTTATTTTACTACCTTATAATTCTGTTCGCAATCAATCTTCATCTCCATCTTAATTCATCTGCGTCATCTGTAAGTTGAGTTTTGCATTATCTGATTTTGAGAAGTGAATTTTCACCACTTTCAATATTTTTCATTTGACCATGAAACAACGATTATAATGGTGGTTCATCGTAATTGTTTTCATGTTGCATTGTATCTAATAGTGTAGAAATAGAGTTGGTTTATGGTGATTTAAATTATTTTCGTACATCGATATACATAATGAAGCTCAAGCTAGATTATGAGCATTGAAATCGCCACGAAATAAGGAGACAAGGCCTTCGGAATCGAGTATTTGTGGACAAAAATTTATATACAGCCAATGGTGGTCGACCCTTTGTGTTCACTCATTTTATTATTTCGTTGAATGTAATTATTTAATTATTTAGTTGGTTTTAAAAATTAAATCTTCTAAATGTTGGTTCTTATCACTCTCTGAAACAATCCATAACTTTAAATTATTTCAATGACTCTGATTTAATACATACATCGTTTTAGTACTCGTTCTCTGACACTTAGTATCTCAAACCTACCCTGAAGCAATATGGAATCTAACCGAACTCTATCAGGAATATTTATCAGTATTTCCATATTTAGTATAAAATACATTTCCTTAATTAATGGTAGTTGAATCAGGAATAGTTAATAGTTTGAACGATGAATTTGCGGAATGCATTTAAGAACAAAGGAAGGAGGATAATAAAAGTTAATTTTGGAATTTCCTGGTCATAAAATTGAATGAAATGTCTCGTGAAAATATCACTTGATTGATGGTTAAACGGAAATTTTAAATATCTTTTGAGGCAACCTGAACCACAGTGTTAAGAGTAAACAAACCTCAAAAATACGTTAGTTGTAGTTCCTTTAAAATTCAGTTGTTGAGATTTTAAAAAGTGAAAATTTTTAACAACAAATGAGTTAAAACTTAATATGGAACAAAGGATATAAAACTTCAAAACTGACGGATACAATACAACCTTTGAACCCCTATTATATTAAAGGGGAAACCCTTGGGATGGAATTATCCAATTTTTTTTCTTAAACTATACAAAGAACCTATCTACAAATTTCAAGATGCTAAGTTCCTGATTTGCTTTTAATTATGTACTATAACGGGAGGGGCACATACCCCCACATAAATCTGCCATTGCTGTAGCCTATGATGTATAATTTTACTCAATAATTTTCATCCCTATCCGTCCAGTAGTTTTTGCGTGAGAGACAAACATACAAACTTTCGCATTTATAATATTAGTAACATTAGTAGGATTTCAAAACAAATAGTTTCACTCAAGTTCTTTCTGCTATTTTAACAACTATTACCATGTGATTTGCCTTTATTCATGTCCTATAATGGATTCTCCACAGTACCTAAAAAAATGTCGGGGGGAGGGGGGGGAACGTACCCCGTACGCCCCCCTAAATCCGCGCTTGCTATAGCCTATGTGTTATTCTGATGTATAACCTATATTACTGTCAAGTTTCATCCAGATCCGTCCAGTAGTTTTTGCGTGAAAGAGAAACAAACATACAAACTTGCATATTTGTAATATTAGTAAGATTAGTAGGATATCAAAACAAATAGTTTCACTCATGTTCATTCTGTTATTTTAACAACTATTATCATGTGAATTGCTTTTAATTATGTCCTATAATGGATTCTCCACAGTACCTAAAAAACTGTCAGGGGGGCACGTGCTCCAGTGCGCCCCACCCCTAAATCCGCACTTGCTATAGCCTATGTGTTATTCTGATGTAAAACCTATATTACTGTAAAGTTTCATCCAAATCCGTCCACTAGTTTTTGCGTGAAAGAGAGACAAACATTCTAACTTTCACATTTATAATATTAGTAATATATATATATATATATATATATTGAAAGAAATTATTACAAATAAATATATAAATATAAAGCCTAATTAGTTATTAAATGACAACGATATTTATTATTGTTTGCCAAGTGAAGAAACGGACTAAAATATGATATTTTTTTCCGTTTACTATATAAATATTTTTCCTTGGGGTGTAAAAAAACTTTTAGTTCAAAAATTCATTTCATCTCATCTGTCTGTGTTTCAACCCAATTTGGTCATTTTTAATACATAATTTTCTCATCACTCAAACAGTATGAACCTTTAACTGCAAGAAACATTAAAATCAAAAATTGAACATAATAAAAATCTACATAAACACAACGAATTCTTTTTTATGAAAAAACTATTATATATTTATATTTTTTCTTGTAAATAAGCTGATAGTGTACAGTTAGGGGTGCCTCATTTAAAATTCATTATTAAAAAAAACATATATGGCTAGGAATAGCCGATCTTGAAATAAAGGATATAAATAAAACTACATTTATTTCACTCCCGTTACAAATTCAATCAATTATTGTATTATAATTTTCTGTGCAATAGTGTGGCATTATGATAACTTCTGAAAGTTGGTGCTATTGTTTCTAATAGTCCTCTCATATATATATATCAAGCTTTTATATTTTTAAGGTTTTATTTATGATATTATGGATTTATCTGAATTATTTGTTATAGTATTGTTTGTTGATGGAGTATGATTGGTTTCTTTTTGGAGATAGTTTGTAATTTTGGTTTGAGGAGGTTTAATTGTTAAGTTATTATTACTGTTTTCAAATTTTGGATTATTAGATATTGTTGTTATTTTCATTGATGTTAAGCCTGTTATCAGTTAGTATAACATGTTCATTATCCCCTTCTCTTATATTATTCATCAAATTAATTTGTTTATACCACAAATTATTAATGAATTTTATAGGGAAAGCGTTACTTCTAAGAATGTCAAAAAAATTTGTTTTTGTTTCTTTTATGTATCGTTATCTGTTAGTTTAAGTACTTTAATAATTATATTTTGTGCTGTATTTATAATTTGGTGCTTTGGATGGGTTGAGTAGAAATTGAAAAGTTTTTTGAGGTAATATCTTTTTTGAAACATTTTGTAGACAGGATGTTGCTCAGAGGGTTTCTAATAAACTTAATATCCAAATAGTTTAATGTAAGATTATTTCCTTCAAATTCTTGCGTAAATTTAATATTTTTGTTATATTCAGTAAGTATTTTAGTGAATTGTTCAAAAATATTTTTGTTGGTTATGACCAATAGATCGTCTATATATTTTGCTATAAATACCGGTGGGTTATTTATTTTTTGTAGGCTCTCTTTTAATATGAAATTTTGTATAATACCTGATAGATTAACTGAGAGTCTTATACTAAGGACTTAGTGTCTTTAGCTGGTACGCCACACTTATATATGTCTTTACACACGCTCCTTATATTTGTATTTATAAAATGCCGTGGAAAAATTATTTTTGATTAAATAACTAAGTTAAAGTAACTTTTAACGGATTCGAGGTATTTTTTTTAAACTAAATCCCAATTCTACCTTTTCAATAATTGATACTATTGTAAGATCGTAAAATGATTTGTAAGCGTATAATCTAACTTTACATAACCACAAGAATCCATTCTTACCTTAGTAACCTCTAAATTCTGGGTGAGTGGTTACACTTCTTATGGACTCCTCTGCACAAAGGAATCGTGGGAAACGAACTTGTTGATAAGACTACAGAGATCGTATTTTTCGGAGTCTTACAAACACTTTTAAAAGCAATAGGTTTTTATAGGAGACCCACGTCTTCTGTAGACATTTTCTCGATGATATTAGCCGAATGCGCCAAGTAGACGAACAATTGGGTAGTGAGTGACCTAAACGCTCGGGACCCAATCTGGAATAACATCACCAGCAATAGACAAGTAAACTCATAAAGACTCCATTCACGGTAGTACATCCGAACACCCATACTTTCAGACATCGAGCGAAGCCATCGTTTACATCTACCATCGATCTCCTACTCACGAGGCAGCTGCATCGTGGATTGTTCGACGATGGACTTTGTAACCTCCGACCACAGACCTGTGCTCTATATTATAGACGAAGAAATACAGCTTCCAGCGGCGACGAAATACAAATATGAGGAAGCAAACTGGGATACATACAAGGCACAGGTCCATCAGAAACTGTCAACAGTTCCCACACTCCGGACGAGAAGTGATGTAGACGCCAGCTCTACGTCCTATGCCAGATCACATTCTGAACCTTATCGCCACCCGCAAAAAGTTAAAGAATAAATTCCCTTACCACGCAAATTCACAATCTCATTAAACAATGGAGGACAGCACAGTGGAACGAAAAACTGATGTCCACGCACGGCGACTACAGGAAATTCTGGAAGCTCTTGAAAACCAGCACGAAGAAGAGAAGTTCTTCACTACTCCACGACGGGTACAAACTGTTGACAGTGGAAGAACAAGTCACGAAATTTTCGGATCACTATGGTGGAATCATCGCTAGAAGAACAGACCCTACACAAACTGACTTATCCGCCGAAGAAACAGGGAACAACTATATGTTTGCATCTCCGAAGCAGTTGAAGGCGATTCTCCGTCGGACGAAGGGGAATAAAGCACCAGGCCACGACGGGATACAAACCATATTGCTGAAGCCACTCCCAAGAAGAGGAATATCTCATTTGACCAATTTATGTAATACTTGCTTCAGGGTAAGATATTTTCCTGAGAGTTGGAAGAGAGCTATTCTTTGTCCTATACTCAAACCGAAGAAGTCAGGGTTTATAAGTATTTCTTTTCAATAAATTCGACCACATTACATACAAATCCTTTACTGACACGAACAACAATAAACTTCTGTCCATCCCGTTTGTTAATCAGTGTCAATATATGTTTCACAAATATGCTGTGCTGATCCGTCTGTGATGAAATTTGATATGGATAATCTCAAGCCTGGGGAACATAGGCTACTTTTTATCAACACACCACACAGTTTATATAAAACTGTAACCTGGTTGACAAACACACCCAGCGGTCAACGCACAGCAGTAACCAGTGAACTTAGCATCTTAAAAATCGCAGATAGGTTAATTGTATAGTTTAAATGAGCACTAAGAAAGGAATTTGGACAATTCCACCCCAAGGGTTTCCCCCTTAATATAATAGGCGTTCAAAGATTGTATGGAATCCATCAGTTTTGAAGTTAAATATCTGAAATTTCGGACGAGTAACATATAGTTTAAAAAAATTAAATTATTTATTTAAAATGATGTGTCACGATAAAATAAAATTTGGCAGGCCACATTAGAATTTCGCTGGAGGCGAGCGAAGCCGTGGGCAAAAGCTAGTTATGGATAGGAAGAATCCTTATATAATTCTTGTTGATCACAATGATTTATAAATCAGTTCATACTTTGACCATTCAATTGTTTGAAGCAACTAAAGCAAACAAAAAAAATCATATATTGAATAATGAATAGAACATCTTGAGAAATACTTATCTTCTTAATTGCAATTGAAACAGATTACAATTTTTTTCAGTAATTAAAGCCATTGAGTATTTAATGTGTGATAATATAAAATGGTTACACAATAAATAAACAATCTTTAGTGGTCTATTATGTAAATATATCAAATTGCAATGTAAACATCTGTCAAAATTAATTTTAATATCATTCTCTACCCAATAACAAAATTCAATTCAATGCGAAATTAAAATTATTAAAAAAGCAGTATCTATAATAATCATAACAGAGGGGAAAATAGTTGACTGGAAGATCTAATGGAGGATAGAAATAGTTGGGGGATGCAGTCATAAATTAACACCAAATAAGTGAAGACTTATTTTTTATTTGTGCCGACGCACAGTGTTTCGATTAGTAGGAGCTAGCTGGACAAAATTCATGTCAAAATTCTAAAAAAAATATATTGCAATATTGTAAATGATTGTTCAAAACCTAGATATCCAATAATTGTTTTTGCCTGGCACACTTCATCCCATCAGTAATAGAGTCCAAAGCCATGAATACGTAGAAATAGACTAAATCAGTTGTATTCAAAGCTTCATTTCAACAGCCCAAAATTATAATGTTACTAATTTTATATGAATCAATTGTTGAATATCGATAATATATGTACTCATAGGTGCTATTTTTTTCCAATTAAAAAAATCTTCTGATAATCTAAGTGTATCAATTTTTTTTTTAAATGCCTGACGGATTTTTCCTCATTTTTAAATTTTCAAGATATGGGAAAAACTTTTATACGGTTGTATCAGGGCTAATTTTTTAATATTTGATAGCTGCATTTCTCCCATTAATAATAAGATGCATTATAGCCTGCACACTTTAGTACAACATTGCTTTTGAATTGTAGAATACTTATTTTCAGGAAAGGTTTTTTTTTAAAGAATGGTAGAAGCAACCTTATATTTTTATATTTTAGTTCTTTTCGACCAAATTAAATGTTAGAAACCTCGCAGAGGACTCTGTAAGTAAAATAAAAACAAGATTGGCTATATATTCCCTCCAAAATATATGATAAATGGCGGGAAAATCAAAGCAAGAATTAGTACAAGCAAGGACAAAAGTCATGTTTAGAAATCTGAAATATGGTATTGGAATATTGTAAACAATTCTTCAAAACACGGTAATCTAGAATTTGTTTAAGTCTGACACACTTCATAGTTTGAGGGTTAGGGCCCAAAGTAATCATAGCGATAGAATAAATCAATGGAATTCAAGGCATCATTTCAACCTCAAAAATGTATTGTTCAACTACTTTTATCGAACTAATCTTTGAATACGGATCATAATTGTACTGGTAAGTGCTATTTTTTTACAATAAAAAAGTCTCCTGATAATCAAACTATATTATTTATTTTTTTAATAGCCGAAGATATTTTCTTCATTTTGAAACTTTGAAGTGATGAAAATGACTTGCAGCCATTTGTATCCGGGCTAATTATTCTATATTTAATAGCTACACCTTTCGTATGAATAATAAGACACATTTTAGCCTGCACACTCTAGTACATTTTTGTTAGAGTACTTTATACCATATCTTTTGAGAAGATATTTTTTTGAAGAATGGTTGATGCACATAAAGGAAGAAAGAAAATCTTATCTATTACAATTAATTTCGACCAAAATTAATATTGAAAACATTGCAGAGGACTCTGAAAGGAAAATGAAAATGATTTTGGCAAGCAATTCTTCCAATTTATTATATATCTTATTTAGCATTTATTTACCATGAAATTAATTATTTTTTTACTAAAAATTATTGGATGGATGAATGATGTAGTAGTGTGTATATATTGGTATAATATGTAATCATGTTACATGTGATTTTAATAATAATTTATATATATATATGTGTGTGTGTGTGTGTGTGTGTGTGTGTGTGTGTGTGTGTGTGTGTGTGTGTGTGTGTGTGTGTATACTAGCTGACCCCACTACGCGTTGCTGTGGCTGTTGTAATAGTTTAAAAAAATATTAGTTAAAATTTGAATTTTAAAGAAACGATGAATGAATGTAAAAATGAATTAAATTGTTTTTTAATTTTACAGTTTATTCATCTTTTATCTAACTATAGTATATAATAAATAAATAGTATACAAAATTATTATATATATATATATATATATATATATAATAAACATCAGCTTCAGTAGTAGCTCTAGTTGTCCTGAGTTCTGATGAGCTACTTCGTTTTACCTGATTACATAGATGTTCTTCTTAACAGAATTATTAACTTCTAGATTTTAAATTGGAAGTAAATTGTGACATATTGAGACTTCCTTTTCGAAAGTGTTTATGTTACTGAAAAGAAACCAATTTGTTAACCCATCGCCACCGATGACCTTTTTCTTTATTGCTAAAATCCTGTTGTAGTTGCAGGGAGGGTTTATGTTAATTTGCTTATTAATTGTGGCATAGGGAACTAACGACATATCTTATTTAGTATGATGCTCATTGACGTAACGACCGAGAAAAATGACTAGAAATTACTAACAATTGGAGCATTTCAATAGAACTAATGAATGGAAAACATCTTGTTTTGAAGTTACATGATTATTCATATCTTGTTAATATTTATAGAAGATATAGTATTGCACTTATTGATCAATAAAACATTCTTTTGAAAAAAATAATTGTCTTGAAATATGAATATATCCAGTATATTGTTGGTTGTGTTCAGTTTATGAAAACAAAATCACAAAATAAAGCAAACCATTCGGTTAGCGCTGAAGGTACTAAATATTAATGTTTAAAAAAATAATTATTATGCTTGTTAGGGTGTTCATAGCTAATGGGGTTTATAAAAAAAATGGACGTTTTTTAACCAAATATTTGTATTATCATTTCTTTGATCGACGTTTCGACACACCACACTCTCTGGCAAGTTCGCGAGTACTTGTGGACGGATTTGATTCAACAGCTTTCTTCAGAACCTCATCAATATCCATTAATTGTCGCCCAGAGCCATTTTTCCATTCCAACGTCGTACCTCCACTGCTAAATTTTTCAAACCAACGCCGCGCAGTGCACTGATCAAGGACATCTTTCCCTTCATATTTAATAATTTCAGGAGTTGCTTCAGCGGGTGTGAAATTTGTTTTCCAGTAATGTCTTAAAATTACGAGAACTTTGTAGGACACTGTCATGTTTCTTCTTTGAAATAAATAACTAAACTGAGGCTTTTTTTGAAGAATTCCACTATTAGTAAACAAGCTTAGGGGGATTATTAAGTGGTGGTAAATAATAAATAGCATTAAAATATTTACAGACTTTTGAACTCTGGAATTTGGTAAACCGGTCATTTTTTTTATACATCCTATTATATTGATATCATTCTCAAAATTTACGATATACGGATTTATATGGAGAAACTTGGTGAGGCTAAATCTCTGGCATTTCAAAATAAGCCGAGTGTTTTGTACAATGGAATCTTGTAGGAAATTAAGAGATGATAAATAAATAAATAAATATATCGACCCGATAGTCAAAGGCGCTAATCATTAAAACCGCTAAAAACTATCATCATAGTTAATATTAGAGACACCATTCTCCTAACACCAATTTTATGGATTTTGAACCCAGACATGAGTTCAATTTATGGCTAATTAAATTTGCTATAGCGTATACTAGGAAGCTTTTCATGTCATCAATCTGCATGAATGAAAAGAATTAGATACTTAATTGAAAGAGGCGATAAAGTACTTAGATTCAGACTTACTTCCAAGACACGACTTAGAACCAGTCTGACAGGTGTGATATATTAATTTTAGCTATAAGGTATTCAATAGATTTCCTTGGAATCAGTTATTCATCAGCTCTTTTTTGTGCTGTCTTCATCGTTGTGCCTTATTTCATGATCTGAATTGATGATTTATTATAGATTGTCCATTCAAAAAAGTCTCACTGTTCTTCATAGTTTACAATTTCAGGCTTATCACCATTCTCTTCAACTTATTTAAACCACTCGTAAGAACAGTCCACCCCCTGCTTGATAACTTTATTGAACAAAATGTTCTCGATCCCAATATTCCACACAATCTGCCACAGTGAAAATTACCTAAAAATCGTACAAAGACTATGAACGTGCATTAGGAACTGCTGTCAATAATCTCTTGCATTAAATTTTCTCCAATCTCGCCCGTGCCAAGCCTCGACTTCCGATCTTAGCCTTTAGGTGATAATTTAACTACTTCAAGTAGTTAAGCCCCTCCAACGATTAAATCCGTTGACCCTTCACTTCCTTTCACACGTTTGTAATTACTCGGAATTTATGAACAACCTACCTCGGTCCCCATCCCATGCTGCATAACATGGAACACGAGAATGGATGTAACGGTGGAGCACCGGGAGTCAATCTATTTTCCGAATAACTTACCTAAATAATGCTTCATTTGCAGTCAGGATCTGCGATATCCTACAGCCAGAGAAGAAGTGAATACTCATTTCGGTTTTAATCTTCAAAAGACAAAAGGAAAAATTTTCCCACCCTTCCACTGTTCTATGCAAGTCCTCCCTGATAACTCTCTTCCGTTTATTAGTGTTTGCCACCGATTTCCTACCGTTGTCCTCCGGCCTCTTCACATCAAACTTACAAACATAGTGAGGATGAGGTACAAACGCCATATTTGCCTTCGCCTCATATTGGTAACGCCTCAAGGAACATTTGTCATTTCAATTATTATATGAACAATATTTATCATAAATAAAACATGACACAAAAAACAAAAATATTGGTACGATAAACTACTTTACGCGAATATATGTATATTATAATAATCTTTTTCAGGCCAACAAAGTTTTAAAATTAAGTTATATCAAACTTGTATGCTCTAACATAGCGAGCATACCTTTTAAAATCATCTTCAACATGCTCAATTTTAGAGTAGTACTGTCGTCTTACCGCACCATTAATCCTGAGTCCTGGATATTTATTAGGTTTATTCTAATAATAGATATGCTATTAATGAGATTCCATTAGCCAGAACATAAGAAAACTATAAAACAATAATCGGATACATTTCGTTTAAAATTTTTTGTTAAATTTTTATACAGCTATAATTTTTTATCATATCTAAATCCCATACTCTGGTTACAACTAAATCTCTTCTTTCCCCACTGAGCCCAACTAATTTATTTATTACATCTATGACCAAAAATATCTTCACAATTTTAAAAATAGGATAAGTATTCCTAAGTTTTTCAATTCAATTCAAAGCACGATCTAGATAAGGGAGTTAATACAAATAAGTTTAGACCAAATTACTGGACAGGAAATGATCAATAAAAAAGGTCCATAAAAAACAAAAATGTCAGTGAACAAAAAACAGAACATATTCAAATTAAAATTTTATACAAAAAAATATAAAATTGTTTATTAAATTTATTAAAATTGAATGTGACGGAAGAAGAATGTCAAGAATTTGTTATGAGAAAAAACATACAAAGAAAGAAAAACATACAATGTAACAATTATACAACAGAAGTTCAAGTGATTTTAACAATTATCCATTTGGAAAAGTTGAGGATTTTCCTCCGTTAGATGGACAGGGGACCCTCCCTAGGGTTTATAATAACCAATTCATAATTTTGTTAAAAAATGATTCATGCCTTCAACCAATTGATTCTGACATCTTTTTTTTTCACAGCTAACACCACTTGCAAGGGAAATGAAGATGAAACCTCGGAGTTCCCTGAAGATCTATTCACCCTCCAGCAAAGGAGAAATGGTGCTATTATTCTTCACATACTTTGCGGCATCTACTGTTTTGTCATCATAGCCTACGTCTGCAATGATTACTTCTTACCATCTATGGATTGCATTTGTCAGGGTAAGAAAAGAAATTATATATACTTTAATTGATTAATTCTAAGGATCATTAAACTTCATAAACAGGAGTGTCAGTCTAGACTTCAACCAGTGAGGATCTCTGTGAAGGATTAGCTGAACGCGCCGGCTCCTGCTCGTCAGGGAGTACCTTATCATTATAATTCTTTTATTTTATTTACTTTTACTTTCATACGTATATATATTCTTGTATTTTTCTAAATTTATTTTTGTATTATTATTATTAATTAATGGCGGATAATAACATTATTAGGTTGGAACCCAAACCACCTGACCCACCTTTTGATTTTAAACTTCCGAAGGGAAGATTCTCTAAAAAGTTTTTAGTGATGTCTATTGCTAAAAACAATGATAATAAAAGTTTCCTTGACTTCAGTCCATTTAAAATTTTCCGTCTTATTAAAAGTTATGCACCACAAGTTAAAATTAAGTTTTTAAGAAACGGGCTAATCCTATTAGAAGTACTAGTCGAAAAGGATTTTATCAATTTAAAAAATATAAAAGCTTATGAAAATTATCAAATTAATTTTTCGTTACATAGAACATTGAATTTTTCAAAAGGTATAATTACCTGCAACGAATTCATGAACTGCTCAGAAGAAGAACTTAAACACGAATTGGCTGATCAACATGTTGTAGACGTGAAAAGAATTTATAGAAATTCTAATAATGGAAAAATTCCAACATCTTCTCTAATTATTACTTTCTGTAAGGCTGAATTACCCGAGAGACTTATATTAGAATTTAGAAATGTTAAGGTCGTACCATATATTAAACCTTTAATGTGCTTTAAATGTTACGATTACCGTCATGGTTTTCGTAATTGTAAAAATATCGAAGTATGTGGAAAATGTGGTGAGTCTCACCAAACTCAAGAAGAAAAGTCAAATTGTAAGACATATAATTGTAAGCATTGTGGCGGTCCTCATGCCGCCTGGAATACGTCATGTTCATTTTTTAAAAGGGAAAGAAATATAGAAGAACTTAGGGTTTTACGAAAAGTGTCATATGCCGAAGCTGAAAAGTTACTTCAGCCCCTCCCACCACCTCCAACTGATCTCCGGAATACAAGTCATTCTTATGCTGAAGCAACATCCTCTCCCCCTACAAATTTAATTTTAGAACAATTTGGAAAACTCACCGCAATGGTTGAGGTTCTTACCAATAAAATTAATATTTTAGAAACGATTGTAAATAATCAAATTACAAACCAATGTGCTCCACTCGATAACGAAAAAACCAAATGTACGTCAAATATAGTTAACATACCTGATAACCATAATAACGAAACTAATGCCAAAATGTCAACAAAACCTCCAATTAAAAAAATAGACCAACAACCTGTAATCCAAAGAACTGGAGATAAACGGGAGAGACCTTTATCTCAAGGGTCGAGTATGTCACTTACCGATTCTAGTTCATCAGGACTTGCGTCGGGGGGCAAACCACCACGACCCAAAAATAAAAACATTAAAAAATGAATGTCTATCTATTGAACTATAAAAGGGTATTTCAGGATTATTCTTATAAGAGCTTACTTTTTCTCTCTTTTAATAAATATAATATTCTGTACGTACAAATTAAATTTCATATACTTAAAAAAAAACATTATCGCATTTCATAGCATTACATATATATATTTCTGTACCTCTCTACCTTCGAAACGCATATATTTCTATAGTATGCTCATTTATACATCTATATGTTTATATTTATATCTATATGTTTATACTTATGCATATATATTTATATATTACTTTTTATATGTTTTGTTTTATGTATATATATATATATATATATATATATATATATATATTTTTGTTGTGTATGTATATACATATGTATATATATATATATATATTTTTGTTGTGTATGTATATACATATGTATATATATATATATATATATATATATATATATATATGTTTTTGTTTTATGTATATATATATATATACTTTTTTTATTTTATATGTTTATATTACTTTTTTATTTTTTTTATTTTTTTTTTTTCTATTTTTTTATTTATTTATTTTTTTTTCTTATATGCCAATCAAATTTTCATATCGATCCGTCCATCATCCGTTCTAATAGGTCTATTCATTAAAATCAATATTCATGATTATTGGACAATGGAATATAAATGGCATTATCTCGCATAAAGTAGATCTCATCTCACTCCTAAGGGACGTAGATTGTAAAATTATATGTATCCAAGAGACACGTCTAAAAGAATCTGCCGATTTTTCTCTCGCTGGTTTTCAAATCTTCAGAAAAGATTTTACAGAGGGACGAATCGCATGTGGTGGAGTGTGTATATGTGTTTCCAATCTTTTCTCCTGTTCTGAAGTCCCACTAAATACTACTTTACAGGCAGTAGCAATCCAAGTTCTTCACCCATGGAAAGCCACTGTTTGTTCACTCTACCTACCTCCAAACAAACCATTTTCCGACCAACAGTTGCTTCATCTTTTTAGGCAACTACCTCAGCCTCTTTATTTGTTAGGAGACTTTAATAGCCACAATCTCATTTGGCACTCTTCTAAAACTGATTATAGAGGACGTATAATCGAGTCCTTTCTTGATTCATCCCAGCTAGGGATTATGAATGAAAATTCCCCTACACATTTTTGTAGTGCTACAGGTGTCTCGTCACACATAGATCTGTCTCTGGCTAGCCCATCTCTCTTTCAACGAAGCAACTGGCGTAGAATTGACGATTTGTATGGATCAGATCATTTTCCATTAATCATTGATTGCCTTGATAGACAGCCACAATTAAAGTTTATAAAAGAGCCGAGATGGAAGATAAAAGAAGGAGACTGGAAAAAATTTCAAAACTTAGCTCAGCTGAAAGAAATTAATTTAGAAGAACCGGATATTAATAAACTTACCGAAAATATTAACAACACTCTTTTGTCGGCAGCAGAAATATCAGTCCCCAAAACGAAACAGCAAAGTAATAAAATAGGAGCCCTCTGGTGGAATAAAGACTGTGAATCTGCTGTGAAATCCAGGAAAAAGGCTTTAAGAAAATTCTGGAGGCACCCGTGTTCAGATCATCTCGAACAGTATCAAAATGTTCGCCGTAGAACACGGTACATATTAAACTTAGCGAAGAGAAAAGCGTGGAGAGAATTCGTATCGCAAATAAACCATCAAACACCTCCATCACAAATCTGGGACACGGTCCGTAAAATATCGGGAAGATGTAAAACAAATACCCGTCTAAACTCATTACAAACTTCAACAAATACACTTACAAACCCCTTAGAAATATTTAATTATATTGGCTCATACTTTCAAGAGATTTATTCTGATTCCAACTATTCCCAGCAGTTTTTAGTAATAAAACAACTAAAAGAATCCGAACCACTTAATTATAGCACAGATCCTCTTGAACCTCTTAACAATCCGTTTACAATCTCAGAATTCAACGATGCTCTAAGATCCCGAAAAGATACAAGTCCAGGCCCTGACAACGTTTGTATTAGTTTTATCAAAAATCTCTCCCTAGAAAACAAAATTATCATTTTAAAATTCTTAAATAGGATTTTTCGTTCTGGTGAATTCCCTGAAGTTTGGCGAAAATCCATTGGTATCCTAATTCTAAAAAAAGATAAACCCGTCAAGGAGGCCTCCAGCTATCGGATTATTTTTCTCACCTGTTCACTGTGCAAACTAATAGAAAAAATAATATCAAACAGACTCCAATGGTTCTTTGAAAGCAAGGGGTTACTAGAGGAATGGCAAAGTGGTTTCCGAAGAGGTAGAAGCACTAGAGATAACATCATACGTTTAGAAAACGATATATGTGATGCTTTTGGACGGAAAGAGAAACTACTAGCAGTTTTCATAGACATTAAAAACGCTTTTGATTGTGTATGGAGATGGCTAATTCTAAAAAACCTTGAAAAAAATGGAGTAAAAGGCTATATATTAAGGTTCATACATAATTTCCTCGAGCGTAGAATATTTAGGATAAGAAATGGCAGTATATACTCCGATGAATATGAACAGAAAAACGGAGTACCGCAAGGAAGCGTAATTAGCCCTTTCCTGTTTTGTTTAGCCATTAATCCAGTCTTGCGTAAAATTCGGTTAATGGTAAAAGGTGATTTGTATGCAGACGACCTTCGGATTCACTATTCAGATAAATCAATAGAAAACCTACAGCAAGTCATACAAGAAGTTCTTAATATAATTAATAGTTGGCTAAATAAACACGGCTTTACCATATCTACCAATAAAACAGAATGCATACTCTTTTCCCCTAGAAAAACTCTACACCTTCCATCTCTTTACATCAATAACGAAGAAATTCCATATAAAGATTCCGTTAAATATTTGGGCTTACATTTTGATTCTAGACTCAACTGGAATATACATTTAAAACATCTTAAAACATCATGTCAGCGTTCTATTAACGTCTTAAAAATGTTATGTAGTACTTCTTGGGGGGGAGACCGCACTAGCATGCTCATGCTATATAGAAGTCTAGTTAGGTCTAAACTTGACTACGGTTGTATGGCATACGGTTCGGCTTCAGAGAGAATTCTACAAATGTTAGACAGTGTTCATCACGCAGGCATTAGGATAGCAACTGGTGCCTTCCGTTCCAGCCCTGTTCTTAGTATACTGTCTGAAAGTGGAGAGCCACCTTTAAAATACCGCAGGGAGTACCTCACCATGAACTATTATCTCTCCATATTAGCATCCCCAGTTCATCCATTACACGAATTCGTAAAATCTGCACCTCCAAATCATTTAAACAACAGGAAAAAATCATTTAAACACCGAGTAATTGAAATAATAGACACCATAAATATTACAATACCAAATGTTTTACCTCACAGTTTTACATCAAAAGCACCGTGGATTACATATCCCCCAAAATTCAATCTAACATTAACTAATATGGTTAAAAAAGAAACTAACCCCATAGCGTTTAGAAATGAATACCTCAGGCTTTCCTCCAATGATTTCCCATCAGCTACTCACATATTCACAGATGGTTCAAAAGACAAGAACGGTGTTGGTGCTGCTTTTGTCTGTGGGTCCAGAAAACAACAATACTCAATGAATATAATCAGTTCAAACTACACGGCAGAACTAGTAGCTATCGCCAAAGCATTACACATAATAATACCAACTACAAGCTCCATTACTATTAACACCGATTCCCTCTCTGCTCTCCTCGCAATTAAAAATACATTCTCAAGACATCCCCTGATAATTGAAATATTTGAGGCACTTTACAATTTAAAAAGAAACAAAATAGGTGTGACGTTTGTTTGGGTACCTAGTCATTGCGGTATTCTGGGCAATGAAATCGCTGATAAAGCTGCTAGGGAAGCAATTAAAAAAGGCGATCAATATAATAAAGTTACACAGGGAGACGTAGCTTGCTTCATTAGAGGAAAAATAAATGAAAAATGGGGATTAGTCTGGCAAAATACCACTAATAATAAACTGCGTGAGATAAAAGCAGATTCCAGAAGCTGGATTACTTCGGTACGTGAAAACAGAAGAGAAGAAGTCATTCTCACCAGGTTACGAATAGGTCACACTCGTCTGACTCACTCATTCCTCATGGCTAAAGAAGAACCCCCTATGTGTGAAACGTGTGGACTTCCGCTGAGTATAAAACATCTTCTCACGGAATGCAGGCGATACCAACTTCAAAGAGAAAAATCAGGAGTTTCAGGAAATTTGGATGAAATATTAGGCAACAGCGAACAGAACTTAATTTCCTTGTTTAACTTCCTAAAATCAACAGGCCTTTTAAAAAATATATAAATTAAAAGAAAATTAGGAGTCAATTATTCACGAGAGACTACGATTAAAAATATATATATATATATATGTGTGTGTGTGTGTATATAATAAATATTTATTTTATTTTAAATTGGAAAGTATATAATAAGATTTTCCTTCAGTTTTAAAAATAATTCATAGAGCATTAATTAAGCCACATTAAAATATTCCTTCCTATTAACCTATCAATAAATATCAACAACTCCATTATCCACTGGCGTTAATGACATAAGGTTGGCACGCCAAAAAAAAAAAAAAAAAAAAAAAAAAAAAAAAAAAAAAAAAAAAAAAAAAAAAAACTTCATAAACAATATGAAAGTCAGGGATGCATAATTGTTTCAACGCGTTTCCTGATAAGTAAGTCCCGGGAATAGGTACTGATTGACAACGTTGATCTTTTGTTCCGGTTTCAGTAGACAAGAGCTCACTAATTTGTCTAAATTATCACTTAATTTAGTCACCGCCTCCTCATCAAATACAAGCTATCCCAAGAATGTGCATCCTAAATATTTTATTCGCTCTTCAGCCTTACATGTATGGATGACATCTCCATTCTCTAGGGAGAGCGTAGTGGTCCGCAGCTCTCCTTTTTCAATCAAAATACCCACACTCTTGCTTGCATTGACAGCCAAACCAATCTCCGCAAGCATCCTTTGGACGCTATTGATGATTCTTTCTGCGGCATCCTTGTCACGTGCCGAAACAGCCTGGTCGTCCGCAAACCCGGTGAGGATCACAGATTCTTGGTCACCCGTAAGTTTGTAACCAAACATCTTGGACATATTTTCATCACATAGGTCGCGGTATATGGTCAATGGCCAGGTTGAAAAGCGATGGCGACAAGGGTCCGCCTTGGGGCACTCCTCGGAGGACATTGATTTGGCTTGTCGAGTGGGCTCCTATGCATATCTTAATCGTGTTCGTTCCAAGGAGAGCCGCTATCACGTTCTTGAGGTTCGGTGACACACCTCTTGCCTCTAATGAGCTGACTATGTGATCATGACCAACGCTGTCAAAAGCGCCAACCACGTCCAGGAAAACTATCGCGCAATCATTTTTCTTTTTTTTTTTGCATCTTTTATGATCGCGTCTATGATCCTAGCGCTGACGTGTGTTCCAGGTAGGCCCGTAATAAAGCCTCTTTGATTTTTACTGAAGGTGAACTGTTTCCTTAATTCTTTGTCCAGAACCTTCTCTATGACGCGGCGCACAATGGAGTAAATGATTATTGGTCTCCATGATGAGAGGCTTTTGGTATCCCCTTTTCCTTTATAAACCAGTATGGTTCGCCCTTGTCGAAGAGGCTCTGGAACATATCTCTCCTTCAGCTTGATGTCCGCAATTAATTTTATTATGTGCGAAACATCAACGCATTTTATGGTGCGGATCAAGACCCCGTCAGGCCCCGGCGATGTATCCAATGATGTCGGTTTTATTGCTTTTTTAACTGATTGGACAACAATGGAGACAATGTTTGGAACCGGAGCACTATAAGGTTACACCTACCTTTTGTGAGAAACACTCCGAGTATCCTGTCTTATCCTAGGTTCTTACTATTTCATTACTTTCTGAGAATATGAGCAATATCATCTAAACCAGATGATACGAATTGAAGATTTTCATCATCTGTTGACTGTATACTAATGTAGGTTTTCTTTTTCCACCCCTAGAGCTGAGTAGCTTCTAGCAATACTATCTATATATATATATTTCCTGCAAATAATATTCTTAACAAATATCTTATCATCCCAATTTCCAACACACCTTATTGAACAAGGAAGGAAAAGAACCTACTTGGTGGCTTCTTCATCCAAAAAAAACTTTCTTGTTTCATTCCTAAACCGGGCTTCTACAATAGTTTGTCCTGAAGAGCTTTTCTTACTTTTACTTTACACTATGTTCTTGAATCTTAGTACTCTGTTTCTAACGAGTCTCTCCTATTATATACTTTGCATTCTAACTATTTCTGATGTTTATGACCTCTTCACATTCTGCTGTTATTTTCTAATATCACAAATAAGTAATTAAGTAAATCACATTTTTCCTGAATTTTCCTACCATCTTCACTGATTGGTATTTTATGTAGCCATTTTTTCTCCGTCCAGATTGCTTTGCAAATTTGTATTTAGAGATATTTTAAATCACGAATATAAAGTTTTTTTCACCCTAAAAATATTTTTCATCATTTTATATGGTCTTACAGTGGTCTGAACTCTCCCAACATGGTGAGAAAAGTCCGGCGTAAAAGTGTATTTTATCCAAAATTCACCATTAAAGTCAAGACCGAAATTTTCTTCCCTTTCTATCTCCATGATCTAAAATATCATATTCTTATTTTACACTCGAAAATAATTAGATATAAGGCCTTTGAAATAATATAATTGTTGAAATTATACAAAATAGTTTTCATCGGCTGCTAGGGCATATTAGGAAGAATTCTCCGACGTGTCTAATATTTTCGATCTTGTATTGCCAAAAACGTTTTGTTGAATTGAGTGATGCCACGCACATCGATTCACATCGTTAGGTGAACACAGCATTAATTACTTCAAGTCCTGAAGCATAAGTTGAATATTCTTGACTATAATAATCCGCAAAACTTAAAGTCATTGAAGCATGCTCATTGACATTCAATTGTGGGTAGCTTCCACCTGTGTAAACACCAATTCTTCCAAACACAAGTCTGTTATGTTCCTTCTAAAATAAACATGAGTTAGTTAATATTAAATACGTTAGTGCGCAATAATTAAATAAAAATAAATCATTTGAAATCTTTGATGCTTTTTTACTCATTCCAGATTTCATATAGGATACATTTAAAAGTGATTTTTCAAAATTGTGTATACTTTTACTCAAAAAATTGTACAGATAATATTACATATAGATGGAAGATAGGTGGAAGTTTAAGAATCTCATACATACTTAATTATAAGCTACGGATTTTATAAAACAGAAAAAATAATTGGAAATTACTTAATTAAAATGAATATTAGTACTTGAAAAATTACGCTGATTTACCTTTTCCAGTTTCTTCTTCAAGTGATAACTTTTTAACATACTTATTTTATTCTCATGTTTTGCCTACGATTATTCTTAGTTAAATTGATTACTCTGTTTCCAAAAACACTAAACTAATATTTAAAAGTTACGGTATTGTTATTTCATGGGCCAAGCGTAAAACTCATAATCCCCTTCAGCGAACACGCTCACTGGAACAATCTTATAATTATTTTGAAGTTTCAGTAAGCATTACTCTTGTTCGAGGAAGTATTTTTAAATTATTGCTATCATTCAAGAGCACCATTGGTTTTTAATTATTATTAGAAAAAAAAAAGGTTACAGTACGTCATTTCTCAAAAATGCGGACACAGCACTTTTTTCCTTCTTATAAGCTACTCGTATGAAAAAAAAAATAGAAAATATGCCGGATCTCCATCATCTCCTGATTGTAGGCCTAGGAACAAAATTACTTTTGATGGTAGGAACTCCCGATCCTTCAAACATCAACGCTAACCCCGTAAGAAAAAAATGTAAGATCCAATGTCAGTTACCTGGAACTGGCGTTAACGGATGTATGGGCATGATAATTTAAGTCGAAACAATAAATACTGAAAGTGAAAATATTCCAGGAATGTCAAGCATATATCATGAAAACATTTTTAATTATCATCCATTTAATTAAATAACCTCACCACATAGAAAACATTAATCAGATTCACGCGATGATTGGAATTTGTTTTACCATCTATAATTTTTACTTTGATATGCCTGTCTATAGAATAGAATATATTATGGATAAGTATTCCTATCCTGAATATTATATGTTGTTTAGATAAAGAGTCAGCTACACTGTCAGAACAATTATTATTCATTAGTAATTAGCAATTAATACTAGCAGACTTTATGTTAATTAAAAGGCGCATATCGAAATTGTTCTAAGGACTACTTGATAATACTTCACTCCCTAAAAGACATGAGTGAAGAAGTGCATACTGGTGAAATAATGGGGCCGATATTTTTATCGACTTTTTAAAATTATCTTTAATAATAATATTACATGACTTCTATTATGAATGACTAAAATTAATTTGAGTTAATTCCTTGATTAATTGCATGATGTGATCTTAAACGCATTTTCCTCCATTATCTATCATGGAAATTATGTAAATTAATTTAAAAATCAGATAACCTACTAAAAGTAATTGTTTTTAGAAAACAATTTCATTTGTTACAGACTTAAACCTATCGAAAGATGTGGCAGGAGCGACATTCATGGCCTTTGCTACATCGGCTCCAGAGCTTTTCGTCAATATTATAGGAACATTTCTGACCCAATCTGATCTCGGGATTGGTACGGTGGTAGGCTCTGCGGTCTTCAACACCCTAGGAGTAGCTGCTTGTGGAGGGCTGGCTGCTAGGGCGGTAAGTTCTTCAGATATACTTTATTTGTTTAGAGATATTTTAAAAAAACTATACCACTACAACCCATGAAAGGTCTTGGTAAAGATTACACTGTTTCTAGGAAAACGGTTGTGCAAGGAGGTGATTTGTGCGCTCAACCCAACTAAGAGGGCCCACTTGATAGAGGTTGGGTGAGCCACAGGAGGTTCTGTAATTTCCGAGGATCGGTCTGTTAATAGTTAAATAATTTAACTGCTACAGCCTGATTTAAACTCGGAAGCTTTAGCATACCTGCTCAGCACTCAACACAATCAGCTACCTCATTATATATAAATACTAGTCTTAAAGTGCTTGAGAAATGTGGCATATCTGTAAAAATAATGCATACGCCTGTATTGCACACTATTTCATGCGGAATCTTTAGCTTTTACCAAAACCTTAATCATTCTACCCTTCAGTGGATCAATCCATTCCTATTAGCTTATCCTGGATATCCAGAAAAAAATAAATAGCAGATAATTGGTATTTAAAATAACACAAACAAGTATACTATAAATAACAGGGGGGCATGATTGATGATATAAGAAAGTACTCACTTTTTCTTTTATTTATTATTTATAGGAAACACAATGAGAATCATCTTTGAGCTCAATAGTAAGCCTGAACAAAGATAAACCGACGGCTGAATAAATATTGAATTACTAAACCGTTCATACCAAACAAAACCTGTCCCGAGTCATAGTTAAATCACAGCCATGTTTAATATAATTTTGTAAAATGAATTAAATTTACCAAAATAAAAATGAACTTTCGGTTTTACAAATACATTTAAATTAAATTTATTTATTGGGCTTAAATCAATCATAATTATCTTGCCTTTTTTTAACCAAGTATTTTCTTAACCATAATATTTTTCGATAAACATGGAGAACCTTACGATTTTAAATTATTTCTTTACTTATACAACTATAAATAATTCATAGCATTTTATTAAATTTCAGATTATACCTTTGGAGGTATGGCCGTTAGCAAGAGATTGTGGAATTTATATGTTCGTAATTACAGTTCTAACTTTGATCTTATGGGATGAGCAAATTGATTGGTATGAAGCTCTGACGCTTCTCCTACTCTATGTTGTTTACTGTTTTGCATTATTTTGTCAACAAAGGCTCCACAAAGCTGCCAAAAAAATGCTGAGGACAAAAAACTCATTCAACAGTCAAGGTATATTCCTTAAAGTATTTTCGTTATGTAGTCGATAATTATAGTATTCAAAAGTTATAAATAATGTATAAGATGGTGTATGACTATCATATATAATTTTAGAGGTAAAGTAGTATAAGCGCTGTTAGGAAGATGTATGATAGCTCTTCGATTATAAAATTTACTTTTTTTTTTTTAATAATCGAAAATTAAGGTATTATAACATATAGAATTAAAACTATCGAGTGTACTTATATTTAAACATAAGCATAAAGTATATAATTAATAACAATTAATATTTATTAATTTTCAACAGTTTCTACAGTTGCTTTATCCTGCAACAATGATTTGCCTGGAACATACACCCCTTTTCATCACCACGGTGAAGTGATAGGTTGGGAAAAAAGGCCATCAGTCATGGTGAAACCAGACGAGGTATAATTTATTAATGCTTTCATTTATAGGTCGTTCATTGTATGTTGTTGAATGAAGTT
The DNA here is from genome assembly GCA_037127475.1 of Arma custos. Taxonomy (NCBI): domain Eukaryota; kingdom Metazoa; phylum Arthropoda; class Insecta; order Hemiptera; family Pentatomidae; genus Arma; species Arma custos. The sequence continues at coordinate 94,371,758 of CM073764.1, forward strand.
TATTTATTATACTTGAAAAAAAATTAGCATTGATAGCATTTGCAAGGAATAGTCGTTTTCCACTATACAAGTTGTAGTGAAAACATTTTAATGCTCCAATCTTATTTCAGTAAATAATCTCGCTATTTTTCATGTTCTCCATTCTTTAAGAATGTGGACATTTAAACATATTCTACAACAATGTTTTTTAATAACATTCTAGATTAGTGCAGTTCATTCAAAATAACTCTTTTCTCATTATTGCAGGTCAAATCTGTGGAAGTAACTGTTGAAGTGCGTGCTTGTTCCCCACCAACACATTTGATATCCAAGATATGGTGGTTGATATCTTGGCCAGTAGCAGCAATGCTTTACATTACACTTCCTGATTGTAGGATTTACAGAAAACTTTATCCAGGGACCTTCCTTATGTCTGTAGTTTGGATTGGAATTGCATCATACATAATCAGTTGGATGATGACAACTATCGGTATATTTAATTATGATTTTATTATTAATATTCTTTTAAATAAATATTTGTATTTGTCGAAGAATTATAATAAACTATAAGAACTGATAAAAAGAGAACCTTAAGTCTTATTAACTTTATAGTAATCCCTCCGTTACTAAGCCCAATCACTTTACAAGCCATTCTCAGTATCCGTGATGGTATCACTTCATAACTTCAATTATATTAATCGGGTACGAGTTCGGCAAGTTCAAGAGAACTCGTAATTTTCAGATCGAGCATTCTTCTCCATGCCTTATTTTCTATCTAATTAAAACTTTTTCATTCTTCGAAGTAGCCTCGTTTCACAGCCAAATAGACCAATTGGAAGGATTGTGGTTCTATTAAATTCTAAATTTTAGTCTAAGAAAGTAGACTGTAATAGCATTAGAATCCATTAATGGTTTAGCAATCAATAACTTCTCACAACCACAAAAAAGATTAGTTCCAACAAAATAATAAATTAAGTACCTTATTAAAATAACATTGAAGTAAGAACAACAAAAAAATGAAAGTGCTAAGGAGTAGGAAAGAAATGCTGATGTCAAGGATAGTAATAAAGATCTTAATGGAAAATAAAATTGAATCTCCATGTTACACTCCGACAGCGCTGTGGATGGTAGTGGAACTAAGGAGTTTATTCAGAGGTTAGTGTTGTTTGATTCAGGGTGCGAATAGGTTATTTTAGGAGGTTTGACTTTATTTAAAGCTTTTTTAAAATGCCTACAGTGATAGTTCTTGACACTTCATGTCAGCGTGACACGTCGTTGAACGTGTCCGTTGTTAAAAGTGCAGAATCTCATCCTCTTTTACAATATGCTCGAAATGCTTTGTATTCATTTTTCGATGTTATTTCTTCGTCTTCAAAACTGGAATTCGTTGCTTTAGTTACATATTCAAATCAATTGGAAGTAATATCTTCGTTTACACGTGATTTCGACCTTTTGAAATCGAAACTGAGGCAGGTAAAATTGAATGAACACTTCGATTTAAAAATTGTGATAGATGGTGTTGAAACTTTGATTCTTGAAGAATGGGGAAGTGGAATTTCGTGTAACGTTATAATAGTAGCTCAAGATAGATATGCTTTGGAAGCTTGTAGCATGCCTGTTTATTTATTTCCTGGAAACTTAATCATTTGCAATTTGGGACCTGAAGTAATCACTAAAGACCATTATACCAAACTTGAAAATTTTAATTATCGATGTGAATTGTATCAGCCTGAACCAAATGTAAATCCTACATCACTACAACAAATTTTCCATAAAATTGCTGAGCGTTATTATTATACATGGATTGGACAACTTACTTGTGGGAATTTTAATTCTAAAATAACTTTATCACCTACTCCTGAACCATACTATGTTGCTACTGACTTTGATTCAGCTACGTATACTGTAGAAAGTACTTTGGAAATCTGTGGTTTTATTGAGTTACAACATTTGGGTAGCCCAGGAGCAGTATCGAGGCATCTAGTGTTGCCATACTCACCACCAGGTGTTTTCCCTGCAATGAATAGAGCTTTAAATCATTCCAAGTCCATCACATCATCCCCTGATGCTGATGACGATTCTCAAGAAGAAAGCCAGGTGCCATCCTTCTGTGTGTTATTGCATGGTGCATTGAAGGTTGAAAACATGGCTGCCCTGTGTTATGTTGGAAATGATTGGTATGGGGTATTATTTTCTTGGGCAGATTCCAAGAAAAAGTCAAATTTAATGCTAAGTTTATTGGAGCCAGGTAGTTTAGACACTGTTCCTTGGCTAGGTGATTTAAATAAACTCAATATTTCCACTAATCCTCAGTTGGAAGGCTTTCCTATTAAAGGACCTGAAAAGAAAAGTTATACTCAAAACTGTGTTGCTTGGATCAGACAGCAAGGATTACAGTCTGACATTCAAAAGATATTACGGCATTCAAGAAAATTACCAGAAAAAACTCAGCAATTTTATAAGGAACTAAACAGAGTTCGAAGGGCTGCAATAGGTTTAGGCTTCATGTCTCTAATTGAAGGGCTAGCTGCTGTGCTAGAGCGTGAATGCACATTACTCCCAGGTTCTGCGCATCCAGCTTGTGCGCTGCAGTTAACCCATGCAGCTGGTGTTCTGAGGGAACCACATAGTAGAGATCATAAATATAATATTCTTCCTATGAAAACATCCTTTCGCTCTGATGCTCAAGGATTTGACATGTTTTAAATTGTAAGAATTTCCAAGCCAATGAAGAATTGTTTTACCTTAATGAAGACTTATTATTCCTTTGATAATTTTCTGAACTGAAAAATATTTGTCATCAAGCTATAATTTTATTGTATTACCTGCTCAAATTTATTTAGATCAGTTATATAACCAATTATTCATGATTATAATCACAATTTGACAACAATAACTACAAACTATTAGAAAAGAAGTTTTTATGACCATGTGATATTTTAAAATGTTCATGATTTTTATGAATCGTCCTCATTAAATTGACAAGTTATGCTTTCATTTCTATTGGTTTTTTCCTTCCTACCTACAAAGTAATGAAGAATCCAGTTTTATAGGCTAAGATGGTGAGGTAATTTATTTTGATTTATCACAATTTTTATAATAATTACATTATCAATATGAATATTTCCATCTTTGTTCATTTAATAAATATTATTTTTTTCCTAATAGAGGCTCTGCTATCTTTTTCTGTCTTCCTAATAGCCTTCTCTATTTCTTGTTTCATGTTTCCGTGAACGACTATTTTTATTGAATTCTTCATTGTAGTCTTGGTTCACGGTTCTTTCAGGCTGACATATCTTCATTATATATTTTTGTCTTATTATATAATGGTGTCGTGTATTGCACTTGCTTATATTAGCTGAGAACAAAAATTTATGTTTAATTCCTTGTAAATGTAACATGCGAATAATATGCACTTAGAGTTTAGATTCCATGAAAAGAATTATGATTCTACCATAAACTTTAAATATAACTTTTATCAGTGAAGTTATATTTTCGTAGCAAATTAAATTTTGCTCTGTATTAGATATTTGGCTTGCAAGACTAATATGTACGATTGTTTTTTTTTTCTAATATGCAGCCCCTGATATGGGCTTAGATTATAAATCTGATAGACATTATACCGTAAAACATGAATTTCAATTAAATAGGTGACACACTGGGTGTTAGTGATGCTGTTATGGGACTGACTCTTGTTGCTATTGGAGGATCGATTCCAGAGGCTAGTACTAGTGTCATCAATGCGAGACTTGGCAAGTGTATATTTTATTACTTGATTCATTTTATTTGTTTAAGTGGTTTGTTATAATTTAAAAGGTATATCCTTTAAATATTACTTGTTTCAATTTGATCTTGCTCTGTTGCCAGCTGTAGTCTTACCCATGCCATAATAGAATCTCCCAGTTGTTGCTGTACTACAAAGTTATTGTCATTTGGTATAAAAACTACATTTTTGATAAATTGATTGATGCCTAAGTACAATAGTTTAAATTAATTAATTTTATTTATTTGAATGACATGACTAAGTTATTTCATTTCCCTCTCCTAAGCAAAGCAGATGCTATCCTTTAAATCTGTTTTCCAACCATTTCACATGGACGTGACAAATTTAAGAGTTAAAAAGTCCACCTGCATTTAGCTGTAAAAAACATTTGTGCTAGGTATGGGAATGGTTGGCCACACGCATTGTAAGCATTTTCACTTTATGCCAAAAAGAATTTAAAAAACTACTGCCTCCTAACCTGATATTAGTGTTTTATTTTTCATAGTGTTAACTTGTGCCTGGTGTATTGAACTACCAACAATGCAAGTAATAAATTTTGACAAATGTGGTATTAAATCAGTTAGAAAATGTGAAATTTCCTATTATAAAAATCAAACAGGACAGCTAATTTCATTGTAACTCTTATTTTACCAGGATGATGAATATGGAAACAAAATTTCAAAATAAAATTTAATCCATGTTTTATTTAAATGCTATGCAAGGTGCTCTAAGGACACATATTTAGACTTTTTAAATATCACTAATCCTCAGTAAGGTTGATGAATGTTTCATTTCATTGAACAATATTTTTTTCTAAAAGACAATCGAATATTTTAATTTTATTTATGACAAGGACTCGAGTCTTTAATGTATGACCAAAGAAAGCAAAGTTTTATGGGTTCATCCTTGCTTTTGGAGTTTTACCATAGGTTTCAAACTGAAAGTTTTTTGTTTTAATTCTGTACCACTATAGCCCATGAAGAATCTTGAAGAGACTTTTTTTCCTCCAGTTAAGAGTACCCAGCTTATAAAGGTCTCCCAGATCCCCCAGGGTTCATCCCTGGCTGTTAACAGATTAAATAAATTATGTGCCACAACCAGATTTGAACCTGGAACCTTTGGCAGTGCTACCTCGCTCCCAAATAACTGAAAGTACTTACCTCAAGAACTTTTTTTTTAATGATATATCTAATTTATACCTTAACATAACAAAACAAAAGAATAATCTTAGGTTAAAACTTCTCTTCTATAATGAGACATGAGAGAAAAAATACCAAACAAAAAGTCTAAAAAAAAAATACTGTCAAGAGTCTTGCGACTTTTTTGTTTGGAATATTTCTACTCATGTCAGTATTTTATGTTTACATTGAGCTTTCGCTCTTCTATATTAACTTATTATCAATAATTTTTTGTTTCAGAAAGCACTTTTGTTTTCATTAATTACGATTTTGTTATTGTTTTCAGGAATTGGTTCAATGACGATATCAAATGCTTTGGGAGGGAACACTCTAGATATACTGTTATCTCTTGGTTTACCCTGGTTCATAAAAACTTTGTTACCAGAAGATCTCGGAGGAGGTCCTGTGAAAATAGAATCACGATCAGTTGTGTATAATAATGCAGCTCAATTGGCCTGCGTAGCCCTTCTCTTCATGTCTGCTGCCTTTAATAAATTTAAAATGGATGCTCGGTTAGGCTGGACTTGTCTAATACTTTATAGTCTTTTCATTGCATTTATTGTGGCTGTTGAACTTGATCCTTTTGGATTCAATCCTGTAAAATGCACGGTTTAATAATTAGGCAAGTGTAATTTTTTTTTTCATTTTTACTATAAATCAGTATTTTCAATTCATACAGTGAAGATGATTTAAAATATTTATTTTGTACATTTTATATAAATTTGGCATCATTGGTAGTTAATATCTGATAAGTAAAAATTTAAAAGAAAAGAATACAGCTCCATTAAAGATTCGTACACTAAATTAATTTTGTACCTGAGGATATTTTTAGTACAAGATTATAATTAGTGAAGTATGTTAAATTTCATGTATAGCAGAAGATACTTAGAGAAGCATTCAAAACTTTTTAATCATAAAAAAATTAAAGTAGTTTGCTCTTTGTTAAAAATAAGTTATGATATAAATAAACTAATTTATTGCTATACCAAACTGTGATTATAGAAACAGATATTCTTTTGAGAAATAATTAGAATAAAAAGGATGATTATAAGTAAAACTTAAGGTTTGTTAGTTTAAGGAAACTTATTAAAATTAAAGGATTTTATTTTTGTTAAGTGCATCTGAAATGAGTGAGGTTAAAATTATATCTAGAATTGTGTGTAATTATTATTATTTAATTTATTTTATTATTTATTTTTTTAAAAGAAGTTATGGTATAAATATTACCACATTTATCGTAGACTTCTTTTTTCTGTCAAATAAATTATATAATAATATTCAATTGTATAATGACAGTATGAATGACAATTTTTAGTTAAGGCAAATTATTTTTGCGAAATGTTAATTTATTTAATTTACTAGAGGAATGATTATGCTTTTCATCTCATGCCTGAGTATCATAAATATCTATCTTTATCTGTTGATGCATTAGGCACAATCAAAAATATCAATTTTTGAAATCAGTGCATGGATGATATTAGTTGATTAATCTAAACTGATAATTTTTAAGTTCAAATGAGTAATTATTTGAAAATGGGGCATGTTTGCTTATTCCTATAAAGTTGTGATACCAAAGGTATGATTCAAGGGAGTGAATCTGTAAGTATATTTTATAATAGATTGTAATAAGATTTGTTACTATGTTACATTGTTAAATTTGTTAACCATTGTAAATATAGTATTTTAAAGTCATTTTTAAATATATTGAATTTTCAATAAGGTATTTTTTTTTTTTTTTTATTTCCCCTTGGAATCTAAAGTACCTTTGGCATACTGGTATGTCAAAACTAGGAAATAATTGTAATCAAAATTTTCTTTGCCAGAAAAGAGTTAGTAATTATATTTAATGTTTAGGAATTTAAGATTTAAAGACTACAATAACAAGTAAGAGGTTGATCTAGAAAAGTCCGAAGTATAAAACTGGATCAAGTAAACCTGTACCACTATAACTTTTGAAGGGTCTGGGGTTCAGTGCAGGGTAGGGACAGTACTGTTTCTTGGACTAAGTTGGTGCAGGGAGATGATTTGTCCTAGATCATGTTCAACCGCCAAATTTTGCCCTCTTATTTTGAGTATGCATTTTATAGAAGCGGGGTGAGCCTTAGGACAGTTCTAGGTCCCAGAGGATCCATCCCCGGCTGCTAACAGATTAAATAAAAGTCTTGCCAGCAGACTTTTAACATTCAAAGCAGATTTTTAGGATTTGAATCCAGGACCTTCGGCATGGCAACTCAGTGCTCTACCACTGAGCGACTCCACTTCCTAGATCAAGTAATGCACTCAAAAAAATCATTTAATTGCTACGTCAAATTAAAAATCTAGTAGTATTCAATCTGAGCAATAATGTAATGATCAATTGCCTGATTTGGCTAAATTTTAACTAGTTAGTAATAAACTGCTATTTAGGGTTTTGTTGACCAAATTTTAATTTAATTGTGTGTTTGCATCTTTTTTTTTTTCATTTTACCTTAATAATAATAAGTCTTAGTGAAACCGGAGGCACGATGCCGATACCAACAATCTCGGCTTACAAAGCTCTGTCCAAGGACCACCACCGAAACTCAAATCCGCCAGATCATTCTTAACCCAATCCTCTCACCTACGCCTTGGTCTACCCTCCAGACACTTCCCAGAGGAGACAGTACTTATTAACATTTTAGGAATTTGTTCCTTACCAGCAACTTTAGAAGCCCATCTTAATCTTTGCGACTCTATCACTTGAATAATATTACCTGGATGCATGGTATGCAATTCTGCGTTATATAATCTTCTATATTCCCGAGTGATCTCATCCTTTTTTTGGACCGAATATTCTATGTACTACATTATTTTCAAATACCTGAAGACGTTCATCCTTTAGCCTTAACAGCCAAGTTTTACATCCGTAATGCAGAGTTGGAAGGATGATGGTTTTATAAATTTTGACATTCTACCTTTATGTTAACTTTTTGAAAATGTAATGTTACAGAAATCTTATGCAGATGCACAATTTTTTTTATTATAATGTAATCATTTTTTTATGATTATATCAATAAATATATAATAGAAAATAAGTTCAGATCTGCAGTTGTGACTCTTGAGTGCGCAAAAGGTCGCTAAATCATGGATTTGATAATTTCAGGAATATTTTCTTTTTCTTTGAGGAAATACAGAATTTTAAAGTTCTTATGATATGTTAATAATTGAGCCTACTTGATTTCATTTGTTCCAGGCTTATTTTTTAATCTAATAATTATTGTTTAATCAACTTCAACTTTTAAGAATAATTAAAGGCTTTTCATGGATAAACTGTTGCAAGATAAAATAACAACTAACATTTTAACTGAATTTAATTCAATATTTATATATTCTACCTCTCTGTTGTTGTTTTCTGTACATGTTTGCATTATTTGATAAGCTTAGCTCGCTAGTGTTCAAGCTGTTAACTAAAGTTTTATTACAAGAAGCTATGCTTTCAAATTGTTGGATCTTAGTGCTAAAAATTCTCTCTCTTTCAATCTAAAACTGTTACAGGAAAAATGTTGCTTCTATTTGAACCTTATTTACAAGTTAATTGGGGTAGAAAAGAATATTAGAAATGATAACTAAAATTTATATTTTAGGTCATTTAATTAAAACCATTGAAATTGAAGTAAATGTATATTGCATATTTGTAAAAAGACAATGTTAAGATAAAAAAATATTAAATAAATACATTTAAAACTTAAATATTATATAATAAATAAAATAATTTAAATTTGTAAAATATCTTAATACTGATATAAAGTATCACGAAACACATAAAGGAAGATTTCCCTCAAAAAACACATTCATCTCCAGTAAGCAAGAAATAATAAAAAAGGAAATATATAAAACGCTGCATATCCAACCAATCTGTAAAAAAAAAAAAAATAATTGAATAAGTATTTAAGATCTACAGCTTTTGTTATTAGTCAGTAAGAAATAAAAGCACTTTATTCTATGATTTTTTTTTTTTTTATTTTATATATTCTTTTACATATATTTTTATATATAAATATGTTTCATAATCTAAAATAATTCATATTAACCAATAATCAAGAAAAACTGAGAATTTCAAGAAATATGTTTCATATGTGTGGAAGTATAAAAATAGGTCTAAATCATTACTCTATAGTTTATTATTTCGTAATAATTATGCATACATCCTATAAAAAATTCCACCTATAAAAAATTATTTGTATTTTTTTTAGAGATTTGACAAATGTTTCCTATTTTTCCTAATCTGTATAAATCACTGAGACATGAGCATATAAAATCTTTAATTGGCTAAAATTTTGAAAGAAAATATTGGAACATTATGGAGTTTCTATGATCTTGAGGTTGATTTTTGTCTGATCGTGAAAACTTGTCCTAAAACACCATATCCATAAGAAAACTCATGGAATTTTTTTTTTTTTTACTCAATTATTTTACTATTTGTACTTAAAAGGTACAACCTCTTATTTTCTATTGGTTGATCACTAAGATTTTTTATAGAAAATAATAAACCAAGACTGAGGAATCATTCTTTTTTTAAGAAATTCTTTAAAATTTGTTTTGGTAAATGCAGAATTTTGAAAATTTTAGCTCCAGATTGTAGTTAACAGAACCATATAAGTGGATAAAAAATACTTTTATTTATAGGCTAGAATGCATTGTTAACAATGCAGTTTATATAAAAGGATTTAGGCAACCTTGTATTGCATAATTAAATAATTTAATAAATCCCCATGCCTGTGGTTATGGTTTGCAGCCTAAAATAAAAACTACTGTAATTTGGATCCAATAAAATTATTTAAAAATTGTTTTTGAAAAAGCTAAACATCAAAGCTAATCATCCTTTAACAATGGTTATTACACAAGGCTCTGTCCGCTCTATGAAGTTCATATCAGATCACTAAGACCTCTTTTACATTTAAGGATAATTGTATTTTATGAAATAATTTGTTCTTTTTAGGAAGGATGTTATGTTAACATTTACTTACTGTTTTATCTAATCTGAATTTGTTAAGAGTTAAACTGAAATACAAAATAAACAGTGCTGATAATAGAAAAAGCACTGATATCGATAGACTGTGGGAATTAATTATTAAATAATGGCCTGGTTCCGATGAATCGTATGTTGCTTTCAAAAGCCATGGTAGTCCCAAGCAAATGAGTACGTCAAAATTATTGGCTCCCATTGAGTTTGACAATGCCATTGAACCATGACCTATAAATTATGAAGAAATTTTAATATATTAGTTGGTTAGGAAGTCCTTCTTATCAATCTATATGTTAAGTACCTTGTTTAGCCACAATAATACTTGAAACACCTTCTGGTATGCTCATTCCTATGGCAATGAATGTTAGCCCTAGTAAAGAGTCAGGGATCCTTAAAACAAAGCCTGTAAACAAAATTATTCAGAACTACAATTTTATTTTCATTATTGAATAAAATCACTTCATTTGTATGAGAATATCGATAAATTTAATTTTTTTATTTATGAATACTAGAATGATTATATATGAGACTTGTATTAAACTTATTCAATATTTCAAATTTTATACAGATGATATTTTATATTGTTAACCTTTTATTTGAAACTAGCGACCCACCCCAGCTTTACCCTGGTAATAAGGCATATTATGCCTACATAATTTGTCTGTGTAATGTATTTTTTTTTTATCACGTACCGGCCACTAAGGACCACTCGAATATCATTGGCTAGGCTTCATTGGGAATCTTGATTTTCTTTCTTCCCATCTCAGCTAATGTATTTTATTACATAGAAATTATAAAAATAAAATCAAAACCAAATATTTCTTTATATACGAATTTATTATCTTGCACGTTAGACAATAGCACGAGATTATACAGCATCTTCGGAGAAACCCATCGATATTCCAACCCATTTACATAAAACCTCGACAAATAATATACCTAAACCTTCCTGATGAATCACTCTATCTATTGGTGAAAACCGCATGAAAATCCGTGCAGTAGTTATCGAGTTTATCGCGGCCGAGGACTTTGTTTCATAATATATAGATACATTGTTAAATTAAAAATATTTTTTGTTTGAGAATAAACCTTAGATTAGTATACAAAATTAATATTTAATATATTGTGAATTACAGAAAATATTTACACATAAAAGTTTTGTCGAGAACTGTATTTAAAAAAAAAATAGTTAAAAAAAAGTTTTAAATAAAAAGTAATTTTTGAAGGCTATGATTTACCAACTTTTCAACTATGTAATGTATTGAGAATAATATTCTAATCCTTATTTCTAAATTATTAAAAATTAAAATAATAAGATTAAGTAATCACACAGGTATACAGAGGAAGGGGAAAAAGAAGAAGAAGTTGTTAGGTAATGTATAACTAACAAACTCAAATAATTATTAAATTATCACAAACCTGTTACAGTTATCATCCACGATATGAGATAACAGATTACTCCTATCCATGCTACAGATATGAGAAATGTGATGATATATATTTTTGATTCAGTCCCTCCACTTCTTGGTTTTGGAATGGTTAGATAAAGTACAGTGTCTATTGGCAAAGTTATTAGCCACATTGGAATCGTTCGGTTTTTCCAAGGTGTTTGCCTTACATCTGAAATAAATTCGATATAAAAAAGTTATACTCATGAAATGATTTAGGTTTAAAAGTATAATTCTGTTTCAATTTATTATTTGTGTTGATTGATTTAAATTACTTCATAACTTCAAAAATTAAAATGTTTTCTTCCTCAGATAGGCTTTGAATCTAAAATGCTTCCATACCTGCCCCTAAATATATCATGGGCTTTGGTTAGACTTGATTGTATAGAATGCTTTCATTTGTATAGAATAAATCGAAATGGATGCTTTTCTTCCATGAATGAGTATGTCAGCAGAACTGGATGGATAAGAAGAATGGTGGAAACAGGGTGACTTTTGTTTTATGTAGTACTAATTGGGTATTTTAAAACTCCATATCCTCTACGAATCAGATTTTTAAAATTTCTTTTTAAAAATTTGTTTTATTAAAAGTACTCATCTTCTGATGTCACATTGGTCATTATAGGATTGGCAAAGAAACCCTTCATTCTATATGTTCAGTTTTTGAGGATGAAATAAAAATCATTATTTTGTTGCACATCAAATTAATTTTAATCCTATAGGTATTGGCTATTAATTACTATCACTTTTTCCCATCTATCCAATAACTGTTCAGTCTTACATTCGTTAGAGTTTACTGTCAAAGATTGTAGGTACCAAAACATATTACAATCACCTGGAGCCCGTTGAGGTAAAAGGGAGGATGAGGCAAAATGTCCCATTCAAGGATTAGGATTTGATTGTAGGTCTAATTCTGTAACAATTGAAGTAAAATTGATGTGTGTGAAAGCAACACAAATTCAAAACAAAAAAAAATAAAAATGAGATATTTTTAAAGATTTAAAAAAATTAAATTCATGCTTAAAGTTTTTCAGTGTTATTTCTGTATTGTTCATAAAATCTTACCAATATTTTGTATTTGATCCATTGAAATCAAATCTTCCTCAATACCATATGAAATCGTTGAATCTGTAAAAGAAAAAAATTAATAGAATTACTAAATATTGATTGAGTAAATTTATCTATATTTTAATTTAAATACATTAATATGATTTTTTAAAAATATTTATTAAACTATAAACAAGCTTGAATAGAATGAGATGGAAAAAGTATAAGAACTAAGGTATAAGGATTTTATTTTTGAAACGAGAAAAAGTGGTATATAAAAGGACTTATTGGAGGAGATAGGAAAGATAATTGTAAGGTGATGTTGCCCAATTTGTATATGTTTTTTTGTTTTTGTTTTTTAATTGATACAGTACTATGAGAAATTAAGTTCTTAGAGAAGTGGTGTGAGCCTAAAATAACTTTTTTAAGTTTTTATTTGGATAATGTTGAGAAGAAGAGAAAGAAACTGATGTGGGATTCTTAAAGGAGCTTGGCTTTACCTTTTTGGTTTTGGAGCAGCCTGTGGTCTAGTGGTTAGCATAACAAACTACTAAGCCCAAAATCACGGGTTCGTAGCCCGGCAGGTGGCCCTAGGATTTTTTAAAGGGAGTAAAATATCCTTAGTTATGCCGTCCTTTGGAAGGGATGTTAAACGGGAGTCCTGAGCCTGTACGATTTCAGGCACTCATTAAAAATCCCTATCCTAATTAAACCTGGATAGGCAAAATTTAGAGCTCCCAATGTAGAGCCTGTAAGATGTCAGGTACTCATTAAAAATCATTATCCTAATTAAACCTGGATAGGCAAAATTTAGAGCTCCCATTGTAACTCCTCCGATTAGCCATAGTAGCATAAAGTGACGTTAAATGAACAAACAAACCTTTTTTGGTTTTTAGAGATTCTTTCACAAGGCATTCAAGTTTATCAAAACTCCTTTTTAAAAATACTTTTCAAAAAAAGTAGTTTGTAAAAATTTGTAATTGTGAAAAAGAAATTATTGCAAACTCATTTAAATTAATTAATTCTTATATTCATGAATTTAAATTATTTTTTAAGACAGTCTCTATTTTCTCCCAAGACTTACAATTTTTTCTTAGAAGTGGCCATGAATTTTCAGACGTTTCACCTCTTTTTGTCATCTTTTCCATTAGAGCCTCACATTTTCGTCTGAACCAACTGTTAAACGACATCACTATAAAAAAATTTTCAATATGTATAAAAAAAAATTTTTTTTTTAATTTTAATTATTAATAACATTTTTAATTTTTTAAGCAAAATTACAGTCACATTTCACACATATCATTTTCGTTAATTTATTTAAATTTTTGACACCACATTTAAATAATTTTCTGAATGACTGAAAAATGTTGTTGATGCCTCTGTTCATCTTTGGAATACCTGTTCCATAATGGAATCTATAAAAAAAACATCAAATCTGTAAAATTTATTAACATCAATAATATTTATAGGTTTTTCTTCTGTTTATACCAATCATAACACATACACATAGAGGTCGATACAGTAACTCAGTCATGACCTAGTTAGGAAAAAATATATATAAAAAAAAAAAAAAAAAAATATATATATATACGAAGGCTTACCTCCCTGAGGATAGGTGCAAACCGGACTGGACATCAGTCCGTGAAATCTTCAATACCAGCGCCATAAAATGGGCAGTTAAAAACCTCAAGCCGTACAAAACACCAGGCTTTGACGGAATTTATCCTGCCATGCTAAAAGAGGGTCTTGAAATCATCTTAGGCAGGCTCTCCACTCTATTCCTGGGCTGTTTGGCCTATAATTATATCCCAACAGCTTGGAGAGAAGTTAGGGTCACATTTATTCCCAAACCAGGGAAAGAAACATATGATGAACCTAAATCATATCGCCCCATTTGTCTTTCCTCATTCTTGCTGAAGACAATGGAGAAAATTCTTGATAGATATATCAGGGACAAACATCTCAGTGATGGATTAGTAATGTTGCATCAACATGCATACAGAGAGGGAAAATCTTGCGACACTGCACTGCATGCAGTGGTGGACCAGATAGAAGATGCTCTGCAGTGGAAACAAATCGCGCTCGGAGCATTTCTAGATATAGAGGAAGCATTTGACAATACCCCTACTCATATATTAACTAATGCCCTACTAAGGCACGGCACTAGACCAAACATTGCTAATTGGGTTATTGCCATGCTAAAGAATAGAGTCATTCAAGCCAATATGGGCAATTATCACCTAAAGGTTAAAGCAGCCGCAGGCTGCCCCCAAGGAGGTGTCCTTTCCCCACTCCTATGGAATCTGGTAGTGGACGAACTACTACACCTCCTAAATGAGGCGGGTTTCCAAGCGATAGGCTATGTAGATGACATAGCAATTATAATCAAGGGCTTTGACCAACAAACTATTTCAGAGTTGATGACAATGGCACTAAGAATGGTGGTGAGATGGTTGCCGAGAGTAGGATTGAACATCAATCCTAATAAAACGGTAATTGTACCTTTTACCAACAAAAGGATATTGAGGGAACTCAACCCCCCTAGGATGAAAGGGATGAGTATTCTATTCAGCAAGAAGGTTAAATACCTCGGTGTTATTATGAACAGTAAATTAAACTGGAATGAACATATCGACTATGTTACCAAGAGCCTCTGTGGCAACAAGTGGGGAATTAGCCCCAAGATGGCTCGTTGGATGTACACAGCAATAGTTAGATCTGTGCTAACCTATGGCTCAATAGCCTGGTGGCACAAAGCTGGTATCCAACAAAATAGATCAAGGTTGGAGAAGGTGCAGCGGCTTGGGTGCATCATGATCACTGCGGCCATGAGAACCACCCCTACCGCTTCACTGGAAACTATACTTGATTTAACTCCTCTTGACATTCTAATTGAATCAGAGGCATTGAAGACAGCCTACAGGCTAGTAAAAATAGGAGGGGTCAAAAAACCCACCAACGATTTTGGACACAGAAGTGTCTTTGATATAATCGAGCAAAATGCAGATCTAAAAATGCATTCTGATTCAATGCTGAACAAGTATAACTTTGACAAAAGATTTCACGTTAATATACAGGCGATTTGCAAAAGCAAGAATGATTGCTTTAATCCACCCAATGGTCTAAATGTGTATACGGATGGATCCAAAGGGGAGTTTGGTGCCGGCTCGGGATTCTGGTTTAGGGGTTGTCAGGGCATGGGTCATTACTTAGCTCTGGGCACGACACCCACTGTATTCCAAGCGGAAATATGGGCAATACTTGCAGGTGCCTTCGCTATGAAGGACCACAAGAATAAGGTAATTAACTTTCTCACTGACAGTCAGGCAGCATGCAATGCATTACAAAATGCAGTAACAAACTCCAGACTAGTGGAGGAATGCTGTCTAAGACTAGATGAACTAGCTGTACATAACAGAGTTAACATATTTTGGATCCCTGGGCACAGTAATATTCCAGGAAATGAAAGGGCCGACAAATTGGCGAAGAAAGGAGCAGTTACTGCTCCTATTGGACCAGAACCATGGTGCGGGGTCCCCCTTCCCCTGGCTAAGGATACAATTAATAAACTAGCCAAGAGGAAGATAAAAACACGTTGGGATAGAGCCAAGATAAGGCATACAAAACTTTTCATAAAGGATCCCAACGATAATCTTTCTGATAAAATCAAGAAAGAAGCTGCTCACTCGTCGAGAACCGACCTCAAAAGTATGGTTGAAACCATCACTGGGCACTGTAAACTCAGGAAACACATGCATCTACTAGGCATTGAACAAGAACCTAGGTGCAGATGGTGCCAAGAGGAGGACGAAACCCCTTGGCACGTCCTCTTTGAATGTATAGCACTAAGTCGAAAGAGGACATTTGATCTTGGCCCCGGTGGATACAAGGAACTTCAAGAACTGAGGTTTAAAGACTATTTAAAATTTCTCAGAAGTCTAGACCTATGTTAGGGATTTTTTAGGACTCAAGCACAATGGGCCTTTTTAGGCCGAAGTGCATAGTAATAAGGGTCACACATAAATAATAATAATAGGAAAAAATATGAAATTAGTATAGAACTTTGGATAAATGTGAGGTAGTTAATGATGAAGATATTTACTTGTTTAATGTAAAAAAATAAAACAATTTGAGTATAGCTAGCTACACCATTGGTACACAATTTTGTTTTACAAATGTGATATAAAATACAATAGGATTAAAGAAGATTAATCAAAGTAGATTTATTAAATTAAATTCCTGCTGTGGATATAATTATATTAATTATATGAAGGATAAGATGATCCCAATGGTGGTAAAAATAAATTCTCAAATTATAAAAATGGTTAAAATCCTATGTTTGTGGATCAAAGCTTGGGTATTAAATATAAAATGTTTACTATATGAGAATATTTTTTTATTGCTATGAGGAGCATCTTATTTTTTAAAAAAATTTTAAATAAACTAATAATTATTTATTATATTAGTTTTATTGTAAAATATCAATATTTGTATTATAGATACTATATTTATTATATCTAAATGCTTTTTATACTATTTATCATACTTACCAAGTAGGTAAAGAACATAAACACAGAGGAGAACAAGGGCTTCATACCATTCAATTCGTTCATCGTATAGTGAAACATGGAGTAACACAATAGCTATGCAGTAGAATAAGCAATCTCTTGTTAGAGGATAAAAGTCCAATCTGATCACCTTTAAACTTAAAAAACTTCAACGAGACTATGCATATGATAGATAGAAAAAGAAAAAGTTTAAAACATAGAATGCATTAAAATAAAACATAAAAATAACTGGTAAATATAGATTTATATTGGAATATCGGTAATAAATGATGTCTGAAATGTATTAATCTCTTAAGTCTTATTAAGCCTTAAACTACATACCTTTGCAGGAGAAAGAAAAATGCAAAGAGCAGGCAGTGCTAAAGTATTAAATACTCCACAGCCTACAACAGTCCCAATTCCGATATCTCCTTCTGTTACAAATGTTCCAACAAGGTTTACAAAAAGATCTGGAGAGGATAAAGCTGCAGCCATCAATGTAGCTCCAGCTACATCAGAGCTGAGGTGCATCTCTAAACATTAAAATGTTATTTTAATTATTTTATACATTAAATTTGTTAAGTCAATTTATTTTGTTTAACTTTTCTCAAAATATTCAATACAATGTCTAAAAAACACTTTGTTAATTTTTTTGTTTTATTTTCACTTGTCAATATAAAGAACTTTAAAGTGTTTGTAGTTTCCTTAAAATTAGTTTAAATCAATTTAGTGTTATAACATAGAGTGCTGTCATCACCCCATGATCTATATTAGTTACAGGTAAAAATATTATGTGGAATAAACATATTAATATTCTGAGGTACAAACCAGTTTACCAAGGCATGTAAATTTCAAGAAAAGTATTAATTTTCTAATTAAAATGAAAAATGAATAATTATAACATAAATGCAAAAGTTTCTACTTACTATAGCAGATAGTTTTAATAGCTGTGACTAGATATCTATCGCATATCCTTGCAAGAAAAGCAAATAGATAAATAATTATTACAAATGTAATTAATGTGGAGATTACTGGTCCACCTGGAAACTCAATTTTTGGAAAATCATGAAAGGATGGTTCAGTACAGTTTTCTTTCTCAGGTAATAAATTATCTTCTCCTAAAAATAAAAAAGCATTACTATATGTGAGACTATCTGGAACATTAGGAGTACCTAGATAAATAGAGTAAGGAGAATAAAACAGATAGTGTCCTTTAGAGTCAGTGGTACGTTTCCTCCTAAGATACAGAACAGACAGTTGTTTGGAAGGAGCGATCAAGTCAAGAGGCAGGGAATCGGATGAACCAATGGTCAAGAAAAACTTCTAAACATATAGCTTCTCCCTTTCCTTGTAAGTAGTTTTATAAGTTATCTTTTAACCATGATCAGCACAAATAAATATAATGTTATTCAATAAGAACTATTATTATTTAATAAACAACACCTGATCAGTCAAATAGGTTAACCTTTGGAGAGGAGAAGAATATGTCTCTTATTCATTAATGATATAGAATTACTATATATTAAGTATAACGATCTCAGGGTGGCATCCCATTTTATTATTTAAATATACTTCAGATCAGACGATCTAGCTTTTCCTTGAGATCAGTGCTTGGGGCTGTGAAGCCAATATAGCTATAGTCTTACATTAAGTAAGCAATGCATTTATTGAAATCTGTAGGAGGTAGCATAGAAACAAAGATTCACAAACATGACAATGTTTAATTGCTCAGAGAGATATGAATTATATATATTACATTCATCTCTGATATTAATTTAAAAAGATCTTGATTCCCTTAATTTTATTTTTGAGTTTAGGATAACTTTCCTCTAAACAGTTTTCTCAGTCTAGGAGAGGAAGGTAGCTGCAAAACCCCTAAATGGGAATAATATGAATTTCCCTCTAATCACATCTTTGCTTGGATATCAAATAAAAATATTATTCATTCCAAAAGTAATCTTGCACATTGTTAAGAAATATATAATTTCTACCCAGAAGAAAATGATGTTCACTTTCCATTTTTATCTTGAAGTTTGTAATATCAAAAAATGAAAAAAATTATAATTTTATTTTTCATGAAAAGTAAGTTCAAGGCCTGAAAGAAGAACGAGACTACCTGGTTGTAAATTTTATTCAAATATACCTGCTTTTATTATAGAAGTGTCTTGAGCATTGATGAACACAAGCACAGAAGGCATTACCATCCCATAAATAAATTGCCTTTCCCATATCATTTCAAAACCTAGAACATAAAAAACATAAATTAATGATTATTATCCTAATTTATATTATAATTATATTGCTAGATACTTGTAGAACACGCCTTAGATACAACACCTGATACTTCATTCCACTTTTACTAATTTTTTAAAATATTTTAAACTCTGATGATATTGAATAATACTTGAAAAAAAAATTGCATGGTAAAACCAAACATAGCAAACAAAATGTTATCACATGATTGTAACATTTGTATATTAATTTTTTCTCTTGCAACTATCTTTTAAGAGATTATACTACCCACTGAGTTACTATTTCTCATAAATTATTTTATATAATTTTTTATAATTATTGGTCATTTTTTATGAGTTATAAATATTTTTATTTTTTAAAGAGAAAAGATAGGCCCTCGACCGGGATTTGAACCCGGAACCTTTGTCTCACCATGACATCGCTCTGCCAATTGAGCTATCAAGGTCCCTCCCGGTCGAGGACTAACCTTCTCTCTTTTAGATCCTAAAGCCCCAGTGTACTCCCGCCATTTTTGCGATGAATACACTAGAACGAAGTTCTTTGAACATTAATTTTAATTTAGGATCTTATTGACTTTCGTCATATTATTATTTATAATTATTGGTCATTTTTTATGAGTTATAAATATTTTTATTTTTTAAAGAGAAAAGATAGGCCCTCGACCGGGATTTGAACCCGGAACCTTTGTCTCACCGTGACATCGCTCTGCCAATTGAGCTATCAAGGTCCCTCCCGGTCGAGGACTAACCTTCTCTCTTTTAGATCCTAAAGCCCCAGTCTTTTCTTTCTCTTTAATCTTTTCTCTTTAAAAAATAAAAATATTTATAACTCATAAAAAATGACCAATAATTATAAAAAATTATAAATAATAATATGACGAAAGTCAATAAGATCCTAAATTAAAATTAATGTTCAAAGAACTTCGTTCTAGTGTATTCATCGCAAAAATGGCGGGAGTACACTGGGGCTTTAGGATCTAAAAGAGAGAAGGTTAGTCCTCGACCGGGAGGGACCTTGATAGCTCAATTGGCAGAGCGATGTCATGGTGAGACAAAGGTTCCGGGTTCAAATCCCGGTCGAGGGCCTATCTTTTCTCTTTAAAAAAAAAAAAAAAAAATTATTTTATAATTTAACCTTTTGTTCATTTTATTTCATTCTCTTCATTTCTATCATTTCTGTCAATAAAGCTTATATTTTCTTTGATACTAAACTGTTGAGATTGTTATTGTATTTTGTTTTATTCTCAATTCTAATTATGGCCTGAAAATTAAACCCAAACGTTGGCACAAAAGAAAATAATTTGTTCTTTTTTTGTGAAATCCATTGCACACCCGACCATTTCTAACATTAACATATTGATCAAGATACATCTAGCAAGCAATTTTCTCATCAATATGATGAGTATTAACTTAATTTTTAAATTTGGTAAATAGAAATAAGAATTAGCATAACATCACTCAAATAGAAAAATGTGAAACCAATGTTATATGATTAAATTATCAAGAGGTAAAACAATTGTATCATTGTCAAACTTTTCCTATATTTGTATTGAGGTTAATGTTTATTCTTAACCTTAGTCGAGTGTGAACAGATAAGTAAGTATTAGGTTAAGGTAATATATTTTATTTCTAATTAATGACTTTGATTATTATTATTATTTTAATTGAAGTCCATTAAAATTAATATTTTTTTTGTAGTATAATTTTAAACCAGTCATTCATTATAGTTCTAATTTATTTTACTAAACTATCAACTAACATTGTCTACATATTTCATTATATAGTTTTATCAACATTACATAAAATAAAATTATTGTTCATGATTTGTGTCATTTGTTGTTATTTATATTTATCAATGAACGCATTTCATTGAACTAAAATTATCTGCGAATGATCTGATAAACTTATCGGCCATGTGATGAGAGATTTGTTGTATACAGACCATGAAAAACAGCCCTGACATAGTAATCACAGCCAATTGAACCATAACATAAACAAATCATAGTAAATCGTCAATTCTTAAATATCTGATAAGGACAACCTCTTGCTTCCTTTAACTTCATTTCATTAAACTATAAATAGGTCCCTCAAAAAGCAATCCTAACTCATGCCACATCTATTACTCAATTAGCACTTATTGCTATGAAAAATAATTTGTATGATTACTGAAAAAATTCCATTCAGTATGATTCTTATAACACCATTATCACATGACAGGAGGTGAAAAGCAGTTTAGATTTACAAATAAAGACCACTTCTGTTTTATCAACTATGCCTAAAATTAAATATGTTTTATCTGTTAACAATTGTTAACCACTTGATAAACAATTGTTAAATACTAACTTCAATAAGAATTAGTTTATATTTTGATAAAGCCCTGAAACAAAATAACACTTCTGGTTTACTGTTGCTGCGCCGCCAAAAATTTAATTCATTTTTTCTATTCATGAAAAAGTTTAAGTTGATTTGCCAATTTTAACCAAAGTATTTTATTTTATTTCTATTAATCCTTAAGTTACATAAACTGAATTGGGACAGATTATCATTGTTTTATATTTTAATATAATTTTATATGAAAATCTTTTATAAACATTCATGTAAAATACCACATCTGGCAATAATGGAATGACAAAAGGAGGAAAGGAGGAAACTGTACAAATAGATGCTACACCAACCACTAACAGAAAATCTGAAATTTTAGTATCTAACTCTTTTTGAGCTCTGCGAGGGACAAATAAATGTACATTTAGATTTGACATTCAAAGAAGTCAAATTGGATTCAGAAATAGTTAAAATGGTAATTCCTTTGAAAATTGAAAATGTTTTTGATCACATATTTTCTATATTGAAGAAGTAGTAATTCTGTAGTAATGTTTCACTAGAATTATTTTCTTTTTTTGTGTTGTCATATTACTTGCTATTTATTTGGTTATTTTAATATGCCTGTTTCTGGCTGGAAACTTTTTTTTTTGTTGTTTTTTTTATTAGAAACAGACCCAGAATAAATATTTTTTCCTATTCTATTCCCTATCATGTAATGAACCCAAAACTCTTCATATGTTGAATTGGTCTTCATTAGGTATTCTTCATATGGTACAAGTTTTTATTGATATTTCTTATTTTATCATTTGTGTGCTTGTGATTATATGTTGATAAATTATAATTGCATTAAATACTTAAGAAATTAAAAAAAAATTATATACAATTTAATTTAATATAAAATAATACACCTACTACAGAGATAACTTTTATACATTTAAAACCACTGGACCATCACGAGATCTGGAAAGTACTCAGATAACTTAGTGTAGTAATAAGGTGCCTATAACTGTTATTCATGGTATGTCTTCTTAAAAATATGTTTAAGAATAGGCATCCCATGCATCTATGGATGTGTAATCATAGGCATAACGAGGGGAGGTTATTGGGGATGTAACCCCCCATTGCTTAGAAGAAATTTTAAAAAAATTGTAACAATTTTAAAGAAATTGAAATTTGAAGGATTTTACTTTTTCAAAATTATTATTGTGGGGTTACAGAAGTAAGGGTCAAAAATGTCAAAAACACAACAAAGAAAATACAAACACTGTTATTTTAATGTAAAAAAGGTACACCTAAAATGACAAACCAAACGTAATACTGTTTATTTACAATTAATTATATTATTATAGCGGCAGTATTGGCATCTAGTGGCAACAATAAGATCGCAAATGTGAGAAGAACAGTTGAGATTGTTATTAGACAATTCTTAGAATCTAGAAGTAAAGTCTGGATGGGTCTAGAAAGTTCCCTATGGAATAAACTATAGTAAGTTATTGTAACCAAATAAATAAGGTTACTTGTATTTAAAAGCTATTTCTTGATTACCCTTCCAAAAATAACATTTATAAAAAATTATAATCTATTTATTTAATTTGAAGTTACACGATTATAGTACCAGGTCTGCAAGTTTAAAATGTCGTTTTAATTCCAATAGAATGCGCCCTTAGCCTATTGAAGGATTTGCTTATCTCTAAACGCTATTTTGTTTGTTAGTCATTTGTTTACAAAAGTCAGTTGTTTTTAAGTCGTTTACGTGGACGTATCATACCTTTCTTTGGTGTTAAAAATGTCTAATTTTAAGCCAAATAAAGAGCATTTGCGGCATGTCATGATTTTCTTATTCAATCAAAAGAAAAAGGCATCTGAATGTCATCGAATTCTTGTTGAGACTTATGGCGATCTTGCTCCAACCGTCAAGACATGTGAACGTTGGTTTCAAAGTTTCAAACGTGGTGATTTTGATGTTACTGATAAAAAACGAGAAAATCGACCAAAAAAGTTTGAGGACGTCGAATTGCAATCTTTATTAGACGAAGACAATACCCAAACCCAACAAATGATGGCAGAACAGTTGAATGTCACTAGACAAGCCATTTCCGATCGCCTGAGAGCTATGGGAAAAATTCAAAATGTTGGAAAATGGGTTCCACATGAATTGGACGAACGACAGATGGAAAAACGAAAAATTGTGTGCGAAATGCTGCTTTTACGCCACGAAAGAAAGGGTTTTTTGCATCGAGTTGTAACTGGCGATGAAAAATGGATTTATTTTCAGAATCCCAAACGAATAAAATCATGGGTAACGCCAGGACAACCATCCACATCGAGTGCAAGACCGGATCGTTTTGGGAAGAAGACAATGCTGTGTGTGTGGTGGGATCAGAAGGGAGTAGTCTACTACGAGCTTCTCAAACCCGGCGAAACAGTCAATACCGACCGCTACCGACAACAAATGATCAATTTGAGTCACGCATTGATCGAAAAACGCCCAGAATGGGCTCACAGGCACGCCAAAGTCATTCTTCAGCATGATAACGCTCCTGCACATTCAGCCAGATTGACTAAGGAAACGATTTCTTCGCTTGGTTGGGAACTATCCCTATCCCACCCGCCGTATTCACCTGACCTGGCGCCTTCTGATTATCACCTATTCTCATCGATGGGACACTCATTGGCTGAGCAACACTTTAACAATTTGGAGGATGTAAGAAAATGGCTCGATGAATGGATTTCAAATAAAGATGAAGCATTCTTTTGGAATGGTATCCATAAATTGCCCGAGAGATGGACAAAATGTGTAGAAAGCGAGGGCCAGTACTTTGAATAAAATATATTATACTTTTTTTTTTAAATTAAATTATATTTTAAGAAATAAACGACATTTCAAACTTGCAGACCTGGTATAATATAAATTATACCTATATTACGAGGCATCTTTTTTGAAGGTAGTAATATGTTGGCGTGGTTGACAGGTGGGGGTTAACCCCCCCCCCCCCATGAGTCAACTCTAGTTACGTTAATGTGTGTAATTATAGTAAGTTCTTTGAATCTGTGTGTATAAAAATACAGTATTGAGTTAAGAATTGCATTGATTTTATTTTGAGTATCAAAGGCATCTAACTACATAACTTCAGTATTCATTCATGTCAAGTTTAGCAATAGTCTAACAATGTGTTAAAGTGGATATACAAATTCATTCTATACCTCAGGATGAATTATGAAGTTATTTCTGTAATCAGGATTTTTATTTTTAATTAAATAAGCATTTTTAAATGTTTAATTATAAAAGATCATTACTTATTTTTTTACTGCTACTCATTAGTAAATGTAAATTCTCTTAAGATATTTTTTTTAATGCTCCATCCACTACTGTATATTTTATAAATAGAGTAATAAAATTTTCATTGAAAGACATTGACATTAATTACAGACCATTTTATCTCATAGAATGGGCCGTGTTACCTTAGGAAGATGCACCATAGAAAGACGGGGTTTCAGAATTAAGAATGATCACTGGGATTTATTTGGAAAATAATTCCAATGGATAGGTACCAAATCCCCCAACTGCAATCTCTTGGCTCATCTTGGATCATAACTTGCTTTGATGTTATTAGAATCAAACAACAATAATTCATGTATGAGAGGAAAATAGTTGACTGGATGATAAATTGTAGAAAGGAGATAGTTGGGGGGTGCAGTCAAACAAAACACTGAATAAGTGCTAGACTTATATTTATGTGCCGACGTTTCGACCAACAGTGTAGGTCATCTTCAGGGCGATTTGGAGAGAGAAGCCGTTGGGTGCACCGGCTGACTAACAATCCCTATTGTTAAGTATTGTATAACATTGTTAGTCAGCCGGTGCACCCAACGGCTTCTCTCTCCTAATCGCCCTGAAGATGACCTACACTGTAGGTCGAAACGTCGGCACATAAATATAAGTCTAGCACTTATTCAGTGTTTTGTTTGATTGCACCCCCCAACTATCTCCTTTCTACAACAATAATTCATGTACGTGTAAATATTTCATTTAATTTAGCATAACGGTGAAAAATGAATAAAAGGCTAATGATCCGAAAATTGTACAAATTGCAATAATTCATAATTAAAAATGAAAAACAGAATCAATCATAAGTATCATACTTTTCAAGGCAGAATTATACAGACAAGATAAGATAGTAGAAATATTTATTATAATATATAAAAGACAAAATTAAACAAAGCTTGAACTACCTATCCTCAATTTTCTTAATGACTAATTTATTAACAATCATAATAAAAATGCTTAAACTTCAATGTTGTGAATGAACCTTTGCTTCCTTGTGTTAACAAATATCATTAATAGGTGTCCTAAGAAACAAGTCTAACGGGAAAAGGGCACATCCCCAGTGCTGTCAAACTTGTGTTGGTCTGGGAATTTAACCCTATCCGTGCAGACTAGTTTTATTAGCATTTTAGCTACATTTACTTTTGAGAATAAAATTATCTGTCATTAGCAAGCATATGTAATAATATGGATATAAATTGATATTTCATTGAAGCCAGTGCTAAAAGTTCTTTCCATCACTATTTATACTCCTAGCATAGAGATATATTCATTAAATTTATAACTAAGTATTTTAGTTTCTTGACTAAATTCAATGTATATTATATTTTAGAGGGTTATAAAGCCTATACAAAATAAAATCTTTTTATGGAGGTTTTGATTATGATACTTTGTAATACTCTTCATTAAATTTAGGTAGACTAAAGTTGGGTACTACAGCTTTTAAGGCAATGAACGAGCATCCAGAACCCTTCTCATAAATTACTATTATAGGTAATTTTCAATTTATAAATTATAGTTAACATAACTTTTAATATTCAAGTCTCTTAAAATATATAATGACACTAATGTTAAATTTAGACATATGTTTGCCTTAGTTCTAAATTATGTGACATAACTTTTCAAAAAAAAAAATTTCCTACAGAGAAAACTTTGATAGAAAAATCCAAACTCTTGAGACTTTGATGAGTAAGAATATATTAAACTTTTCTAAGCACCAATGTGGCCCAAATTATTAGATTTCAATAATTTACTAAAATAGAGCCAAAAACTCAAAAAGAAACACTATTATTTATTATAATGCAATTGGGAAAAACCACAATGCAAAGCCTTATGTTTCAAAAAATACACCTACTTACCAGTCGACGTTTCGCCTATTCAGGCATTATCAAGACATCAAAATCAAAAAGGGGTTATGTGAATCGCATCTCGAAGAAAAAGGTGCAAAACATCTTGGATCGTTGGGATGTTTTGCACCTTTTTCTTCAAGATGCGATTCACATAACCCCTTTTTGATTTTGGTGTCTTGATAATGCCTGAATAGGCGAAACGTCGACTGGTAAGTAGGTGTATTTTTTGAAACATAAGGCTTTGCATTGTGGTTTTTCCCAATTGCATTATAATTCAATAATTTACCCTTTTCAGTTAATATCTTGAATTACAATTCAAATATCCTAGCCTAAGAAATTTCTTACCGAACTACAGTACATAGAATCAAATTTAGAGTTAATTTTATTCTTGAAATAGAGTAAATAACTGTTAACTTTGCCTAAACAAAGGGAAAATTAAGAATTAGTTTATATTACTATTAACCTTTTGTTGTAACCAAATAGTTTGCTGTTATTTTTTTCATATTTAGAGAGTAAAAGATCTAAATAATTGAAATATTAATATAAATATTAATTTTTAGGGTACTTACTTGTTTTTCAGTTGAAATGAAAGGTTGTACTGAGTTCATAGTACAGCACATCTTTTATTGATAATATTATCATACCATCCTATCTCTGTTTCTGACCAATTAGCCCAATCTTAATTGTTCCTATTAAAATTAAAAATAAAGCATAACAAAGTTAAGATTATGGTTGTAAACAAACTGACTGCAACATAACACAAACAAAAACCTTCAAAAGCTTCTTAAGCCAATCTTAGCATTTGTTTATTACTTGACTCTCAATTATTATTTACATCCTCTGATTTAAATAGCTTTGTTATTTATCAATATTCTTTCTCATATAAACTTTTGTTGCAAATGTTATTTAATCATTACTAAATAATTACTACTACTAACTAAATTTTCCATTAAATGTATTGCATTATTTTATTCATATGTAAATTATAATTATATCAAATAGATCAATAGCATTATCAGCATATCTTTGATTA
Source organism: Arma custos (assembly GCA_037127475.1). Taxonomy (NCBI): domain Eukaryota; kingdom Metazoa; phylum Arthropoda; class Insecta; order Hemiptera; family Pentatomidae; genus Arma; species Arma custos. The sequence goes on from CM073764.1 coordinate 94,399,486, forward strand.
TATATAGCATTATGCAAAATAAATTTTTAAATTGTACTATTGTAGGGGAGGACGGGGTAATGGGAGTCAGGGGGTAATGGGAGTCACTGGTTTATAGAGCCAACAATTGATTATAGGAGACATATCCATGCACTAACATCTAGTGTTACTTAGGCCAACTACAATCAGCTGGGCTGTGGATCCAGATGAAGGTTCCACCGCCGATTATAACCTGACAAAGAGTTTGCACTGTTTTGATGTTAGTTGTGTACCTCATATAATAAGTGATAAAACTTCACAGTGTTTCAAATTTTGAAGGATTTTCCATAGTTTGCAAGGTAAATATCGTAATATATTACTTTAAGGCTTCAAATGTTATTTTTAAGCATTCTATTTTTCATTAAAATTAAATAACCTACACATGTGCTTTTGGGGTAATGGTGGTCATTGACTCCCATTACCCCAACAATAAAGGATATTTCTAAAAATGAAGTTCTTTATTTTCAGATGCCTAGAAATAGAGTTAGAACAACTGATAAGGCTCAGTGGACTTCCAACCAGTTGGCTGAAGCACTAGCTGATATCAATAAAGGGATCAGTGTTCGGGAGGCAGCCCGAATTCACAACATCCCTTTTAGTACCCTACAGAAGAGGAATAAAACAGGAATTGATGGTGCTCCTCGTCTCGGATGTAAGCCTGTTTTTTCTGTGCCACAAGAGCATGAAATTTCTAGTCATGCTAAGAAACTAGCCAAAATGTATTATGGTTTAACTCCTTTACAGCTGCGAAAGGTTGTTTATGAGTATGCTGAGAAGTTGTCACTGAGCCATCAATTTAATAAGGAAACTAAACTTGCTGGGAGGGATTGGCTTGAAGGATTTCTTAAAAGGAACCCTTCTGTATCAGTACGAAAACCAGAGGGCACTAGCCTAAATAGACTTAAAGCCTTTAATAAAAAAGAGGTAACTCTTTTTTTCAACAACTTTGAAAAACTTCAAGAGAAATACAAATTTACTCCTCACAAAATATACAACATGGATGAAACGGGATTTTCAACGGTTCCTGAAACCCAGAAGATTATTGCTTCAAAGGGTGTAAAAAGAATAGGGGTCGCTACTTCTGGAGAAAGAGGTGCCACTACCACAGTGATATGCTGCATGAATGCGGCAGGTGGTTTTATTTCCCCCCTTTTTATTTTTGCTAGGAGTCGGATGGCTCCTAATCTTAGTGCTAATGGGCCTCCTGGTGCATTGTACACCTGTAGCAAAAATGGCTGGTCAAATGAATTTATATTTGTTGATTGGCTTAAGCATTTTAAAAGCCACTGCCGACCGACCCCTGAGGAACCCGTTCTACTTATTCTTGATAACCATGGAAGCCACATTACTTTGGAGGCTTACAATTATTGTAGAGAAAATAGCATTATCATGCTTTCCCTCCCTCCCCACAGCTCACATCGGCTTCAACCGCTAGATGTAGTTTTTTTCGGTCCCTTAAAATATGCTTTCAGCAGAGAGGTCAGCTTAGAAATGAAAAATAAACCTGGTGAACGAATTACTGTTTACAATATAGCGTCACTTTTTAACCGCGCATATTCCAGTGTTGCCACCATTTCTAAAGGATTAGCTGGGTTTTCGTCCACTGGAATCTATCCCATTAACCCGAACATATTTTCAGAAGAGGACTTTCCTCTTGAGTCTCCTGAGACCGGTTTGCCAGCAATCTGCAGTCCCTCGACTTCAACAACCATCAAATCATTTTCTGACATTTCCCCGTTACCTACAATAACAGTTTCTAAAGTTGATGAAAATTCCAGGAAAAAACATTCCACAATACTGACCGAAACACCTCAAAAAGACATTTTGGAATCAAAAACAGCTAAAAGAAAGGAGAGAGAAACCAAGAGACTAGAAAAAGCTAGAGAGAGTATCTTCATTGAAACAAAGAAACCTGTTAGAAGAAAGCCTAAGTTCGAAAATTTGTCTTCTTCAAAATCAGAGGCAGAAGAGCATCCTCAACTTTGCGAAGACTCTTCAGATGATGAAAATTGGCATCCAGGAGCCTCTACACATTCTGATAGTGAATCCTCTTCAAAAAAGAGACTGACTGTTCAGAAGGCAGTAAATTTAAATGTTGGAGACTTCATTTTGGTAACAGTCTCAAATGAAAAAAAGAAAAAAGAGTTTGTGGCACAAATCACAGAAATCATAAAAGCTTTTATCCACATAAAGTTTATGCGACAATATCGAGGAAAGACTGGCATATATGTATTCCCGGAGATAGATGACTTGAGCATAATTACAAAAGATGAAATAGTGGGGAAGATTATGATAGAAGCAAGGCTTAGATATGGGAAAATACAATTTTTATGAATATAATAGAAAATCATTAATGCCCCATGCTTTAAATATAATTTTTTTTTTGTACATTTTTTAATTGTAAATCATAACTTATTTATACTATTTTAACATTCCATGTTACTATGTTGTATTCATAGACCTAAATATATTGTTTTGGAAATAAATTTTGAAGCAATTTGTTAATCAAATTCAATTTTGCCCCTTGACTCCTATTACCCACACCCATGATTCCCATTACCCGCAGTGAGGGGTAATGAGAGTCACTTATAAAAATTTGGAAATTTGAAAAATAACGAAATTAATGAATTTTAAAAAATATAATATATTGGTTAAAAGTAAGATATTTAGTTACATTGTGGAACTGTATAATACAATAGTGGATGAAAGTGACTGGTGCTGATTAAATAAATAAATACAAAAAGTGACCCCCATTACCCCGTCCTCCCCTACTATTTCCTCAGATAAATGGTATGGCTATTGCTTTATAAATACATCATTGATTGCCATTGATGAAACATAATTTTAATAAATATAATTGATTACAATTATTTAACTATTATAAGTTTCAAGATATTATTAGCAACTTTATTTACTATGGAATTTTATTTATAATGTGATATTGGAAATTAATCAAAGCATTAAATAATTTCCTCATTAATGAAACAGATAAGTTAATATTAATTATTTTTAATTAATATTTGCCAATGTATGCTAGGAAACATGCATTGCAATATGGGGTGAAGAAAAAAAAGTTGATAGCCACATTTATTAAGTTATTTTGTGTGAAATAAAAATAGAGTTTCTTGCTATGAGTATAACTAGTATAATAGTCATTGCATTTAATTATACATGTATTGATGATTTCCATTTCCTATGTTTTTTAATTTCCATATAGGTATATCTTATATTCCCATGTTAGTGCAATAAATATTATGTTGTTTTTTTTATTTCTAACATGACCATTTAAGTTCTCCCATTTGTATATTTATAAAAAATAACAGACAATGCTATTAAAAGTAAACTTTAAGATACTCAATATTTATTTTACAGTTATACAACTTACAGATGGGAAAATATGGTGCTTAAAATTAATATTGCGTAATACCTTTTTTGCTTACTAAGAAATTGTTCATGGTTTGAGGATAATTATTCACAGGGATTATATTATTAATATTATATGTACACAAACAGGAAAAAAGGGATTTATTGCTTTAGTCAAATTTAAAAATAAGATATAGATAAAATCTTCCTTTCCTTTCCAAAAAAATAAATACACCAAGTAATTTTTACACCTCTTACATACTCAAGAAATGAAAGTTCTGCTGAAAAGTTTAAAACAATATGTACATTAATTACAACATTTTACTATTAAAAATTATAATTTTTATATTAGGTAATTCTTTATTTTGCATCTTATTTTTCCTTGAGAATTATTTCACTATTAAAACTATCCAAGAATTACCTAGCATTTTATATTAGGTAAATCTTCCAGCTTACCTATTTTTTACTCAAAATGACATAGTATTTATAAAATGTAATAAAAAGTTGGTCACATGGCATCTAAACGCACGGAGCTAACAGATACTACACCTGCAATACCTTCGAGTTTTTCTTGAACAGGTGAAAAACGCCTAAAGCAACGGCATTGGTAGTTTTCTTCAGAAATTTTATTGTAACGAATACAATAAGTAATATATAGCATTTCCAAGTCTATTGAACCTTTTCTCAATCAACTGTAACCTTTTAAAAATCAAATGCTACCACTTCCAAGTCACAAGTAACCCTTTCCAATTCAAATGTAACCCTTTCCAAATGAGTTGAAACCCTTTCCAAATGAGTTGAAACCCTTTCCAAAGCAAATGTAACGCTTTACAACTCAATTGTCACCCTTTTTATTTCATTTGTAACCGTATCCATTTCAATTGTCACCCTTGAAAATGTTTTGAAAATTTGCCGTACTGGAGAATGGGAGAATGTAGGGCATCAGAACTCGCCAGGATTTTTTTCTTCACAACTCTTGTTATGACAAAAATGAGGGAAATAATTCAAAAAACAAATAGTTGATTTTTTTCTGAGAAAGTTTATTTAAAAAAAGTAAAAACATGTAATCTGAACTTAACAACAGTATCTTCATAGTTTTGGTAATAAAATAATAAACATAATAATATTCTTGTTTACAAAAAAATACAGAAAAAAAACAAAAGGTTGATTTTTTTTCTCAAGAAGTAAATAATAAAAAAAATTAAAAATGTAAACTGTAATGCAAAAAACAATTTTGCAAAATCGATGAAAGAAACTGTTGATAAATTCAGTTTACGTAGTTTACTTTCTCAGAAAAAAATGCATTTTTATTTTTATTTTTTTTTAATGGGTTCCTTTGAAAAGGAATAATTATTTCTGTTTAGTAACTAAAATCATTGCTTTTTGACAATTGTATTAATTTCATTCGTTTACTGCTTTGTGCCAATACTAGTTTTGAAAATAACAAAATTAAAAATACTGTAATTATTTATCCCATTGAGTTCTGAGGCCTTAACTTCATCACATGTTAAGTTTTCAAATATTTCCAAGGGTTACAAATGGAAATGGTTACAATCGAAATAAAATGGAGTTGTAAAGCGTTACATTTGATTTGGAAAGGGTTTCAACTCATTTGGAAAGGGTTTCAACTCATTTGGAAAGGGTTACAGTTGACTTGGGAAAGGTTCAAATAGACTTGGAAATGATATAAATAAAAATTTACTATATTTTATTTTTATTGAACTTTTTAGTAGTTTAAACAAATATTTCATTTCTTTTATGACTTTGAAATATCTCTGTAGCGTGATTTACTTGTTCCTTATCTTTATGGGAATTTGTAATTGAGCATGTTTTAAAGCTATTTCCGTCTTTATTACATTTTTAAGATTTTTTACTCTCAAATGTTTCGTTGGCGGTGATAATTCATTAAGTTTTTTCTAACTATAAAATGTTTTATTTCTTACTGTTAAACTATGATTCTTAAATTTACAAATCCCTTTTTACTCGAAAATCACTATACAGCGCGAAGAAATTGACTTGGAATGAAACAAATCATTAACGATTCAGATAAATCATGCGCTTGTCCTTATATTTTATATCATAAACGATTAGCGTATGTCGTTTTTTAAGTTTTTCGATGCATTGTAATATAATTAATTTTGTTTCTCGGTCCATCTTACTTATCATTCTTTGTAAAACTCAGAGCATACAAAAACTTTTATTAATTATCAGTATATACCCTTTATTGTGCCACAGTAAGGTTGGATTTTACTTCTAGCTTTGATTTATAACAATATCAGAGTGTGAATGTGCCAAGTCAGCTTTGTACAATGTAATTAACTATCAAAAGCTTTTGGTATAAATTATATTGTTAACCATCATCGCCATGTTAAAAAATAAAAAGTCAACAAAAATCTGGCAAAAGAAAGAGTCAACCCACCGGTTGATTTGCTGCTTTTTTCAAACTCCAAATCTGTACGAAAATAAATGCAGGCTGGTTTAACAAGAGCTACTTGTCTAGGTATGTAAAATAGTCGAAAAATGTTTATATGAGATATGACGAATCCCACTTTTTGAACGGATAATATATCTGAAGGTCCAGTGTTTAACTGTTTAAGTGGAATTTTGACCAGAGAGATTTAACGTTGAATCGCATCATTCTCGTAGTTTTTGGCTTGAAATTAAGTTGTAATATAAGCAATAACTCCATTTTAAGCAAATGCTTTACTTTGCCCTTTTCTCAGCTCGAAAATAATACGATCCCTCTTCCTTAAGTACAAGAAAGTCATTTTGGAGACAATCCGACCTAACCACCTATTCACAGGAGCTATAGATGTAGTCTGTTGTCACCATCTTGAGAAATGGAAATTTAATAAAATATCTGGCAAAAATACTCAACTCGCCAGTTTATTTATGCTTCTTTTCAAGTCCAAACTATACAAAAATAAGTACATTTATTGTACTTATAAATGTGGCTTGATTTAAAAACGGCTACCTATGTAGTGATTTATAAAATAGTGGTAAAGTGTTTTTTTATAAGACATTAGGAACAATGAATCCCACGTTTTGTACGGATTCTATATCTACATCACCAGTGAATAACTGGTTAAGTTGAATTTTTTCTATAGTGATTTTCTTTATGTACTTAGGAAAGCAAAATCATGTTAATTTCGCAGCTAGTAGGGAGCTAAGTCAGCCATTAGTTTGAAATGGAGTTATGGCTTATACCACAACTCTGTTTCAAGCCAAAAACTATGAAAATGATACGATTCCGCTTTCCTCAATAAAATTAACTCACTCGGGACAAAATTCTGATTGGCCACTTGTTGACTGTAGCTGCAGATATATTCTTGAAAGAAAAAAATACAATAATATATAAATCCTAGCTTTTGCACCTTGTTAATTTCTGGTTTTTACTTCCACTACAGTATAAATTCTACTCAAGCTCATCTGGTTTGGATTTCAGTATTATCCTATCTTAATATGTATCATAATGTATCCATTATTTTTATCAACAGAAATTTAAGCACTTTCTTTCCGTTTACTAAACTTGCAGGTATCAGCTTCTAGTTAAGTCACAACAACATTTAATTTTCCATGAGCTTCCTTTTTAAAATAATCGCGAGTTTTAGTATGATAAAATAGAGTGAATTATGGGGCATGTGTATATTTCGGTAATCATTTCATAGAGAAATAAACCTTTCAGTAAACATTTCGAAGTATACATCGCAAAAATTGCGAGAACACGGAGATACAGGATCGGTGAAGAGAATGTCTGGCTTAGTTGCGAGCCTTGGTAGAGCACCGCACTAAAGATGCGGACGATCCGAGCTCGAATCCCGGCCAAGACAAATCTTTTCTCTTCAAAACAAAAATATTTCGAAGTATAGATGATGATATAATCTAAACAATATGTGTAAGTCGGTTCTTTAACCTATATTCAGTTGGTAATAGTTACTATATAAAATCAGTAATAACATGAATACATGGTGAAGAAGATGATACAAAGGTGAACATTTAGTATGAGAACTATCATATGAAAACATATCATGAGGTTATAATTGATACTCTTGTTTAAAATATTTATTTTTGAGAATATTCTGATGAAAAAGATAGAGTACTTATTCTGATTATAAAACATTGAAAAAATAAAAATAGAGATATCACTTAGTGGGTTACCTGGAAACATCCTTCCAGTACAAACTAAAGGATGTTTTGAAATAATGACCGACACGATATTTTGGAATTTTCATCACTAAAGAAATAATGGATGAAGTATCAATTTTCGCATTAAGGAATTCGATTTTTATGATCATAATTTTTATGATATTGGGTCAGTTATTAGTGCATTACACTCGCCTCCAACTTTTTTTTTTTCATGGTTATAAATTTATTATATTTTACCTGTAGTATACAACAAAAATTTGGGTATCTGTTGTGAAGATTGTAGCTTCGATTTGAGTCGCAGCAATTTTTATCTTTTTTAAATTGTTTCCTTTTTAATATGCTCGAAAATGATTGTATTACTGACTGTATATTGATTAAAGAACCGACTTATACATACAGTTTAGGTTATATCATCTATACTTCGAAATGTTTGTTGAAAGTTTCATTCCTTGATGAAATGATTACCGAAATATGATTCCCATAATTACATTCATATTTTCATTATGAAACTCAGAATTATTTTTATTTTCGAGAATATTAAAAAGGAAAGGAATGAAAAGTTGAAAAGTTTTGTGGTTCGAAGGGAAAACTTGCAGAACTGATCCCGACTTTTAATTTTAATAATTTATGTAGGAGACTGACAGGGTTTTTCTATAAGGTATTGTAATAATTATTATTTAAGGAAGAAAAACTGGTGAAGCGATGAAGTTGATGGAGAAATGTTTAGCGAAAAACAGGAGATTTCGAGAATGTGGTAGGGTTGAATCTGATTAAATCTGGCGCTGCAGGCCGGTGGCGAAGGATGTCCTCTAAAGTTTAAACAGCCTATTAGGGCAGCTAATACCATTAAATAGTAAAGAGGAGTGGGGTTAATAGTTCTTTAGTAGAGGGGGCTAGTTTCAATCAGTCTTCTCGAAATGGATTATGCTGAAGGTAAGAATCTTAAATTATTCATACAATAATGCCATAACTCAATCAGATAAATCGTTTTTATCATACCCTGACGTCAACTGATGGTAAAATAGAACAAAAAATTGACGTTTTAAACTCCGATGAGTGTCATAGAAGATTTTTACTATTCATGAATTGAATCAAAAAGGTCAATAGCTACATTTGTGACCATTGATACATTTAATTGACCTATCACTCTCAACTTTAAAACGTTGAGAGAACAGTTTTTATTATTTTTTATTTTATTTTCTCCTGCCATGTTTTTAGAATAAAAATGGTTGAATTATAAAATTTACTTATATAGATGTAACCATAAATAAGATATGCACCTAAGTAAGGAAATAAAGTATAATCATTAAAAATGTTCTTTAACCTTTTGATGTGATTTTTTACTTTATTAATATTGAGGGACATCATTACAAGGTTTTTGTTAAATCGACCTGTTTTATAAAGATTCATTACATCACACTAATATTTTTTAATAAAATTTGAAATTGGAAAAAATCAAAAACATTCTTTTGAAATGAAGATAATCGATTCTCATTGATTTTTCATACTATGCTTGGAACCTGTTTTATTTTAACGAAAAATTCTTGAATTACGTTACTGAAAAATAGTTCAAAATATTATCAATTAACAATTTTTTTTCATCCCAAGAATGAAAATAAACATTAAATGAACAATAAGGTGATGCATGCGGCGTATTTAACCAATCTCAATTAGTGCCTTAATATAAGTTTCTAATTTTTAAAATAATGAATACCGTATTGCTGGTTTGCGTTATAGAAGCCATTAACCACCACTTATTTTTATTTTTAATTTGAATCAAAATTCATTGAGCTATTTTTTGCATTTCCATGTGAAATGAGTTCGATAAAAGGTCATGCTCCAAAAAAAAAACCCACTTACTGCTCATGAAATTTGTGTTGTTTTAGGTTGCAAGGTTACCGACAAACTGTTAGTAACAATAATTATATCAAGGGAGTGCCTTCTTTGTGTGTTCAATGTAAATCAGTGATAGTCTCTGAGGCTAGAAGTTCACACTTGTTTAACGGGTTTTTAAACCTATTCATATAGGTTTTTACCAAAATGAAACAACTTATATTATTTTAAGTACAGATAAGTTTTCAGAATCAATTTTTAAAAATAAATCTTAAATGGTATGATGAATTTTTATACACATTATGTTATTTTTGGGTGTCAGATAGAATAAGGATTTAGTCTATAATGTTTATAAATGTATAGAGTAGGTCCAAATTAGTATTTTTGAATAAATATTGTTCTTAATTTTATAAATAGTTCAAGTTAAGCTTTATTCAAAATAAAAGGAAAAAAACGGAACCATGTCGCTTAAGAAGTGGAGAAATGTATATAAACACACCTTTACCAATTTTTTTAAAATAAATAAAAAAACATCATCTAAATGGAAAGAATAAATTATTCTACTAAAATCATATTATCTTTCTTTAAAAAATAAATAAATTGTATGGCTTCTAACTTAAAATCAAACGAATAAAATTTCATTTATCTCATTTCTTGAAATTTATAAAATACACCAAGGGTATGATCATAAAGTAAAGTTTTTTTTTATCTAGATCTCTTAATATATAGACAAAATTATATAGGTATTGAAAACAATTTTCGAACTTATTGGTCTCTGAAATTTATATCTTCACTGGGTTCACTTGACATAATTCACATCTTCAAAATACACTTTATAATTTCTAAGCATAATTGCCTAATAACTTTTATTTCCTATTAACTATTGTTAATAATACAAATTTAACTGTAATTGTCTCCAGTGCTTCATTATTTAAATTCATCAGAACCACATCTAATATTCTTTTGATTAAATAGACATATTTAATAAACTATATGCTTTTTTAAATATATTATTTATTGAAGATGTTTGGGGTAAGAATAGGAATGTAAAATAAAAAATCCTACGAAAAATTCCATACCCTCAGTATTGCTTTTTAAGAGCACCAGAGTCGCCCCACCCGTGAGAAGAATAGATACTCTCGCTCGACAACTATCCGAAATGTGGGTCCATTCATGTGAATGACACCATCATTCATCATTTACTATTATAGGCCCTTATAGTTTAATTTATATTATACCCAGTCACTATTTCAAAATCTAATATTATATTTTAGATATTTAAGCTATTATTAGTTAATTCAAGGAAGAAATAGTTGGGGGTGCAGTCAATGAAAACATCAAAATAAGGATAACTTATTTATTATGTGCCGACGTTTCGGCCTACAATGTAGGCCATCTTCAGGGCTAAGAGAAACAAAACATAACAAAACATTTTGTTTCTCTTAGCTCTGAAGATGGCCTACATTGTAGGCCGAAACGTCGGCACATAATAAATAAGTTATCCTTATTTTGATGTTTTCATTGACTGCACCCCCAACTATTTCTTCCTTGAATTAGAAGATACAGTCGACCAACTCTTCTCTAATATTATTAGTTAAGATTGTATAATATATTACACCAACAATCTAAATCCGATCAAAAACAAATCAAAAATCGTGATCATGCTTTTTTCCAATTATGTAGACCAACTTATTACATATTACACTTAGTGCTATTCATTATTTATTTTTTTCTCTATGTTTCTTTCCTTTTTTGTACAATTTTTTATCTTTTCTTTTCTGTATTTCTTAATCTATAAATCAAAACGAAATCATTCAATTTATTTTTTTGTTTGCATGTATTTAATAAATAAGTTACATGAAACATTGCAAAACTAACCAAGTAAATGTCCCCAGAAGTATTACGTGATGGGAAAAAATTTATATACAAGAAATGGAATTAACTTGAAGATATCTCATATTGCCATTTAATTAATTTTTCATGGCACTAAACGATACATTCATGCTGTAATTTAAATAATAAGGAATGACTTCTGTCCCACTGTTCCCTGTCAGATCCGATACTTAACACTTCATCTTGACAAACCTTGAACTTGGAATCCTCAAATAGACTGAAGCAACAAGAAACTGCTCGTCCTAGTAGGCTACTTTATAACTCTGAACAAACGCTCTAAATTAATTAGCAAACAAAAGCTCCCAATTAATTAGCAAAGACTCATTTACATGGATTTTATAAGACCTAAGGGCTTACGGAGTAGAACTTTCGGGCTCCACTAAACCATCGAATTCCTCTCGTATCCAATCCTTACAATTGAAAATCCTCAATTAGTTTGTTACGAACCAAGTCATCCATAATGGCCTTAATGTGTACATATATAGCTGATTTCGCCTAGACCCGATATCAATCCTTTCATGACAAATTTTATTCTAACTCAAACCCACTAGTTTGAAGCCTATCAACCTCTTCTATTCCCGATAATAAATACTCCGTGGCGTCTGAAAAAGAGATTGCCTCGTGATTTGATAAGTTGAATTTGTTATTGGAATACTATCCATGGACAGTTTCTCTACTTGCCTCTGTACCATCGTTCATTCTATTTACTTGTATTACAATATAGTTGTAAATTGCAATTAACAAAGTTTAAAAAAATGGAAAAAGATGGTTAAAGATTCTCTTTTTCTATCTCCATCTCCCTCATTGATGAAATATTCGAAGTTATAAAAAAATTAAATATTACAATTAAATTCTCGAAATTGGCAATCTATACTGCACCCATTCTTGCTCATATCCTGGGCTAGAATAATAGCAAACCTCTATGAGCCACTTCACCCTTCTTTGGTCATAATCACCAATTTCTTGTCCAGCCTTTCTTCTAGTATATTTCCATAAGGCCTTATTGCCAAGCTCTCTATAATGGTCCCACTCCAAACACTATCATACCCCATCTCTCCGGAAATCTCATCTTGACTGCTGTAATTTATATGTATATAAATAAAAGGTACAAGCAGCGCAGCCACCAGATCCACATTGCCCACGCGATAAAATTAATTTGAAGCTTCTAAAATGCACTTGAATCCATATAAAATGAAAGTACTGGCACTAAACCATTTGCCTTGTTCGTACAATCCAGTAAATCCCTGTCTAAACTCGCATGTTTTGTGGCCGTGGACACCAAATTTTGCAAAGTTTATAGCATCTTAAATTTGTTCTGTAGATATTTGTTTGTATTTTTAAAACAACGTGTAAATGAAATTAAATTCCTCATTTTACTACTCCAACAATCTACAAAAGCTTATAAAAGAAGATAATAAATTTCACTGTTACTTCTATAGCTTAGTGTATATATATCCTTGAATAAGGTAATTTTTTACGCTGTTCGAACCGATTTGGTTTAAAGATTAATATTTTGTACTAGGGAATCAGGGGCATAGGTTGTTTTTTTCAAAAACTTTTAATATATTTTTTGAAGGAGCTGGGTAAAAAGAGTGTAAGCAGTCCGTGTAAGTGTTAAGTATTTATAATTCCTAAATTGGGCCTTTGTTCAAAATGAAATAATTAAATTAGATTTAAAATCATTTTTAAAATACACAACTAAGATCACTCAATGAATACAAGTTATGTTTACAGGTATAAAAATATTTTTTCATACATTTGGTTAGGAAAAAGGGGGTTAATCAACTGATATAAGTTATCTTAATATTAAAAATTTCATAATCCTAGAACGTTCAACGTCAGCCGTTTTCTTCTACCCTTTGGTCATTGCATTTTTTGATAAGGAATCGGTTCTATTTCTTTCTTTTAAATTTAAAATTGAAAACCAATGAGTTCTTTTATATTAAGACTACAGGAAAAATGAGGTAACTCGATTTTTTCTCAAAATTTGTTAAAAGCAGTTTCTGGTAGATCTTTCGATTGAGAACACGGTGATGTGGTCATTACAGAAAAAAAAAGTTCGAAAGGCTTAAAACGGTTTAAAAAATATGTCACTAAATGAGAAAAACTAGTTCATCTTAACAGTGCCGGCGGGAAAATGAGTTAAGGTGATTTCCACGAATTGGGCTTTAAGTCCCTCTAACATCCCTTCATTGTCAAAAAGCAATCCGAATTTATTGTAATAAAAGTAATGATGCCGATTCCGAATAACTTTGCTTTCCTCAACATTTAAGAAATATTGAGTTGCCTGTAGAGTTCATATATAAATGTTACTTAATTACACTATATAAATCAACAGTGAAAAAAACAAATTTTCATTGTATTGGGAAAAATCATTATCATAATTTTCATATTTTCGGTCCGGAACTGCAACCCGCAAGGCTTATTTCTTTTTGTGAATGCTTAGCCAGATGATTGTTACTTTTCAATTATTAAATAAACTAATCACTTTTAATAGAATGAGAGTTTAAATTTCTGTTGATAAACTAAAGTTTTTCAGAATATAAATCCTTGAAGCGTTCTGAGGTGCCCATATCTTTGCACTACTTAGTTAAAGATGATCCTGTATAGATATGTAAAATATTAACATCGAACATTAGAGACTACTACTTCAATTAGTTTGAGTACAAGTATTCTCCATCAAAGAAATTAGCCTCTGTCAGGTGGATTACAAGTATTCTCCACCAACAAAGTTAGGTTCAGTGACGTTGAGTACACAACTTCTCCACCAAAGAAGGCCTTCACAAACAGCCAACATTTAGAAAAACGGCTGAGAATGACCAACAAACTGAAAAGTTGGATTTAAGTTAAGCTAGACGTTCATGATCTAATATAAATATCCGACTTTCTTTTGTTGTGTACATTTTTTTTCTTATAACTCCTTTCCAACCCAAGAAGAGTCAAACAAGATGGGTTATTTCTACAAGTTAACATCTTTTAACATTAATTTGGGAAAGTCGACAATCATTATGGGAGTCTGCTAGGTACTATATTTTTTTTTTTTTTTATTTATTGATATTTACAACTGTATTACAATTATACAACAAGTAAATAGAATGCGTGTTACATAATGACATGAGAATGACAAGTAGAGAAACTACCCACTGGTAGTACTCAAATAGGTACTATATAAATTTCAACATACCTAGGATGGATTCGAACAGGCACCGTATGAGACTGAAGGCTGGTTTGGTGACGCCTTCACATTCTCGCCTTTCACCTCCTCACAAGATACCAAGTTCATAGGGATGTTTGTAGTCTTCTCGGATCATCTTACAAGAACTACTCTCCTTAACCATCCATTAGATTATGAGTTGGAGTATCTTCCTACAAAACAATTCACTTGAATATTTTAATTTGTTTCAAAAACCAAATACGTCATCATGATGCAACAGTAAGAAATACATTGCCGTCGGGAAATTATTATTACGTCTTTAATTATTATGACTATTCATTTGTTATAAGTTTTTTTTTAATTCACCACTGAATTCATGTAATCATATTCTTATAATTAAAAAGTAGAATAATTAGAAATAATTAATACACATAGAATTTTGTTTTAGCATTGCTTGCCTAATTCTACACGTAAGAAAACAATAAAAAGATTTTCCCACAGCCATTTATTTCGTAATAATAATCTTTATGACGTTCTATTTTTTAAAACAAACTAAAATATTGAATATGTAATGCGATTAAATTTGAATGGTGGCTATTTTTAACTAATCCTTTGGATCTCTTGTTCGTGATTCTTTACATTTCTTTATCATCATTAATTGATATTATATTTTGTCAGTATAATTGATGTAATATTTAATAAGTTAAGGTGCATTAAAGGAATATAAAAATGGGTATCAGTTTAGTAGGTTGTCGCTTAGAGTTAAATCACAACAAGTTTTAACTTTTCATTTGTTTCCTTTTTAATAAAGGAAATGAATGCCTTTTTACGAGTAATATTCTTGAAAATAAAACTGATCGTGAGTTTTAATATGAAAACTCCCCCCTGTAGTTATGGGAAATTCTGTATGTTTCGGTTATCATTTTATCAAGAACCGATAGTTTCAACGAACATTTCATAGTATAGACGATGTATAAATCGATTCTTTAATTTATATACAGTTAGTCGATGCCATCCTGTGGTGGATGTAGTCTCCTCTGCATTAGTGGATCATATTGTTCGGGCGACTATCTTGACGTGGAACAGGTTTTTGACCGAGTCTAGCATCCGGGCTTGCTTTACAATCTCAGTGAATTCCTACCCCCTACATACTTTCTCATCCTTTAATCCTATCTCACAAATATAACTTTCCAAGTAAACCATAATAATGTCTATTCATCCCTCTTTTCCCAATCTGTTGGTGTTCCTCAAGGTATTATCCTTGGCCCAATCCTTTTTACAGTTTATACAGCTGACATACCAACTCATCCCAATACTATCTTTACCACGCATGAGTCATCACCAATCCAGTTATACCATCCCTAAGCCTACAATCCCATATCACTGATCTTGAAGAATGGTGTGTATCCTTTATTAATATCCCATTGGTGCCTGTAGAACAGACACGATACTTAGGGTTACATCACGACAAACGATTAACTTGGAATCTTCATACAAGACTGAAAAGAAAAGAAGCCGCTCGACGTTTCAGGCTTTTCAACATTTATTAGACAAACGCTCTAAGCTCCCAAGGAACTACAAAAGACTCATCTGCATGACCACCATACGACCTATTTGGACTTACGGAGTAGAGCTTTGGGAGGCTCCACTAAGCCATAGAATTCCTCTCGTATCCAATCTCTACAATCCAAAATCCTTCATAAAATCCTCAATGCTTCTTATTTTGTTAAAAATAAAGTAATCCATACCGACCTTAATGTCCCATTTGTTGCTGATTTGGCACGAACCCGGTATCTATCCTTTCATAACAAACTTCATTTCCACTCAAACCCTCTAGTTTCAAACCTAGCTTCCTCTTCAATTCCCGATAATCCTTCGAGGCGTCTGAAAAGAAGATGGCCACGTGACCTTCTTAGTTGAACTTGCGATTTGAGTACTACCATTGGTCAGTTTCTCTACTTGTCATTATTTCACGTCATTATGTATCACTTAGCCTATTTACTTGTTGTTTTATTGCAATACACTTGTAAATATCAATAAATGAAAATATATACAGTTAGTAATATGCAAAGACAGTATTATAAAAATTAGTAAAATAACATTACTTTATTTTCAAGAATATTAAAAAGGAAACAAATGGAAAGTTCAAACTAGTTGTGATTCTAGAAGTTGCAACCCGTGTAACTGATAACTAAAAATGTTTATGTTAGCTTAGTGTCACTAATTGTGAAATGTCTAGGTCCCAGGTTCGAATTAGGCTTTAGCAGACTAATTTTTTATTCTTTTATGTGCCGTGGATCGTCAATAGGGTTTCAATATGAGTGGATCAGCAAGCTGGGGTGACCCTCCTTGGTACTACCGAGCACAATTGAGGAAGAATCACTTAAGAAGAAGAACATCTTTGTGATAGAAAAATATCTTCCCGGTGGAACGATTCCATGCTGCATAATTAAAGCATTTTGGTTAAAGGAAATTATAAAAATTTATGTATTTAACACCGTATCAGATTATTCATATTTGAGGTAATTATTAGCTCTGACGAGGTAAAGGACTCCATTATTGAATATTCATAACAGCTCTACCATTCTGTGAGCTTCGCCTCTCAAGTCAGTTGCACGAGATGGAATCACTTCCCACTCGAACTTGTTTTAAGAGTGGGGAGGGTTTACGAAGCTGGGTTGTGTGTCCACCATCCTACAAGGCATCCGCAAGTCTTTAACATGGGTAATTAAATATCGTTGTTTTTATTATTTTTATATATTTTTTATTATTATTTTGATTTTATTATATAATACTTCAAAATCATTTGTGAATCTAGCGGTCTATCTTTTTATCATGGATTTTATTTATTCTCGATGTTGATAAATAAATAATAGTTTTAAAAAAACTAAAAAACACGCTTTAATACAAAAAATAAAAAGTAGAAAACAATTTTCAATAAGTTTTAAATAAAATAGAGTTATGGATAAACAAATTCATTTTATCGTAAAAACTGGGGTGCTTCTTAAGATATTTTCATAATGACTCTACTTTTACCAATCTAAGTTAATTAAATATTTACAACAATTAACATCAAGAACCCCGTTTTTTACTACAAAATGATTTTTTTTTTAATTTTTAACTTATTAAAAAATATTTTCTACTTGTTAGTTTCGATTTCTAATTAAGAATGTTGTTTAAACTATTATTTATTTTCTAATTTTTAGTTCTGCTGGCTATAAACACATGGTTTTTAGTTTTTTTTTAATTTATTCTTATTTTCTGCTTTTTAGTTCGGCTGGCTAGAAAAATGTTTTTTTAATTGTTTCAAAGTTTTTTTTTTAGCAAAATATACGAAGCTCCTAAGTTGATCAAGTCATATGCTTGTCTCAAAGATTAATTCATGTATGCCTTAGTGCTTTCTACAACACACTTTCGTGTCTTTGGATATGAAAATTCGTTAATTCTGAAGATCCTGTTCAGGAAAATGAGACAAGTATATAGAATTTTTGAAATACCATCGGTCCTTGAGAAGTTTACAAATTTACTATTTAAATAGATGTTTTGAAGTGGCCGGAAATCGGTTCCAAATTTTCTGTAACAAACATACTGGCGAAACTAATAAAAACGTGTTTAAAAAATTCTAATATTATTATTTATTATTATATTACTACTAGTAAGGGAATTGAATATTAAAATTGAGATATTTTCATTTGTTATATAGCACTGTTACTAGCAAATGATAACAGCAATAGATAAGTGTTATTTAGAATATGATTACATTCTGAAAAAGGTAATCACCCAAAAAGGCATTAATTTCAAACTTTCATTTGTTAATTTTTTCTACTAAAAAAATTGTTTACATATTATTACACATGTTAATCAGTCCTATTTAGGTAAAACATACTGTAGAATAGTAAATTGATAATAAATGATAATGAGAAATAATGTTAAAACCTTATATGGTATTTAGTTTTTTTTTCTTATATTTCCAACTATTTTGTTTACTATTTACAAATCATAAAATACTTCACTTTATTGTCTTTTCATTTTAATATAACTTTCTTTCGGCTTCTCATCAGCAACTAGTTTTTAAAAATTTCTAAAATGTCATTAAACTGTTTATTATAGCCTATTCTATATCAATGGATATGTTTAAAAAATAAAATGTATTATAATATGGATTCAACTGGACTAATGGTTTACCTCATGAATTAAAAATAAAATGTTTACACAAATATTTCTTAAATTTGTGTAAACATTTGGTTTTATAATTTTTTTCTATTTTTTTAATTTTTTATTTTGTTGACTTTAGTCCAATGGTTTTCAGAAAATAATACAATCATATAAGTTGATGGGAAGATATTTTTTTAAGGAACTTGCGGATTTTTTTATAAAAAATTAATTCAATACATCCACTTATCTTAAACAAGATTTTTTCGACTAAATAAAACTGTGTATCCAAAAATTATTCATTTTTTTTCAATTTTTCATTACAATACACATTTCCTTTTTTTCCACGAGCCTTAATAAAAAAAAATAATTTTACGATATAGATATTTATTTAAAACTCCTCAGTCATTAAACACCACATTTTTTTTCAGAGTAATTAATAAGAAAGCCAGATTGTATAAATCTATCAACTAAACTGATTGACTGCATGATGACTTTATATCGATTTCAAACTTTTCATTGTACCAATTATTTGAAAAGAATTAATTATTCCTTTAGCAAGTATTTTATCCACGAGACCAATCTATTTTTATATATCTTTTTTTCTATCGTATATGATTCTAAGATTTTGATGCTTTTTAAATTGGTGATTTTTTTTTACAAAAATGCATGAATGTGGGGCAGTTCGCTTTCTGTGAGTTAGTCTCACCTTCTTCCGGATGGTCTGTCCCAGTGTGTCTCAAACGCTATACAGATTGATATCATATACTGTAGAATATGATAATTGCTATTTTCTCAGCAGTATCGCAAACATCGCACGAGGTGCATAGAGGGTCGGAGTAAAACAAAGCTGTAACTATGCTGGAAGGGTGCCATACCCACTAAAAACTAGCGAGATCCTTTAAAGTCCGGTAGCAACCATTTTGCCGCTAATCCGAGCAGGACGATGGGAAAGCATCTTCTGAACGTCGCTTCTTTAAGGAAACTCGTTCCGTTCTTCCATTATATGCTCCCGTATCAACTGTTCCTATGGAAGCATCATCCGCAATCCTCACACTGAATTTCTCCTGAAACCTTCCTCGAAAGACTTATCTAACATACATAATTCTAATTATAACTATGGCTTCTACTGGTTGGAGAAACGCTCTCGCCATTGTCATGTATTGTATTAAATAATTGTTTTTTAATAAGTTATGATGCACAAATTAGATATATATACATCGAAAATCTAATGGTCATTATTTTTATTAAATTTCTAATTGTTATCAAGCATAATACTTTAGGTAAATCATGTGTCATAAGTGTACTAATGTAAAGAGGTGAAAAATGAAACTAGATCGAATCTGATTAAGATTTTTGACTTCAATTGGTCCAAATGATTAATATTATATAACGTAGAACGGAGATAGTTGGGGGTGCAGTAAAAAAAAACAAAAAAAAAACACTAAATAAGTACTAGACTTATTGTGCCGACGTTTCGAGCTACACTGTAGGTTTTTTTTTTTTTTACTGCACCCCCAACTATCTCCGTTCTACATTTTATCATCAAGTCAACTATTTTCCTCTCATTCAAATATTATATAACATAATCTCTGACTGCACATAGGTCAAGTTATGGGATATGGTGCATTGGCGATTGGTAGTATGTACTATTTCACTTCATATTGCTGAATTGAAATATTTGGTGGAATAATAAAAGGTGAAATAAATAAGGTGTTACTAAAATTTTGATAAGTACGTGAATTGTAAAGTATAATTAAATAAAATCTAATAAAACCCGGATTGAAATCTTACTGAATAATACGATTAATTCATTGATTTATGGTCATTTTGTCGAGGGAGAAGTCATAGGCAGATTAGAGATGAAGATTCATGGAGGGTTATAGCAAAGAGATAGGGGAGAGCCAGAACTATACCGAATATGATCATTGAATAGACACAAACTTCACACTGTGTAATTACACTTAATAATCGTGACAAGGTGAGCCATAATTAAATTCCTTCCTACCTAATGAATGAAGATATAACATAGTCATCAACAAGTACTGTTATACGTTTTAAATCCTCCATACATGATTTAATATTTTTCAGCAGTTATGTTTAGGACAGGAGATTTTGCACTATGATAGTTAAACCTTATCATAGAATATCTTCTAAAATTTATCTTGACGGCTTTGGTATGAATGCTGAAACATGCAAATGTTGTTTGGAAGATTTCTGAGCGTATCGTCACTACTGTTGTTTATTGTTTACGAGACACCTTAATTGTTAATAAGAAATAGCTAATATGTATAAAGCACAACATTCTAATTCGTAAATATTTATTTCTTTGTTTCATAATAAAAATTTTTTTTTATATATAAATTTATTTATTGATACTTACAACTGTAATAATAAAAATAGATGATAAAAAAATAAAATAAAAATAAGAAATTAAAAAGAAATTAAATTAAAAAATTAAGTAAAGAAATAATAATAAGTTATACTCAGTTAAAGGTAGTTCCAGTTGTTTTAGGCAACCATTACCTCCGGGTAGAAAAAGTATTATAATTATTTCCGTATGTATATATATATATATATATATATATATATATATATATATATATATATATATATATATATATTGTAAATATTTTTTGATATGAATAAATGGAGATTTGTAACAAAAAAAAAAAATTGGGCAACAATAAATTCAAATATGTTTTTTGCCATCCTCACATTTAATTTTTAAAAAATACATGCATAAAGCCCCTAATTATTGTCCTATGGAATGCTAATGGACTGCTTAACCATCGAGACGAACTTGACTTATTTCTTCATGACAATCACATAGACATCGCCCTATTGACTGAAACACACTTCACAAAACGATCATATTTTTACATACGTGACTACATCACTTGTAGATCAGATCATCCTGACAATACAGCACATGCCGGTTCTTGTATCCTTATCCATAAATCCATACCTCATTCTCTTATACCTTCTACTCCAACTGACGTCATCCAATCAACTTCAGTAACCATTTCAACTAATCCTTTCCATATAACATTCTCAGCTGTATACTGTCCTCCTGGTAACTCCCTTTCTTATAACCTCCTCGAATCCTTATTCCGATCTCTCGGACCGAGTTTTATTGCTGGAGGAGGAACGCCAAACATCAAGGATAGGGTTGTCGAACATCCAATTCCCGTGGTAGCATTTTATCCCGAATTTCAACCTCTAATAGTTCTCTATCCTTGCACCCATAAACCCTACTTATTGGCCTACATCGCTCAAAAAACGTCCAGATATTCTTGATATATTTGTTTCCTCACAGATTTCCTGCAATCAAACAACTATAAAATCCCTGGATGACCTTTCCTCTGATCACAGTCCAGTTCTACTTCAAGTACATTCAGTTCCCATTCCTAAGCCCTCTCATCCCAGACTGATTACCGGACGAGTAGACTGGGATAAATTTCGATCTAATCTGGAAAATAATTTAAACCTCGAAATTCCGCTTAAAACAAAAGGAGACATCAATTCTGCAATAGACAAACTTACAGAATCAATACAAACCAATATAATTGATAGCTCCTTACCAAGGAAAAACCATTATCAACAGAATAACTGGCCACTTCATATTCTCGAGTTATTAAAAGAAAAACGACGGGCAAGAGCGAAGTGGCACCGCACCAGATATCCATCGGACAAGAGTCATTATACCAAACTGACAAACAAATTAAAATCAGAGATCAGAACATTCAAAATTCAAAATTTGTGTTACCGTACAGAAAATCTCAGTACTACTGACAAATCCTTATGGAATACCACTAGAAAACTCCTAAAATATAAAAAGTTCAACCATCCACTTTTAACCGAATCCCAAACCTGGTCAAGATCTGATGAAGAAAAATCACAAATTTTCGGCCAGCACCTATTCAACACATTTAACCCTCACCCAGATATCCTTAATCCTACCCAGTCTGAATGCATTGAAGCAGAGTTAAGTATTCCTCTTCAGTTGTCTCCTCCTCCTAAAGCATTCCATCCTTCAGAAATATCAAACATTATTCACAGATTACCCGCCAACAAAGCCCCTGGGTACGACCTAATCACATCCTATATTCTAAAACGCCTTCCTCGGAAAGCGATCCTACTCCTTACATATATATACAATGCCGTATTGCGTACCACATACTTTCCTGATTCCTGGAAATTATCCATAGTTAAGATGATACCAAAACCTAAAAAACCACCAGAACTTCCATCTTCTTACCGTCCTATATCTCTCCTGCCCATAATGGGTAAAATGCTTGAAAAACTCATTCTGAAACGTCTACATCCTATAATAGAATCCAACCAAATAATTCCAGATCACCAATTTGGTTTCAGAACATCGCACTCCACAATCCAGCAATGCCATCGAGTGGTGGACGTTGTCTCATCCGCATTAGAGCGCGGAATGTACTGCACGGGAGCTTTTCTCGATGTAGAGCAGGCTTTTGATCGAGTCTGGTATCCGGGACTGTTGTACAAACTCCGTAAATGCTTACCTTCTACTTACTTCCTTATTATCAGTTCCTACTTCAGTAATAGAACCTTTAAAGTAAACCATAATTTTTCCTACTCTTGCCTCTTTACCCAGTTAGCTGGTGTTCCTCAAGGTAGTATCCTGGGTCCCATCCTATACACAATATATACAGCTGACATCCCAACCCATCCAAGCACTGTCCTCACTACGTACACTGATGACACATGTGTGTTATCAGTAAATAACGATCCATTTGTTGCATCCCAATATCTTCAATACCATATCTCAAACCTTCAAGAATGGTGTCAAAATTGGAGAATTAAAATAAATCCTAACAAATCCCACCAAATTACCTTCACTCTTCGTCGTAAACCTACGAATTCCTGCCCTACTGTATCCTTTAATAACACTCCACTGATCCCTGTCGAACAGATACGTTACCTAGGACTCCATCTGGACAAACGTCTCACTTGGAATCCTCATACAAGACTGAAAAGACAAGAAACTGCTCGACGATTTCGCCTACTTCAACATTTACTGGACAAACGTTCAAAGCTACCAATTAATTACAAAAGACTCATTTACATGACAGTTATCAGACCTATTTGGACATACGGAGTTGAGCTTTGGGGCTCTACTAAACCATCCAATTCATCTCGCATCCAATCCTTACAATCCAAAATCCTTCGTAAAATCCTCAATGCTCCTTATTATGTCACAAACAAACTCATCCATCATGATCTTAATATCCCATATGTTGATGATTTGGCCCAAACTAGATACCTATCCTTCCATGAAAAGCTCCATACACATTTGAATCCGCTAGTCTCTCGACTTGCTTCCCATACTATTCCTGATAACCCTCCGAGGCGTCTGAAAAGAAGATGGCCTCGAGACCTTCTACTATAAAACTTCATTGGAGTGCTATCAATGGATAGTTTCTCCACAAGTGATTTTTTTGTTCATGTCCTTTGTTCATACAGCCAATTTACTTGATGTAATGTTATTACAGTTGTAAATATCAATAAAAAAAAAAATAAAAAAAAAATACATTTTCACTCAATCATTTCATAATTATTGATATTTCAATGAAAAAATACGGTAGATGTTTTTATTGGTAGACCTGGGACCATGAAGATGATGTAGTAAAAAATAGAATAGATTGGTTCACTATTGTCCTTTTTTGGCAATCACAATTAATATTGCTAGATAATGAAAGAAACATAATTAATGCATAAATTTCATAAAATAAAACCAATACTTATTTTTATAGGGATTTATAGCTCTCTAATCATTTCTTTAGTCAAATTAATTAAATTAGAATGAATATGTTTTTATTTGTATTTATCTAAATTAGAACATTCTAATGGTGACTTTATAAAACACTTTAACTTAACCACTGATAATTTCTAACTAATGTTCTTGAACATTTAACTTTTTTTTAACTGCCCAAGTCTAAAAAAAAAAAAATACAATCACAATAATTCTGGTAAATACTTCTCCTTGATTTTTTGTTTTCATATCCGGAATATCATTACCGCAGTCAGATCAGCCTGACCCTCTGGGATAAATTGTAGAATCAGAGACTGTAGAGTCAGGGACATGATCGAGCAGACATTCGCCAACTCTGGAGTTGCCATATTGGTGTGCACGTTCAACCCCTGGAAAGAAAGTGCGTCTCCATCAGTAGAAGCTCATAAATACCCGATTTCTCCGGACTTGCTCTGGGGCAGAGCACTTTTAAGGAGGGGGCAGTGTTACGGGCGCCGGCAGGAAGACGGAAGCAAGAGGATTAGCGGCTTAAATCCGTCGGCGGGAGAAGTTAAAATAGGATTAGGACCGTCCTAGATCGTCTCCTTTTGTCGGCAAAGGATTAAGAAGATTCCAGAATTTTCTGGCCCCTTCGTGTTCTAGAATGTTCTGCCTTGCCTATTTAAAGACTTCTCTCACCTCGAGCCAGTCAGTCTTAGTCTGAGAGTAGACCAGTGAAGATCTGTGATAAGTGTAATAAGTGAGTGACAGTGTGATAAACTAGTCAGTGTTGAACTGGCCAGTGTAATAAGTGTAACAGTGAACTGTAACAGTCTCGCGAGTGTAATAAACTGTTTCTGTTTGTTACTGTGTGTCAGTTTGTGATACTTGAAGAATGTTACGGTCGGTGGACTAGTGAACTGTAAGTGTTAATTATTAGTTATAAATTGTATTCATAGAAACTATTGTAACTAGTTAAGATATCTAGAATTAGTAATATCTTATATTATTGTAACAATTAAATAGGAGTTAGGCCTAGATTATAATCTTTAGAATATTGTCATTGTAAATTTATATTAGTTTAATAATTTAATTATTAATAGTTTAATTGTATTCTTTTTATCATTTTGTTAATAAATATTAGTATCTTTAATTAAGGAATTGTTTAATTCAGTTTAATACCCAGTAGCCCGTAACAAATTGGTGTCAGGTGTGGGGTTATTGTGTAATTGCTATTATTTTGTATTTTGTCTTGCATTTTGTAATTATTGGGCTACTGTATGTAGAATGGCTTCTAAAAGTGTTAAATTAATTGATTTAAAAGTTGCGGATTTGAAACGGGAGTTGGAGGAGCGTGATCTGGATTCATCCGGAACTAAAAGTGTGTTGCAAGAGCGCTTGCGTCAATTTTTTGTAGATTTAGGGGAAAATCCAGATGACGTTCTGTTTGAAACTGATTTAAGCAAGTTGTCTGCAACTTTAAGCAATGTAGATAATAAGCTAGGTAATGTACAGAATGAATTAGGTACTGTTAAAAATGAGTTAAGCAATGTACAGAATGAACTAGGTACTGTAAAAAGTGATTTAATGGATACATTAGAGTCTAAGTTAGGCACATTAGAGACTAAGCTAATGGAAAATGTTGAGAATAAGTTAGCTAATGTAGATAATAAGTTAGCCGATGTAAATAATAAAGTAGCTAATGTAGAATCTAGGTTAGGAGAAAAATTGAATACAATTGAAAACGAACTTAGGCTAAGAGTAGAAGCTCTCGAGGGACGTAAGAGCAACCTACCGACGAACGACACCGACCGTTCCTCCGAGGGCAGCCTTCATAAAACCATTACGCCCGCCAATTCAGGGACGCCACCAAATCACAACACTATTCCAGTATTCGACGGAAAGACGCCGTGGGAGGACTAAATGACTCTCTTCGAGACTGCGACTTGAATCCACGGGTGGTCGAAAGAGACCCAAGCTTCAGCTTTGTGCCTGGCCTTGCGTAGAGACGCCTTGGGAGTACTGCAGGGGATGCCACTGTCGGAGCTTTCTAACTACGGGGAGCTGATTAGAAGACTGGAGATGCGTTTCGGCAACCGACACATGGACCAGCTTTATCGCTCACAGCTGAGAAACAGGATCCAGAAGACCAACGAGACGCTGCAGGAATTTGAAGCGGATATCGCCCGGCTGGTGAGGAATGCCTACCCGTCGGTCACCGATGATGTGTACGAGAGCCTGGCTGTCGACAAATTCCTGGACGGACTTCGGGACCCCGAGACGCAACAAGCAGTGAAGCTCGCCCGGCCAAAAACGCTAGGAGACGCATTATCTCAGGCCATGGAGTTCGAGGCTGTCAGGCAGTCAGTACGGGGCTATGCACGAGTTCGAGCAGCAGAAGCGGAGCCTAATAAGGTCCCTAGCGTCGAAGATATTCTGACGAAGGTTTTGGAGGCTCTAAGGACCCGTAAGAAGGAGATACGCTGTTGGAGCTGCGGCCAACTTGGACACCCTAGAAGCAAGTGTCCATCTAAGAAGCAAGAAAAGCCACAGGAACGTTGATGGGAAGAAACAACTATCAGCCCGTTACGTCAGAGGCCCCAGGAAGACCAGTAGAGTTGCGTCATTAGGGAGCAGAACGAACAGCTTCTACGTTGATGGGAAGGTGAACGGGCAGCTGCGAAGTCTGCTACTGGATACCGGCGCAACCAAGACAATCTTGAGCTCAAAGACAGTTCCTGCTGAGAAGATCTTGCCAACGATTTGGACATTACGGACTGCCACAGGAGAGCCAGCGAAGGTCTACGGGGAGACAGTTGCCTACTTCATCATCGGGGATCAACATCTGAAGCACCGCGCTCTCGTGGCAGATATTGATGAAGATGTCATATTGAGCACGGACTTGATGATCGCATACGGGATCAAGCTGGATATGGCGAAAGGTGTTATGACGCTGGGAGATGAAGAAGTCATCCTTCGGCAGGGAAAGGACATCTACGCACGAGTGCGCTTACTAGAGGACATCACTTTACCTGCACGGAGCCAAATCATAACGCATGGGACGATCGAAAGACATCTACCTGAGGGTCAATGTATGCTATTTGAACCTGGAAGGCAAGAAGAACAGGAGATCGGACGCGGCGTAATGGTTGCAAGGTCTCTCATCAAGGTCGGACGTACCACTCCGATTCGGCTAATGAACCTGAACAGCTTCCCAGTAACGCTGAACAAAGGAACACCTGTAGGGGAATGTACAACCGCTACCTCAGTGGTTCGTCAGCTGCAACGTCATCCCACCGAGCTGCGAGGACTGCCGGAAGAACTAACAGGATTTGTGGACGAATCAAGCCGGGAACTCTCGCCTGAACAGAGCGAGGAAGTGAAGAAGATGATTATCCGATGGCAGGACGTTTTCGAGATCAGCCCAGGGCCACGGGGTAGAACGGATATCGTCCAGCATAGGATTGACACCGGGGAAGCTAAGCCCATCCGACAGGTCCCGCGGAGGCTGCCGTTAGCCAAACGGGAGGACGCCGAGAAGATCATCAAGGAGATGGCGACTGATGGTGTCATTGAGCCTTCGAGTAGCCCCTGGATGTCTCCTGTTGTATTGGTGAAGAAGAAGGATGGCACAACGAGATTCTGCGTAGACTACCGCCTTCTGAGCAACGTCACCAAGAAAGACAGTTATCCGCTCCCCAGGATTGATGATACGCTGGACACCCTGGAGGGGTGTGAACTTTTCTCTACCTTGGATCTCCGCAGTGGATATTGGCAGGTTGGATTGAAACCTGAAGATAAAGAGAAGACAGCGTTCTCGATTGGGACTGGACTCTGGCAATTTACGGTAATGCCATTCGGGCTTTGCAATCCTCCTGCAACATTTGAGAGGCTGATGGAAAGCGTGTTAAGAGGTCTCTCTTGGGAAATTTGCCTGGTATGCTTAGATGACATCATTGTGTTGGAAAAGTCCTTCGCTCACCATCTGAAGAATCTCGAGAAGGTCTTCGAACGACTGCGTGCAGCGAACCTTAAATTGAATCCAAAGAAGTTCCATCTCTTCCGAAGGCAAGTCAACTATCTGGGGCATGTTGTGTCAGACAACGGAGTTGCCGTTGACCCAGAGAAGATTGCAGCGATCACCGACTGGCCAGTACCTCGAGATAAGCACCAAGTAAGAAGTTTTCTCGGCCTCTACACCTACTACAGGAGGTACGTGAAAGGATTTGCAAACATTGCAAAACCTCTTACCAGGCTCACCGAGGAAAAACGGACTTTCCTTTGGGATCACGAATGTCTGGCATCCTTCGAGGAGTTGAAGAACATGTTGAGTAGTGCTCCTATTCTGAGCTATCCATGTCCCGAGGGCAAGTTCATACTTAACACAGACGCCAGCAACACCGCTATTGGAAGCGTCCTCTCTCAGCTCCAGGATGGAGAAGAAAGAGTTATTGGATATTTCAGTAAAGCGCTCTCAGCTCCGGAACGCAACTACTGTGTCACAAGGAAGGAGCTTCTGGCAGTAGTGAAATCTATAGAGCATTTTCACAAATATCTATACGGCAGAAGATTCCTCCTGAGAACGGACCACGCGGCTCTAATGTGGCTGCTACGATTCAAGTCACCAGAAGGACAAGTGGCGAGGTGGATAGAGCGCCTTCAAGAATATGACTTTGAATCTGCTCATCGTGCTGGAACGAGTCACAGAAATGCGGATGCGCTCTCAAGGAGGCCTTGTGGCGAAGAATGCGGGCATTGTTCTCGACAAGAAGAGAAGCAGGCAGCAGTGTTGAGGACAACAGTGGTCATGGACAGTTGGCAGGATGCAGAGGTGTCGAAGGAGCAGGACAAGGACCCGGACTTGAAACAAATGAAGCAGTGGAAACAATTAGGGCAAGGAAGACCAGCCTGGCAGGATGTTGCTCCAATGTCGAAGAATGTAAAGACTTACTGGGCCCAATGGGACTCCATTCTAGTGGACAACGGGCTGCTGAAACGGGCATTGGAGAACACGGAAGGAGATCAGCGCAGACTACAGCTCATCGTTCCAAAGAGTAAAGTGCCCGAAGTACTCAGGGAACTTCATGACGAAGTATCTGGCGGCCACCTTGGAGTTCACCGTACATTGGAAAAGGTACGTGAACGCTTTTACTGGGCGAACCTTAAGGAGGATGTGTTGGACTGGTGCAGGCGTTGTGCGACTTGTGCGGCTTCTAACGGACCCATAAGAAGAAATAAGGCCCCAATGAAGAAGTACAACGTGGGAGCACCGTTTGAGAGAATAGCAATCGACATCGCTGGCCCTTTCCCTGTGACGGATGAAGATAACCGGTATATTCTCGTGGCCATGGACTACTTTTCCAAGTGGGTGGAAGCTTACGCCCTTCCGAATCAGGAGGCAGTCACGGTTGCGGACGTACTGGTGAAACAGCTCGTCAGTAGGTTTGGAGTACCCATGGAACTTCACTCTGACCAGGGACGAAACTTCGAGTATGCAGTCTTCTCCGGGATGTGCGAAGCACTGGGAATACGGAAGACCAGGACGACACCTCTTCACCCTCAATCCGATGGCATGGTGGAGCGCATGAACAGGACTATGGGTCGATATTTGTCCAAAGTGGTCTCCGACTCATCGCGCGATCAGCGAGACTGGGACCAGTATCTTCACCTGTTCCTGCTGGCCTACCGCAGTTCAGTCAGTGAGGCAACGGGGCAGACTCCCGCAAATGTGGTGTTCGGCAGAGAACTTCGTTTGCCTTGTGATCTGAAATTCGGTTTCAAGCCTGACGAGGAAATTGCCGGAGACGAGTACGTCACGGATCTATGGAAGCGAATGGATAATATCCACGAGAAGGTTCGCACAAACATCCAGGGAGCCAGTGACAGAATGAAGGAGCGTTACCACATCAGGGCTGAGAAAGGTGGCTACCAACCTGGAGACTTGGTCTGGCTACATGATCCTCGAAGAAGGCGAGGCTACTCACCTAAACTGCAGAACTCCTGGGACGGCCCGTTTGAGATCATCAAGAGGATCAACGACGTCATCTATAGGATCAGGAAGCAGCCTAAAGGAGAGCCCAAGGTAGTCCATTTCAATAGACTGGCACCGTACAAAGGAGACCATGGCCCGGCAGAAGACCAGCAGGTTAGGTACCTAAACAACGTGGAGACAAATAATGACCCAGTTGCAAATACGAAGGTACCAGGGATCCGTGGAGTAACTCAGGTAATCTACAGGGATAACTTCTCGTTACTAGTGGACTATTCTCTGGCCCATTGCGTTGCCGAGGATCTGAGGACTTCTCGAGGGATTGCAACGGTCTTCAGGAAAAAGTTCGGCGGAACTGAAGAGCTGGAACGCCAAGGACCAAGTGTCGGGAAGGCACTCCACCACACGCACGAAGGTCGAGACCTGTTTTACTTGTTTACCAAGCGTGCCACTGATCAGAAGCCAACATATGACACACTGCGGCGAAGTCTCGACGACCTTCGGAGTAAGCTTCTGAGACTGCGTGTCACTAAGCTCGCTATTCCGAAGTTGGGCTGTGGATACGACGGCTTGGAGTGGAAGATTGTCAGGGACATGATCGAGCAGACATTCGCCAACTCTGGAGTTGCCATATTGGTGTGCACGTTCAACCCCTGGAAAGAAAGTGCGTCTCCATCAGTAGAAGCTCATAAATACCCGATTTCTCCGGACTTGCTCTGGGGCAGAGCACTTTTAAGGAGGGGGCAGTGTTACGGGCGCCGGCAGGAAGACGGAAGCAAGAGGATTAGCGGCTTAAATCCGTCGGCGGGAGAAGTTAAAATAGGATTAGGACCGTCCTAGATCGTCTCCTTTTGTCGGCAAAGGATTAAGAAGATTCCAGAATTTTCTGGCCCCTTCGTGTTCTAGAATGTTCTGCCTTGCCTATTTAAAGACTTCTCTCACCTCGAGCCAGTCAGTCTTAGTCTGAGAGTAGACCAGTGAAGATCTGTGATAAGTGTAATAAGTGAGTGACAGTGTGATAAACTAGTCAGTGTTGAACTGGCCAGTGTAATAAGTGTAACAGTGAACTGTAACAGTCTCGCGAGTGTAATAAACTGTTTCTGTTTGTTACTGTGTGTCAGTTTGTGATACTTGAAGAATGTTACGGTCGGTGGACTAGTGAACTGTAAGTGTTAATTATTAGTTATAAATTGTATTCATAGAAACTATTGTAACTAGTTAAGATATCTAGAATTAGTAATATCTTATATTATTGTAACAATTAAATAGGAGTTAGGCCTAGATTATAATCTTTAGAATATTGTCATTGTAAATTTATATTAGTTTAATAATTTAATTATTAATAGTTTAATTGTATCCTTTTTATCATTTTGTTAATAAATATTAGTATCTTTAATTAAGGAATTGTTTAATTCAGTTTAATACCCAGTAGCCCGTAACAATAGTTTTAAAAAATATTACGTTAAAATTTGAATTTTAAAGAAGTAACGAATGAATGAAAGAAATAATTAAATTGATTTTTGATTTTACATTTCATTCATCTTATATCTAATATATATAATAAATAAATAATATACTAAATTCTTAGCTCATAAAATATAAACATTAGTTGTAACAGCATATACAACATATCAAAAATGCAGCAGTTTAGAAAACAAAATAGTTTTGCAATAAAATAATCGCGGTCGAAAATCGAAAAAAAAAACCTACATTTTAAGTTGGATAATGATATATATATTTGCGAAATTTCATTATAATCAGTACATGAGTTTCGGAGATTAGCACGGGCAAACATCGTGAAAGGATATTTTTATAAATACAGATATATAAGATTCCAGTTATTTGTTATATGATAGGAACTGAACTCAGAATCTATTAGACCTACAGAGCTGCGGTTGGGCTCAAATTGTAGCACATTTAATCTACTTTAAAAATAGTTAATTATGTTTTGTTTTTTTCAAAAACGCACCGATTAGGAGATACAGTTAATTATTACACGATAGGGACCGAACTCGGAATCTATTCGAGGTACAGAGCTGTAGTTGGGCTCTAACTGTAGCAAATTTAATCTACTTTAAAAATGGTTACTTATGTTTTTTTTTCAAAAACGCACCGATTAGGAGATACAGGCCAAAAAATGAAAAAACTCCGAAATTTTCAAGGTTTTTCGGCCACCGAAGGTTTCCCTCGTCATTTTTCCGGTTTTTCTCTTCATAAGAACCTTCTATGCGCCTTAGCGAAAATATGAAAAAAAATATTAGCCGAATTGGTCGAGCCGTTCTCGAGTTTAACGGTTAGCAACGAATTTGGCGATTCATTTTTATTATATAGATAATAATATGTTAAAAGTTTAACACAATTTTATTTTGATACATTTTAATTATTAAATGCAAAAATCCTAAAATAGTAAGCCCCATTGGGAGGACCCTGTCTTGGATTCAGAGACTGTGTTGCTTGAAATAAAACAACTACCTGGTAAGCAGGGAGGTGACGTCGGAGATCACGCTCGAAGGCAAGGTTTTTCTCAATTATCAGGGTTCCCACTTTACAGAGACTGGGTGAACCCCAGGAGGATCTGCAGATCCAACCGGATACTTATATGATTGTTAACAGATTAAATAATTTATAATATGTCACATACGGATTTGAATCCGGGATCTTCAGCGTAGCAACTCAGCGCTCTACCACTGAGCCAACTCCCCCCTTTATAATTAATGGATTAACTAATTGATACAAATTAATTAAAATTGGTATAACATGAATCTATTTGACTATTTCCCACATAGCGAAAATATACAAAAATATAGAAATCCAGTTTCAGTTATTCCGTCTAAACCCGAACAAGGAAGTTAAGCTCATATATCTTAGCTAGCAGTATCGGATAAAAGTAGTTCTACCAAAGCGGAGGAAGCCATCAGGCACAGAACGTGGCCTCTGGTTCTGTGGTTGTCCACATATATTCAAAACCTATGTGAATACAGATAACCCGATAAGATAATCGTTTATTTCCTTTACCATAAACGACATCATGGAGAGAACCATTAAAAAAAATTCATAGATTAAATAATAATACTATTTTCACATATATTACTTTATTTTAAAGACATTTGAATTGTGAATAAAATTATAAAAACTGGCACACATTTACCATATAAAAATGTTTAACTAGAATTAAAGAATAATATAGAAATCCTGTATCTACATTACAAATTGATGAAGATCGAGCCTCAAAACTTTAAAAATTATATAAATATTTTTTATTTTGAAGAGAAAATATTTGTCCTTCTTAACAATTATATAATGTGTTAAATTTTTATTTTATAGAAATTAACCATGGTAGTAAAAAAAAAAATGTTCTACTACAACCCTTGAAGAGCCTCTGCCTCAGCACTCGGTAGGGGATATACTGTTTCTATGCCAACGGTTTTGCACGGAGGTAATTTGGTCTAGATCACACATGATTCCCGTATTTCCTCCAATCAAAGATGCCTTCATTACCTATAGTTGGTAAGTCCCATGAGGGCGTGCAGATATCTGACACGGACTCGGACCGGACCCTCAGCTCAGCAACTCATCACTCTGCACACTGAGCTATTCCACTTCCTATTACGGAAGTAACCCCACGAAATTCGAATAAGATTAACGTTTTCTTTTGATTAGTTGTTTATCAATGGAGAATCATTGTTTTTTTCAGGTATATGTTAACAAGTTTAACATTTTTTAGTGGAAAAAATTACAAGGTACCTCACTTTACTCTTGGTATAAATTGTCGGTATCGCTTCGAAAGTTATCTGTCAATAACTTTCCAATTCTAAAAATCTATTGAAATAGAATTCATTCTGCGAGAAGAAATTTTCAAACAATGTCAGGCAAAGTATTCTCACGAGAAAATGTATCGCTCTATATCTTTCGGGCATTCATTGGTCCAAAATAAAAAAAATAACAAATATTAAAAAGGTGCTATATTTCTAATTTCGGTTAGACGGAATGGAAAACATTTTCTGTTGGAATCAAAAGCACCATATGTCAATTTATTATTATTAAAAGTTAGTTTTTAAAATATTTCTAATGTAAGAAATATTTAGAATATATTTTATACATGCCCTTCCATTTACCTTGATTACTCGCCCATATCACAGACAGACAAAGTACAATACTAACATTTGATAGCAGAATGACATGGGGCCCTCACGTTAAGATGAAACGCCAATCACTAAATCACAAATTCACTTTAATGTATTCGCTATTCGGGAAAAACTCCAAATTAGACTTAAGACAGAAATTAAACACGTATGCTTACTTACTAAAACCAGTTTGGACATACGCATTACAAATTTATAGGATAGCTAAACACTCACAAAAACCGACTGCAAACTTTTCAGTCAAAAGTACTTAGACTTATCACCAAAGCACCTTGGTATGTCAATAACAAAACTCTGCACACTGACTTAAAAATACCAACGGTTGACGAACAAACTACAATTGCTTTGAACAAAAACTACACGGGCATCCGAACCCATTAATAGAACAAATGGCCACTACTCTCATGCCAGAGAACACTAGGAGGAGATTATAAAGAACGTGGATGAGGGATCTATTACTATACACAATTGAATCAAGCCAAGGGAGAGTTACCGCTGCCTACTGTTCTTCTTCATGCCTCTCATGTCATTGTATATTATTTTATTTTTAGCCAATCTGATTGTCATTGTTTTCATTTGACAGGTGCGGATAAATATATAAAGAGAGAAAAAAATTGTTTATTTTATTTTTTTATTAATTGTTATAATTTTTAAATGTTTTTATTTTGAAGAGAAAAGATTTGTACAGGGCCGGGATTCGAACCCGGGTCTCCCACATCTATGTTGTGGTGCTCTACCATCTGAGTTAGCCTGGTTCGTTACACAGTTAGACAAATCCATTCTCTTCACCGATTCCATATCCCCGTGTTCTCGCAATTTGCGATGTATACAAGGGGGAGAATGTTCATTAAACATTACTTTAATTAGGATCTTGTTAACTTACGTCATTATATTATTTATAATTATTTTTTTATTTTTTTGGAAGAAATATTTACTGATAAATTCTTTGTCTTTCATTCCTCATGTGTACGTGTATATCACTGCTCTATGGATTGCATTTGAAATTAAAGTCATATTTAAATGTAATTGAAGATACTAGTATAAACAGATAAACCAAAAATATCCATGTAAACAAGTTTTTATCCTGTTTATGAATGCAATTTACACGAATAACACTGAATAGATTTCCTCCCTCCTCCAAATTTTGTATTCTTGTTAAATGTTATTTTAATTAATGAAATAACATCACTAATTAAATATTCATCGCAAAATGTATTCGATCAACTTTTGTGGTTCTTAGCTTCGCCTAAAAAGAACGGATTTCCATGTTATTGAACAATTTAATTACTCGCTTTTAAGATCTTCAAACACGATTACCTTATACATCAGAGTAATAATAATATGAATA
This sequence comes from Arma custos, assembly GCA_037127475.1. Lineage (NCBI taxonomy): Eukaryota > Metazoa > Arthropoda > Insecta > Hemiptera > Pentatomidae > Arma > Arma custos. The sequence goes on from CM073764.1 coordinate 94,435,291, forward strand.
CAATAAAAAATGTTTTTACTTATTGTTTCTACCAAAACATAAATCAACCGTATTTTTAATTTGTTTGTCATATTTGTTGTTGAAAATAAAATATTTAGAATAATAATAGGGAACAATTTCGGTTTATAGTGTTTCAAACTTACCGTTTGAATTGGAACCCTAGGAGGTCTGCTGTAGTTTCGTTTAAATATATTTTTTATCAATTCAATAAATGTTAACTTATTTTTTTAATTTCTGTATATCATACTGTTGTGGAAAACAAAAGATTTTGATTAAATTTTTTAGCAAAATTATTTCCAGAACTTCCCATAATAATTCTTCATTCTTCTTTCAATATACTAAATTAGAGTCTGTTTGCAGCGGGAGATGGATCATATGGGATCTAGGACCCTCCTGGAGCTCATCCAGCCTCTATAAAATGTTATAAAAACAGGATACTCAAAATAGGGGGGATCTGGCGGTTGAGCGTGACCTAGGACAAGTCACCTCCTTGCACAACCGTTGTCCAGAAACCAGTGCCGTCTCTATCATGTACTGAACCCCAGACCCGTTCACGTGTTATAGTGGTATAGGTTTCTTTTGTTTGTTTTTTATATACTAAAATAGCCAGAAAAAATGCCAAAACATTCATTAAATAGGATTTGTTGCTATTATAAATATCCTTTTTGAATAATTTATGTTTATTTATTATGAATTGTATACTAAATTAACAGAATTATTTTATAATTTATACTTTAATATTCATTTTAACTGTTTTTTAATGACTGATTATATTGTTTAGGGTCATTATTACTTAAGTTCTGTTTCAATCTGCATTATATTTAGAAAAGCAATTTTTTATACGAACAATTATATTTCAAATAAATTATTTTCACGAGGACACGATTTCTGCGGATCTTGTTTCTTATTCAATCCCCACTACCAGTCTCCAATCCAGAAAAGCGCTGGGATCTCCTGTGGTCCTTTGCTCCCCACACATGATGGGTGGAGTTGGGCTCGGAGAACCCTAGGGGAGTGTGAAATAGACCTATAATACTTATATATGCCTTTAGGCCTGTCATATTTTATTATTTTTATTTCCAATAAAGATATATTTGTTTCTGAATTAAGATAGTGTTGAAATACGAATTAGAGAAAATGTTGTGTTATGTATTATTTTTTAGGCATTTTTGTAAATAGATCTATTACCTTTATTATAGCTTCCTTCCTATGGTTCTTCATAATGGACCCGGCATGGTTCAACTAATAAATCTAGTGCTTCATATTCTGGTTAGAGTTAGGTTTACTAATCCATAAGCCATTTGGAAGACCAGCTTAAGAAAAATACTGGGATAAAAACTTTGTTAATATTTAAATGAACATTAAAACATTTAACACCAATAAAAGTAAAATATTATGAATTAATAATCATAATACATGAATTGGTCAACCTATACTCGTAGATATAAGAACAGTTTTAAATAACACCAAAAAAGTATGTTTTTCCGTTTTTCCGGAAACTTTTTTTTTTTTTACATTTTATTGCTGGTGATTGTTACCTCAGTTCGAACGAACTACTCACATATTTTTTAGCTTACAAAAGAACTTAAGAAGTTATGGATGTCTCTGAGGTAAAATCTCGGAACATTTAATTTACGGAGCAGGTAAACATTTGGAGGCAAACAAGGAAAACACCGTATGTGAGTCACAAAGGTGAGAAACGACTGGATTTCTAGTAAATTGGTGAAAGGGTGGGGAGCATCAAAGAAGTTAGTAAATCTAGTACGAATGTGTAAGACTAAGACATTGAATTAAGTTGGAATTGATAATTATTATTTTTAGTTAGAGAACAATTGGTCGACTGTATCTTCTAATTTAAGGAAGAAATAGTTGGGGGTGCAGTCAAAGAAAACACCAAAATAAGAAAAACTTATTTATTATGTGCCGACGTTTCGGCCTACAATGTAGGCCATCTTCAGGGCGAATAAAACACGAGGCAGCTAGGAGAGCTCAGAAAGAAGTCAAATGCTTCTTTCTGAGCTCTCCTAGCTGCCTCGTGTTTTATTCGCCCTGAAGATGGCCTACATTGTAGGCCGAAACGTCGGCACATAATAAATAAGTTTTTCTTATTTTGGTGTTTTCTTTGACTGCACCCCCAACTATTTCTTCCTTAAATTATTATTTTTGTAGAAGTAGAAGTTCAAGGTCCACTTTTCAATGTTTAAAACAATAGCATTTAATTCACCACGGTAGGATGTCATTAGAAATGTGGTATACACCATACAAAATATTTTAATCTGGGTTGTGAAGTGTCTATTATTGTATTTTCGAATGATTCAGTACCGTGGTGTAATAGCGGGTTTACTACGAAATAAATCAACTTTGATGAAAGTCGATAAAGTAGGACTTGAAATTAATTGCTTCTTGTCAAAATTCAACCTTCAAAAATTTGCCTTTATTTTTTATATTTCTCTAAACATGGGCTAAAGTAATTTTCACAAAGATTTAAAACTCAATTTTGAATAATGACAAAACTAATAAAAATTTCGTAAATATTAATTATATACTATTTAGAAATTCGATGATAAATCATATTTCTAACTGTACCTTGCGTATGCCTAGGCTGAATCTCTCCTATACAAGACTAATTTTTCTGAACTGAGGTCAATGACCCTTTTCTAGATTTGGTTGACTAAATAGGTCTAACTTACATGTCAAACTGTGAGTCCACATTATCTCTTAAATTGATGTAATACATATATTGAAGATTTAGTTTTACTTGTCTGAGCACTGCAAGTACTTTTTCTATGTAGCTTAAGCCAGCAAAGCAGCCTTTCTACGATTTAGTAGAATAGTTTTTACACTTATTTCGCAGTCATTTGTTAACTATTGTTATCGGTAAGTTGCCATTGTGGCTGTTTAGGATACTTAGTGAAGGGTCTAGATGAGGAATCCACACTAAGTTCTTAGAAACAACTATCTATGGATTTGGGAAAAGCCGGCAGGAAAACCTGTAGCATAGGCAGTAACTTTTCTTCTACCTCCATCCGAACCATCTTATCCTCTACCTAAATAACTTGCATCATATGGCGTTCAGCATATTTTTTTCTGTCGTACCTATTAAGTACAAAATACCGCTTAGTAGTAAAACTGAATTTCCAAGTCGTTTGTTCTTCGAAAAGCGCTTTGACCGAACTCCTGATGATCGGTTTGTGTCCCTTGTGATCGTGGTCCGATGGATTGGAAATATAAAGCCTCTCCACGTTGTTGGTCGGCTGGAAGAGTATGGCCCACACGGCTAAGGGGATAACACGTCACTTCCGGTTAGGCCGCGGCCTTCTCAATTCCCTGTTTCCTGGCCACTTTACACAGGACGCCGCTAGGTTCCTCAGGGTTCCCTTCATACTGTGGGTCAATGTTTTCTTGTCCAAACTATATTCAAAAGAAACCATCTTCTGAAGATATCTGTCACGTTAGGGGTTATTTTAATTGTTTTTTTCAATTTTTCTAGCTATTCTTATATGTTATATCTTTCAAAATATAGTCACATCTTATTGCATTGTAAAGACTATCGTTATTGTCCACCATGTAAAATTTGTATCACATTTTATAAGGAGTATTAAAAATAGTAATTGAAACTGATTTCTAGTGGCATTTCAAAGTTCTAGGAGCCACAAAGTTATGATTCACAAAATATCCAGTAGAAATTTGAGCTCTAATGAGTTACATTTCTATGTTAATTAAAGTTAAATGAAAATTTGATCGGTTAATATAAAAGAGAAGCGTTTAATTATTGTGGGTCCTACTTAAGAACAATAATAAAGGTGTTAGTGTAAGGGCGCGTATCCACCATGTTCCCCGCTCCGCGTTCCCTCCTAATGCAGGCGTGAATTGTAACATGGCCGAACAGGAAGTGATCAGCCGAATCTCGAAGGAACAACATTTCGTCCGAGTTAATGACGAGTGAAGTCTAAATTTCAATTAACTATTTGGCAAAAAACTACGGAAGACCTCGTTTTTGTCTAGCTAAATTGTATGAAGAGAGACTGTTGCTTTAAAACATACGCAGTGATAGGAAACAAATCTAAAAAGTAGAGAATAATTTTAATTTAATAGGATTGTGGAAACAATGTCCAATATTATGGAATTCTAAGAATGTTAATTATAAGAAAAAAAATTGTAAGTAAGATTCTTGGAAGGAAATATGATTTTCGAGGAAAATACCTGCTGATGTGTTTAAAAATAAAATTATAATTTTACTCTCTGGATATCGGAAAAATAAAAATTAGAAAATAATTTTTAATACGTTTAAAACAAGAATTAAAGGATGAACGAAAAAAATCCATTTTATGGTAAAAAATATGTTGTTTTTTAAAAAATTATCATAATGACTATACTTTTAAAAATATCAGCCAATAAAATAATTACAACGATTAATCAAGCACCCCACGATAAATACTTTTTTTTCTTATTTTAAACTTATTAAAAAGTATTTTCTACTTTTTAGTTTTCCGATATCCTGACAGTAAAATTAATAATTTATTTTTACTCACATCAGCAGGTATATTAGCGGAATTTACTTCCAAGAATCTTATTTCAAATTTTTATTTCTCAAAGTACATCCTTCCATAATTTACATCCAGGATTCCATAATATTGGAATTTTTCTATAAAATCGTATTAGTGTGGACGGATCGTGTAACATGAACATGGGGGGGGGCAGACGATAAATATAACTAATAAGATTTTATAGAAAATATGAATATTATGGAATCCTGGATGTAAATTATGGAAGGATGTACTTTATAGAAATAAAAATTTGAAATAAGGTTCTTGCAAGTATATTCCGATGAAAATACCTGCTATGTGTAAAAATAAATTATTGATTTTACTGTCAGGATATTGGAAAACTAAAAAGTAGAAAATACTTCTTAATAAGTTTAAAATAAGAAAAAAAAATATTTTATCGTAAAATAGCATGGGGTGTCTAATTTAATCGTAGTAAATATTTTATTGGCTGATATTTTTAAAAGTATAATCATTATGATAATGTTTTAAAAAATAACATTTTTTTACCATAAAATAGATTTTTTTCGTTCATCCTTTAATTATAATTTCAAAGTTATTAACAATTATTTTCTAGTTTTTACTTTTCCGATACCCAGACAGTAAAACTATAATTTTATTTTTACACACATAAGCAGGTATTTTCCTCGAAAATCCTATTTCCTTCCAAGAATCTTACTTACACTTTTTATTATTATAATTTACATTCTTAGAATTCCATAATATTGGAAATTGTTGCCACAATCCTATTAAATTAAAATTATTCTCTACTTTTTAGATTTGTTTCAAATCACTGCTTATTTTTTAAAGCTATTATTTATTTCCAATGAATTTCTAACATATAAGTAAATAGTTTACCCATCAAAAGTTCACACTTTGGTTATTTAATTTTTTTTAATAATTAATCGTATTTATATTTTATCTAATTGATTTTATGGGTTTGGATACTGTTTTTGGTGATGCGTGGACGTAAGTTTGTAAAGAGCAGGGAAAGGTACCTGTTGTTTACAAAAGTAGCTTTCGGATTCAATCTGCTTTTATTATTATCTCATTATTTATTGCTCAAAACTTGAAAATTATTCAAATTTGACTATAAAAAAAATCTGTACTACTGCAACACATGTAGTTTTTTGGGTTAAATACATGGTATAGGATGTAATGTTTCTGGGACAACAGTTGTGCAGGAAGGTGATTTTCCCGAGATCACGCTCAACCGTTGAGTTTCTTCCGCAATTAAGAGCACCTAACCATTTTATTGAGACTGGGTGAGACCCAGGAGGGCCCGTCCGTGGCTACTATTGGATTAAATAATTTATATGTTACAACCGGATTTTAACCCGGGACCTTAGGCACGGCAACTCAACGCTTTACATAATGATCAACACCCGTCCCTTAAAAAAAATTTACCTATTCTAATATTAGAATTACAACAATTGCCCCTATAAAATAGTCCTGATCTTCATTCATCATTTTACCTTCTTTAAGAAAAATTAGAGTGCACCCGTTGTTAATTTTAAACTTTATCAGTATGCCGTATATTTTCTATTTCTTCGGAAATCTTTGGATGGACAGTGCCACAGTGTTAAAAATATTTTTGAAATTGGAGGAAGACATTTGCGAAAAATGTTTGTAGTACCCACTCAATTCTTGATATCTTAGGCCCAACAGTAACTCGCGTTTGCTTCTCTCTTCATACAATTTAGCTCGACAAAAACGAGGTCTTCTGTAGTTTTTTGTCAAATAATTAATTAAAATTTAGACTGCACTTGCCACTGACTCGAACGAAATGTTGTTACATACCTTACAAGACCCGTTCATACTAACCCACGCGCTCCCCTTTGAGTTGGGGCAAAAACCGACAGCCGGCGAAACGCGGATTAACCTCCACAAACTGCTACACTCTCTGCTTCAGGCGGGGTTTAACGCGGTTAACAGTTGATTCGCGAGCATGGTGGATACGCGGCCTAACGTAACATAAAGCCCTTGTTACACCAACGCCCTTTTCAAAGCGCTGGAGTAATACACCCAAGAAGAAGAACTAACTAGGAAATATTCGGGTTAATGTGGAAATTTATATAGGATATCTGGACTTTCTCTTTTAACCATCCATATTAACCACATAATATTTTATAAGGATCCAGGGTCACATTGAGGTTAAGGGCAATGAGCTCGTAGATGAGTCCCATACGCTACCTGGCCGAGGCATTGCGGTTCTTGCTCCGTCAGAACTTAGTAGACCACTTAAAATGGAAACTTCAGAGAGATGGCTAGCCGCTAAAATAGGACTCGTCAACGAATCCAAAACAAAATACATAGTTGCGAGGAAAAGAAAGAGCACAGGGAAACAACCATCAAAGTAGGAAACTACAACTCCCAAAACGTGAACGAATTTGTATATGTATCTAGGTACCCAGATAAATGCCAACAATGAAATGCAACCGGAAATCCAAAGAAGAATAATGGCGGCAAACAAATGCTTTTTTGGGTTGCTAAAGCACTTCAATAGTAAAGCCTTATCCCGAACCACAAAGATAAGAATATATAAAACTCTGATAAGGCCTGTTCTGACATATGCTTCGGAGTGTTGGCCACTTACAAAGGCACAAGAGCTCCTTTGTGAGAGTCCAACATGAGGTTTCAGCGAAAAATTTTTAAAGAATACTTAAAGCAACACCTTAAAACCACAAGCAACAAATATTGCAAAAATTAGATATTAAAATAAATTGTATCCTTCAATTCAGATTTATCAGGATTTATCTTTGTTGTAACATTCAACTAGTAATGGAGGGTCTAGGTCCTTTGGTCCCATTTATAATAAAAAACAAAAAAGAATAAAACTGCTACCATTGACTCAGTACAGTTAGGAAATAAGAACAAGTATTAAAGTACCGAACAAATAAATAATGAAATTCTCTCTAATTGTAAATTTTAAGGTAAAGTAGAGACGCTCTTGAAACTGATTCTATACTACTTCTTACAATTTTTACAACCTGACTTTTGGATTCGTTGACAACGAGTCCTATTTTAGCGGCTAGCCATCTCTATTTTAGAAACTGCATCCATCAGAACTTTACATAACATTGTGTTTTATATGTTTGTATACTTATGTTCTACAGCTCTGGCCATACATATAAATAATCTCACGAGAATAGGTAGTCCTTGGTGATATAAACGATTAGTAAAGTGGCGGTTACCGGTGTCAAAGAAAGAGGAGAAGTTATTTGCCACTTAGTGATAATTGTGCCGACTTCTTTTTACTGGCAGTTAGTGGAGTATGGCAACTGACCTAAGAACTAGTAATGGAAGCTAAATTATACAGAGGGGCAAATTAGAGGGCTCAAGGGCAAATCAACCGACCAAGGACTTACGTTTCCTAACGACTTTGATTCAAGCACCAATACACTATCATTGAAAATAACCAAGATCCGAAATCTACATCTTGCCTATGCTGATATTTAATTAATAGATAATCTTTGTAGATATTAAAACCACTTATACTTCTTCCGTTAAATCACCAATACGTTAGGTAGGTGCTTTCGAAACACACAACTCCTATCATGCACATCAACAAATCTACTAAGAACGGGAAGAATTGTATTCCTATTACCTTTTCTGGTTCATGGATGCTTCTAACTTACTTGTGCAATTACAATGGATGCTTGAGTTGAACGTACTAGTCATATGTCCTATTTGACATAAAATTCATTTTACCAGAAACTAATAAACTAGCTTACAGAGGTTAACTTTCTACTTCAATTCAAGCCATGTCTCAGATAATAAAGCACCGTTTCAGACTCATTAAGCTCACTTAAGTTCTTTGGAAAACAAAAATGACGAAAGATGTTTTGATGACGAAAATTTAAGTCATGTTTGTGGAAAGAAAATGTGCGTACAAGTATGTTGGCAAATCTATAAAATTCTTATCGATTTCTTCCCACCTGAGCAGTGAAGGAAACGAGGACTTGATTACTAACCCTTGATGAGGTAACAGTTGTTAATAAGACAACAGCTTTGGATTAGCATAATATTAAGGAAAAATTACATAATAATGTATAATGTAAGACATAATGCTAACATCTAGTACCTAATATCCAAGAGTGACGAAGTTTGTGAATTCTTCTGCATTCAAGAGTACGTACTTGTTTATGATTAATAGTTTCATTGTGGTGTTGTTTTCTTTTGTAAACAGGAATAAGCGCCATTTAGCAAAGCTATCGAGGAATAAGGTCTGCATCCTGGTCACAAAATATCTGTTCTTGGTTTGATGGATGATTTACTTCTGTTACCTGAAGAACTTGGGAACTATATAACTTCATATCACAATGATCATGAAACCCAATGAAGAAATAGGGCTCGAAGTAAATTCCTTTTGTCCAGAAACTTAAAAATTAGAATTGATAAACTTATTAATATGCCTACCTTTCTACATAGATGTGAAATGAGGCCTGTAGCTTAGAAGCAAGAACAGCATATTAAGATTTTCAACATAAGAATGAATTTAATGAGAATCAATCGCCAAAAAAATAAATAAATAAACGTTAGTCCGATTTGTAGACCGAAACAAAGCTGGTTGGAGGACTATATTTAGGGAGACCTTACATATCACGAGTTTGGATTTCCAGTAATTAGTGAAGAGGGCTGTTAACAACGATTTGAGGTTTCAGCATCGAGCCTTCGGATCAGTTGGCGATTTTAAGATTTAGAGTTTGGCAAGTAACAAGTAATAAGTGGCCTTGGTAAACATTGATTTGTGGTTGCGGCATCTTCGGGTCCGCTAAACCTTTGAAATAAGTATCTATATTATTGTTGTTTTGTGTTAAGTATTGTTATATATTTAAAGGAGCAGCCCTTTGTGATTACAATACATTTTCAGACTTCTATCACTTATCAATACCGGATGACGATTGAAAGTAATCACTATTCATGGCTTAGGCTTATAGTCGACTTTTAGATAATTTCCCATTTATATATCTAATATATAAAATTGTCGTGTCACAGTGTTTGTTACAGGACTCCTCCGAAACGACTTGACCGATTCTTATGAAATTTTGTGTCCATATTCAGTAGGTCTGAGAATAGGATGTAAATTATTTTTCATGACCCTAAGTTATACGTGTCGGTCATTATAATAGGTTAAGCGTCGATCGTAGCATTGACGCTTGATGATGCTGCATTTTTGATATGTTGTAAGGGCATGTCTGAGTAATGTAAATCCAAGTTCGCAACCAAAATAGCGGACGGGTATACTTTTTGTGGCCGAAAAACTTCGAAATGTTCGGAATTATTTCAGTTTTTGGCCTGTATCTCCTAATGGGTGCGTTTTAGGGAAAAACACAAAGAACGATTTTTAAAGAAGATTAAATTTGCTACAATTTGAGCATAATAAGCAACCGGAGTCTTACCTATATATAAAATTGTCGTGTCACAGTGTTTGTAACAGAACTCCTCCAAAACTACTTGACCGATTCTTATGAAATTTTGCTTCTACATTCAGTAGGTCTGAGAATCGGATCTAAACTATTTTTCTAACCCCGTGTCGGCCATTATTATTGATTTTTTGTAATTTGAATCCCCCAATTATGTAATCTTACACGTTTGGTCATCAAAATTATCACCGAGAATGGTGTTGAAGCAGCAATGTTGACTGGAATCTTTAAATGAGAAGTCGTCCTGTAGCCACGTATTCCAATGATACCATTAGAACCCATAATACCGTTCAAAAGGCTTCAATTTGATATAAGCTTGACTTTTGCTATGACCATCAACAAGTCTCAAGGCCAGACAATGTCCATTTGCGGTTTTGATCTAGAACATCCATGCTTCTCTCATGGACAATTATATGTTGCATGCTCACGTGTTAGTAAACCATCTAATCTATTTGTATTAGCGAAAAAATTGGTGGTGGATTAGAGCTCAATTAAATTGAAATAAATAGTTATAATTAAAAAAATATTATTAGCCATAATTAAAAATCAACCATAATATACCTCATTCATCAATCTAATGTTTATATTTTATCAGTTAGGAATTACGTATATTATTTATTTATTATATACTGTACTTAGATATAAGCTGAATAAAATGTAAAATCAAAAATCTATTTAATCCATTGTTTCCATTCATTCAGTTTTTCTTTAAAATTCAAATTTTAACGTAATATATTTTCAAAACTATTTGAACAGCCAATCACAACAATCAGATGAATCCTTCAGTTTATCAAACAATGAATGTGAATCCAGCACCTCGGGTACAACCCCCAACCAACTTTCCTTTACCCGTTAATTATCAATATCAAACTCCAGACCCATATCCAGTCCAAATTCAAAACCCAATCGACATAAATTGTCTCCTGTAATCCTTTCTGAAAGAACTCCAAGAGACTATCAAGCCTCTCATCAACCTGCTCACTAGAATCCTAACCGAAGTTCCACTTAATTACCCAACATGAGCATTAAGCCCCTAGCTATCATCCTATGGAATGCTAATGGACTGCATAACCATCGAGACGAACTTGACTTATTTCTTCATGACAATCGCATAGACATCGCCCAATTGACTGAAAAACACTTCACGAAACGATTATATTTTTACAAACGTGACTACGTCAGTTATAGATCAGATCATCCTGACAATACAACACATGTCGGTTCTTGTATCCTTATCCATAAATCCATACCTCATTCTCTTAATCCTTATACTCCAACTGAGGTCCTTCAATCAACTTCAGTAACCATTTCAACTAGTCCTATCCATATAACATTCTCAGCTGTATACTGTCCTCCTGGTAACTCCCTTTCTTACAACCTCCTCGAATCCTTATTCCGATCCCTCGGACCGCGTTTTATTGCTGGAGGAGACTGCAACACCAAACATCAAGGATAGGGTTGTCGAACATCCAATTCCTGTGGTAGCATCTTATCCCGAATTTCAACCTCTAATAGTTTCTCTATCCTCGAACCCATAAACCCTACTTATTGGCCTACATCGCTTAAAATACGTCCAGATATTCTTGATGTATTTGTTTCCTCACAGATTTCCTGCATTCAAACAACTATGACCCTTTCCCCTGATCACCTTACTCCTGCATGACTTTTCCTCTGATCACAGTCCAGTTCTACTTCAAGTACATTCAATTCCCATTCCTAAGCCCTCTCATCCCAGACTGATTACCGGACGACTAGACTGGGATAAATTTCGATCGAATCTAGAAAATAATTTAGACCTCAAAATTCCGCTTAAAACAAAAGTAGACATCAATTCTGCAATAGAGCAGCATAAAGCATACAGAAGCAATACAAACCAATATAAAAGATCTCGAGTTGTTAAAAGAAAAACGACGGGCAAGAGCGAAGTGGCACCGCACCAGATATCCATCGGACAGGAGTCATTATACCCAACTGACAAACAAATTAAAATCAGAGATCAGAACATTCAAAATTTGTATTACCGTACAGAATATCTCAGTACTACTGGCAAATCCTTATGGAATACCACTAAAAAACTCCTAAAATATAAAAAGTTCAACCATCCACTTTTAACCGAATCCCAAACCTGGTCAAGATCTAATGATGAAAAATCACAAATTTTCGGCCAGCACCTTTTCAACACATTTAACCCTCATCCAGATATCCTTAATCCAACCCACCCTGAGTGCATTGAGGCAGAGTTAAGTATTCCTCTTCAGTTGTCCTCTCCTCCTAAAGCATTCCATCCTTCGAAATATCAAACATTATTCACAGATTACTCGCCAACAAAGCCCCTGGGCACGACCTAATCACATCCCACATTCTAAAACGCCTTCCTCGGAATGCAATCCTACTCCTTACATATATATACACCGCACCAAATACTTTCCTGATTCCTGGAAATTATCTATATTTAAGATGATACCAAAACCTAAAAAAACACCAGAACTCCCATCTTCTTACCGTCCTATAGCTCTCCTGCCCATAATGGGCATAATACTTGAAAATTCATTCTGAAACGTCTTCATCCTATCATGGAATCCAACCAAATAATCCCAGATCACCAATTGGGTTTCAGAACATCGCACTCCACAATCCAGCAATGTCATCGTGTGGTGGACGTTGTCTCATCCGCATTAGAGCGCGAAATGTACTGCACGGGAGCTTTTCTCGTTGTAGAGCAGGCTTTTAATCGATTCTGGCATTCGGGTCTGCTGTACAAACTCCGTAAATTCTTACCTTCTACTTACCTCCTTATTATCAGTTACTACCTCAGTAATAGAACCTTTAAAGTAAACCATAATTTTTCCTACTCTTCCCACTTTACCCAGTCTGGTGTTTCTCAAGGTCCCATCCTATTCACGATATATACAGCTGACATTCCAACCCATCCAAGCACTGTCCTCACTACGTACTCTGATGACACATGTGTGTTATCAGTAAATAACGATCCATTTGTTGCATCCCAATCTCTTCAATCCCATATCTCAAACCTTCAAGAATAGTGTCAAAATTGGAGAGTTAAAATAAATCCTAACAAATCCCACCAAATTACCTTCACTCTTCGCCGTAAACCTACGACGAATTCCTGCCCTACTGTATCCTTTAAAATAATTCCACTGATCCCTGTCGAACAGATACGTTACCTAGGACTCCATCTGGACAAACGTCTCTTGGAATCCTCATACAAGACTGAAAAGACAAGAAACTGCTCGACGATTTCGCTTACTTCAACATTTACTGGACAAACGTTCAAAGCTCCGAATTAATTACAAAAGACTCATTTATATGACAGTTATCAGACACATAGAGATACGGAGTTGAGCTTTGGGGCTCTACTAAACCATCGAATTCATCTCGTATCCAATCCTTACAATCCAAAATCCTTCTTAAAATCCTCAATGCTCCTTATTATGTCACAAACAAACTCATTCATCATGATCTTAATATCCCATATGCTGCTGATTTGGCCCAAGCTAGATACCTATCCTTCCATGAAAAGCTCCATACTCACTTGAATCCGCAAGTCTCTCAACTTGCTTCCCATAATATTCCTGATAACCTTCCGAGGCGTCTGAAAAGAAGAAGGCCTCGAGACCTTCTACTATAGAACTTTATTTAGTGCTATCTATGGGTAGTTTCTCCACAAGTGGTTTTTTTTCATGTTCTTTTTTCATACAGCAGATTTACTTGTTGTAATTGTTATTAATATAGTTCCTAATATACAAGTTTGAACTAATTAAGACTTTTGCTTAAAGAACGTTTAATGTTAAGTAATAATATCCAATATTAGTCAACGAAGTTAATATATGATTTTTTAAGACGATCTTTGTTTTTTTATTATCAACAATTTTAAAAACTTATCGTTTTTTAATTAATTTTTTTTGTCCTCAAATGAGTCGCTTCATTTCCTGAACCATGTTTATAGGAACATTTTAGCTCACCATTCAATCGGCTGTAAAATCCCCAAAGGTTTTTTTTACGACAACCTGTATATTAGCTACTAGAGATTAAGAATTTCATCTTAGTATTTTGACAAAAATGTCAATAACCGAGTGCCCTCTTCAGGAAAATTTCTGATCTATAAAGCATATAAATTAGCAGTAAACTTGAATCAACAGAAATTCAATTTTCTGCATCTGCTGATTTCACCAATCGCTGAATGATCACTACTGTAAATATTTTAATCCAATCGATTTAAAAAAAAAAGAAGGATATCAATGACTTCCCCGCTATAATTTTCCATAAGTCCATGTTGTTTTATAACCAATTTACTTCTTCAACTTAATACTAAGCATATCCTGAAGCGTGCTTCGACTTGTTCTCTTAAAAGCGACTCTTTATCATTAAAATCATTTACGGTTGACGGAAGTTTATTGTAACAGCACTGAAAACAGGAAGTAGGTTTTTCCGGAAAGGGATTGTCCGTAGGCGCAGGTCCCTACGTATTTAGGTCTTATAATACATACAGAATTGTATAGCGGTTAAATTTAACCGGGTTATCACAAGGTGACAAATTAGCTGACATAATACAACATGGGAATTGGAAATCTGAGTCTTGTGATGTGAATATTTTTTCTTCCATTTAGAAATAAATTGTAGGATAACCTGGCATTAAAGGGAGAATAATGTTTCAAAATTTTGGAAAAAGCATTATTATTTAAAACATTTTTCCTGAACACTTATTTATAGTACTTCGCAACTTAAACGAACATCTAATGTCGGTTTAAACGTTGGGAGGGGAAGTTTCAGGTATGGGGACTGTTCTTGGCTATTCCGGAATTTTACTTCAATTTGTATTTATCTATAATACTAAATAGTCGGTTTTGGATAAAACAGTAGTTGGCAGGATTTCATTAAAATATCTTTTAACTAAGACGCCTCCAATTAATGTTTCTGGAATTGTTATATATTGGCCTTTGATTCAATTAGATTACACATTGTTCTGCTTTAAATAACCAGGCAACCAACCTTGACCAACAAGCAACACATTTCTGGAAATAGCAGATTACCGGTCCTACATATTCCTGAAATGGCCAATGAAATGGGTAACGACAGTCCATTTTAAGAATGAAGTTTTAAAAAAAGTTGTGGAAGTTTCTCTGTTTGTTTAATAAGTTGTTTCAGTGGAATCGCGTTTGGGAAGGTAGTGGCAGTTGTACAGAGGTAACCTTCAATTCAACTGTCACAGATCTACTAATCAATTTTGCAATACTCTCCCTAATTGCTGAGTCCTTAGAACTTGATACGCTGATTGAACTTAATCACCTTAAGCACCAGTTAAGGAGTCTGAGACCATCTTCTTGGTTGGTAAACACCTTATATAAAATGGTACCGCACATCAATGTGCTTGCTTGGTCCTTGACTGATAGGCACCATTCAATGACAGATTCCTTGCTTCCTGGTTATCGAAGGTCTGAGAAGGACTCTTCAAAATCTGGGTCAATCTCTTCAGAGAGATCTCTTTACCATTAAGCTTCCTGCGATGCAGAAAATACTGGCATATTCAGTCTCTATTATTGAGAGAACGGGCTGCCGTTAGTGCAACAGGGTACCAGGCCACCCCACTTGATAAAAATATAGGCTGTCACTGATCTTCTTTCATCTGGGTCACTAGCCCAATCTCCATCGCAGTATCTATAAATAGGTCGAACCTTTGATCCATCAAATTTTAGCCTGTTTCACACCTGCCCAGGACGACATTCCTGCATTATCGTTGAATCCGCTCAGACTACCAATCTAATCGGGACCTTCAGAAGTGTTTACTAACAACGAACTTCCCTACTTGTATTCGGAGAACGTTACATATCTTATTGTGAAGGTAATTTTCTTCTAAGGATCATATAACCTCTTTTGTCTTGACACAAATATGCAAGAAGCAGATCTGGGACTGAGTTTAGTTTGGTTCGGCGCAGTGGAAGCGTGCTGGACCCTTAACCTGTTGATCTTAGATTCGATGGATTAAAACCAGAGAGAAGTCCGGTTACGGTTTCTATTTAATTATATTTAACACTACCGACATGGGCATGAAACATAAGAAAAACGGAAAAGATTATACATAACAAACTTATGGTTAAAACAGTGTTGCAACACTGGGTCTACAGGTTAATTGTCCCCTGAACATTCCATCCAGAATGAGGCAATCATGAATGAATTATTAATTATAAATCATTTAATAATTAAAGTTTCATCAAATTTATCCTATTGTATCTGTATTAAATAAAATGAGCATAAATCAACAATCAATACAATACTGCAACTTCTTAAATGAATATTTTGGTACTTAATTGAAATATATTGAATTATATTCCTCTTATACAAGTTTTCAAATAATTGCCCTTGGAAAATACTTTGATCAATCAGCGTTATTTACATATGTTTGGTATTACATTGATATCATATATTATACGTATCTATGAATATTTTTTTAGGACTCACGTCTTATCCTGGGCTGAATTGCACGCCCCCAGCCATGGACGATTTCCCTAAAGACTGGTTCACTGAAGAGGAAAGGGCTGGCGGCGCTGTAGCGCTTCATATTTTAGCATCACTCTACCTTTTTCTCGCACTTGCTTTAGTCTGTGACAAATATTTTGTACCTGCAGTAGAAAGAATATGTAAAGGTAATTATAATTGTTACATTACGATAAAATTATAAAATAATTTCAATTTGAAACGTCTTGAAATTTTAAAATAGTGAATTTTTCATGACCAATGCATGGAACGAAAATACTTCCAATTTTTTTTTTTATGGAAGAATAAAAATAGTTATAAAACAATAGTAAATATGGCTAATCATTGAACTTTTTTTTCACGGCAAGCATATTTAACGCAGATTTAACGCAGAGAGAGTTTGACCAGTTGTACACTCTGCCAGCGACCATCGATCACATCATTTTCATGATACGATACGAGCACATTCTTATAGATCTCTTCAAACATTTCCCTCCTTCCTACAAAACACAATATTTGACCATGGCTGAGACATTTGTGCCCAAAATGGCTAAAGCAATTATTGGTTTGCAGATTTCGCCCTCTTTGAAGCACCGGCCAGAATTAGTCAAAGAAAACAGTTTGAATCAGAACATTAATGAACTTTGGTGCCCCTAGAAGGACGTATTGACACAAATTAATAAATTAATAGATAAATATTTCTACCAACCAACGTAGTCATTATTCTCAAAAGATGAATCATCGGAGATAATAGAAAATTAATATTATTAAATTTAGTTTAAACGAGGGGAGGCCAGAAGTAAATTGCACAAACGACAGTGAATTTTTCAAAGGAAGTCATTCTGTGTGAAAGAATATGGTGGGCAGAGATTCTGTATTAAAGACTTGGTTGTAACAACGCATTATGAAAGTTCAATTCTTGATTCTGGAAGATTTTAAATAGAAAGACACCGAGAAAGTATTGTCAGAAATTTTTTGTTCAAAATACCTGTTTAAGATGTGCGAGCGAAAAATAAGAATCTTACCAAGAGATTTTGTAAGGAAAAAATATTTTTGTGTAGAAGTGAAGGAAGGATGTCTGGAAGAGTTTAATTTTACATGATTTTGGTCTTGACCTTTGAATTTTATTATTTGTACGCGATTTAAGTAAGTAGTTCTGAAACGTCGTGCAATTGCATCTCTTTACTTCATCAGTTCTTGGATGAATTAAAGAGTATTAATCTCCATAAACTTAAAGGTTTTGAAAGGTTTTTAAGGAGAGTAGATAATTCAACCATATCATCTACAGTACTGCAGGAATTAATGGTTCTTGAAATATTAGGTCAAGTATAGGACTAATATTCTTAGTTGTCAAGACGGGAATTTACTGTAATGTATTTATTATGTAATGTAGTTGTATTGCACTATTTATGATATAGTTATTCGTCGACCACTGCACTCCTTAAACGCCTAAATGTCCAATACATTTGCAGCAGTATCAGATTATATCAATGTACTTTGGTTTCCTAAACAAATGGGGATTAAACAAAAAGTTAAAAACTTGCAATAACTTAAGATTGTGTGACAAATAAATAATATCAATGTTATTTTTCAAAGTTATCTTCATATTGAAACATAGAACTTTTTCTTCCTAATTTTAAATCCATTTCTTTAATTGTTTTCAGCACTGAATATGTCCAACGACGTTGCTGGAGCGACCTTCATGGCGGCGGCTACTTCGGCGCCGGAGCTTTTTGTGAATGTAATAGGAACGTTCATTACGGAAGGTGATATTGGGATTGGGACGATCGTGGGATCAGCAGTCTTCAACATCCTCGCAGTGGCAGCTTGCTGTGGAATCGGAGCCGGCATGGTATATGGGGAAACTTCTATCTTGCTCATCGGACACCAGTTAGTGCTGCGAGTCACTAACCTAGGGCTTAAATACCTATCCTCCAACTTCTAGTTTCACTTTGTCAAGCCCTTTTTAATTCAATAAAATGAAACGGACTTTATGAATCACTCGCATGATTATATTATAATTGTCGGTTTAAACGAGGATTTTCTCAAATATGGTTACTTTATTAGTTTTTGATTGATTGATTTGTAAATGCAATAAAATCACTTATGGGAGTGAAGTAATTTATTCGTGCAAATTTCTCCAATTAATTTTTCCAGGTGCTACACGAAATATCAGTTATGATTGAATGATAAAAGATCCCTAACAATCCCTTCGAAAACACTACCCAATTTATTTGAATCATAATATTAAAAAATATGAGTAAAGAAGAGATATTGTTTGTTGGGCATCTGATCCATACTCAATATGTTTGAGGTTTAAACTTCATATTATTAATTATTACACGTGCATCACGACTTCCTATGAAGGGCCTTGGGTACCTAAGAGAATTACTGTTTCTAGGACAACGGTTGTTCAGAGAGGTAATTTGTCCGAGATTACCCACAACCGCCAGGTTTTTGCCCCAATTAAGGGTAAAACCTTACCGAGACTTCGGCACGGCAACTCAGCCCTGTACCACTGAGCTACTTCGCTATCATTCATTTATTTCTTTATATATACGACCCTGCCCCGCCACTAAGACTATTCATACGTTAGCTTCAGTTAGATGTTGAATATTTCTCCGTAGCGAACCATCTTGGTTACTCTCCGTCCATATTTAGTCGAACCACTGCCCTATCCCGCCTATCTCCAAGGCCTTTTTGTACGTGTTCTTCTTCCTCATTAGCCAAGGAAGATCACAATATATCAGACCACCGGCTACTCCCACAACTGATTGACCTTCAATATTTGAAAGGTTGTAATACTTGATCTTCTAGAAGAAACTCTGTATGTATCGCAGCTCACCCGAGGTACTGTTTAGTAAATAACATTGGCCCATATCAGAACTACTTTGTTTTTTCCTTTCCAAACATGTTTTAATTATAATCACAATGGTAAGTAACTGCCCTCGTATTAGTCTTAACGGTTTCCTCCATTCTTTTCGTTACTCGTGGATATCCTCGGGAGAGAAAAGATGTCATTGTTAATACTAGTTCGCTCTAGTGGTTCTGTAAACTCATCTCTTCTCTTTCGATCTTAGTCACACTAAAGATAGTTCTACCTTCATTTGTGTATCTCTCAGCCGATAATACACCAAGTCCCACATCGACCAAGCATCATCTTCCAGAGTTATTTAAAATTTCAAAAAATCACCACATCTGAACTTTTCTCCTTGAGTTCTTGCTTGGGTTGTAGTTGGCTAGAGATCGCTGTCTAGAGAAGGCCTACTTTCCTATTTCTTACTTAATACACCACGTGATCGTCTAAAACAGCTAAAATATATAGATATCCATGTCACATTACCCACGTTTTTCTCAAATTGCTTTGAACTGCTCCATTCAGTTGAATAGTCGGGAACCGTTATAAAGCCAAAATATGTTTCACACGATCCCTGTTTCCAGTTTACTTTCGATGTATATCGCTCCTATCCAATGAAATATCCTGTACCCAATGAAATATTCAGTTGGGTAGGTTGTATTCTTATATCATTAATAAAATGTTACTATTTATTAAGCAAATTAAATAGTTTTTGGACTCCTATTTGAAAAGCATAAATAAAAAAAAATTGGCGATATACTTGATCGATAGCCTTTTCCACATCACTTATGGCCATTCCTGTACGATTATTAAGAATGGA
The DNA here is from genome assembly GCA_037127475.1 of Arma custos. NCBI lineage: Eukaryota > Metazoa > Arthropoda > Insecta > Hemiptera > Pentatomidae > Arma > Arma custos. Next base: position 94,455,430 of record CM073764.1, read on the forward strand.
GTTGTGTGTATATTATCTGTTACTTGTAAGGGTTATAATAACCGAAGCCAATCTTATAGTTGGATACAAAAGTGTTTTCCATGATATTTACTATTCGGGTTTGGATTATTTTTACAGTCACTTTGTATAAAAATTTATAAGTTAGAGTAAGGCATGTTTTTGTTGTTCCATTACGGATCGAGTGTTTTATTTATATTCTTTTTAATATCTCTGAAATACAGAGTTATGAGTTAAAGTTGGAGAGTTTATATTAAAATTCTAATAAAATGACTTATCATTTAAAACAAAATGATTAAAATACATTTATAAGGAAAAATTTTTTTTATTTTATACAAATAAATGTATATAAATTTTAATTAATTATCTGATTTTTATAAATTAAATCAAATTTTAATGAAATTAAAGTTAAAATTTAACTTTAAGTTAAAATTGTATTAAAATTTAAGAGTCATAAAACTATAAACTTTTATCAAATACAGTAACCTATTCGTTTTTCTACAGGTAGTTCCTCTGCACTGGTGGCCGTTAACAAGGGATTGTTTAGCATATGGTGTCACTGTTACCATCTTGATTTGCATCATTCATGATGAAAGAGTGGAATGGTACGAGGCTCTCATTTTGGTATTACTTTATACAGTTTATATTGGAATAATGTATTGGGACAAGAAAATACAAGGCTGTACTAGAGGTTTTCATGAGGACAAATCGGATCAGCAAGCGTCACCAGGTAGGAAACTGTTTTATATTTTCCCTTTAAGGAGGTTAAATCTCTGTGTATTTCTTTCATATTTCCCGCGATTATATCTTAATCCGATAGGCGGCTCAGAATATTTCAATAAAACTTTCTTCAAGTCCTCTTTAAATCCTTTAAGCATAAAATCTTTTCGAAATTTATAATTTTAAACTAACAAAAGGGGTTCCCATGTTCGCCTAGTGGTGAATCAACGGCCTTTGTTCCATTGTTTCTTCCCAATTAATTCAATTTTTACGAATAAAGTTGGACTAATTAAAATGGGTTCAAAAAATTTAATGGATTGGGAAGAAAATAAAATAATACACTCTGTTCACGATCACTAAAAAGATTTTTATATTATAAAAACATTTTTAGGACTTCAAAATATGTATAAATGATACAAAAGACACTTAAACAGCATAAAATAAAATTGTGTTCTATCATTGGTGGTATAATGTTCAGAAATTATATATGGCACATTGATCCCTAAACGATTTTCCATTACAATTATTTGGTATATTCTAATGGATTCTATATTTTGATCCATTTATTTCGCTTAATGTACATTTAAGTTGTTTATCCTAAAATAATCCTTACATTTATTACTCAGAAAAACCTAATGTTCACCAGTAAATCGTACTTTTTATTGCTTCCACTAACAACATTAATGAGTTTAAATACAATACTACTTTCCAGAATAAATATATCGGAAATATTTGTTTTTTTGATGGGTAATTTTGTCAATAATAATTATCTAAACATTTGTTTTTAAATTTATTTTATTGTTATATGATATTATTTTTTTAATATTTTATTTGAAAAAAAAAGATATGAACAGTACCGGTACTCGAACCCGGGTCTCCCACCTGTCCTTGGTGGTGCTTTAACCATCTCGGCCATCCTGGTTCGCTTCTCGGTCAGTCATATCCCGCCTTTTCACTGATCCTATATCTCCGTGTTCTCGAACTTTGCGATGTATACACGAGGAGAAAGTTAATTGAACATTACTTTTATTTTTGTATCTTGTTGACTTAAGTCATTAAATATTATTATAATTTATTTTATTATTATATGATATAATTTTTTAAATATTTTATTTGAAAAGAAAAGATATGACCAGGACCGGAACTAGAACCCGGGTTTCCCACCTGTCCGTGGTGGTGCTTTAACCATCTCACCCATCCTGGTTCACTTCTCGGTCAGTCATATCCCTTCTTTTCACTGATCCTATATCTAAAAGAAGGGATATGACTGACCGAGAAGCGAACCAGGATGGCTGACATGGTTAAAGCACCACCAAGGACAGGTGGGAGACCCGGGTTCGAGTACCGGTTCTGTTCATAATTCTCCAGTTAATTCAATGTAGGAGATTGTTTGTTTTAACGTTGGTTATTTTGTTTTAACGTTTTCAGAATCTGGTGAACTCAGGATTGGAGAACCTCCACAACAAAATGGAAATGTTAAACAAGCGGTCACTGTAGAACCAACTTCTACACCAGACCATCAGGAAACAGGATGTAAAATATTATCAATAAAGTTCTTATCTTACATAAAACAGAAGGTCTTTAAACAGCCATTAGAGTTTCAATTTTGTGTTTCGAACTATCTATCGAGGGGTGATAGGTTATAAAAGTAGGGCTCGAAAAATGTGTAGGTACCTAGATGTAGGAGACGTGAAAACAGGATGATAGAGCTAAGGATATTGGCTTTGACGACACAGAATGAACATCACTTATCTCTGGTGTTAAAGGCGAACACTTAGTGGACAAAATAAGCACAGTTCGCACTCAGTACAAATACCCTAAGAAGTATTTCCCTCTAGGATTCACCCACAATATAACAGGGAACGGTTATGTTCAATAATGATTTTTAAAATATAATCAGCTCTAAGTCTACAGTTAACGAATTCAACCAAAAGTATTAAGTTAAATATTTACTTTCTTTAGAAAAGACTAGTAGAGAATAGATTCATAATATTAAGAGTACATCTTACCATACTTCTTATTCTATTGGCCATAACACACAAACCTAGTGTTACAAAATATATATTTCGACTACTTGTTTTTAGTATTACGTGGGGATAGCGATTGGATTCAAAGAGTGAGAATTAGCAAGTTAAATGAGACTAGTCGTAGTTAATGAGATTAGAGATATTATAAGAATAAATAAATAATTAGTGGCCATAGCCATAGATGCGTTCTGACCATTGAGTTAATTTTATAATTGTTGTATAAATTCTAGTTATCTCAGGTATTTCATGGATGAGATTGAGATACTATCTGTTTTGTGAAAGTTTATGGTCTGTAAATGTTCGATCGTAAGTTAAGCATCGCCTAGCGTACTCCTGAGTGAGCACGAAAATCTTCGCCTAAGGTAATTCCAACAACAACCTTGGAGTGTATCTGGTTTATCGCCATTTGAATCACTTTTACGAGATTGTGCAGGATTTTAGGTTGGCCCAATATACTATTTAAAGAATTCTTGTTCACGTTATTAACTGCTTGTTTTGCTACGAGTAGGTTCATATTAAATCCATAACATTTCTCCATTGATTCTCATACTACATTAATTTGGCCCATGGTGCATTTCCGGAATCTGAAACCATGTTAGTAATCTTGCAGAATTTCTTGAGAGCAGGTTTTAATTTAAATATTTTTAATATAAGGTATGAGTATCTTGTAGAGGGCTCTTAGTGAAGTTATTACTCGATAATTCGAGAATTTCTCTTTAACGCTTTTTCTCCACTTTAGTGAATCTATCCTCCAATCAGCAAGCATCTGCTCACTGATCCAGACCCTGCATATAAGGTCATAAGCATGACTTGAATGATCAACAAAAAATGAATAATAGACTAATCATTCATGCAACCTTGTAAAACTGTACAACAGGTGCTCATCCTTGTAATACTACTATTTTTCAGAAAAGCATTATTATCAACTGTTCTGATATTTCTCAATTTTTTTTTTTTTAGTAAAGGCAAACAGTCTTACTTTTAAGGAATTTTAAGCTTAATTAAAAAAAACCAGGTGGATAAATAGGAAAATCATTCGAGAAGCTATTCCTGACAATGAATCTTAATTGACATACACTTGTACATTGGTATAAATTAAAAATGCAGCAATGATATTACTATATCCACTATTTCAAATTTTAGACCTCATTACATTAATTATTTTTTGTAACATCTTTGGGTGTGTTATATTCAAGAAAAGACATGACACTTTACACCTATGGATGCTATTTAAAATTATAATGATTACCATTAATTCTTCTAAAATCTCATATTTTACATTTACATTAATTTTAAGGAACATCTGACATTCATTTATGGTTTTGATGTTCAGTAATTTCTTTTTTTTCTTTTTTTTTTATTGTTCCAGTGTGGGAAATAGTGAGCTTTCCATACAGAAAAGGTATTGTAAGAAAATTAGCTTGGGTTCTTGTCTTGCCTATACACACTGTTTTTCTGATTACCATTCCTGATTGTGAGAAGCCAAGATTCAAGAAGTGGTTTCCAGTAACATTTCTGATGTGCATTATATGGATTGGCTCTTTATCATACATGGTCGCATGGATGATTACAATCGTGGGTAAATATAATGTATTTTATCTAGTATCATATGGATAGATTGTTTTCATGTTTTTTTTTTATTTTTAATTCCTTCTTGCTCACTATATTATAGTTAATACAAATCAATAATTGTAAATATTACATTTAAGAAAAATTGAAGGTACAAGGTTTTTTCATGTTGGCCATATTTTATATAATATTTATACATAATATTTAAGACAAGTTTACAAATTGTTCTGACTAAGGCATAACATAAATTGTTGTTTTTTTAATCATATTTTTTAAATTTATTTATTAGTTAATATGGCAAGAGTGTAATAAAATAATTAAAGTGATCACCTGAATTGGTTGTTTTGGTAAACCAATTTGTGGTTAAAGGATCATCAGAATTCATACCAAGTGGTTGTGAAAAGGAAGTGATTTGTTACTTTCTATTTCAATGGTGAAAGTTCTATGTACTGAAGTCAGTAACTAATTTAATAAATAAGATATTTTTGAACGTATTAGACACAAAAAGAAAAAAAAGAGACCTGGAACACATGTATAAAATAACTACATAAAGGAGAGAGTAAAAAAAAAGTTATTGAATTTTTAAAATTATTGGATGTATAAAACTAGCATCCTCCTACCTAAATTTGGCTGCAGGAGCCTGTTTTCGGCATCCACCATTACATCTAATTGCCTTGTGATCAAATCATCAATAAAATACAGGGATAAATACTTCTTTCTTTCTTTCAGTCAACGCCCGTTTGTGGCCTTACGGCCATCCGACGCTGTGCCGCCCAGTGCAAACAAGCTCACCCCTTCATTGTTGCCTCACAAGTGACGTCCCTGTCTCTAAGGCCATAGCAGGTCGTAAGGTGTTCTGCAGTTCCTTCAGCATTGGAACATAAGGGGCATAATGATGAGTCCACCACCCCAATTCAATGGACTCACCATTAAATAAATACTGAGTTGAATTAAAATATGACCAAGGTTTTGAAGTTGACTGAAAGCTAGGCATAAACTGCAATGTTTTAAATAATTTACCAGGGTTATTGTGAAGGATGTGTGATCACGCTGATCCTCTACTGCCATAAATTGGGGATTATTGACCTGAAACCATTTATCTTGCTTAAAATACAATCAAAAGTGTAGATCAGGCGGAGGGCGAAAACGGTTGAAATTAAGCTTGACCGTGTTTTCCTTCTTGGTAGCCCCACAAACTACCTAGAATTAATGATACCCATGCCCATCCATTTAAATAAACATACCAAAATACTGTGGGTATCTACGATACCAGGTCTGCAAGTTTAAAATGTCGTTTTAATTCCAATAGAATGCGCTCTTAGCCTATTGAAGGATTTGCTTATCTCTAAACGCTATTTTGTTTGTTAGTCATTTGTTTACAAAAGTCAGTTGTTTTTAAGTCGTTTACGTGGACGTATCATACCTTTCTTTGGTGTTAAAAATGTCTAATTTTAAGCCAAATAAAGAGCATTTGCGGCATGTCATGATTTTCTTATTCAATCAAAAGAAAAAGGCATCTGAATGTCATCGAATTCTTGTTGAGACTTATGGCGATCTTGCTCCAACCGTCAAGACATGTGAACGTTGGTTTCAAAGTTTCAAACGTGGTGATTTTGATGTTACTGATAAAAAACGAGAAAATCGACCAAAAAAGTTTGAGGACGTCGAATTGCAATCTTTATTAGACGAAGACAATACCCAAACCCAACAAATGATGGTAGAACAGTTGAATGTCACTAGACAAGCCATTTCCGATCGCCTGAGAGCTATGGGAAAAAGGTTGGAAAATGGGTTCCACATGAATTGGACGAACGACAGATGGAAAAACGAAAAATTGTGTGCGAAATGCTGCTTTTACGCCACGAAAGAAAGGGTTTTTTGCATCGAGTTGTAACTGGCGATGAAAAATGGATTTATTTTCAGAATCCCAAACGAATAAAATCATGGGTAACGCCAGGACAACCATCCACATCGAGTGCAAGACCGGATCGTTTTGGGAAGAAGACAATGCTGTGTGTGTGGTGGGATCAGAAGGGAGTAGTCTACTACGAGCTTCTCAAACCCGGCGAAACAGTCAATACCGACCGCTACCGACAACAAATGATCAATTTGAGTCACGCATTGATCGAAAAACGCCCAGAATGGGCTCACAGGCACGCCAAAGTCATTCTTCAGCATGATAACGCTCCTGCACATTCAGCCAGATTGACTAAGGAAACGATTTCTTCGCTTGGTTGGGAACTCCTACCCCACCCGCCGTATTCACCTGACCTGGCGCCTTCTGATTATCACCTATTCTCATCGATGGGACACTCATTGGCTGAGCAACACTTTAACAATTTGGAGGATGTAAGAAAATGGCTCGATGAATGGATTTCAAATAAAGATGAAGCATTCTTTTGGAATGGTATCCATAAATTGCCCGAGAGATGGACAAAATGTGTAGAAAGCGAGGGCCAGTACTTTGAATAAAATATATTATACTTTTTTTTGTAAATTAAATTATATTTTAAGAAATAAACGACATTTTAAACTTGCAGACCTGGTATAGGCTCCAGCAGTTCCCAAGACAGCTGCATCATCCTCTATGAAGAGTTAGATGCCTATGAGAAAATCATTGTTGCGGTATATTCCCATCATGGTATTTTGACAGAAGGCGGCAGATGACTATCTCCGGAAACAGAATTAATTTTAATATATTTTGGTTCACACTTATAGTTATAAACCTATGTCTTCTTTTTTAATGTTATAATACTGTTTTTATTTCAAGGAGATACTCTGAAGATTCCAGACTCTGTAATGGGCATAACATTCTTGGCTGCAGGCACTAGTGTGCCTGAAGCTGTATCTAGCGTGATTGTTGCTAAACAAGGTACGATTTTTTTTTTTATGTTACAAAATACCAAAAAGAAAAATAGATTTCAATATGTTTATTCGTTCATATCGGTATTATATCAATTATTTTGATATTTACTTCCTATTTTAATATATTGTATAAATTAAAAAAATTATATGTTTATTATTACTAACTCATTAGAAATGATTAAAGTTTTATTACAGTTGGTTTCATGTAGAATATACCATTTTCAAATAAACAATATGGGGAAGGAGGAAAAGTGTTGCCTAAAATAGCAACACCTATTTGGTAGTATCATTCACCTTATAAATATTGGAGCTTCTGCACTAGGAAAAATAGGTTTTATGTTAAACGTTGTTAGTTTTTCTTTAATTATACAGTATCATGTTGACCAGTATTACCAACATTTTTTTTTTCACTGATTATTTCCCTCCCATTATCCTCATCTCCCATTATCCCATTCTCCTTTCAGTGTCATTTAGGCTATAATTAATGAAAGTTTTGTATGTATGTAGGCTATAATTTATGTAGTTATGTATGTTGTTTGGCTCCCAACATGGGAAAACATTCACCTCAAGCTAGTTCCCAATGTTGACAAACAAAATGTTTTAGAATAATTTATTTTATTGTTATATGATATAATTTTTTTAACATTTTATTTGAAAAGAAAAGATATGACCAGGACCGGGACTCGAACCCGGGTCTCCCACCTCTCCGTGGTGGTCCCTAAACCATCTCGGCCATCCTGGTTCACTTCTCTTTCAGTCATATCCCTTCTTTCCACTGATCGTATATCTCCGTGCTCTTGCAATTTGCGATGTATACACGGGGAGAATGTTAATTGAACATTACTTTTATTTTGGATCTTGTTGACTTAAGTCATTAAATATTATTATAATGTAAAGGAGATAGTTGGGGGGTGCAGTCAAAAAGAACACTGAATAAGTTATAAACTTATAATTATGTGCCGACATTTCGACCTACAGTGTAGGTCATCTTCAGGGAGAATTTGGAGAGCAAAGTCGTTAGATGTAGCGGCTGGCTAGCAATGGATGTAGGATAGATTTTGGAGATGAGGGAATTTTGGTAAAGGGATTTAAATTTGGAGATAAGTTGGTGTTTTTTACGTGACCTAGTTATGGAGAAAGTGGATGCAATAAGAATTGAAAGGTTGTTCATGTGATCATGGGAAAGGTGACTGGTTAAAAATTGGGTGAGGGAAGAAATACGATGGTTCAATGAGTGGATGTGTAGAATATTCTCAAGTATTTTAAGGTTGAGAAGAGATTTTTTTAAATTCTAAAGAGAAAAAACATAATGATGAATTTAGGGATTTAGAAGTGGTAATGTGATTGAGGGCATTAGTTATAAAATTAGGAAAGAGGGAGTTAGATCGGCATTTTAGGAGGAAAATACGATGTTCCAAATGATGAGCCAAATGTTTGTGAAGGAAGCATAAAAGGTTGATGTGGGATTTTAGGTTTGGAAAAGAAGATTTGATAGAGGAGAAGGATAAACCCGGCGATGGAGTAGTAGAGATAAGAGGAGGAGAGGCAGTTCCATCATATTTAGGAAAGTTATGACGATTGAAAGTAATTTCGTTAGGAGAGACAGTAGAGAGGCGAAGTAGTGGTGGGGAAGCAGATGTATGATAATAACTAGAAGAATGGGACGTAGAAGAGCGATCTTGAGGAGAGGGCGATGAAGTCTGATGATGGCTGGAAGAAGAGTTACTCGACAGGCGAAGTTGTGGCGCAGAGGTGGAACAACGGAGAGCAGGAAGATTTTGATTCTGTATTCGTGCACTGCGACGTAAAGGTTGGGAGGAGAAGTTCTGTCGTAGGCCCCGTTTATGGTTCTTCATGTTAATGCATGTATGAGATGAAAATAGTTGACTGGATGATCTAATGTAAAGGAGATAGTTAAACGTCGGCACATAATTATAAGTTTATTACTTATTCAGTGTTCTTTTAGACTGCATCCCCCAACTATCTCTTTACATTAGATCATCCATTCAACTATTTTCATCTCACTCAAATATTATTATAATTTATTTTATTGTTATATGATATAATTTTTTAAATATTTTATTTGAAAAGAAAAGATAAGACCAGGACCGGGACTTGAACCCGGGTCTCCCACCTCTCCATGGTGGTGCCTTAACCATCTCGGCCATCCTGGTTCACTTCTCGGTCATTCCCACCAAGGAGGGGTGGGAGACCTGGGTTCCTGGTCATATCTTTTCTTTTCAAATAAAATGTTTAAAAAATTATATCATATAACAATAAAATAATTTTTAATAACATTTAATGACTTAAGTCAACAAGATCCAAAATAAAAGTAATGTTCAATTAACATTATCCCCGTGTATACATCGCAAATAGCGAGAGCACGGAGATATAGGATCAGTGGAAAGAAGGGATATGACTGACCGAGAAGCGAACCAGGATGGCCGAGATGGTTAAGGCACCACCACGGAGAGATGGGAGACCCGGTCCTGGTCATATCTTTTCTTTTCAAATAAAATATTTAAAAAAATGTTTTATACTTTTAGCTGAAATAAATGATGCATTTATTATTATTAACGATAAAACATGTTGTCAAATACGAGTCAAAATTACTGTATTTTTTTTAGTTTAATTATAGTATAAACTGATTTAATGTTTTTTCTAGGCCATGGATCAATGGGAATATCAAATTCCCTTGGCTCAAACACGTTTGACATTCTTCTCTGCTTGGGTCTGCCTTGGTTTATAAAAGCATCATTTCTCCCTACTAGTGCAGGAAACCATTTTGTAGGAATTAATTCTCGCGGTCTTGAATATTCCGCCATATCACTGCTGTCTACCCTTTTGATGCTGTACATAGCGTTTGCAGCTAATAAGTTTAAACTGGATAGTAAGGTGAGAAAGCTATTTTTATTATCTCAAAATATTTTTTTTATTCTCAAGTGATTTTGAAATGTATTTAATTAAAACATTAATTATTCATATTAATAAGTTAATATACTAGACTATAAGGAGTATTTCATGAAAAACATTGGTCAGGGATATGGTCAATGAGACGGCAATAATATGTTAACAAACAGATTTCCTAATGCATATCCTTTAATTTGTTGCATATCAATCCCTTGAAAACTCTCCATCCTAATTTTGACCACATTGCACTGCATTCCTTAGCATGATGTTATGGGAATCAAATACCTAATGCATCACTTCCCTCGATACTTTTCCATTTTATGTGCAAATTTCCATAAAAGTCATATGCTCTGGAATGCATAATACTTTGACGATTTTGGTCTGTTCCTTTTCCTGATTTTTGTTGGCTTCAAGGGTTTTATGACACAAAGATCTATTGAAAATTCCAAAATGGAAATTGGGGCAGATTACAATACTAAATGGTAAGGAAAGTAATATTTAAAAATTAAAACAATTAACAAAAAATTATAAATAGTAATATGACGTAAGTCAACAAGATCCTAAAATTAAAGTAATGTTCAAAGAACATTTGTCATCGTGTATACATCGCAAAAATTGCGAGAACAGGGGGGCATGGGATCAGATAAGAGAATGGATATGTCCCGACTGGGAGGTGACTCCAGTAGCTCAATTGGTAGAGTGCAGAGAGACAGACGACCCGGGTTCGAATCCCGGCCGGGGAAAATGTTTTCTCTTCAAAATAAAAATATTTAAAAATTAAAACAATTAATAAAATATTTATTTTAATCTATGAATTTCTGTGTTTATAAAGATTGTTTCTTTTTTTTAAAGTACTAATATAGCTTTTGTATGTTATCAATTTCTGTTATTTCGTGATCACATCATAAAATATATTTTATTGTATACTATAAATAAAACCCTGTAAATTATAAAATTACATCATAATTTATTTCTTTAGACTAATATCAGTACAAAAAAGGTAGATTAATAAGAATTTGTTTTCACAGGTTGGACACACATGTCTTCTCATGTATTTACTCTTTCTGGTACTAGCAACTCTTATAGAACTTAATGTGTTTTTTACTGTAAATCTTCCCACATGTGGACGGTGATCATGGGTTTAAATTTGTTTCCTTTTAAATTTTAACGATGAACATGATTTTTGTAATCATGATTTTCTCATGTTACTAGAAATGATGATAAACAAAAAAAAGAGTGCGGAATGAGTTATTGATGGGTTCAATCCATTAATTTAAAAAAAAAAAGGACAACAAAAAATAGTAAAAGATAAATACATAAATGACTAAACCTAAGGACCCATACTATGATGTATAATATTTCCATTGTACATAAAATAATGTATGTAAAGTTATTAAATATAAATACATAAATATTTATACATAAACAACGAGTAAGACATTGTACATTAAGTGAAATCCCTCAAAACTTATATTTATATTTTTGTTACAGATTTGCCAATAGAGTAAAAAAAAATTAACATTTGAATTCTTATATAGTCTTGTTATTACGAGTGAGTGTGTATATGTATATACATATACATGCTTATTTATAAGTACATAAGTATGTATGAATAATTTATTTATATATGCATATATACATGTGTTTATGTGTGTGTATGTATTGTGTGTTAATATGTGTAAACATTTGTATGCATTTTTTATTTTTAAGTTATCAAAAATTATCATATAATAACATCAAAATATATATATATATATATACTATATATACTATATATATTTTATATAATATATATATATATATATATATATATATATATATATATATATATATATATATATATAAAATATATTCATAAAATCAATTTATTTAAATAGTTTCTTACAGTGTAATTTTAAGCAATGTGTGATTTATGTTTGTATGTACATACACAATGTGAAAAATCAAAACAATGCTGATTCTATGAAACAATTAATTGAACTTAAAGCATATCACTCTTGTTCCCGTTAAAAAAATTTATTTTATCTTTTTTTTTTTAAATTTATTTATTTATTTTGTTTAACTTATTTACTGTATCAACTTCAAAAATAATCCAGTAATATAAATTGAAAATAAATAAAAATAAAAAATTAAGTATATTATTAGTAAGAAATAATAAGTTTTACTAATTTCTGGTAAAATAGGTATGTCAAATATGGAATTCAAAAGACATTTTCATTTATTTATGGATGTATCTTATTAAAATTAGCAGAAACATCAATTAATTGTTTTTATTTTGAGTTAATGATCTGGTTTATTATTTGTAATTTTTTTCATTTATAAAATGTAAGGTCTGGATGCACACTTCATTATATTAGAAATTATATATTATTTTACTTGCACTATTCTTCTATTGATCACTTTTACATTTACACAATCTGAACAATAGAATGAAACGTAGAACATGGTGGGCAAATGCATGTCGAGTAAGCTAATGAAACAAATCCTAGCTGCAGAAAATACTTAACATTTTTTTAGGACAAATATTTGTTTTCAAAATAACTAATTCCAACTATCTCAATTGACTAATTCCCTAAAGTTTGAGGAAACATATAATTAATATATTTTATATTATTATTTACTTTATATTATGTCTCTTTGTCGCAGCCCAACTATGGAATATCATACTGTCAGATTCTTAGGCCTTATGGATTGGGAAACAACCATATGTTTTATAATAACAGTGATTTTTTTTGTATAATTTCTTATTTAAATAACTAAAGTTTTCTAAATTCACAAATCATTAATATTTTTAATCGTCTTTATATAATGGTTGTTTTAAAAGGTTTTTCACTTTTCATTTTGTTTTTTACCTACTGAATGTAACTTTAATTTATTTTACTGATGCATCTCTTAGCTTTTCTAAGTTAAATTTTAGCTGTAAATATTTTCTTAGTATAAACCATCCTTACTTTAATAAATTTGAATTATTGAAAAATAAAATGTGTTTTAATGTTAGTTATTACTAGATTAATATAATGTTAAAAATAAGTAACTTTGTATATTTATTATTTCATAAATATACTGATAGATTATTTGGTTTTTTTTTTCTTATGTTTATTAGTCTTCAGGATAACACCCTAAGTTTTTTTCTCCAGTTAAATCTTATTATCCTTATTGATAAGAAAGTGTATAATTAATCTTTTATCTCCAACAATTTTCTTATCACAAAACTAAGTTGCCTATTAGAGCAACTTTTGCTGATTCTTTCTTTTACATACAATGAATTTATCCTCGACCAACTCCATAGTATCTACTGCCTGATAAGAAAACCACTATTCAAAATCTACTGTACACTGCATGAATGAATGATGAATGGGGAATGAATGATATGTAATCTTGCTGATTTTTGACACATCTAGTGGCCACAAATGTTATTCTAGCAGCTGCAGAAGAGAGAAGCCCTCATAAACTTATACAACTCTATTAGAGTCAAAATATTAGAGTTTAGAGTCAAAATGTTCTGTAGTCCTCTGTAGAAAAAAAAACATGACAACAAATTTAAGTAGACAAGGTATTAGAAGATATCCTAGAGAAATATTTACCTAATAACATTTGGAAAAGGATAGATATAACTTTTGATTACTCAAATACCATGATTGATGGCCTCTTAAAATGAAGTGATACTGGGAATATTGTAGTAGATAGTACGCATATCAGGGAGAAGATTCATTAATGAATAAGTTTAAAACACAGAAGTTTTGACAAGTTGTTCAAGAATTGGTGAAATCTAAAAAAAAAATAAGATCATCAGAGAAGATATTCTGACATTGAGTGAACGATTTGGGTTAATTTTAGATAATATTTCTCATATAGCTCAGTCTAAAAAAATTGGTTACCTGACTCATAAACAAAGCCCTATCACTCTCAAATTGAAAAACTGATTGATTGGGTTAGGTTGGAGTGGAATAAGGTTCTCTAATATTTAAGTATATGCAGTTCATTCAATTCTGACCAATCTATATATTTATACTTGGCATAGTTACCCCTTAATTTGAAATTAATTACACAACTAGGACTTTGAAATTAGTATTTTAGTTTAATTACAAATTTAACTAAATTAAAAAATATATTATGATTAGTACATTTATTGATAAAAAAAAGTGAAAACGCTGTTTTACTAATTAAAAATGTCAACCTGCTTGTTGGGTAGTTGCCATACTTTTGTAGTTTTCTTACAAATCTTAGTTTTGAGGTCGACATTTTTGATTTTCAGCCAACTGCAACTGCAGCCAATGGCAAAGTATGCCCGATTCCCAGCCAGTACTCTTCTTCTGATTTCTTCTGTTTCATCTAGTTTATCGTAGATGACAGAGCCAAGGTATTGGAAGCTTTCACCACCTCGAAGGTATGTATACGTAGAATTGTTGCTGGCAAATTTGCTGATTCTGCCTTACTCTTCTCAGCACCATCAGTTTCGTTTTTTCCTCATTTATTTTTATCCCTAACTTTTCTGCTTCCGACTGAAGCCTTTGCAGATTGTCCTTAATACTAGGTAATGTCCTTCCAATAATTACCACGTCATTTGCATAGGCGAGTACCTGCGTCAGTCGATTAAAATATTCCCGCCTCCAAGTAATCCTGCTCTTTCCATAACTGCCTGCAGGGCAATGTTGAATAGTAAAGGGGCAAGAGGATCTCCTTGTCTTAGACCATTTTTTATTTCAAACTGTTCCCACAGTCCCCCTCTAATGCTTACTCGATAGTATGTATTTTTCAACGTGCACTGTACGAGTCGTATTAGTTTCCCAGGGATCTCCATCTCCTGCATGACTCTGAACAATTCTTCCCTCATAATTGAGTCATATGCTGATTTAAAATCTATGAACAGCATCCACATCGTCTGGTTGTACTCCTCCATTTTCTCGCAGATATTTTTTAAGGTCCATATCTGATCAGTGGTCGACCTTTTTACTTCTAAAACCTCCTTGGTAATCCCCCAGTTTCCTCTCCACATATGGCAGAAGCCGATTGTATACTGCCTCATTAAAGCTTGCTTTGTTATTTTATATTGTTTGTAATTTAATGGGGCCAGGGCGTGATTTGGGCACATCAGAGTAGAAAAAATGGATTTAAAAATTATTTACTTAAAATGAAAACAATGATCAGGATTGGTTTTGTCAGGTTTTCACGTCAAAAGATATACATAAAATAAATTGGAAGGATTACTTGCCAAAATCATTTTTATTTTCCTTTCCTCTGTAATGTAAGAATTGTCTAAACTGTTCTTCTCACATTTGCGATCTTATTGTTGCCGCTAGATGCCACTTCTGCCGCTATAATAATATAATTAATTGTAAATAAACATTATTAAGTTTTAGTTTGTCATTTTAGTGTACCTTTTATTCATATATTATATATTAACTGCGTTTGCACTTTCGTTGTTGTGTTTTTGGCATTATTGACCCTTACTTCTGTAATCCCACAATAATAACTTTGAAAAAGTAAAATCCTTCAATTTTTATTTCTTTTAACTTGTTGCTTACAATTTTGTAACTTAATTTCTTCTAAGCAATGGGGGGGTTACATCCCCAATAACCCCCCTCGTTACGCCTATGTTTTTGAGTTCAGTTGCATTTTTCAATGAAATAGAAATAGCAATATCACAACATGAAATTATATATAAAAAAAATTATGGGGATGTAATGGCCCTTCTCCCTGGATATATAAAATGGGCTCAAAATAGGCTCGTGGACCGAAGTAGGAGAAGCAAGAACCAGTACAAAAATAAGGGACCCAAAGTAAAATATATTTTCACAAATAATATACATATATACACATGCAAACAATAGTTTCATAAATCAACGCACAATAATTATATGATTTCTTATACAAGCCTGAATAAAGGTCTAGAGAGAGAGAGAGAGAGAGAGAGAGAGAGAGAGAGAGAGAGAGAGAGAGAGAGAGAGCACGTCTACTGCCTGAGGTCTGGAATAAAAGTGTCTCTAAGCTTAAAAGCTCTGTATATAATCCAAATCTCTCCACTCTCCCCCTCTCCTTGACATCGTCCAATTATACGCCGTTATTTCATAAACATAAGTAGATCTAACCTTAACAACATCGCAGGTCAATGTTTAACTCTCTAATAATTCTTAGAAGGTACAAGTTAACAATAAATCTCTAACGATTCAATAATAAATCATACAGATCACCACAGGGAGGTGTCATTTAAGAAATTTCAGAAGTTAGTGTGATTTAAGAATTGGGACCTTGTTTGGTTCTATGAGATAAGCTTTTGTCAATGCCATACTATCTATTTGTTTCTGGTGTAAGGAAACCACATCAGTTTAATTTTGCTCAGAAGAACTTAAGATGTCCAAAAAGGCGTACACAGATTGGAAAAGTTATTTGAGGGAGTTGTGCACAATTTAAATTTTAAAAAACGGATATGTAAAAATAGGAGGAAAAAAATATGATAGTTGAGGTAGATGAAACTTTATTCTCAAAAAGAAAGAATGATCATTTCTTAGTATATCGTGGTCTCTCTAATCGTCGCTCTATAGTCCTCTTGTCACTATTTCTTCTTAAAGCTCTGCTTCCCACATTCGCTCTGGTCGGCCACTTTTTTTCCTTTTTGGGGGAATCCGATCCCCTACATCAGGAATCCCCTACATAGGAGAATCCCTCTGCTATCTGCCTGGAGGCTTGCTTCTCACACATCCATTCCATCTCAATATCCTCCTAATATTCCTTCCTCAAACAGTCTCCTCGACATACATTTCTTTTTTCATTTTATCGTTTCTTATTCGGCCCGTCCTTGTTTTTTGTTACATCTTATCCAGAAAACCATCTTAACGCTATTAATTGTCGTATTCTGCTAAAGGTTGTCCGTAACCATCATAGCAATAATACTTATTTTATGATTATTTTTTTTATTGGAATTAATTTTGTGTTTATAACAATGCAATAAGTAAATATGATGGCGGGAATGATTCATATTAGCATGGATAAAGGCAATATTGTATCTTTGAGGATCGAAAGAAGAACATAATGTCTTAATAGATGCACTTTAATTAACATAACTTGGATGTACATAGGATGATAGCTGATAATAGTTTTATGTATGAAAGTCTCTAATTATGGGAAGTATGCAACGCTAAGCAGGTACAATCATAACAAAAACTAAAACAGGAAGAGAGGGGTAACCTCTGAAGGAGGTTCCCTCAATAATCGAACTCTGACTAATCGATATCACAACTCTCCGCGGCTTAGTCGAATGGAACGTAATCGGCAAACCTAGCCGGGAGGCGACGTCTTCTTCGAGGTCTCTCAAGAGGTGGAGCTGGAACCGCAGGTGGTGACGATCTTGGTGAAGAGGAACCTTGCTGAACAGGGGTTTCCGAGGCAGTAGCTGCACGGAAACTAAGTTGGCTGTCTGCGAAGGTAACCTCTTTTGGCTTCTTATATGAAGGCGTAGGTACCTCTGGAGTGAGGTTAGGCGCTGGCATCTCTGGAACATATATTTGGCGCAGCTGATCAATGTGGCGCTTTAACGTATAACCATCACCATCTAGAGTAACCAAATGATGCAATTTGCCGAACTTCTTCACTACAGTGCCAAAACGCCAAGAAGCGATACCTCTGGAATACCATCTTGCTTGAACCCTGTCTCCAACCTGAAGTCGACGAACTGCCTTGTCTTCATCTTTATATGTAGTTGGAAGTATGCTCTTAGGTGGTTTGAGCGCATCCAATTTTATTTTTATTCTTCTATGGAGATATAATTCTGCCGGAGACTTACCGCAGGCCAAAGGCGTCGATCTATAGCGTAGAAGTATTTCTTGGACTTTTGTGTGCAAAGGCATTGCTATCTTTGACATCGCTTTCAATTTATTTTTCAACGTCTGAATATTTCTTTCTGCCAACCCATTCGTCGCTGGGTGCCCCGGAGCAATAAACTTTTAAAAAGCTGCGTTACAAAAAATGGTGAAAATCTCACTCTTAAAAATAGTTGCATTATCAGAAACTAAGATTCGTGGAAAACCATGTATGTAGAATATAGACTGCAATAATTTAATTGTCTCTTGCGAAGTTGGGGCTTCTTTTGATACACGCACCTCTACCCATCTAGATTTGGCATCAACTAGTACTAAAAAGTAATGGTCTTGAAATGGCCCAGCATAATCTATATGAACTCGTTCAAAATTTTCTTCTGGTTCAACCCACTGATGAGGGGGGGGCCTTAATAGGACTTTTACCAACAGTCGCACATTCTGGGCAAGATTTAACCATTTTCTCTATTTGCGAATCAATATTTTCCCAATACACATACCTTCGAGCTAACTGTTTCATTTTCACAATACCAATATGTGTGTGATGCAATTCTTTCAATACTAGTTCTTGAAGAGCTTGAGGTACCATAACCCTCTGGCCTTTAAAAATTACCCCATTTTGAAGATAATATTCTGAATCCATAACAATCTTTATTTAATAAATCACATTTAATTTTTGAAAATTCTTCATCTCTTGCCGTCTCTTCTGCTAATGTCTTATAATTTAATGAATTATTTGAAATATTATATATAACTTCATTGGGAATTAAATCTACCTCAGTATTAATTTCTTCTTCAAGTTTAGTAATGTCTTCTTGAACTGGAGCTCTCGAAAGGTAATCTGCATGTAAATTCTCTTCAGCAGGTCTTGATGTTGAATTTTATAATCAAAATTAGTAAGCCAAGCTGCATACCTGAGCAATCTAGCGGATGTCATAGCCGGTAATTTTGTACTCTCATGAAAAATTCTGCTTAACGGTTTATTATCAGTTATCAATGTAAATGTTCTCCCAAACAGGAAATAATAAAATTTTTTCAAAGCAAACACTATAGCTAAAGCCTCACGATCTATTTTACTATAATTCATTTCTGACTTAGAAAGTGATCTTGAAACAAATGCGATAGGTTTCTCTTCACCATCAACTACGTGTGATAATACACCTGCTATACCTGTAGGAGAAGCATCACTAGCTACAGTTACTGGAAGTTCAGGATTGAAAGGTATCAGCACTCTATCAGTAGACATCTCTTTTTTTAATTTGTTGAAAGCTACTTCACATTCCGAAGACCAGTGAAATTTCTTATCTTTATGAAGCAGTAATCGAAGTGGGTGAGTAATTGTTGAAACGTTGGGAATAAATTTCGAATAGTACGAAGTAATTCCTAGAAATCTCTTAACATCTTCTTGATTTTGCGGAGCTGGTGCTTCTGCAATTGCTTTTACTTTTAATGGATCTTTAGAAATTTTATTTTCCTCTATGACATAACCAAGGTACTTAATTTTAGTTTGAAAAAATTGACATTTCCTTTGATTTAAATGTAAATCATAAGCTTGAAGTCTTTCTAGGCATGCACAAAGCCGATCGTAACAATCTCTTAAAGTTGAACCATGCACAATAATATCATCAAAGTACGCTGTAATCCCTGGAAGACCTGCTAGAATTTGATCCATAATTCGATGAAACTCGCTGGGGGCGGTCTTAATTCCAAAAGATAGGCGATTGAATTTAAATGTGCCCTTATGGGTTATAATTGTTTGAATATTCGCACTCTCTTCATCTACTGGAATATGTAAGTATGCTTTGAATAAATCTAATGTACAGAAATAATTAGAATTTCGAAGTTCACTCAGGACATCATCCACCTTCGGTATCGGGTAATGAGCCGACATAAGCTGAGGATTAACAGCCACTTTATAATCAATACAGAGTCTAACTGACCCATCTGGTTTAGGTATTACGACCAGTGGAGATGCCCAATCACTTAATTCAACTGGAGTAATTATACCTTCTCTTTCGAGGTTGCTAAGTTCTTCCTCAACTTTCGCTTTTAAAGCGTAAGGTACTTCTCTTGCCTTTAAACATATTGGTTTTGGGTTTTCTTTCAGTTGTAAACTACATTGAATAGAAGGTATGCAACTAATTTGTTGCTCGAAAATTGACTTGAATTTTGAATAAATATTTTGTAAATAATTTGATGGGTTTACGCACGCTATAACATCATTTTGCGGCGAATAATTCTTGTTATCCAAGTCTTCCAATCGAATATTTAAATGTCTAATCCATGTACGGCCCATTAAAGGAGCAAAACCATCTGGAAGAATGAATAAAATTTCATTAGATGTAATATTCTTATATCGAACAGGAACTTCCACAAACCCTAGTGGCACTATATTTCCAGAAGTGTAAGATCTAAAACGTATATTAGTTGCTTGAATTGGTGCCTCAAGTTGAAGGTTATCAAAATTTGTTTTTGGTAGTAAAGTATGCCCCGCCCCAGAATCAACTTCAAAAATTTGAATTTTATCTTCTATCTTTACACTAGCAAAATATTTCTGTGAATCTTGATTTAAAGTTTGTTTAGCATAAATATCAATAATTTGAAGAATATCATTCTTGTCATTCTCCTTCTTAGCAACAGAATTAACATCTTTCTTACAAGAAACCTTTTTCCTTAAACATACTATCTCCACGTGGCCCTTCTTCTTACAATTATTACATTTCAATTGATTAAAATTCACTCTACAATGCTTAGCTGTATGATTGTTGCGGCCACAACGAAAACATAGCCCTTCTATTCCAAGATTTATAAAATTAATACCTTGTTTTGCCGCATTCCTTTGTTGACTGTTTGATCGTTGGCGAAAACGAGGAGCTGAAGGACTTCTAAAACGCCTTGAAACTCTGTGAATTGAAGAATCAGATACCATTTCTCCAGAAATTTCTTTATTGTCTGAAATAGAGGCTTCTAATGCTAAAGCCTTCATTATAGCTTCATCAAAAGTAACTGGACTCTGTAACAATAATTGTTGTCTCATTGCCTGATCATTCAAACCTCTAATAAATTGCGAAATCAAAAAAACATCTGCGACAGACTTCCCACACTCACATGCAAACTGACATTTAGGAATAAATTTCTTTAATTCATTAGCATAACTAGGTACTTACTGATGCACCTAAATTCTGTTTTCTTGACAAAAATCTATGCCGTTCAACAATCACACTTGATTTAGTAATTAATTGATTTTTTAACATATCTATTACTTCTTTATAATTTAAATTAGAGACTTCTCTAGGGGCTGCTGATATCTTCAAAAGTTCGTAATTCTCTGGACCTATGCTATTTAATAGAATTATTTTAGATGCCGCTTCATTAGCTTGTAAGCCTTTTAATTGTAAATAATTATCAAATCTTTCTAAAATTGTAAAAAAAATTTCTTTTGATTTATCATAAGGCTCGAAATTATAAACAACAGACGTAGCTTCTGAACGCTGTTGAACTGGGACTACACCTTGTAACAGAGTTTGAAATTGTTTCATAAATTCTTTGAACTGATCGGCATCCATAATATACAATTATAATTTAAATAAATAAATAATTGTAATTGTAATTCTTGAAAGTGTACCTGAAGAAACGTATATCCAATTGCATAACCTCTAACACTAATTTTAATTTCAATCCTCGTCGCCACTTATTGTATCTTTGAGGATCGAAAGAAGAACACAATCTCTTAATAGATGCACTTTAATTAACATAACTTGGATGTACATAGGATGATAGCTGATAATAGTTTTATGTATGAAAGTCTCTAATTATGGGAAGTATGCAATGCTAAGCAGGTACAATCATAACAAAAACTAAAACAGGAAGAGAGGGGTAACCTCTGAAGGAGGTTCCCTCAATAATCGAACTCTGACTAATCGATATCACAGGCAAGTTGAGAAACTAACCCAGTGGTAGTACTGAAATAACAAATTCAACTTAGAAGGTCATGAGGCCATCTTCTTTTCAGATACCTCGAAGGATTATCGGGGATTGAAGAAATAGCTAGGCTTGAAATTAGCGGGAATAAAGTTTCCCAATGAAAATTATGATATCTGGTTCGGGCTAAATCAGCAACAAATTGGACATTAAGGTTATTATGGATGGCTTTATTCGTAACAAAGTAAGGAGCATTAAGGATTTTTTATTGTAAGGATTGTATACGATTGGAATATGATGGCTTAGTGGAGCCCCAAAGCTGTATTCCATCAATTTGTTCCGCTGTAACTAGTTTATGTTATGACGGTGAAATTTTGGGCCATTTCAGAATCATTTGAGAATGCTGAGAACTTTGAGTTAGGTTACTATACAACGTTGGCGGTCTCAAACCCTCAGCCCCGGTGAATAAGTGGTTAGATCTAATTTTCTCCAAAATTAGTTTCTTGTATTAAGTAAGCGGGATCGAGTTATTTTCTTAGTGAATAAGGGATTAAGTAAGGCATTGGCTTGGAAAGTTGTTATTGCTTATACATATTACAACTCCATTTAAAGCCCAAAACTACGAGAATGATACAATTCCGGTTATCTGAAAGCAGTTAACTCTCTCTGGACAGAATCACTTATTCACCGGAGCTGTAGATATACATTATTTTAACATATAGTTTGTTGCTTCTCCAGAGGACATTACATCAACCATAAAAAATATTTAATTAGTCTCTCTAAATGAATAAAATAATTCTCAATAAATAATTTGTATAACATACATTTATATTTTTTATAACATACATTAAAATTGTTAAAATAATAAAATTCACTGTTCTGACATTTGAAAACATTTATCAACCACCAATGAAATTAACAATAAATATTAAATATACACGTATATTAAAAACTATTTAAATTACAATATGACGTGAAAACGTATATAAATTACATTTGGCCTGGGCAAATGCCCATTTTTTTAGGTTTACATATTAAATTTTTAAAATAATTTTTATCATAAAAAATTTACATAATTTTTAATCTATACTATTCTTCAGGTAGAAAAAATATACAACTTTTGACACCCATTTCAGTAGAATAATCATAAAATGTAGAGGGTTCTGTTAAATTTAACTTTATTTTATAAACCATTTATAATTTTAAAAATCAACGTATAACTTCAAATAAAGTTAACTAACGCCGAAAATGCCCACTGTACTGACACCTCTACAACTTTATCTAATACCACTTTTCCTATTTCTGTTACTAAATATTCTCCACCTTTAAATAACTTCGATTCTATATTTTTCAAGTTCATTGTTTCTTGGTTTAACAATACATCACTTTCTTGCTGTTTATTTTGTGCCTGTTTAATGCTTTCAGTACAATTTTTGCATTTCTTGGTAACTTGTTCTAGACAAAAGCAATACCGTATTATTTTCTGCATCAGAATAATATCTTCTTTGGAAACTATCTTGATAAGTTCGGAAATGCTTTCAATAGAAAAATTGCCATTTTCACCAAGCGATTTATCTTTGTAAAACATTTCCTCACAGAGATCAGGTTTGTTGTCGATTCTTTTAATTAGGAGGATCTCTTCATCAATATTTTTTTCTACCATTTCCTCCTTCATCTTTCTTAGGTAATACTTCGATCTGTCGCTGACATCAATTTTTACGTTTCTATTTATATAACTGAGCATTTCTTCGAGAAATTTCTTATAGGTATCATAAGATACAACGGTATGGCAAAAAAATAATACAGTCACATATAATTGGGCGATATGCGTGTTAGTTATACTATCTGTAGGCTTGACTATTTGGGCCATCCAGTTTAGAACGGCGAACCAATATGGCCGGATGGGTGCCTCTTTCTCAAGTACCTTGGAAAGAAAAGGATCGATGTCTTCAAACTCTTCGAGACTCGCAGCGATTGCATCGGTCGAATGGATGGCGTACAAAGATGAACAGTTCTCGACGGATACAACCTCGAGCCAGCTATTCCTTCTCCTTGCAGTGACTCCACTCACTACCGTGGCCTTCGACTCTGGAAGGACTCCAGTTGCTGCACTGCATATTGTAAATACCGCACCAATCTCTTTGGAGATGACGGAATATGTCTGCGGAGAATAACTGTAATCGAGTTCCACACGACCTAGTACATTGCAAGTGTACCTACCGTTTCTTGGATAGCAGTAAATACATTTCGGTGTGAGATTAGAATTTAAGAATTCTTCCCAACTTTGATAACTACAGCCAAATGTATCTACGAAGAAACATACATCATTATCTTCTTCTTTCTGGTTTAGTACACAGATGACTGGAAATTCGCTATATCTATTTTCTATTGTTGCAATAACGTAGATAAAACTTATGCACAATGCGTGATTTTTATATTTTCTTATTGCAGACATTATACAGTCTATTTTAATATTATAATTTGGATCTCTATAAATGTTGTTGATAGCATTTGCTTTTAAATTTTGAGGAGGGCCAAATAATGAATATCCAATTTTGAGTTTCAAGTAGTGTAAATCATGAGCTTCATATATTTCCCATTTAGATTTCCCGAGGCATGAGCAGTAGAATTTTTGTTTTTCCTCAGCGATTTCTTTCCAGTCAAGGATGTCTTGATGGTTTAGCCAGTTTATTTTGTATTTGGACATGTTAGTTTAAAATTTTCTAATTATGTTATTAGTTTAAAATTATATAATTACATTTGTTGTGATTCTGAAAAAAACAAAACAACAAAACTATAAAATAGAAACAAACAAAAATCATTGACGTTTTTACATAAAATTTATATGGAATGTAAGTGGTATCCTGCCCGGTATTAGGGGAATAGATTATAATGGAAAGTCTATTTTCAATGGATCATTTAAACAAAAAAAGTATAAGATTTCAAGATTAACAAGCATTAACTGTGCTGTGGTTTCACCTCCTTTAAATTAACCCCTAAAGTACAAAATAACTTTTAAAATTATAACAAATATGTTTAATTTCGTTTGTTACTCACGTTTTCAATACAAAACACAGATTTCGCAATTTATTATTATTTTTTATTTTATATTATTATCCAATTCAATATATAAAATAGCATGTTCACCCTTCAAAATTATTTAAAATTTTGAACATTTTGAGGTAAAAGTCTAAGGGTTATGATCATTACACTTCATCAAGGGTCATGATCATTAAAGTTTAATTCCAATCTATAAATACAATTTTGTGGATTCACTAACTGGGTTCCATTATAAATCGTCATAATAATTTAAGAATTCAAAATCCAATAATCAATAAGTGGACCTGCAAAATGAGGAATTAATAAAACAATGATTTATATAAACTGCACATAGCACCATTACTTATTGCCCACAACAGGCAGATTGTAATGCTTCAATAAAATATTTTCTTCTTCTTCTCTCTCTCAATATATAAACTGCTTGTTTACAAACAAAAACAATTGAATGGGTGCCTAGAATGTTCGCAACATTCTAATGATGTTAAATAATAAAGAAGGAGTAAAAATTAAATAATTGCTTTTTTAACCTTCATTAAATTATGTAATTACTTTTTGAAATTAATTTAATAGATTTTTTAAAAATATAAATAGTGAAGATAATTGTTCCTTCTGTATTGGAGTATAGTCGGACCATTACCCAATAAGGTTTTTTTTTTGTTGAAATTATCAGCCAAAAATAGATTCAATCCATATTTGAAAATACTCCACGTAAATAAGTTTTTCAAAAATACTCTTATTATTCTAAAAGAAAAATTATAATTAAAATTATAAATTAAAATAACATAATGTAGTTTTTAGATATAATTAAAAATTAAAGTTATAGGGTTATAAAATAATCTGAAATGATCCACTTACTGTTTTATAAATAAATTACTGCTATGTATTCTGGAAGAAGAATATTCACATACAAAATACAATACATTATTTTATTACCTAAGTATCTTAATTATATTTTAGAGCTTATTCGAAAATATGGATTGATAAACTACAAAATAAGATTAAATGATTTGATAAAGAATGAAAATATTTCTCTCTTAATTCGAATTTTTTAAAAAGAATTTAACTTTGATACAATTTTTTTTTTATTATGGTTTAATATATGGACCAAGTTACCAGATTCTTTAAACTTTTCAAGACAGGCAGTCAGAATATCCTTATCAACATTATGATGTCTTGCTGCTACTCCAATTGTCATTTTATTTATTCGAACTAAGTAAATGGAATCGTCTAAATCTTGTTTATTAATCTTCTTACCTTTAATTACAACAATATTACCTTTGGGCATGATTATTCGATTAACGCAAGTACCTACAAAAAATAATTGTTAAAAAAAAAAAATAAGAAAACGAAAAAAAATATATTTTCACAAAATGGTAGTAAATACACACAATTGTTAACAATAAAATAATATAACCTCACTGTTGTCAAAAGTACATTAGGAGAACATAATTATTTCTTAAAAGTCTTACATATTCGTATCTATGAATGTATGATCTTTCTAAGACGATGATAAATAAAAACTATTAAAAAAAATTTACCTTAAAAATGATCCGTCTATTCTGTGGAGATTTTTAAGATTTTCATTATATTTACAAATAAATACAGATATTAGCCCAATAATTTTATTTCGATATTATATAATATCATTAATTAAGATTTGACTAACGAAAAACGATTTTCCTCTAAAAAAACAAAACATGTACCTACTACTAACAATAATGATACCGGATATACTGAATTCTTTGCATAAGATCTGTTTTCTCAAAGTTTTTATATTTTAAATTATAAAATATACACTTTAAATTATTTTCTTTTAGTAAAAACGTGTTATCATTTTTGAAATTCGAAGTAAAGTAGATTTCAGAAAGTTTTTTTTTTAAATAGCTCCTAGAGTACTTTATTATTATAATCTTTTATATATATAAATTAGACTATTATTAGCTCAAATACCTCTTGGAGTATTACGAACTTTTTGATTGTGGAGGATTGGTTTCCGTTTTAAATCAGATTCCAAATTAACTTAAAATAAATGTCTCTTTTTAACATTATTTTTAAATATTTAGAAAAACACTAATGGTTTTGATTTAACTTGTTATATAAATTAATGATTAACTACTGTTTGATATCAGTTAGTAATAGAATAAAATAAATTGTCCTGTTCTTATTTTTTTTTGTCTCAGGATTTAAATGCCGTATTTTAAAAAATTCTTCTATTAGAAAAATTAATAAAAATATTAACCATCCCAGTTCTATTACAAAATAATAGACAAATCTAATAAATAATTTGATAATTAACCAATTGAGAAAAAAAAGGAATAATATTGATTAAAAACAAATGTCTGAAAATAAGAAAAATGAATTTGAAGAATATAAAAACTTAAAGAAAATCATCTTTGGTCAAGTAGTTACCATAACAACTGACTATGCCCAAGATCGGGGGTCCGATTTCCAGGCCGTCAAGTTGCCCTAGGAATCATTTAAATGAGATGAACAAATCCTCCGTTCTGCCGTCCTTCGGAAGGTACGTAAATTGGCAGTACTGAGCCATTGCGCTGTCGGGTTCTCGTTAAAGTTCCCTATCCTAATTATTCCTGGAATACGCTCATTTTAGGACTCCCACTGTAGCATAATTCGATTAGCCGTAATCTTACTAATACTATAAATGTGAAAGTTTGTATGTTTGTCTCTCTTTCACGCAAAAACTACTGGACGGGTTTGGATGAAACTTTACAGTTATATAGGTTATACATCAGAATAACACATAGGATATAGCAAGCGCGAATATAGGGCGGGCACAGGGTCACATGCCCCTCCTCAGGCTGTTTTTTAGGTACTGTGGAGAATCCATTATAGAACATATATATATTTTAACAACTATTATCATGTATTAATGTGTTATAATATATAACTATTATCATGTATTAATGTATTAATATGTTAAACTAGCAGAAAGAACATGAGTGAAACTATTGTTTTGATGTCCTACTAATCCTACTAATATTATAAATACGAAAGTTGGTATGTTTGTCTCTCTTTCACGCAAAAACTACTGAACGGATTTGATCCATTATAGTGCATTATTAAAGGTAAATCAGGAACTTAGCATCTTGAAATTTGCAGATAGGTTCTTTGTATAATTTATGAAAGAAATTTGGATAGTTCCACCTCCAAGGTTTTCCCTCTTAAAGTAATAAGGGTTCAAAGATTGTATGGAATCCGTCAGTTTTGAAGTTAGACATCTGAAATTTTGGATGTTGGAGTAACTTATAGTTAAAAAAGTTAAATTATTTATTCAAAATGATCTCACGAAACTTTTTGTGGCAGACCAAATTCCATGCGAGCGAAGCCGCGGGCAAAAGCTAGTAACAATATAAGGTGAAGTTAAACGAATAAACAGACTATCTGAAGGAAAAAGGCATAAACTGAAGCTATTTCTTTATACTATTTTTTCCATTGATTATTATTGTTATTTAATGAAATTTCAGTATTTTTCACGAAACTTAAATGCAAATAAAGGAAATCAAATTTAAAGTTTTAAATTAGAGATATGTATATGTGGAAATTGTGAGATACTTTTGCCAAAATAAAAACATAGATATTAAATCATTCACTTCTGGACATCAGAAAGTGATTATATAGTCCAAGACTAAAGAGTGCTTTTATATTCTGCATTAAATGTATGAATTTAATAGATATATAAAAAAAAATTGGATATACCTTTAGGCAACATAACTGTTCTACAATATTGCAGAAAACGTATTCATATTTTTCTGAAAAATGATTATAAATGTTACTTACATTATTTGTTATAAATATTTTAATAAAACGGGGACAGTATCACCGTCATAGAGACTGAAGGAAAATTCTGCGCTATATCAACATTATCAAAATCCAAGACTTTGAACCTCAACACTATTTCCTTAATTTCATAATAAGATTTCGTAAACATGATTGTTTATTTATTTATCAACATTGATGTAAACTATCTTTTATTGTTATATTTTAATTTTTCTATAAAGAGATAATTGGTGGATTATATTCACGAATGAAAAAAAGTAATAGATTAATTGATTCACATTAATCTGAATTTTAGTCAAATATATTACCATAGTTTATGTTATCACTTAATAGATTTTATTAATTCATAATAGCTGTACAGTAGCTGATTAAATTATTATTAATATAATTGGTTTTAATCATGGTGGATTCTTTCATCTGTTTCATTAAATATGGGGTATATTGGGTGAAATACAAAAGCTTTATTTATTAAATTATTATTTCTCCCATAATCAATAAACATTTTAAGTATTATGTTCGAAAAAAAAATTACCCTGTAACACTAAATCAAAATAAAAATAACAAATAATTATGGTCAGAACAGTAAATGAGCAGTAATTATTTTTTACTTAAACTAAATATATTGTCTATAATGCAATTGGGAAAAACCAAAATGCAAAGCCTTATGTTTCAAAAATACACCCACTTACCAGTCTGACTGGTAAGTGGGTGTATTTTTGAAACATAAGGCTTTGCATTGTGGTTTTTCCCAATTGCATTATAATAAATAATAGTGTTTCTTTTTGAGTTTTTGGCTCTATTATAGTAAATATATTGTCCTTCAAATAAAATTATTATATAATAAAATTTATATTTATATATATATTTATATATATATATATATATATATATATATATATATATATATATATATATATATATATATATATATATATCGCACTAGTATTTCTAAAGTGACATGACTCAAAAATCGGCATTTTTTCGTTGTAGTGTTATGACAATGAAAGAAATGGGTAAATATCGCTCATAAAAGTTGTACCAACCTAACTGCAGAGCTTCCAGAAGAAACTTGTGCCAATCTTAGTTTCAGAATGATATTCCGAGCTAACTAACAGTTTTTTTCCGTTTTCTCAAAAATGTAGTCACTTAAGAATTATTTGTGCGATATGGAAGTATTGTTGGCAAGCATAACTTGACATGATAGTTGAGAATTAAGAAATATCATTCACTAGGTATTTCCTGGCCTGGCACGGGTAGTAGAACATAATATGCCTACATGTTTTGTCTGTCGTATGTTGATAAGGATTAATACTGTATCCGTCTAAATGCATAGCTTTCCAATTACTGCATTGTACGCAGCTATTTTTTTATACGATATGGGTGTAGTAGGCTATCCTTAAAAGATAGATATATGCTATCACGAACTTTTGTAGATCTATAAAATCAATGAGAAAAAAATGAAGTACTTGTCTGTTTTAAAGTCCGTTGACACCAGCACGCTCAGGAGTCAGTTAGTTCAACTATCGACCGTGACAGGTTATAAGGAATCAGGTCATTGTCATCACCCCTAACTATCTTTAACTAAACAAACAATACACTTAGATATCATAAAAATACACTTAGGGAAGGTTACGATAATAGTAGGAGTTTAGTTAAGAAATGTGAAACCTGAGCGCTGGTGTCAACGGACATTACCAAAAATGATTTGGGTACATAACTCACGGTGAATTTCCAAATTGCAATATTAATTATTTGTTTATAAATTTAACATCACTTTATGTTGCTATGGCTAATCAGATGATGCTTCATAGATTCGTAAATTTCAAGACCTCCCGAAAAACACTTTTTGCCCACTGTAATTTTAGCCTTGACTTCCATTGCCATGTCGTTGATTCTTGACATCTCTCCTAGGTATCTGAAGGACTCGCATCCTAGGAATTCCCAGTCACCGATCTTTACTGGTCCATAGCTGTATGTCCCGCTTCTCGTTGTTATAATATATATTTTGTTTTGTCATTGTTTACAAGGAGGCCAAGTCTCCTTGCTAGCCCCTCAAACTCTTGCATAGCCCACGATAACGCTGACCTTGTTCTGGCCGATATAAGCACATCGTCGGCATATGCTAGATGCTGCGTCAATCTAGTGTAAATTGTGCCATTTGGGCTCGTCTTTGTACATCTGATTGCTACTTCCAGAATCAGGTTGAATATCACAGGTGAGAGAGGATCTCCTTGTCTTAGTCCCTTATTTACCTTGAATTCTTCTGGAAGCTTTCTCTGGATCTTTAATGTACTCCTAATATCATTCAGAGTCATTTTTACGAGCCTAATTAATTTTCACGGCAGTCTCAGGTTCTTCAGTTCTTTGTACATTTCATTCCTCTCCACACTATCATATGCCTGACGAAAATCAATGAATAAGTGATGGAGATCCACGGTGAATTCATAGGACTTCTCCAGCATTTGTCGTACGGAGAACATGTGGTCCACTGTTGACCTCTCTGACCTAAAACCACATTGGAACTCTCCCAGGATTCTTTCCGCCCACTCATTCACTCTTCTGTACAAGGCTATGGATAAAACTTTATACCGGTACTAAGCAATGATATTGGACAATAGTTGCTACAATCTTGCTTACAGCCTTTCTTGTATATTGGACAGATGACTGATTCTGACCACTCACGGGGCATACATCCAGCACTCCCATATTATCTGGTATATTTCTACCCATAGGTTCTCTCCAGCATACTTTATTATTTCAGAATTTATATTGTCTGGGCCTAGGGATTTGTTATTTTTGAGATTCATGATTATCTCCTTAATTTCTTGCCTATCGGGAGGTACCTCTTCATCTACCTCGTCTTCTTTGCACTCCATCCTCTCTTGATGTTCCATATCATTTCTCTCTGTTACATTAAGCTCCTTAGCGAAGAAACTAGCCCACCTTTGTAATTTCAGGTCAATGTCCCCCACACCACATCCATTTTCATCTTTTATAAATTCAGTTCTTTGGTTATACCCCGCTTTGATTTCCTTTAGCCCTTTGTAAATCTTCCTACTTTCCACTCTTTTGTGATTTTCTTTTCTCCATTTCTCTCTTTTTTTCCCTACATAGGGACTTGGCCATCTTTCGGAGCCTTTTGTATTCCTCAACTGAGTTCCTTGTACTTCTCTGGAGACCTAAATTTTGCCTATCCAGGTGAAATTAGGATGGGGATCTTTTAACAAGTACCAGGCACCACCAGCCTCAGAACCCCCATTTTACGCCCCTTTTGAAGGACAGCATAGCCAAGAATGTTTTACTTCCTTTAAAAAATCCTAAGGCCACCTACTGGGCTGCAAAAACGAGAAATTTTACAAAATAAATGTTTTTTTATAACAAATAGATATTGATAAATAATAAGAATAATTTACTTATATACATAGAGCGTAATTATTCACTGTTTTGTCCATAACGCAACCCGCGACAGGAACAGGTGCAACTACTACTCCAAATACACGATTCTGGATGGATCATCAAGGAAGTTGTTTTACAAGTTTGTTCTGTTGATTTCTTTTGGGTTCGTTCATTATTATACTCAACAACTTTCCAAGCCCGTCTCATTTGACAACTAATCATATGCTTCTTTCTAGATATACATTTAAATCAAAATAATCTGTTTCTAGTATTGTTTATTATATTTACTTAGTATTGCCTCAGCATTCCCTTTAAGTAAGTACATTTTCTGATTATTTTAACAAGAAAGAATAAACAAAACTAAAATTAAGAGGGAAAGTAGTGATCTTAAAAATTTATATGTATGGCGAGTTATTGTTCATTAAAGTTTTAATTTGTTATTTATTTAGAAAATTTGAATAACTATAAGTTCAGATTATACGAGCTTGCGGGTAACACTGCTTAGCATCTTGAGAGAGTTGATATTACTGTCGCTTGAATCATCGTTGGCACTCAGTCGCGTTGTTTACTCGTTTTAGGAAATCATTGATATTGCTTTCTGGAAGAAATGGCTGATATATCCATTGAACCGCCAAATTCACGGTTATTTATTCTGTGCTCCAAAAGTCTGAATGAAAATGATCTTCAGCAAGCCTTCGATCGTTATGGCAATGTGGAAGATATTTGGATTGTTAAAGACAAGAATACAAATGAATCTAAAGGTTTTATTGCAAATGTTTAGTTTTACTTTTAATTAGTATTCTTAGTGTTGTGTTATTATTGGTGTGTGATTTTACAGGAGTCGTTTATATTAAATATTCCAAGTCCTCTGAAGCAGCTCTAGCAATGGAAGAAATGAATGGAAAAGTAATAGGAAATGCCCCTAAACCCATCAAAGTTATGATAGCTCATAGGTATATCTTATTATTGGATATGTTGCTCTTTTTTAAATATATACGTAATCTAGTTTTAAAATGTATGTACAAGTTTATAGTGAGAGTATTAGAAAGTTGTTGACACCTGAAATCATTTATTTTTAATAATGTAGGTTTCACAGGTTACAATGCTCAACTGAATAGTAATTTAGTTATGTACATCATAGTAATAAGATAATTATCTCAGATAAAACTTACTCTTGTATACATATTTGTAGTTAGGTAATGTGTCAATGGTACCTCACCCACAGTTAGGTGGAAACCCTAAACTAAAGTTGAAACATTATTTTTCTTATCCTCTAATTTTATTCACAAATGTATACTTGTATTACTTGAAAGTATAATCTTGTTATATATGCTTGCATTTGCAAATATTATAGAAGAAACATTGGTGGTTAGGGAAAAAACATTAGTTTCAAAGTAGTTGGAAAAGTGATAACTCTTTCATGTAATCTAATCAATTTAAATTATTTCAAAATAGAGTGGCTAGAAGACTTTCTTACAACACTTGTTTGTTTATTGTCCATAGAATTGTTCTATCTATCAATCTAATAGTTGTAATAAATTAAAACATATGTTTATTTTTGTGAACTGATAATTTTAATAAGTATCTATTTAAAAGCATTGAAAGTGATCTAGTTTCTATTGGAATAATCAGTAACTTGAGAATTATTTTTCTAAATTTTACTTTAAAAATAAAATTTCACAAGAGAGGTAAAACTCTGCTACTTATGTTACTTGTTGTGTATGGATACACTGGAAGGGATTGTTCTCTTTAATCTTATTTCGTATGTTAACCTTAATAATTTCTTGAGAAGGCTATATTTTAGTTATATGTATTACTGGGGTGTAAAACAAGTACATTTATTTATTATTCAATTAATTAAGGTTTTAAATATTATTCTTGCTTATTATAATTATATTAGCTTTAGAACCTCGATTATCCGTCAGGGTACGGGACCAAGATGGTGACGAATTTGGGAAATAGACGGATATGGGAGTGAGTCATATGTCATATATATATATATATATATATATATATATATATATATATACACACACACACACACAGATAAATTGAACAATATATTTGAAACATTCAACATTATATGTTTACTCATAACTTATTTACGTACTAATAAGTTATACATATGTAGTAAAACTTATAATAATTAAGTATCTCGATGGCTAAACGCACAATCATTCCATGTCCAATTTTTCCCTCTTGAGAAATTAATATCTATTTAAAGGTGAAGCTAAGCTCTTTCCTTGTGCACAAACGTAGTCTGACCCTTCTTAATAATCATTAAATGATTATATAGAAGGGACATACTCTAGGGGTCCCCCACACGTTTTATTTCATTAACTGTTGTCCGAGGAATATCATAGATTTTTGCTAAGATTGAAGCACTTTCACCTTTTTGTAAATTTTTTACAATTTCAAACTTTGTAGCGAGATCTAAACTCTTCCTTTGTCTTTTTTTCCAACATTATTATACGTATTGAATGATAATTGTTGACCTTGATAATATATGTGGTTTCCATTGTAATGTGTAATTGGTCCAGGTAAAGCTTTTCTCAAATTACACGAGAAATTCATTCAGTGACCTCTACCCGGACCAATTTCTTCCACAATTATTATACGTAGTTTTAAGAAAACAACAAGTACCCGTAAGGCAAGAGTGAAGACTGAAGGTAGTTCAACTGCGGAAGCTACATTAGGTAGAGATGAGGAGATAATTAATTTCCGAGTATTGTGTGCGAGTAAGCCTAGGTTTTGAGTAAATATCAGATTTAGGAAATGAAGTTGTCAAGACACAATGATTCTTAACCGGTGTCTATGACTAGCAACCAAACAATATACATACATCTTTTTTTTTTTTTTCTCAAACTGAGTTGACGGATAATAGTTGTTTTACTGTATTACTTGTCGTTTCCTCCTTTCCGTCACTGCCAATTTATTTTTGGAAACTCCTGAATTTTTGCAGTACTTAGTGTAAAAATAGGATTTATGCAGTTATTATATCCATAATAAATAAACAAGATATATTCTTATCTTGATTGATGTATAAAATAAAATTTTAAACGAGAAAAACATATTTATAAAAACTATTTACTACAGAATTTTGAAAGTAAACATGAATACCTAGTGAAGATGATACAAAGATGAACATTAAGTATGGAAACTATTATATAAAAACATGTAGGGTTACAAATGAAGTACAGTAAATCGAAAATACAATTTTGGGAAAATGCTTATGATAAGGCTTGAGCACTTAGTGTAATTACAAAACATTGAAATAAATAAAGATATGACTTAGTGAGTTTCATCAGTAGAAACATCTCTTACTAGATACTTTGGGATTTTATCAGTGTTTTCTCAAAATCATGTATTTTTCTTCTGCCTTCACAAAAGTTTATAACTAAAAGCTTATAACTTAGCTAGCACATATAACCTTCTATTTAAAATTTTTTCGGATGTTTGTCAATTAGTAGACTTATGTTGTAGCACCAGTAGAAGTTAAAAAATGTTTTGAAATAATGGCTGAAATATTTTAGAATTTTCACCACCAAAGAGAGAATAGAAGTA
The DNA here is from genome assembly GCA_037127475.1 of Arma custos. Taxonomy (NCBI): domain Eukaryota; kingdom Metazoa; phylum Arthropoda; class Insecta; order Hemiptera; family Pentatomidae; genus Arma; species Arma custos. The sequence goes on from CM073764.1 coordinate 94,491,068, forward strand.
TCAATTCCGTATTATGGAATTTGATTTCTATGATCTTGAGTCAGTTAGTTTATTTCACTTGTCTCCATTAAGAACTTACTTATTTTTTCATAAATCTATTGAATTTTACATCTATTTTTTTTTTAAGGGTTTCCTCGAATTGAGGTTTCCTTCAACCAAAAATTCCCTTTAATTCATTTTTCCATTTTGTCCTATCTTGTATATCTTATTCTCTCAGACCATGGCCATGCATACTTTCAACTCCTTCCATCCAACATAACATTCATGTAGTACATAACAAAAAACTGATGTTATGTTGTTTTTTTAAATCACTTTAACTGATTCCCTGACAATTTATAATCTTAATATTTTTATGTACATTTTATTTTTTATAGTCGTGAACAAGGATCTAAAAAGGATGATGATCCAGAAAGATTGCTGAGGCTTTTTATTGTTGTTCCAAAAGCAATGACAGAAGAAGAGCTTAGAGAACATTTCAAACAATTTGGTGAAGTTGAATATGTTTCCATTGTAAAAAATAGGGACACTGGTGAGAGCAAAGGTGTTGGTTATGTGAAATACTACAGGTATTATTCATTATTTATTCAAAATGTTGATTAATTATAGGTTTTTTATGCTCACGTTTCAGCTATTTAGAAAATTACAACAGTATTGATTATTTTAGAATGATTAGACCTGAGCATTTGAAATTAAAAATTTCAATCCGAATAAATTTGAAAAAATTATTTATTGATTTTTTTATTATTAACTTATTAAAATACTAGAAATAGAAAAATAATTTTATTCTGGGACCAGGTCCCTTTAGAATAACAGATACTTATGACTGTACCATGAATAACTTATACCATATTACTGTAATTTGCATCACTTTTAGCTTAATATTCATGTTTATTCTTTGTTATTCATGTTTATTGTTTGGTTTCATGCTTACTTTGGTTATTTATTTGGGAAATTTTCTTAGTTTTTGAAAATCTAAATAATCCATTATTTGTCTAAACTGATTTGTGTTTATATTTAAAATGTCTTGTAATTAACATATACAATGGAATCCTGCTTAATTATCTGCAAAAAATATGTTAACTAGGTTTTATACTCCCAGCATAACTAAATTATTAAAACTAAACTGTTATTAATTTACTGCAAAGTGAAGCAAGTACTTATTATTTTTAAATTTACTTATTACTTATTATTTTTTCTTAAAAGTTTATAATCAAATGGTTAAAATAAAATCTGATGCATGCAGCATACAATGTTTACTTACCAGTCAAATTAAAATAAATGCTTAAAGTTTAAATTTTAATTTCCATTAATGTTTTTTTTTTTCGTCATAAAATCTAAAAGAGGGCGAATTAACAGGGTTCTACTGTTCTGAGATCCAACTAAATATATTCAGTTTATTAATATGATCGATACTTATATTGTTATTGAAATTTGCTATTTGTGGCAATGATACTTGTATTTTAAAGATATATTTTTTAATAGGGCGTATCATGCTGCCAAAGCATTTGAAGAATGTTCTAAAAGCTTCAAAGCTGTATTTGCTCGTCCCAGGGAACCCAAAGTACCTTCAGGAGGGCAATATGATTCTCCAATGGAAAGGTTTGTACATTTTTTATATGCATAGTTTTTATAATAATTTGTTTATTAGTGCAATTATATTTGGTCTGTTAAAAAGCACTTTTTAATGCTTTATAATCTTGAAACAGCATGTCAACTTTAATCCAGTTTTTTAAACCGTAAATTCTTATTTTAAGTTCTTCATTATTTAAATAAATTGGCCAATAAAAAGATTAAATTTATTGGTATCCAATTCAACAATAGCTCGTACAGAAAATTAATTATAAAAAGATGCAAGATCTTTAAAAAAATGGGAAATAATCAAGTGGTTGATTGTGACAGTTGTTGCCAACTTGAATATAACTAAATGTATGTAAAGGAGATGGTTGGGGGGTGCAGTCAATAAGAACACCGAATAAGTGAAGTACTTATATTATGTGCCGACGTTTCGACCTACAGTTTCGACGTTTCGACCTCGGCACATAATATAAGTACTTCACTTATTCGGTGTTCTTATTGACTGCACCCCCCAACCATCTCCTTTACATAAGATCATCCAGTCAACCATTTTCATCTCATACATAACTAAATGTAACATAAAAAATAATAAAACTCAACTCTTATAATGTCATACACTTTTGTAATTCACATTTACATCTTAGTCTATTATGAATACCATTTTTGAGTCATCTTTAGGGATATTATGTCTTAAGATAAAATTAACATATTATCATGATCTGAATAAATTATAATGTGGAATTATTTCAATCTGGTATTCAATTTCAGTTCTTTTTCTTTCCCCTTAAGTAAATAAAAACATTTTTTTTAATTTCTATGAATTTGTAATGTTTATTTGTTTTAATTGAAAACTTTATAATCATTTGTTTTTATTTTCAACAGAATGGGTGGTGGCGGCGGTTGGATTGGATATAGTGATAATGTGATGCCTATGGGTGGTAGAGGAGGAAGTGGAGGACATGGAGATGCAAGATTAATTGCAGCTGTTCACTCTTCTTTACGTCAAGAGCAAGTTTATAAGTTATTTGACATTGCACCTGGTCTTGTTGACATCAGGCCTCAAGCAAATGCTCAAAGAAATGTACGTAAAATTATTCTATTCTCACGTGAATTTGATTTGTTAATGTTTTTGGAAAGCATGAGTTTAACTACCTTTACTGCTCAAGAAATGGTTAACTAAAACAATAATTTGAAATTGATATAATACTTCAAGTATTTCTGTGCTCTGAATGCTCCTTTTTAATGAACAATGAAACTATTTCTGTCTTTTTGTAATTTTATTACAAACTGCCTCTATAAATTATTATGTCTGTATTTGCAGTATTACAATCAGATTCAAAAAGTTCTTGTAGAATACAACTGCCCTCAAGCTGCTAGTTACGCTGCAGAAAAGTTGCATGGATTTGAATACCCACCTGGCCATCGTATCAGTATAAGATCTGCTTCAGGAGATCTTCCACCACCGTAAGCATATTTCTTATTATATCTAATTTTATATGTATAGTAATGCTTTTTTAATATGGCGACGGGTTTGTCCAATATGTCCATTGGGCAAGAATCTCCACTGAGAAAATGTAAATTTGTGGTTATTGAAAATTAATTAAATTATTAAAGAAATTTTATTAATTTGAATAAGGAAAGTTTATTTTTACAATTTGAAAATATTATAAGTATCTCAACATTTTTCTTTTTAATGTAATGTATTGAGTTGGTGTCATTCAGTGTTAGAGTTTTCAAAATTTATAGATTTATATGAAAGCTGCCAACAGATTTGGAAAACTAATCATCAATACTTGAGAAAAATTACTTAACCCACTATAAGTGTATTTCTAATAATTATTAAATAAATCTTTTTGTATTTGTCTTATTTTATTTTTGAACAAAAAGTAAGAAATATAAATTTTTGTGTTGGTATCTGTGTATTTAATTTTTTTTTAGCAGTTTGTCAACTAAAACAGCAGTGTCATTCGACTTTTCCATTCCAGGTCCCGGGGTGCTCTGTTGCCTAATGCTCCTGCCTCAAGAATGGAAATGAATGGAAGTGGTATGACAACTATTTCAACGAGTGAACTGGCCACTCTTAATGCTGCCTTAGCTAAAGCCGAAGCCATAATAAAAAACAGAGGTTTGGCTCCGAGTAGGTTTTTTTAAATCATTTTTTTTTTCATGTTTAACAAAATATAATAACGCTTTATTTGTTTTTAAATTTTTTCAATAAATATATGTCAATTTATATGGGATCAAAAGCGGATAGGTAACTCCTTTTTTTTTTCTTTATATTTTCACCCAGACCTGTCGAATACAAGTATTTGACAATCAGCAGATTGGCTGACTGGAAAATAATACAGAATGACATGGAAGGCATGACAAAGAATAGTACCCAGCAGTACCTCTCCATTGGCTTGCTTTAATTTCCTACTGTAATAGATCCCTCATCCACGTCCTTTTTAGTCTCCTCCTACTGTTCTCAGGCATGAGAGTCGTGGCCATTTTTTGTATCAATGGGTTTGGGTGACCGTATAGTTTTTCTTGAAAGTGTTTGTAGTACGTTCGTATGTGTTCCTCAACCGTTTTTATTTTTAAGTCCATATGCAGAGTTTTGTTATTGATGTACCATGGTGCATTAGTGATAAGTCTAAGTACTTTTGACTGAAAAGTTTGCAGTAGTTTTCTGTGAGTCTGTTTAGTGATGCCGTAAATTTGTAAAGCATATGTCCAAACTGGTTTTAGTAAGTGTACGTATTTAATTTCAATCTAATTTGGAGTTTTTTCTGAATAGTGAGTACATAATTTGAGTTTGTGATTTTGTGATTAGCGTTTCATCTTAGCGTGAGGACCCCATGTCATTCTCCTATCAAATGTTAGTTCAAGGTATTGTACTTTGTCTCTCTGTGGGATGTACTATTTAGATGGGGGTGCACTATTTAGGAAAATGGGAATGGTATGTTTCGTATCTAAGAGTAAAAGTGATGTGTTGTGACTTTTCGTGGTTCAGTCTGATTTTCCACAGTTGGTACCACTCATTAACCTTTTGTAAGTTTTGTGAGGCCTGTGTCGCGTCTTGATGTTTGCTGATCATGGCAATGTCGTCAGTGTGTTAGGACTTTGTGGAATGTCGTATGTATATGTTATGTACAGTAGCGGTGCAAGTATTGATCCCTGAGGTACTCCGGCTAAAATGGGTCTTATTGAAGATAGCTCTGAGCCCTGTCGGACTGAGAAAAATCTGTCTGCAAGGAATGAGAGAAGAATCAGATAATAAGTGTGTGGTAGTACAGTCTTGAGCTTAAAGAGAAGCCCCTTGTGCCAGACCTTGTCGAATGCTTGGGTGACATGCTTGATGGTGAAGGATTGTATTTTTGTCAGTCAGTAACCTCAGAAAGGTCTGACCTGGTATAATATGGTATGGTTCACTAACTAAAACTTTAAAATTTGGCGCTCCCGTCTTCTATGGCGGCGATGTACTTCTCGTCACAACGCAGGCAAATCGGCAGAATCTCGTTCTGCAAAGGCCGTGGAGGCATCCTCTTTCAGTGCTGGGTACAGCAAGACTGACTAAAGTTCGCTAATGCTTGTAAGGTGCACTAATAGCAACAATAAATTCTCTCTCTCGCTTACTCTCCTCTCTCTCCCAAGCTAAATCAATACATTATTCTATAAAATAAAAGTATGTACATAATTTACAATATGGTTACATATTTTGGAATACCCAACAATCTCTATTTTGTTTTTTAATCATTGTAACAATAAAATGTTTTCATTGTGTACGAAATTTCTAAGTATTGAATTAATAGGAACACTAGAGCTTTCCTAAGCATTTGCTGGAGCACCTCAGCATTTATTAAGTCATAGCCTGGGGCTTTTCGTTTTGGTAAATGTCTAAATAGTTCTGCTACTTCTTTTGGAGTGAATGAAGGCGGTGATAATGTTAGTTGTCATGGAACATCAAGTGTGTTAGTTACAGATATTTTATGTTCTATGTGTGTGAAGTCAGTATGTAGTGTAAACACGGAAGAAAGATGGTCGGCAAAAAGCTCAGATTTTTCCTTGTCCGACAGCCCAAGAGCCGTCTTCTTTTCTAAGAGGTGCCGACATCTCTCGATGTTTTAAGAGTCTTTTGGTATGCTTCCATAAACTTCCATCGTCTGTCGAGAGGGATTTAATATAATGCTCATAGTTTGATCTGTTAAATTTGATAATTTGACGTTTTAGTTCATTATTCAGTTTGTTTAATATCCGTCTATCTGATGGTTATCTGTTAGTTCGCCATATTTTACGAGTTCTTCTCTTGGCCCTGATCAAATCTCTAATATACTGCGGGTAGCTTGGTAAACTATCCGCTATTCTATCCCTGAGTTTTGATGATAACCACGCTGCATCTTGAATACTTGTAGTGAACTTTTCCCCTGCCTTCTCTAGTTCTTCTTCATTATTTATAGAAATTGTTATAACTTCTGTATAAATCCCAATTCATTATACCCTTTGTGAGGGCAGGTCTTTTTTGTGCCTCAGAAGGCTCTTCGCAGGATCATTTACACTAGAGAATGATCAGAGCTCGTATGTACAATCTTGTTTACTGTTCTTAAGCCTTTTGTAATAAAAAATTCCAGTAATTCCGGGGGTTTGCGTCTAGAAGTAGGCCAGTCAGTAAGAGAATTTGGAGTTGATGTGTCTAATGAAAGTTCATGAAGAGCATACCACAAGTTCATACCTCTTGGGGTACACAATCTTGAACCCCAGCATTGGTGTTTCGCATTGAAATCACCTCCTGCGACAAAACATCTACCTAACCGTTTAAAAAACTCAGAAAACATTGAGGATGTAAGCTTGTACCTAGGGGGACAATAAACTGCAGTGAAGGTGATATTTTTCTGTTTTGTATGTAATGTGATTCCAGTTGTCTGTATGTGTGGTGTGATTGGGTAAATGAATGGAACTCTGTTTTAATGACGATTTAAATAATATAGCCTGAAATATATATTTTTGATCGTGAATAAGATGTGTTTCAGTGATAAGTGCTATTCTGTCCTTTTTTCATGTAAATATATATATCAAGTTCAGTCCTGTGTTGCATCAGTCCATTAGCATTTCATAGGAGAATTGACAAGAAGCCAGCTGTTAAAAAATTAGGGGGCATGGCTGTGGCTCCAGACTTTTGCAATCTGAGTTAATGAGTTCAGGGGCAGTGTCATAAGGGGGCACCGGCTGGGTACTGTTATTCATCATACCTGTTTGAACATTATAGTGTTATGGTGTTGACTTTGTTACTGGTGGACTTCTTGGCTTCTGCTTAAATTCTACACTGTTCTCCGGATGGTGCTGTACAGGTCTGAGATTTGGGAATTCTTGCGAATCTGGTGAAGGCCACTGGTTGTAATGTCTTGAGCTACGCTGAATTCTTAAGTTCCTCAGTGTTTGGCAGCCTTTGTAGTTGGCAGGATGTTGGCCACCACAATTGGCACAAGTAGCAGGAGTTTCTCTTGTTTTACTGCAAGTTTTGCCGGTACCTGACACACCTTGGTGGGTGGTTGCAGTAGCCTCGAGTGTGACCATAATGTTGGCACCTTAAGCACTGAGGAATGTCTTTTTTCTTCCGCGGTTCTTTGATGTTTACTTTTGTGTAATAGATATATTTTAAATCGTAGATGTGTTCTTTAAAAGTTTCTTTTGTAATATCTACAAAGAGCATTGGAAAGGGCTTCTTGAATCTTGAAATAACGTTAGTTACATTAGAAGCTTCGTAACCTTTCTCTTTCACTTCCTCTTTTATAATACTAATTGGTGTTGAGTGATGGAGGCCCTTAATCACTATCCTGGGGCATCTGTCCTTTGGGAGCTGAAAGGTGTGAAAATCTGTGCCTTCACTTCTTAGGTTCGCATTTAAATGTCTGTAAGTTTCGGGTGTATCTGGATAAACAGTTATACCTTTAAGTGTGGTTTTCATTGTAAATTTGTTTGGTCTGGCTTTATCTGTTAGGAATGCAATTAATGCAGAGTAATTTTCTACTGCATTTATATAAAGTGGGGGCAGTTTTTGATTTAGCTTGTGTCTCAGGAATGCAATTAATGCAGAGTAATTTTCTACTCCATTTATATAAAGTGGGGGCGGTTTTTGATTTAGCTCGTGTCTCGTAGTATTTTCTAGTTGTTCGTCTGGTATTGAGGTTAGTATTTAAATACTGTTGTGTGTTTGGATTGGCTCTTGTCGTTTCTGTCTAATATGATCCTGTTCAATTAGTAAAGGTTGTTTACGACCAGTAACTAGCTCCCAGGAACCAGTATTATTATTATTAGTACTTAAATTTAAACTGTCCGCTTCCAAATCAGTTACCGCCTGCGAAGAAGTAGACGCTTCGCCCATGGCTGGCAGTAAAACCCATACTTTTATTATTTAAGTCTTAAATCTAATCTGTCTGATCAGAATAAAACACTTTTTAAAAAGAAAAACAGAATATTAAAACATTAACTGAAGTTATTTTTATAATACATAAAACTAATCTATTTTCACTTTTACTTCGATCATATGGTCCAGATAACTCCTAAATTGCAAAAGTTGACTTTTTAGTTAAACGTTTTGACGTTTAGACAAGCGATTTTGTCTAGCACGACACTTTGCCGCCTCCTTTCTCATGAATGTAGTCCAGTTCTGAAACTGAAGTTTCAGAGCATAAAATTGCTAGACTAAACTAAACGAGTGAAAAGTCAAATTTTGAAATTTCAGTTTTATCTGCTTTTGATTCCAAACGCATCATATATCTTTTATATTTATGTATTTGTGTGTGTGTATATATATATATATATATATATATATATATATATATATATATATATATATATATATATTATAACCAACTGATTCAGCAATGCTTTGTATAGCTTGATTTGATGTTATTATGGTAAAAAATTTTAATTAGAATAAATACTTAATAGCTCATTCTTAGAAAAATTATTTTCCCTTTTGTTGTGTTTGATCTAAAAATAAATTTAAGCAAATACTTAATAGTTCAATAATAGTAAAACTAGATTATTTATTTGTTCTAGGTGGCTTAAAATCAGCTGATGATGAAACATTTGATCCTACATATTGTTCAGTTAGACTTCCTCCCCCTCAACAATTAGTTCCTCCTCCAGATGGCCCCACTCACAGGTTTGAATGAATTAAATGTTTGAATTAATTACAATTAAATTTTGGGGGGATTAATTACTCTTAAAAACCAGTTAGGCATTGAAAATTTTTTGTTTTTTAGTATTAATTGTTCAATTTTTAGAACTTAGCAAAATATTTACTGTATATTGAGAAGAAGGTTAAGCTAGTTGTTTCCTTTACCATCTCTAATTCTTGAAAAGCCATCTTCCTCTTTCTGTGCACAATTTATGTAAAAGATGTTGTAACACAAACAAAAATGTTGTTTTGTTTCACCTTTCTACTTCTAAAAAAAATATCATTATTTTTTAGGATTAGAAATTAATTCTTTGGTTATGCCATCTTTTGGAAGGGACGTAAAATGGGGGTCCTGAGCCTTTATGATGTCAGGTATTTGTTAAAGATCCCTATTCTAATTATACCTGGATATGCAAAATTTTGCGGTTTGCTAGAAAGGTGTTCTTGAAGCAAGTTATTTCTTTGATTAATAAATGATATTGTTGGATGATATTCTCAATGTAATATCATGATGTTAATAACAGGCTTAAAGCTTATCATATAAGTTTATTAGAATCAGATGAGTGAGAATAAAAATCCTTGGAGTTGAGGACATCTGCTCGGTATCATGACGTGGCGAGAGTCTTGTTCCAGGATGGGTTAATGGTTTAAAAGTTTTTAGTAATTGTGGAAGTTGATAGTAGATCGAGATAAGAATGATATTAATTTCCACATTCTGCATCTGAAGAAATTAGAAAATATAATATAACCTATAAAGGAGTAGCACTGTTTTTTTGGGGGGGAGCAAAATAATATCACTGACTTGATCCCCTTATACCTTAAATGAAAAGTTCTGGATTCTGAATTTCCTAGGGAATTAGGAAAGGATTCATTGAGGTTCAAAGTGAGATGTTGCAGGATATATTTTGATTACATAGAATGCAAGAATGACTCATTGAGGAACGCTTTCCAGGCTACTGCAGCAAGAAAGCTGCAGTAGCAGAAACAGATTCTCATGGTGATCACATTTGCATCATCCTTCTGCAAGTGTAACGATTTCTTAATGTTGACCCATAGTACATCTAAGTGTTTTGATAAACCTTTAACTAGCTAGTACCTTTACTTCCACTTGTTAAACTTCCCTCGATTTATTTATTTGCTTATTTTATTTCTATCTTTTTTCTCTTCTTATCGTAATTTTTAACAAAGTAAAATAATGACATTCTAAATTGACATGTTTAAGAAAATTTAATAACTATGGTATTTAATGGACAACCAATATTTAAAAAAATAAAATAAAAATAAATGATTTCTTAGATTCACCATAATGTAACTTTCACAAAAATATTTATTTTATTTTTGAAAGATCATTTTTCATCGAAAAAATCGTGTTCGGATTATGAAAAAATTCACACATGAAATGAAAACTTTTAAACACTTCATTTTGGATTGGTGACATTTTTGTAATAAGAAATTCATATGATGTTTTGACATTTTCATATAGGATATTAGTTTTTCTTGAGAAATAAAACAATTGCTTATTGATTAAATTAACTTATTTCAAATAAAGAGTCAATTTTTGTCATTATTGGCACCTTTTTATTCAATAACTATTAGTTTTATCAACATAACCTATATGTAACAAAAGTTTCTTTATGATCTTTTTTTTTGAGTGTGTTTAAAACTTCGTAATGCAGAAGTACTTTCTTTATTACAATCTCTTAAAGACAAAATAGAAAAATCCTTGTCTGTTTTATCATCAACAAATGATGAAATGCTATCTGAATCACTATAAATATCACTGGCAAGAGGTTTTGATACCTTCATGGATGATGTTTGCATATTTTTTCCATTAAAATAAGCGATGATGCCCTATCTTTCAAACATGCCTTTGCTTGAACAGCTTTGCTTCTGACATGAACTTTTTTAGCATTGTTTTTTCTGAGATCCATGATACTTGTGTTTCTGCATCCACTTTTGAAGAACATGTAGGAATTTTCATTATTGGTTCTGAGACATTCAATCCTCTGTTTTCTATGTTTTCATTATTCAATATTGCAAAACATCACTGATTAGTGTTTGTCTCATTCTTTTGACACCAAGAGGTCTTGGTTGAGATGAACGTGCTAGGATCCTCTTTGTTTAGCTATTGAATTTGGTTGGTACTGCTTCATTTTTTTCAAAACTATGGGATCCCTACTAATCTGACTTTAATGATATTTTCTACTTCTTCTTCTACCTGGAACAGACAGGGAGAAAAAAAGAGAAAACTCGCTGAACCTGAAAATGGTGTTTGTTTACATGTTCTACATGCAGTGACTAGTTATTGCTGAAACTATTCTAACTTTACCCTATATTCAATGTAGAAGATCTATAATAAGAAGCCATAACAATCTTTTAAGAATTATTTGTACATATAATTTGATTAATAACATTATCAAGACAATCATCTTATTTAAACATAGGGAAAGACACATTTAGAGTGCAGGAGAAGTGAAAAGTACAAATCTTAAACCTACATTAAAATGATCTTCAAAGGCATAACAGTTTGTAGAAAGAGCCAGGTTTTCTTTTCTTCTCATCAGAGAAAACCACTTTTTTCTTCTTATTCGATCCATGGGAACTACAAAGAACAGTTTATCTGGTATAAAATCGGGTTGATTTTATGGTGCTTTCACACATTGGCACACAACAGTATTTGTAAGAAATGATAAGTGATTTAAGTTAAAAATGTTTCAAAAATAATTTTGTTACATGGAAAAGTAGCGAGATAAACTGACGACATCACATTCCCACGGTTTGGCGTGAAATTCAAACAGAAAATTTCATGTTTAAAAAAATATTTTTCCATTGAAATTAGCGGTAGCCCTTTATTTAAGGTTGTTAGATTTCATTGAAACGATTGTTGAAAATCACCTTGGTTGTCCATAGTAATTTGTTATACTGTAAGGTATTAAATAAAATGCTCCCTCCCCCTCCCCACATATACACTAGGTAGGAAAATAATATTAAGTCTGATCTTGAAGGTTCTGGTTTAAGTAGAATATAAGGATAGAGGTAAAAAAAATTGGTGGAAATTGTAAGAGTTATTGTCATTGGTTGAAACTTTGGCTTTTTTAAACATTTAAAATTACAATAATGCTTAGCGAACCCGAAGGCTCGCTGCCGATACCACTAATCTTTGCTTTCAAACTTCCGCCCACAGACTACTACTCAAAACCAAATCCGCCAGATTGCTCTTATCACAACCCCACCTATACCTCTAACTACCCCTCAGACTTTTTAAAAATTGCCATTGTAAAAAAATTTATTTAAGTATCTCAAATACATTGGATGTAAAAGTTTTTTTTTTAATCGCCGTGTATTTTAAAAGCATGAGTATCCTATCAATCAACTTTCTAAATTTTACTTTCTTCTGTTAGTAAACTAATAAAAAAAAGTACATACTTAATTTTTTTAGGTTATTTATTGTCTGTCAACCTGGTCTTCCATCAATGTATGCTCTTCGGGATATCTTTGGAAGATTTGGTAATCTTGTAGAGGTTTATACCTTACATGGGAAGAATTGTGGTTATGTTACTTATGCCACACAAGAGTCTGCTGAAGAAGCTATAAAGGTAATTTTTATTTTATTTTTTCCTTAAATTTTACATCAATATTTTATGTAAAAAAGTATTTAATAGACTAATTTTTGTTGTATAATTTATAATTATATTTGTGCTGAAAAATCTTTATAGAAACTCCATTTACAAGAGGTTTGTGGAATGCGAATGAAGGTAATGGTGGCTGAGCCTCCAAGAGGTGGCCCTGATCGATCAGATAGGAAGAGGCTGCGTATAGACCATGATTCAGCTGAGGCTTAACATATAGGTAAAATAATTAATTATATTTTCCGCACTTTTAATAACATTAATATGATAGTTACTCAAGTAGTAACTATATAAATTTGTTCCATATAACTTTAACTTTTCTTTCTTTCTTGACAGCTGTCCAATATTTTTATTTACTTATGAGCATAATAATGCTTATAATAAAGAAATCATAGGACATTTTTCAAAGAATGTTTAAAGCACTAAATATTACAGTGCTCTAAACCAGTTAAAAATATTGTTATTGTTTAACCCATTTGTTCTATGTATGTAGCTCAAAGAACCTCCTCCCTACTCTCCCCACCATCAAACATTTTTTTTGTTAACTCCATTGCTTACTTCGACATTTAGAAGCAGACTCAAAAATTCGTTACACATTACCTTATCTCATAAACTTATTTTTTTATCTTTAGTTCTTATCTTCAAGCAGTAAATATATTTGATCAAGATGTTTAAAGAACTGTATTTACAAGTAATGTAACCATTCAGTTCAAAGGTATAAACCCCAATTAACAAAATGTTTTTACTAGTAGGCAGGATTTGGGCATTAATCTTGTTTCAGCCACTTGAAAGTAGATATTGTGAATTTACCTTAATTTTTTTTAACTCTTTCCTTTGTCAGCTAAATTAATTGAACAATAACCTGAGAACCGTGTAAATCTTTGCTTTTCAACAATTTCTTATGTTCTTCTGTATGCATGTGAAAGCATAGCTTTCTCAATTTATTGTTAAAAATATTGATTCATAACAGTATTTTAGAAGAACAAAAAGATTTCAATTGTTACTTTCTTTATTATTTTCTTTTGTGCATGTCCATTTTCTTTTTTTAGATCCCTCAGCTGCTTTGTTCTTACTTTTGTCAGCTTTCTTACTTTCTACTAAACATGTTTTATAATTCGCCCATATTTTCAATAATTTCCCTTACTTTTCTCTCTAAATCTTTTGTATCCGTATAACAGTCAAATTCTAACTTTTTAAATCACCTTGTCTTCATATTTAAATATTAAATTATTAATATTGTTACGGGCTACTGGATGTTGAAATGAATTAAACTACTCCTAAATTCAAGATACTAATATTTATTAACAAAGTGACAAAAAGAATATAATGAAGTTACAAACAATTAAATTATTAAACTAATATAAATTTACAATAACAATATTCTAAATATTTATTATAACCTAGGCCTATTTAATTACTACAATAATATAAGATATTACTACTATGAATGAAATAGCTTAACTATTTACATAAATTTGTACTAATACAATAAAATTACACTAGAGCTTATAACTACAAATTATCACTTACAGTTCACTAATCAAAGTCCATGGACCGTAAGAATCTTATTCATTCATTTTTAACAGGACCTAATTCATTACCGTGCTCATTTTTAACATTGCTTAATTCATTACCTAGCTTATTTTGTACATTGCTTAATTCACTTATAAAAGTTGCAGACAACTTGCTTAAATCAGTTTCAAACAGAACGTCGTCTGGATTTTCCCCTAAGTCTACAAAAAACTGACGCAATTGATGTTGCAGTACACTTTTATTTCCGGAAGAATCCAGATCTCGTTCTTCTAACTCCCATTTTAAATCCGCAACTTTTAAATCAATTAATTTAATACTTAGGAGAAGCCATTTTTTTATACAGTAGCCCAATAATTACAAAATGCAAGACAAGCAAAATAAAATCAATTACACAAGATCCCACTTCTGACACCAAATTGTTACGGGCTACTGGGTGTTAAAATGAATTAAACTGCTCCTAAATTCAAGATACTAATATTTATTAACAAAGTTACAAAAAGAATACAATGAAGCTACAAAAAATTAAATTATTAAACTAATATAAACATACAATAACAATATTCTAAATATTTATTATAACCTAGGCCTATTTAATTACTAAAATAATATAAGATATTACTACTAAGAAATAACTTAACTATTCACATAAATTTGTACAAATACAATAAAATTACACTAGAGCTTATAACTACAAATTAACACTTACCGTAAGAATCTCCAAATGTAACAAACAGAAACAGTTTATTACACTCATAAACTGTTACAGTTCACTGTTACACTTATTACTAGTTCATCATACTGCCTGGTTTACTCTCTGCTGCCCGACTCGCGTCGAGGGGGTATTTAAATAGGCAAGGCCGAACATTCTAGACACACAGAAGTAGGGGACTTAAGACGTTAATCCCTTCTGCCCGTATTTATATCTCTGATCGTAACAATATGTTGGAAAAAAATATTAGAGAGGAAAATAGTTGACTGGAAGATCTAATGGAGGATGAAAATAGTTTGGGTTGTAGTCATAAATTAGCACCAAACAAGTGAAGACTTGGAAAAAAATATTATTTTTTTGTCATCAAATTTAGGCATTAATAAAATTATGTTGCATTGTTTTCATTTTTTCTATGTTTGTGGTTTCTCACTTAGACTGATGATATGTTTTTCAAGACATAAAATAATGGCTTGAAACTGTATAAAATGTTTTTAAAAAGTGGGGTTTAACTTGAATTGTAGTCAATGCCATCACTAAACTTTGATGACCTAAAATAGAACTGGAGAAGAAACACTTTAGGCTTTTAAAAAAAAAGTCAAAAACATTTTTTCTCCTTATCCCCATCAAACCCAAATTCTTAAGGGATTTTGAAATTTTCTTAATTGTACCACCTAACTGAGCTTAGCCCCAATTTATTTTACCTTGCCTCGATGTTATTAGTTTTATAAACACTCCTATATCCATCCTGTATATATTTTATATTCATTTTATGTTTTCTCCATAGTTGCTTCATCAACATTATTGTTTTTCACCAAGTATGGATTTGCGACTTCCAGGCCCTATTCTTAGAAAGCAGCCAAACCATCTCAGGCGGTTCTCTTCTATCTTACCACTTGTTAGTTTGAAATAATTAAGTAGCGTTATGCACTCTGTTTCTTCTTGCATTCCCTTTCAATATTTTGGAGAAAATAGATTTCTGATGCTTAGATTGTTGATTGTTTCGTCTTCTTTAGAATCATAATATTAAGTTAAAATAGGAAGAAATGTAAATTTGAATTATGCTGCTTTTGTCTTCTTTTCTTTCTCTTTCTTGTACAGGAAGCCTGTTTTAACAGCTGCGAACATCCTGCCTGCAGCTTCATTCTTTCAGTTATGTCCGTATCTACTGAACCGTTTTTTGTGTAGGTGTAAGAATATGTATGGAAGAATATTCAAGGGGTTTATCTTCAATTCTGATTATACTCATAATCCTTGTCTTCTTTCCAACCCCCATAATATTTTATTTTAAAAGATTTGTCATAATTATCTGATGTAACTCTTATTTTAGTCTATGAAGATTGGACTGGAGATTCCTTTCATCTTCAACAAAATTAACGATGTTGTCGGCAAAAGCAAGTAATGATAGACTTACTGCTCTTAGACTGGCATATACAAGATAAAACTTCAAATCTCCTTGGCCTCATATTTACTTGATAAGATCTCATATTTGGCCTTTGGAGAGGCTTGAACTGAACAAGGAGAAGATTATTGTTTGGTAAGCTTGACAATCGGATCAAATTCTATAAGCAGGCTCCTCACACGACCTAAGTGGTTGAGAGGAAGTGATTAAGATCTCATATGTCCTAAAAGGTGGAAATTCTTTGAAAAGAGAAAAAGAAGGAATTGTCAATATGTTTCATTGATCTGACAAAAGTCTTCGACTGAAAATAGACATCATAGAGGCCCTAAGAGGAAAAGAAATAAAAGGTGGACACAAAAAGTAACCTACTGGGAATAACTAATAATACCCCACATGAATTTTAAACCTCCTTAAGAATTTGACAGATATGCAGTCTTAGTCCTGTAATATTTTTCTTAATCATACATTTGACTATTAGGAAGGTATTTGATTTATTTTTAGAAGAAATGTTGTTGTTTGTAATAATAGGTATAATTTTTGGATATTTCATTATTAATCTGTACTACTACAATCAAATATCCTAGTGGGTCCAGGAGGGAGGGTCTCCAGACCCAACAACAACAAATAATTTGTCTGTGCCATAACCAATCTCAAATTCAGAACCTAGAGATTAGTAGCCTACTGAGCTACATCATTCCTCATTTGATTAATACCTTTATACCCTGTGGGAAGATAGATTTCATCTTTAAGACCTCTCAGTTCCTGTTTTGGGAAATTATCTGAAATTTGTTTTTGTCAGATTGTAAAAAGTATACTTTCATAATTACCTTCATGAATTAATCTTTTCCATCTGTAATTTAACTTATTACATTACTTTAAGAAATGTATAAGCTAAATTAAAGAGGACATCATTCATCATTCTGAAAGTTTTAACGTGTAGTTTCTTGGTCAGAATATGCCTTTGACTGTTTTTTGGACATTTCACCTTTTTATTTTCTAATTTATCCACAATTACAGGTATATTTGGAAATGAGTTTCACTCAAACCAGTAATGATTAGAAAATAGAATTTAAACCATAAATTATTTTATTGAGTATACAAAACTTAATATTTTAATTTAATACATAAATACACTTTTATATTACGTGAATGTGACTCACAAAATGTCTTTTATTAAAAAATCAATGCGTATTATTCCTTAGATAGACCTTCAAATTTCTGTAAGTAACCTTAATTTATATTTTACTCTCATTACAATACAAATTCAATTTCCAACTGCCTCATTTTTGAGAATAAATTATATAAAACCTTGGTTTGCAATATCTGGAAAGTGAGGTGTATGAGTTATGACGCTATTTTTAAATGAGTAATGCGTGCATGTCTAACAGTTATTTATTTATTTTGTTTTTAATAAAAATTAATTTCGACAACTAATTTTTTGCCTTTAATACCTTAAATTACCTTTTATGAGATCAAAAATTCATTATCAATTAGATGAGTTGTCGACAAGCCTTTGCTTTATTTTATTTCCATTATTGTTTTTAACATTTGTATTTTTTTACATTTGTCTTGGTTCCGAATTTCTATCTTAATATTAATAGCAAATACTATGCAATCGCTCCCTAATTTATTTATTTTTTATAGTTCTTTAGTTATAATTATGATTTGAAAGAAATGTGAGTTGATTCCAAATTTGTTATTTACTATAGCACTGCTTTATTTGATAATATCCTCATATTGTAGGTCTGATGGTACTGTGAACTTCTTTTTTAGTTTATTCATTACATAGTTACTTTCAGTCACAAATTTAACTATAAAGACATTAAACAAATTAGTGACTGTTTCAGTGTTATTCAAAACAATTTCAATCTATGATGATACATGACCTGTTTTTACAGAGGCGAAGGGACACAGACAGTTAACGACTTGAGTATCAAAAACTATCAAAACAAAAACCGAAAAAAATAAATGCCAACTGATGGAAGACACGACTGCCACGAGTATAAACAGGACTGGTAAAACGATGAGACTTTTGAAAACAATTATTTATCTCATCAAAATGATACTTACTACATAACCTTTTGACATTTTTAGATGTAATTTTAGTTATGAATACTATCCTATTTAGTATTTAGACATTCAACTTATAAGTTTTCTAGTACGTTTCAATTAATATTTTTCTTTTTTCAATAAACTTTTAACTATTCCCGACTCTAGTATTTATTGGTGTAAAATAATGATTTGCATAATTTGTAAAATTAAAAATATATATTCTTTTCTCTCTTTTTTTCATTAAGTTTTATTTATTATTTGCCTTACCCAACAATATTTTGATCATTGTTTTATTAATTTTGTATACATTTGTTTAAAATTTATTTAAATAAATAAATTTTTAATTATTAGACAAGGGTATATCAAGTTGTTTTGACTCATCCATATCAATTTTAACATGCTATAAAAATTTGAGTTGTAGTGAAAGAAATATGAGTAGTTAAGTTTATGTTCATATAAGTTAAAAAGTAAAAGAAAGAAAACTTTTAACTACTGATGGTTTCCTGGACCATGAAAATATGGAAGATGTTCCAAAATTTAAAATTTTGTAACTTAATTTTACAAGTACTAGATTGTTTATTTAATTCTCTTCATAATGCATCAAAATATAAATTAGATTTGGAAGAGAAAATTATTGATTTCAAAGGAATTACCATTGTAGGAAAATTATTTACAATGATTCATTTCATACTAGTGATGAAGAATAATCAGTGTATTTTGTAATATTTAATCATTATTAGTTATACAATTGAGGTGTTGACATTGAAAAGGAAGTAAGTGCCAAAATAGCTGAAATTTTGTTTTCAATGAAACAATTCCATGTTCCAAGGCCAACAGCGTTGAAAAGGTTTTTCTATCACCTCTCCATAAGTTTTAAGCGATGCCACTGGTGGCAACAGAATGACTGATAATTCTATTTCAGTGGAAAAAAAAATTTGGCAATTTTGGCACTTAGCTCCCTTTCAATGTCAATGCCACAATTGACTCAAATTAATTTTTTTCTTTTAGAGGAACAGTAGTACTGGATGACTTAATTTTTTTTTTTTTTTTCCAATGGCAGTAAATATTATGAAACCAATGGAGGTTATTTTGATTATTAAATAGTTAAATTTTGGTTCATTCGTGATTGTTTAATGTTCTGTTTACCGACAGTTATAGATTTCATCAAACAGATATAAAATATAAAATTCTTTGATAGTCTTCAATACTGTATTAACCAACCTTTCAGGACACTCACCCCAGCAGGATGGCCACAAAAATGGCAAGATCATGTTCAAAATCTCAGGCTAGACTGAGCAAAATACAAATAAAATTTAAAGGGCACCATCATCGGAAAATAATAAATTAATGAAATCAGAACCTTTTCACTCCTCATCCCTCTCTTAGCATGTAAAAGAGATCATAATAAAAAACCCTCCCCAAGTTTAAAATAGCAGCCTTCACCCCTCAAACCTCATGGTGCTAAGAAAAGAAAAAAACTTCGGATTACAACTTTTAGCTATTACATCAAGAATGTAATACTCTCAATATTTCACTGTTTGATTTGATTTACAGGGACTGCATAATTGTAAAATAAATGATGATTTCTGTTTGATTCAACAATGATTTACTAGAACTTTACAGGGCATTTTTGTCGAGGAGCTCACCAGGAATAAATATTTTTTATCCTATTAAATGGTAAGTTTGGCTTACTTAAAGATTTTTGTTTATTTATATTCCACATTGCTTTTAGTCCCAGTTAGTCGGGATATAAAATGTTTCACTATCATAAAACACTGGTGCTGCCTTCATAAGGAAGACCGCCGAGTTAACAGATCTATGAAATAAGTGTATTTAGCCTTATAACTAAAAATCCTATAAAATGGTATTAATTTATACCTTTATAATAATTTACACCTCTTCTCTATTTCTTATTTTTATTTTTTACTTTCCTATCAATTCAAACTTAACGAAAATTCAATGTTTATCTAGGCCATAGATGGGCAACAGATTCAGTAAATGTCCTTTAAAATAAATACTGAATTATTTTAATTAATTCATGGAAACCAATTTAAATAGTTCCCTATTTTTCCATCAGTGCTCATCATATTAAAAAAACCACCTACTGCGAGAAAACATTGTGATTATATTTCTAAAGTAAAGTATTTTTATTTTACAATTTTAATTGCTCTCTGCCTTTATTAGTTTTTAACATAACTGATAGGTTTTGACTCATTGAGAAACTCTGTTTAAAATCAACTGAGATGATGGGCAATTCTGTCTGTTCAATATTGATCTTAAATTTCTTGATCTCCTTCTTCAAGACTAAGAACCATACATGCAGACTTTCCCCTGGTAAGCCTCTATTCCAACTACTGCTATGAAAAACATTAGACCCATCGCTGATACACATTGTAACAACATGCAAGCTAGACTCCAGAAATAAACAAAGATTAAACTTTATCACTGAAGCATTTGTGGGTGATGAAGAAAATTAAACAAACAAAAATGTTTTTTGTCAGCTGTCATTTTTATGAAGGAATAAATAAGTAGGCACTTCCCAGTAGGAATTGGTCTCCAGGGAAGTTAGACCATCACTCCCTAAGGGGAAAGCCTACATAAATTAACAAGCAAAAAATTGTATATAGTATCTGTAGTAAAATTATTTTAATAATT
This sequence comes from Arma custos, assembly GCA_037127475.1. Taxonomy (NCBI): domain Eukaryota; kingdom Metazoa; phylum Arthropoda; class Insecta; order Hemiptera; family Pentatomidae; genus Arma; species Arma custos. The sequence goes on from CM073764.1 coordinate 94,511,782, forward strand.
CCTGTTAATTTTTTGTAATAAAGGCTTTATTCATTCATTCAAAAAAGTAGGACGCAGTCAATGTGGTGTGCTGAAATCTTAATAAAGCATTAAGATTGTCTACACCCAAATAATATTCCATAATTACAATTAATTCAAAGAAGCTACAAAGTTTGTTCACTTAATTTATCTGTTGGATTCTTCATTGAAAATCATTGTTTCGAAGTGAAAAATATTTTATTTGCTGCAGTAAGCTAGCCGCATGAGAAATGTGTAAGAAAATGAGTCAATATCGAATCTAAACAAAATCAGGACAAAAAATACTACGAAGTCTTATGGTATGCATCTAATGTTTTGTGAAGAGTAGCCCGAACCAATTTTCGAAACAAGACAAACAGTTTCATGAAGTCTGGTATATTAATGGACTGAATGGCCTTAATTAAGTTACCCTACATTACAGCTAGAAAACTTTTCTAAAAGGTATTCATATAAAAATATTGGTTTTTCAAGAACACCATATTTTTTTACAATAATAATCCAAATTTGTTTCCTGCAACGGATTATTCTCAAATGTCACCATTTTTGGAATTTCATATTGCATAGCATCCTATTTGTTGAAAACTATTACATCTCCAGGGAATCATATATGACACTTAACTCTGCAATAGTTTAAAGTATTTAACGTTTTTGGACCTCCAACTCAACATATTTTCGAAATTAGTGAAACTTTAAAGAAGGAAAAATTATAGGTATATCTTACCAAAATATTGAGACAGGACCATTTAAACTTGGATGATGAAAACCAACTTTGCCGACCAGAAAAGAATATTCGGTTTCATTTTTATAGTGCACGTAACTTGCGGTAAAATCCTTATCTAGAACTCTTTGCTGAAAGGGTATTGTGAAATAATTGTAATCTCCTGGGATTGCAACTACTTCCTGAAGATTGGACAGTTCTCCCAACTTTTGGCAGGAATAAGATTCTTATACGTAATATCTATACTAACATTGACCTGAATACGGTGATTCAATCAGAAATGTCCTGCAAAGAAATTGTCTGTGACGAGTGTTTATAATCCATAAGAAAACAAACTGGGAATTCGACCGCATTATTAGTAGTATTAATTAGATAGTATGTATTTGCACTTTGTTTTCTTGAAATTTCCGATAAATTTTGCCAATCGAAACACCAAGGACAAAACAATATTCCAGTCCTTTGGTACACAGTAGACAAAGTTAGTGCATATATGAAAATGTTCACTCTTTGATTTGCCATCGAAAAATTAACTCTCATCGTCAACTTGAAAAAAATGTGGAAAGTGTCAATTTTTCTCCTCTCCTTATGAGATTAACAGATGGCAACTTTGGTAGCTATTGCAAGGTGGCTGTATACTCTGCGGACAGCGGACCTCATCTCCCGAATATGCCCTGGTGCTGCTAGCATAATCATTCTGGGCAGTAGTGGTTCTGTGAGCTATGCTAACATTAATGGATGATTGGGGAAAATTGTGTTTCATAAGTTAGAAGCTGGATAAATACCCAAGTCTTCGAACAGTAAAGTTGTTGCAGACGATTTTATTTAATACTCAAGAGAGTTTTAGGATTGAATAACAGCCCTTCTCATTAATTTTGTACTACTAACAGGCCTTCAACAACGTGTATCAAGTAGCATTGCAGCATTAAATTTTATGGCTCATCGGATTCGAGGAAATCGTTATTTTTTAAAGTTTAAATTTTATTGGGTTGATTTTGAAAGTAATTAGTGGTAATTTGTATTAGGGAGGAGAACAAATTGTTAATTAAAAAGGTTTAGAGATAATAAAAATATTTAATTTTATCATGAATAATGATTCTTTTTTTAACGTGCTATTTATTCTTAAGTTTTTTATGATCGCTAAACTAACCGTATCTGGATTTAAATGTTTTTCATCGGCAGAAACTCCATTTCAACTTATTCGCGGGTACATCTAGTAAGTATAAAAAATTGATGTAGTAAGAATAGAATAGAAAAATAATTTTATTCTAAGACCAGGTCCCTTTAGAATAACAGTGCTGAACAAATTTAAGTAAATATTTAAGAAAATCCTACAACTTGAAATGAAGAAATATATCTGTGGCACCTGTGCATAGTGGGTTATTCGAATTTTGTGAATTTCAAGCTATCTACCGTAATTATTTTCTCTTTCCTTGTGTCCAAAACGCTAAATGTTCCGTCCATTGCAATGAAGGATATTCCTTTGTGAATCGTGGGCTGATACTCCAATCTTGAACTTAAAATAAGTACAGAAAAATTACGATTCTAAGTAGATAGCTTGAAATTCACAAAATTCGACTTTGCACAGGTGCCACAGATATTTACGTCCATTGCATAATGTAGTTAATCATGATATTATATTTGTATCTCACATGTTCTCTATAAAACCTTCTCAGTTTATATTAATTGTTTAAAGCCATGTAATGTAATTTTTATAGGTGTTCAATAAAACCTTTCAAGAGTTATTTCTTTCTTCTCGCATGTATTAAATAAATGTCACTTGACGGAAACTGAAGCTCTAAGTGGTTAAGGAGGCAAAGCTCCTCGATTTCCTAAAATTGATCTTCGTCTGGGAAAGTCTTCTTCTTTCTGAGCTTTCAGTTCCACAACATGTGAACCAGTTTCAAAGAAACGTGAAATGTCTTCCTCTGGCAGACAATTAGCATTTATTGAAGCATGCAATGTTAGACAGTAATTCTTTTAGGATGGCGTTAGTACGCCTGTGACAGTTGAAACTAGATCATCCTTAGTGTTCTTCCATCTCCACTGTTACAGATCTAGGGCATTTATTTTCCACGCTTGTTGCTGTCATTAAATTTTCAAGGGAAGCTGCCGAATAACAACCTAAATTGAAAATAAACCTACCAAGCAGCTGTAGGACTTTAAAACTCAAACAAATATAGATCTTTGGAGGTTGATGTTTTTTTGTCCTCCCTGAAAAATGTCATCCACTGAACGCGTGCATGCGTGTAGGAACAATAAATTACAATTACCAAGGGTAAATACACAAGTTGCCTTTTTCCTTTTCCAGGTTGTAACAGGAACTGAATGCCCCTAGATCAGCAATAATAATAAATCAATAGATTTCCTGACAAAAAATTCTAGGAATATATTGATTGAAAACATCTCCATCCTGTTCATATTCGTATCTTCGTTGATCTACTTCTGGTGTTAAATTCTCAAAGAATATTAATACCAATAATGTCGTTCTGTTTGTTTGATATAAATCGTTCTTTTGATATTGGTACTGCCGTAAATTGATCACTCAAAGGAGCACATATGATATATTTCGGGATCTTCGGAAGCCTTCTGTTGATTTAATCTTTTCCTTAGGATCCTTCTGTTGATCATTCTAAAGGTATCCGTCAATAGTGCAAAAGGATCCATAGTAATTTCTATCATAGTTCACACATCTGTTGAAGGTACATCCTAGCTGCTTCTTCCTAAAGCTCTGGGGAATAAGCACAAGTTTCAAGCAGTAGCCTTGATATATATATTTTTTAAGTTAAGGTTCGTAAGATCGTAATAGATAAATCGCAAGGTGAAATTATTGATTTAAACTATTGACTCATTAGTAATTAAGAACTTTTTGAACTTAATTATAGCATGAAGGATATAGGTATCAAACTTTTCGTAACAGTTGAATGAGCGGAAAAATATTTGTTTCGAGAGCTAGTTATTCCTCAGACAAATGTCTCTACGCCAATATAAAGAATAATCTACCACTGCACCCAAAGGAGTAGATTATCCATTTTTATTATTGCTGCTGATAATAATATATTTATACCTTTTGATTGCTGTTATTACATACAATGTAAATTAATGAAGACGTTTTCCCTTATACTTAAGACTAAAACTTCCCTAAATCCGATGGTAATACTCTCATCGATAGTACTATAAGTACATTTTTACCGCTTGTTTAAGTGTGGCCATTATCGATAATAATGTCATCCAATCCGTCTCAACATTTTATTTGCAATAGAAATATGAAATACGTTTTACACTGTTTGTATGCGATTACATTCCTTTATGTCATTAATTAAAATAAACAGTACAACCGTTACTAAAAATTTCCAGTTTTGAGAATGCAAGAAACTTTTACTTTTTGCGGGATGTAATAAATTAGTAGCTAATGCTAAATCATAGGTAAAGATAAATTATTTTGTTTTGGCATCATCAAAAAGTGTGTAATTTCATGTTTTTCTTCGAATTATTCTACTCTGATGTAAGTTTATTGGTTAAGGAGAGTATTGAAAATATTTAATTGTTCCGTCGTGACCACATGATTATGATGTTACATGTTACTTGCTGTTGGGTTGGGTAACACTGTGTCCAAAAAAAAAAATGAAGACAGTTCTAAATTTTTGTTTGGTGCTTATTACTTAGGACTACGATCAAGTTCATTGTTGCAACTAAAAATTGAAGTTTCTTATTTTGAAAGGTTATTGACTTTTAAACTTGGCAAGAGAATCTTCGTATTTCAGGCAGAACAGGTGGCGCCATCCATAGTTTATCTGCTAAAACATTGTCGACGCCCTGTTAGTGAAGTTTACCCATTACGTCTGTGATAGTGTAAATCCTTATATCTGGATTGAAAATTTCTCGACAAGTAAGCTAATAGTACTCTAAGAACCTATATAATTTAATAATTCATCTGAATATTACAATCTATAAGTAGAGCCAGATGGTCATCGGTCTCAAAATGGCCTCTTTCGTTTAACTTTTAATGTTTAGTTAAGATTTTTCTCCCGTGTTTCATTGATTTAACTTACTTTTTTTAATTATTACCACTTTGTTTTAAAACTCCGAAATTTTATTTAACCTCAGGTTTATATAAACATTTCTTTTCTCATTCCAGTTAACCTATTTACTATTAGTCCTTCATCATGTATTCTGAAAACGATTAGCTGTCCCACTCCATAGTTTGTGTTTATGAGTCATTTTATTAATTATTAATAAAGGACTTTGTAGCGAATTTTGTAGTTATTTGCACTACTTTGATTGTATTGATTTGAATATTATGAAAGTATTGTCACTTAAGTTAACAGTTTAATTTAGATACAGTTTTTAGATACTTTATTTGTATTTTACAGGTAATGTCACCTACATGTTCTCTATTGTGTTTTTTATTGTTTAATTCAACATATCAATTTGTCAGTTGAAGCTTTTAATGTTTGTCAAATAATATGACAATTTTGACTTTATTTCTTTATTAATTGTATTTTCCTCTTGTTTTTATTGTTAACTATTCCAATTAAATTTAGGAGAGTAAATAATGTGGAATTGAATTAATATTTATTGCTGTTCCTGATTAAATAACCTTTTCTCTTATATTACAGAAGAATTTTATATCCTAATTTTCAGCTTGAGATGTACATGTATAGTATCTTATGTCTTTACCTTGATATTTTGTAATACTTTTTCTTGGAACACTCACAGTTATAGTTGCTATTCCTAATGTTTTCATCATCATCTTTTTAATTAGTCATCTTAGATTTTTTTAAGTTCTTAAACATATGATTAATTACAATAAAAATAAATTTATATGCTAAGTGCCACATGCACTACTTAGTTTTAAGAATAATATATTGTTTTTTTTTATTCATGAAATTTTTGCCTTTGAATGGGAAATACAATGCATTCATGAATCATTGCAGTTATGATTAATATTTGTTTAATTTTTAGTTAATTTATTATTTTATTCGGGAAATTAAGTCTCGTAACACTCTTTGAATGAGTACTTAGTTAATAGTTTCACTGGATAAATATTATCTATTGATATTTTTTAAACTTATTTATGTTAATGTACATTTATTTTTATCTTTATACAGTCGATTATTTGATTTCATTCAAGTGGCTCTTGAAATTTGCTGATATTTAATCTTAGCTATTGTAGTTATTAGTGTGATACAAATATATATTACGTTTAGGTTGTTTTATTTTGTTAATTGTTATTTTAAAAAATGCTTATAGAATTAACACATTAAAAGTAATACTAAAAATAGTGGGGTAATGTGCTCAGCTGGAGTACTGATGTGTAGATCTCGACTTTGTGGAATCTGTGCTTTTGAAAGCTATAGTGTGATATAGTGCAAATTAACAATGAATGAAATGGTTTTAAAACTTCAATTTTTGATAACCTTAATCTCCTGGTATTTTAAAATTTTGAAGTTTTAAATATTGTTTAGCCTAATAATATCAAAAATTTAAATTATTAGTCTTATGTTTTGTTTTGGTATGGATTAGTTACAGGATATCCACTGTAATTTGTCAAATTAATTTTATTAGGCTTAATTAATTTATTTTGAAATAGATTCTGAGAGAGGTGTAGTTTTTAATTATTTTCAAAGGAATGCTAATTATCTCTGTAATAATTGTTTGGTCAAAGAGATAATTTAACAAGTTTATAATATATTTTCTGAATTTATAATTAATCAAAATGACCTAATTCAAAATTAATGGAACAAGTTTTATGAAGTACCTTTATTGGTTTTTTTATTCAATTATATTGTGAATATGAGCTGTTCAGTTATTACAAATGTGGTATGTGTGGAATATTTTTTATGCCTTCGCTCAATATTGGAAAGTGACAGGACCACAAACATTAGAGTAAATAAAAGAAAATTCAATATTGGTAATAAGGTTATTGTTATGCTTAATTCTCTCCTTAGGAGCAGTGATATCCTTAGCAAGACAAATAATCCTATATTTATAATAAATAACAGACCTGAAAAGTATGGTCGAAGCCATTAATGGGCACTGTAAACTCAGGAAGCATATGCATTGACTTGGCATTAAACAAGATCCTCGGTGCAGATGGTGCACTTTTGTATACCATTTAGACTCTCTTCAAGGTATAGAAAAATAAACTGTCGTTATTAATGGTGATATACCTTTGATGGTGAAAAGACTGTTGTTAACAGTGGTGATGAATTTCTGAATTTACAATTAAAAAATAAAACAGATAGTAAAACCTTAAATGTAAGCAAAATTAAAATAGAGGAAAGTACATTATTGCACTTAAATTTCGGGAAGATCATCTATACTTCAAAATGTTAGTTGAAGCATTTATTTATTGATGAAAAGATAACTGAAATATACATAATAAGGTCCATTAGTTTCCGGCCTGTCCTGCTTCCCCTCCTTCAAAAGTGCCGGAACCTGCACGCATGCAGGTCTGTGCCTGCTCACTCCATATCCATCGCCCGCACTTCCTCAGTCCTGTCAATCAGTGTTCAGCCTTGAAGGAAACTCCCCATTTTTACAATATTCAAACTCGAGTACCGTACGGTTACTAAATTCTTTTGTAAAGAGAGTCTTATTCCTGGGCAAATTAAAGAGTGCTTGGATTGTGTATATGGGCAGTCCTTTCCCTCCTATTCCACAGTGAAATAATGGGCAAAATTATTTAAGTTAGGGAGAGAACATCTAGAAGATAACCCACGTCCGTGGTTGCCCATTGGAAGCTGTCACTTCTGAAAAAATCCAACTTGTGTAATCTGAATTACTGTCTGACCGGCGACTGAAAACCAAGGAAATAGCAGCGAGGTTGGGGCTCAAAAACAAGTGTTTTGAGGATCATCAAAGAACATTTGCATTTGAACAAGGTTAGTGCAAGATGGGTTCCAAAAATTTCTTTCAGCTGCTCAAAATCAAGAAAGAGTTCACTGCTGCTATGAATTTCTACACGAGTATTTTTGGAATTTTAAAGAATTTTTTGGATTCAGTTGTCAATCGGGATGAGACAATGGTTCTTTATTATGACCCACTCAGCAAAAGAGAGTCCATGGAATGGAGAAGACCAGGAGAAGCGCCTCCTTTAAAGGCAAAAGTCACGAAAAAGGTAATGGCCACAATTTTTTGGGACTTTCAAGGAATACTACTGATAGATTTTAAAGAAAGGAATACCACAATGAATGGTGAGTATTATACAGCCGGTTATGAGACGTCATTAAAGAGAAGAGGCGGGGGAAGTTAAGCAGAGGTGTCCGCCTTCACGACAATGCCCCTGTCCACACAGCATTGATTTCCAAGGCCGCTGTGAAGGGCTGGGATTCCAAGAAATCTCTTATCCACCCTACAGCCCAGACTTGGCCCATAGCGACTTCTACCTTTTCTCAATGTTAAAATCTGACCTTTGTGGGAGGCGATTTAACACCAACGAATAGCTCCATGCAGCAGTAGAAGAACATTTTTTTAACAAAGAAGAAAATTATTTTTTTCATGGTATAGAAATTTTGTCAAATCATTGTATTAAGTGTGTTGAACTTAGAGGAGAGTATATTGAAAAACAGTAAGACCAGTTTTTTCTTTCACCTTTTCTTCTATCCCAGGCCGGAAACTTTTGGACCTTACTATGTACCTATTTACCTATATTTATATACCTATTGTAATTACTCTCTTTTTTTCCATATTTAACTCAGGATTATTTTTATTTCCGAGAATATTAGAAAAGAAACAAATAAAAAGTTAAAACTTATTACAATTTCTATGGGAAAATCTGCAGAGCTGATACCGATTGAGGAAAGTTTCAGATGTGAAAAAATCCTTATATATTATTATATGTAGTGGGCAGAGTGGCTCAGTGGTAGAAGAGCACTGTATTGCCATGTTGAAAATCCTGGTTCAAATCCCGCTGCAGGCAAGACTTTTATTTAGTCTGTTAGCAGCCGGGGATGGATCATAAAGGATGTAAGACCCTCCTGGGGCTCACCCAGCCTCTAAAAAGTGGGTACCCAAAAAAGGGGGGAAAATCTAGAGGTTGAGGAATCTAGGACAGGTCACCTCCTTGCACAACCATTGTCCTTGAAGCAGTTCAGTCTCTATTATGTACTGAACCCCAGACTTGTTCACGGGTTGTAATGGTACAGGTTTTTTTAAATTTATGTTATAGCTTATTTAAGTTTATGTTCAAACAAATTATTTAACTTTCACCATTAGTATTTTAAATCGAGTTATGTCTAATTATTTATTCAATATTTTTTAGGATGCAGACCATCAAGTGTGTGGTGGTGGGAGATGGTGCCGTGGGTAAAACATGCCTTCTCATTTCATATACCACAAACAAATTTCCATCAGAATATGTACCAACTGTAAGTATCTATGATTGTTGGTCGTATATGATCTAAAAATTATGGAACAAATGGATGATTAATAAAACAATTAAAAAAAAAAATAGTCCAGAAATCAGCTCTGTTAAGCAACTGAACTCACATATTGTTGGCTGATGAAAAATTAAGGCTGGACCAGACTATAACATTCTAGAAGTATCTAGACTTGATTTTCAAATTCTTTATATTGTAATTTTCACCTTCTCGGGAATTCGAAAAGTATAACAATTTGTTGGGCACTTCCTGTTTGTAATAATAAATTACAAGTAATTAATCTAATATTTTATAATATAATACCAGAACTTTAAAACATACATTTTTTGTAATCTGCTAAGATTATTATCTAACCTCTAAATAATTATTAAAATTTTATAAGTATTCTTAAGATACAAGAAAAAATTAATCAATTAGAAAAATGATGGATTTACACCCAATTAAGATATTTATTTAATTTATAATCTAACATAATATTTATTTAATACACATGATTTGAACAATTAAAAATTTTTGTTTATCTTAGTTAATTTAATTTTTTTTAGGTTTTTGATAACTATGCAGTGACAGTCATGATTGGTGGTGAACCATATACTTTAGGACTATTTGATACTGCTGGTATGTATTTATCTATATTGTACAAATATTTGTGGATTTTAATATAACTTATGTTAATAGGTTTTAATCTTTTTGAATTCACTGTATTGTGTATTTTTTCAGCTGAATAGTATTGGATTAGTTATTATATTTTGATTTTCTTCCATAATTACATTCATTGCAACTTCAGATTGTTTATTTGATTTTTTTACAAGTATCTTTTATAATTTAGAGTTCTACTTCTTTTTTAATATTCAATTTATTCAAACATCTCATTCTTTAAGGCTATGGCTATAACCAACTAAATTGTTTTTGCTGGGATTATTTAAAGCTTCGAGTGGCTTTCTTTTATAATTTTGATCGATTATGTGGAACAGATTCTGTTCATTTTATTCTTCCTCTCTACTAGATACAGGGAGCGGAGTAGCTTCAGTACGGAGAGCATTGAGTTGCTGAGCTGTACGTCCCAAGTTCGAATTTGGCTGTGGGCAAATAAATTGTTGAATATACAACTATTGTTTGACTCTGTGAAATCTGCAGACAGTTCTGGGGCTTTCAAGCCTTCATAATGTGGAGATGAAGGAAAAAACAGGTAGTTGAACATGATGTTGGCCAAAGCACCTCCCTCTCTGATTTGTAATGAAACCAAGACCCATCTTGGGTTATAGGGATGCAAACAAATATTATCCCTGGACCATGCCGATAACATGATTGTTTATGTCTTTCTGATGAGTATCAGAATAACTATTTTGAGATGTCACATGTGATAACATGTGTAATTGATTTTGTATGAAGGGTTTTTTCAATTTATCTACATAAAAATTTTCAGAATAAATACTGTTATTTTCTTTTCTTTATATTTAGTTTTAGTTGAAATTTGAAGATCCCTGATCATAACCACATTTTGCCACACTTTTAGATCTTGTGTTAATTTTACTATTTTACCATTTATGTTCCGCCAGGAGATAGTCAATTAGATTTTGTGTTTGTGAGTTGTTATGCCCGATCATAATAAAATTTTCAAGCATTGTTATGATATACAGTAATGTGCATGTGTAAAACACAGCGGATGCAAAGGTTCCAGAGAGCTGAAGATTAGGGACTTAAAGCCAATAGTTTTTATTGGATGTTAATATTTAATAAAAATTTTTATTAATATTTAATTAAAATTAATTTGATAATTTTAAAATACAAAATAAACTGTTTTGTAGTGACTCACAGTTTTAAGTTAGCTACTATTTTTTCTTTGATTCATTAGTAATTGCATATATTTTTTTGTTCCTTGTATTTTATTATAATTAATTTTTTAATTAGTGCTATTTATTATTCATTCAATCGATTATTAAAGTGTTGATAGTAAAGTTTAGACTTATTTAAATTAGTTTTTTTTCTTGTGTGTATATATTTTTTTAACATCTGTTCCTGCAAATATTTCAAAATATAGATTGATATTTTATTCTCTATTTTTTTGTAACCTGATTTTAATCTCTGATATAATTGTTTAGTAAATTTATTTTGAGTTCTCATTTTTTTTTCTTAATTTTGTAAAAATTTGTTTCTGTTTTTAGGGCAAGAAGACTATGACAGATTAAGGCCATTAAGTTATCCGCAAACAGATGTGTTCTTAGTATGTTTTTCGGTAGTATCGCCTTCATCATTTGAGAATGTTAAAGAAAAGGTAAAATTTTATGTAAATGTATTTATCATTTAAATTTTTAAATAATTTTTCCTTATCCTAAAAGCAATTTGTTATTCATTTCTGTCATTCAGTAAATACAATGATCAACCCCTGTTGGTTTTACATGTCTATTGTAGATAAGTTTATCTGTTCTTACAGATTTCAAATGATTTTTAAACTTTTTCTTTTTGTCAATAAATTTCTTATAAAGCCTCTTCATCACATTTGTTTCTTATAACCCATATAAATCACTCTAAAGGTAATAAGCCTCTTTCTCTGCTAGAGAATTTTGAATTTATAGGTTATGTCCACAAAAAAGTAAGAAATAATGAATGCATTTCCTTAAATATTTTCCCTAAAAGGTGTGCTGTTTAATAATTTTATCGAGTTACTTTAACCGCCTGTTACATCCACAAATAGATGTATTTCTGAAGATTAACTCAAAAGGCTTTTATCTTAAAATAATGTTATTTCTGCTTTTTCTGGGTATATTTTTACAAAATATTTACTAGATGGTATTTTATCATATTTTGTATGCATACATTTGTTAGTTAAATTCAAATAAAAGAGGAAGCATATTTTTTTCTTGACATGAGTTTGTATCACATCTAATTTTGAGTGAGAATTATTACCACAAGTTTATCAAAAAAATGTATTTGTATTTGTTTTTATTTTTTAGTGGGTACCTGAAATAACGCATCACTGTCAAAAAACACCTTTCCTCCTTGTTGGAACCCAAATAGATCTAAGAGATGACGCTGCTACAATAGAAAAATTAGCCAAAAATAAACAAAAGCCCATTACTTTTGAACAGGGCGAGAAATTGGCTAAAGAACTTAAAGCTGTCAAATATGTCGAATGTTCAGCTTTAACTCAGGTAAAAAGTTTTATGAAAAATTATAATAGGTGATAAAAAAAAATGACCGTTATTACTTTACCTAACATTTATATTATTATGGAAATTTTTATATTTTACAATATTTAATGTAGCATAATTTCTAATAAATATTAATGCTTTTTATTTTAAAAATAATATTAAAATTGATAAAACGGTCATTATTTTTTTATAACCGTATTAGTTAGAGAGTATGTATTTACTTTTAGATTAAGCCATATAATGAGTTATTATCAGATTCATTTTAGGAATAATGTTTTATATACAATCGCCAATTATTAAAATTTTTAGATTACTCAATTGTTAATTTTTATTTTCAGAAAGGGCTAAAGAACGTATTTGATGAAGCAATCCTTGCAGCTTTAGAACCACCAGAACCTGTGAAGAAACGAAAATGTATCCTTCTGTAGGAAAAATGTTTCTGTCTTCTTTCATTTAGGGTAATAAATAAATTGATAATATAAATATTTTGAAAGTATTTTAATATCTTTGTACAATTATTAGGTCATGCTTTCTGTGAATGTTGTGAAAGTCTGCATTTAGTAACACTAGGTTCTGATAGTTTTCTCTCATTTCCTTATGTTGTTTGACAAATAAGTTACCCTCAAAAACTAAAGTTGAAAAATTCAGAATATTTAGATGATCCAGATCTTGAATATCCCATATTTCACACTTAAACATTCAGACCTATTAAATAGTTGAGATTTAGTATCAGGAATCCGCAGCAAGAATTGAAACTATGTAATAAATCCGAATATTAATATTTTATTTCACATCACTTTTTTTTATCGTTATTATATATCTCAAATTGTTTTAATAGTATTTTCTCAATTTAATTGATACAGTGATATTAGGATGCGAAAATTACACAACAATCAAAAAATTACTGGGACTGTTATTTCCTTTCCTTAGAGATAACTACTTTTGGTCCTTTTTTTTTTTTTTTTTTTTTACCCCATAAGTTAAAAATTTAACAATCAAATATTTTCTTTTTCATTAATTAAGTTTGATTGAATAATTATCGAAATACATTTTATTAATTTCAATTTAATCAATTTTAATTTCTCAAAATCATAATCCAAAATAGTCATCTGCTCCTGATTCTCGAATCCTCTATATAGTTCTGAAGTGTTGAGTATCAATGACTGAATAGCATAGAGATAAATTAAGCACTGAAGGGCTATAACTAAGTAGCAGTGCTCACTCTCAATCAGAGAATGTTTATCTGAAGGAATGAGTTAAGTTGTTGAGATTGGTTGTAGTTATGTTGCAGGAGAACAAAGTGCCATTTTAACTGCCTCCACATAAAAATAATGAAGATTAAAATTTGAATTAAATTTTAAACAAGAATACAAAATCTGCCTTAGAAACTATTCACTTGAAATTTTATTTTAGTCACACTTTAGGTTCACATCATGAACAATTAAGTTGACTAATAGAATGATAAATTTTCTCTACAAAGCCTCAGAACACCTCTACACATCAATGAGTGCCGTAATAATTGGCAAGTGGCTATCTCAGAAACCAAAAACTAAATGAATAGATTTAGGATGAATGAATTATATTTAAATCAACAAAAATGCAGAAGTGAAAAGAGCTTGTTTAGGCAACCAGAGATCAACTAGGAAAAAAATTATGCATTTATGTTTATTCATTGTTAGAGCAGTACACATTTTAATTCCTCGGCAGACTAATATACTTTGTTCATTGACCAACCTTTACCCACTTTCTTCAGACCAGCCTATAGGTCTTAAGAATTCATATGAGCTTTGGGGATAAACCAAACACAGTTTATTAGTTATTATTATTATGCAGACGATAATTTATCAGACATTAAATAAATTTAATAAAATTATATTTTCTGTAAATAAAAGTATATTTTATAGCCTTCATTAGTTTATATTCATTGAGTGTATGCCAATACAAGGTATAGCTACTCATTATTTTGTATGATTATTAATTATTGATAAGTAGCTTATTTTAATTATTGATTTTTATTTAATTTGTTTTTGTTATTAACTTCATCATGTATTAAAGATTTAATTATTATGCTGTGTTCTTATTTTATTATTGATTCAGCTCTCCCTATTAAAGTAATTATTGAGTAAAAATTTAACTCAACAATTTTGTTGCAACCCTTTGAGGGGCATTACATCCTTAGACTTAACAAATTTAGATTCATTATTCTATGTTAATTAATAAGATCCATTAATAATTCAATGATGATAGAAATAGACTAGGGAAGCAGGATGGTATGGAACTGAAGCAATTATGTTAATCAGAAAGTGCATTGATGCAATATTCTGTGGTATCCCTGATACACAAATTAGTAAAAAAAAACAAAAACAAAAAAACTTCTTTCTATTCAAATTAATATCCTAACATTTATGTTATAAACATCACATAGGACTACCATAATAGTTTAAATATGTATATATATATACTTTTTTTTCCTAGGTGAAACCCAGTATCCATGGGCTGGAAGTTAAAGAAATATTAATCCTCACCACCATCACACGAATTATATAGTCACATGAGTATATGATATAATAGTATACATAACTAAGTACTTGTAGTACTTCATGAATTTACAAAAAAAAAAGTATATTCACGATACATATGTACATCATTATGCTACTGAAATTATATTACTAATTAAAATGAAGTGGTGGACCTTATAGTAAAGAGATAATAATTGATTGATACTATAAAGTCGTTGGAAAGACTGACAGAATTTTTTGAAATTTCCGTTATAAACTATGTCATCTTTCACTTGCACTTAACTTTATTTTCTGTAAGTGAGGTCTTGCCTTGGCAATTTTGATTTCTTCCTCGCTGAAATGCTTTGTTAATACAGCAAGATAGCGATTAAATTGTCTTATAAGAGAAAATTGTCTAGGCGATTCTTCTTATTTTTTCTTATTTCCCCTCCCTGAAATTTTAAACCAGCCCTTTATTTAAAAAATAAAAAAAAAAGTGTATATAGACTATCCTTTAAAATTTTTCCATTTTATTTAGATTCAAATTTGTAATACTATTTTGTATAATTTATGAAATAGTCATCTCATTCTTTGTATCACTTAAACTATTATGTATTATATTAAAATTTTTATTAATACATTTAACGTTTATAAAAAAATATATATATATAACAATGATAGAGATTGTTGCCATTTTGTTGATAGGTTTTTAGATATTAAATACTTGAATCGTTATATGTTTCCTCTTGAGGATGTTTATAAGTTCATTTATTTTGTTAATTTTTTATTTTAGCAGTTTCTTTACTAATTACATAAATCATAAACAAAAAATGCAGAGATCAATGGTAAAGGAAAATTTGTACATTACGATTAGTTATAATAAAATTTTTAAGTATAAACCTGTTAACACAATCGTGAAACAGTTCTACAGTTCTTCCTTTAATGTTTTTAAAATGTCTCTTTTGTGGTGGATGACCAACCTTAAAACAATAAACTACTAACATTATTTGTTATTAACTTGTTTAGAACTAATAATTTATTTATTTAAAATAAACATGGCATTAGTAACATTAGTAAGGAATAATTTGTATAACATTTTAAGTTCATAAAAAGTTTAATATAAGTTTTATAAAAGTGATTTGTATTAAAGAGCTGTACAGCAATTAAGTTATCCATTGTTTCTTTTTTCAATATGTCTTAAATTAATATTTTGTTTTATTGAATTTATTATTTATTTATTGGTTTAAGAAATGGTTATTTAATAAATCCACCTATAGACAAAATTTATCTGATTATTTGTTTTCATAACCATTGAGCTATTTGGAGTTTAAATATGATTATAAAAACTTAAAGTTTAATATCCTATAAAATACTTACAAATTCTTTGTCAGTGCATTTGCATTGTTGGTGCAGAGAATAATTTTTTTGTTTAAATAAGAAGAATTAACCATTGTTTGGATAACTGTATGATCAGTTTTTTTTGGTGTATTTAGCTATGTTTGCAATTTGTAGTTTTATAACCTTTATTCCATTTAGATGCATAGTATAATAGCTCAAGTTAAATTACAAAATTAAGCATATCTAAACGCAACATAAGTTTTACTTTTAATTTAGTCCCTGATCATTCCTAGTTACATTGCATTTTAAAATCAATAATTTTAATTTAATATTTACCATTTATAATGTGGTGTTATTGCTTTCTATATTTTTATTTTAAATATAATTATTTGAAGGAAACAAAATAAAAACAAATATGTACCTTCTTGGAAAACCTGTATGTAAGCTTGTATTTTTTTATGAGTCAATGACGTATGAAATGTTCAGCTCAAAACATTAAATAATATATTAAAAATATTGGTATTTCCTTGATTCAAATAGGTAAAATGGGTTTCTACTTACTTTTATCTTTTCAGAATAAAATTATATCTTCAAGATGTAATAAAATATATAAGTTTAATTTTAAAATTGCCACCTTTTTATTTTTTCCAAAATAAAAACATTGATATGTAACACATTCACTCTAATACTTATATATAAGGGGAAGTTGGGGTAAATGTCCACTTTATTGAAAAAAACGATCAGATATATAATAGAGTGCTTCTGCCTAGTGTGCTATAAACACTAATTGTTAAGCCTTATAAGGCACACCACTAGAAACCCCCTAAGAATACATGCTTACCTCAATTCATCCTATTTATTAATTTATGAAAAACAAGTAATTCTGTAGAGCAGTATTTTTCTAGTCTATTTTGACCTTTCTGCCGTGGAGAATTTTTATTAATTTGTATATTCAGGATTTTTTTTTTAAATTAAGTAAGAAATAAAAAAAGTATAGAATGTAAACATAACGATAGGTTGACATTCAACAGTATTATATTTATTCATATTAATTTTAATATATATTTGAAAGCGGACCCGTTAGACATATGTGCATTGATGTCTATTATTGACCAATTAAAAATTTCCTAGAAGCTAACTTGACAATATAGTTACTATTTATGTTAGCTCTATTAAAAATTTTCCCTGTAATTAAATACTTAACAAAACGTTGTTTTTTGAGGGAGGAGAGGATATCCCAAGTCAAACCTCATGACTAGGTGTAGTAGCAAACACTAGTACTGGTCTGGGTATCACTAACATACATAATCACTGTTGGCAATATTATTCCAATTTAATGAAATTATTATTATTGGTGCTATGACCCTTGTATTCGCGTTTTGGCCTGCTCCAGCATCGACCCGCCAGTTTTCTCTGTCAAGTGCTGCTACCCTCCAATTGCGGACATCCAATAAGGTCCAGGCGTCCGAAGCTACGCAGTCCTCCCACCAAAGTCGTGGTCGGCCTGCTCTTCTCACACCATACATTTGCTCCTTGAGAACTTTGACTGGGATTTCATCCTAATCACATGTCCGGCCCACCTCAGTCTTAACTTTATAAACTGTACTAGGTCCAGGTCCTTATAAAGTAGTTTCAGATCATTGTTGGACCGACGCCTCCACTCTCCATCCATCAAAAATGGACCGTATATTCTCCACAAGACTCTCCTTTCGAATATCAATAGTGAGAGTTCGTGTGCTTGGGTCAGGGTCCAGTTTTCTGAGGCATATGTGGGAACTGGTTGGATGAGAGTTTTGTACAGTCTTATCTTAAAGGATTTGGACAGGACACCACCATGTCTGGACACCAAAATAGCAGCGATTAGCGGTTATAATCCGCTTCTCGACTTCTGTCCCAATATCATTTTGTTGGTTCACCTGGGATCCAAGGTACACAAATTTCTCAACTCTATCCACACTCTGCCCATCAACTTGGATATGGTTTTCAAGGTTTATTTGTTGTGGCTGAATTATCTCGTCTTTACTGTTCAAGAGGGTCCCATCTTCTTTTTTGCAAGCCTGAATTTTAGGTTTAAAACGGGCTCTACCATTGTTCACCCTCTGAAAGAAGATCCTGTTTTCATTCGCACTCTTCTATGCTTCTATTTCCTTCATTGCCTCTATTTCACATAGCTTCTTCTTCCTATGCATCTTCTTCTCATCTCTCCTCCTTTTGCTGTATTCCTCTGTGGGTCCCCTTGTGAACCGTTTCTGCACCATAGCTTGGTAGGCGACGTTCTTCGCAACTGTTGCGTTTCGGCATTCTCCATCAAATCAAGATGACCTTGTTTCGCGCTCCTTCAGGCCTATGCATTCATATGCAGTTCTTGTATTTACTAGCTCTACATTGTCCCACACTGCCTGAGGGTCTTCATTAATGACATTACCCAGTGTCTCGTGCAGGGTTCTACCTATATGAGCTTGGAAAGAGTTGCATATATTAGGGTCCTGCAGCTTCTGGATATTCCACTTCTTAATCCTTTCTTGTTTCTTATATCTCGCATTAGTTTCTTGCTATCACTAAGTAGTAGTAGTCGGAATCAATGTTGGCTCCTCTAAAGGTTCTTACGCTCAATAAATTGGATCTATGGCGTGCACTTATTAGGAGATGGTCTATTTGGTTGAAGGTGTTGAGATCTGGGGATCTCCATGTTGCTTTGTGTATCCTGCGGTCACGATAGAGTGTGGTTCCAACCACCAAATTACGAGAAGCCGCAAAATTCACGGTTTTCTGACCATTTTCGTTACATACTTCATGGATGCTATGTGGCCCATGACACACCCAACGTTGGGTAGTAAATGTTTTCTCGGCCAATCTTTGCGTTGAAGTAACCTGCAAGTATTTTGGTAAAGCGTCATGTGCCCCTTCCAAACCATCATAAAACTCCTCCTTGTCCTCTACACTTGCGGTTTCCGTTGGGGCATGGCAACTGATTATGGAGTAGTTGTAGAAGGTTCCCTTGATCCTTGTAGTGCATATGCTTTTTTTTATAGGGTTAAATCCGATGACATAATGCCCCATTCGCCCTTTCACTTTGAAGCCGGTTCCGAATCCATGTTTCCTCTGGTGGCAGCTGTAGTAGATTGTGTGAAGTATTTTTTCAATAGTCCCGCTTTCAGTCCATCGAATTTCTTGGATGGCAGCTATGTCATATCTATACCTGTCCAGTTCATTCAGGAGGATGCGAAGTCTTCCGGGTCTGTGCAAAGTTAAAACGTACCAAAAGGCTAGTCGAAAGTCCATTTGACGGTTTCCGTGTCGGTTTACTTGAGGCAGTCCGGCATTATCTCGTGGAGGTCTCACGATGTAGATTTTTCAGAGGTGAGGGATATCAGCCCTCCCCTCTTAGTCAGGTGGAGGGACTGCCTCCTCTAAGCCTCCTGACCTGCTCCCCATCCGGGGCGGCTTCCTAGGGGAGGTGATCCTAGGGTATTTAGTGTATATAACCTTTGTCTGTAGTTTGGGGGTGTGTGTAGTGTGCTGTATATAGTGTACTGTATGCGAATGTCGGTGTACTGTTCTTGGAAACTTTAGTATACCAATTTTCATTTAAATTGCTATACTAAAGTTTCCGCCTTATACGTATACATACATAGCTGGCTGTATGGATGGAAATATCCAATGCCATAAATAAAAAATAAATAAAAGTTTCCGCCTTAACATTTTGGCCAGGTTTTGGTGATTTGGGACCACTGTGCGTTCCTCTATCCTCAATTTACGTATCGCCTTCAAATTCCATTACAATCTCTCCAATATTTATACCCGTATCAAAGATCCTATTCCTCTTAAACAACGCTCACACGTTGTCTACCGTATCCCTTGCTCCACTCAGAATTGCAACTCTGCCTACATTGGCGAAACTAAGAACTTCCTTAAAGACCCTATTACCCAACACAAATACGCCATTTCCTCCCATAACCAAACCGCTTCTAAACTCTCTGAGCATGTCCTATCTTTAAACCACATTTTCGACTTCGAAAATACGTCTATCCTAGCTTCTGTTCCCAACTATGATAAACGCATCTTCTCTGAAACCATCCACATCAATTTAGATTCCTCCCCTATCAATCTTAAGAGCGACTCAAATCACCTATCCTCAACCTACTCCCTAATTTTTAATTTACTCAAAAAACCTTAAACTCTTACTTTGTTATTTCTTCCCACTTTCATTCCGTTATATTTATATATAATCATTCCTTTTTTCGATGACACATTATCTTTCTACCATTTCCCATTCTTTTAGTAATTAATACTCTTTGCTGTCTCTCTATTATCATTACATAAAATTTTATTTTATTTTACATTATTTACGTGCCATTAAATTCACCTATTTATTCATTTTCCCTCATTTGCCTATACTCCCTTTCTTAGTTATATGTTTGACCGTTAGAGATCGCTGTTAGCGCTTCCGTCTTGCTTTGTAATGTATTTTAATTGTCAGTTACACGGTTCGCCCAGCCTGCTTTCCTATATGGTTCGTACACTTTTTAATATTTATATCTTCTCTTCATCCTTCTCCATTTCCATTCTTCACACCTATTTCTCCCTTATCACTTTGGCATCCATCATATGCTGTAATCAAAGAGTTCATAATTAATGAGCATCATAATTTTTATAATATATCTCCTTTCTCAAACTGGAATTTTATATATTTATTTCTATACGTTTCTTCTATATTTACACCATATTTAGTATTAATATAACTTGATTCTAATTATATACATTTATATAACATCCCATAATTAGTTTTTCATATTTTACGTCTCTACGTGTCATTCTACGAGATTCCTATTCATTACTTTCTACATATTTCTTTATTTATTCTTTGACATCATATTTTGTATCAATTTTCATACATTTTACTTATGTAAAACTCTAGGAGTCTATTACCATACATTTTATATTTTATCTGTAAATTAACTAGGTTTTCCATACTTTTATATCTCATTTTTTTATATTTATACTTTTCATTTAGTATCTTTTGGTTTACCTTCTCATTTTTCTTTCTCTTTGTATTTTGGTTACTTTATCACCCCTCTGTACATTTATTCTGTAATTTTTTTATTCATTATGCTTAATAATATAGCCATCAATAGGCGGATCCAGGGGGAGGGGCACGAGGGCACGTGCCCCCCCAGACGGTTTTTTGTGTACTGTGGAGAATCCATTACAATACATACTTATAGGCAAATCATGTGATGTTATAACAGAAATAGCATGAGTGAAACTATTGCTTAGATATTTTAATAAACCTTTGAAACCTTTCTATAAATACTACAAGTTTATTTTTAAGTTATTGTTGAGTTTTTTGCCCGTTGTGCCCCCAGAAAAAAATCCTGGATCCGCCCTTGTAGCCATCACTATTTTTTCTTTCTTTTTCTCTATATGTTAATATATTCTTGGTACTGTAATGTTTTTATAGTTATTTTTCTTTTTTTTAATAATTATTGGTCATTTTTTTTTATTTTTAAATATTTTTATTTTTAAATAGAAAAGATAGGGATTTCAACCCGGATCCTCTGTCTTTCCCTGGCAGCGCCACCAATCCACCAAGGCCGCCTGCCGGCAGAGGACAAATCTTTTCTCTTATCCGATCCCATCCCGTGTTCTCGCAATTTTTGTGATGAATACACTAGAACGGATGTTCTTTGAACATTAATTTAATTTTAGGATCTTATTGACTTACGTTATATTACTATTTATAATTTTTTATAATTATTAGTAAATTTTTTTTTATTTTTAAATATTTTTATTTTTAAATAGAAAAGATAAGCCCTCGGCCGGAATTCGAACCCGGATCCTCTGTCTTTCCGTGACAGCGCCCTACCGTTTGAGCTACCAAGGCCGCCGGCCGGCAGAGGACAAATCTTTTCTCTTATCCGATCTCTTTTTTTTATTTTTAATGAGATAACGACTTGACCGATTCTTATGAAATTTTTTGTCTATATTCAGTATGTCTGAGAATAGGATGTAATTTATTTTTCATACCCCTAAATATGAAAAATATATGTGTTGGCCATTATTATTGATTATTGCTTGATCAGAAAATGCAGCATCATCAAGCATCACTGCTACGATGCTTGATGATGCTGCATTTTTTATATGTTGTAAGGTCATATCTGAATAGTGTAAATCCAAGTTTGCAACCGAAAAAACGGACGGGAATACTTTTTGTGGCCAAAAACTTTTTCGGAATTATTTCAGTTTGTAGGCTGTATCTCTTAATCGGTGCGTTTAGGGAAAAAAGATAAATAATCATTTTTAAAGAAGATTAAATTTGCTACAATTTGAGCTCAAATGCAGCTCTGTCCTTGAATTGAGTTGATCAGATCCTGAGTTGAGTTCAAATCATATAATAACTAACCGGATTCTTAGCTCTATCTAATATATAAAATTGTCGTGTCACTGTGCTTGTAACAAACCTCCTCTGAAACGACTTGACCGATTCTTGTGAAACTTTGTGTCTATATTCAGTAGGTCTGAGAATAGAATGTAAACTATTTCTCATACCCCTAAGTGATATGTTTCGGCCATTATTATTGATTATGTGTAATGTGAATCCACCAATTATGTATTCTTACACGTTTGGTCATCAAAAATATCACCGCTATTGTTACTGAAGCAGCAATGTTGACTGGAATCTTTAAAGGAGAAGTCGTCCTGTAGCCACGTATTCCAATGATACCATCAGAACCCATAATACCGTTCAAAAGACTTCAATTTGATGTTTGCTTGGATTTTACTATGACCATCAACAAGTCTCAAGACCAGGCAATGTCCATTTGCAGTTTGGATCTAGAACATTCATGTTTCTCCTATGGACAATTTTATGTTGCATGCTCATATGTTAGTAAACCATCTAATCTATTTTTATTAGCACAGGACAGATTAAAAAAAATTGTGTGCATCGATTAGCGCTTAATTAAATTGAAATAAATAGATATAATTTTTTTTAAAGATTAATTTATTGATATTTACAACTGTAATAATAAATATTACATCAAGTAAATTTGCTAATATGAACAAATGACATGAAAACAAAAAACACTTGTGGAGAAACTACCCATCGGTAGCACCAATTAAGTTCTATAGTAGAATGTCTCGAGGCCATCTTCTTTTCAATATAACGATTCAGATGCCTCGGAGGGTTATCAGTAGGGCTGTGAATTATATGCAATAAAAATAGTCAAATATGCATATATATATATATATATATATATATATATATAAATATATGGAAATATATTTGGTAAAATATGCAATTAGAAACAAAAAATATGCGAAAACTTCATAAGAAAATATAAGAAAACCGTAATATAAACAAGTATAAACAAAAATTAAAGCACATGATTATATAGTAATTAGAAGCACAACAGGAACATACTAAAAAAGAAAAGCACAAACAAAAATTTTAATTTTTTTAATATAGAACACTGTACAATATAAAAGAAAACACTAGTCTATTGGTCCTAAAAGCTGTTGCAATTGCAAATAACCACTTTTTTTAAGTTTTCAAACAAAAAAGAGCGTCTGTTTGGCCTCAAAATAGATTTGAAACGACCACTCGACGTCAACCGATGTTAGTGGGGCATATTTGAAGACAGCAATTTCTGTTGGGCTGAGTATCAGTCTAGAATCGTCCTCAAATTCTATCATTTTCCTCTTGTGCTTCATCCAGTTTTTTGATAACACTATTAACTACAACAATACTCTCTACTAATGGCATATTTCGTGTTTCTAGTGCTGTAATTTTATCTCCTAAAAATATGACAATAGAATACAAGTCAAATCATGTTTTAAAGTCGGGTTATCTATTAAAGTTTTGGCTTTTTCTATTGCAGCAGAATCATTAGGTAATTTAGACAAAATATCTTTAATTTCATTAAAGTTTATACAGTAGTACTCAGCTGCACTTAGCCACGTCCCCCACCTAGTGATGATTGGTTGAGGAGGCAGTGGAAGATGAGGGTAGCTTGTCTTGAAAATCTCCACACGACCTGGAGCCTTTAAAAATACTTTTTTGACAGTTGCTATCAATTGATCAATATCTGGAAACATTTATCTAACAGTTTCTGCAACCCGGTGGATAGCGTGAGCAAGGCAGGTCAGATAGATTAGTTTAGGATAAAAAACTTTTATTGCACATCCTGCTTTTATCATATAAGGAGCACCATCTGACAGAAACAGTAAAACATTTCCATGTTGAACTCCATTGGGCCAAAGAAGAGACATTCATTCATTAAAATACCTGACAATGTTAGCATGATTACATTTTTCAAGTACCTCGCAGTTCATTAAAAAAGGTTGTGATGGTGAATCCACAGAAAGTTTTCCGACGATTAAGTTGATATCATATCTGCCTTCAACATCTGTTGTCTTGTCCATCGAGACCCAGATCGGACCATTTTTTATCAAGTCTCTGATTTTATGGAGTGTTTCATTGTAAATAAGATTCATATGAGATTTCCTGAGGGTACTTTCGTGAGGTATGGTTTTCCCTGTCTACTTCTCCAAAAAACCCTTTAATTCAGAGTGGTTTTTTTTATGGAATGGTATATCAGCTCTAAGTAAAGCTCGTCATAAATCGGCATCGAAATCGGATTTTCACTCACCCACTTGTAGAAGCTTGCGTCAAAAAAGTTTGTTGAAATTTTGATTTCTTACCTTTGTTATCCTGATGTTTTGCCGTCTTTATGTGTTGTGTTACCAAAAAACGTGAAGGAGTTGAGACAGGTTTATCACAACAAACACTGTATAGAACGTCTCCATCCCCCTTAAAAGTCTCACTTGAAAATTCACTTATATACTTCTGCACAAGAACTTTTGTCTTTTCCGTGACTTTCGGCATTAGAGATGTAAACAGTTAACAAGATACAACTAATCTTTCACTGTGAAAAACCCGTGAGAGACTGTCATAAAAGATCGGATGGCAAAGGAAGGAGAATCTGGGAAATATGTTAGAGAGGAGGAAATATCTAAAAATCTGGATATTTACATCCAAACATCTAAATTAACTATTCGACGAAAACATTGATCGTGGCACTAACACAATATTCCTTTCTACTTCAAAGAGAAGCAAAGCCGATTGAACGTTCTTGGAAAATGACGAAGCAGCCATTGTTTCCGTCAATCTAATCAAACTAATACTGAACAAACCAAAGGCGATATAAAGATCGTAGAAAGTGGTGGTAAAAACCACAGAATTTTAATTTTAATTTTTTTTGTTGTGCTAAGTGCCGAATATGTATAAAAATACGTAACTTAAAACCAAATATGCATTTGTGATAAAATATGTGGAAATACAAATTGATTCCAAATACTTCAAAACATATGCAGTTTACTAAAACAGGATTTTTCAGTTAACCAAGAAAAATATGCAAATGCATATAATTCACAGCCCTAGTTATCAGGAATAGTATGGGAAGCAAGTTGAGAGACTAGCGGATTCAAGTGGGTATGGAGCTTTTCATGGAAGGATAGGTATCAAGTTTGGGCCAAATCAGCAACAGATGGGATATCAAGTTTGTTTGTGACATAATCAGGTGCATTGAGGATTTTACGAAGGATTTTGGATTGTAACATTGGATACGAGATGAAGAGCCCCAAAGCTCAACTCCGTATGTCCAAATATGTCTGATAACTGTCATGTAAATGAGTCTTTTGTAATTAATTGGGAGCTTTGAACGTTTGTCCAGTAAATGTTGAAGTAGGCGAAAACGTCGAGCAGTTTCTTGTATTTTCAGTCTTGTATGAGGAAGTTATAATTTAAAAAAATATTACTAGCCATAATTAAAAATCAATCATGGTATACCTCATTTATTAATCTAATGTTTATATTTTATCAGTTAAGAATTTTGGATATTATTTATTATTTTCTGTACTAAGATATAAGATGAATAAAATGTATGTAAAATCAAAAATCTATTTAATTCATTTTTTCCATTCATTCATTGTTTCTTTAAAATTCAAATTTTAACGTAATATTTGTTTAAAACTATTACAACATATTACAACAACCACTGTTGTTGTTGTTATATAGATTATTTGTTATAGTTATTATATAGATTATTATTGTTATAGTTGTTATATAGATAGATAGATAGAAAGACAGAGATAGAGAAAGCGTGAGAGAGAGATGTAAAATTCTATTGTTAGATACGCACACGTATCCTTCTTTATGAAATGTTCAATCATGTTACTATTATACAAGGTACAAAGAGGTACATGATTTATTTCTTTTGTTGGATAGCATAGAATAAAAAGTCTAAAAGGCGTCCTGTAAGATTGATCAGATCGTTCAAGAACATGAAACTACTTTCAGATTGTCAAATTTTGTTTTCCATGTTGAAATGTCTATAAATATTTTTATAGATCTCTGTATTGTAGTGATGTTTAAAGCTCTAAATTAAAGCTCTTTTATTAAGTATTTCTTAATATTTTTGTTTAAAGTATGTTATTTCATTGTAGTGTTAGCTCATTGTTGTAAATGTTTTAATCAAATGTTTTCAGTCACTTAAAAAGAAAATATTAATTTTTTGTTGTTCCAATTATGGAAGAGTTAATTTCTGGTTTTGTTTCCTCACATATTACTTTGGACGAAGCAGATGTTTCATTGATTCATCCTCGATATTCTCAATATAAAATAAAAAGTTTAATTTCTAGTCAAGAGAAAAGAAGAAACCAATGGCTGGAAGAACATAAAGAGTAAGTATTTTAAAGTTTATTAGTTAAATTGGATAAGATTTTACTTATTACTAAGAGCCATTTCTTATGCTAGGAAAAGATTTGACCAGTTGAACTTACAAAGGGGAATTTTTAATTGTGACGATGACATTTCAATGGATGTTGATGACAAGAAAGGAAAAAATAAGGTATTTTATTGTCATTTATCAAGAAGTAGTTATATCTTAAACTTTGAATTGGTCGCATTTTTTCAATTTTATATTTTTAATCATAATATGAAACCATATTATAATCAAATCCCAAGTTTTAAGTGGATTAAAACTAAGTTGAAAGAAATCAAGTTTCTTATTAAGCTCTTTTTTTTTAACGTATATTAAAATCGCTAACTCATACTGACATTTGAAGTATAGTTGATGATACATGTTTTGTTTAAAAGTTCATTTCTTGATGAAAAGATTACCACCAAAATAGGTAATTATTTTACAGGTTGTCCCTAAGGGCGGATTTAGGGGAGCACAGGGGCATGTGCCCCCCCAGACAGGTTTTTGTGTACTGTGGAAAATCCATTATAGTACATATTAACAGGCAAATCACATGATCATAGTTGTTAAAATAACAGAAGAATACGAGTGAAACTATTGTTTTGATATTTTAATAAACCTTTGAAATCTTTCTATAGATACTACAAGTTTATTTATAAGTTATTGTTGATTTTTTTTCCCATCTACTCGTTGTGCCCCCCAGAAAAAAATCCTGGATCCGCCCTTGGTTGTCCCTTCAAGTTGAGTCTTAACAAGTTCCCATAATTGTAGTATCCTTTTCATACTAAAGCTCACGATAACTTAAATATTTTAAAAATATCAAAAGTGAAATGAATAAACAGTTAAAACTTGTTGTAACTCAGGTCGAAGCGACAGCCTGTGGAACAGATACCCCGAAATAAATAGTCTCATTCTATGATTAGTAGATTTTATAATACAGTAAATAAGCTTATAAGTAAACAATACTTCTTCTTCTTCTTCTTCCATGGCTCTACAGCCCTTGTAGGGCCCTGGCCTCCACAACAACGCCTCTCCAGTCTTCCCTGTCAGCAGCTCGACCTCTCCATTGTCCGATTCCCATCCTCCGCAGATCGTCTTCCACATCACCCAGCCATCGCAACCTGGGCCTTCCCTTTCCTCTTCTGCCTCCTGGTTTGCCATATAATAGTTTCTTCGGGTACCTATCTTCTCCCATTCTCTCCACGTGTCCAAGCCATCTTATACGGGTTGACTTGACATAGGTGACTAGGTCTGGTTCGTTGTACAGTTCCCGAAGCTCTAAAGAAATAATAATTTCTTGACCTCCATTGGCCTTCGTTACATACTGGCCCAAATATCTGCCGAAGTACTTTCCTCTCCCAGATCTGCAGCATCTTCTCGCATTCCTGGGTCAGGACCCACGTTTCACCAGCGTACGTGACAATTGGTCTTAAGATTGTTTTATAGATCAACAATTTTGCTCTCCGTGACATGTTCCGAAATCTTAATACTTTTCGCAATGCAAAGAGACATCTGTTGCCTGCTGAAATTCTTGCTTTAATTTCTGCAGTGATGTCATTCCTTCGTGTCACTAAAGCCCCCAGGTACTTGAAGCTGTCCACTTTCTTAAATGTGTGGTGGAGCAGTTGCACATGACTCTGCTCTTCCTGCCCATCATTTTTTGTGGAAATCATGTGTTGGGTTTTTTCCTTATTTATTACAAGACCCAATGTTTTCCCCGCTTCTTCAAATTCCTGTAGAGCTCCCGAGAGCGCCGCTTTTGACCTTGCTGATATCACTACGTCATCAGCATACGCCAGGTGTTGGGTCATCCTGTTGCATATCGTTCCTCCTGGGTTGGTTCTGATTGATCTCGCAGCTTGTTCTAGTGCTATGTTAAACAATACAGGTGAGAGGGGATCTCCTTGGCGCAGACCATTCTCCACCTCAAACTCTCCTGATAGCATATTTTGGATTTTTACCCTACATCTGGTGTTTTCCAAGGTCATCGCACTTAATCCGACTAGCTTTTCTGGGACCCCTAGAGTTTTCATTACTTTGAGCAGTTCATTTCTATCAAGTCTATCGTAGGCCTGGCAGAAATTTATGAAGAGGTGATGGAGGTCAATATTGTACTCATATGCTTTCTCTAGCATCTTCCGTATGGAGAAGATATGATCAGTTGTGCTTCTAGTTGGCCGGAAGCCACTTTGGTATTTGCCAATATTTCTTTCAGCCCATGCCATAATTCTCCTATTTATTGCGACTGAAAGTACCTTGTAGACAGTGGGCAATAGAGCGATACCTCTATAGTTTTGGCAGTTTAATCTGTCTCCCTTCTTATGTATTGGGCACAGCACTGCCATATTCCAGTCCTGTGGCATCCTCATCTCCATCCATACATCAAATACGAGGCCATATATCTCCTCCACCACCACCTCACCCCCACATTTCAGGACCTCATTCGGGATACCGTCTATTCCAGGTGCTCTGTTGTTATGGAGTGCTCCAATTATTTCCGCTATTTCCTCTCTATCTGGTGGTATTTCCTCTTCATCCACATTTGACGAGTCTTTTCCGTTTTCCAATACTGCTTTTTTATTGTAAGTTGGTCCTTCTTTATTCGGATTTAATAATTCTATGAAGAACTGCTTCCATCTTTCCAGGACAGATCCTCTATCTCCAATCAGGTTCCCTTCTCTATCTTTAATGAATTCCAGCCTTGGTATATATCCATTTCGGAATTCTCTGGTGCTTTTATAGAACTTTCTCGTCTGTTTGGCTGAAAAGTCTTCTTGAAGCTTATCTAGCTTCTTTGTTTCCTGCAGCCTTTTCTTTTGCTTGCATATTCCTTTCGCTTCCCTTCTTTTGGTCCTATAGTGTTCCGCCGTAGTTCGGGTCCTTCGTTGGATCATTTTCTGCCTGGCACTGTTTCTTTCCTCTATGGCTTTTATGCAGTCCTCATCAAACCAATCATTTCTTTGTCTTTTTTGTGCTGCGCCAAGATGTCCTCAGATGCACCTTTGAGAGCATCTTTAAAGCGTGCCCATCTTTCCTCTATATTCCTGCCAATAGATGAGTTGTTATTCAATCTATCTGTGATCCTATCCCTGAATTGCCGGGCTACATCATCCTCCTTTAGCTTTTCCACATTATAGATGGTGGCATTTCTTGTGTTTCCTTTTCCTTTTCCTTGTACAGCCATCTTCTGTTTATATAAAATCTTGATCAGATAATGGTCTGAGTCACAGTTAGCTCCTCTGCAACTGCGAACATCAAATATATCACTGGCATGTCTGGCAGCAATGAGTACATGGTCAATTTGATTTTTGGTGATGCCATCCAGGGAGGTCCATGTTTCCTTATGTATTTCCTTATGTGGGAAAAAGGTGCTTCTTATTCTAAGGTTCCTTGTCATCGCAAAATCGACCATTCTGAGTCCATTCTCGCTCGTTTCCTCATGCTTGCTGTGCTTGCCTATTATGGGGAAGAACATAGTTTCTTTTCCTATCCTACCATTGAAATCTCCCAAAATTATTTTCACATCATGCTTGGGTAGGGAGTCGTATAGATTTTCTAGCCTTCCATAAAAGATTTCCTTTTCCTCTTCATTGTCCTTGCCTTCTATGGGTGCATGTATGCTGATAAGAGAGATATTGAAAAACCTTCCTCGCATCCTTAATAAGCACAATCTCTCATTTACTGCCACGTATTTAATGATAGAGTGCAAGAGGGAATACCTTATCGCAAAACCTGTCCCTAGTATGTTTCGTCTATTGCCACTGTTAATGACTGTGCAGTGCTTCATCTTCATTATTACTGTGTCTCTCCAGTGGATTTCTTGTAGGGCTAATATATCTATTTTGTATTTTTCCAGTTCCCTTTCAAGATCTCTCCCAGCTCCAGGTTGGAACAAACTCCTCACGTTCCAGGTTGCCATATTTATTAATCCATGTCCATGCCTAAGTCGTTTCCCATTTGATCCATTTCTTTCCGAGGCTTTTTGTGGTTTCTTGAAAACACTTACAGTTTTTACGGAACA
The DNA here is from genome assembly GCA_037127475.1 of Arma custos. Classification (NCBI taxonomy): domain Eukaryota; kingdom Metazoa; phylum Arthropoda; class Insecta; order Hemiptera; family Pentatomidae; genus Arma; species Arma custos. The sequence goes on from CM073764.1 coordinate 94,542,671, forward strand.
GGGTTGTTGGCCCCGTGTCCAACCCCCAACCTGGAGGACCAGAGTTTTCTGTCGGGGTTTCCTCCCCTAGTCGAAGGATCCAGTTTTAAGGCGCTGGAAACTCGCCTTTGCCCTCTCCCATCAGTCAATGTCCACCTTGGTGTGCATTGTCCAGCGGTCACTACGAGGAAGTGGGAGTAGGACTTGCTGTCACGTCCACTTGTGGACTAGGGCCATTACTCAGGTTTTCCTGGGCTATGAATATCGACATACCATATCCCACTGAGAGAAGTAAACAATGCATACAAATTAAAGGGTACCTATACCCATTTCCTTAATTTATTTTTAAGTAAACAATACATAAAAATAAATTAAGGAAATGGGTATAGGTACCCTTTAAGCTCATAACCTGTGATAGGGTTACCCTCACAATTCTATTAATTAAGATGAAGTCTTGGCCTGAGAGCATATAAAAAAGAAAAGTTACACTGTAAAGAAGTAAAGTAGACTATGAATTCAGAAGTGCTGTGCAGTAAATGTTCTATATCTTTTCTGAAAAAATATATTCTTTCAGAGTAGTGCAAAAGATTTTTGTGGTTGAAGCATTTTTTATTCTGTTGGGAAGGTTATTAAAATTTCGTGGCGCCATGTAAACAAAAGACGACTTCAAAAAAGTATAACTAGGTGTAGGCACACTATAAAGGTTTCTACGTCTGGTTCCATATACAGCCGGATGGTGATCAATATTACCACTTCTGATAAAAAATACTCTTAAGGTTTTGTACAAAAACAAATAATTAACGGGCAATACCCGCAGTGAAATGAAAAGTGGTCGAGAAGGTTCCCTACGGCTTTCCTCAATATTGATCTGACAACTTTTTTTTGAATAATCAGTAACGGCTTAATTATACTGGCATAGGCACCACGCCAACATACAATCCCACATTCTAAAACAGAATGTATTAGAGCATAGTAAAATTTCAACAAAAAGGAGTGGTATTGCGAATGAAATAAAGTTTTCGTAGCCCTAATTTTACTTTTTTTGAAATGTAAGAAATATGTGCTCTCCAAGACAGCCTAGAGTCAATGACTATTCCTAAATATCTAAATTCAAATACTCTTTCAAGAGGGATACATTTATTATTGATACAATTAACTCTGCCTGAACAAGCTTGATCAAGACAAAGATCAAAACAAAGAAATTTAGTTTTTTCACTCAATATTAAACGATTATAGGCAAACCAATGACTCAGGAAGACCATATCTTGTTGCATCTTGTTGTTAATGTTACTTAATGCCTGAATATTGTTAGGGAACCGACAAATCTAAGTAAGAATTTTTCAGGAAAAACTATTATCCTCATTGTTTTGTATATAAGTTTTTTAGGGAGAACACCATCTTAATGTCTTTAAGAATAAGGTGCAGAATAGAATATTAAGTTTGAAATAAAAGAGTCAAGTGTAGAAGTTTTGTAATCAGGTATTGTGGCATATGCATCTCATTAATATTATTGAATTTTCGTTCAGAGTATTTAATATTATTATTATTATTATTGAAGTTGTAATCTCGCGAACGAGATGGGGTTGTATGTAAAGTTGCTGGGCTTAGTATCAAATAAGTCTCTAAAAATTAAGAAGCACTGCACAAATTGGTAAATATCTGTGGATGAGAGTAAACCGAGGTATAGGAGGGATGATTCCATTAAAGATGATCTCAGTTTCGAGTTTGTGGTATCAATTTGCTAAGCTTTTTATTATTAATATAGTCAGTGGTAATTATTAGTCCATTTATTATTTTAATTAAAGAGGTTACATACATTGATTCTCTTGTGATGCAATGTATCATATCTTATAATTTATTTTATTTTATGTTTTTATTAATTGTTATAATTTTTAAATATTTTTATTTTGAAGAGAAAATTTCTCCGGGGCCGGGATAGTACCGAATCATTCCATCATTTAAAAATTATCTAACTACTCTTTCAATCATCGAACTATCTAAAGTCCAGTTCCATTCCTTTTAATTAACAATATTCCATTCGGCGTTAAAGATCTTACAACTTTTTCTTCACTTACACCTGAGATAATTTCGGACGTCCGCTGTCCCAAATAATACATTGTGTCCTACCATATTGTTCTTAATATTTAACTCACCCATTTTCAATTTTTTAATATTTGTTTTCTTTCTATTTTCCATATCCCAATTATTGGCCTGTCCTTTTTTCATATTAGTGATGCACTGTATTTTCCTTGATGAAAGTTGTTTTAGTTGTGGTCTAAAACCCAAAATGAGTTCTAATCAACACATTTTTTCCAGTTTTACTTTCCTTATTTGACTTTTTCTATGATTCTCAGTAAGTGGTGGTGATTTCAACTTTAAAACATCTTTGTTTAAAGTTCTATTGTTATTATAAATTATCACCGCCATATTTTCATTTTATTCTACTATATTTATTGTTTCAAGTAGAGACAAAAATTCCTTAAAAGATTCTTCATATGTTATACTATCATTACAATAATAAGTCTGTATATTCTATAATTATTGAATAATGATATTGGAACATGTTAGTAAGAATACATATAGACGCTAGGTTCAAATAGTCCATACTATTCATTTAAACAAAACTAGCGGTATTATTGTTCATGTAGGGTTCATTAGATATTACTCTTGTTTCCCAATTTAATGATCAGCTTAGTAATTGAAATTATTAATTAAAATAGAACATTTAAATAACAAGCTTGTGTACTCTATTACGGTAAGATTTAATATTGAAATATGTATTGTAACAACAAGTGTGACACTTAATATTATCTTGGAATATGTTATTTTACATTTTATTTTGTCATGTAAGTTCAAAATTTCTAGTTGACAGTGTTTGTAATAAAATCCTGTAATTAAAAATAGTAAAAATGCTTGTAAGAAAGCCTGTAAATATCTAATGCATATAGGCCAGCGGCCAGGTACTTGAAGGTTGTAATAAATTGAAGAGAGCTGAATTTTTGATATGTTGTAAGGGCATGTCTGAATAGTAGAAATCCAAGTTTGCTACAGAAAAAAAAAGGATGGGAAAACTTTTGGTGGCGGAAAAACCTTCAGAGTTTTTTCAGTTTTTGGTCTATATCTCCTTATCGGTGCATTTTTTGATAAAAAAACATTGGCAACCATTTTTAAAGTAGATTACATTTTTTATAATTTGAGCCCAACCGCAGCTCTGTAGCTTTAATAGATTCTGAGTTATGTCCCTTTGAAAATTGGTAATTTTTTCCATTTGGAAGGGGCATTTGGAGGAGAACATCTAACACTGCTTTTATATATTCAATGTGAGTTGGGTTAATGATATCAGGATGTGAATGAAAGATTTCGGAAGAAAGGTATTGACCAAATAACTGATTTTACATTGAACTATGCTTTTATGTATTGAAGGCGATTTGGGTTTATAATGTCAGGATGTGGATGAAAAGTTTTAGATAGATATTGGCCGAATTACTTAGCTTTTTCTTTGTCAGATCTTGACCAGACATTGGATTCATTAAGGAGTGGGTAATTAAAATCTTTGAATTTCGGAATCTTTTTGGTGGCCATAAGGTTTTGTCAGTAGTTGTAAGATTTTCATTGAGTGAAGTGTGTTTCAGTCTGTAATGCAATATTTATTTGTTTGTCTTGTAGAAATATGCCAAATTCGTCATGGTGATTATTTAGGCCGTTAGCAGTCCACAATAACTAGGGTCTTTATGCTCATGGTGGGTGATTACGCGGAAATTGGGATAGGATTCTTGGTTGATGAATGGTTTTATGGTTTCTTGAAGATCTTTCAGGAAGGATGATAGGATTGATTAGATGTCGGATGGGTTTTGTATTTGAATAGGCTATAGATCTGAGGGTTGAACCCGAGGTACTGGTTCTGTTTTCAATGAATATTGATCTAAGGTTGGGACGGGATTCGGATGTTATGGCGGTAGATTGACGATTAAGGTTTGAGGATGGAGAGGTATTTGCTGATGTGGAGGTTGGACTTTAGGATTGAATGTCTGAGGTTTGGATCTTGGATCTTGGGGCTTGGGTTGGGAGGTTGTGGCTTATTATAGGAAGTTTGTGTTGGGAGGTTTGAAGTGCCTGATGTTGAGTTGAGGCTGCTGCTGGTTCGTTGAGGTCGCAGTTCTGTTTTCCGAAGATTGAACTATGGTGGTAGATTGAGGTATAATATAGGTTATTTTAGGTAATTCCGGGAAAATAATGGAGTTGTTGACTTCAGGTGGCTGAGGAACATTATTCTCTAGGCTTCTCCCTTCACCACAAAGAGCACATTTTGCAGGCTCATTTCTAGATTTCTGACATGCTTCAGTTAGATGTAAGCCAGCACACTTGACACATCTGGCTTGGTGGTGACAATAGGTCTTGGTGTGAGCCAAGTTTTGACACCTAGTACACTGTACTATCACACTTTTTTTTTGGCTCCTTGAATTTTACAGTTGAGTAAACAAGTCTAGTGACTTGAAATATCTCAACATTATTTTTGGTCGACTCTAGTTCAACTAAAAACAATGGAAGGAGATATTTTTCAATGGGGTGCAACACTGAAGAGATATTTCTGATGTTGTGGCCTACCTCTTCAAGATTTCTTTTGATAGCTGACGTAGGCATGGTCGAGTGAAGTCAGATAGTAATACTAAATTTCATCATTGTTATCCATAACAATATATCTTAGATGTAAATCAATTTAATATTAAATTTTTAGCTGATTATTTTTATACAAGGCTTCATATGTTTTAATTGTTTTTATAGAAAGTATACTACAGTGAGTACAAAGGTTACCTCATGCTTTCGGAATGGCTAATAGCTGTTCCTGATGACATAAATAAGAAATGGCTTTGTACCATATGTCCCGAAGGAAAAAGAGCTCTGGTTGTTGCGACAAAGGTAAGTAAATTTTAATTGAAAGTTACTAGTAATTGATTTTGATTAAAATGGCTCATAAGAATATTATCTTTGGAGAGCAACCCTTCTGAATACTAAAACATTTAGATTACTAGGCATTGTTGTAGGAAAATATGAAAAAACGGTGTTTATGGTGGGTTGATAAAATTTGTGAAGATCTATTTTTGACCACTCATTTCCAAATTTCAATAAAATATTCTTTCTCTTAAATTTAATTTTATTTGTTTATGAATTTTCACCAATAAAACCCTTTTTTAACAAATTAAAAGTACTATTATTTACATACTTTATTACTTGTCAAAATGCTGTCCCTATCTACGGGGAATACATAACCGATTTTGATCATCCTAGCTCATTGGTAGCTATCTTGAATTAGGATGAACTGGAAAGCTCTGCCTATGTTTGTTCTTTTAACATGATAAATATTGATGTTTGTCTTGTTAAAAAAAAATAAATAAGAGAAGAAATAATATCCTTTTGTTGCTCAATGAAAAATGCCTTTTGGGCGGAGATTCACATTTTAGGGTTCTATTGCAGTTTAATTCCACATTTACGTAACCATAACCGACTTTGTATGATTTCATTTAAATTGTAATCTTAATTTATGAAGTAAAAACTATTTTCCAGTCAGTTTTTATTTTTTATTTTCTACAAATACGTTTCGACTATGTATAATTGTAATCTTATTTACATGCATAGTCTTATTTTCATATGCAAGGTTGGAGTAGTACTGTTATTGCTAATTGCTATTAATATCATTGTTTAATTTACAGAATATTAATATTTTTAACGTTTTTAAAAATATTTATCACTTAGAATTAAGTTCATTTTATTTTTATTTTTAAGGGCAGAACATCAGCTTATGGTAGGAATGGTGCCAGCATTTTTTCTTCCTTCTCATCATGGTTACCTGGTGGTTCGAAACTAGCAAACAGAGGGAATACTGTGTTAGATACTATATTTGATCGTTCCAGTTCAACATTTTATATCTTGGACATTTTGCAGTGGTCCATCGAAACAGTTGGTTTTGAAGTAGGTATTAATAGGTTTTGGATTAATTACTTAAACCTTTCTTATGTGTCAGTCAAGCAAGGAAATAACAATCACAGATTTTGACAATATTACGTACTACTAGGACAGGCTGGTTTTATTTGTGTCTAATAGCTGTTTTAGTGAAAGTCAAAAAAGGTTAAGTCTCAATCAGATGTCATTTATCCACATAAGGATAGATTCTAGAACAAGTGAAATTCAACGGATTTGTTATTTACCTTATCTTTAGTAATATAAAGCCGATAAAATCTTCCAATTTGCATTTTTAATGAACATTGTTTATATCATCCTAGCTTTAGGTACATTACAGGGTTTGCTTATGAATTGAATTCCAAAAAAGTTAATAAGCATTATGCAAAATAGATAGATATGGGATGTACACAGATTTGTAGGAGGAGGATTTTGTTAATTGAGCCTTTGATTAAGGAAATTTTTGCTTTTTCCTATGAATTTCAAATATCATGGAGTTCACAATTATGTATTTTATATATTCTAAGGTATTTTTAACTCATAAATTTACTATGTTGCAGGCAGAAATGAGGTTTTATTGGATGGCTACTAAAGTATCTGAAGAAATCCCACAGATAAAAGATCAATGTGCAATCAATAAATATAAATTTGTCGCATTGGATCATTTTCCATATTCTCAACTGGCAGAAGTAAAATCATAATTCATTTATTTTAATAGTATGCTATTTTAAATATAGATGAAAGATCTATTCCAAAGTAATAATCGCTTTTAAGATTTTAATGGGTTTTATAAATGAGAGAAATATAATTGAGTAGCTCAGCGTATAATATTCTATGATACTAATTTTGAGATCTTGGGTTCGAGACTGGATTTTGCAGATTAATTATTTTTTTCCATCTGTTGTGGGTCGTCCCTCAGAGTTCAAGAGAGACTCTTGGCTCTCCCAGTCTCCATAAAAAGTGGGTACTTTTCATCGGTGAAAACCAATAGTTGAGAGGGTCTTGGGCAAGCTTTCCTTTCTTACACAACAATACACTACCTACCAATTACTAAACCCAAGACAAACTTTATGGTTACAACTACTTTTTTTTTCCCTGACACAATGAATATGAAAATTTGTCATTTTTAACATATTTTTCTTATTTTCTTATCATGCTTATAAATGATTACATATCGTTAATGTTATAATACTGATTGACTATTGAATTTATTTAATAAAACATATTAAATTTATAAAAAATGAATATTATTAAATATATCATCAAACTTTAAAAATATTTGTGATGCATTTGGTAAGTAGCATTACAATACAATATGGCTCTACAATCCTAAGTGTGCCTTAACCTCCTCAAGAAGCCTTCACCAGGCGACTCTATCTAATGCAGCTGCCCTCCAGTTACGGACGTTTAACACATTAACGACATGTGCGGCACCGGTGCGCACGACCTGAGTACTCGTTTGGGCCGCGTGTTCACATATCCACAGGCAACCTTAATTTTCCGTGTGTGCACCGGTGATCGCGCGGCTCCAGTAAGTAATTTTAAGTAATTTTTAATTAAGGTTGCCTGTGGATATGTGAACACGCGGCCCAAACGAGTACTCAGGTCGTGCGCACCGGTGCCGCACATTTCGTTAATGTGTTAAGATGTGTCTGGCATCCTGTGCCACTCCATCTTCCCATCGGAGCCTTGGTCTTCCTCTTCCTCTGGCACGGTCCAACCTTCCGTCCAGCAGCTTCTTCGTGGGATCCTTCTCACTCATTCTGGCCACATGGCCGGCCCATCTTAATCTATTAATTTTTATCTAGGTAATGATGTCAGGCTCCCCAGATATCTCGTACACTTCTCGGTTGGTTCGCCTTCTCCATTGACCATTCAAATAAATAGCTCCGAAAACTCCAGAGCAGCATTCTATCGAAAACAGCCAGCTCTTTTTCCTTGGCCTTAGATAAAGTCCATGTTTCAGAAGGGTAGGTCAGGACTGGCCTAATCAGGGTCTTATACAGCATGATTTTTGTTTTCCGTGCTATTAGTGAGCTCCTTAGATGCTTCCTCAGCCCAAAATAACATCTATTAGCGTTGATGGCTCTCTTTTTTATTTCCTGAGAAATATCATTTGATGAGGTAACCACAGTTCCGAGATAATAAAGTAAAGCTATCAACCTTCTGGAACTTATAAGGACCTATTTCTACAAACTCCTTTTCTACATTGCTTGTAGATTCACCTGTCCTCATATATTTAGTTTTTTTTTCGTTGATGCTTACCATCTCTTCTGCCGCCTCCATCAGTGATGAGAATGCTGTCTTCAGTGTTTCGAATGAGTGAGCGACAATATCATATATAATGTCATTGCTACATTGCGAATTACTTTGAACTTTGAACCTAACTCTCTCACAACCTCATAGAGTTTGACTCGTTTGACGCTGTGATAGGCGTGTCTGAAATCTATAAAGAGGAACATTTTATATTCACTTGCCTTCTCAAGGATGGTCCTAAGGCAAAAAATCTGGTTAATAGTCGACCTGCCACTTCGAAAACCTGCCTGGTATTCTCCTATTCCTCTTTCAGCAAATGGAACAAGTTTTTGATAAAGGATATTAGACAGTACTTTATCTGGGCACTGAAGTAACGTAATATCACGGTAGTTGGCACACTCAAGTATATCTCCCTTTTTATGAATTGGGCAAAATGCCGGCTCCATCTTGCCATTATAGCCTCTTTTTCGGTCAGCAGACTTCCATCTTCACACATCTTTGTTCTATGTTTAAAGCCAGCTGTGGTTCGCTTTATTGTTTGGTAAAACCTAGAAATTTCTCTTACGTTTCTCAGCTCTTCTATCTCCTCAAGCTGCTTGTGGTGCCATTGTCTTTTCTTCTGCCTGTAGAGGTTTTTTTTTCCTCCTCTGCAGGTTTCTATATTCTTCTGATGATCCTCTTGTATGCTTTCTTTGGATCATAATCTTTGTAAGTACATATATTGGTAAGTATTTGGATCATAAATTGGTAAGTAGCACTGTTGTATTTGAATAGAAAATAGAATAAAACAAATCAATCCAGTTAAGAAGTGAATCTTCAAAGTATTTAATGGAGTATAAAGCAGTTTAAACATGCAAGTTAAGATTCAAACTCCTCAATTTTAACGGTAGTTTTCTAAATTTTACTTAATCTAAACCTTAAAATACAATATAAAAATTAATTCTTATTTTGAAAGGTTTGAACCTAATCAGTAAAATATCAATACTTACCCAAGTCTTTCAGCCACTATTGAGGATATAAAAAAAAAAATATATATATGAAATTGACATTTAAGTTGTTCAGAATTATGTATAACAGACTGAAACCTTACTTCTCCATCCATCACAAACAGGGTGGCCTCAAGAAGAATGTTTATAACTGCTAGAGTTGTTAATAAAATTAGACCGAAGTAGAATGCAGACCTTTCCCAGATCTAGCAGGAACCCGATTAGGTACAACACATAATAATCTATAGTCTAAGATGGACTTGGCATGTTGGTAGAATGGGTGATGATGTTTCTGAAAAAAAGACAGACGCTCATGTACGTGGGTGAATCAAATATAAACGAGACTTATTTTTTAATATTTTTATTTTTACTTTGAACACAAAGAAAAGTACACCTCATTTTTCTACATAGTCTCCTGATTTGGAAATACATTTTTCCCAGCGCATAGGTAATTTTCCAATCCCGTCCTCATAGAATGAAGTAGCTTGTGTCTTCAGCCAATTGAGCACGTAGGCTTCAACCTCATCGTCACTGACGAATCTCTGACCTCCCAAAGCTTCCTTGAGTGGGCCAAACAGGTGAAAGTCACATGGTGATAAGTCTGGACTGTAGGGAGGGTGTTCTAGCGTCTCCCAGCCCAGTTGCTCCAATTTTTCTCTCGTCAGGGCCGCAGTATGCGGGCGAGCATTGTCCTGAAGAAGAATCACTTCTCTCATCGATAGATCCCTTCTTTTGCGGCGATATGCAAGTCTGACTTCATTCAAAATGTCGCAGTAGTATGCGGCATTGATAGTCCTGCGTTCATGCAAAAAATCATGATGCAGCAAGCCATGCTGGTCAAAAAACACGGTAGCCAAAACCTTCCCAGCTGACAGCCGTGACTTGGCTTTCACTGGTCCAGGTTCCCCTTTCAGTCTCCACTACATACTCGTTTGTTTTGATTCAGGGGTGTAATGGTGCACCCAAGTTTCATCACAGGTGATAATGTGAGTGAGAAATGAGGCTCCCTCAGCCTGAAATCTTGCAAGAAGACCTTCACAGACCTGCAAACGGTTCAGCTTCTGCTCAGCTGTGAGAAGTCGAGGAACCCACCTGGCACACACCTTACGAAACCCTTGCTCCTCTGTGAGTATGGAAAAAGTGCTTCCATAGCTTATCCCAACCTCACTTGCAATGGCACTGGTGGTTAGACGTCTGTCACCTTCAATAAGCTGTCGAACACGGCTGATGTTGTCTGCTGTGATGCTGGAGCGGGGTCGGCGGTCATGGCTTTCATTCTGAACACGATCACGACCCTCCACAAACTGTTTATGCCATGCAAATACTCTGGCACGAGAAAGTGTCTCTTCCCCAAACTGTACAGTCAACCTTCTCAAGATTTCAGCCGGTTTTACACCTTCAGCAGCAAGAAATTTGATGATAATACGTTGCGGAAACGAGGGGGATACATCCTGCTCAGACATCGTCACGACGGTAACTGGTAAGTTCGAGCGCATCCGCCCGCCTGCTTCCCCCACTCCTAGCATCCCTACCCAACACCCCTAAACGTGGGAACGTTCCCGCACCTTCGCTGGGCTTCCAGGACAAAAAGTCTCGTTTATATTTGATTCACCCACGTAAATGGAAAGACAATGTGGTACTATTGGATCGAGAGCTTGTCAGACCCTTCCTTTTTTTTTTTTTCCACTAAACAGAGAAGAGTCGATATTTTAAAGTAAAATACTTAATTTAAATAACTCATTGTTCACACTTTATTACTTCGAAATACATTTAATAATTGACTTCTGACATATATGTGTACATATGTATGTTTAAATTATCTATCTATAAATATGTGTGTTGTATTTTTTTTTTTTTTTTTTACGTGGGCAGGTGGAAATCTTCAAAAGACGCGGATAGGCCCGTATCTTTCCGTGTGTGGTATTTTTATCCACTAAAACCACCTCCCTACACCTGTTTTCCACACTCCACGGGACCGCTGCTAGGCATTACTTCGTGGAGGGGAATGGCTATGTGCCGCATCATGGCCATTTCCATCTTTTAGCTTCATAGTCTAAATTCCTCATTCAAGAAGGCACCAGTCTTTGCTGATTTTCTCTCCTTGTTCTTTCCTACTCTCTCAGTCTTTTGAGGGCCTCTGTGGCCAATTTTTTCACCGCTGCCCACTGTTCATCCGACTTAAGCATGCAGCTCACTAAATTTTTAGAAGTCACCTTCTTTCTGCAGGCCAGCTCCAAATCTCTTCTCTCGTCAGTGAAGCGAGTACATTCAAAAAACACATGTTCCGCTGTTTCCTCCACCACCATACACATTGGGCATTCAGCACGTCTAGTTTGAACCTGTACTGGTAGGCTCTAAAGCATCCATGTCCGGACAATAGCTGTGTAAGGTGGAAATCAACCTCCCCATGCCGACGAACCTATGTCCGACACCAACCTGTAGGTCTATCTTCCAGCATTAGCCGAATTCCAACGCTGTTGCCAACGTACGATGATGGTTTTCCTCTCTTCGTCTTTTGACACTCGAGAACTACAATTGTACCATCTGTTTCTTTCTTCCACTAACATCTCTATTTGAGGCATGCGCACAATTACGCATACAGCCTCGTAGGAAACAGTACGAAAAGCACATGTCACTCTCAATAAACCTCTTCGATACCCTGAGACCATCTGTCTCCTGTACGATGCGATGGACATGACTTCTTTCCAGATTAGAGCTCCATATAAAAGGATTGAGGAGACAACAGTTGGAGCTTTCTGCGACTCTCTTTGGGTCCTCCAATATTCGGCATGTAATGAAGTAATTCTTGCCCCTTTGGCGCTGATATACTCCGTATGTGCGTTAAACTGGAGACGTGCATCGATGACAACTCCCAGGTATTTCGAGTGTGGCTGGGAACGAATTTCGTGCCTACTCACTGTGAGAGCAACAGTTTCAATTTGCTTCCTGCTACTGACCAGGAGCCCCTCAGTCTTATGGTCCGCAAGCTGCAACCCCATAGAAGTTAGCCATCTTCGAATAATAGCAACAGCTTGGTTGGCAATTAGGGTAATCTCCTCAATATATTTTGCCACAACCACAACTGCCACATCATCAGCGAAACCAACAACTATAACTCCATCCGGCATGGGTAACCTAAAAACTCCGTCGTACATAACGTTCCATAAGAGAGGACCCAAAACTGAGCCCTGTGGGACGCCACTATCTGAAGCATAAAATAGTACCCTATTTTTAAAATAGTCATTGATAACCCTCCTTAGATACAGCGGAACCACCATCGTCCGTAGGGCATCCAATATGCAGGCCCAGTTTGCCATGTTAAATGCGTTTTTAACATCCAAGGTGACGATAGCTGCATAATTCTTCGCACCCCTCTTCCACCTCACTCCTTCAATCACTTTTCGGGCAATCTCAGTGACTAGTCCAATAGCTTCTATCGTAGATCGCTGTTTATGGAATCCGTATTGAGCCTTTGAAAGGCCTCTTTCACCTTCCTGTGTGTGTGTTTTTTTTTTTGTTTTTTTTTACGTTGGAAGGTGGAAATCTTCAAAAGACGCGGATAGGCCCGTACCTATCCGTGTGTGGGATTTTTACCCACTGAAAACCACCTCCCTACACCTGTTTCTCACCCTCCCGCCGTTAGGCATTACATCATGGGGGGGAGTGGCTGAGTGCCGCCTCATTGATTTGAGCTACCTCCTGGTTCGCCTTTCTTTCTCTTCCTTTCTTAGCTTTTGTAGCACCTGTGGTGCTAACCTTTGGCCTGCCATCCAATAGTCCTGGTTGATCAGCATAAGGTTGACAACATTATCTGCAGTGGGATCTGAGCCGCAGAGGTGTCGGAACTCCATCCTTTCTTCTTGAAAGCAGGGACAGAAGAAGAATATGTGCTCTGCGCTCTCCTCCGCTCCTGGGCAGGATGTACATCGAGCTTAAACCTATGCTGGTAGGCTCGAAAGCAACCATGCCCTGTGAGGAACAGTTATATAATAATCGACCTCCCCGTGGTTCCTATTCACCCAAGCCTCAATGTGGGGCACCAACCTGTGCGTTCACCTTCCACTGAATGCCATATCCCAGCGACGTTGCCACTCTCTAACTGTCCGCTTTCTTAATTCGTCTCTGGAAATGGGTTCAGCACTGTTATAAGAGCACCTCCTCTCTTCAGCGATCAGCTCAATCGGTGGCATCCTGGCCACCATGCAAGCCGCTTCGTATGATACTGTACGAAACGGGCTGATCACTCTTAGAGCACACCGTCGATATACTGACACCATCGTTCTTCTATAAGCAGCAGTGTCCAGCACATTCTTCCATATCGCAGTTGCGTAGAGCAGAATGGATGGGACCACACTGGATATCAGCAGCCTGCGGATATTCCTGGGTCCGCCTACGTTGGGCATTAAACGTGACAGTGCGGTGGTCACTCGAGCTGCTTTATCACTAACCCCCTGAATATGGTCCTTGAACCGGAGCCGATCATCGATTCTCACCCCGAGATAAGTCAGGGAAGGCTTGGCTGAATATCTTGCCTACCCGCTCTCAAGGTGATACTTTCTCTTCTTTTCCTGCTACTGACAAGAAGGACCTCCGTCTTATCAGCTGCAACCCAACAGACGACAGCCAATCTTGAGTCAATGCGACACATATGTTGGCCTTTAGCACGATCTCTTCTTTGTACTTTGCCTCGACCACCACAGCGATTATCATCAGCAAAGCCCACAATTTCAGCACCCTCTGGTAGTTTAAGCCTAGGGACTCCGTCGTACAGAACATTCCACAGGAGTGGTCCAAGCACTGATCCCTGGGGTACACCACCAGTCACCTTATACCTTCTCGAACCGTCCTGTGTCAGACATATCAAGGTCCTGTCCCTGCAGTAGTCACAGATTATACTCCTAAGGTATTCAGGGACATTCATTGCCCTTAGAGCATCCAGAATACAGCTCCATCTCGCTGTGTTAAAGGCGTTCCTTACATCCATCGTGACTATTGCACAATAGCACGTAGCGCCTCTCCTCCATCTCTTCCCTGCTACAGCCTTCTTGGCCCTTTCCACCACCAACACAATAGCGTCTACCGTTGATCTTGTTTTCCGGAAGCCAAATTGGTTCTTGGAGAGGCCTGCCCCTCCTTCAGTGAATTCTTGCAGCCTATTTGCTATTATCTTTTCCAAAGCCTTCCCAGTTGTATCCAACAGGCAAATCGGTCGATATGCCGAAGCTTCTGATGCTCTTTCCTTGCTCTTTGGGATCTGAACCAGGCTTTACCTTTTCCATGGTGGGGGAAAGGACCCCTCACGTAAGCAGGAATTGAAGTCATCCAGAAAGAGATCTGGTCGGGCTTCCATTGCTGCCTTCAGTGCCAAATTCGGAATGCCATCAAGGCCAGGGGATTTTCCCATCTGAAGGCAACGGCAGATGTCACTAAGCTCTTCAGCCGATACCGCTGGTACATCAAGTGGGGGAAGGGACGCTGTCTGCCCAAATTCCTCTTGTTCAGGAAACAAAGTGGCAACGATCCTCTCCACGGTGACTGGGCACATGGGCGAGTTCATAGTACTGCTCTTCAGTTTCTTCATAACTGTGCGGTATGGTCTACCCCACGGGTCCTCATCCACTTCAGCACATAGCTCTTTCCAGCATTGCCGCTTACTTATCTTGATAGCTCGCCGGAGTTCTCGCCTCTGAGCTTTATACTCCTCCTGGAATTGGTGAAACAGCGGGCTGCCTCTCGCTCGTTGGTATTTCCTCCTTGCTGCATGGCATCTTTTACGGTGGTCGGCTATAAGGTCGTTCCACCAGTAAGCTGGAAGTCTACCACTACCTATATGGGAACGAATCATAGCCGCGCCACACGCATTATTGACCAGGCCCATCACCTGGCGAGCCTTATCCTCCGCTCTGCCTGATAGATTACATTCGGCCTCCATCATGATTTGGAACGATTCTCTGTCAAACGTCCTGGTTTTCCAGCGAATCGCACCCCTCTCATGCCTAGTGACCCTTGGTGCGTGATTTCGTAGTGTGGTCAGGATAGCTTGGTGATCACTGTGTGTGTACAGGTCGCAGACCTGCCAGCTAGTATTTGCATGGAGGCTGTCACTAACGAATGTGAGGTCGATCACCGAGCTCCTACCTCCTCTCACGAACGTTGGCTCCGACCCAGTATTTGCCAAAACCAGGTTCTCAATCTGGGCAAAGGCTTCTAGTAGGATTTCTCCACGTCGGTTAGTTGCCTGACTACCCCACTCCGTCGCCCAGGCATTGAAATCTCCGGCAAGGACTACAGGTCTTCTTCTTCTGGCATCTTGTACTATGCGATCTATGAGACTTTCGAATTCCTCAATTGTGGTGTGTGGTGGGGCATAGCAACTATAAAGGTAAAGGCCCTGTATCTTAGCCCGGACAAACCCGCATGTAGGGTCTTGAGCCGTTTCAGTTATGGCCTGTCGATTACATGCCCATATCGCAGCTCTTCCTGTGGCGTCAGATATCCAGGAGACGCTATCCAGATTTTATATTGTTCACTAAGGATGGCAACGTCAATCCTTAAGTCTTTCACAGTCTGCCAGAGAAGGTCTTGAGCAACTTTGCAGTGATTGAGGTTGAGTTGTTAGATCCTCATTTTGCATGATTTCTCTGCCTCCTTTGCGCTTGCAATGCATGATGTAATGCCAGACATTTCTTTCCGCCACAAGAGTTCCCGTTGTCACCTTTACCAGTGCAAAGTGCACATCTAGGACTCTGTGTACAGTCGGCGGCTAAGTGCCCTTCTTTGCCACATTTACGACAACATTTTGTTCTGTCAGGTACCTGACATGTTCTGGCCAAGTGTCCGAATTCCCAACACAGGAAACAGCGTTAGAGTCGCACCTTCTCCCGTACCCGGCTGATTACTAAGCCTACTCTGATCCTGCCTTTCGAGACAGCCTTCCGGGCCAGTAGAACTGGCAGCGCAACCACTGCGGTAGGTTGGATCACTTCTCCATTTAAGAGGGCTGTGAGAGTCTCGGCAATGTGAGAGACTGGGCACATGGGCGAGTTCATAGTACTGCTCTTCGGTTTCTTCATAACTGTGCGGTATGGTCTTCCCCACGGTCCTCATCCACTTCAGCACAGAGCTCTTTCCAGCATTGCCGCTTACTTATCTTGATAGCTCGCCGGAGTTCTCGCCTCTGAGCTTTATACTCCTCCTGGAATTGGTGAAACAGCGGGCTGCCTCTCGCTCGTTGGTATTTCCTCCTTGCTGCATGGCATTTTTACTGTGGTCGGCTATAAGGTCGTTCCACCAGTAAGCTGAAAGTCTTCTTTTGACGTAAGTGCGTCCAAGTCCTTGATTTCAATCAGTGACTCTTGCGTCCACGCTCTAATTTGAGCCTCTGATCCCAGTGCACCCTCTAGAGTGCGCTTCATGGTCTGCAGTGCCCCACCAGACTTCCGATCCAGCTAGATTAATAGATTCCCAGCCTCATTTTTACGGACCTTTGAGATATTTGCACCCAAGTTTTTCAAGGCAGGGTCTTCTCGGACCTTCCGGAGAGTATCCGCATAGGTGCTGGACTCAGAGATCTTAATGATCAAAGCATCCGGTCTTGGTGGTTTAGGGCGTTTTTCCTTGCCAATGTCCTTTTTCCTCCTGGAAACTGTTTCCCACTGCTCATCT
The DNA here is from genome assembly GCA_037127475.1 of Arma custos. Lineage (NCBI taxonomy): Eukaryota > Metazoa > Arthropoda > Insecta > Hemiptera > Pentatomidae > Arma > Arma custos. The sequence goes on from CM073764.1 coordinate 94,559,512, forward strand.
TTTGGGAATTTACAATTTTCCAAAAGTTGCCGGGCCTGATCCGGCATCCTCCCTTTTGTCGATGCCTTGGTTCTCTCTATAATGCTGGTGGGCTCCAGTCGTGATTTTGAAGACACTGGTTGCCTAGATGCTCCTTTCTTTGAAGCCTTCGACTTCTTTTTAGTCGTAGCCTCCTTCGTTCTTTCTTCCTGGCATCCAGCTGGTAAAGATGGAGGCACATTAGCCTTCTCCCTTGATAGGAGGATGCCTGGTAATTGCATCGCTGTCTGAGTACCTACGTTGACTTTCACACTCTCCGCTGTGTGTTCCCGTAGTTTGCTTTTGATCGCTTCGAGGTTTGTTTGTTTGTTTGTTCGTTTAACGTCACTTTATGCTGCTAAGGCTAATCGGACGATGCTACAGTGGGAGCTCTAAATTTTGCCAATCCAGGTTTAATTAGGATAGGGATTTTTAACGAGTACCTGACATCGTACAGGCTCGGGACCCCCGTTTAACGTCTCTTCCGAAGGACGGCGTAACTAAGGATTTTTTACTCCCTTAAAAAAATCCTAGGGCCATCTGCCGAGCTACGAACCCGCGATCTTGGGTTTAGTAGTTTGTTACGCTAACCACTAGACCACAGGTGACCTAGTGGAGGTCCGGAGTACCCCTGAGTCACGATCTCAATCAATCAATCAATTATTTAAAAAAAAAAACCATGAACCCTCGCAACCAAACCACAATCGCTTCGAGGTAGTTCTGTATCTTACAGGCATATTCCCTTATTTCACTGTGAACATTATGCCTTTGCTGGATGTACTTCTGTAGGTCATCTACCACTCCAGTTAGCTTTGTCAAATCTTCTTGACAATCTTCAAGACTTGTAGTATTGAATGCCACCGCAGCCAAGTTGACCACCACTGCGGCACTGCGGTCTTGTGATAACGACGTCCAGGAGCCCGCTTGCTCACCCTTGTCGGACGCCGGTACTGAGGATCCGACCCCCTGCACCGTAAGGTATGTCAGATCCTCTTGACTACCCATGGTTGGTTTATTATTCGGGGTTCCTTCCCCTAGTCTGTTTGGTCCGCGGGAGGTATTTTGTTTCCCTCCTGCCCTCTATACCTAGCGAGCATTCCCCTATCCGCCACCTGGGGACGCACCACATATGGGTTACAGACTCCCACAGTGGTGTGTGTGTGTGTGTGTGTGTTTGTGTATATGTATGTTTAAATTATCTTTTGTGTTATTATAAAACTTGATTTCAGAAAATGTTGGTTCACCCTATCTTTCCTGGGAATTCTCCAAGAGTTGATGGTATTTTATTTTTCCATAGAGAAGGTTCCTATGTTCATACCCGATCACCACTGGTTACATGGCTAAAACCTTTTATGTTACCTGACATTCTAAATATACCAGTAGCTCCTGAGTATCTTCTAGAAAAGTCACCTGAATATCCTAATAAAGTTTGTCTTTTATTTTATGGTGTGTTTTTATATTCATTAAGTATTACATCTTATAAATGCTGTTGTTTTTTTCAGATGGAGACTGAAGACATGCAAAGTACCTGACATTTTAACTGTTATCCATGTATATTTAGTTTTTAAATATATGTTTTTAAAAATCCGGCATTGCTTATTTTTATAGCGTTTTAATGTATTGTTATAATTTTTTTTCATCATCTTTTGTTAAAAATTTTATTTTTAAGCATTGCCTGCTAATTTTAAATGTATTAATTAGAAAATAGAGAAACTATTTATGATTGAAAATGGTGTACATCAATAACACTTCCCTTGTATTACTGAAATTAAAAAAAAAAATTTTTATAATTTTTAGTTATTGTTTTAATTTGTAAATTTTTTTATTTTTAAGAGAAAATATATGCCCCGGCTGGGATTCGAGCCCGGGTCCTCTGTCTCTCTGTGACAGTGCTCTACCGATTGAGCCACCGGAGTCGCCTCTCTCTAGATATATAAATATTATAATTGTTGCAGGTAGCTTATTGGTCATTGTTTTAAACTATTTATAAACACTTATATTGTGATGAAGAGATCAGGGTAGCTCAGAATGTAAAGCGCTGAGTTCGAAACCAGTAGTGATAGATAAGTTATTTATTCTGTTAACATTCTTGGATCTGTGGAATCCGCCTGGCCTCTGTAAAGTGGATATTCTAAATTGCAAGAAAACAATAAGAAATAACATATTTTTCTGGTATCTATCAATTGACAAGTGAAAAATAAGTTTCCTCTAACCACCTTTGTATTACTATTAATTCATATTTATATTTATATAACTTTCCATGAGCAAATTATCAAACATTTTAAATCATTACCTGTAATTTAACTAGGTTTTCCATACATTACTTTCTACAAATTTCTTCTATATTTATACATTAAAATCATATTTTTTATTTTTATACACGTTTATATAACTTTCTAATATGTAAATTTTCATACATTTTATATTATTACCAGTAATTTAACTAGGGTTTTAAGGAAGAAATAGTTGGGGGTGCAGTCAATGAAAACACCAAAATAAGCATAACTTATTTATTATGGCCATGGGAAATCCCCTCGCTCCTGACCTCTCCAATATTGTCCTAAATGACCTTCTAGACTCCATCCTACCCCAGTTCCGTGACGATGTCATTTTCATTAAAAAATATGTGGACGACCTCCTCCTTATCTTAAATCCTAACATCATTCCAGGTTTATTATCATCCTTCAATGCATACCATCCCCGCCTACATTTCACTGTTGAACTTGAACATAACAAATCCCTACCTTTCCTTGACCTCCGTATCATTAGAAATCCCAATCACACCTTATCCACTGATTGGTATACGAAACCCACCTAATCTGGCAGACTCCTCAATTATTACTCCCAACATCCGCACCACCAAATAATCAATGTCGCCAAAAATATCATCCACCGTGGCCTATCCCTCTCCGACGCTTGCTTCCATAACACCAACACCCAACGTATCAAAGTAATCCTATTAAACAACAATTTTCCTCCCCATGTTATCAATAAACTCATCCATCACCATTATAACCCACCCACCCGCACCCGTTCTCCACATCCGCCTTCTATCCCTATATACAGATCCTTGCCATATATACCCTCCCCCTCTAATAACATTCAAAAATCCCTACGTTCCCCGATCCCCAATTTACGCATCGCCTTTAAATCCCACAACAAACTCTCCAATATTTATACCCGTGTTAAAGATCCCATTCCTCTAAAACATCGCTCTCAGGTCGTCTATTGTATTCCTTGTTCTACTCCCAACTGCAACTCTTCCTACATCGGCGAAACCAAAAACCTACTTAAAGACCGCATTACCCAACACAAATACTCCATTTCCTCCCACAACCCAACCGTTTCTAAACTCTCCGAACACGCCCTATCCTTTAACCACACTTTTGACTTCGAAAACACGTCGATCCTAGCCTCCGTTCCTAATTATAATAAACGCATCCTCTCAGAAACCATTCACATCAATTTAGATTCCTCTACCGTTAATGCCAAGACCGACTCCCATCACCTATCCCTAACCTACGCCCATATTTTTAATTTACTAAAATAACCTTACATTCTTAATTTATTATGCCATTCTTTTATTAATTACATTTTGACCATTGACTTTTAATTTTTCACTCAATTTACATTATTTACGGTCACTTATATCCACTGCATCTGCAATTCTCCTTTTTAATTTAATTTAATTTTTAATTTTTCACGCAATTGACATTATTTACGGTCTCTTATATCCACCGCATCTACATTTCTCCTTCCCCCTTCTTTGTCATTATTTTTTTGGCCGTCAGAGATCGCCTTTATCGCTTCCGCCTGCCCGGCGTAACGTATTTCTTACTTGTGTCTGAGCTCCCCAACCTGTAACGTGTTTTATTCGGTTAGTGCATATCTTAGTATTTATCTTATCTCCATCCTTTTCACATTCACCTTTCTTCGCACCTGTTCTCACACCTACTTTTGGCATCCATCATATGTTAATAGTATAGAGTTCATTCTTATTTAGCCTCATATTTTTCATCTACTGTATTTCTTTACCTATTTTCTATATGTTTATGTTATATTCTCATCTGATTTTGCATTTATGCCATTTTATTATTTTGGTTTCTTATGATAGTAAGGTCTAAAAAATTTATTGAGTTATTATTTTCCAATTCTTGTGTAAATTTTATATTTTTATTTTGTTTATTTAGGATTTTACTAAAATTTTCTAAATTATTTTTATTTGTGATAATTAAAATGTCATCTATGTACTTTACTAATAACATAGGGGGGTTGTTTAATTTTTGTAAGCTATCTTTAATAATGTAGTTTAGTACTATACCAGATAAATTTACAGATAATCTGCCTCCCATTGGTAATCCTTTTGTTTGTTTAAAAAATTGGTTTTCGAAAGTTGGTTTTATTTTTTTATTTTTTGGTTCATAATTATAAAGCTAAAACAAGTACAGCATTGTCAGCACATTGTAAAAAAGAATTACACACTTTTGACTTCGATAAGCCTAAAATTCTACATAGAGAAGATAATACTATAAAAAGAAAAAATTTAGAGGCTTTATTTATAAATGATAAATTAGAAAATGCTGTAAACGATAGAAAAGAGGCAGGAGAAATTAGTAAATTATATTCATCCATAATTTTGAAATTAAAAAATAATAGATCATAAGAATACTTATACATTGAAAACAAATCAGATAATAATTATAGTAACCTGACCATATAACCTACTAGCAGATCTTTAATAAAATTTAAAAAAAAAAAAAAAAAAAATTTCCATATATTTCAAAATTAATTAATTGTTTTGATAAAATATTGTTTAAAATTATATAGTAAAATAAATAAATAAATTAAATTTATAAAAAAAAAAAAAAAAAAATTTAAATTTTACTTTGTTGATGTACCTTTTAGAACATAATTAGTTATATGTATACTAAAGTCTAATGACTAATAGAAATAAGAAAAAGGATCAGATGGTTCAAAGATCAAGGTTTGGTTTTTGTGTAATGCAATATAATTTTGACTATGGAGGACTAGAGATCTCCCTAAAAATTATTTTTAAAAGTATTGACTTTCCAGGTATTTGTACTTATAGTATGTTATCTTTTTGGACATTTATGTAAAAAAAATTTATATTATTGTAATTATTGTTATTTTATTCAAAGTTAAGGAATGCAGAAAAAGAAATAATTGAAAATGACACCATAGTGTCGAAACGTTTTGTTTTATAAAACAATAAAATAATTGACTGGAAGCAGATTTTTTTTCTCGAAGATGAAATTCAAATAAATCCAGTTTAAAAAAAGGAAAAAAAATTATTAATAATGTTTAATTTTTGAAATTTATCAAGCTTTTCTTTCTATTTATGCTTGTATTATTACACTTTACCTATGTAACCCCTCATGTCTGGTATCTTATCCATATCTATAATTAAACTAGTTGTTTTTTTTTTTTCTAAATCCTTCATACTCAACCCCCCTTTTTCTATTTTTTAATCTTCTTTTTTTGTATCTTTCCGTTTACCTCCTCATTTTTCTTTCCCTTTATATTATTGTTTACATTTTATCCTTTCTTGACATGTATTTTTTCTATTTTATATTCTTATTCTTGTATTATTTTATCTGTCACTATTAGAATTTCTGTTCATCATCTACAATTTTATTTTTATCTATCACTATTTTAAGTTTATTATATTCTGTAACCAGTCTTATATTCTTTCTTATTTATCATATATCTATTCACTATTTCATCATATCTAGTAACTATTTTTATTTCCACTCCTGTACCACTTTATATATTCTTGTTACTGCTACGTTTTTATATATTTCTGTTTGTTTCTCTCTCTTAGCCCTGAAGATGGCCAACATTGTAGGCCGAAACGTCGGCACATAATAAATAAGTTATGCTTATTTTGGTGTTTTCATTGACTGCACCCCCAACTATTTCTTCCTTAAATTAGAAGATACAGTCGACCAACTCTTCTCTAACTAGGGTTTTCCATACTTTTAATTTTTACATATGTACATTTTTCTTTATTTTTCATATTGTATCAATAAAACAGAGCCAAGAACTCAAAAATAAATACTAATATTTATTAAAATGCAATTGGAAAAACCCCAATGCAAAGCCTTATGTTTCAAAATTCTCCAGTAAAACACACCCTTACCGGTCGACGTTTCGCCTATTCAGGCATTATCAAGACACAAAAAAAAGGTTATTTAAATAACATCTCGAAGAAGGTGCACTACATCCCATAATCAACAGCCCAAACAGGCTCCAAACCTGAGACAGCACCCAACCACCAAGACGTTCAACATACAAATGAATGTTGAATGTCTTGGTGGTGGTCTCACCAATCTAACAATATTACTTGTTATGCAAGAAATTTTGAGAGAAGTAACCTGATTTACAAGACGTCTGCCTTTCAAAGGAGCAACCGATAATTGCTCAAAATGTCTGTACCATTCATTGGGTGGGTAGGAAAGTCTCTTCTAAGTCCTAGATTTAATTTGAGGATTTTCTTGCCATAAGTATGGGATAGGAGTGCCATTTGCCGCAAAGAGGTGATTATTCATTATATAGTGTGGTTCTTGAGATGATGGAGGTATAAATAATATGTCAGCACCAGCGTCAAACAGTGATGAGTTAAGATCCCTGATGAACAAGCGGCAAAGCGGTCGTTAATAGTTGTATCTGGTATGACTGGTGGGCAACTTGTGGTACAAATGGAGTTAGATGAAGTGACTTCTAACATTCATTCTGCCATAGCAGCCAAAAATGTTCTAAATTGTCACTGGGACTTGCAGGAAGGATAGATTTAGCTGAATAGGGTAATCGGTCATGGAAGTTAAAAAGTTAAGCTTTTAATTTTATTTAATAAATGCATAATATGAATGCATAAGTTGTAGGCTTTGTCGTTTTGTTCTAAAGAGTTAAAATTTTGTTTTTTGATCATAAAATTTTTGTTAACTGTCTTTATATCTCTCTTATAGTCTTCCATCAATCTTTGGTTAATGTTTACTGTTTTTTCAATGTTATGTTCAATTTTATATTTGTTCTTTTCGACGTTTGAAATTATATTTGTTAGATCAGTTAGTAAGTGAAATATTTTAGGATTTTTGAAATTAATTAGATGTGTTTGTTATTTCTACTTCTAATAGTGTGAGATTATAAAAGTGATATGTTTCATAAAACTGGTTGATTTCTGTAATGTTGTTTATGGAATAGTGTAGGATTCCTGGTGCTTTAGTCAGAACCATTACTTGTATCGTCAAAGCCTTCTGAAGATGTTTTGATGTATAGTAAAGAGTCCTCATCTGAAAAAGTGTTGTTTCTTTCTACATTTCTTTGACCTTTGAATACTTGTGTTTTTAATTAACAAGCTCCTGGGACTAGTGCATTAACTTTTCTAAATTTGTCTTGGTTTTTAATTTTTGCTTGGGTGTTTTTGAGGAATTCCTGGTCTGTTAGTTTAGGTGGATCCTCTCGATTTTTATTTAATTTATCGGTCCTTTTTTCTTTTTCACGTGTTAATTCGTGCAAGATTTGTACTTCATTATGATCTTTTTGAACGTATAGTTCTGTAATATTAATATCAGTTTGTTTATTATTATATTGTATAATTCCAAAGGTTATTTCGTTTAGAGTTAGTTTTAAATTTGTATCTAGAATATTGTTGTATGCTGAGACTGCGATTCTTAATTTTTATTCCAAAGTATACTTTTTCTTTTCGTGTGAAATTAGTCTTAAAAATTCGGTCAATGTTAGGTGTACCCTGTTAAGTAACGCTTAAGTGTTTGAATGGTTTGTAGACACAAATACAAAACTGAGCTAAATTGTTCTTCATCTCTGTATCATTCGTAAAGTGATCTGTGCTAGTGTTGGGAAGTATGATAAATAATGTTTTTTTCTTTGTTTCAAAATCTCCGTTTATTCATAAAATATTTACATACAATATAGATGTGATACATAATAAGTGACCCATTATAATGATCGCTGTTTTGATTTTGACCTCTTATAACTTCTCTCTCTAGATCCGCATAGAATTGCTCCCTATCTAGAACATCTGCATCCTCTGTTGGGGCGTACACTTGCATAACACTTACTTTTCCTATTGATAGTTCCATGTTCGCCTCTATTATTTTTGAAGAGATTGGCTCCCAGTCTTCTACTTTGGCAAACAGCCTTTCAAACATGATCATGCCAACCCCCTCCTTGGCCTTCAGTTCAGCCGTCTTTCCTGATTAAATAAGCACATAGCCTTTGTCAATTCTCACTTATCCTTGTCCTTTCTTTCTTATTCTCCAATTTCCAGAATTTCTACCCTTTAGGCCTTCATCTCCTCCACTATTTCAATATCTTTATATTGATATAATATATGCCTTTATATTCCACGTTCCAAATCTGATATCCTTATGAGCGCCGTGTCGTTGTGTTTGTCCTAATCCGAGAGAACTTTGTGTAATTTGAAAATTTGAATGATTCTCTCCTACGAGTGATTAGCCCAGTAGAAGAGACCCCATGCCCAGGGACAACGGGGTCCCACTGTTTATCAGGAGTTTGGATCCCTAGGTAGCTTGTCTTCTCCACGGCTAAGAGCTTTACTTACCCTGGTAAATCTGGCTTTTGCCCAATTCCAGCTCTGCCTGATGCTTCCTGGACATGGACCAAGCTGACTCCAACTGTCTTCGGCTCCATGCCAGCACTGGTGCTACTGCTGCCTCACACCATGGATTTTTATCGACTTCCCAGTCTGGATCCGTCATGTTCAGTCGAATGCAGGGCCACCTCGAGCAGGATGCGGTTCTTCACCATGCATGGACGGTTGTGGGTTTTCAGTATCCTCAGAGTCTCCACCTAATTTGCTTCACAAACTCCTCCACTACACCCCTGAAAATTTGTGAGGACCATTTTCCAGGTCTACCCTAGAAGAGGTACTACCCCACAAAACTCATTGACCCCTCTTTCAATCTTAAGTGTCAATTATATCGTATGTTTTAGGTTGTTTATATGTTCTTCAATCCTTTGGATAGCCTTTCCTCGATCTTCGAAATCTTCCATCATAAAAAAAAAACTGTAACGCTTATAACAGATATACTTACCCTTGCAATGTCTAAATAAGAAATACTACATAACCCCATTGATTAATTATAATATTTAATTTCTATACTCTTTACTATTATTATTCCCTATAGATAACTTCATTTAATATGACCATTATACAGGGTGTTTCAGGGGTAAATGGCCAAACTGAAAATTTGAACTAAGGACCTCAAAACAAGAAAAAAATTTTCTATGAAGGTATGTCCGCGAACGCTTAATCCTCATAAGTATTCTAAAAGTATTTTTACAAAGGAAGATATTTTACAACAAGGAAGGGAATAAACCGAAACAAGGTGCAAGATCTGGCACATAAACTTAACTTATAAATCTGTTTTATTTTCCACTTCAAGAGGTTTAAGAAACACTTACTGCGGAGTAGTAATAGATAGATTGAGGTTTATAAACGTTGAACTAAAAAAAGAAAAGCCCTGCAACCAATGATTTTAACTGTTTATGTCAAGCTGCTAATACATATGTAAATACTTGATAATTTAAAAATGGTAAAAATGTTTTTGATACTCCTGAGGAGAATATACAAATAATTAACTAAGAACTAATACAACAAATATTTTATAGGAGCAATTTCTTTTCCCAAGCATTGATGCAAAATAAGAAGATATTCATATCTAAAGATTTCATTGTTACGAATTATTAAGGTATAGTAAATAAATAAAACATTTTATTTGTTCCAACTACTTTATTTATTAAATGTAAACCATTAACATTCATATTAAATGCTCAAAGTGATTTCCTTGAACATTCAGACAGGCTCGGCATCTTTCTTCAACAGCAGCAGTGACCAAACTGAAAATATAAACTAAGGACCTTAATACAAGAAAAAAATATTTCATATGAAGGTATGTTTGCAAACGCTTAGTTTAGGAGATCAATTTAGATAGAATACTAATATGACCTTGTCTCTCTAACTGTACATAAACTTTGGACTTTAGGATTAATACTGTTTGGAATAGAACATCAATAACATATAATAATAAGAATAGAACTATCAATAACATTTATCAGTTTGTTTGAGGCTTTCGCAGAGTACTCATTATGCCTTTCATTTATACTAATGCTGAATATGCTGATATGGTGTTTGTGTAAGGTTTTTGCTATGGTAATGCCAAGGCACCGGATGATGAGGAGATAACTGATGCATTGAAAAACCTGAAGCATCACAAGGCACCAGGAGCAGAGGACACGCCTGCCGAGCTGCTGAAGTTTGGTGGAGAGAGACTGAAAAAAGCCATTCACAATCTCATTATGGATATCTGGGAAAAGAAAGATATGCCGGCAGAATGGAGAAAATCTTTGATATGTCCCATATTAAAAAAAAGGGGGATCCATTCGATTGTGGAAATTATCGGGGCATAGCTCTGCTATCCTGTGCTTACAAAGTCTTTTCGAACATTCTGTTCGAGCGGCTACTCTCATTCGCGGAAAGAGAGCTAGGCCCTTACCAATGTGGATTTAGAAAAGGGAAGTCTACAACAGACCAAGTGTTTTGCCTCAGGATAATACTGGAAAGAGGGCGTTAGTTTTGTGTAACAACTCACCACCTGTTTGTGGACTTTAAGGCGGCCTATGACAGTATTAATCGGGAGGGTCTTTACGGAGCACTGAGACAATTCAATGTTCCAGCAGGCCAGGTAAGACTGATCAGTATGACTATGACAGGCCTTGAATGCGTTGTCCAGGTTCAGGGTGATCGCTCTGAAAGTTTCCCATCTACATAAGGGGTCCGTCAGGGCGATGCACTTGCCTGTTTGCTATTTAACCTGGCTCTGGAGAAAGCAATAAGAGATTCTGGGATTCAGACGACGGGAACAATCTTTAACAGATCAGTGCAGCTCCTAGTATACGCCGACGACATCAATATTGTAGGACGCTCTAGAAAATCAGTTGAGGAGGCATTCCTTTCTTTGACAGAAGCTGCAAGAAAACTTGGTCTGGAGGTCAACCATGATAAGACCAAGTATATGATAACTGACCAGCACCCAAGATATCCCGGGGAGAAAGTGGAGTTTGGGGCATGCTCCTTCGAATGGGTTTCCGAGTTCACGTATCTGGGATCACAGGTGACATGCAATAATGAAATCGGAGCAGAGACCAGAAGAGGGGTATTGGCCACAAACCGATGTTACTTTGGACTGAGACAACAAATAGCAAGTAGGGTAGATAGAAGGAAGACAAAAATCATTTTGTATAAAACCTTGATTTGCCCAGTCCTTACATACGGACCAGAGACTTGGACAATGGCCAAACATGCTTACAAGGATTTAGCCATATTTGAGCGCAGGATCTTACGAAAGATTTTTGGACCGGTGTTTTTTTTTGTTTTTTTTAAGGGTGGGCATAATTGCACTGTGACCATACTTGATCTATTATTACCCTACGTAAGCGATTATTACAATCTTAACTTGGCTGAACGTGATAGGGTGTTTCGTCCTCTGAACGACAATAGCTGCAAGTGGGAAGCCCCTCCAGTCCTAGCCTGGACATATGGGCATTGAGTCTGCAATGACCCGTATATGCCGCTATGATTGTTTTTAATCCTTCCCTGTCTAGATCCCGAAGAGCATGTCTTACATTACATGTCTTCTCATCGGGGTGGTTAGGGATAATTTAGAATGTTTTAATCCTTTATGCCCGCAACAATATTGGTGCGATTTCTTACGGTAGATATCTTTTATTCTACTCTTGGCGTAGCTGAGACTAATGCCGTTTACTGGTTCGGGAGTACATGGAAAGTTATCCGATCCCAGCCTGGCTAGCCTGTCAGCTTCTTCATTGCCCGGGATGCTAGAGTGTCCAGGAACCCACTCAATGCTAACCCTGTTATTCCCCGCCAGTTTGTTGAGAACTGTATAGCAGTCCCAAACAATCTGTGGGTTTGTACTGTGCCCACTCAGTGCACCAATGGTAGCTTGGCTGTCTGTAAATAAGGTTATCCAATATGAATCTTCTTTTTTAAAATTAAATGAACAAAAAAATAAAAATTATAAAAAATAAAAATTAATTTCTACAAATTATCAGCTCCCTAAGTATGCATTAAAATATTAATAAAATTTAAATAAAAGTCTTTTAACCATTTAACACACCATACACTTATCCTTAAATCTATCTATTAAATACAATAATTTTAAACAAATATTTTTTTCGGATGTATATAAAATAGAACTAAATCATCAATATTAGTAGATAATCATCAATATTTATAATAAAAAGAATTTTTATATATAAAAAATACCTCTAATGTTTTAGTTTACTTAAGGTAAGAATTAATAAGTGATAAATAAAATAAAAGAGTGCTAGTCAGCCGTTACATCAAACGGCTTCTACTCTCTCCCTACACTGTAGGTCGAAACGTCGGCACATAATTATAAGTTTATTACTTATTCAGTGTTCTTTTTGACTGCACCCCCCAACTATCTCCTTTACGATAAATAAAATATAATAATCCATTATTATCGTCTACTAATCCGGACTGGACAAAGTACCAACTCCACTCATTTAGTATAGCAACTGACTATGGGATACAACATACCCAGCTAATGTTTTAATATGCAACCTATTAATCTGCAGAAAAAGGTATCTATTGTGTACTATTGTAAGGACAATAACAATGTAGAAATTATAATAATTGTAGAATACATATTAATGATACTATGTATAGTTATGTAACTACTTTAAGCGATAAGAAAATTGTTGTTTTATATATAAAAAAAATGTTTTATAATGTTAAATTTTATGATTTTTGAATTTTCTTTTTGATTTTTTGCAGACAGAGTTTTTATACTGTTGAACACAAAACCTTTATATTGAAAATGACCATTTAGATCGAAACGTCTATAGAAAATAATACAATATATGAATTTGGACTAAAGGTTTTTTTGTATTATTATACACCCTTAGAATAAAAAATAATAAGGTTATCCTTCTAGAAGACATCCCCTCCTCCAATAGTGACCGTACACAGTAGTTTATAGCAAGTACCTCTGATTGAAATACAGAGATATACCTCTGTATATCTATAGGAGATCCAAGTGCCTACCCCAGGTCTGTCCTTCCTCCAGAACCCTGCCCCAGCACTAGTGGCTGTAAGAGAGCCATCTGTATAACAGTTGATGCCGTTGCAAGGCTTGTGACGATTACGTTTGTCAATTTTGACCCTATATTTGGGTGACATAAAGTCCCTTATCTTCGTATCCGATCTCATAGCCAAAATTCGATCAGACTTAATTCTCGAGAACAGCTCCCATGAGCTGCAGTGAGCTGAGACAGATGGGATTATGTTCAGTTTACTCAGCCTATACAGGGAGATCATAGCTCGGTACTCTAGTTCTAAAGTTAGAGGTCTTATACCAAGCACCATCACCATCGTAGCAGTCAGAGTTGTCCTCATAGAACTCGTCATCAATAGACAGGCCAATCTTTGTAGCTTTCCCAGCATGAGTTTGGGTCCACTTTTACAAGAGCCATGCCACCACACCAGGGCTGCATAGGTCACAATGGGTCTAATGGCTTTATTAGTCATGTTGACCACGTGTTGGTTCCAACTCAGTTTGTTGTCCAGTGTCACACCTAAGTGTTTCACTGTGTCACTCCAACAAAGCTGGGTTCCATTGAGCGTCGGTAATCTCATTACCACATTCTGCTTCGACCGGTGTTAGTTGGTGAAGAGTGGAAACGGAGGACAAACAAAGAAGTTTATGTTATGGGGAGCCTGACATTGTGACTCTGATCAAGCGATACCGCTTGAGATGGGCTGGCCATGTGGCCAGGATGGACAACGAGGAAGCTCCAAAAAGACTACTGACGGAGATCATCCATGGGCGGAGGAGAATTGGTCATCTCCGACTTTGATGGATCGACTGTGTGGCTGCGGATGCAAGGAGCTTGGGAGTCTACAACTGGATGACAGCAGCACAGGACAGAGACTTATGGCAGCTGCTGGTTGAGGAGGCCTGGACGCGTCAACGTGTTTTAGTGCCAGACTAATAATAATAATGCCAATGCTGCCCATTGTGAATATTCCATGCGATTTCCAAATAGAAGATTATCTAGTAAATCTACCTTTAACTCTATGTTTCAACGTCTTAGAGAAACTGGTACATTAGCTGTCGTACCACATGCTGATGGTATTTTAGCTCCTTTACGAAATGAAGAAAGGAGTGCATCCATATTACAATATTTTGATGATAATCCATCTGCCAGTGTACAAAGGGCTGGAGCAGAATTAAATGTTATGCCAACTACAGTATGGAGAACTAACTCTCATTGCTGATGGACATCACCCATATCATTATCAACGGGTACAAAATTTATTACCTCAAAATTTACAGCAAAGAAGAAATTTTTCAGATTGGTATTTAAATCAAGCTGATCATAATCCACACTTTTCAGGAGAAATTTTATGGACAGATGAAGCTACCTTCAAAAGAAGAGGTATCTTCAATCAGAAAAATAATCATCTCTGGTTGCATGAAAATCCCCATGCAATTCGTCAGCATCATTTTCAGCACGAGTTTCAGTACAATGTGTGTTTCGGTATAATAGACAATATTTTAATAGGCCCGCATTTCTTACCACCTCAATTCAATGCAGACACATTTCTGGAATTTCTTAATAATGATTACCACGATTTAATTTAAGACATTCCACTACAACTGAGAAGGAATATGTGGTTTCAATTAGATGGTTGTCCTGCACATTACGGAAGAGTTATACGACAATGGCTAAATGCTAATTATCTTAATCAATGGATTGGCCGTGCAGGGCCAGTGGCTTGGCCTGCTCGCTCTCCAGACCTGACACGACTGGATTTTTTTGTTTGGGGTGACATTAAACAAAAAGTCTATGCAAGGCCAGTGAATGTTAATTCTTTACGAAGAAGGATAATTGAGTCTTCTGAAACAATAACACATATCCAGTGCCGTTCTGCTACTGCTGCTGTTGAAGAAAGATGCCAAGCCTGTCTGAATGCTCAAGGAAATCACTTTGAACATTTAATATGAATGTTAATGGTTTATATTTAATAAATAAAGTAGTTGGAACAAATAAAATAAGTTTTATTTATTTACTATGCCTAAATAATTCGTAGCAATTAAATCTTTAGATGTGAATATCTTCTAAACAAAGCGTTTGCGGACATACCTTCATAGGAATTTTTTTTCTTGTTTTGAGGTCCTTAGTTCAAATTTTCAGTTTGGCCATTTAACCCTGAAACACCCTGTATATTTGGAATGCAATTGATAAATTAACACCATTGTTGAAAAATTATTGCTATGAAATGTGTGTTATAAAGAAAAGAAAAAGAAGGACAGTAGAAAAGGCTCTCACTTACTAAAGAACATGTATCAGAACATAAGAAAACAGAGAACACAGATTTGAGCTTGGAGTCAAGAACACTCTAAAAAAAAATGTTCAGTGGAAGAGGAAGAGTACAGATTGATGGAGTGGGAGCAGGAACTAAAGATGATGGGAGTGAGAAGGAGAGAGGACATCACAAAAAAAATTGACATAGTGGACTGGAGAGGATGGAGCCAAACAGACTGTCGAAGAAAATGCAATATGGATGAACAGGAGGAAGAAGAAACGAGGATGACGGATTGATGAAGTGGGAGAAGGGACTGAAGGTCCAGTGGTTTCATAGGGCTACACTGATTGAGTTAGCAGGCAGCCATTCCTGCTACTGGATTCAGTGAAGCGAACTATCTACTATAAAAAATGGGTAACGAAACCACAGGCAGAAGCTCATGGAATGGTTTGGAATCCTGCCTATCTTATAGGTAAGTATTTTCTTCTTCTTTTACTTCCTCCAAGCTCCTTTCTGCTTCGAGTTGTTCTACCCCAGGATCTGCATTTTTCTCTATCCCTCCCCATCTTTGTTGTCCCTTGGAGTTTTTCCAACAACCAATCGATTCATTTGCTGTTCTTCTCTTACATATTTATTTTTTATATTCATGAATATGATGAAGAGCAGAGGGCTCAGACTGTCTCCTATGCCCATCGAGAAGTATGCTGTCACTTTTAAAATTCTCTTACTTAAATAAGCTATTAAATACTTGTTTTTAATTTATAATTTATAAATAAATATATTTTTTATAATTTAATATTATTCAAGATTCGAACCATTCATTTCTAATATTTCACTTAAACAATTAAACCGTTTTTGAGATGCCTTTAGAATTACCTATGTATGTTATACTTCAGACGTTAGGGTACAGGAATAATTAAACAAGAGAGATGTAAAGAAAATTCCATTCATTGTGTAAAAGTAATAATAAAAACTTCTGTCGACTCTTTCCTAATTTATTAATAAATTATTTTAAAAATGCCTCCATTTTTATTATTTCTTTTAATAGTCGTATTGAAATTTTATTTCTACAGCTTAATTTAGCCATAAATGCAACTTCTGGTCACGAAAGATATAAATGTTTAAAACGACTGTTATTCGAAACCATTCCTACAATTACAAAAAAATGAAACAAACAAAAAAAAGCATTGCTTAATGGTAATTATTAAAATTATAACGAAAATAGAAAAGCCAATTGAATAATAAATAAAACTTAAAAATTTGTTGAAGGAATAAATAATTTAAAATTGTACCAGAATAACAAACCTATCAGGTAGTCTTGGGAAGATATATTGGGGTCTAAAAGCTTTGAACAGAAAAGGTCAGTTCAAACTCGGCAATTGAAAGGTTTAGGAAGGTACAGTACTGAATTGCCCAGGTGTAGGTAGTAAACCCTAAGTACGGAACTACCTGAAGATAGTAAGGTAACTAACTACCTGTTTCAAAACTAATAAAAAGAAATCTATAACAAAATATAATAAATATTTCTTTTGTTATGAAGAGATAAGATTCCTAACTTAAATTTACTTTTATTGGAGTTCACTTATCTCAAAACCTTTCAATGTTTAATAATCATTCTTATAATTTTTTTTTTCTTTTTTTTAAACTGGATTTAATTCTTCATTTATTTAGGATAAGAGAAATAAAACCGTTTTCCAGTTGTTGTTTATTCATTAATTTTCACTCTTTATTAAAGTTAAAAGATGCAAGAGTAGAAAAAATTGAGAATGACACCATAGTGTCGAAACGTCTCTAAAGAGTGAAAATTAATGAATAAACAACTGGAAAACGGTTTTATTTCTCTTACCCTAAATGTTTAATAATCTTAAAACTTGGTAGAATCTTTAGAATAACGATAACAGAATATATCGATGCCTTAGTTCAAATATGTATTAAGCGCCGAAAACAATATTTTACAGGAGTCAAATTTGATAATAATTTAACACAGGAAATACAGTTCAAGTTTAAGCACACAAAATATTTTTGTAACCTTCACAGCTTCTCTATTAATTTTATATCAACATATGATCTATGACTTCCTGCTCTAAGTCATTGTTTATAATATGGAGTTAATTTATGGAAATATTTATCAAAAATTCACTCTCCGTTTAATTTAACATAGATTTCTATCAAGAAAAAAAAATAAATAAATAAAATCGGCTTCCAGTCAACTCCTTTATTGTTTTATATGATAAAACGTTTCGACACTATGGTGTCATTTTCAATTATTTAACTTTCTGCATTCCTTAACTGGAAAGTCAATATTTTTTTAAAATCAATTTTAAGGATATTGATCATTTTTAAGGATATTTCGACACTATGGTGTCATTCTCAATTTTTTCTACTCTTGCATCTTTTAACTTTAATAAAGAGTGAAAATTAATGAATAAACAACAACTGGAAAACGGTTTTATTTCTCTTATCCTAATAATATTTTTAAGGATATTTAAAAATATTGACTTTCCAGTTAAGGAATGCAGAAAGTTAAATAATTGAAAATGAAACCATAGTGTCGAAACGTTTTATCATATAAAACAATAAAGGAGTTGACTGGAAGCCGATTTTATTTTATTTTTTTCTTGAAGATGAAATTCAAATAAATCCAGTTTTAAAAAAAGGAAAAAATTATAGATTTCTATTTAAAATCAACGCGGACAAGGTCACGGGCAAAAGCTAGTGTTTTAATAATATTGAATTGTATTCAGGTTTCAGTGACAAAATTAATGTTTTTAAATTATCTTCTTTCATTTTTAATGATTGTTCCATAGCCATCACAGATTAGAAATAATGATAGGTAAGCTAATCTGGATGAGTGCTTCCTATTCTGATTCTGCAACAAGGGCCTGATCATCAGCAAAAGCAAAACATTTATGTTCTGGTTCTATGTTCCTATTTTTTCATTTGTCTTGTAAGAAGGTCTTCTAACTTTAATTCGTAGACTAGAATGTCTTCATAACATTATTTAAAACCAAGTTAAAAATCATCGGTGAAATACTATCACTCAGTCTCAGTCCCATTTTATACACATAAAAATGAAAAGATATTTTTTAATGTGTAAGAAAAAAATATCAATTGAATTAGAGGATAAGGTAATATAAATTAAATAGCCTTATTCGTAACTCAATAGTTGCTTTAATTAACAATTAAATATAATAAGTAACAATAAATATTCATAAATAGCTTATCACAAAAAAAAAAAAGATTAAAAAGGTATGATCTGAAGGATTGGATAGAAACTGGATTCTGAAAATTTTGGTCCAATAACAAACTTGCTAAGAACTTAGAGAATTATACAACCTTTATTGAGACATTCTTGTTAGTAGTTGGTTATTTTCTTTTTAAATTTGCATAATAGATTAAAGCAATTTTAATTTGCTTTATAGATTTATTGCATAATAAATATATGAGTGTGGTTGCAGACAAAAACTGAGAGATATACAATTTTTGAAAACATCAATTACTACTTTTCTCATAATACTAGTAAAAATAAACAAACAAAGTAGATAAACAGTCTTTCTATTTACATTTTTACAAATGATATAATATATGAATTCATCTTATATACTCAATATTTTTCCATAGGATTACGATGAACACAAATATAAAGTCAACTTTCAACAGGGATCAATCTGACCCCTCTACAAACATCACCGTTGCATCGCTCTTGTTTGTTCCTTAGCTTCTTCTATAAGTAATCCACTTTTAGCAATCAAGGTGTAATCAAGGTTCATTTTATCATTGAACTGCTGAATTTTTTTCAGATTCTGAAAAACATAAATCACAGAACACTTTATAATTCTAAAAAAAGTGAAAACAACTTCATAAGATAGTTTGTCTCATTGAAAGTTTACACAAATAAAAGGTAAATTTAGAATCTATAAACAAAAAAGAATTATTGGGAGTATGATAAGGTAAAGAAGAAACATTAGGTGTAAGAAGAGAGAGTTCAATCCCAACATATCTTCAGACATGTGCCATGATAAATACACCAACCTAATTTATTACATTCTTTCAATTGTGGAACCTGTTTCGTAAATTTATCGTTCTTTCAAAAACAAAAGGTTACTCAGAGGCAAGAGCACTAAAGGTTCTTCCTTAAGTTGCTACTCTATACTTTATCTCTTATAATAATTTAATAAAAAATTAAAGACTACAAATTCATGTATTATGTATTTAATGATATTAAACAAATAATCCTAATTATACATATTTATTATATTTTATTAACTACAAAGTATATACTTGTATTCTGTAATCCGCAACAAAGTGGGGGAAAGTAAGAGAACAGGTAAGAAGTCATTAATTTCCCTAAAAGCAAGAATTTATGAAACATTTTCTCCAGGTAAGGTGATGATTCAGAATGTATTTAGATCATAAACAGAGTTTTAGAATGGAATCGAAATTTTATTAAAGAAGTTAAGCCAGCCTAAGGATTTTGGAAGATTGGCCACCAAAAGCGAAGTAGTGGGTAGCTGGGTCAGCTTCCAAAACTGAATTAGAGATTTTTAATAAAAGACTAACCACCGAGAGTGGAGTACAAGTGAGAAAAAACAACAGAAAATTAATTTTTACAATAATTAGCATAATCAGAGGTATATATGGTCTGGGTGAAGATCATCAGGATAATATAAAGAGGTTCTGGCAAATAGTTAAGCTCCAAACCAAAAAAGATAAAAAGGCATTGCAATGACCAGAATGGGAATGTTCTCTCAAAGACAGAAGGGTCATTACATGTGAAATCAGCCAGGTCATGTCACCCACTATTTTAGATTTGCATGAAATGTTGCACATTTGCTTATACTTATTCTCTTAGAAGACCTGTGAAGTTTTATTGTTCTAGGATGTATACTTTTTTTTTTAATAGAATTTTATGAATCACTTGCGGGAAATGAGTAATATTTACAAAACCTATTAAAATTTCAGGAATTAATAAAGATTTTTAATTTTACAAAACCAAACTGTTTTGTATCAGCAGTTTTTGACAGGAGGTATTTTGTACTTGTCAAAAATGTCTGTGACAAAAACTGCTGATACAAAACAGTTTGGTTTTGTATCACTTGCGGGAAATGAGTAATATTTACAAAACCTATTAAAATTTCAGGTATTAATAAAGATTTTTAATTTTACAAAACCAAACTGTTTTGTATCAGCAGTTTTTGACAGGAGGTATTTTGTACTTGTCAAAAATGTCTGTGACAAAGAAGAAGAGGCCGAACTTATTTTCCTTCATCCCCCTGGACCAGCAGTGTCATTCTTTTGGTCTCAGAGAGGAGACTGTTGCTTTGTGCCTTTGGATAAATTGTACCCGAGACAAGCAGTTCTGGAAGAACATAGATTTGCTAAATATGATGTAAAATTGACAGAATTACATTTCTCTAAATGGCTTAAATATATACAAGCTACATATTGATGTTGGAATATTACATCTTAAAGACACTGTTGCTGAAAATATATTAAAAACATGTACAAGTAAGTTTAACAAGTATCGTAAGTCCTAATATTATACTTTTATTAAGCGGTATTAAAGTTGGCATTATTAAAAATTGTACCCACTAAAAAGCCAATTGGTGTTATATTGATAAAAAGCTCATAATCTTAGGCTTTATTTGGAACCTTTCCCAGCTTCCCAGCTGTTTAGAGAAATAAGTAACAGGTGTTTCTGTAAACCCTTATTTTAGTTTCGGAAACCACCATAATGTCATGAAATATGAATTTTATAATTTTTTTTAATACTATGGCTACATAAATGAATGTATTTTTGTAAACTGTGTACTTCTATTAAACTGTGGAAAATTTTCCAGATCAAAATCTTTATTAATACCTGAAATGTTATAGTTTTTGTAAATATTACTCTGTATTTAAACTGGAACCAATGTCCTTAGAAAAGTATTGGAGGGAGCATAGGACTTTTTAACATATTTTTTCTGAAATGATAGATCCCTTTTCGATTTTGAAAATGCATGTATTTCTAATGGGTTAACATATATATTGGCCATATCAGTGTTTTAAACTATCTCAACTTTATGAACGTTTAGTAAAGAACCTAAATGTATGGTGTGATTGGATCAAGTATACTCTTTCTTATTCCAGAATGGTTTTTAAGCTGATCATCTGATCTTTGGTAAATTTACTTTTACAAAAGATGCAGGTAGTATTTCTTCAGTTAACAGGAAACAATAGACAGATTTAGGAAATAGATATCAACAAAGTGAAATTTGTCAGTATAAATTAATGTAAAAATATACAATGATGATTTCTTTACTGATAGGAGGTAAGAGGTAAGGGAATGGCAACTTAATGTGAACAGGAGAAGGAATGACTTAGAAGAAATTCCAGTAAATAAATATCTATAGAGTGAAATCATAGGTAATATGAATATATAAATGTTTTGATCTAAGAAGTAAGTAACCAATTTTTTTCAAAAATAACAAATATTAGTGCTAGTAAAAGATCAAAATTTGTTTTTTGAGACTCATAAAATATACTGAATCCCAATCTTCCAATTCCTTTGAGTTGGTTAAAACAGTGACTAGACCCAATGTAGGAATAACCATCCTTTTTACAATAGAAAAGGGTGTTAAATAATTTAAAAAGGGGCGACCTGTGGTCTAGTGGTTAATATAACAAAACAATAAGCCCAAGATCGTGGGTTCGTAGCCCGGCAGGTGGCCCTAGGATTTTTTAAAGAGAGTAAAAAATCCTTAGTTACGCCGTCCTTCGGAAGTTTAGACCCTAAACAGGGATCCCGAGCCTGTACGATGTCAGGTACTTGTTAAAAATCCCTATCCTAATTAATGTTAATCAAACCTGGATAGGCAAAATTTAGAGCTCCCACTGTAGCATCGTCCGATTAGCCATAGCAGCAAAAAATGACGTTAAATGAACAAACAATAAAAAAAAATATATATTTTAGATACTTTCTCATGGAACTGATCATTTTCTGCTATTACAATTTTTATGAAAACAAGAAATTTTTACATCCATTATTTTTAAACAACAGAAGCACTTACCGACTCAATGCTAGCAAGAGTCTGCTCTTGTGTTGCAAAATCCCTTGCAGATTTCATCATAATCTGGAAACATTTAGGGGGAAAATCAACGGATGCAGACATTTTATTAACTATAAAATTACATATCATACCTCTGATGTTTTAGACCCTCTTTGGATTTGTCTAGCTAAAGAACCAACATTGTTTATATTAATTTGGACTCGATCTGCGAGACGAAATTTTGATTCAGCAAAAAGTGATTTAGCGGATGTACTCGAAGCCGATGCCATACAATTTTATTTCTAAATCAGTATACACCAAATAGAAATACACCAACCCTTAAGGTCTTATCTAAATAAATATAATAAACCTTTTATAACGAGGTAGCAATAGGGTTACAACTGATAAAAGTGCAAACTAGATTGACATGAGCTTTTCTGTTTCATACGAATCTCAAAATAAACATCAATGGTCTGGAAAACAAAATTTGAACGCTGAACAGACTCTTTGAAAAACGAGTTCTACGTTGCCAATCATTACAGCTAAATAATAAATGTTCCGTGTTGATAATGATTACAAATTAATTTGTTTTAGGGGACGGTGTTGTGTTGTGTTATGCGTTGATGGCCCCGTTTGACCAGAGATAGTAGTTCGTTTTATTCTCATTTCTCCCGCCTTGTTTCATTAAATTTAAAATAATTGTTATTTTTCAAAGAAAGGATGATTTTTGTAACATAATTAATCCTTTTCTAGAGTTACTGTTTTTGGAGGCGATTCAAAAATGCTTTACCATAGGGGTTCCAGTTATGAGCGCTAATATTGGTGATCTTAAATTGTAGTGACATTTTCTGTAATCACTTTATTGTTTTAACTGTCGTCTTACCATAATCCGATATATTGGTTTTTGTTTAGAGTGGAGTATAATTATTTGTTGTTTAGTGCAAAAAACTTCTTAAATGACAAATACACCAATGGTAGTTTGCCATTTTGAATTCTTAAGAATCCAAGAACTTAATGTTTCATAATTAATTTTTCTTGGGTCAGTCCTGTTTTTGAGATGTACGTTTATTCACATCAATGTAAATCAATAACTAGAAGCTTGAAGAAATGGACTCTCAAAATTCTAGTGATCTTAGCTGTGCTAAAGTAGAAGAAAGTCCTCCAGAAAAGGTGCTGTCTAGTGGAATACAACTGAGAGCAAGTGCCAGAGTCTCAAAAAAGCTCCGACTTGATCAGGAGCTAGCATTAGTACAAGCTCAGTCACCAGAAAAGAAAGGTATCTATGTCATATATTTTTGTAAAACTATGAAGTGTTCATATTCATAGTTAGTGAAGTTAATGACACATTCATTCACAAATTAATGAATCATGTTTAAATTAAAATTCTGTAGTAATAGTTTGAACAATTACCTTTCACTTTTCTCTTGTTTAACAAGTCAATGATTGTGACTCAAAAATTATTTTTCACTTTCAACTTAATACTAACCATTGGCCTTAAGATGCCAACACACCTCTTGACTGTGAAGGTTATTTGGTTTTAAGTCCAGTGTTTGGAAAAGATAGTGAAAATGCCCTGCCAAAAATAGTGCAATATAGTAGCCTAAGGTTAGATAGAGCATACTCGTTAGCTAAAGAACAGTACAATCACTACTGTTTATTGAGGTTAATACCGTTCATGAATTGTAGTGGTACAGGTTTTATTTTTGTTATTACCTGATACTTTTATATCGCATGAGGCATCCTCTACACAGTTGCGAATATGTAAGAATAAAACACTTTGCTTTCCTAAAAAGTGTGAAAATGGCCTTCTTTTGAAAAAAAACAACCCTATAATCTCCTTGAAGCCCCATTAATATACATAGATTATGGAAGCCCTATTAATATACTTATATTTCAGAAAAAGAGGGGTAAAGGAAAGAAAAGCCTTGCAATTATTTTCATATTACAACAAATATCTGATGTAATATCTCTTTCCTAAGCATTTTTTTACAATATTATGTTAATTAATTTTTTTTCAATTGATATTTTAGGAGAAAACACTAGTTCTAATGGAATTGCTATTACTGAAGAAAAACGCCGAAGAAGAGCTCCAGTTTTGTGGTCAGCTGATGACAAAGCTGCATTTTTTGAAGCACTTAATGAACATGGTTAAGTTACTTGATTCTCATCTTAAATCAAATTTGTACATGATACTGAGTATGAATATGGTTAATCCATTGATAATATACACTAAGAGTAATGATAATGGGATACGAGTTATTGATTTTCTATCTTGAAAATCCTAAAAATCCAACTATGTTAAAACATAAAGATATTCATAACTATATGTGGGCATCGCCAGATTCACGAACCTGAATAGCCATTGGAAAAGGAATTGCTTAAATCAGCAAGTATCAATAACTTTCACTGTTAACTTATAAAAGCCTTTGGGGAAACAATATTTTCTAAAGTTCATTATTTGCTAACAAGATCTGGGAAAATGCCCAATAATGAAAAGAATAATTATAATTACCGAGGACGGATTATAATTACTATTGTGAAATTTCACTCATGCCTGCATGTTACAAAATATTTTCTGTGATCCTAATGTGTCGAGTCACGAAATATGCCTAGGAAAATATCTGAGATTACAAACTTGGTTTTAGATAAACCTGTTCAATTATAGATCACATATTTTTCTTATGCCAATTATTATAGAAGAAATGTATGAGGGTAGTTCATCAATTTTGTGTAAATTTAAAGAATCTTTATGATTCCATCATCTTTCAGATATATTTATTGAACAAGAATTATTGAGGAAGTTAATGAATTTGGTTGGAAAATGCAAGCAGCTAGTAAATCTGACGGGAATGTTCATGACCCAAATATTTGGTAAAGTTAGAATCAAAAGGTGATGTGGACCGTTTGATCTGGGTAGCGTGGAATATCTATACTTGGGTTTATGTACGATTTGACTCTGTTGGGTTGAGGCATGGAAACTAGTAACACTAATTACATTAATATTGATAAATGCCAGTTAAAAATTAAGGCTTAAAGTAAATGTGGATAATACAAAATACATGATTAGTAGCAGAAACATTGGTGGTATTAATTTAAGTCTTTATGTATTGATGTAAGTTGATACATGACTGGTATCATTGAAGCAAGAACAACATTTTAAGGTACTTACAAATTAGGGATTTTGTTAAATAGTCAGTCAGAATTAGAAAAGTCCCCAGCAGAATTTAGAAGCATGTAGCTTGTTAATATAATTGAAGTTATTGCATCATAATTGAGATAGGCTTGTTTTATGCTTAGTTACATACGATTTCTCTGAATGATTAACGTCTGAGGCATAGACCTAGTTCTTAGTGGGAGGATTATGTTAAATGTGATACTAGGGGTTTTTGGTAGGTTAGTAATCCGTGGATCAAGATTGATGGCATCGTTATCAAATCTTCTGATATGGTAATCCTTTTATTACCATTATAACATATTTCTGTCTATACAAAAATTATAATGTAAAGACTATTGGTGATTAGAATAGTGATACTCTATGTAAAGGTGTATTTTGCTTTAATATTGAGTATAAATTTTTTTCTGTTGTAGGTAAAAATTTTGATGCAATTGAGAAATATATGCTTAGTCGAGCAAAGAAACGGGGTGATGGTACCACAAAAAATAGGGAAAAGGCAAGATACTTTTATTACAGAGCTTGGCATAAGTTAAGCAGATATGTCCAATTTCCACAGAGTAAGTTATTAATTTTCTCTTTTATTATTTATGATTTTGTTGTAAAGAAAGCATAATTATAATTCTCAATCAATTTTTTTTTACTTTTAATTTTTTAAAATTAAATGTTTATTTATCAAGTTTATGTTTTCAATATAATAACCTTCAACTATACCTTTACTGTTATCCTTTCTCAAACACTAAATAATTAGGATGGTATTTTGTAGATGTAAAGAAAGTAACTCAAGAACTATATGCCCTAATTAATTTTGGCGAATTGCGGAAAAAATTAGGTCATATAACTGAAAAGAATTCACAAAAGCTGAACGAATTAATTTATAGTGGCAGAACACAAGTCAGAGTTCGAGGGAAAACTTGGAGAATCAAAACTCCCATATGCAGAGCTCTTCGTAGACTTAATAATTTGGAAGGTAATTATTTGTTTAATTTAAATTGACATATTTCCTAATTATTTTTAGATTATAGTAATACCGAAATTTGATTGAAACTTTTCTTTCATTCTTTCTTCCTAAGTATTCCTTTCCAATTATTCTTTTTTACTCTTGCATGTTACATTATACCACAGGAGATGTAAGATTGGGTTATACATGGCATTCTTAAGGCCAAAATGGTTCTTCAATCTTCTCCTGGTTGTTCTAGAGTACATATTTGCTGAACTTAGCTAGTCTAATATTATTATTTGAGGGTATTTTAATTAATATGTTTTCAAATTCTAGTAATAAATTGTTTCTTTCTTGGTTATTGATTTTTTATTTAAAGTCACTTTATACTGCTATGGCTACTCAGGCTATGCTACAGTGGAGGTCCCAAACTTTGCCTATTCAAGTTTGATTACGATAGGGATTTTTAATGAGTACCTAACATCGTACAGACTCAGGATTCCTGTTTTACGTCCCTTCCAAAGGATGGCATAACCAAGGATTTTTCACTCCCTTCAAAATCCTAGGGTCACCTGCTGGGCTACAAACCTACGATCTTGGGCATGATAGGTTGTTATGTTAACCACCACACCACAAGTCACCCCTAAATTCTTTCTTAACCTTAACCTTATTCCCTACCATATCTCACCCAGTTTTTCAACATATAGACCTGTCCAATTCTCCTGTAAAAAATCCTCTCTGATTGTTCCGATAATTAATTTGATAGGGTGTATAAAAAAAAATGACCGTCTACTGGTCATTTTCACCTTCCCCATGGAGAGAAGATGGTGACAAACAATATCTTTCGAAACATCACACTTCCTGACAAGTTCGGAAGTACTTGTGGACGGATTTGACTCAACAGCTTCCTTCAGAACCTCATAAATATCCACCAATGGTCGCCCGGAGCCCTTCTTCCTTTTCAACGTCGTATCTCCACTGCTAAATTTTTCAAACCAATGCCACGCAGTGGGCTGGTCAAGGACACCTTCCCCTTCATATTTAATAATTTCACAAGTTGCTTCAGCGGCAGTGAATTTTTTTTTCCAGTAATGTCTTAAAATTACGAGAATTTCGTAGGACACTGTCATGTTTCTTCTTGGAAATAAACTAAACTGAGGCTTTTTTTGAAGAATCAAGTGTTAGTAAACAAGCTAAGAGAATGCTCTGGGGGGTTATTAAGTGTTTGTAAATAATAAATAGCATTAAAATATTTACAGACTATTGAACTCAGGAATTTGATAAAACAGTCATTTTTTTTTTTATACACCCTATTAGTGCTCCCAAATTGAACTATATCTATAATCCTCTCCTTCTGTGATGTTTCTCAGGATTCATCACTACCTCCATACATTTCGCTATTAACATTTATCTTCCTCTCCTCATTCTTACTATCATCATTTAAAAAAAAAACCTCTCATGGAAAAACGTGTGAATTAATTTTGTTACCTATTTCCTTTTAGAACCCTTAAGATTCTAGCTGCTCATTATTATGGAACTCAAATCCTTCTTTGTCGTCATATGATTAAAGGTCCAATAAGTTTCTGACCTTTAAGTCCCGCTTATTCTTTCAGGTTGTTTTCACTCTATTCCCAAAGAATTGTGGTTTACAATCAAATTTTTTCCTTCTTTCTGACTTTTTTCATTTCTTACACGTTTATTTATTATAATACAATACAGTTCTACAACCCTGTATGGGTTGGGTCTTAGCCTCCTCAAGGAGCCTTTACCAGGTAGCTCTATCCAATGCTGCTGCCTTCCAGTTATGGACGTTTAAGACAGATCTGGCAATCCTGTGCCACTCCATCTGCCCATTGGAGCCTTGGACTTCCTCTTCCTCTGCCATGGTCCAACTTTCTCTCCAGTAACGTCTTCGTGGGATTCTCCTCACTCATTCTGCACCACATGGCCCACCTTAATCTATTAATTTTCACCCAAGTAATGTTGTCGGGCTCCCTAAACATCTCGTACACTTCTCGGTTGGTTATTCTTTTCCATTGACCTTTGACATCAATAGATCCGAAAAATCTGCAGAGCAGCATTTTTTCGAAAATATTCAATTATTACATTGTAAAACATTCAAGGTTAGCTAATCTTAAATTTTTTAAAAATATTAATAAATCACTCAACTTGTGTTATATTTGTTTTGTTTAACTTTTTTCTGGGTCTAGGAATTATAGGTAGCTAATAATTATTTAGTAACTGGTTGCATTTGTAGTTAATATAATTTTTTTATTATAGATGACTGTGAAGAAGTGAGGCTTCCTACAAGGGTAGAAGTGCTACTCACTCCTAGAACGAACAGAGATTCAATGAGAGCAAGAACAACAGGGCACAATCCTAGAGTCAGGGCAGTTCTTGGTCTGGACACCAGTTTGTCTTCGTTAGTAACTTTTCTAGGGAAGAGATGGGCTACTCCAGCGCAGGTATAGTATTTATAATTGTTAATTTATATTTATTATTGTTGATTTCAGGTATTTGGGGTTATTTTTTATTTTAATGAATGTATAGTTTTCTATTCCGTTTTCGGTACCAAATTACCGATGATGGCTAAGTTATTTTTTGAAAACTTTTATTTCATTACCTTTGCAGAATTTTAAATGCAAAATCTCTCTTCTATTTATGACTAGAAACCTGTAGGAATTTAAACTCCTTTCTGTCATTTATTTGACATATTTTCCCTTGGCACCAAATAACCATGATTCAGGCTTTGCTGGGTGCTGATATTACTGTCAATTATTTTATGAATGACCTGAGCTTTTTCTACATGGATTAGTGATGATATAATTTGTATATTTATAAGCAAGTATGACTTTTTGAATTTTTAATTTTTTTATCTTAGAGGGGCGAGTTGAGGATTGGACCAAAAAGCACAGCTACTATTACACACCCTCAATACAAATGTGGGCAAGCTGTTACTAGTGCTTCTGTTTCTTTATTGTCTCATGTGCAGAGGCTGGGTGGAGAAGTTGCAGAAGTTCAGTCACTGTTAGATCAGGTATTTTTTATGATTCTAAGTTCTATATTTATATCATTCATCGAAAATTATTTCTTCTATTCTAACCTTGGAGTGGCCAAAAATTCATAGGTAATGTTTTACTTGTTTAATTTGTTAGTTATAATGTTATATATATATATATCTGTGCAGTACCATTGCATGGTAAATAGGTGTGAAATCTTTCAGAATAAAAAATTATATTAGGGCTCAAAAGTTGGAAATCTTCTTACTGCCAGAACTATTTAGAGCTTCAATTCCCCCCCCCCCCTCCCCGGTAAAACCTTCATTATTAATCCAATGTTCATTTGTTTATACTCTACTTTTTGTAAAAAAAAGCAACAAAAAAACAATCAGTGAAGAGTCTGGGGTTCAGTACATGGTAGAGACAGTACTGTTTCATGGACAACATTTGTAAAGACTGAACATACTGACATCTTAAATATTATCCATGATCTCTATCCATAACTTATATCTTCATCCAAACATTCTAAAGTACTAAATCTGTTCTTGACTCCTAGCACAAATAGATTTTTTATTGAAAGATTCTTCAACTTAATTCAACATGTTTGTGAATCTGGATTTGTCCAATTATACCAATGAATATCCCACTAAACTCTTTGTATGTCCTCACTCTATCATAATCATTATTTATTTTTTCGAACTTAAAATTTAATATTAGAGTAGAAATTAGTTTGACTGGAACTTCTAATGCAAGGATGGAGATAGTTGGGGTTGCAGTCAATCAAAACACCATAATAAGTGCATACTTTTTATTGTGTGCCGAAGTTTCGACCTATATTGTAGGTCTTCTTTAGGGCTGTGAGAGAAAACAGACAAAACAAAATTACATTACAGTACCAAGAAAATAATAATACAATAATATAGAGTAACAGAAAAATTGAACAAAATAGTGAAGGAATAATATGAATAAAAATTATCTAAGAATAAATGTACAGAAAAATGATAATGCAAATAAAATATAAAGAGAAAAACAAAACAAAAAAATTGGTAAACAGAATGAAAAATTAATTACAAAATGAAAAAATATAGGTGAGATATAAGAGAGAGATATACAAGTATGTAAAACCTAGTTTAATACAGATAAAATATAACATGTATAATAATAGACTCCTAGAGAGTTAACGTAAGAAAACTGAAAGAAATTTGTTACAAAATGTGATGCCAAATAATAAATAATGGAAGAATTATGTAGAAAGCAAAGCAAACGATAAGAAATATCGTGAATGAAAAGTAGAAAAGTAAAATGTAAATAGAAAATAGAAAATATAAGTAAGGGAAGTTAATTACATAACTATATACGATTAGAATGAAGTTGTATTAATATAAAATATGATGTGAATATAACAGAAACGTATAGAAAATAGGTATAAAAATTCAGTAGCGAATGGAGATTAAATGTAAAAATATGAGGCTAAATAATAATAAACTGTATGATATTAACATATGATGGATGCCAGAGGATGATGTGAGAAACGGGTGCGAAGAAAGGTGAAGGTGGATAAGGATGGAGATAAGATAAAGTATTAAAATGTGTTCTAACGAAATATACCGAGCGGCTGCGAGGAAGAGCAACTGGCAACTAAAATACGTACAAAGTAAGTCGGAAGCGCTAACCGCGATCTATGACGGCCAAAAAAATAACTAAGAAAGAGATATTGGAAAAATGCATAATACAGTGAATATTAGTGATATGTAAATAATGTAAAAGACGTAAAAAAAATAAGTACATGGGGAAGAAAGGAAACCAAGAGAAATAATGACTAAATTAATGGGAAATGGTAGGGAGATAAAAACAATAAAATATAAGTCAAATGGTCATAATGTGTATATATATATATAGGCGAGGTAATAGCAGAACAATATGATAATAGATAATAGAAAATAAAATATGACCTACAATGTAGGTCGAAACGTCAGCACACGTCAAATAAGTATGCACTTATTATGGTGTTTTAATTGACTGCACCCCCAACTATCTCTGTCCGTACATTAAAATTTAATAATATAGGAGTTTATAAAATCTAAAGTATTAATTTTTGTAACTCTTATTTTAGTTTCTTCTTCTTTCGCTACCTCTTTTGTGCCATTTAGCATAGAGGGGTCTTTTATTTTAGTTTAAATACATTAATATTTTTTATTATTATTTGATTAAAGCTTCATGCCGGTAAAACTAAAGGAACAATTAAAAAAGAAAAAGAAGGAGCCATTGCAGTAGAAGACGTTGCTAACACTGAATTTACAGATCCATTGGTCTCATTCTCTTCTCTGAATTTGCCCGCTGTTGAGCAGCCTCAAATTGTTGGTAAGAAAATTTGAAAAATATCTTTTAAACCTGAGAAATGTGTTGCTATTTAATCACAATTTATGCTTTATTTTTTATTTATAGATTTTGAGAAAATTATCTTTTTTTATCAGGTTTAATGTAGATTTTTATTTCTTTTTAAATTTTAAAGCAAGCATACTATTTGTTACACTATATGATAGCTTGCAATTTTCTAAACCTGCTCGATCTGTCTTCCTTTCTGTTTCCAATCTATAAGTTTGGCAACCCTTATTGTTATAACTGAATCATTACTGAAAATAAAATCACTAGTCACAAAAATAATCACCAATTGCCTTTCAACTGGCCATATTCCAGTTCCCTGGAGTAGAGTATCCCATTGAATAATGAAGTTTGCAGTGTAAGCTGTAATAAACATTGATAATTATAAGATTCCATTGGATGTCCAGAAAGTAACGTTACAAGCAGAAGTATGTAATGAAATATCGTTCCATCAGCCAAATGTATCACCAGTTCATCTTCAGTTCACTCCTCCTACAACAGATGTAAGATTCTTTTTGTTATGGGTGAATCTTTTCTTGACTCAATTGTGGCTGGGGACGAAGCATGGGTGTGCCACTGTACTGCTAAGTCAAAAAGGCAGTCTCTAAAACACAGGGGCCCAATACCAATTCACCATCAAATAAAAATTCCAAGTCCAGTTTTGGAGGACTCCAGTTGTGCATGTGCCTTTCTCTCCACCCAGTGACGCTTCTTCATGCCTGATCTACTCCTAATCGAAGATTCTGAATTTATTTCTTGCCTCATCTTCTTCTCTAGGGTAATACTCTTGGCAGTTCCTTACGTCTCTCTCTGCTTCCTTAAACCTCATTTTTATATTAAATCACCATATCATAATGTCTTATTATGCCCCTCGTACATACGCATAGTCTGTTAATTAAATTCAAGCATTAAATATTTATTTTTTGTGTTAATGAAAATAACTATTCTGCATAAAAAAATAACTGTTAGTGTCTAAAAATCTCTGTTTGGTCCCTCCAAATTCAACCAAAAATTATTCAGTATCGAAAATACTCAATTTGGAATTGAGACCTTGATTTTGAATAAATGCTAATATTATTCATCCCAACATTGCAATTCAATGTCTGTATTAATTTCTTTATTTTATTTTTTTTTAGCGCGAAAAGGCCTTAAAGACCATGCAAATATCATACCTAGGTTTTCCTTCCTTTCTCTCCTCCACACTTCCCTCATGAGCTCCGCGTGTCTGCGCTTCCTTTCCTCTGTCCACGCACAACCCCTTTTTGGGCATTCTTTGTCCACGAAGGCCTACGACAGTATTAATCGGGAGGGTCTCTACGGAGCACTGAGACAATTCAATGTTCTGGCAGGCCTGTTAAGAATGACTATGACAGGCCTTGAATGTGTTGTCCAGATTCAGGGTGATCGCTCTGAAAGTTTCCCATCTTCAAGAGCACTTGCCTGTTTGCTATTTAACCTGGCCCTGGAGAAAGCAATAAGAGATTCTGAGATTCAGACGACGGGAACCATCAACATTAACAGATCAGTGCAGCTCCTAACATACGCCGACGACATCGATATTGTAGGACGCTCTAGAAAATCAGTTGAGGAGGCGTTCCTTTCTTTGGCAGAAGTTGCAAGAAAACTTGGTCTGGAGGTCAACCATCATGATAAGACCAAGTATATGATAACTGACCAGTACCCAAGACATCCTGGGGAGAAAGTGGAATTTGGAGCATGCTCCTTCGAATGGGTTTCCGAGTTCATGTCTCTGGGATCACAGGTGATATGCGATAATGAAATCAGAGCAGAGACCAGAAGAAGGGGTATTGGCCGCAAATCGATGTTACTTTGGACTGAGGCAACAAATATTATATAAGTAGGGTAGTTACAAGGAAGACAAAAATTATTTTGTATAAAACATTTATTCGCCCAGTCCTTACATACGGAGCAGAGACTTGGACAATGGTCAAACATGCTTACAAGGATTTTGCCATATTTGAGCGCAGGATCCTACGAAAGATTTTTGGACCGGCCTGAGATGGGCTGGCCATATGGTCAAGATTGACGACGAGGAAGCTCCAAAAAGACTACTGACAGAGAGCATCCATGGGCGGAGGAGAATTGGCCGTCCCCGACTTCAATGGATCGACTGTGCGAATGCAAAAAGCTTGGGAGTCTGCAACTGGATGGCAGAAGCACGGGACAGAGACCTATGGCGGCTGCTGGTTGAGGAGGCCTGCATGCGTCAACTTGTTGTAGCGCCAGACTAATAATAATAACTTTGTCCACGAAGACTTTTATATCGTTTAGTGACTTTCTATAGGTTTCTCTATCCTGACAGTCCTGAGTTCTTCAGTCCTGCTGAATCCATGTCGACCCTGATCTGCTTGGAAAAAACTTCTTGCACTGGTGGAATTTCTGGAAGATTTACCGGTTTAACCTTTCAGGGCTCATCCTCATCAGTGTCCATAGAACGTTAAGTCTTCTTAACTATGTCGGTCTCCAGGCTTTTGTTGTTATTGTATATTTCTTTGTTGGACTTTAGCCTGTATCCTTCGGGTGTCGTTTTGGGCCCGTAAATTTTCCTAAGGATTTTTCTTTCCACTTTCAGAAGCTTTTCCACGCTAGGGAGACAGGTCTCCGTCACATATAATATCACGGGCTTGATCACGGTGTTAAAGTGTTTGACTTTGGCTTTGATAGATAAGTTCTTATTGCTGTAGAAGTTCCTGAGGTCAAAACACAATCTCTCCAAATTTGTTTATTTATTATATCAATTTTAGTATTTTTATTAAAAATTATTGTTTTAATAAAGTTAAGTATTATTTAGCAGAAGATAAAGAGGTTGATAAAGAAGAATTTTCTGCACTCATTAAAGATGGCTGGAATGAAGAAACTAGTGTAAAGACAAGAGTAGGCCAATTGTATTTGATGGTACGTATATTAAAAAATATATATATTTTTTTAATCGTGTAAATTATTTGTAAAATTATTGATTTTTATTTTATTAGATGTATGGGTTTTTATTATTATTCTATGGGTTATTATAAGTTAAAATGGGTAATCATTTTTCAGAGAAGTTCGAGGTTTGCTCAGATTTAAATAAGGTGATTTGCTTTCACCTGCGCTATTCAATTAACACTTTGGTATGTTATTAAAAAGGTGATACACAACGAAAAAGGTTGAAATTTGAATATGAATAGTAAAATATCTGTGCTTGGGTTTGTGGACGATTTGGTACTGTTGGGTGAAGACGCAGAAACTATAAAGCTAAATACACAAACTTTAATGAATGCTAGTAAGGAAATAAGGCTGGAAGTAAATTCGGATAAGACTAAGTATATGGTTAGTAGCAGAAAAGGCCGAAATTTTGGTGTTGTAGGAGGAAATAAGTTCGAACATGTGGAGAAGTTTAAGTACTTAGGAGGAAATAAAGAAAAGAAATGCTTGTTATTTTTCGGCCTCAAAATTATTAAGCTCGCGTCTGTTGTCCCGAAATCTAAAAATCAGAATTTATAAAACAATTATCTTTCCACCTTCTCTTTACGGATGTAAAACTTGGCCACTAGCGCTAAAGGATGAACAAAGTCTTTAGATAAGAATGTTGCATAGAATATTCGGTCCAAAAAAGGATGATACCACTGAGGATTATAGCAGATTGCATAATGCGGAATTGCGAAGCATGTATTTCGTTATTCAGGTGATAACGTCGCGAAAATTAAGATGGGCCTGTATAGTTGCTCGGCTTAGTAAAAACAAATTTCTATGATGTTAATAATCGCTGTACCGACTGGGATGTGTCAGAGGGTTTGACCGAGGCGTAGGTGGGAGGATTGCGTTAAGAGTAATCTGGCGGATTTGTGTTTAGGTGGTGGTCCGTGGACAGAAGTTTATAAGCAGAGATTGGTGGTATCGGCATCGAGCCTATGGGTTCGCTAAGCCTTATTATTAATATGGGTTTTTATTAGTGTGAATAGTTTACCATAGATGGTATTGTATATAGAAGTTTGGATTTTGTATCAAACACCGCTTTCTGTGGATTGCCTACGTTAACAAATAAATTGTTTTTGGAAGAATCTTTTTTATCCATTTTTTTATTTGTTAGTACAAATCAATGTTTGTACAAATCAATGCTATTAATTAATCTAAATATAATTGATTTATTAGATTGGGAGTAAAGGAGTTATTGAAATGGAGTATTGGTGGATCGAAGATGAAAGTGCCAACAATGAAATAACGAAGGCTCTTCAGCGCTTGGTTTCCCTTGCTAGGATATATCACTTCAAGCTTAAGGTATTGTTGCCTTAGAACATCTATACAATAATTATTAATTGTTATATTATTTTATTGTTATACTACATTCACTTGCCTCTAGCCACTTTGCTTTTTGTGAATCGTGAGCCATCGCGGCCTATATTGTGAATTGCTTTTTCATTTCCAAATGTTGGTACAAAATAGTCATTCATTCAATATGCCCACAGTAGCAATCTCATGCAACTTTACTCTTCTGTCATCCATCACCGTATCGTAGATTTTAGCAATGATTTCTTGAGTAGTCACTTATGAATTGTTTTAATCGCAGGTGCAGAGTTTTGCCAGTTTTCTGAGTTAACAAAGACGCAAAACAGAAAACAAACAAAAACATTAACCACCTTCCTTCACATATTCAATGATTTTATTACTTAATGTAAAAAACGTTGTTTTAATGAAAAAAAAAACACAAAAAAAGACGGCAAATCGAAGCATACACAAACAAACATAAAAAATGCCAAAATTTTAATATATCATAACATTAAAATTGTTATAACTCCCTTTAAACAACATTAATCTGGCTAATTCTCTTTTAATTGGCTTATATTATGATATTTACAGAAGATAGGTATTCAACTATTAAAGATTATAAGTTTGTTTTTTTTTATTAACTTTAATATAAATAATTGTGTACCTTCATAATAATTGAATTTTTTTTTCAGGTTGAATGCCCTTGTGGGCATAAATGCAAAAATATTTCTAAACCTGGTGGTGCTGATTCAGGGAAAACAGTAAAGCGGCCTTTAACTTCAACAGCTAAGAAGCAGCTACTTGTACCTGACATCAAAGTCCCGAGTATGAGTAATGCAACTGTAAGTCTAAGTATTTATGTACACACACACACACACACACGCACACATATATATAAATATATTTGTGTATTGCTTGATTTCAAAAATAGATGGACTATGCTTTAGTGTTGAATCTTAAATAAATATTTTTTCAATAGTCAATTAAGACTATACCTATTTCTAAATATACCAAGTTATACTTAATAGTTCTTAATCTAATTAGAATCATTAGTGTTATGATTACTATAAACTGCTGAGGACCAATTCAGGATTTTTTAAAAATATTTATATTACATATTGATATTTAGATATTGCAATAATAGAACAAGTAAATAGGCTAAGAGATAAGTAATGACATGAGATAATAACAAGTAGAGAAACTACCCACTGGCAGTACTCAAATCACAAATTCAACTAAAAAGCACACGTGGCCATCTTCTTTTCAGACATCTCGGAGGATTATCGGGAATTGAAGAGGATGCTAGTTTTGAAACTAGATGGTTTGAGTTGGAATGAAGTTTGTTATGAAAGGATAGATACCGGGTTTGGGCCAAATCAGCAACAAATGGGACATTAAGGCCATTATGGATGACTTCATTCTTAACAAAATAAGGAGCATTGAGGATTTTACGAAGGATTTTGGATTGTCAGGATTGGATACGAGAGGAATTTGATGGCTTAGTGGAGCCCCAAAGCTCTACTCCATAAGTCCAAATAGGTCGTATGATGGTCATGTAGATGAGTCTTTTGTAATTAATTGGGAGCTTAGAGCGTTTGTCTAGTAAGTGTTAAAGTTGCCTGAAACGTCTAGCAGTTTCTTGTCTTTTCAGTCTTGTATGAGGATTCCAGGTTCATCGTTTGTCGAGATGCAACCCTAAGTATCGGATCTGTTCTACAGGCACCAGTGGGATATTATTAAAGGATACTGAAGGACAGGAAGTCATTGGTTTACAACATTAGGTAAAAGTGATTTGATGCGATTTTTGAGAATTTATTTTAATTCTTCAGTCTTGACACCATTCTTCAAGATCAGTGATAAGGGATTGGATGCAATAACAGGATTGGTGTTGACTGATTATACACATGTATCATCAGCACCTGGTAAGGATAGTATTAGGATGAGTCGGGATGTCAGCTATATAAACTGTATAAAGGATTGGGCCAAGGATACTACCTTGAGGAACACCAGCAGATTGGGAAAAGAGGGATGAATAGACATTATTATTGTTTACTTAGAAACTTCTATTGTGAAATAGGATTGAAGGATGAGAAAGTATGTAGGGGGTAGGAATTTAAGGATTTTGTAGAGCAATCCCGGATCCCAGATTCAGTCAAAAGCCTGTTCCACGTCAAGAAAGACGCCCGAACAATATAATATGATCCACGTTCTAATGCAGAGGAGACTTCATCCACCACACGATGACATTGCTGAATAGTGGAGTGGGATGCTCGAAATCCAAACTGGTGATCTGGTATTATATGATTTGCATCAAGGATGGGGTATAATCGTTTAAGGATGAGTTTTTCTAGGATTTTACCCAAGCGAGGTAAAAGAGAGATAGGATGGGTATTCTGGTTTTATTTTTAGGTTTGGTTATCGTTTTTACAATGGATAATTTCCAGAGGTAAGGAAAATATGTAGAGCGGAGTACAGCATTATATATACAGGTAAGGAATCGAATGGCTTTTCTAGGAAGGTATTTTAAGATATGAATTGTGATGAGCCCAGGAGTTTTGCGGGAAGGTAATCTGTGAATAATGTTGGAAATTCTGTGGGGTGGAATGCTTTGGGGGGAAGGGACATTTGGAGGGGAACATCTAACGCTGCTTTTATATATTCAATGTGAGTGGGTTAATGATATCAGGATGTGAATGAAAGATTTTGGAAGAAAGGTCTTATCCAGTTATTTGATTTAGTAAGTAGAGGATGATTAAATTCTTTGAACTTTAGGAATTCTTTGGTGGTCATCCATAATGTTTTGTCGGTGTCAGTGGTAGTAAGATTTTTAGTCCAGGTAATTAAATTTTGAATTTTGAACTTCTTGATTTCTGCTTTTAGTTTGTTAGTTAATTTTGTATAGATAGTTTTATCTGCTGGGTATCCAGTTCTATGCCACTTCGATCTTACTCTGCGTTTTTCTCTGAGTAAAAAACGAATATGCTGTGACAATTCAGTCTGTTAGTAGTTTTGTTATTTGTATGATTTGTGATGTTATCATGTAAACTGCTTCGGATTGATGTTGTAAGTTTTTTTATGGCTTTATCAATGTGTTGTTTTGTCTTAAGTGAAATTTTTAAGTCCAGTTTGTTCTCCAAGTCATAAGAATTTCTTTGTTAATAATGATTTTCATCAATATATTTATTGAATTTCTTGATAATTTCCATGGTTATTAAATAATCTTATTGGATTATGAACAAAATATCTAGCACTTTGATCGAAACAGTATTTAATAGAAAAGTGGCACATTTATATCTCAAACAATATAATATGAATTGCAATAAATGCATATAAAACAAGATTTGATGAAAATTAGAAAATATGAGAAAATAGGTCCTAATACATCTTCTGTTACATATATGAAAAAAATAAACTGGAATCTTTCACCAGAGCCACAATGCCACCCTGCTCGCTCAGGTTCATCAGCTCTAAAAATTAAAATTAGAATCTCCATTTGGTACAATCTAGTGTAGCGTATTTTGCTTGTAAACATAAACTTTAATTTCAACTATAATTTTGTTTTTATTAATGGAGTACTTAATATTCCAGCCTAAAGTTGAAATAACTCGTACTGCAGAGGATATTGGTGTGACAATTTCTGAACAACACAATACTTTGGTGTCCGGCACTTTCAAGCACCCTCTCCTTCCAGCTCCTATTAAACAACAGAACTCAACTCTTAATACATTGAAACAGCTGCAGGTGATTTTATTTTATTTTTTTATCATAAATGTAACTATTCCTAAATTTAAAAAAATTCTAATCGTTATTTTCCCTTCCACAGTGCATCGATGGTGCAATACCAAGGGCTTATCTTTATGGTTTGCAATTAAAGGGCTACAAGATATTTTTTTTGGAATAATGTGTTTAAGTTATACTATTAGAAATGAGTATTCAGTTTCAGTAATAAATATCCTTTTCTTCAAACGTAAAATTCATTATAAAAAAGTTCTTAACTTAAACTATTTTATGCGAAAAAAATGACTTGTTCCTCTTTATCAAAACACCAAAGAAAATTCTTGACATTACACATCCGTAATAGTTTATTTTTTTCATTCCAATTTTCTTTGACTAATTGAAGTTTGTTTCGCAAAAGACTTTCAGACCGAAATTCTGCAATCGCCGTGGACGATCGAGATCTCGAGGTGTGTTTGTACAGCGATTGTTGCCTCTGCTTCCTAAGTCTACACCTAATCCTGTTGTGGTTGCTCTCAAAGTTATTGCACCAAGCTCATCTCAACAAATACCAATACAAGTTGGTGGTAAGCATTTATTTTTGTGTTCCTTTTTTTTTTTCCATATTATATCTACTGCAATGTTTACATGTGTTCTTCATATGAATCATTTTAATAACAAATGAATAGTTGCCTGGAAGAAGGTTCCATGTTACATTTTTCAAAGTTTACGGGAGAACCAAAATAAGAGAACAGGTCATTTAATTAGGTGACTATCTCATACACCCTTCTTCCATTTTATAGATTTTGTAAGTAACACTAGTAAGGTTAGGATTAGGCCCGAGTTATTGATCGAATCCCTTTGATTCGATCGTAACCCATACACGAGTGATCGAATCACTGCTTTTAAAAAGATTCGATCATGACTCAGTCAGACCTGTTTCGATCGTGATTAATCAAATCCTTTGACTGATATCCTTTCGTTCATAGTCTGGCCGCTGGCACGCTTGTCGCACTCTCTCTAAAGCGAGTAATGTCAAATTGTCATCAAAGGATTGAAAGAATCTGTGTGGAAGAAAATGGTCAATGATTAATAAATAAAAAATAAAAGCATTATTTGAATTGAAAACAAAAATTTCATCCCAACAATTAAAATAAACAATGTTTTAAACAAGGAATCTGATAATTTAATTGTAGCAACCCTTATTTGGCTGAATTTAACATTTAAATGTTAGTACTCATTAGTGTTGAAATATAACCTACCATACTATTATTTTTCAATGGGCTAAAAAAACAAAAAATTATTTTTAATAATTACAAACCTTAAATAACAAGCTGATGTATCAAAATAGAAAAATATTTGAATTTATAAAATATAAATAAAAAAAATTGTTAAAATAAAAAAAAATTGTTAAATTAATGTTAATGTGTAATTAATATGTGGCCGTAAATGGGTTAATTTAACAATTTTTTTTATTTTTATAAATTCAAATATTTTTCTATTTTGTTACATCAGCTTATTATTTAAGGTTTGTAATTATTAAAAATACACCAACGCAATCACTATTGGTAGCATTACGACAGAATCGCGAATCGCAGTCAGTAGCAGTTAAGAAATCACAGGTATCAAAAATCACAGTAATGGTTGGAGCTGTTACTGAAAAGTAGCAGTTCAGCCCATCGGGCATGCAGCCATAGCACCCGAATGATCGAAATGATCGAATCATTTTGACTCAATCACCAATAGGAATGAGTCATGATCGATTCGATCACCATGAATGATCGATCGACTATAAGGTCTAGTTAGAATATCTTCACATGTTCCTTTCTTCCACTGAAACTTTGTCTCTTGAGAGACCGATTATTCTCTGATATGGACAACGATTGTGCTATTCCTGACTTCTATTGACTGTTTAGGCAACTAAAAACTAACATTAGTGGTAGGGGCCATCACATGGACCTTGTTCCCCAAAAAAAACCAAAACTGAAAAATGTAAAATGCCCTTCTTCCAGGAAACTATTCAATTATAGCATTTTTGGAAGAATATTTCCTTCTTCAAAAATATATTCTCTTTAAATTCATTTATATTTATTCAAATTTTAAAATTATAGTCTATATTTGCACATCTCCCATTATTTCTATGTATTATAAATCTGTTTTATCATTCCATTTGAGCAAAGAAATAGAATATACTTGTATAATCAGCAATGTATATCAATTTATATGATGAATAAATTTTATTTATTACAATTTTATAATTTATGGCTATCTATAGAACATATTTCTACCAAAGATTGGAAAATTGTCTCTGAAATGTCAAAGTGTTATTATTACCACTTTAATGAATTAAATTAACAAATAAAACCTGTACCATTACAAACCCTGAAGGGTCTTAGGTTCAGTATGTTGTAGAGACTATACTGTTTTTAGGGCAATGATTATGCTAGGAGGTGATTTGTCCTAGATCATGCTAGATAACTGCCTGGTTTTTCCCCTGATTT
The DNA here is from genome assembly GCA_037127475.1 of Arma custos. Classification (NCBI taxonomy): domain Eukaryota; kingdom Metazoa; phylum Arthropoda; class Insecta; order Hemiptera; family Pentatomidae; genus Arma; species Arma custos. The sequence continues at coordinate 94,601,944 of CM073764.1, forward strand.
ATGATATTCACTTTATAGAGGCTGGGTGAGCCCACAGGATCCATCTCCAGCTGCTAACGGATTAAATAAATCTACCACTGCTGGATTTGAACCTGGGACTTTCGGCAGGGCAACTCAGTGTTCTACCATTGAGCTATGATATGAGATGAATTGAATTAACATCTTATTTTATAAGTCATTTTTAAGAATGCTTTTATTAAATTATGAAACTATTTATTAATTGTTTTCTTTAATCTTGCAAATACAAGATCTTTATATTATCCTAAGCAACCTTAATAAAAACTAATTACAAACCTGTGTGGGTCTTAGCCTCCTCCAGGCGGCTCAATCCAATGCAGCTGTCCTCCAGTTACAGACGTTTATAGAGACTATTTAATTTTTAATTATTTAGTGTACTCTTCTATAGTTCACTTCCTGCATGAAGCATAATACAGTAAGGCATTGATAACCAATCAGTTTTACGCCTCTAATTAAAAAAAACCAACCAAATCCAAATCACATCAAAATCCTCCTCTGTCTTTTCACTAACGCCATCTTTCAACCCCGACAATTTCTATTCCTTAGACATTTCATCTATAGACATTATTTCCTCCATTCTTACATCCTGCTCTAGCTCTACCGGCTTAGACGAGATACCCGTCAAACTACTCAAACTATGCCTCATCGATATCCAACCTATCCTATTTTTCATTTATAATTTCTCACTACAAAAAGCACTATTCCCGACTTCTTGGAAAAAAGCTCTAGTCCATTCTATAAATAAAACCTCTACCCCTTTATCTCCCAAAGACTACCGGCTAATCTCTATACTTTCCAAACTTCTTGAAAGAATAGTCCAGTCTCAAATATCAAATTTTCTTGAACAGTCCAAACTCCTTGATCCACTTCAATCAGCCTTTCGTCCTGGTTTTTCCACTCAATCTGTCCTTACCAAAATCACCACTGACATACATAAAACCATGGACAACAAACAACTAACCATGCTAATCCTCCTAAACTTTTCTAAAGCTTTCAATTCCTTGGACCATTCTATCCTTTTCTCCAAACTAAAGTCATTGTCATTTTCCAATAGCTCTTTTTTATGGTTCCAATCCTTCCTCTTAGGCAGGACAGGTCCCAAGCGGTTTCTATGCCCAACCAACCCCTTTCCTCTTTCCTCACTCTATCCTAAGGTATGGCACAGGGCTCAAGCATCTCTCCTCTCCTTTTCAAATGTTATATCAATGATCTTCCTAAATCTGTTCACCACTGTTCCTACCGTCTATATGCTGACGACTTCCTAATTTATTTATCCTTTCCTCCATCTGAGATATCATATGCGTTCGCCAGTATTCAGCAAGACCTAGATAGGATCAGTGCCTGGGCAAATATGAACAAACTGGAATTGAACGCAATGAAAACCCCGGCCATTGTTCTAGGTTCCAACTCCCTCCTTACAACTATCCCACCCTTCTTATACGAATATTAATCCTATACGAACACCCCAACAGTTTCAATTCCTCCGTTAAAAACCTAGGCATCACCATTGACCAAAACCTTTCCTGGAAACATCATGCTACCCAAATATCCCGACGATCTATTAGTTTCCTGAAATTATTCCATCGATCTCGGCACCTCCTTACACAATCTACCCTCATCCTCCCCCACTTCGACTACTGTAGTGTGGTATACGGGGGCCCCTCGAAAATGCATGAGGGCCGCTTAAAAAGAATAATGAACTGTGCTTTAAGATTTGTCCTTGGTACTCCGAGGAGATCCCGGGTGTCACATCACTATGATGAATTACAGTGGTTCTTCCCTCTCATTCGTAGACAATATTTCTTTAGTGTTTTTCTATGCCGATCCATTAACTCCAACATCCTTCATATATCAATAGTCTCCTCCCATTCAAATCCTATGTCCAGCACCACAAAACAAGATCTCGCCTTTTGGACCTCTACATTCCTTTCCACAGAACTAAAGCATTCGAGCGTTCCTTCCTGAGTGGAACTCAATACCTCCTTTCATCCGCCATTCTTCTTCACTGGCTTAGATCCTTAAATTTATCGTTTATTTTAATTTTATTTTGTTAATATCAATATATTTATTTTTCGACAATTAGTTAAAATCCTGTCGTTTTGTACTTTTTATTTATTTATTTTCTTGTCTATTTCTATTTTTATTAAGGTTTGTCACTCTTGATTATTTCATGATTTGTATTATTATGTAGCCTTCTGGCCAGATGAATATTATGTTTTTTTTATTTGTTCATTATTGTTATTCTAAAGGAATAAAGTTTATTTTCTATTCTAATCTATTCTAAATATTATTCAATTTATTAATTCTTTGTTTACATAATCGTTAAAAAAGGATTAGTATATACCATCAGTTATTAACTAATATTTCGTATGTGAACGAACCCTGGTTTTTTTTTTTTTTTAAGGATACTGGTTATAGTTACAGATCATTAGTAAGGTTGTATAGGTAAGTATAGGGATATAGGTAAAGAACTAGGGCTCTTGGAGACGTTGTGGGTTTAAGCCATCATCAATAATGTTTAAAACATGAAACTACTTTAACAATCCACTCTTTTTTATTTTTAATGAAGTTCCACTGCATCAGTATTTTTATAGTCAACAAGTGGTAAGGTTTCAATTGGGGTCTCAGTCATTATTTATTTTAGAGCTTTACCACATGGTAGTGCTAATATTTCAAGCACAGAACATAGAACTAACTAGAAGCGGCATTAGGGCCTGTTTGGAGGGAGGCAGGTGAAGCCAGCTCTGAAGCCGTCCCCTCACTCCTTCCACCCCCTTACAGCTGAGAAAGTGTTGCAGCGCTCAGCTTATTTAGCCCAAGAATTCCTCGTGTTTTATCTTGTCGGGATAAATTCACCATGTAAAGTTCCAATTGGTTACTGGTTACTATTACTGGGGAGCAGCTGCTGAACATCCTCACGAAATAAATTGTTCCTTCACTCTTCAAAACCATCCACTTTATTTATCAAATAGTATTGCAGTGCTTCGGCAACTGAGTTACTGAACAGCTGGGTAGCTAACTTAACTTTCATTTTATTGTCGCCATAAGAAATGTGGGAGTTACTCAATTTGTTCTCTAATTTTAATCCTTCTTGGTTTTGAAAGTCTTGTAATAGCTCAAAGTACTTCCAACTGATTTTACGGCCACAACCATCTACTTAATTACAGTAGTCATGGAGAGTGTTTCGCACGAGCTTTAGAAGATGGCATGGGTCTAGAAAAGCGATTAATATATAATATATATTATCATATAAAATATAAGATATATATATATATACGAGTATTATTATAGAAAATATAGGTACCTGAGAAAGTTTAGGTTTTAAATGTTCAGGGAAAGCATTGAAAATTGAAGGTACTACACCTTTTTTCAGTTTATTATAGAATGGAGACCTATCAAAATCCTCTTCTTTGAAATGTTTTGAACATAAACGGCTGTGTTTAGTTGGCTCCCACTTTTCTCTCCTTACAACTTGAACCCATTTTTTTCGGGTTTCTTCATCCGTGGGGAATCTGATGACAATCGAACAAGTCAAGCTACATACGAGTAATATAGAAATATTTTAACCCTCTGAGTACCACTGTCTGATGAAACCAATAAATCAAGTAACATAATTCTCAACAAAAAAAAAATTCCAGGAAGTGTTTATACAAAGTACGGCTTTGTTTCTAGTGAATTGAATCCTTCAAATAAGAAACATTCCAGTAAAATTTATCTATTTTTAGTAACAGTTCCTAGTAAAAATTAGTTTAATTATGGCTATGGATTTTTTAAATAACTAAGGAGAAAGAAAACATAAAAAGGTGACGTCGGATACCACGAGAGTTCCGGAAGGACCCCAGCCACATTTTTGAGAGAAGAAAAATTTGTAAAAATTCAAAAAGGCTCTTATAATATATAATACTTTCGTTTCAGTTCCTAATTATTCCAGACAGTTTTGCATTAAAATTTTTTTGAAAGACTTGTCGACATTCTTTGTGCTGCATCCAAATGCAACACAACAAGGTATTTTATTAAATACACGTTCAGTGATCAGATCAAAAACTATACCAAACACAAAGACACCACGAGATAACACATTATTGAATAATATGTAAGTAAACAGAAGTACACGAGCTAAGTAAGAGAAGTAAACTTAGCGCTGCACCACTTGCTAGGGGCGGAAAGAGTGGGGGGACCAGTGGGAGGTTGGCTTTACTCGCCGTACCTGGCATGCCCATTCTAGTTGGTTCTATGTTCTGTGATTTCAAGCAAGATGATCGCTTCTTGACTATTCATCAGCAAGAGAATCTTTCAAATTTTTAATTTTCTGTGGAGAGCAATTGTATTGATTATAATCTAACCTATGATAATAGAGAATTTCCTTTATTTTATGGATATCTTAACATTAATTGTTAATGATTATCTAATCTGTTTGTTTCACTGTTTGTTGAAGGAGAAATAAAGGATCGCAAAGCAGATACAAGTGTTGCAGGGACTAGTGTTGTCTCTTCTAATGAAGGTGTTCCTCTCATAGAAGGTAGTAGTGGTCTTTTGCCACAAAAAAATGAAACTCCAGCTGGCATTACCGAACTTGTTACAAAAAATACTGAAGACCCTTTGTCATCCAATACTTTTAGGGGTATGTCCTTCATATGCTTGTTGATTTATTATAAATGATTAAATCATGTGCTTTTGTTTTTTAAAAATAATCATCTATCTTTTATAATTATTTGATCATCTTATATGAAATATTTATTTATGAGATAACGAGGTAATAAATATATTTTTTTTAAAATTAACCCATAATTCTAATCTTGGAGATATTTTGGTTTTCTTTAAGGATTTTATTTCCAGCTTTTCCTAAAATTTATAAATTAATTTGGCTCTATGAATATTATCCAAGACATGATCAAGTAAATGTATGAAAGTTACTTCTTTGGAGATAATGGCTTGAAAGTTGATCAGTTCACAATGGCAAGCATTTTAAATCTCATCCGTTGTTGGACTTAGGAGATTATGATCGGTTTTAACTTCATTCAATATTTTGGAAATTCATATCTCTACTAGATTTACCGATTTCTTTGGTATTTTCTGTTCTCTCTTGACAAAATTCTAATTATTATTACAAAAATAAATCATAAGCTAATTTAATTTATCTTTATAAATATGGCATTGTGCGTGCTCATATTTGAACTTGTACTTGTTGAATTTCATGTTCCAGTTTGTTAATTTTTTTATTTCTTCATTCATCTACCGAACAGTTTGATTTTTATTATTGGCTAATTGCTTCCTCATTGTTAAGGAATATTGGGGAGTGGAAGTGAAGATATTGGTGATGACACACCGCCAACCAGCCCAAGTAGAATTTTAAAGGAAGGGGAAAGCCAATGGCTTAATTCTGAAGTATGTAGTTTCTAATTAAAACTCAATATGTATCTGAAATCTTAATATTTATTTATTCATTTCCATCTGTTTTGTTTTCAGGTTACAGATTTCTCATTAAGCAGCTTTCTTGGACACCTTGAATCACCTTTGAAATCAAATGGAGCTACTTCGACTGATGATATACACATATCTACTGACGTAATTATAATTTTTTTGTAATCGATTTGTTTCATGCCTATCATTAAGCTACGAATTGGGTTGGCTGGCAAGAAGGTGATTTTTGTTTGTACTAAGAGATAGAGTTATGTTTTTTTCATTATTCTTATGTCAATGTTAAAACTATTTTTCTTTTGAGATTTGGTAGTCGATAACTTTTGGTTGCTATATAAACAACTTCTATGTAATTTTGTTTACAACTATCAGTTTTAAAATGGAATGCGAATATAAGCATTTTTGTCACATTTTACTTTTTTACCCTTTTATTTTCATAAATGCAAAAAGCAGCTAAGGCTTTATGGTGTTGATTGTTTAAAAAAACACAAATGTCAGAATCTGTTTAAAAATTTTCTATCTATTGGACTAACTGAAATTGATAATTATAAATTGAAAACCATAATTGAATTGAATCGTCATAAAACTGCATGAGATATCTCAAAACAGTTAAATGTATGGACGTGTTAAGAAGCTGAATATTTTTTATACAAATTTCAAGCACTGTGAAATTGGCCCTTTTTTGTAATGAATAATCACTGGCGATGAAAAATAGATCGTCTACAATAAATCTTTTTAATCCAAAAAGATCAAATCAAAGCATGATGAACCAACACAAACAAATATCTTTTTTTTTTAATTTACTTATTGATATTTACAACTGTATTACAATAATCCAAGTAAATAGCCTAAGAGATACATAATGACATGAGATATGGAGTCCCAAAGCGACTTCGTAAGTCCAAATAGGTCGTGTGATGGTCATGTAGATGAGTCTTTTGTAATTAATTGGGAGTTCTATTTGTCTAGTAAGTGTTAAAGTAGCCTGAAACGGTGAGCTGTTTCTTGTCGTTTCAGTCTAGTATGAGGATTCCAAGTCCTAAGTATCGAATCTGTTCTATAGGAATCAGTGAGACATTATTAAATGATACAGGAGGATAGGAAATTGGGGAAAACATATCGAAAGCTGATTTGCATCAGGAAAAGAATGCTGTGTATATTTGGTGGGATTACACTAGTATTCAGTATTTTGAGCTACTTCCTTCTAACCGAAATATCAACTCAGAAATTAAGTGCCAATAACTTATAAAATTGGAAGAAGCAATCTTAGAAAAAAAGGCTTAATTTCGATAAATCATAGACGGAACAAGTTCACAGTCGCAGTGCGATGCCTCATATATATTTGGCAAAGCATAAGAAACTAATGGAGCTTGGTTAGGAAGTGATGTTGAAGCGCCCATACAGTCCTGAACTTGCGCCATCAGGTTACATTTATTTAGAAATTTACAAAACTTCTTACATAGTAAAAAGTTGAGTAATAATGGTTACTGCAAATTGCATTCATTGGATTTTTGCAGGTAAGGACCAGAAGATCTATGAGCATGGAATCATGAAGTTACCAGAAAGGTGGTAAAGGTCATTGAACAGAATGGAAAATATTTCATTGATTAAAGTACATTTTTTTTAATTGAGTTTTCTTTCACGCTAAAAAACTGAAATTATTTTCTTGCCAACCCTATATTTCATAAAAATAATTTAGCTATCATGCCATATTTTTTTTCTTTAGTATTTTCTCAAATATGAATTTTAATAAATAGCTTCTTGTCTGTTACATATTATTTTTTATTTGTTTGTTCTGGTCAAAGCAATATTTTAAACACATTTATAGTAAAAGAAAGCATCTTTTAAATTTTTATAATTATGATTATATAAAATTTCAAAACTGAGCATTCAAATAATCATATATCGCATAAGGGAGTGCTTAGGCTCCTCCCTTTGCCCATGCTTCCTCCCTCTTATTCTTTCTCCATTACAATTGAAATCATTCTCTTATTCAAAACCATTTAATATTTTTCAGGTTGAATCGCATTTTCAAAGTTTAATGACAGAGAGTAGTCTTGATTATACCGCAAAATTTGCTGATCTTGCTGAGAAAATTGCCGGAGGTGCAGGGCCACATGCCTGTTGAAATGTAAATATAACTGTCATCATAATCTTAAAAATATAACTGTTCTGTCATAATTTTAATTTATTATTTTCTAATCAAATTTTATAAATTCTTCATTATCATTTTTATAATATTGTTTTTGTGGAAGAAATTATAATGATCAATTTATTTTTAAGTAGTATATGATTATATCAAGATTAATAAGCCTAAAGATGGAAGAAAGAGGTGTGAAGTATATTGAAAACTTATTGTAATTATTTATTTGTTGTTGTTTTTTGTCTCAAATGAGTAATTAATATTAATTTAGATTCAAAAACGGTTTCAAAATTAGAGATTTAAGTACTTCTTTCTCCCCTCTTTTTGGTATTTTTAGCATTGGAGCTTTTCAATCAAACCGAGCCAGTCTGCCCAGTCGCAACATACCCTCTCTTTGTCCATATTTTCTTTTTCCGGGATGGACCTTGTGGTGTTGGTTTTGTTTGCCAAGCTTTCGCTCATCGTGTTGAGAGGGCTCAGGGCTAGTCAGTAAAATTTGTTGCTTTGGATTGGTCTACTTTTTTTTAATGAATAAATATGTATTTTTTTTCAATTAGGAATGTCTACATGTAGGATAATAACCCGTAATCCTTAATTAAATGAAAGGACTGTAGATTCCAATGTTCACTTTCTATGGAATTAAAATTTTTGTTCAGTGATGTTTCTTGCAGCAAATTTCTCAGTTTCCGGCTTTTAATTTTTCCATTGTAAGTTTAAAAATGCCTCTTCGTGCTGAGGATGTTGTGCACGGTGTAGCACTTATTGACGATGGATGTTCCATTAGATATGCGGCTAATGCCAATGGGGTTCCTTATGAAACTTAACGAGACGCCAAGGCCCGGTTTTGGACGGCCTATGGTAACAGAACCACAGGATGACCAGTTTTTGACTTTAAGAATTTTACAAGACTGGCACCTTACCTTTGTTCAAGCCATGTAACTCTGTGAGTTCTGGTCAACTCTGGTCCTCTTACTGGGCGAAAAGCCATTAATCTATGCTCATTTAATCTTCTCCGAGCTGTACAGCCAGAAATTTGCACACCTGAACTTCTTCGAGCTGATGAATCAGTTGAAGAAAGGTTAGGTACAGTCCTTTCATTGAATTAAGGATTGCGGGTTATTATCCTCTATGTAGGCATTCCTAATTGAAAAAAAAATTAAAAAAACACATATTTATTCATTAAAAAAGTAGACCAATCCAAAGCAGAAATATTTTTAAAGAGGAAAATAGTTGACTGGATGATATAATGGAGAATGGAGATAGTCGGGGGTGCAGTAAAAAAAACACCAACAAAGTCAAGACTTATTTTTATTTGTGCTGACATTTCAATCTACTAACGTTTTGACACGGTTCACCCAGCCGCCTCTCCTATTAGCCCTGAAGATGACTTACAAAGTAGGTCGAAACAAATAAAAATAAGTCTTAACTTATTTGGTGTTTTTTTTACTGCAACCCCAACTATCTCCATTCTCCAGAAATATTTTTAGATGAAAACATGAAAAAATCATGTGGGTGCAATTTTTTGTCTGTCAGTGTATATATATATTATATTATCGGTGATCTTGGAACCAACCAAGGCTTACATAAAACATTTCAAGGTTCCCATTGTTATTCATTATTTAGCCCCTTTTTTTTTTTTAAGTGGGTATAAAGTTGCACTGCGACCATTACTTGATCTATTGTGTGCCCTATTGTATGCGATTATTATAATCTAAGCTTAGCTTAACCCACAAATTTAATTATGCTTGCTGGGTTGATTAATTTGACCTGCCTAGGGTTAGTGACTCTATCCTGACCAAAGGTTGTGAACCTTATGTCGGGAAACCTATCACATAAACAAATAACATGATAGGATGTCTCGTTCACTGTACGACAAATGCGGCATTTGGGAAAACTCACCAGTCCCAGCCTGAACATGTGGGTGTTGAGTCTACAATGGATCGTATATGCCACTATAATTGTTTTTAATGCTTCCTTGTCCAGATCCAGGAGCGCATTACAGGTCTTCTCATTGAAGCTGTCGAGGAATAGTTTTATCCCCTTTTACTTTGAAGGAAATTCTTGTGATTGGTTAAAAGTTTTATTGTTTTTTTATTTAGTTTTCAACAAATCTATGCATTTTATCAAAAATGAGTCAAACATATCTTCGAAATCAGATCATTAGTAGTGAAGCTATAGCCTTATATTAATACGATTCACTTTTTATTATTTTTTTTAAGAATATAAAAATATGCATTTCTCGCACTTGTCAAAAAAAAAAAAATATTTTCTACAAAGCCTAATAATGAAATGCTTTGTAAACCCGAAAGTTCGATGCTGATATCATGCAGTTTACAAACCTCCATCCAAGTTTACTGCTCAAACCCAAATCTGTCGGATATCAATAGCTATTTTTTATATATTTTTTTTCTTACTTTCAAACGATATTTTATTACATTAAAAACCGGAGTATATTTTTTGTTTTATATAATTCTTACAATAGTGCAATTTATTAAAAGGAAAAAAAAATAATTCAAAGAGTAATTTTCAAAACATTACAATTAATATTAAAACAAAATCTTAGGGAACAAAGTTTAATAAAAAAATTAAATATCACTGACGCAGCTTTGCTAAAATATTAGTATTTAATTAAAGTCATGGGATGTATCTATAATTACAGAATCTTTATTAAACATAAATGTTGGAAAACCTAGACATCATCTGGACAGAAAAAAAAAAATAATAAACCAATATATGTTGATATGTATGATATGTGTTTGTTTTTTTTGTGTTCTTCTATATTGTCTGTGTGATAGTTGACATAATGCTCACTGATTAGAGATTTGAAAGTATTTGTTTTCTTCCAATTATATCTTAATAAAAATAATTATATCTTTTATTAATTAAATAATTATCTAAACAATAAATAAGTTTTAATTACACTTTCTGAACGATATTGATCTTTACAAGTCTCAACATAATTAAAATGGCTTGATTCTTATGGTATAATGCATCACCTACATTTCTGGTGTTGTAAGTTATTTTTATGGCACATTAGAAAATTATTCCATAACAAATATTAAATTAGCCAATTTTTAATTATCTTAATGATGGATAGGGATGGTTTGAGCAATCAAAATAAAATAATTCAATCTTATTTTTTAATTTTGAACACATCCCTCTCCATTCTTAACTATTGTCTAGTCTTCATGGTGTGAAGCAGTAGCTGTCATAGAATAAACAACAGATGTTGAGGATACTACTCTAATATCAAGGCTATAGAAAATAACTTATGGTTCTACATCACACGATTTATCAAGTCTTTGTGCCAAAGATGTCACTATGCATTTATCAGAAATTCTGAAACTAGTCATGTCAATGGTTAATGATTACATTTGTATTGTCCTTATACTACGATGGCTAAGAAATGATATTTTGTAAATGTCTATGCACTAATTTAATTGTCCAATAAGAAATCATAATGGTAGTATGGTAACTAATAGTAGTAATATAATCATAATGGTATGAAGAGAACTGGTTAAAGTCAAAATTTTTTTAGCTATATCTTCAATGAGTATTGGTGCTCGACACACTGATTAGAGGCAACAGAAATGGCAGTTTCAAAATTATGTTTTGGTCTATTTTATAAAAGAAAATCTATAGTTTATTAAAATGTTAAATTATTAAAAACAATAATAATAATGCATACTGAATGACAATTGTTGACCTTGAATGACCAATTGAGAAAATGGTCCGGGTAGAGGTCAATAAATTTCTCTTAGAATTGGAGAAAACTTCATTAAGTAGCCAACGTTTCGACCTACCTTGTAGATGTTCTTCAGGGCTATATGCAAAATACAGACAATTAAGAATAAAAATGGTATAAATATATTAAAACATATTAAATATAAATAAACAAAAGTATGGTGAATACAGGCAATTAAAAATATAAATGATAAATATTGATAATATTTATCAAAACAATAATATTAATGATAATATTTATCATTTTTATTTTTAATTGCCTGTATTTTGCATATAGCCCTGCAGAACATCTACAATGTTAAGAAGACCTACAAGGTAGGTCGAAACGTTGGCTACGTAATAAAGTTTTCTCCAATTCTAAGAGAAATTTATTGACCTCTACCCGGACCAATTTCTTCCACAAATAATAATAATGATGTGATGGTAAAAGGTTTATTGTTACCTAATGTTGTTATAAAAAAAAATTTGATCTTTTATTTGTTTTAGGAGATTCTAAAATTGAGTAAAATGAAGAAACCACACACACTACAGGTGCAGTGGATCACTTCCATATTTTCCTTGTTCTAACATAGATGTGTTTAAACTGCTTCAAAAGCGATTTTGTTTTTGAAGTCCCCTTCCTATGGATTGAGCTTGAAAGTTGAGAAAGCTAATAGTATTTTTTATTATTCCTCTGTAAGTACTGTAATCCGTTTAATTTTCTAATTATTGTTTTTTTTCTCACATTTTTCAATGTTTCGTTATACCACAAACAAACATTCCCTGTGTTGAGCAGTTGCCAAAAATCCAGTTACAACACTGATAATAATCAGATTATGATCATTAAAATGAAGAAAATCATTCATTATATGAACAGCGTTCAATATATCTTTAGAATTAATTATTTGTTTACTTTCTAAAATCAATTAATAATAAGTTTAATGTGAGCTATGAATTGATTTGCAGAAACAGTTTGCTAATGTCGAAAATATTGCGAAAAATTCCACATCTAAAAAAAAAAGTTTGAAATGTTTGTTGAGATCCCTAGGAAGGTGAAAGAGAACATGTGACCTCAAGAAATTAAAAATGGTAGATATACAATTCAATTTTTGTTAGCAAGATATTTCTTTGTAATATTATGTACAGCCAATCTTGTAATAAAGGAGAGGCTTCTATAAAATGAATATAACAAGACTAGTTTATGTTATGTACTGTATCATACCAGCCAAGGGCGCACTCTTGTTATAATGACTAGTTTCTTTAAGTTCTTCAGAAGAAAGCTAAAGCATAATTTATTTATTATCTATGTACGTATACTTGTATATATTCTGACTGAATATGTGATAAGGTCCAAATGAACAATTCACACAATTCAATATTTATTTATTTTTATTACTAATGAATTATCAAACCAAAATATATTGTTAATACTTTTGTGATGTTTTTAGATTTGGTATATAGTGTACATTTTTTATACCTCAGAATTGTATAATAGAAATGAAATATAAGATGAGATTATAATAGTTTGTAAGACAAAAAATTTACCTCTTTTTATTTATACCCTATCGATAATTGTGGATTATCATAGAGTAATGACTTAAAATTTGTTCTCATTTTGCTTTATTTATTTAATCATTGTTTGGATTAATATGCTCAATTTCTTTTACACTTTTTAATTTAAAATATTTCATCGATGAAGGGATATGATATATATTATATAATGTTATTTGATTGCGAGCTATATCCTTTAAAAAAAAAAAATTAGGAAACGTTTTAAGAAAGAACACTCACGACTGCTGAATCAAGACTTATTTATTTCTCTTAGTAATCCTGCTTATATAATACCTTTTAGGAATGTTTACACTAAAGTTTTAGTCTTAATAGTAGTATTGATATGCTCATAATATAAACTTCCCCTTGGTTGTTTCCAAACATTCCTTGGAAACTTTCAACCATATGACCCCCTACTAATAATAAACACACCAATTTCTCATTGTGGCTTTTGTTTAATTATTTTATAAATTCTTTTCCTTTTTCTTCTCTGAAATGTTCTTTCCTATTCTCTTTATAACCATGGTGTGGTAGATTGTCCTGTTTTTGTCCTTCTCAGGGACAGAAATGGTCTGAACTGGAGTAGTAATCATATTCTCAGTCATATAAAAGGCCAAAGTTGAACTGGAATGCACCTTGGCCTCTTGATGGGAACTGTCCTCTATGTGCCATAGACCATAGTTAGAAAGGTAAAGATAATTTAAGGTATCCGTGCCTGACACCAAAACCCCTAAAAACCGCATTGTCTGTATATGGTAAATGTATATTTTGTAAAGACCAATCTTTTTTCAAAGCTACATTATAATAATATCCATGTTCAAACGGTCCTATTCAAACTCTGTCATTGCTAATAATAATCTATACATCTCCTAGATTGTAATTAAGAGTAATTGTTTTCTTTCATTAATTTTTTTTTATACTAACATTTTAAGTTAAAAATTTTAACTTTTTTTTCTTTTCCTTATTACTATCCAAATTAAACTTATTAAATCTTTTTGAATAATGATTACAAAACAGAAGGAGAAAGCCTTTAGGGGAAAAATTTCAGGATTTTTAAGTTTTCAGTAAAATAAATTATCTGTAAATCAATCGTCGTTTTCTCTATATGGCAGTTATAAATAAAATCATATATTATCCCAATTTTTATCGATTGAAATATTATATAATTAGTATTTAATACGTCAAAGTAACTGTTTTAAAGTTAAAACTCTGAAGTCATGGTTATGCTTGTCTCAGTTATATTCGAATTTTTTGTTTCTAATTTCAATTTTAAGTTGTTTTATTTTGACTTTACTTTAAAATTTCAATGTATACATAGGCAGCAAAACTATATCTAATGTCTAAACAGAAATAAAAAGATCAATATAGCCCATTACGAATTTACGTAATGTCTACTCTTGAATGTTTGACTTCAAATCTTGTTTTAAAAAGTACTTCATACCATGGTTTCAGATCTGACCTTTAATCTGTTATTTTTATTCTGAATAATCTTATTTTCTGTTATAATTTTTTAAATATTAAAATTTAATAATAAGAGTATCACTTATACATTGTTGTAACAAAATTTTAATTTTGTTTTTATGTGGTAGCTACTTGTTGATCTCCAATTTCTTTATATGTATTTCTTTTAGTGAATTAGATTACTTTCTCTTAAGTAATTATCCACATATATCAATTGTTTTTTAGTCTGGATATTGTTGTTTTGTTTGTAATTTTATTAACTGTTATTAACCAATACTATTTTTCATAGTTGTTTTATTTTTTTTAATATAATTTTTATTGTTCCTTGAATAGAAAAGTAAATAAATTTAGTATTTTGAACTGGAATAATTTGCTGTTAAGCCACTTTAATAACAATAGTGAGTTGTAAATAGCCTTATTTTCTAATCTTTCAAGTTAATCAATATAACTTGCCTGCCAATTATGATTGAGTTCTTTCATTATCTCTTTATCATACTCACCAATAATTGCCTTTGAGTAAATCAAAGAGATGAAAATAATAATAGATCACTCGAAAACTTATTTATTTTATGTCTCAATTTTGAAAATAATGTGGAGGCTATTCATCTACCAAAACATTAATTTATTTATGAGTAGATTCAAGAAAATATAAAAGCCCATTTTTGAACAGTACTACTAACCTGGAAAGGGACACATAAGTAAAAATTATAGCAATCATACAAATCACTATAAACTCAACAATCAAACATTACTAACTCAGACTTATGAGATCACTGTTAGTCGATTCTCCAAACTGAGGATAAAACAGCTTATCACTTCATCTTCTTGTACATAAGGTTTTCAATTTAAAACAAACATGTTTCGATCAGAAAGAACAGAGAGATCTAAGCAGAGTGGTCTTGTCATTCCTAACAATACTCTAAGATTAGCAAATTCTTTTAAAGTTATGTTTTAAAGAAATAATTACAGTTTAGCTGCACATTAGACCAAGAGGTCGGTGCATATTAAGCCTCTAATATATATATATATCTATATTTTTACATATATGTCCTGAACATAGATAAACCTTGGAACATATTTTCTCGAGGAAAGTGGAACAAAATACCTTCTATTATCTTGTTAAATAGAACTTTGCATGTTTACCAACATATTTATTCGTCAAATAACAGTAGTTGTAAAACAATTCTATTATGATTACAAATATCGACAAAAGGATATTAATTTATCAGACAACTTTATTTATTTCTTCTTAAAGAAAGGAGAAAATTATTCTTTAAATATCACTAAAAATGATCTTATAATAAATTAATTTTTCTCATTCTCGAAAGTCATTTCAAAATATCCAATAACTAAGGAGATTCAGGGTTAAAATAATAATAAATGATTATCAATAGCATTATTTAAATTAAATCATTTCATTTAAAATGTATATTAAAAATTAAATTACAAGCTCAGAAGAGCTAATAAACACATTTTATTCACATTTCCTTTAAAAAATGTAAAGGATAACATAATTGCATTCTGTTTTTATGATGACCGAACAAACAGACTAAGCTAACTGAAAACAAAACAAATTCATATTTTTAAAAAAACTGCAAATATAAATGAAGATACAAAACCTTTAAAAATTAAATATTCTGAGTGTTTACAGAAAAATAGAGAACTATCATAGAATGTACAATGAGTCGTATAAAAAATTAATCTTAAGCAGTGATTAGCAATTAAAACTGTGTATTATTAGATATGTTACAGAATAAATAAAATAAATACACATTTTTTGAAAAGATATTAAGTTTGTTATAAGAAAGATTATGATTATATAGTTTTTTTTCAGTAATAGAAATTTACAACAGTTTCTGCACAAGTTTGTAGATTTTTTTTTTTAGAAGTATTTTTAAAATATCACACATACAAAGAAACTTAATTCTTTGTAATAATTGTAAATTTTAACTTTCTTTTTATGTACAATACAAGATAAAAATGTTCTGTTATCTTCAAATCAGGTACCACATTCTCATACATATACACTAACATTCAAGCAGTCTATCGAAGAATAGGTATGTCACGCAGTACACTCTTCCATTCAAATAAGGAGAGATAAGATTAGATTCTCCAAACCTAATGTACACAAATAATATTAACGCTGGCCTATATGAATAAAAGACGTAATGGTTTCACGAATTAAATAAAACCAAACAATCTAATAAAAGAAAAATTACAAATGAATCATATTATTAATTTAAATTAAAATATATTATATATACATATTGATAAGATTGGATGCTAGACTAAGTAGTTTCTTCAATATCTACTTCAGGCCGAGGATCGGGGCTATTTTCAATTTTCTGTTCATCATCAATCATTGATTCCTCTTCAGCATCATTTTCTTTGTCTGAAACTCCATTTAAATTATCCTTTTCAACTGATTCTTCTATATCCATTCTATCAACTTGTTCCTTAGAATTCTCATCTCTCAATTCTCCTTCCTCTTCTTCCTCCTCTTCTTCTTCTTCTTGAGGTTCTTCTTCTTCTTGAACGTCCTCTCTGTCATCTTTCTTGGTAGCTGCATGATCTGCAATAGCTTTTTCAACTTCAGCCCGTTTTTCTTCTATCATTCCTAAACAAAATTTTAAACATGTTAAATCATAAAAAAGATTATTAATTGAAGATGGCTAACACAAAATTCAACATAAGACATGCAAGGACTTTTATTTAACCATAAACAAATACTTTTACAAATGGGTGGTTCTATCTAAAGTACATTATTTGAAGTTCTTGTTGAATATCAAAATTATAAATCGTAAATATATTTTTATTAAAAAGGAAAATCAAACCAAAAAATAAAAATCATAAGTTATAATCCTTATTTTAACGACATTATATTTGTAAAAAGAAAAAATTTCAAAATCGCCCTTCCACCTTACTCTGGCACTATTATAAAATGATTAAATAGTTTATAATACACTGCAACAAATGTTTATATCGACCCAACTCTTATGATAAACTAATTAGATTAGAGAGGAATCTCATCTACGTGCTACAACTAAAAGGGACAACTGACAACTGACAGTGCTAGTGAACTCCACTGAGTCCGTTAAGATTTCATGGTTTTTTTTTTCAAGCATAATTAAAGGGGGAGATCCTGCATTAATTACTTTGATTCCTGAATTAATAAAATTATGTAATTCAGAGTAGCAAATGGTTTGCCAGAGAATCACTATCTGTACTAGAAAATTAGATAAAGCAGACGTAGTTACAGAGAAGAGGAGAATGAGATGTAAGCAATATAAATTGTGCCTTAAACTGGAATTTATCATAAACAAGAGAAATGTTTCTTGTTTAATGTTCTGTCTTATAGTTAAGGGACATAAGGGAAAAATAAAAGATTACTTACCCTGAATAAGTTTTTTGCTTTCTTCTAGAAGTTCCTTGCTTTTTTCATTGTGGATTTTTGGAAGGAAAAATATTTTTGGGGTTGATTTAGTTTGAATAAAGTTGAGCAGGTGTTTCTTTGTCGATTCCCACTCAGTTAGCTGAAAGTAAATAAATCTTTTAGAAGACAGCCAGTACAATAACTTTTATAAACCTTAATGTATTAATATTTCAAACTAATAATTCAAAACATCAACAGATTTGATAATTTTGAATGGAATCTAACTAATTTGCTTCCAATACTGAGGTGTGAGGAAAAAATCAAACATAAATTGGATATGATGGATTGAATTGGTCAGTGTGTGCAAACAAAGATAACACAAAATGAGCAAAATTTATTTTTTAATTGTGCCAACATTTTTTAGCCTATGGTGTAGGCCATCTTCAGGGCAAATAGTGGGTGCCTGGTCTGCAGTGTCTTGTCAACGAGAGAAAACGACGATTGATTTACAGATAATTTATTTTACTGAAAACTTAAAAATCCTGAAATTTTTCCCCTAAAGGCTTTCTCCTTCTGTTTTGTAATCATTATTCAAATAGATTTAATAAGTTTAATTTGGATAGTAATAAGGAAAAGAAAAAAAGTTAAAATTTTTAACTTAAAATGTTAGTATAAAAAAAAATTAATATAGCAATTATTTAATGAACAAGCAATATAAAAAGCTTTAAAAAATAATTAAAGAAAGAAAACAATTACTCTTAATTACAATCTAGGAGATGTATAGAGTATTATTAGCAATGACAGAGTTTGAATAGGACCGTTTGAACATGGATATTATTATAATGTAGCTTTGAAAAAAGATTGGTCTTTACAAAATATATATTTACCGTATGACTAACAACCCTTTGAGCATGACACTTGACTGCACCCCTGACCAATTCAATCCATCATTAGAATTATCCAGTCAACTATTTTCCACTCTAACATAAATTTGATATGAATATCATTTAACAATAAAATAAACATCTAGAGTGTCCATTCAGGTTTGTATAGAAACTTTATGATAATGAATTATAAATCCATGCAAACAAAACAATATGAAGAAGTAAACGTTTTCTGATTTTGCATCTAATGCAAAGCATTGGTTTTCCCAATTTTTATATGGTTGGCATTACAACCTATTATGCCCAACATCACGGGTTTGCAGCCCAGCATGTAAACTTAGGATTTTCTAAAGGAAGCAACAAATCCTTAGTTGTGCCATCCTTAGGAAGGGACGTAAAATGGGGAGGTAAAAGTCCATATGATGTCATGGACTCATTAAAAATCCATATCCTAATTATACCAGGATAGGAAAAATTGAAGAATCCCACTGTAGCATCGTTCAATTTGCCATAGCAGCTTTAAGTGACGTTAAATGAATAAACAAACAATTTTTACAAGGATTGAGAATACATTTGTACTTAGAAGTTTTATCTTTTAAAAATTAATTAAATTCAGGATTAACAATTTAATCTTCAAATTGAATTGAATAATTAACAGAAACATTTTACTGGAATGAGAAAGAAATATTTCATTCACTTTAGTACACAAAGATATAATGATATTGCAGCCAAAATTGTAAAACATGATGGACTTGTATTCTTGCTTGCATTTCACATAAATATGAATATCACTGCATGAATAAATATCACTGCAGTCTTAGAGTATCCCTCGTTGAGTGCAGTGCTTCTAGTGTTTCCTCTATAATTTTTCTTCTCAATTTCCTTTTAAAAACTTATTAGTGAAAAAGTATCAATCTGTAGTTAATTTATTAATAGCAAGTAACGTGTTAAAGAATTATTAGTGACATTAAATTTCATAAACAATTAAGGGATTCAACAACATTGAAGTAGTGAGAGTTGTTACGGGTGCTAATCCTACTAGTCTCCCAGTAAGTAAACAATCAGATTGGAATTATTTCCAGCCATTTCCTTTTAAATTTACTTGATTATATATATTTTTTTTTTTCATCTCTTCATTTTTTAAGATGGTTACTTGCAAAATTTGTAACAAATCAGCAGGCCGTGATGAGAAGGCAAGAGTAGCTTGCGTTACGTGCCTTCAGTCTTATCATATTAAGTGTGCGAAAATTGATTCTATGGACTCAGAAATTGCTAAATTATGGAAGTGCCCTGAGTGTTTATTAGCGACCAATACAATGCCGGTATCCGAACCTAATCTAATGTTGAATATGCTAAGATCACTCACAGAGGAGTTCAAAGAGATGAAAGCTAAAATGAAATCCTTAGAAGAGCTGAAAGAGATAAAAGAAACAATGCAAAAACAGTCTGAGCTATCTTTTGAAAATAGTGACAGACTTCATAAAATTGAAAACCTGCTTGAAGAGCAGAACAAACAACTGGAAAGAGTAATGCTAGAGAACAAATTTTTAAAAGAAAAAGTATCAGTACTAGAGGGTCGCCTTAACCACGCCGAGCAGTACCAATTAAAAAACACTATTGAAATTAGGGGCATCCCTGATAAGCAAGGAGAGACCACTGAAGGTCTAATACTAAGCGTCGGAGCAGCCCTGGGCGTTAAACTGTGCCCCGAAGATCTGGACCACGCCGTACGGCTCAGGGCAAGACAAGAAGGAACTCCTGGCCCCATCATCGCCAGATTCGTGCGACAAGCCCTAAGGGACGAATTGGTTTGTCAGAGGAAAATAAAAAGGGACTTTTCCACTCGACACCTAGGCTGGGGAGAGAATGAGGCGCACCGCGTCTACGTCAGTGAAGCTATGACTCCTACCAACAAGCATCTTTACTGGCTAGCCAGGCAGAAACAGCTATCTGCAAAAATTAAGTATGTTTGGTTCAGTGGAGGCCGAGTCAGATGTAGACAGTCGGACGGTTACCCAGCAGTGACAATTAGCAAGCCTAGTGATCTGGACGTTTTCAGCTGAGTGAACTTTTCACTTTTATTTTTTTATATAGATTTGTACTCTTTTATAGCTATTTTTCATTTCCTTTTTCATTCAGGTAGAGAAGAAGTGCTTCTATATTTGAAACTTATTTTTTATTTAAGCAGTTTCCTTTTTTTCTACAACAGTTATTTATTTTTACGAATTTCTTTAATTTCATTTTTCTCAGAAAAGACAATTTTCATATCACTCAAAACTATCTTCACATCATTCACTCATTATGATCATCGTTTAATTTATTCTTTGCCCGAAAAGTTTTCATTTTCTATCCCTCAATCCGTATTCCGTTTACCTGTCATTTCTCTCTCTCGTCCTTAGTTATGACTAATTTACTGAACTGTTGTCACATTAACGCACAATCCCTTATTGCACATATTGATGAGTTTCAGAAATATTTCCAAGATAACTTTTACCATGTCATAGCGGTCTCCGAAACTTGGCTCAAACCTATCATTCTTTCCTCTCAATTGTCCCTTCCTAACTATTCTCTCATACGTCATGACAGATCTGACCGCAGGGGAGGTGGAGTTGGTATATATTGTTGAGGTTCAAAATAGGTAAGAAATAAATAAAAAAAAACTATCGATAGTTATTATCGGTCGGACTACCGTAAAGTTGATATCGATTTCTGATTAGTTTAATTAAATAAATAAAAATAATTCCAAAATTTATATAATAAATTTTTATTAAATTAATATTTGAATTGTTAAATGAAAAAACACAATCTCTATAAGTAAAGTTGATTTTCATATTGATTCAAATGGCATTGCTGCTCCCTACCGGCGTCTTTCCGCCATATTTCACTCACTCTGGTTCAGCGCGTCCTAAGGACATGACCTCTCCATTTATAACTCTCATTCGGAGCGTCTTAAGGACAGGACCTCTCCATTTATGTCACGCTGGTGAGAAGAGCGTCCAGGGAAGAAGACCTTCTAGTTTCTCATCATTTTTCGAGTACAGAGTGTCCAGAAGACAGCATCTTCAAGTTGTTAAGAAGAACGTTATATCATGTGTTGATTCGGAGGGAGTTTCAAGACAGAGATTGGTACATACATCTGTGAGTGTTTATTTGAATCGTTTTACTTTAAGAATTGTGTTTGTAAATTAAAATTTGTTCTAATTATCCCGACTTTAAAATTAATTATCATTGAACCACGGAGATCAAATATTGTATTATTTTGTTTTGTTTTCTTTGAAATAATTTAAATTTTGTAATAAAATAAAATTAACTTTGATTTTTAATTAACTAGCTATCCATAATATCACATTATATATCTTCAATTTTATCAAAATATCAAATTCTTAACAATATATCCATGAAAGCCTTAAAGCTAAAATCCTTCTTCAATCTCCCGCTTCAACCTTTCCTCACCTAGAATACATATTTGTTGAAATCTCAACTTTCTCCTCTCCTCTTCTGTATGCCGTAGTATACCGACCTCCTCATGTTCCATTCGACAACCACTTCGAATCCTCTCTTCTTCAACTAGTCTCTACCTACACCAATATAATTATATGTGGTGACTTCAATATTAATATGCTTTCGAATTCCAGCAATCAATCCTTTTTCTCAAATCTAATATTCTCTCTCAATCTTTACCTAGTTCCCTACTCTCCAACTCATCACACCCAATGTTCGGATACCTGGTTGGACCTGTTTATCTCTGATTCACCTCTTAAAATTCTTTCCTCGTCCCAACATCCTGTTCCGTTTCTTTCATCACACGATCTCATTCAAATTTCATATGACCTACCAGTCAAATCCTTTACTCCCAGAACGGTGTCCTATCGCAATTTGGATCTCCTTTCCTTCGAATCACTTCAATCCAATTTAAGTTCCATCAACTGGGACGTCATTTACTCCTATAGTTCCATCGATCAGATGGTTTCCACCTTGATTCCAATCTGCAATCCATATTAGACATCCACGCTCCTTTAAAAACCCTTACCTTACGCCCTCCAACGGCACCTTGGCTAACCCCGGAAATAAAAGAAATGATGAAGAAAAGAGAAGCAGCAAGGAGAAAATTTCGTCGCACACGTCTATCAGTAGACTATGCAGGTTTCAAACTACTTCGCAATGAAACACAATCTGCAATACGTCGTGCAAAATCAAACCACATCCAATTCATCCTCACCAATGCAACCGATCCCAAATCCAAATGGAAAATACTCCGACAATTATCGCCAACAGTATCCGGTAAACTCTGTTCCTCTTCAATCACGCCAGACAATCTCAATAACCACTTCGTACCCATCACATCTCCTAAATCCTCATCCGCTACCGACATTGATCATATAAACTTTAACCCTGATAACTTCTTTTTCTCCCATGTATCATATGACGAACTATTAAACGCCATTCTGAAATCGCGCACCAGTGACTATGGCCCCGACAATATTCCTTTAAAGCTACTAAAATCCTGCCTTCCTGTCATAATGCCCGTATTACATCATATTTATAATTTCTCGTTACAAAACTTCATATTTCCCACACCTTGGAAAACCGCGTTAGTGCGCCCGCTAAATAAAGTTGAAAATCCCTCCTCTCCAAATGACTTCCGCCCTATCTCCCTTCTCTCTAATCTCTCAAAACCATTAGAACGCCTAGCCCAAAACCAAATTTCCTAGAAGAACGTTCCCTCATTAACCCTCTCCAATCCGGCTTTCATCCAGGCTATTCAACTCAATCCCCTCTACTCAAAATCACCCATGATCTCCATACTGCAATTGAACAGCAAAAATTAACAATTCTGATCCTTTTAGATTTTTCCAAAGCCTTCGACTCAGTAGACCACAATATCCTTCTCGCCAAGCTACGAAACTTACCTCTATCCAACAGTGCTCTAGGATGGTTCAAGTCTTTCCTCTCAGATCGCTCCCAATATGTTTTGGTCCCCGGTCAACCTCCCTCCATAACCCTTCCGCTATCCTGTGGTGTCCCACAGGGTTCATCACTATCCCCCACCCTATTTGCCATTTACATAAACGACCTTCCACTTCTTATCCAACATTCCCAGTATCATGTCTATGCCGATGACTTTCAAGTGTACCTATCCTTTTCCCCTTCCGATCTAATATTAGCCACCGAAAAACTCCAAGATGACCTGAATCGAATAAATCGATGGGCAATGGATAACAAGCTAAAGTTGAACGTGGACAAAACCAAGGCAATAATAATAGGGTCAAACTACTTCCTTAAAACTATTCCCCATAATCCAATCCTCCTTCTAAACAATAATCCTATCAAATTCTACCCAACTGTCAAAAACCTTGGAATTACTTTTGACCAGACCCTTTCCTGGAAAAACCATATCTCTGAAATTTCTCGTCGTACCTTCTCCACCTTAAAGCGTCTCAATTACCTTCGTCACCTGTTCCCTTTTGAAATCCGTAAACTCCTAGTTTCTTCCTTAATTTTCCCCCATTTTGACTATTGTTGTTCGGTGTATGGGGGTATCTCTGGGGATCTCGAAGCAAAATTAAAGCGGTTGCTTAATTGCTTCGTTCGATTCATCTTTGGGATCCCTAGAGATGCTTCGGTGACCCGATATTACGAAGAATTGAAATGGCTCTACCCTTCCTACCGCCATAAGTACGTCCTAGCATCTTTCCTTTACCAAGTTATCCAATCCCGTCGACCATCTTACATTTTCGATCTCCTTCAATTCAAAACCACAGTCCTCTCCCGCAACACCCGTTCTCGGCTCTCTGATCTATATACAGCATCCCACCGAACTGCAGCTTTTGACAGAGCTTTCCTGATCCGATCCTCCTCCCTTTGGAACTCTATACCTTCTTCCATTCGTCGTTCCAATAATCTTCCAACCTTCAAATCCCGTATATTCCAGCACCTATTATCCCTACAATTCCCAAAAAATCGAAAATAGTAGGGGATCAGTACTGACTTAATGCTCTCTTTATTCGATGAATGAATGATGTTTTTAGATGTACATTTGTGTGTGTTATTTTGTATTCATATATTTGAGTGTGTGGAATTTAAACCACGTACATATGTATTATTAATGCCATATAGATAGATATTAAAAAGGACAAAAAGGGATGAAAGGTAAATCTCGGATAATATTGTTTAATCTTTCTTTTTTGTTTTTTTTCTTGGCATAAATTTGATATATGTGACCATAAATTTGTTTCTCTTATATAATTATTGTAAACTTATTTTAATTTTTTTTCTTTCTTTTCTTCTAATATGTTTTTGAAATACTGTTATTGTAGGTAATTCACATTTTTTATTTGTTCATTTTTTTATTCGTTCTCACTAATTAAATTAATTGTAATAATTAATTAAAAGTAATTATTTAACACTCTAAGATTTAATAGCTTACAATGCCTGTATTGTTATTCTATAGGGACTCGTCCCAGAATAAATAAAGACATTATTATTATTATTATTATTAAAAAAATAGGAAAAGGAAGAGAACAGCGTCCAACTAATAACACATTTCTCTTAAATGGGGCTTACAATCACTCACTAGCCCACTAGCCCAGCCAAATAGCCTGTATAGGATTGGCCATGCCAGGCTTATTTATTACTGTGTGTTTGTGTGTGTGTATATATATATCATTAATCTTGTAATACAGGCCTTCTCCATACACTACTGATAAAGTTAAATATGATGCAGTACAGTCAGCAACAGGAGACAATTAATTTTCAAATCTTCTGCACAATAAAGGTTAATATTCTTAATAAAATAAATAATATTTAAATACCTGCTTCAGCCTCACAAGTTTATATTCAAGCTGCCTGATCTCAATTTGCTGCTGCCTCCTAGAGGAAAACAATTCTTGTCTTTTTTTCTTCAGCTCTTCTTTTTCCCTCAGAGCTGCTTCTTCTAATTTTTTTTCCACTTGAGCACGCTTATCTTCCTGAGGATAAAAAAAAAAAAAGTCATAAATCATGAAGAGCAACAGTTCAATGAGTGTTAACCAATAATAGTTTTTATATTTGTAAACAATAGCTGAAAACTTTCTAGTAATTAAGTGTAGGCATCAAAATCAGAAAAGTTGTAGAGCTTAAAAGCATCTAATACTTCTTAGCAAGGTGTATGAGGTTCAAGAAACCAGTTCTAAAACAATCAGTGGCAGAAAATAAATTTTATTTTCTATCAATCAAAGTGCGGATTCTGCCCAGGAAGATCTACAATGGACCTCATTTTTCGGATGAGGATGATGCTTGAAAAACGCTGGTAATGTAATTTCCCAGTAATGGAACAGCACCATCTGCTTATAGATTACAAACAAGCATACAAAAGCATAAAGAGATGTACAATGTACAAAAAGCTAAAATATCTAGGATGTCCCTTGAAGCTTATCAAGATGACCCTGAAGGACAGCAAGGGAGTCAAAATCCAAGGAGAACTGTCAAAGGAATTTGATAAGAGAGGTATTAAACAAGGAGATCCTCTTTCCCCAGTTTTATTCAATATGTTATTAGAAGTGGTCATGAGGTCGATCCGGACAAGGCCTGGAAGATGTATCTACCACAGACTGAAAGAGCATTACTAGGAGCGTTCGAGGAATGCAAAGTAGTCTCTAGTAGAACAGGACTGGAAATTAATACGGAAAAAACTAAATATATGAGGACCAGCAAGGAAGAAGAAGGGAACAGGCATATCGAGGGGGCTGGATATTATTTCAAAAGAGTACAACAGTTTAAGTATTTGGGTTCGGTTATCACTGAAGATAAAAAGATTAGAGAGGAAATTAACGCAAGGATAACTGCTGGCAATCGATGCTACTGGTCTCCAATGAAAATATTTTGAAACCGAAATATATCCAGAGCTCTCAAAATAAGAGTGTATCGTACTATCTTTCAACCAGTGGCCATGTATGGAAGTGAATCTTGGACACTGACAGGCAACGATGAAGGTCTGTTAAACATGTGGGAAAGAAAAATCCTCAGAAAAATCTTTGACCCTACTAAAGAAGGAGATCGCTGGCGGATGAAGACAAACGAGGAACTTAGAAAGCTATATGGTACACCAGATATTGTTGTCACGATTAAGATTGCCAGGATAAGATGGCTGGGGCATGTTCAAAGAATGGAAAGAAGCAGACTACCAAAAATTATGATGGAAGGAGGAGCAGAGGGAGACAAAGATTTTGTTCGCTGCAGGATGTGAAGGATCTTCAGACGTTGGGTGTCAGCAGATAGAAAGGTCAGCCAAAGAAAGATCGGAGTGGAGGAGGATCACTGAGGAGGCCAAGGTCCTGCAAGGACTACAGCGCCATTAGATAGATCTATCAAAGTGACAAGGTAAGGGTCAATGAGAGCTTTTACCCCATATGCATGGATTCTATCTAGTTTGGCTATGGCATATGAATATTTGTTGTTATAGTAACCATCAATTAAACATCAGATTGGTAGACTCAGGACCTTGCAAATGAGTATGAGTATGACCTTGACCATATCTACTCCTTGCACAAAATTTTGTCTAGAAACAGTACTTGCTTATGAGGTACTAAACCAGACTTTTCACAGGTGGCAGTGGCAAATAGTTTTCAATGTTTTTTAAAGTTTTAGACATGGAATCTACTAACGGATTGGAGATCCTACGTTCTTGACCTGACAAGGTATCGGAAAAAAAATTAAGGATTTTACAATAAGAGCAATATCCAATAATACCATAGCTAATCGTATACCCGTAGTAATACTCAAACTTAATAAAAAATCAATCTCTTTACATTTATATAAACTGGCAAGTTAAGAGGGTAGAAAAGCCCCACTAAGGACATTCTATAGTGAGGAGCTTTCATTTAGATTCGGTTTTAAGGTTTTTGTAAACATAAATATATAGTAAAACCTCTATTATCCGTCACTCTGTTAACCGTCACCTCAGTTTGAGAAAAAAAAAAATGTATATACATTGTTTGGTTGCTAAAGTCATAGACCCCGGCTAAGAATCAATCGTGTCTTGACAACTTAGTTTTCTAGAATCTGTTGTTTACTCAAAAACTCACACATTTCTCAAAAATTAATTATCTTCTCATCTCTACCTAACGCAGCTTCCGCAGTTGAAATACTTTCAGTCTTCATTCTTGTCTTACGGGTACTTGTCCTATGTACAATAATGTCGGAAAAAAAGACAAAGGAAGAGTTTAGATCTCGCTACTAAGTTTGAGAGTTAAGTTAGAGTATGTCCCTTCTATATAATCATTTAATGATTATTAAGAAGGGGCATACTAAGTTTGTGCACGAGAAAAGAGCTAAACTCCACCTTTAAATTGATATTAATTTCTCAAGAGGGAAAAATTGGACATACAATGATTGTGCTTTTAGCCATCGATGTACGTAATTATTATTGTGTTTTTCAAAAACATTACTACTACATATTTATACCTTATTAGTATATAAATAAGTTACGAGCACATACATAATGTCGAATGTTTGAAATATATTGTTCAATTTGTGTGTGTGTGTGTGTGTGTGTGTCTATATATATATATATGAGACATATGACTCACTCCCATATCCGTCTATTTCCCAAATCGGTTACCATCTTGGTCCCATACCCTGACGGATAATCGAGGTTCTACTGTATACATATGTATATATATATATATATATATATATATATATCAGCTAGTAAACAAGTAATGAGTTTTACAATGATCAAAAGAAATAAATTAAAAGAGATCAAGAATATTTACTTTTTCTTTTAACCTGTTTTCTTCCTGCCGAAATTTCTGTAATGTTCCTAACAGAGCACCAAACATTCTACGGTTCCTGTAATCAAAGAATTTCATATTTTAATAACAATATCGTTATTTATAATACTCAATTAAAATAAGTTTGATGTATATAATAAATGTATATAATAAAAATCAGGTGATCTATGACACATCTTGTTTAATACCTAATATAATATAGTTATTATTAAAGAAAATATATATATATTTTTCAATTGCAATTTCCAGCCACACTGGCCAAATTAAAGAAATTTATCAGAAGACTGCCTGTTGGTGAAATTAAAATATAATGACAGAAATTTGGTTTTGTTTCAGAAGTAATTCACAAATGTAAACAAGGTCCATTGAATTGTTCACTGTTAATTCATATTGAACACAAGTATCGAGCTTCTTTTGGCATACAATTCTTATGAATACAATTTAAAACTGTTAAAATGATCGGTTTAGAAGTCGGTCTACCTCAATTTTTTTAAGAATTTCATTCATAGATTTTCTCAATGATTAGCCGGCCAGGGCGAGTATAGCCTTTAACATCAAAATTCCCGGAACAAAAATAAGTAAACCCATTCAGATACTGAAGTTCAGCATCTAACACAATTTTCAAAGGACCTTTGCTGCATTTTCCCTTTTCGGAATGTTAATCATGCCATATTATTGCTTCATTGAATAAGTATTACTAGAAACATACAACCTTAAATTTATTTAAAGGGAAAAACTGAAATTACTTTTTGTCTAACCTATTTAATATATTGTTACCTTGCTTTACTCTGGTTATCTCCGTTTTGTGCAGCAAGAACTTCTTTTCTGCTTGGGGCATCTTGTACTATAACTTGTGAAGTAATCTATAACAAAAAATACTGTTTTGATGTTCACAGTCAATAAACAAGTCACTGAAGCACTAAAGTATACATTCTGACTCTCTGCTGGTCATTATATGTTACTGTATGAAGAAGAGGTTAGAAAATTCAACTGCCTCAATCTTTAATTATCTGTTATACATGAATTATACTTTCTGCAATAAACATATTTTAATATGTGTAATGTAACCTCATTAAGTTTCAATTTAATGTTTAATTATGAATGAACCTGATGTTAGTGAAATAAGTTGGTAGAGTAAAATTGTACCAACAAAGTTGTGTGGTTTATAATTTCCTATCAGTTCAGCGGTAGTAGGTAACATCTTTCTGTTTTTTAATTTTTTCAATATAATTTATAATAAATATTTACAAAATGAGTGTCTTACTTACTATAGCAGGACAATTGTTATTGACAATTCTGTTTCAATAACCTTTAAATCCTTCATAATCAGACTTACTCCAGTCCCATATGCCAGATCATAGAGAGTAAACTGTAAATTTTATATAAAATTATCCACTATATTCAATAAATAATAAAATGTAAATAACCTTAACAGATTCCTTTTCTTCAAAGTCTTCATCTTTAGGAGGTCCGGAAAGTCTGAAAAAAAGAAGAAGAAAATTTACCAATATTAGATTGAAATATGTTTCAATGCAGAGTCTTTACATCAGTAGCATTAAATTTAAATCTTACCTACTAAATACTGTGACAGTTGGTTGTTCTCCTAACCTTTTCTTGGCAGGAACCCTTTCTTCTGTCTTTTCTACTTTACGTATCCTGCATTGAAAATTAAACAAATTAATAAATATAAAATAATGTGTATTTAATATCTAAATAGCCAACATTGAATTAAAATGTTAAGAATAAAAAATATTAATTTTTCCTATCAAGTTACAGGTGATGAACGAATTGCCTTTATAGAAAATATTTTTTAACCAGAAGGAGAAATGATATAGTAATTATTTACACATGAGTGAACTTCCATAATCACTGACAGATCACTAATGAAGACCCTGGTCAACCCCTGCTTAATGAAAACTTTAACCCAAAAGGAACAAGCGAGATGAAGTCGAACTTTATAAGATGAACTTAAGCATGGAGATGAAAAGGAATTGTGCAAAATCATTGACACGATTAAAAAATAACAAGATACCAGGATATGATAACTTCAGCCAATTAATCAAAAAATTGGGAACATCTTTAAGACTTGAAATAAATATATTAAAAATTTTAAATAGACCAATACAGACATTTTAGTCAATAACTAGTTTTTCACTTTTAAACATTCTATAAAAGTACCAAGTGTCATTGCCACAACCGATGTTATTACATTATATCGCTCTGTGCTTGTTACATACATTCTTGTAACAGTAGTTCCTAAAATTGAATCTCCAAACTGTGTCAGAAGAAACTATACGTACTTTTTTAAGACATTAAATCAAGATCAGTAAGGAGAGTGTATTATACAGTAAAATGCAGTAAATACATTGGTGACCGGCTGCTGAAGGTCCAATAATTCCTCCACAGGACTTATAGTATTTACTTCCCCAAGTTCACGGTCAAGGCCTGACTGCCAGCCTCCGATCGAATCCTATATCAGTGAACTTATCTCTTTTCAATTTTCAATTTTTTTTAAATAAATTAATTCTGAAAAGTTTTTTTAAATTAATTTCTTTTATTTTAGTGATCTTTTTAGATTTAAGTATTTTCTTTAAATTATTTTTTATGTATAATTACTTAACGTTCAACATGCAACTGGACAATTTGGGTAGTGAAGTGTCGGAGGATGAGACTCCATTTTCGGAAACTTCGTTCAAGAAAAATCAGAAGAAATAGGACAAACTAATTTTAAATGTTTTTCTAGAGTAAAAGACACTAAAATAGATATATCCAACAAAGAATCCTATAAAAAATTAATAAATCGTCTAACAGTGAAAAACTATGATTTTCATTGTCATCTACTTAAACAGGATAAATCGTACCGAGTGGTTTTAAGAGGGCTACACTCTTCCATGCCCACAACAGCAATCAAAAGTGATGTTGAAGAAACAGGCCACAACGTTAGAAATATTTCGTCAATACTGCATCCCACCGAAAAGTACCCTCTTCCATTATTTTTTGTGGAACTTGAATCAGCCCAAAATAATCCAGACATATTTCAAGTTTCAAGACTGGTATATTCAATGGTGAAATTTAAGGAACCTAGGCGTAAAAATGCTATAGTCTAGTGTACTAACTCTCAAAACTTAAATCACACCAAGACCTATTGCCATCACCAAGCTAGGTGCGTCAAATGTGCTGGACAAAACTCATCTGACACTCGTCAGAAATCAAGAAACAAGTCTGTAAAATTTGCTCTTTGTGGTTTGGAACCCAGCAAACTGTATAGGCTGTTCAGTCCATACCAACTTTCTACGTCTTAGAACAAGGAGCTATCAACTAAGAAGCCAAGAGAAGAGCACAATTCAGGCTCCTGAAGTTGACAATACTGCCACATTTCCTGAATTGCCTAAACCAACCATATTACACCAGTATAAACCATACCGGACAACGAAACTTGGGGAACCTCAAGCATCCAGCAGCAGCTTCGAACTCAGACGCCTCAAATCTCAGCAATCCTTTATCAAGCCCCCGACCTCCCAATCCAAGCCTCGAGAACCCATATCCAAGTCCAAGGCAGCCAATCCCAATCATCAATCCACGTCTACAAATTCCTCCGCACCATACACCCTTACAGGTCACATTACCGCTTCAACAACCCAATCCTTAACCTTCCAATCACAACACTCAAACAAATGCTGTAGTTCATCCAAGATTGAATGAAAATCCAGCACCTCGGGTACAACCCGCAGCCAACCCTCCTTTACCCGTTAATTATCCATATCAAACTCCAGACCCACATCCAGTCCAAATCCAAAACCCCATCAATATAAATTCTATCCTGTCATCCTTTTTTAATGATCTCTTAGAGACAATCAAGCCTCTCATCAGCCTATTCATGAAAATCCTAACTGAAGTTCCACTTAATTACCCACAATGAGCATAAAGGTCCTAGCAACAGTTCTGTGGCAGGCTAATTGCCTGCATAATAACCGTGACAAACTTGACATATTTCACATGACAACCAAATAGATTTTTCTTTACTTTCTAAACCACACACATTTCTATATACGGAACTACATCATTTACAGATCAGACAACCCAGACAACACTTCACATGCCGGATCTTGTATTCACATTCACAAAAATTTATCCTATTCCCTTATTCCCTCCACTCCAACTGATGCTATTCATTCAATCAACCTTAATAACCATTACGACTTGACCTTTCCATATCACATTTTCAGCTGTATACTGTCCTTCCGGTAATTATCTTTTCTATAAACCTTCTTGATTCCTTATTCCAATCTCTTGGACTGTGTTTCATTGCTGGAGGAGACTACAACCCTAAACACCAACGACGGGGTTGTCGATCATCCAACTCCAGTGGAAACATCCTTTCTTCTGTCACATCCATTTAGAGTTACTTCATCCTTATCCCAAATAACCCCTCCTATTGTAATGATCTGGAGAACAAATTGGACTTAACAACTTCACTTAAGACAAAAAAAGTCATTGATACTGCCATAGAAAAACTTACATCAATAAAAACCACTTTATCCTATCTCTCCAACAGGTCATTCACAGTAAATGGTAGTAATGTCTACCCTTCCCTCTTTCCTCAATCTGCGGGTGTTCCTCAAGGCAGCATCCTCGGGCCAATCCTCTACACATTATATACTGCTGACAGCCTAACTCATCCAAATACTATCCTTACCACGTGTGCAGATGACACATGTCTATTATCAATCAATACTGATCCAGTTATAGCATCCCATACTCTTCAATCCCATATCACTGACCTTGAAAAGTGTTGTCAAAACTGGAGGATTCAAATAAATTCCCACAAATCACCTTTACCCTCCGTCGTAAACCAACGACTTCCTGTCCTCTTGTATCGTTTAATAACATCCCACTAATCCCTGTAGAACAGGTCCGGTACTTAGGACTACACCTTGACAAACACTTAACTTGGAATCCTCATACTAGACTGAAATGACAAGAAACAGCTTGCCGTTTCAGGCTATTTCAACATTTACTACGAACAAAGTAATCCATAATGACCTTAATATCCTATTTGTTGCTGATTTGGCCCGAATCTGATATGAATCTTTTCGAGACAAACTTCATTTCCACTCAAATCTACTAGTTTCAAACCTAGCAACCTTTTCAATCCCTGATAATCCTCCGAGGTGTCTGAAAAGAAGATGGCCTCATGACCTTTTAAGTTGAACATTTTATTTGAGTATTACCACTAGGTAGTTTCTCTACTTGCCTTTATCTCGCGACATTATTTATCTTTCATTATATTAACTTGATGTATTCAATATACAGTTGTAAATTTCAATATATACATTAAAAAAATATATATACTCTATAGCAAAAGTTTTCAGTCCCTCAAGCTATATTTAATAACTAACCATTGGGATCAATTCAACTAAATAATGTATTTTGTAAGTAACTGAAAATTAAGTTTGAAAAAAAATTCATATACTTAATAGTTTATAATAACTAATAAATAATAAATAGTATATAATAACCTTGGAGCATCAGTTGCTGATAACCTTCTGTTGATTCTTCCTCTAAAGTCATGTTCTCGGCTCCTAGGTTCTTCTGTACTCCTTATAAAATCACCAAGTCGACTTTTGACACTTTCATTATGAAATCTCTGACGTGCAGGAGTTTCCGTAGCTCCATCTAAATGGCGTGCAGTTCTTTTGAACCCAGCCCTGAACAACAACAGTAAAAAAACAATAACTTAATTTTAATCTAAGGATTCCCTATTAAATGTTTCTATGAATACAATATTTGAATTATATAATTTTATTATTTTGTGAAGTGAAATAAGGTGAACGGAATCCTAGCCCAGAAAATTTTAAATATATATATATATATATATATATATTCAGTAGAACCTCGATTATCCGTCAGGGCACGGGACCAAGATGGTGAAGGATTTGGGAAATAGACGGATATGGGAGCGAGTCATATGTCTATATATACACACATGAATTGAACAATATACTTTTAACATTCGACATTATATATGTACTCGTAACTTTAATTTAAGTACTACTAAAATTATAATAATTACGTACTACATCGATGGCTAAAGCACAATCATTGTATGTCCAATTTTTCCCTCTTGAGAAATTAATATCAATTTAAAGGTGAAGTTAAGCTCTTTCCTCGTGCAAAAACGTAGTATGCCCCTTCTTAATAATCATTAAATGATTAGAAGGGACATACTCTAGGGGTTCCCCGCAAGTTTTATATCATTAACTGTCATCCGAGGAATATCATAGATTTTTGCTTAGATTGAAGCACTTTCACCTTTTAGTAAACGTTTTACAATTTCAAACTTAGTAGCGAGATCTAAACTCTTCCTTTGTTTTTTTTTCCGACATTATTATACGTACTTTTAAGTACCCGTAAGGCAAGAATGAAGACTGAAGGTAGTTCAACTGCGGAAGCTACATTAGGTAGAGATGAGGAAATAATTAATTTCTGAGAAATGTGTGCGAGGAAGCCTAGGTTTTGAGTAAACAACAGATTCTAGGAAACAAAGTTGTCAAGACACAACGATAGATTCTTAGCCGGTGTCTATGACTAGCAACCAAATAATATGTACATCTTTTTTTATTTCTCAAACTGAGGTGACGATTAACAGAGAGTGACGGAGGTTTTACTGTGAGTATGTATATATATATATATATATATATATATATATATATATATATATATATATATATATATATATATTATTTATTTTACCTTCACGCAGTACCCCTACGTGAAGGACGTTTATTGTTCTGCATGTTCCGTACATTTATAGTACATTACATACAATTGTACTTTCATATTGTAGTTTTTTTTTTCTATTGTTTACATTTTTTTTTTATTATTTATATACAAAACTAAACGCTAAATTGAAAATACATCATTAAAAACAAAACTTAAACATAAAAATATTGATCATAGTAAATATTAAGCCAGTTGAACAAATAAAAAAAAAAAGAAATAGGAAAAAACACAAAATTACAACAAAGCAATTGAAAACAAAACTAAAATTCTTGTTCACCTATAATATTGATGCCATGTAGAGATGATTAACCACACTGCTTTAGCAAACACCTTGAATTGCTGAAAATACTTCCAGTATAAGTCCTTAACACTGATTGGCCAGCTGTCCTTCTGTGCCACATGTTTGATAAGTGTAGTCCTTGGTTTCTCGGTTAGTCTGCAGTCATATATTAAGTGTAAGTAAGTTTGTTCGATGGTAAAGTCGCAAGGGCATGTCTTATTGTCTGTAAGTTTAAATTTATACAAGTAGGATTTTGTGGGTCCATGTCCTGTCAACATTTGTGTGAGGTAGAAGTCAGTTGTTATTTTGTTATTCCTAAAATATTCATGTAAGTCATTTATGTATAGTTTAAGATGTTGTCCTTTAGTTGTCGTATCCTATGTGTTTTGCCACTGATCCATATTTGTAACTGTTTGTCTGTGTTTCAAGTAAGTCTTAGTCAATTTACTGTAGAGTATTGAAAGTGAGCCGTATTTGGCAGCTGACTTAGCAGCCTTGTCAGCTAATTCGTTACCCACGTTGCCAGAGTGCGCTCTCACCCACCTGAAGTTGATGTTGTATCCTGCATTTTGTAAGTGGAGTAAAGTAAGTCTGGTTTCTTCAATCGGCGGTTCATGAATTTTGCGATTAATGAGTTTGTATAACGTACTTTGGCTGTCAGTTAGTATGCAAATAGATGTCCTGCGGAAATTAAATATCTGTATATATTCTAGTGTTTTCAGTATAGCGTATTGTTCAGCTTGATTGTTTGTACAATTAGGTCCAAGTCTGTATTTCTTTACATCAGTCAGTACACCGTCTTCAAACAATACCGCTGCACATTCCACATTTCCACAATCTTTGCTACCGTCTGTATAAATTTCTGCTTCAGCATAATCTTCTTTGGTAGGTTGTTTGATTTCTGGGAAATGTGCAGGATGCTTCCAATTTCTATAGTTAATAGGTCGTTCAACGTCATCGGCAAGTATCCCGTCAGTCTTGGTTAGTCCGAAGTAAGGTATATACGTGGGTGAATCAAATATAAACGAGACTTATTTTTTAATTTTTTTATTTTTACTTTGAACACAAGGAAAAGTACACCTCATTTTTCTACATAGTCTCCTGATTTGGAAATACATTTTTCCCAGCGCATAGGTAATTTTCCAATCCCGTCCTCATAGAATGAAGTAGGTTGTGTCTTCAGCCAATTGAGCACGTAGGCTTCAACCTCATCGTCACTGACGAATCTCTGACCTCCCAAAGCTTCCTTGAGTGGGCCAAACAGAAGAAAGTCACATGGTGATAAGTCTGGACTGTAGGGAGGGTGTTCTAGCGTCTCCCAGCCCAGTTGCTCCAATTTTTCTCTCGTCAGGGCCGCAGTATGCGGGCGAGCATTGTCCTGAAGAAGAATCACTTCTCTCATCGGTAGATCCTTTCTTTTGCGGCGATATGCAATTCTGACTTCATTCAAAATGTCGCAGTAGTATGCGGCACTGGTGGTTAGACGTCTGTCACCTTCAATAAGCTGTCGAACATGGCTGATGTTGTCTGCTGTGATGCTGGAGCGGGGTCTGCGGTCATGGCTTTCATTCTGAACACGACCACGACCCTCCACAAACTGTTTATGCCATGCAAACACTCTGGCACGAGAAAGTGTCTCTTCCCCAAACTGTACAGTCAACCTTCTCAAGATTTCAGCCGGTTTTACACCTTTAGCAGCAAGAAATTTGATGATAATATGTTGCGCAATCGAGGGGGATACATCCTGCTCAGACATTGTCATGACGGTAACTGGTGAGTTCGAGCGCATCCGCCCGCCTGCTTCCCCCACTCCTGGCATCCCTACCCAACACCCCTAAACGCGGGAACGTTCCCGCACCTTCGCTGGGCTTCCAGGACAAAAAGTCTCGTTTATATTTGATTCACCCACGTAATGTAGTGTACTGTTGAGCGATCAAGTCGATGGGGATCAGTTTTGCAAGTACACAGGCTGCTTCATAAGATAATGTCTTGAAACCTTGTACCATTTTGATTGCCATCAATCTCTGTACACGCCGAAGTTTCCGTAAATTGTATTTTCTCTGCAGTCCTGTGTGCCAGATGTTAATAGCGTACATTAGTATTGGTAATATGGCTCCTTTGTACAGTATCCTTAATGCTTCAGTTTTTAGTCCCCATGTATTCCTAGTTGCTATCGTTAAGTTGTTGGTAAGTCTCAGTAGTTTAGTCTCCAGTAATTCAATATGTACGTTCCATCTTAATTTTGGGTCAAATGTTACTCCTAAATATTTTAGTTTATTTGTTTGTTGTAGAAGCTGTCCTTGAATTTTTACCTGTAAAGTTGGTAAATTCCTTGATCTGGTGAAAATTATGTATGTAGATTTTATAGTGTTGAAAGTTAGTTTGTTTTTGTGTGCCCAATTGTCAATTTTTTGCGTGTATTGATCTATTAATTCTTGTAGTGTTCGAGCATTGTCAGCTTGTGTAAGTAAAATTATGTCATCCGCAAATGCCTGCACAACAACGCTCTCTGGATATTCTCTCATTAATAATCCATTTACGATTAAATTCCACAATAACGGAGATAGTGCAGACCCCTGCAGAGTTCCTAAAGTCTGTGTTTTTCGTAGTTGACAATGAGATGTTACAATACAAGCCTCTCTGTAATCGAAATAGTCTGAAATCGAGTTGTAAATGTTCCGAGGACAGCCATTGTCTGTAAGGTATGTAGAATTGATGGCAACACGGCATTGTCAAACGCTCCCTTAATATCAATAGATATTAGAACAACATGTAGTTTTCTACTCAAGCCATATTGAATAAAATCAGTTGCATTTGTATACAGATAGTGTGACAATCTTCGATTTATTAATTTCTCGAAAACTTTGCCTCCCATCGGAAGTAGTGATATTAAGTTACTACACTATAACTGTTTTCAAACATTGTGGGGAAATAATTACAAAATGAATATTTTATTATTATATGTATTATAGCCTAATTGTATAGTGGTTTCGCATCTGTTCTCTACATTATTATAGTTTTTACTTAAATACTACTCATATCTTTTACATAAACGCTATTTCCAATTAGTTTTAGCGACTGTCCTTCTAACCTTCGGTACTTATGATTTTATTTTAATTTCTGACTTTTCTCATTTAATTTTATTATATACTTAGGAAATAAAGATGTCAACACTTTTAACATTTAATATTGAGTCATATATAAATAATCATGTGTATTAATAATAACAACTGGCAAACACATCAGTCCTCCCATAAAAATTAGGGAACAAACACAAAGTATTAACAAGGGAATTTATGAAGTAGAAAAAGAACTGGATAAACTGTAAGGCCTTGGTATTATTTCAAAAACTGAATCATATATCAATAATGATCTATGTCAATATGTAATAACAACAGGCAAACACATCAATTTTCAACTCTGATATGGCTATCAAGTTTAGCCAGAAACTTTTAGAAAAAACCTACAAGAACTGTGGCCTGATTTTCAATTTCATCACGTCATTCCATAATATATAAGTTCAATACTAAAACACATCCAAATTATATCATCATAACCGCAACCTTGTTAATACAAATTACATTTAAAAACCAGTAATTCGGATACAAGAAATACACTATTAAAAGCAGATTGTAGCTGATAAAGGCATGAATAAAATTATTTTAATAAAATAAGATTGATGAAATGTCATCAAAAGATCAAGTACTCTGATCAAAACCAGTACCAGACCTAAAACACTGACATTCATAGCCAATAGCTTTGTTAAACAGAACTGATCCATAAGGAAATATATATTAACTCAGTCTGAATACCAATATAAATCCTATATAATACACGGAGGGGAGAGGGGGGAATATTGTGATAAGTATATGATCCTCTAATTTTACAAGCAGAATAATTAACAGGTAATCATCTGTAAACAGAAACATTTTAATGCATCAGAACAACAACTCTTTAACTACAGTTAAACATACAGTGCATAATTCACATTAGTTGAAACAAGCATGACACAACTATGAAAATGTACCACTTATAAGTATTATCAGTTGTAGACCTTACAAAATATTACTTGAATTTACAAAACAAATTAAGGAGACATTGAAAACAGGAATAGTTACGGAATAAAACGAATTCCTGACAGTATCATAAATGAGTTGTTTTCTTGAAGCAAATCCAACAACCAATAATTTGCCTTAAAAGACCAATTTGCCAAACACTTTTTAAAAAAAATATTACCTTAATATTGGAGGACCACTGTTTATATCTCTTCCGATACTCTTCTTTATATTCTCTTCAACACCTTTTAACCTCTCCCTAGCCTTCTCTAATTCACTTTGTATAGTAAGAATTGACGTTTGCATTTTAATGATAAACACACTTATTCATGTATACCTTTATTTCTTACACCGAACTTCTTAAATTAAGAAACATACATAACTTCTTCTATCCAAACTAAACACAATCCCTAATAACAAACCTAACACACTGGGTACCGATCAAAGTGAGCGTGACGGCCATAGTAAACTCAATGTTGAAAATGTTTCAAAATTTTGTGCTTAAAAAAAATAACAAATAAAATTTTATGGGTTATTAAAATTCTATAATTATTACGTAAAAAATTAGATTCCATTTTCAAAAGTTAAATGTAAATAAATATAGGCCAATATTTGAATGTTCATATGTTAATATATCAGAAATCGTAGCTGATTAAATCCTTTGAATTATGTGATTGCTTCGTAATAAACATATGCGCAAAATAATCTTCGTTTGTATATATAAACAAATAGATACTTTTATTATTTAAATATGTTACAGCATTGGTTCCCAACTTTAGGAGAGTCGCCCTCCCCCCCCCCAGGATTACACTCATTAAGGACATATGCATGGTAGAAAGGATTTAACGTTTATACACCAAATCAATGAAAATGAATTATTTATTTAATGAAATAGTAATAAATAATATCAGAGTATGAGTAGTAGTATTAATAATAGTAGTCATATAAAGAATAACCTGGGAATGGACCTAAATTCTTCGCAAGCCAAAACAACGTTTTTATTTTATGAATTACAACCGATTCTCGATAACCTTAAGTATTTGAAAAAACTATTTTTTTTTCAATAACATTCGCAAAAAAAAAAAATGTTCAAAATCATTATTAAATAATTTATTTGAAATCCAAGAGGTATCTTTTCTGACCTGACTTACCAAACCAATAGACTCCTCATTGCAGAGTTCTGATCAGGGCGTTATAGATCATATTTATATAAAAACTAGCTTTTGCCCACGGCTTCGCTCGCGTTGAATTTGGTCTGCCACATAAGGTTTCGTGACAGATCATTTTAAATAAATAATTTAATTTTTTTAACTTTAAGTTACTCGTACATCCAAAATTTCAGATGTCTTAATTCAAAACTGACGGATTCCATACAATCTTTGAACCCCTATAATATTAAGTAGGAAACCCTTGGGAGTGGAATCGCCCAGATTCCTTTCTTAGACATCAGATTACGCTATACAAAGAACCTATCTGCGAATTTCAAGATGCTAAGTTCAGAGGTTTCTGCTGTGCGTTGACCGCTGGGTGTGTTAGTCAATCAGGTTACAGTTTTATATAAACTTCGCCTGTGTGGTGTGTTGATAAGAAGTAGCCTATGCCCTTCCCCAGGCTTCAGATTATCCATATTAAATTTCATCACAGACGTATGGACAGCCGTGAAACATTCATTGATACTGATTAACAAACGGGAGGGACAGAAGTTTACTGTTGTTCGTGTTAGTAAAGGATAAGTATGTAATGTTATTGAAAAGTATTACTTAGTATAACGGTTTCACTTGTCGTACGGCAGCAGCGAGAAATTAAAACTGAAAGAATTACAATAATGTACATATGTAGGTAATTTATCGATGAGTTGTAATTTAGAGGTAAAACCTATTTTACTGTAAAGTTTCATCCAATTCCGTTTAGTAGTTTTTGCGTGAAGGAGTAACAAACATACATCCATCCTCACAAACTTTCGCATTTATAATATTAGTAGCGAAAATACGTAGATTTGTTGAGAGTAAGAAACACGTGAGCGAGATACTCAGGGGGGAGCCCTGTAGCGATGTTAACAATATTTAAAAATTAAATCAAATAACCGCGATTGCCTACTGACCATATGTTGGAGGTAATAGTGAGAATGTGTTATAACCTAGTACTTTTTAATGATACTTAGCGTTATATTTTGACCAAATTACACAAAATCATTATAAATTGTAGCCTATGTGTTATTCTGATGTATGACCTATATTTCTGTAAAGTTTCATCCAAATTCGTTCAGGAGTTTTTGCGTGAAAGAGAGACAAACATACAAACTTTCGCATTTATAATATTAGTAGGATTAATAGAAAAGCTTGGAAGGCTAAAAAAATTTGTGTGTTCTTTAAACTGGAACTGCATTTCTTGTGTTAAAATATTATTCATAAAACATGTTGTCAGGTGTAAACTGAGTTGTTTTACAAAGTAATACAATTAAGTATATTGCCAACAACGTGTCGGAGGAGGATATTAAACTTAGAGCTGTATTGCGTGGCCGACTTAAACTAATGAAGACATTTGTTGACTCCGAGAAACTGAGTGCAGCTGAACATTCATATTTACAACTTCGCAATGATAATGTAAGTGGAATATTTAAAACTTTTAACAATTTGGCTATAAAATCAGAGATTAATGATACTTGCATGAGTTATTTTGAAGATGATTATTTTTATAAATGAGCTAGCTTACAGAAAACAGTTGATGAATGTAAAGATAGTAAACAGACTTCACGGAGCTCTCATGTCGATATCAAATGTCAAGTAGCCACTATAAAAATTCCTGTATTTCAGTGCGATATTTGTTCATGGAATTCGTTTCATGATTTATATGTTTCAGTTAAACATAAAAATCAAACGTTAAATGATGTACGAAAATTTCAAATATTAAAGTCGTTTCTAGAAAGGGAACCATTAAACTTAATAGCAGGTTTGGATATCACCGCATGCAACTATAATATTGCACCATAGAAATTAATTACTCAATACAATAGAGGAAAACTAGTAGTCTACACCCACATCAGACGTTTTATGTTGCATTCAGTTGCTCACACGAGTGATGAACTGAAAACTTTAGTAAATATTTCCAGGTCAGTATTGAATGCTTTAAAGAGTTGTGGCATTGACACCTCTACGTGGACACCCATACTTTTATACATTTTACTGACCAAGATCGACAAGGATGCGAGGCAGTTGTGGGAATTACAGGATAGTACTACTACATTCACCGAAATTGACCTTTTTTTTACATCTTTGGACAAACTCCATGTCTCATGAAATTCAAAGGGTTATTCAAGGCAGAGCTTCCGATAGGCAGGGGATGATTACTCAACAGTGTCAGAAGTGTGGCTTACGTCACCGGATCAGATCATCCCCAGCGTGGTGGGGAAAGACATGCTACCGTTGTGGGAATATTAATCGTTTCGCTGCGTGTTGTAAAGAAGAAAATATAGATCGGCCAAAGCCTCCTTCAAACAAAGAAATAGGAGCCATTGGACAATTTTAAGTGGACGAAATTGTAATAAATTCCATTGAAACTCACTGTACGCAACCTGTAAGTGTTGATAATAGGGTTGTAAACTTTAAAATTGAAAGGGGAGCAGATCTAAATGTTCTTCCCCGAAAACTTGCCGATGTTTTACAAGCGGACATTGAGAAATGTAAGTGTAAAGCAGTTACATGCACAGGTCAGGGCATTGATAATACTCGTTTGAATTGTAATATTAGTGATAGAATTCATGAAATTGAATTTATTGCTGTGAATTTAGGCAAGCCGCCATTATTGGGGTTGCGTGAATCTATCAATCTAGGTCTCATCAAACGATTGGAAAATTTTAATATATGCTCTAGTCACGTTCTCACAGAAAACAAAGATATTTTTGAAGGGCTTGGGAGGTTTCCGTTTGTACATTCCATTAGGTTGTCTCCAGATTTTCAACCTTTTGTTGAGCATGTGCGGAGTATTCCCTTTGC
Source organism: Arma custos (assembly GCA_037127475.1). Classification (NCBI taxonomy): domain Eukaryota; kingdom Metazoa; phylum Arthropoda; class Insecta; order Hemiptera; family Pentatomidae; genus Arma; species Arma custos. Next base: position 94,645,395 of record CM073764.1, read on the forward strand.
ATTGGATGATCGGTTAAAAGATAAATTGAATGCAATAGAGAGTAAAGGGATAATTCAACGAGTTAAGTATCCTACAGCGGTAGTTAATCCAGTTGTTATTCTTAAGAAGAAAAATGAGGATTTACGACAATGTTTAGACATGAGGCGGCTAAATAAATCAGTAATGAGAGAGCATTAGGTGATTCCAACTGTGGATGACATAGTGCGGACTTTAGAAGGCAAAGTGGTTTTTACAGTTCTTGATTTGAAGGATGGATATTATCATGTTAAGTTGGACGAACGATCTTCTGATCTTTGCACGGTTGGCACAATTTTTGGGCGATATAAATTCAAACGACTCCCGTTCGGCATTAAATCAGCCCATTAGGTTAGAGATTTTTCAGAGGCATGTGGCAAGATTATTTGGCGATATTCCGGGGGTTAGCGTTTATTTTAATGATTTACTTATCGCAGGAGCTAGTGAAGAAGAGCATGATTCAATTTTGCAACATGTATTTGATAGACCAAGGAAGTTTAATGTTCGCTTTCGCAGCTCTAGATGCAGTTTAAACAGAAGTCCGTAAAATATCTTGGACAAATATTTTCGAAGGAAGGAACTTCTATTGATAAAATACGTTGAGGCGATTCAAGAGCTTCCTGGACCGACGTGCAAGCCTGAGGTTTTGCGCGTTCTAGGAATTGATAAGTATGTTTCGAATTTCGAGTTCGAGAATTGACTAGGAACGATAGTGATTGGATATGGACAGAGGTTGAGAGACGAAGCTTCAACATCAAAGAAATGATTGTTAGGGCTCCAATCTTAGCTTGTTATGATCATAAAAAAGACATTGAACTTCACGTTGACGCTTTAAATCATGTATTGGGAGCCTGTTTAATACAGGAAAATAGGCCAGTTGCGTTTGCTTCTCGTACACTATCGTCAGCAGAAAGGAAATATGCGATCATTGAAAAGGAATAACTGGCTATATACTTAGGAATACAAAAATTCCACCAATTTCTTTACGGGAAAAAATGATTGTTGTTTCGGATCACAAGCCATTAGTTCATCTCTGTTCTAAGGACCTGAATCGTTTGAGTCCACGGTTACAGCGGATACAGTTAAAAGTTGATCAATTATGAGCTTGAGGTGTTCTGCAGACCTGGGCGGGAAATGTTCTTTTCGGGCGCCTTGTCACGGCTGACCATAGATAGAGAACCCTCCTGTGAATTGGAATTTGTTGTGCATACTTTTATGAAATCCTTTCCAGCTTCTTCCCGGCAAAGGGAGCGATTTCTCGAGGCAATGAAGGAAGATGCAGAATCACAAACCGTTAAAAATTATGCTGAGGCAGGATGGCCGAAAAAAGTGTCTAAGGAGTTAGACCGATACCCTAGAGATGGAATAGTTATATGTGAAGGGGTGTTGATTTGGGATAATAGGATAGTCGTGTCAAAGTCGTAGACCAGAAATGTTGCAGTTGCTTCATGCCAATCATGTTGGAGTGGAGAAGTGTAGAGAGAGCTAAACAGACCATAATTTGGCCACTGATAAATCCAGAAATAGAAAATTACATTAAGAGTTGCGAACCTTACCAATAATTTGCGAGGAAACATCCTAAGGAGCCATTATCGAGTCATCCCACGCCCGAGAGTCCCTGGGAAAGACTTTCTGTGGTTATAATGACTTACAAAAGCGCTGATTATTTAATTTCAGTTGATTCATTTTCTAATTGAATTGAAGTAGCATCACTCAAGAATAAGTCACCAGAAGAGATTATACAGAAATTAAAAGTATTTTTTTCAAAATTTGGTATACCAGAAGTTGTGGTTTGCGATAATGTACCATTTGAGTCAGAACGATTGAAACAATATTAGGAAGATTACTGTTTTGAAATTTTAATGCGGAGTCCTAACCATCCCCAATCAAATTCTTTTGCTGAACGAGGAGTGGGGATAATGAAGAACCTATTCAAAAAAGTGGAGGAGAAGAGGGATATTCCTGGCCTTGGAATACAGAAATACTCCGTTAAAGCACATTAAATTATCACCATCGCAATTGCTAATGAGTCGGATCCGTAGGACGAAATTACCAACTACCAGTGATAGCTTGCGCCTTGGATGATGGAAAAACTGAATGTTCCAGAGAAGTTACAACAAAAACAGCAACTCGCAAAGTGGTACTTCGGTAGAGGAGCTCCACTATTGGAGAATTTGTATCCCAATGATAAAGTCTGGATATAATAGCCTGGTAAAGATAAAAAAACATGCTGGAATTATACGCAATAAACACAATGGAGTCCCGCGATCGCATATCGTATTGGATAAAGTACAGGACAGATAATTCAGAGAAACAGCAGACATCTTCGGAAAAGATTTGGGCCGCGATCGCATATCGTATTGGATAAAGTACAGGACAGATAATTCAGAGAAACAGCAGACATCTTCGGAAAAGATTTGGGCGTGGTTTGGAGGAGAGATCAACAACTAGATAGAGGGGAAGAGAGACCCAGACAGTTGCCCTCCAGATTTATAATCCAGGAAAATTATTTCAATGAGGGCAAGAATGAGAGATAGTCCGCTATGTAGCTGACACTTATTTGACAACCTAAAACATGTCTGAAAACCTACTTATCGTAGGTTGTCCGCGACTACAGGTCCAAGGTAAAAAAATCGATTTTTTATACATTTATAGCAAATATCTCGTTTCCTATAGGTTTTATGCTATTTGTATTTATTATAAATATTGTACAGGATTAAAGTTTCTACAACTTTTGTTTAAACATTTTTTTTATACGGTGTTTTTAATTGGGACTACAGGTTGACCTCTAATGATATTCTAAATAGTTAAACATTGCTCGCGCTCTGCCCTCTATCTCAAAAATGGTTCAAGATATAAAAAAAATGTATAAACAAAAGTTGTAGAAAATTTAATCCTCTACAATATTTATAATAAATACAAATAGCATAAAACCCATTATTGGAAACGAGATGTTTGTAATAAATGTGCAAAAAAGCGATTTTTTGACTTGGGGATAATTGTAGTCGCGGACACCCTACAATAAGCAGATTTTGCAGTGATTCATTTAGTGCAGCCTTTTTTTTTTTTTTTTTTTAGTGAAAACCACACAGTAACAAGGTTTTCTCTTTACCTTTTGTTGCTTACAACCATTGTCAAACACATTTATTTTACGTTCACCAGCAATTCTTAACATCATTCCAGCTGTGAATAATAATCATGTCTAAACAAATCTCAAAAGGTGATTTATATGGTTCCCTAAATATTTGATTCTTAAAAATAATTCTGTTTTGGCTTTCTAGTGTCTCAATTTTTCAATTTCTATTGAAAGGGTTAGTGAGATACCTCATTTAACTTTCTTAGATTTTCTTTTCACTTTGTACAAGGATCTCTGAAACTTCTGATATTCATTATGCCTCTCCAAAGAATCAAGTAAAATACTGTTTGAAAGAATGGAATATGGAGAAGACATGTATGAAATTGTGGTAAAATAGTATGATGGGTTTTACATGCCCTATGTTGAATTAAATATGTTTAATCATATTATTGTGAGTCATAAAGTAAGCTGCAGTCCTGGAAGGTAGTCTTTAAAAACAGAATACAGCAATTGGGATGTACTGTTTCTGAAATCCCAATTCGGATCTTGAACTCTTACTGAAATGTCTAAACATTTTAAACCAGAATGAGTCCCTTTAGAATAATATTACAGTAACTGAAACATATGCATTAAAATAAAATAAGAACATAGGAAATAAGAAATAGAAACAAAAATAAATCATGAGGTAAATTCTTAAACTAATAAAGTGACAAAAGAAAAAGATGAAATAATAATGTAAGTTAATAATGGATATATAGATAAATACATAATTTTATGATAAAAAAATATACATTTACAATATTTTCAAATACACAATAAAGAGAAAATCTTGCACTAAAAGTATAAGAAACAGAAATAAAAAAATTCAACAAACATTCATATCAATCTCTTAACAGATTTTTATCAAATTTGTAAATCATAATACCTATTAACAATTCTATAAGAATAAGGTGAACAGGAAGTGATTGAATGGTTTTAAAGAGAAACATGGAAGAAAGAACAAATTTCAAGACCAAGGATCTAGATTAGGAAAGATATGTTAAAAGCAGTAGTTTGATAGGAAGTTTTAAATATATCAGATAGTCGAGAATGGGTTTTACAGGAAAGGACAGAGGTTTTAGGAAGATCGTAGATGTTTTTTGAAAGGTGGGATTGGATAACTAGGTAGGAAAAGAATGCCAGGTAGTACTTACATAAGGATGGATAAAACTAGCGCAATTTTGGTAAAATTGTGGTAGAAGTATTCCAAAAAGATCCCAAAGATGAAATTTATGAAGCAATTTATAAACTGTGAGTTTGCCATGTGATTCCCTGACACCTCCTTAAACAGTACAACAATAGTCAATGTGGGGAAATAGCCTATGGGTTTCAAATAGAAATAGGTAGCAGAAGTAATTGCAAGAGAATGTGCGATTAGAGATACAACAGATATTAGTTTTTCCAGGGGAAGATTTAGTCAAAAGGGGTTTCAAAGTTTTTGAGAGATTGGAAGAATTTTATATTATTATTATTTTTAAAGATGGTTGGAAAATGAGAAATAATTTTGAGGATGTGATGAAAGCCTACTGCAGTTGCTGCCTTGTGTCTTCTCTACATTCAGCACCACTACCCCGACAAATTCAATTCAAATCATCTTGTAGTCATTATTCAATGGCTATAGATGGATAACTAAGAATAACAAATAATATTGCAAATAAATTTGAAAATTTTCAGCAAAGATATGGTATTGGGAAAGATGGATGAAAAGATCATTATCACTGGGATATTTTGGTTGAACGACCAAAGAGGAAGGATTCAAACTAGCATATGTCATTATCGAATAATAATGTGATTTATTATTAAATATATCTCAACCTCCTTGATATATACAGTGTCAAATGCTTCGGAGAAATCTAGAAGGATGAGGATTATTAGTTTTAGATGTTCTCAATGGGTGTTTGGAGATTGTGAGTTACTTTAAAAGTGAATGGATAATGGTGTGTTTTAGGATAATGATAAACTAAAAGTAAATTGGTGATGGTTGATGAGGAAACTGTTTCGAGCTTGAAAGTTGCTACGGTGTAATACTTTGTAGTAAGTTTGGAAATATCGAAATTTCGTTTCAAATGATCAACCACCAGGTTTTCCCCTAGTTTATAGAGGCGGGTTGAGCCCCAGGATGGTTTCCTGATCACACAGGGTCCATCCCTGTGTTAAAATCCAGCTTTTAACATATTATATAAATTATATACCACAGCTGGATTCGAATCCGTGATCTTTGGCATGGCATCTCAGCGCTCTAACACTGAGCTACCCTGCTCCCTTATGCTAGTGTAGAATAAAGTAATTGGTAAGGGCTACTTCATAACTGAGAATGTGGCATGGGGAATCACAGGAAAAAGGAATAAGGAATAAGATATAAAACTAAGTTTTTGCATGAAATTTGGCTGTAAGATAACTTAAAATGTAAACATAAAAATAGAAATAAAAATAAAAATATTAATGAAATTCTAAATAATAAATTCAAATGAATTTAATAATAAATTTTCAAAAAAGAATAGGAAATTATACATCATAATTAATTATAAATGATACATATATATCAAAATAAATTAACACCAAAAATAATTTTAAAATATAGTATCTTATTTGTGAAAAAATGATAAAAATATATTTAAGGAAAAAAAAGTGTAGCTTCAAGGCTTGCAGAAACTTCTAATGCAAGAGCAGAGATGGAAGAAGATATTGCCAAGATCATGCTCAACCATCAGGCTATTTTTGAGTTAAGGATACCCAGTTTATTAGAGGTTCGTTGAGCCCTAAGAGAATCTCGAGAACGCATTGGCTCAATTCACAATCAATAACAAAATAAATAATTTATCTACCTCAACTGGTCTTGAACATAAGAACTCAGACCTAAAGATCAGTAACATAGTGCCTTACATGCTGAACTACACTGCTACCTGATAAAATTATAAATAATTTATTTTTAATAAATACAATAAAAAGTTTACAACATTATGGCAACTTGAATATTTGGTTGAACTAAATACATCCAATTTGTTCAGCTCGCTAAGTTATGAGTCACTGCACTGCTCTATCCGATACTGCCTGCATGTAATTGTTCATTCGATGGATCAGACAAATTTAATTTTTATTGTTGTCTTCTACTGTATGGCTATGCAGTCAAAGTGCCTATTAGCAGGTATTATCATTTCACTAGCAAATATATGGATTACCTTATCATTCATTCCAACCTAAATGGCTATTAAAATGCCAACTGTTTAAATCTCAAATAAATGTTGCTACACTAGGACATAAGGTAGTTCCCTGATTGTTAGGCTTGATCCATTCTATGTAAACCAGACCATCCAACGCCCAGTTCTGCACCTATACTAAATATGGTACCTGAGATGGTCTATCCCAGCTTTTCTGTTATACACATTATTTTTAATTTATTTTGTTCTGTCAAATATTTTAGCTTTAAGATTATTATTTTCAACTTATAATTTCTCCACCTAACAGCTCCAGAAGGGTTTCATTCAATCTTCAATATTTTCACCTTTCCGTATAAGAGAAAGAAATATCAGAACATTTCTGAAGGGTGTCTTTATTCCTTTGAGCTATTCTATTTATACATCAGAGCTTAACCTCTCCTCTCCTTAACTTCCTACACCAGTCTAATCGTTGTGCCAGGTGCATTACAAGTTTTTTTTCTTACACAGACTGAAGGCATCATTAACAAACTGTCCCTACTACCTCAGTATGTAGCAACCAAGTAACCGATTTTCACCAAAACTCTAGCTCCAGAACTATGATATTTCACTAGTGGTTGCCTAATAAAATTATATTGTCTAAGAATCTTTTAACCAAAATTTTTGTAAATAACTATAAGGCAAGAAGAATAAGACACAAAACTGAACTCTTAACAACAGATATTCGAAAGTTTACAGTTCATACAGATATGAATAATTACTTAATTAATCTGATATATTAATTAATCTGAAGATTAATATACACCAATTCGGACATATTGATTTACATTACTTACCAAATATAGAATAATAATTCAGGTTTCATTGAACCAGTAAATAAGGTAAGAGTAATGACGGAAGGGAAACATGACGTAAGAGTTTAATATATTCTATTTAGATATTATTACAAAATGGTACATTTAAATCCTATCAGGTATATTTCAGTTACATACAAGGATATAAATTAGTTGACAAAATAGCAAAAAGCTTAAAAAGTATAACACAGATATGGAATAACATTCAATCTTTTCAAAGGTTGCTGTAATACCAACGCAGCGATCTTAATCTTTCAGATCAATACTAAAAATAAAATTAAATAAATAGGTATAACCTCTCGCAATAAATAAAAATAATTACACCAAACAGTCGAAAGGTACAAAAGGTTAAAGACCTCCTTAGAAGTCTTTTCAACATTTATTTACAAAAAACAGAAAAAAAAAATGTATATACATTTTAATGCTATCAAGATTTCTAAATTATTATATACATTTAATATCTTATAAAATTATACAGGTTCGCTCCATCAAAAATAATAAGAATAGGAACAAATTAACAACAAATGTACAATACATACATAAAATGCTCTCAAAACAAAGAATGGTAGTAAGAGAGCACAGATGAAAATAATTGTCCTTTGAAATCATCTAAAAATTGTGACTACATATATAGTTTAAAAAATATAATTGTTCACGAATGACATCAATGGAAGTACCATAATTAGCTTCCACAAGATTAAATTGGTCTATTCCCAGTAGGTAGCAAACCTAAAACAAGATAATTGATTTAAAACACAACTTTTACAATAAAAAACCCCCTGAGTATAGGACATATCGCAAGTCTGCTGATCACAGCTGACACTAGTTGATTAAACTCGCTAAACGGTGTTACAATCTAGTAAGATATATTGTTCACAAAGAGATGTATAATTTCAAGCTATAAGAAAACATTCAAAATCAGCTAATTTTAACCTAGAGAAATCTATAAAAACAAAAGGTAAGTATTTTATATGGGTATTAAAAATGACCTACACTCAAAGGGCTATGGGAAATAGAATTTGAGGTATAAAACAAACATTAGAAGAATATAAATGGATAGTAACATAAATAAGAACAATTTTACAAGGTACAATTATTATAGTTGACAGATAAAAATATAGAAAATCATATTACTTCAAAATACCTAACAGCCATTAAAATAATAAACATTTTAGGCCTGGGGAATGGAAGGTAGCACAATTGACAAAATAAAAATCATGATAAAGGTTTAGTTGTTTTAATCTCTATATCATCATCATCAGTAAACACTTAATGATATTATAGGTTGTCATGTTGTATCTTATAAGTGAAAGTGAGACTGAAAATTGGATGGCCTTTTTGCTCATAAATCCTACACTGCACATTGAATAATTATGGGCACACCATGGGCATAATTATCAGTTAAATGAGATTGAAGACCACAGCCAAATAAAGGCCATTTTTTTAAAAACTAAGACAAATGAGACTAATATAATACTTTGATGAATAAATTGACACACTAGGAGAAAAAAATATCAAATTAGGCGTTCATTGAGTACCAAATTTTTAAGTGATACCAAAGTTCAAATTAATAAAGTAGCAGTCTTCAGATTTTCAGTATCGGCACATTAGTGCAGTTGAGATATCATTATAATTTGGATTGAAAATGGAAAAGTAAGTTTTATATTCATTTATTTTTTATGTATTGCCCCTCTTGTAAAAAATCCTAGTTTTCCAAGATCTAAACAAAACTTCAATAGCTCATTTAATAATACTAATGACATGTTATAACCTCATATGCGCTGGAAGAGAGTTGCTAAGTCAAATGTAAAACATTTTCAATAATTATGCAGTTACTACAAATCTGACATATGACTTCATTATATCCTAAAGTTTTTGATTAAATGCATCAATCATAGGGACAAATTTTTAGAAAGTTTGTTTGTCGATCATTTTAGAGTTTAACACATGTTAATGCAAATGCGGGAAAACTAGGATAAAAATACGAGACTTTAACTAAAAGGATTAATATAACAAACTCTTTGTCATGCATCATTTCCACATTGAGTTACCTAACAAAAGACCTATTTATAATAAAGAAAGAAACAAAACCTCCCTGATAAACCTTGGAATTCAGAATAGTAAGTTGTTTGAAATAAAATATTTTGACATTAATTAAGGCGTTTACATTGAAAAGGATGTAAAAGCCAAAATTGCTTACAATTTTTTTCCCCACTGAAATGATTCTATGTTCCAAAGCCAATAGCATTGAAAAGGACGTAAGTTCATATCACCTCTCGTTTAGTTTTGAGAAAAAAGAAATACTGAAATAAAGAAAGCAAAAGAATGACTGATAATTCTGTTTCAGTGAAAACAAAATTTTCGGCAATTTTGGCACTTACCCCCTTTCAATGTCAGCGTCTCAATTGTAAATTTTTTTTTATAAATTAATACCAAAAAGTCAATAAATTTATAAACTCGGCAAGATTTCAGATATTTAATTAGGCACAATTAACTATTATTTTAGGTGGATAAAAAAAAAGAGACCGGTTTTGCAAATTCAAGATTTTAAAGGACTATAAATATTTTAATCCTATTTAATACTTACCAATACATAATAATATCTTTAGAGTATTCTCTAATCTTGTTTAATCCCATTCGACTTCTTAAAAAAAGAAGCCTCAGTTTAGTTATTTGTTTCAAAGAAGAAACATGATAGTGTCCTACAAAATTCTCGCACTTTTAAGGCCCTACTGGAAAAGATAAATTCACAGTAGCTGAAGCAAATCTTGAAATTGTTATAATATGAAGGAGAAGGTGACCAGCACACTGTGCGACATTGGTTTGAACAATTTAGTAGAGGAGATACGACGTTGGAAAAGAAAAAGGACCATTAAAGGATATTGATGAGGTTCTGCAGGAAGCTGTTGAGTCAAATCCATCCACAAATACTCGCAAACTTTCCAGAGAGTGTGGTGTCGAAAGATATATATATACGCTCCCCTTGAGAAGGTGAAAAAGTGCTATAGACTCCTCATCAATCAGCTGAGAGGAGACATTTGTGAAAATTTATTGAAAAACCCTTCTGATATGATTTTTTTTTCCACTCACCATTTAGTCCAGACCTCGCACCATCAGACTACTACTTGTTTCAATGCATGGCCCATTTTATTCAAGGTAAAAAAACTTGATCATTTTGCGGAAGCTGAAATTGTGGTCCAAGAATTCTTTGAAAGCCATGACAAGGAATGGTATCAGCAACAGAATAGGCTAGCGACTGTAGATAACAATGGACTATAGTTTGAGTATTATGTATTGTATATTAAAGAACTAATAATACAATTATTTGGTTGAAAACGGCCATTTTTTTTAAACACCCCATTATTATCTGACAAATGATATTAAATGGCAAAACTAGAAGAGTATAACTACAATGAAATTTCATTTGAATTTCACATCTAATCAATTAAATAATAGGTTAAAAAAGTGCACCGTTCCAACCCATGAAGGATGTGTCTTGGGTTCAATTCTAGGGAGAGATTGCACTCAACCATAAGGTTTTCTCTCAAGCAACGGTAAGCACTTTACAGAAAATTAGTGAGCCCCAGGAGGGTCAGCAAATGAAAGAAAAGTGTAAAACATAAAAATTGAAATTGCTGGGAAATCAGATTTGAATTTTGGCTTTACATTTTTTAATGCCTCCTCATTAAAGCTGAACATTCCTAATTAACAAAAATACCTTCACCAATATTTTCTAAATTATTACTTCAGCTACACTGTATCAGCTGACTTAATTTTTGCTATTATTGAGGGATATTGCATTGCTCCTCCCACCAAACATTTTAAGATGATGCTTTATAAAAAAAAAAAATCTCATCATAATTATTCACAATCTTAACTTAATTCAAACAGGAGATTTAATATAAACACGGAAAACATTTTTTTTTAACCAAGTGATTTTGAAAGTTTGAGTTAAAATCAATCTGATCATTGTTCATATAATTATGTTTACTATGTAACACTCCTGAGAACAGCCTAAGGTAGGGCTTAGCATCCTTAACAATGTTGCTCCATCACTCTCAGAAATTTTGTCTTTACCCAAGTCAAAATGCTGTCAATTCCTTTGCGACATTATGCATTTAATGCCCAACTGGTCATCCGACTTTCCTTTTACCAATTAAAGAGCTATACAAAAGCTTGCTTGGTCAGGCATTCTTATTCCTATTCCTGAAATGTCTTAATCAAACAGACTACCAGGACATCCCAGTACATTAATCAAGAGCTGAGGAAGTAATAATGTAAGAAATGATTGGGGAAGAAATATAGTTTGTTTAACAATGAGGTATTCAAAAGTATTTAGGCTAAACCTTAATTATTTTCCTAATTGAATTTCACTTCTAATCTACAGCCAAGAATATGAATTCTTATTCTTACTTTTCAAATAGCATAGGCAACATACATTCGATTATTGATATTTTTGTTGTGTTGGTACACGAATATATGTTTAAAGCTACAAGTTTATTGCATATTTAGTTTCGTTTTTGACAGATGGAAACAAAAAACCTGTTTTAGTGTGATCGGTGAATTTTTATTACAATAAGAAATAAAGCAAAGAATTTTCATCAAATTTTATAAAAGAAATGTAATCTAATGCTTTAATTTTTTTGAAATATAGACATTTGCATACAGTTAGTCTGCTTAGGTTAAAAAAATATTAACAAGTGGTACAAGCTTTTCGTAGTTAGATGAATGATACCAATGATGAATCTCGCTCTGGACACCCAAGCATATCAACAACAGATGATAACATTGAAGCTGTGAAGAAAATGGTCGAATCACAATAAGAGAAGTTGTTGAGGATATTGGTCGGCTCATATTATGCAAAGTTTGTTCCAAATATTTAATTTTTTATTAAGTGAATAAGATATTATGGAGGTGGTGGTTTCAACCCCCAGTATGTGGACCGCAGACACTGGCCCTCCACATGAATCAGGGGAAGTAGGTTTGATAAACCCACTCTCCCTAAAACTCAATTATTATTTATAAGGAATATAATACAAAAATTAGCCAGACTAAACAACACAGGAAACATCAAACAGACTAAACACTTGCCTCTCGAAATATTTCATCATTTTATAGACCTGGCACACTTTATGTGCTTCTCAACACTCTTAGCAACTACTCCACAGACATAGCTGCCGTCCAAGAAATCAGTTGGACAGGACAGATCACGGAATATATACCGTCTATTACAACTGTTATAACCCCTCCATACTTTTGGCACAGATTTATTGTTGAGAAGAAGATTTCACAACTTACAATAGGATTTAAACCAATTAACCATAGGCTCTGATCACTAGGGATAGAAGGAAAGTTCCAAAACTAAAGCTTATTGACTGTGGATTGTCCAACTGAGGTATTAGAACATGATCTTGAGGATGAATCAAATAGAAAGGAGCTACAATAAATATCCTCGTCACGATGTAATGATTGTGGTGGGCGATTTGAAGTTGGCAGGGGAAAGATAAATCAAACTACTATTGGCCAACTTAATCTGTATGAAGTATGTATTCAGAATAGAAAACGACTTGTGGAGTTTGCATCATTAAAGAATCTAATAGTTGGGGGTTCATGTTTTCCTCATATGTCAATGCAGTTAGATACATGGACAAAGTCATGCACTTAGGTTTCATGAACAAGTAACAAAATTCCTGCATTAAAAGATTCCTTGCAGAAACAGCAGCTGAGGTGGTTTGGACATATTTGCCGAATGAGTCACCATCGAGACCTAAGGAAGACCATGAACTTCGTATAGAGAATATGTTCACAAGTTGGGGAGAGGAAAACGGTAAAACCCTGGAGCAGACGATGATGTTGGCACAGTTGACCGACAGGGCTGGCACAGTTGGGTAGAGGCTTTTCCACACTGAAAGATATACGGAGGAAGGGAAAGAAGAAGAAGAAGTAACTAGATCCCAGATAGACCATATCCTCATGAGAAAAAGACAAAGATCTGTACTAAATGTTGGAGCAAATACCGATTCAGACCACTATTTAATGATTATAAAAATAATAAGTACAATTTCTAACACTAAAATGCAGTATGGGTGTGGAACAACTAGATTTGACATTGGAATTCACATACCTAGGCACAATGATTTGCAGAAATGGGAAAGTGGAACAAGGAATTTCAAATAGAACTAGAAAAACAAATAATGTAAACTACCAAATCTGCAATTTTCAAAAAGGGAAATAGGAAAGGACGTAAAACTCTGCATATCCAAAAGTGGATATTTGCCAGTTCTCTTATATAGAACGGCGATCTGGGGGGATCTGGGGCGATCCGGGATAAAGGCTGGAGCTGTAAAACAGCTGCTAAAATTAAATTCCTCCAGCACATACCTTACCACGTACGTAAGACAAAATAGATAGGATCTGGAACAAGACCATTAGTGAGGAGCTACACATTGTCTCTCTGAGAGAAACTCCGGAGAAGTGCCAGCTCAAATGGTTTGTGCATGCCCACAAAAGACAGAGATTCAAGAAAGTTAATGGAAGCCAAACCAATGGGCAGGCAGTAGACCTAGAGAGAGACCAAGGCAGATCTACTGCAATTGTATAACAAGTTGGGACAGGCAAGAGAGAAGAGCATACAGGATCTGAGGATTGTTAAGAGACAGATGGAGTTGATCCTAAGCCTGGTTGATGCAGTATGTTAACACTGAAAGGCATAAAGAAAAAGATAAAGAAGAATATTTAGACCAATATGTATTAAACGAGCCTAGTGAGGAAGAACAAACGATGAGTTAAAGAACCTTTACAATGATTTAAAGATTGTGCAGGTCATCTTAACTACAATTTCGTTAGCCACGCACAGGATACTTCAATAAATTGTTGTTTTTTTTGTGGAAGCAAAATCTTTTTTGAATGTAGGCTGCCCTTTGAGATGGCATTAGGTGTCCCATCAGCAGTTGGCCATGATTTTCCGTGCCCTACAATGTCTTAGATGAGATTCACTTTTCGTCACCTATCACTATCCATTTGAGAAATGGATTCTTTCCATGCCAGTTGGGAAGAGAGTTGCAGATAGATATTCGGTAGGTCAGGCTTGCCTCAATCAGTTGGTGCGGCAACCTAACATGGAGACAGGACACGTAGCCAAGCTATTTTATGTGCCTATATATAACATAGATATTTTTTACAGACCACTTTATGGTTGTAATATCTAATTATTATATAATAGGTAGCACTGGTGGTTAGTGTCGGGGCGAGTCACAGGTTGAAGGTAGCGGTTGATGACCTTGACTTCGTTGAGCGTCGCAGGCCATGGAAGGACGATCCACGACCACTGCCAGTTATCGCCAGGTTTGTCCAGCAGTCTTTGCGTGACGACCTCGTTCAGTGTCGGAATTTTACCTTCCCTTATCAGGGACTTATCAACCCGGGATATTGGCTAGCAGGAGAATGATTTCCACCGGATTTACCTGGGGGAAGAAATGACTCCTGCCAACAGACATCTATACTAGTTGGCCCGACAGAAGAGAGCGGCCGGGAAGCTGAAGTACATCTGGTTCGCCGGTGGCAGAGTGCGGTGCCGGAAAGATGATGGCCATCCAGTTATCTACATTGACCAACCTGCGGACCTAGATGTGTTCAGCTGACTTTATGGCATCATTTTGGTATCTGATGGATTTTCAATGGAACTTTCTTTGTTCCTCACTATCTTATTTAGATCTTTTATGTTTATATATTTCTGTTCTTATTTTTCTTTAGATGTAACTATATTTTTTACTTTAATTTCTCTCTGCTATTTATCTCAATCGTATAACGTTATGGCTTATATTTTAATTTTCACCATAATTCACCCAGTAATTTATTCTTTTTGCACAGCATCTTTCCATCCGAGATTGATATTTCTTGTCTACCACCCCCCGATGTCTAGGCTCCTGATTTCCTGTCACGTTAATTCCCAATCCTTACCGGCCCATTTCAATGAATTCCAGCAATACTTTACCAACAACTTTTACCATACTATAGCAGTCTCTGAAACATGGCTCAAACCACATATTCCTTCCTCATCCATCATCCTACCAATATGTTTCTCCGACATGACCGGGTTAACCGGACTGATGGAGGCGTAGGTCTGTATGTCCTTACTACTGTAATCAAAAAGGAAGGTGAATTTGTTTATAAGATGTAAATTCCTTATTTATCCTTCCAAATCAATTTCATCCCCTTCAAAGTAATCCCCGTCTGATAAAACACACTTTTTCCAGTCCTCGAAACAATCGGAATAGTCTTTTTTCGGTATAGCCTTCAAGACCTTCTTCATTTTGTTTTTTATCTTCTCTATCATGTCAAAACGGCGTCCCCGCATTAGCCTTTTGAGTTTGCTGAATAGTCAGAAGTCGCATGGAGTCAAATCAGGCGGAATGATATGAATTGAGTTTTTGGCAAAAAAGTCAGGAAGAACCAATGCAGTGTGAACCGGATGCACTATCGCGATGAAGGAACCAAGCGTTGTTTGCCTATAATTCCGGCTGTTTCAGACGAACAGCTTCATGCAAACGACACATAATGCTCAAATAATATTCTAATTGTCAATTTGATTTTCAAGCACCAAATCTTTGATTTTTTTGGATGTGGCCCTTGTCGGTAGACGTTGATGGCCATCCAGAGCGCGGTTCGTCTTCAACACGTTCTCGGTCCACTTTGAACTCGTTGTACCACTTATAAACGTTTTTTTGTGCCATAGTTTGATCACTAAAGGCCTTCTACAACCTTTTCAACGTACCCACACAAGAATATTCGTTCCGCAAACAAAATCTGACGTAAGTTCTTTGCTCAACAAAATCACCCATTATAAAAATTGAAAAATTCACTTTTGGTTGTTTAAAAAAACACGTGTAACTTGGAGATAACCAAACTTTTGACAAACAGACGCTTTGCAAATGTTATAGACAGTCCTACCAACCTAGGAAAAAAAAATTTACCTGCCTTCCTAATGTCCGGGGAGTTTTAAATGACAATTTTACAATACTTTTTGATCATAGTAGTACCACCTTAATTAAAACCCCGAACCCTGGAATCCTCACTCCTGTCTGATGTCCCTCATATTGAATCCCTTTTCCACGAAATATCATGTAATGGACTCCCGCTCCTATACATTGTGGAATATCGTCCTCCTCTAGTGTCGTTTGATTCTACCTTTGAATCTATCCTTTACATTACATTCCTTTCTATGATCATATTATTTCTGGCAATTTAAATACCAACCTCCTTGCCAAATCCAATGACACTCTATACCTAGAAAATCTCTTCCACTCACTAAACCTCTCTATTTTTCTATTTTCTCCTACCCATCATACTCAAAGATCAGACACAGGATTAGATCTATTCGTCATCGATTCTCCTCAGAAACTACTCTCCTCTTTCCAATTGCCCGTCCCGTTTCTCTCCTCTCACGACCTAATCCAAATTTCTAATAATATCCATACTCCGAAGTTACTATTTAAAACCTTAACCTTCCGCAACCTAGATGTTATCAGTCGTGAAAGCATGCTGCCTTCCCTTGAATCCCTAAACTGGAGTGAAGTCTATTCTTGTCCTTCTATTGACTCCATGGTCGATACGCTCACCTCCTATCTTAGTATCCTGGACACCCATGCTCCGCTTGATGTGTCAAAACATAAAAGAACTGCAAAGGAAGTGCAACGCAGCCGGGAGACGCTATAGACGGACAAGAATGACTGATGATTATCAAATGCTCAGGACTTCCAGCAACTTAACACATCTACAATATGGCAGGCAAAATCCAAATACTTTCATGAAGCTCTTTCCTCCGTGCCCGATCCTAAATCCAAATGGCAAATCCTTCAAAAACTCTACCTATATCAATCCCCTTCTCCTGTAGTCTTTCCGGTTTCAGCTGATGAACTGAACCTATATTTTTTGTCCTCCTCCTCAAACAACTCACAATCTACTTCTCCCAATTTCTCAATACTACCATCTTTCAACTACAACAATTTTTAATTCTTTGACATATCACCCACTGTCCTCATCTCCTTCCTAATAGGTTCTGACGGAATTCCCGTCAAATTGTTAAAAGTATGCCTTCCTGAAATCCTGCCCGCTCTTCTCTACATTTACAATTTTTCTCTACAAAATGCAGTTTTCCCTTCCTCCTGGAAAAAAGCAATAGTCCATCCTATTAACAAATCATCTAATCCCTCAAACCCAAATAACT
Source organism: Arma custos (assembly GCA_037127475.1). Classification (NCBI taxonomy): domain Eukaryota; kingdom Metazoa; phylum Arthropoda; class Insecta; order Hemiptera; family Pentatomidae; genus Arma; species Arma custos. The sequence continues at coordinate 94,662,760 of CM073764.1, forward strand.
TCTGTCCTATCTCTATTCTCTCTAACCTTTCCAAACCTCTTGAAAGAATAGTTCAATCCCAAATTTTCTGGAACAGTCCAAACTCCTTGATCCACTTCCATCAGGGTTCCGTCCTGGCCTCTCCACACAATCTGCCACACAGTTCTTTCTTCTCGACTTTTCAAAAGCTTTCGACTCGCTTAACCATTCCATCATTTTTTCTAAATTAAGATCTCTTTCCTTTTCCAACAGTTCCATACTCTGGTTCCAAGCTTTCCTCTCGGTTAGGACTCAAGCGGTCTCCGTCCCAAATCGACCCTTTTCCTCTTTCCTACCGCTGAACAAAGGAGTGGCTCAGGGTTCTAGTATTTCCCCAATCCTTTTTAACTGTTGCATTAATGACCTTCCTAAATCAATCTACCACTGTTCCCACCATCTATACGCCGACGACTCCCAGATTTATTTCTCCTTTCCTCCCTCTGAGATAATAGCTGCATTTGCTAATATCCAAGTTGAACCTGGATAGGATCAGTGCTGCAGATCTGGGCTGATCTGAATAGACTGATGTTAAATGGAGCTAAAACTCAGGCCATTCTAATTGGTTCCAACACCCTCCTTAATTCCATCAACTTTCTTCCCCCAGCTAATCTTAAATGATCACCCTATTACTTTCAGTTCCTCTGTTAAAAATCTCGGTATCATTTTCGACCAAACCCTTACCTGGAAACCCCACATTGCCCAAATTTCCCGTCGTTCAATAAGCTCCATTAAGTTATTCCATCGTTCCGGCATCTTTTAACACTACCTATCTGTAAGCTCCTCATCACTTCTTTCATCTTTCCACACTTTGACTACGGCTGTGTGGCTTATGGTGGGCTCTCGAACAAACTTGATGAAAGACTGAGACGAATTATGAACAGCATTCTTCGGTTTGTCTTCGACGCCCCGAGGAAGTCTCATGTGTCCCACCTCTATGATGAATTAAAGTGGCATCTCCCTTCTATCCGTATTCCTAGGTTCTTCTATACCAAGCCATCAAGTCACAACATCCATCTTACATCTATAATCTCCTACAGTTCAAATCCTCTATCCAATCCCAGGGCACAAGATCCCGCCTTTATTCCCGTTCCCACAGGACCAAAACTTTTGAGCGGTCCTTCTTAGCTCGGTCTACCTCTCTTTGGAACTCATTGCCACCTGATATATGTCATGCATCTTCTTTGTCCACATTAAAATCCAAACTATTCTTACATCTCCTTAATTCCCAAACAGATGCTCTCGATTCAATAAAATAAATAAGCTATATTCAACACAATAGATTGAGTAAATAATGTAAATAATCCACACTCATTAGGATACTATTATTCATATGACTAATGTTCTTATCTACTTTGGTATTTTTCCATTAGCCAATTTCAGTTTATTGTAAATACATGTTATATATATATATATATATATATATATATATATATATATATATTTTCTAATGTGTAAATAATTACTATTGTTCATATTATTAGATGTTCTTATCTACTTTTTTATTTTTCCATTAGCCAATCTCTGTTTATTGTAATTTTTTAAATAATATTTTTTTCCTCAGCGAGAACATACGTTTTAGTTCATATTTAATTGTAGTTTTCCAATAATGTAGCCGTTTGGCCAGAAATATTTCTATTAATTTCTGTACAATATTGTTTATCTTAAGGGACCTGGTCCCAGAATAAAATTATTTTTCTATTCTATTTCTTTATATTTAAAGAAATACTAGATATATGCACCAAATATAGGTCCTTTTCTCGAAACATAAATTCGATTAGTTATGATTCTTAATAATCCCTATTGGTTCTTCTTTCTTATTTGCCAATTGGCAGTTCCTCACACTCTTTTAATATTTTGAGTATGCATGTTGTTTTCTGGGTTAACAAAACTGTATGAGTGTTTAACAATATAATTAATTAATGTGCAAAATGTTTCATAAATTTTAGAAATGAAAAACAACAAACAGAAATACTAACAAACATAAAAAAAGGTAGAAGACTCTTATGTTACCAGTGATGGCAACCATATTAGAGTAAGATACAAAGAAAGAACAAGGCCTTAAAGTTATTGAATACTGAGTGCTACATAGAATAGTTGACCCAATGATCGATCAAGAAAATTATGATTTAGATAGCAATAAAAGTACTGATCAAAAACCAGGAAATGTAATTGTAAACGATATCTTCAAAACATCTAAAGAAAATGGGTAAAGCTGCTGGGTTTGCTTCCATGGGGTTGATCGAAATATATAAGGGACAATTGCCTTAAAAGTACGGAGTTTAATCTGTAAAGGTGGAATGATTTATAGGCATTACAAAGAATATGGGGCCTGATATTGCTATTGTCATTATAATGAACTAACACGATTATTTAAATAAAAATTAGTATTATATTTTATGAGTATTAAAAAAATTAATAGAATTCACATTTTGTGATCCAAGCAAATGGTCTGTGATAGGTTTATCTAAACTTACTTGACATGTTTTCTCATCACTTTTGAATGATGGTTTTACAAATTTAAAGAGGAATTAAAAAAAAAAAAAAAATCCATTTGGGAAAACTATTGATTTTTTGGCATTTTATAAGGTAGACCTTTTGAGGACAAAAACTTTTTGAAGTAACTATTTTTTACTTTTCTCAATTTATGGGTAAGGTTAACTTTCAATCTTAACCGTTGGATATAAATTAAGTGATTAAACAAATTGAGGGGGAATAAACAAGGATACGCAGGGGACTATCAGAGTTATCACTTTCACACTTTACCTTACATTTTGCTTCTAATATTTTTATTTTATATTACTTTAGTTTAGTTTTTTTGATAGGTGAAACAATTGTCAAAGTGTAGCATCTGATCACTTGTCTTGAATGAGTGGTCAGAAAAATATTATAAAGAATTCTGGAATAAACACAAGAAAAAGAAAGACTCAAGACCCTAAGGCTGAAGGAATAGAGCAGAATGAAGTTTCCTCAACATCATGACTATGTCATAATAAATATAACTTTAAAAAGGCTAAATATGACATACAAATTTTATATCATGTCGAGATCAAATGAATTTTCAATAGTTATTCATGATATTCGAGTCATAAAAAATTCTGAAAATCTAAATTATCAATACCTGTAATATGAACACACATGGGAGAGATAAAATATACTTATACCTGGAAAATATATTTATGTATCAAAATCAATTATTCCATATCTATAATATATCATTACATATTTATTATGCAGTCCGTTTTACTGAGACAAGTAAATAATTCCAAACAGCCTTTAATTCCTCAGCAATCTATTTTTTGACCTGAGTTTTTTCAAAGACTCAATAACTTAAATTAAATAAAATAATAAATACTTGTTACTTTGAAAAAAAAGTACTTACAATATTTTAAAAATGTTCATAGACAAAATATAATTAGGATGAACTTTTATAACACTTAGCAAACAATTAATATTTGTTTTGTAATATCTATTAGCATTTTAGGATTATCAATCAATGAATTTAAACATAAAAAGAAATACAAAGTAATTGTCATTTATATCCTGAATAAGAAATTTAAAAGAAATAACTCAAAAGTTATTTAATAACTAGTAACTTTATTTTATATTAATGCTTCTTTCCATTTATAAAAATTATTTTTGCAAAACAAAAACTTGTATCACAGCAAACAAATTGAATAGAGATCTTTGAATTTACACATACTAAAAGTAATAAATGCTAAAAAGTAGCCTTATTTAAAGTCCTTACCTGGTATCTAGGAGCTAATTTTTCATTTATATCTAAATAAATGTTTAGTCTGTTACTTTCCCATACATTATTATTACCCTTTGTTTAAGGCAAAGATTTCTAATAATAAGCTGTAGTTATATCTACTTTAAAATTGTATATATTAAAAAAAAAAATGGTATTATCCAAATTGACAATAAAAAATCATGCAACTCTCCTTTTTCTTTGACTTTTTCATTATTTTCTTTACTATTAGTCTGAGATAAAATATTTCTAATAAAAAATTATAGATCTCACCTTCAATCCTCGAAAACAAGAGCAATTTAAAAATATTGAGGAGATAACCATATAAAAAAGTTACGATAGTTATTTCAATGCTTAATATTTTTTGTTCCACTTATTCAATATTGTTTGATCAGTTCAAAACCATGGATAACATATTTTTAGAATCTTTTTTTTTGCAATAGATAAATTTAAATTGTTAAATGAAAATAAGATTAAAAAAATTAGATGCAAAAAACACTAATAGGAACATTCTAGAAGGAAATTTAATACTCTAATATATATATATTTATATACAGTAAAATCTCTATTAACGGACACCCCTAAATAGCGGTCACTCCCCATTACCGGACGATTTTTTTTGCACCAACATTTTAATAAAAGGTTTAAGGTATTTGAACCTCTATTTAAGGAAACCTCTCATAAACGGTCTCGGACAGGCTGTGTTGGTTATAAATCGATTAAAAAACCCTCTAAAAGATGGACATTATGACTTTATCCCTAAACAATTATCCATAAGCAATTAGTTGTTTCCGGTCTAAGAAAACAGGAACAGCTGTGTTTACTTTTGAGTAAAGGTTTTCCACATAAATACTTTTTTTTTTTATTCTCGAACTTGCTTTATTAAAATTTAGTTCTGTTCTAACCCTCGTGGCAGGAGACTGAAAATGTCTTACTCACATAAGAAACTCACTTTAGAACAAAAAATAAATGTAATTGACATTTATGACCGTGAAAAGTTAAGTGTACGTGCGCTAGCGGAAAGACTCAATATCGGTAGGACACAAGTTTCGGGAACACTTAAAAACCGTGCAGTTTTTTTTTTATTTTATTCTACTTACCTTTTAAACACATGGGAAATTGAATAAGAGAGAATTAATTTGTACAAATACATATTTATGAAAAAATAAAACCCCCCTTTAAAGGACACCTTTAAATAACGGACAAAAATATTTGCACCAGGGCTATATATATATATATATATATATATATATATATATATATATATATATAAAATAAAATGTATTAAGCTTAAACTAACCAATAAACACGATACTACCTCTCTTTCACTTTAACTATATATATATATATATATATATATATATATATATATATATATATATATATATATATATATATATATATATATATATATAAAATAAAATGTATTAAGCTTAAACTAACCAATAAACACGATACTACCTCTCTTTCACTTTAACTATGCTCCAGTATATTTACGTCTTAACAAATGCAAACAAATCACTGAAAAGCCATTTCCACCTAGACCCCCCTAAAAAAAGCATTCTCTGGACAAGTAGTAAAATTTCATCAGATTATAGCATAGTTAAATAAACAATTGTTGCCACTTAATGTATCTATGTGTTTTATTCAATGTGCATCAAATAACATTTATACACATTTACACTCAAAAGTTATAGGTTGGAATAACTGCACATGGAAGGGTAGGTGAGCATGCCATGGGACGTTTTAAAAAATATACTGAAGAAAACGAAACAAATTTTTATTTCATCATGGGAGTTTTAAATTTGAACTGAGAATAGTACTTTAGCATTTTGATACAATTGAATTATAGCGATATTTAATTATACTCTTAGAATGACCATTATAAAACAAGTTAATTTCCTAAATTTCCTTTTAATAAAACTAAATAATTCTAAAGAAATACTAAATCTGTAGTTATATTGCATCAAGAATTTGTAAGGAAAAATGATCATGTGAGATGATTTGGTTTTCTTGAAATTGATCAAACGTGAACAAACAGATGCAACATATTCATATAACTTTTGAAAATCAAGTTATAATTAACTAGGTATTTATTGTTGAACGGTCATTTATACAAATCTGATATTAAACTAACGACTTTTAAGATAAAGAGGACATGGTACAAATAATTTTGTGATTTCTGAAATTACATGAAACCTTAATGATTTCCATCAAAACGTTAATTTTTATGATTTAAATTGTTTCCTTTTTAACAAAAACAATCTTCAAAATTTCAATGTTAAAGTGAACAAAATTACTATTATCTGCTTCATCACTAACCATATTTTAAAGCCGACTTTTATATTTAATTTTTCCATTTATCTACTGTTTCAGATATAAGGGACCTTCTGAGGAATTCACATGAACAAATTTTCTCACAAATGCTGTTGCAATTTAATTTATCTAAAGGAGTGTACGTAAAAATTATAGTTAAAAAATAAGGAAAAGAGTTAAAAAGGAAAAAGAAAAGAAGATTAAGGAAATGATTTTTAAATATATATATATATATTTATATATAATAAAGGGGAGGAACTAAAATTAAAAAAAACATTAACAAAATAAGGAAATGAGTTTAAAATATCGAGATACTTACCTGCCTACTGATGGTATTAAAAAGAAATTTTTAAAGAAAAAACTTTTGTCTGTAATGGTCATACAAAAGATATAATTAAATTCCATTTAGGCAAATACACCTTTCCCTCTTGTGCATTTCCACATATGCCTACCTCAGCTATATAAAAACATATGCTCTTGTTATAAACCTAATATAATCATAAAATTTTAGTTTTCTGCCAGCTGTGACAAAAAATGTTTTTTTTTGTTCTAAATAAGCGGATATCTAGCTAGGACTTTTATAGGTTGGAGGAAAAACTTGGTAGAGGATAGTCATATCATCTCCTAGTTCTAGTATAATGGTAATGAAACAACATTTATAAATAGTATAAAAATTATATTACATTTTTTTATTCCTGATAATGGTAGCTTTAAATCAAAATTGAATGTAGAGGCAATTCAATACGTCTATAGTCCTTTTGATTTAATGTTAAATGGTCAGATCGAAAACTGCTCTCGAAAAAACAAAATTTTTCTAACTTTTTCAAAAACTAAGATGAAGTACTACATATGACAAATAGTCAGTCAATTAGGAATAAAGATACAATTAAATAGATAAGACTAACAATTTGATGATCTATAATATGCTAAATGTGAGAAAAATAATTTTATTAGTAGTTTCATTATGCGCATCATTATGGGAAATTTGCAGCTTAGCATAATGACACTCCAGATGTAGTGCCTTAAAACAGTAAGAATAATACTGAACTTTATTCTGAGACATTAAGTTCCTTTAAAATAATAAAAAAAAATACATAAATACCAGGGAAAATAACCACCCAAAAGACTAAATAATTAAAACTAATGGGTACATACACGCTCTATCGGTGTTATCTTCTTTTCCAAATAGTACGATAGTACTTTGACTTAGTTTTTGAGAGTTAGATAAAATTGCCGTTTTATGAAATTAGCTTCCAACTACTTCATCAAATTATTTTATTATATTATGATATTTAATTAATCAGAGCTAGAAGTTATTTTAAGCGTTACGACATAAAATTTTCAATTGAATCTATCATTTTAGGAATTATAGGGTAAAAGAGCCCTAAAATTAAAAGCTTATACATGCAAAAGGACCTTTTGCATCACAGAGCCATGTTTTCCTCTCTAACTGAATGGCCTAATTGTAACTAACACTGAAAAAAGTTGCATACAATATGAACTTAAATTAAATAAACAAAGCTAAAATGGCTTCACCCAGGTTATGATTCTTCCAATGACTTCTTTATGTTCACTTAAGCATGTACCAGATGATGGAATTAAGAGCCAAAACATTAGGTAAAATGAATACAGTGTATGAAGCTATTATAGTCTTGCTTAATTAATTCCATGAAATAATGGAATGCGAATATACTGATATGATTCCATCAAACAATGGGGATTTGAACCCCTGTATGATAGGAATGACTATATAATTCAGCCAGTATCCGACATATTTAAAACATAACTTAAGTTTATCAACAAGAGCATATATAAAACTATCTGTTCACATGCTCATACACAAGCGTACCCGTGCACAGTCATCATACACCCATATATATTCTATCATTAGAAAATAAGAAAACTTAAATTCTCACTAAGTAGCTTTGTTAACGTTTCTGCCCACGTTTTTTTGCAACAATTTGACACTAAAAAGTTGTTAGCCTAAGCACTAGTTTACATTATTTATCCACTGAAAGAAATAACAAATTTGGATTTTTATTGAAGTAATTCGATGGAGATTTTAAAAGAGCAAGTTATTGCTCTCCCTCATTCCTATTAGTTCTAGGTGAAGGTTGGTGATAAGTCATAAAATATATGCATGTAGTTGTTTGTGGTTCAGTATAAAAATAAGCTATATTTTGAGATTTTTATTATTCTACAATTCATGTTTTAACAGCGAAAAACAGGCTTTAGTAAACTTACAAGTAAATAATAATGGAATCTTGGCTGCAAAGTTATTATAGGCCTCTTTTTTCATTGTTAGTGCATAAATATGAAAGCAATAATATCTTGAAATGCTGCCAAATATATTGACTGCACCTCAAAAAACTTATATTACAAACAGCACTAAAAACAATCAATCTATAGCTGTTGTTGAATAGATTTTGAATATATCGAATGTGATTTAATAATAATAATGAAAAATATTAAAAAAGTTATTTCGATATTCTAAGCCTTGATATATTTAATTTGTTTAAAAAAACCTTCTTCTCTTTAAGTTCTTAAGGATGCTAGAAAAATATCCATGCTAAAATAAAGAATTAAATAAAAATCTATAAGGTTTGATATAATTTAACTAATGTTTTTTCTAACTTCTAGTATGTTATATTTATATTTATTAACAAGCATTAATAATTAATCCGTTTTTGAACATTTATAATTGTTGCTACAAAAACTATTACATATCTAAGATTTGTTAGGTTTTACTATCTTATTTTGTTCGATATTTATATCCAAGAATATAAAATAAAATCGTAAGCTATCAATATAAAATTTATTTTAGCCAATTTAAAGGGGAGTTAGTAGAAAATAAATGATAGCTCTAAGATTAATAACAGGCACACCACACGATCTAAATCCTTGAGACGGCTAAATGCTCTTTTTTTAATCACCATCAAGCTCTCCACCAGACCAGAAGTCAGTAGAGTTGGAATTCTAAGTCTCTTTTGTTGAGTTCATACTCAATGCAAGCTAGTGCTTAGGCTAAAATGATTTATTTAATGACTATTCAAGCGGCAAATAATTCCATTAATACATTGCAGGTGTAAATAGTTTTGCCATTGATATTGATTAGTCATTCACAATGAATGCATTATTGAAACTCATACACTTATAGACGAAACTTGATAAAGTTTGTAACAGGCAGACTAAAATAATTAAAACACTACTTCTGATTTCATTTTATTATCTTTAAAAACAATTTAGATAGCTAATAAATATATTTTTACCAAGTTACAGCGAAAATGGAATACCTACTATTCCAGAAATGATTAATTTTATTTTAATAGGTATAAAAAGAAAAACAGTTACATTACATCTACACTACTGTGCACTTCAGTTACACCACATGCATGGAATCATTCATTCATATTGCCATTTTCCCAACCATACATACTTAAAATCTATCAGCATATGCATGTGCCCAAATACTCCTGAACATGTGAACATATGAATAACCTAGGAAGGCACAAACCACCTTTTGAGTATAATCACACGTATATTCAGTAATTAAATATAAAAATATAATAAGTGATAGATTGCATTAAGGTAATGGCTGCATTGTATATACAATAAAAATAACAGTACATATTTACAAGAATAATACATAAATAAGAGGAAAATCAATGGAGTAATTACATTTAAGGGTGGATGGAAAAACAACAAAGGATTAAATAGTTGATGATAGACTTCTTGTGGATATTTTAACCACATTTTAGAAGATTCAACTCATGCCAAGATTACAGCAATAAGAATCTTTGATTATTAGCACTTCAAACGCTATCTCTTGTGATATGAGGTCTAAAAAGTAATTATCAAAATGCGATATAGGAAACCTTAATAGTGTTGAGATTTCCTGAGAGCAGACATATCAGAATTTAGCTGTTGAGTTTATCTAATTTAACAAGATAATGGAAAATCAACTTTAAATCAACATACAGAAAAAACAACCTAGAATAAAACATACAGCAGCCAGTAAATAATATAAAGAGATACATAACATTCAGGGAACACTAACAGGAAATACTAAGGACCAAATAATAAATTTAGTCATAATGAAAATCAGAAAAAATAAGGTGAAAGAGTTTACTTCAAACACTGGACAATTAAGCCTATAGATACAATAAGAAACTAACTAATCTTTTGTTTTAATTGTGGTTAATAATATGCTACATCAATATTTTTCTGAATTTCTAAATTTGTAACAAAATCATGAGGCACAATGTTTCTACGTCATTTAAATGTTACCACAGGTTTTTTGTTGCAAATTGAAATTCTTAAAAAAGTTATCAATATAGCCTTGGTTATTTATAACAATGTCACAAGATACCAATTGGTTTCTAATTACATACAATTGAATTACAATATTATGATTTAAATAAACAAGGGGAAAATTAAATAAATAAAATTAAACTAAATACTTTTTTTTTTTTAGTAGCCCATAGTTTAATTTGCTACTGTGAATGATAATAAGAACGAAGAAAGAATGAACACATCTATATCATTATATGTTTAAATCAGAAATTGGTTAAAAAGACCTAACAGAAGTTTAATAATAGATCAGCATTGTTATTATGATTTATATAATCGTCAAGATATGTTCTCATTATATTTTTTACTTTGATCTTAATACAATCTAACAACTATTATATATACAACAAATAGGAAACTACTTTATAGTTAATTACTGAAAATACAATGAGCATTAAGATGACAAACAATCCCAATTGGGCCAATTAGTGACGAGGAAATTTGCAAAATATCTGTAGAATACCATTTAGGAGTATAATTTTAAAAATATTTTCACATAATGTATATCAATAACTTGCTTAAATAGATACCAGATTATACTCCAAACATTAAGGCACCAGTAATTAAAAATTGACCAAATTGGTATTAAATTTGAACCGGCTAAGAATCTGATGAAAGAGTATGAAAAAATAAATTTAAACAAAAACAGTTAGTCTCTACATCAGCAGGGATTGTATTTAATTATAATATTTCTGGATATGGTATTAGTTCAGCAGGTAGTTGCTTCGAGTTGAGTCACAAGTTTTAACTGTTTATTCGTTTTCTTTTTAATGTTCCCAAAAAATACAGTGTTGTGAGCCTTACAAGGCAAAGAGAATGTAAATATGGGAATTTGTATGTTTCGATAATCATTTCATCAAGAAATAAAAATTTCAACTAACATTTTGAAGTATAAATGATATATATTTGTTGAAACATTTATTTCTTGATAAATTATTACTGAAATATACACATTTCCCATAATTACATTCTCTTTTACATATAATATTATATTATATGTTATATAAAAAATACAATCAAAACATTTTTATACTAATAATAAAATAGATATCACAAATAATAAACTTTGTTCAAACCATCATGGGATAATTATGATTTGTTTTTAATGTTTTCTAAATTACTTATTTATTCTAAAATATTTAATGCTTAAATGAGTGTGATGTTTTCTAAAGAGTGGGAGGCAGAAGAGAATGCTAATTAGTATTTGAAAGTGGAAGTATATAATAAAATTGGTCGGTGGGGAATCAATGAGACCAGGACCTACAATCAACGGTGACTATGTGAAAAGTTAAAAAATAAAATAATACATCATAAATTAGTAAATATTAATTTTAAAATAATCTATTTAGATAAGAAGTTACTTTAAACTACTAGAACAATAAAAAACTCTGGAAATAAGATGATTGAAACTATATGCACTGCTAGTGTAATAACAAAACTCATTGCTAATTTTGCTACTCATCATATACTTTATTTTGCTTATAATTATTTAGTCTTAATTCTTCACTAACAACTACTCACTAGATTCAAGGCTTAATGGTTTCCAAATCTGCATTCAACAATATGAAATTATCTGTATGGTCTATCACAAAGATATTGGTGCCAAGATATAAACTTTTTCAAAGTAAATTGTCTTTCTTATGTCCCTATACTACTTAAAATAAAACTTGAGAAAAGAGAATTTCTCTGATTTAAGTTTAACAAAACTCAAACTACTTCGGAAAAAACAATTCTGTCCCAGAATATATTAAATCCTTCACAAGTGCTTATTTTAATTAATTTCTTTAATTTAATTATTAATTTGAATGATAAATGAAAAGAATGCAATTCAATAAAATAAAGACTATCAAGAATGTAAGGATATAAAGTCTTAATGAAAACATTATGGTATTTAAAATTTTGTTAATGAAATCATATTGCTAAAAATACTATTTCATCCTCTGACTACCTTCAATTAGAGGATGGTCTAACATTTGCTATATAAATAAATTATAATAAAAAAACATTTAATTCATTACATTTGAATTCATAATTCTTTTCTGAAAGGAAAATAGTTTACCTTATATGTATATCTTGTAAAAAAAATTATCAACCTTAAGTTAATTTTTAATATAATTGTACAAACCTTACCTTTATTGAGAAAAAAGTAACACCTAATTATCAGTGTTTTCTCAATATGGATGGTACCTTGAGTCCGGTGCTAATCGCATGTGACACATGTAATTTGAAGGTGGGTTTGCGAATCCTGTTGCAGGAAGGTTGTGAGGGAGAGGAGGGGAAGGGGAGGGACTGTCGAGATTAATGATAGAAGGAGGGCTTCTAGTAGTAGTAGATAAGCTGCTTGATGTATCTGAAAAAAATTAAGAACTAAATAATAAATATAATCTTTAAAAAAATTCATGTTGGACATAAACAGTAATAGTCAAATATTAAATTTAGTAATAAGTGAATAGCAAGTTGCATAAAGTGTATTTGTTTCATAAAATAATAATGACCTAATGAGAATAATATTTTACATTAATTAATCTTATATGTTTAGAACTATACCAAATCAATAAAAAAAAGGTTATCATTAGAAGTAAAAATATACATTCAAGTTGAAAACTTAACTGTATTCATCAAAAATTAAAGAGTTTTATTTTATTGGTCCTGAGCCAAAGTGGTGTATCAGATAAAGGAAGGAATGACTTAATTTTTATTAGTTTTGCTGTATCGGGAATATTCATGACTTACTAAATTTTTTAAATGACTGACGAGTATGAATATCTTACACGTCATTCCTATGCCAAAGTAGAGGATCTGTGAATACAACAATCATTGTTCACAAGTTGAAGAAACTTATGAACTGTTAAAAAGGAAAATAGAAGAGAGGTGAGAGAACTTCGAAAGTAGAGAATAACCAAAACAGGGGTATTTGTCTCTGTTTAAAAATATATAGAAGATAGTGGCAATTAAAATGTTAAGGTAGAAAAACCAGAGGAGAAATGATAAAGAAGAGGAAGATGAGACACAAAAGAGGATTTAAACAAAAAGAAGAATGAAAGCAATTAATAGAGGTAAAAGGAAGCTTACAGAATGAAAGAAGCAGGAGTAATAAATAAGACATGAAGAGTAATAAGACGTTTTACATTTACGTTTTTGAACGGGTCCAAGCTATAAAGATAGCTTATGTTTCTTGACTCGTGTTTCTAAAAAGGAAAAGAAAAAACCCAGTAAGAATGTCTAAGATGGGTGAGACAATCCAAGACATATTAAAAGTTAACAGAATAGAAGGCTATAGTTAGTGACCAATAAAAGTTTCAATTTTAGCTCAAAAAAAAGTTTCTACGGTTTTGTTTAAGCTATAAATTGACTGAATCTCTGATATAGCTGAAAATTGCTTTCATGAATTTTCTGACCATATTTACTTTATTTGGTAACATTTACCTCCCATTTAGAGGAATGACTTCATATGGCAATTTAGATATTCCAAGGTTTATTTTGTTTACCTTACATTATTCTCATATTATGTCTACATTTCAGAAATAGTTTATATTATGACTAGATTCAAACCGAAAGCCTAGAATTTTTCTATTATTTTAAATATCTTCTTCACTCAAAAAGAAATAATTTATTTTTGAAAAAAGATATTTACAATAATTGTAAAATTGTCTGACATTATTCACAATCTGCTCAATTTTTCTTGTAACTTTTGAGATTCCTCTTATAGCTATTATACACAGTTTCTCAATAGCTTGCTGCAAGAACTTACTTTCTAAAAGGAGAAAATCTTTTTGGTGGAAAAACAGATTCATCATAAAATTTTCCTGTGCATTGCATCCATCGGCAATACACTCCACTTTGTATATGATGTTAATTCCATATCGTGAATTTTATTATGGACCAGGTAATTTCTCAAATATAAGTAGTACAAGCAAACATCGAAATAAAGGCAGGAAATGTTAGTTATTTTTGGTCAAGACATTACTTAGTTCGCATGCATTACCTATCCCGAATCTTAATTAATTCTCATCAACATAACTATTATACTACCTATAACAGATGTTTTCGAAAATAAGTTATGAAATAGAATATTTAGTACGAAAAAGGGCAAGTCCACTGAAGAATTTATATGGTTAGATCACTGTGAATTCCATAGGTTACATGCTGTTAACCTAATTGAAGTAATAACATCATAAAGATAGACAGGCTAGGTAATAAAAGAATCTCTAATGAGCGCTTAATAGTAGCTTGATGCCTATACACATCAATTGGTGAAAATGGCATTGAGCCTTTTCTTATAATTTAAGATACTAAATTACAGAGTTACTATAAATATTAATATATTTATATTTATAAGTGAAGTGACACGGTATCAAACAATTCCATTTGTGTTATATTAAATCAAAAATAGTGATCATAGAAAAACAAGCTATTTAACTGAAATGGTTAAGTAAAAAATAATTTTATGGATATAAAATAATAAATGAACAGCTGATGGATAAAACAAAGTTTAATATGACAAATGTATACAATTTATTTTCATCAGTTAAAAAATCTTACCTACCTCTTTCAGTAAAATTGTTTCTATGAAACGTAATATGAGTAGTTTGGCAGAATTGGCTAACAGCAATTCTTCATTATTAAACTAGCAGACTACTACATACAACAAGCAAATGTGGCAAAAAAAAGAGTATTTCGTATCCATTAGAGTAGAACTTATCCAATGTATTCGTATCCTAATGACTTATCAAACAGAATACTGTTAAAAGGTAAAATAATTAAACATTACCAGGACTCAGTGATCCACTAAATTGTTTTCTTTTACTAATTTTATCAAGTTGCATCAGATGCCTGTAAGTAGCTCGAAAAATAATTATTTCAAAGGTATCAACCACAAAAGTTAAATACCTAAAAACAATTTTTTTTTTTTTTTACAAATACAAAAGCAATATTCAGGCAGAATCTAGTCAACACACATTTTAGGTATTTTACATGCAATTCATATCATGCATTAACAACAATGCAATAAAATTACCAATGATTTCGGCAGGGAAGTTTTTAGGTCTAGTATATAACAAAAAAAAAATCAAACTAATTAGATTTGATTTGGATTCCCATTTACCCAGAAGAGAGAGAAAATAAATGGTACAGGCAACAAACAAGCATACACCTAAAGTAAAAAAAACAGTGTAACCTGTTGTGAAAACCATATTTTATTTTTCAAAACTTTTAAGTCCACAATAAGGCTCTACCAAGAATAAAAAATAAGGCATTACAGGTAAAACACTGAATAAAAAATTCTGATTAAATAGTATAATGAATAGATAGAGGAAAGATAAGACACTTATTAAGTTAATCCATCTTGACTCAAGTGTTCCTGATGTTGAGATGATGGAACAGCTGACTCCCAAATATCAGCATTTTTCTTGACAGCCCTCTACTGCCAAGAGAGCTGTAATTGTCTGGAATGAACTCTCATTTGACATTGATGAATTTCCTCATGGTCTTTTACCACCAGGGTATAGACTACAGTTTTAATGGTATAACCACAGTCTCTGCATTCTTTCTCAATAAAAGGCTACAACATTTTAATTGTGATCTTGTGTTTGTCCCCAATCAAATCATCATCTTGTCCTTACCAGTGATCTTTAGAACTTACATTTCTACACCTGTTGAATCTTGTTTTGTCACCCATGGAATCTTCTTGTTTTTTCTGTAATCATTTGAAGAACTTACATTTTGACAATACTGATTATGCTTTCCATCATCCTGTGCACTATTCTTTTTCTTTTTCCACACTAACCTAAACGGGAAGATCAGGATCTGTTCTGTGTCAATTCAAAACTGCCCTGAAGCAATTATGAGGTTACTTATGACATACTAAGTTTGACCTTAAAGATCTTGGTCACTAGGTATCAATATCAAATTTTTAGTAGTACAGTAGAACCTCGATTATCCGTCAGGGTACGGTACCAAGATGGTGACGAATTCGAGAAATAGACGGATATGGGAGGGAGTCATATGTGTCAATTTATATGAATATGTATATGTGTGTATATATATATATATATATATATATATATATATATATATATATATATATATATATATATACACACACACACACACACATAAATTGAACAATATATTTCAAACATTCGACATTATATATATTTTTCCCTTTGAGAAATTAATATTAATTTAAAGGTGGAGTTTAGCTCTTTCCTCGTGCACAAACGCAGTATACCCCTTCTTAATAAACATTAAATTATTATATGGAAGGGACATACACTAGGGGTCCCCCACACGTTTTATATCATTAACTGTCGTCCGAGGAATATCATAGATTTTTGCTAAGGTTGAAGCACTTTCACATTTTCGTAAACGTTTTACAATTTCAAACTTAGCAAATCTAAACTCTTTCTTTATCTTTTTTTCCGACATTATTATACGTACTTTTAAGAAAACGACAAGTACCCGTTAGACAAGAATGAAGACAAGGTAGTTCAACTGCGGAAGCTACATTAGTTAGAGATGAGGAGATAATTCATTTCTGAGAAATGTGTGCAAGGAAGACTTTTTGACGGTTTTGAGTAAACAACAGATTCTAGAAAACGAAGTTGTCAAGACACAACGATCGATTCTTAGCCGGCGTCTATGACTTTAGCAACCAAACAATGTATATACATATTTTTTTACTCAAACTGAGGTGACGGTTAACAGAGAGTGACGGATAATAGAGGTTTTACTGTATATAGGAGCAGAGATAATTTCTCGCTACCAAAAGACAGATTTGCAGACATGCTAGCAGATCAAATTTGTATTATTTATGCCATTTGAGACTATAATTTTATTTTCCTAGTCCGGTAAATAACTGTTTTGGTGCAGGAGGTTTGGGACTGCTTTTATCAGTTTACATAGATTTCAGCACGTTTTTTCCTTTACTACTTGCAGGATCTTGCTCTCACAAGTGCTTTTCTGCATACCTTTTCCATAGAATTCTTCATTCTGCAGCTAATTTTCTACTGAGTCATTATTCAAATAATTATTCTTTCAAGTAGCCAGTTCTTTTGTCTCAAAAGACAACTCCCCATCCCATTATGTATGTCCTTTCTGAATGATTCACCAATCTCCAAAATGTCAGATGAGCTAAGAATTTTTTTTTTTGAAGCAGTCTTCATTTGAAGAGTAATTTAAAAATGGAACAAATTAAAAATTAATGTGGCAGAGGTTCTTGCAGCAACAAATGTCATGTGTGAAGGACCAAAGGACTGCCACGTGGAGGATGTGGGGATACTTTCATAAAATAAATAAATAAAAGTTTTGAAATAACTTGATTTTTGCTGAAGCAACAAACAGTTTGAAGAGTGTCAATTTCTAAAAGCTTATTAAATGAAGACGTTTAACTGCAGGAGGCTAATAAAAAAACCCATGAATAATCGATGGATTATGAAAAACAGAACTTAGTCAGATGTAGGTAAAGAAAAGTCCCTTTACAATGAACCTAACAAAGATAATTGTTATTTGTGTTTGAATAATATTCTGTGCAGTTTATGATAAAACAATTACAAATATGTTAAATTACTTTTATGCTAATTAAACAATTTTTAGTTCTAGTTTTAGTTCAGGTTTTAGTTTTAGTCCTATTCAACAAAAGCTTTATGTTCATAATAACACAAAATTCAAGTTTACTTTTCCTGTTCAGAATTGAATCAAAATCCAAATAAATTCCTTGCTGCAAAATGGGTATGTAATCACAACTTAACTTATGATCTGCCAAACCTAATAAACATTTTATAAGTAGTTAAAATGGAAGATTAGTCACAAGAATGGTTGAGCTATTTTCCATTTCCAAGAACTAATTTAAAATATTTTATTATTGCAGGAACAAAAAACAAAAAACCTTAGCTACTGCCAGGTATGAAAATTAAAATGATCTCAGAATATTCTTATTCTCAACTCTTTTATGACCATTTGATGCAGTAGAACTCGACCAACAAATACCTTCTCGTATATACTTTTTGAAAAGATCTGAGAACTGGGCATTTTAAATCTGTATTGATATCAGAAATTATTTTTAGATTGAACTTAATGTTACGGGCGTACAAAGGAAGGCGGAAGCGGGGGATTAGCGGCTTAACTCCGTCAGCGGGAGACGTTTAAATAGGATTAGGACTGTTCTAGATCGTCTTCTTTTGTCGGAAAAGGATTAAGAAGATTCCGGAATTGTCTGGCCCTTTCGTGTTCTAGAATGTTCGGCTTTGCCTCTTTAAATACTTCCCCTCAACTCGAGGCAGTCAGTCTTAGCCTGAGAGTAGACCAGTAAAGATCTGTGATAAGTGTAATAAGTGAGTGTCAGTGTGATAAACTAGTCAGTGTTGAACCGACCCGTGTAATAAGTGTATCAGTGAACTGTAACAGTCTCGCGAGTGTAATAAACTGTTTCTGTTTGTTACTGTGTGTTAGTTTGTGATACTTGAAGAATCTTACGGTCGGTGGACTAGTGAACTGTAAGTGTTAATTATTAGTTATAAATTGTAGTGTAATTTTATAATATTCATAGAAACTATTGTAACTAGTTAAGCTATCTAGAATTAGTAAAATCTTATATTATTGTAATAATTAAATAGGAGTTAGGCCTAGATTATAATATTTAGAATATTGTTATTATAAATTTATATTAGTTTAATAATTTAATTGTTAATAGTTTAATTGTATCCTTTTTATCATTTTGTTAATAAATATTAGTATCTTTAATTAAGGAATTGTTTAAGTCATTTTAATACCCAGTAGCCCGTAACATTAATTTTTATCAAAAGAGTTATCAGATTGGATAAATAGTAATATGTATTTGACTTTTTGGCATATCAAATTATTTATATTTCTGACTCTCAAAACAAAATTTGTTATCATCCATACTACTTGTAATTTATATTTGTTTAAGGCATTGATATTTCTACACTACAAATGCCATATGCTGCATAACTATATAAACTATTGGCTTTATAATTCTGGTTGTATTAAGAATCACTAATGTATTTTACATATGTTCTCTTGATGAAGACAAAAACAAAATCAAATAAAATAATAAAAAATAAATAAAATAAAAAAAAAAGGAAAATAAGGAAACTAACCTGAGAAAGCATGATCAAGCTTTGACAAAGGAGGCACTACAGGAGGAGGTGGGGCTGCTTCTTTAGAAGGAGGAGGCCTCTCATCATCTTCACTGTCACTGGTGGTAAGATCCACAAAAATGAGATCTTTATCCTTTTCATTGCCAGATACACGGTTTTCCCCATTCTCAGACCCTCTTGCCTCATCGTCTGTCACCAAATAAATCTTATGTTTCAATATGTTTTATCTTCAAAAAGTGAACAATGTTATGCCACTTAACAGTGTTGTTTTTATCAACAACCCCTTTTTTTAAGTGTCAATAAAATCCAAGGTTGATTATAAAAAATAAATTGATAAAAAAAATCATCGAAGAACAAAGCAGGTAGAATCTGAATTCTTTTATGGAGCCTTCAGACTTAAATTATTATACAAATTCATCCACGAGTTCATTTGAAACACATCAAGATAAACACATACATACAAACAATAAACTAAAACATTACTACTTAAAAATGCAAATTGTCATAATAATAGAAGTGTTAAGAGCACATCAACTAAAAATAATTAAAAGTACAAAAAAGGTTAAAATTTAGACTGTCATTCCTTAAATTTTGTGAGGCATATAAAATTCAGAGGTAGCAATTAGGATTTCTCAAATCTTTATATTACTACCCAGGGTATGAAATGTAAATAAGACAATGTATGAAATTATTTTTTCTTTTTAAATAGATTTATCACATAGATCAAGCAACTACTTTAAACACTTAACTTTCACATTATATTTATTTTAGATCAATAAATATGCTTTAGGAATGTCATGTCTCATTAGTCAACAGATCTTGGGTCTTATATCTTTAACATTTTCTACAAATGTAATTAAGTCCTAATTTATATTTCATAGATTCAAAATTGTAATAATGAAGGATCAAAGATTCGTGACTGATGCAGAAATAAAACCATCTTGAACAGCTAAAACATGCTAAAGTAGAAGTTTCTTCAAATGAAGAAGTTGGATCGAAGAATAATAAGAGAAATTATAGAAATATACTATTAATTTTGAAATAGACGAAGATCATAATGAGTGCCTTCAAAATGTGTTACAACACGTTGGTGGTGTTTGCAACTTTCCTAAAAGATTATACCATAACTAAATATTTCAATATTTCATGTTGAAATATAACTCACACATGAATAACAAATAACATGAATAAGAAAACTGTTTTGTTAAGTAATTTCCATTTGTAATATGCAATACATTCAATCTCTCTGTAATATACCAAACAGCTATACACAATTAACAGGATCATCAACAATTATATCTAACTACAATTATCTCTAAAAGAAGTGCATCAATTTGTTTTTGTTTTTTTAAGGTATTAAATTGTGTATCCTTTGGACAATATCTCAAAATCTTGACAAAACTCTCTAGGGGTGTATTATATATATTCTCAAGAAAAATCTTAAATCAGATTAATGCTAGTTAAGATGAAGGAAAAAAATTTATATTCACTAAATGATGAGGAAAGAACTGTGAGTAATCATATCAGATATTTTATTATTACTAATAATGGAAGATGATTTATTTTTGTAAATAAAATAAATTTAATATTTTAGAGGAAGAAATTTAGAATTTAAACCATGTCAAACCTTTTTATTAGGGATCTGATATATAAAAACGTTTACTTTTAGGTCAATACAACTCAACAAAAGAGGTATAAATTTAGTGTATTTGACATTCTTTATAATGGAACTTATCCATGATGAATATGCAAATCAAAATTTCATCCCAAATTAGCACTTTTCAATCTCCACTTGGTTTTGTGGATCATTTGGTACTACTTGGAGAAGACATGGAAACTATAAAACTAAACACAATAACGATAAAAGCCAGTAATTAAGTAAGGCACAAAGTAAATTCGTGTAAGACAAAATATATAATTAGCAGCAGCAATGACAGTGATTTTGGTAATATTAATAAAGGAGATAATTAGTTTCAGTACTTAATTTCAGGAAGTTTAAGTACTCAGTGTCTGTGATAACTAGCAAAAATGAAATTTGAGAGGAAATAAAACCATATTAAAGGAAGGAAATACTATTTTTTTTTTTTATCTCGACAATCCTACTAACATCATAATCCTAATACTTGTATTATGGAGAGTGAAACAGTGCCACAAACTTTGAAGGACATTGGTCTTGAGGAGAATGTCTTTCATTATTATTATTATCAGTACTTTAAATTTCTACGTAATAGAAAAAATGCCAAATATTTTCAAATTGCTACACACTTACAATTCCAGAACTTAATGCATAGATCATTTGTTTTGAGAGAAAATTAAAAATAATATAAAAAACTCTTTCGAGCCGAATTTATTGAACACTGATAACAATTTTATTTATTAAAAAGTGTGTGTAAGTGAAAAGTGTAACCTATTTCAAATTATTGTAAAAATGTGTGTTACATATTTAAAATCATATTTGCATTAAAATAAATAACAGATCACATTTTCCTTTTTTAGTATACTTAATTGGGTAAACAGTTTAACCTAATTTTTATAAATCAAAGAATGTTTTATATTTATTTAGTATATTTCTATATATCCTTTTATATACTCAGAAACTCATTAGTGGGTATTTATAACACTTGAGTTTACTGGAGAACATAAGATATTACACAATGCGGAATGGCAGAACACGTGCCTAATTAACATATTTGTTGTGATAGCATCGCAAAGATTGAGAATGGCTTAATAATCAATGAATTCCTAAAAAGTTAGTAACTGCAGGACAAATTTCTAAGACTCGGACAAAAGCATAGGTATGGGAGTATTGCTTTAAGAATCATATTACTATTACACGGTATTCCGTGGAGTGAAGTTTTTAAGGGCGAATGTCAGGTATTGGTACCAAGTCTATGGATTGGCTTAGCATTAAATTATTATTATTTTGTAATTATAAGATATATATTAATATCTCAATAAGAGGATTATTAAAATAACTTCCTTACACCACAGTATTTAAACAAGTATATTAAACTTGTGCACATAAAATTATGGAATACATCAATAAGCACATACTTTGATAATTAACAAAATGATTGCAAAGAAATTGAATCAATTACAGTGGTACCTCGAGATACGAGTGCCTTAACATATGAGTAATTTGAGATAAGAGCTGTCGAGCGAGCGAAGTTTTTTTTTGAAATACGAGCAACCTTTGAGATATGAGCAACGGCCAGCTTTCGCCTTTTTATTGCGTGTCTCGCGCATTACCCCAATTATTCACCCAGTGTGCTTGTACTTTATCACATTTCTTTTTATAACTGAGTCCGAAGAAAGTGTGTTGAAAGGTTAGTGCTCAGAAGAAGATGATGTCTATTGGATTGAAGCGTGAAATCATAGAAAAAAATAAGCAAACTGTGCGAGTAGCCGACTTGGCGAGGCTGTACGGGCGTAGAACTTTAACGATATGCACTGTGCTTAAA
This sequence comes from Arma custos, assembly GCA_037127475.1. Lineage (NCBI taxonomy): Eukaryota > Metazoa > Arthropoda > Insecta > Hemiptera > Pentatomidae > Arma > Arma custos. Next base: position 94,685,769 of record CM073764.1, read on the forward strand.
CAGAAGGAGTCGATAAAGGGTATAACGCCAGCTAAGGGCGTAACAATAATTTCTAAGCTCCGGAGCTCTCTCCATGAAAAGATGGAGAAACTGCTGATGGTTTGGGTGATGGCGAAGCAGCTTGAAGGCAATACCTTAACACAGGGCATCATATGCGAGAAGGCATGAGCGATTTACGATGATTTGCTGAATCAGACCCCGCGCACTTCCACGGACGAGGCATTGGAAGACTCTTTTAAAGCCAGTCAATATTTGCCATTTATAAATACATTTTTCTTATTAAAAAGCATTTTTGGGGCTGGAACGAATTAATGACATTTCAATTAATTTCAATGGTGAAAATTGCTTTGAGATACGAGCAAATTGACATACGAGCAAGGTTACAGAACGAATTAAACTCATATCTCGAGGTATCACTGTATTCATAACAAATTAACTGTTTGGGAGAAGTGAAGCATATATTAACAACAGCTTCAAGCCCCTTCTTACATTTGTTTAAATAAAATAATTTTTGTATAAAATTATTTAATTTGAAATTTATTATAAAAGTAAAATAAACTTCAAATTTAGAAATGATTTAGTATAATTGTGAACGATTAAAACATTATTTTTAGTAAAAAATTGTTAAAATAAGATTTTCTAAAACATGAGAGACATTTAGACAATAAATAATAAGATAAAAACTAAAAAACAGCTGAGTGCGCCATATAGAATTAAAAGCACATAAAGTAAACAAACCCTACAATATTCTATACTGAATAACAACTATGATTGAAACATTTTTAAGCAATCACAATAAATAAATTAAAAAAAAAAATTAATATATTAACAACAATGTTTAATAATTACATTGATAAGGAAAAGAAAGAGAAAAATAACGAAATCCTATTAAATATTTTTAAAACAAAAGAAACATGCATTATAAGAAAACAATAACAAACATATATTTAGAAGTGATTTTATTTTTTTATTTAGGATATCAAGCTTATTAACAATTATTCATCCATATTTACACTAACAGGAAATCAAACAGCTTACCTTAGTATTAGTCATAACGGGCTGAATATAATATCATAAGGAGGTTTAGGAAAAATATTAAATAATTAAAGTCTCAAATCTCTATTTTTTAATACCTAGCCATTTTAAATAGAACTAAGTATATGATTTTAAAGTTCTATATAAGACAAACAATTTACATCATAAACAAATTAATTTACTGAATTTTGTCTTCTCAGAATTATATTTAACTATGTATTATTTTAGAGTTGATTTGAAATTATCTTTATATTCCTGGTATGAGTTCAAGTTCATGTGTGTGCATATAAATTAATTCTTAAGTTAAAGAGTTTGAATGCATGTAAATTCCAACATGTCTTCCTCTTAACAGTAGCACCTTTAATTTTGAAAGTTTGAAATAACTTTCTCATTGTTAGCAGCAATAAAATATGGATACATGATAAAGGATGAAAGAGTTTCATAATTAACCAGAAGAGAATAATTTTCTCATGCTGAAAACAAATTTCCCGAAGTAGGAACAATAATACAGAATAATATCCAAAATATAAAGGCAATAAGCTAATGGAGAGAAAGAAACACACACAATTTATATGACTGATATAGTTATTAGATGAAAATTGTTGTTTCAATGAAGACTAAATGAGTATCCCAAGTAAACTAAATAGAAACTTCATTCTATATAATAGATATAAATAGAAACTAAAAAATTCAGTTACTCTCGCAATAACTATAGTATGAAGGTAACTGGAGAACATTGCCACCATAAGTTAGTACATAATCGTTCACCAGAACAGTATGTTAAATATTTCTACTCATCATAAGGTCATTTAAAATATATATATAAGACAACCTTCCTCAGAAGAATCAAGAGTACTAGAAGATATTCTAGTATATATCAAGGCTGTTTTTTCGGATGATGATGGACCAGTCAAGGAAACCAGATTTTACCATTGGCAATCTGAAATGTACAAGGTGTGATAAGGATATTGTACTGTATGACTTGATTGAAGAGCAGACTAAATCAGGAGTCTATTTACTGGCGATGGCGGAAGCCAAGAAAAGGGGAAAAGGATTGGCAAAAACATTTTGCTCTTTTAGGTCAACTGATAACAGAATATCCAGCAGAGAATTAGGTATTATGTTCAAAGAAATATTGCTGAACACTAAGACAAGGATGGAGTTTTTTTTAGTGATAGTGCTAAATATGCACGATAGCCATTATCGTATACCATTTCCACAGGGAAACGTGTCTGATAGACAAAAGAAATCTAAGATGTACAGGAAAAATCATTTATCATAAGATTTAGTAGAGTTTCCTATTTAAGGCGAGAAGATATTAAACACCCACAGTAAAAATTTGGAGTGACCAACAATGATTTGATAGGGCTAACAGCAACAGCAGTCTTCACAAACTTATGAGAGCTTTTAGAAAATGAGTAGTCTAAAGACTGCTCCCTAATAAAATAGGAACCCTCAAACATATAAATGCTGCTACAGTAAAGAGGTGGTTTGAAACAGGATATTACAATTAAAAAACAAAACAGGCATATAATATAATATGATTAAGAATAGCCTAAAAGTTGTGTGGTACACAAAGCTGCAAAATAAAGGAAGCTTTGTATATTTATTTCCATAGTTGTTAAATTCCAAAATGTTTAACTACACAATGTTCAATTCTGTGTCGCAAGTTTTAAAACATTAATCGATGTGAGCCCTCCCTTTTTAAATTTGAAATTGAGGCCTGCATTGCCATTGTTTTGTAAATATAAAAACAACAAAAATAATTTTCGTGTTTTCTGCCAATGTGATATCAGAGTAAATCGAAAGCCAAACATGAAGTTTTGCCATTTTGGAGTTACGTTGCATTCTAATGTGTAGTTTACTACTACCCCCGCTGTGTCTAAAGTAATTGAATATGCAAATTTAATTAACAAATGAGCTACATTAATTCTGCAACCACAATTCAAAATGTTCTCAAATCTACTAATTTTCAGATACACCACTATGGCTTTTGGATGGGAGCTTAGTGTTCTTAAAGATACTAGAAGTATTTCCATTTTATCCAATGAGTTTATCTTTTTATCAAAACATACAGATATGTGCATTCACAATGTCAATAAAATGATAAAGGGTTGAAATTAAATTATTGGCAGAAAAATCTTTTAATTCCTAATTATTTCAATTATGAGCAGTTATGAGGCTAGGCAGAAATATTCCCGATAAACTTGATTAAAATATAAAAATATCCTTGTCATTGTATACTGCGGATATATATTATAAAATCATAGAATTGCTCATATCTCAATTGACATGTATCATAATTGTAAACTGTCCATATGCTTTATTGAAATCTAATAACCCTTCTAGTATATATATATCATGATAGTGGTAAAGACAAATAAATTAAAACAAGGGATAGGCAAATGGAGCAATATTTAGTGCACTTAAAGCATCTAGATTAATTTATTAATTTTAATTTTAGACTTCAAAATTAAGAAAGAATCACGCCAATCAAAAAACAAATAAATAAATGGTCTTTTATTACTTCTTCAGCTTAATCTTAATCAATAATTGTGCTCATAAAAATTGAAACAGACAGCATTGGAGTAACATATTCACCCCACCAAAAAGTGACGAGAGTTCAATTCTTGATGGCAAGGGCAAACTTTTATATGGTATAAATCCTGACCTTCTCCCTCTTGATGGAATAGGTCAAGTAGTGCGCGGGTAACCCCCCTTCTTGTCCTAGTTGAAGTACATAAGAAAATTAAACCCAATAAATGATATAAATACTGCCATCTTAAGGAATATAACTACCACCACATATATACAATTTAAAACAATTATCGATATTTGTATGTGTGTATATAAATATATATATGATCGAAAGATAGGCTCATCATTTGAAAATTATCTTTAAAACTGTAATAGCGACTTGATGAATCTTAATTTTGTCAACTCTCAAGATGAGTCAGAAAAAAGGAATGGGTACTAACAGAAATTAGACTAAAGAAGTAGAACTCAAAGTAAATTCAAATAATACTAAATATATAGTTAATAGCAGAAATAGGGATATTTTGGTAATATAGGTAACACATTGAGAAATTTATGTATTTAGGGTTTATAGCTAAATAATAAATAAAATTCAAGAAAAAAAAAAAGAAATGCAATTAATGACAGAGCATACTTGTTATTTTTTAGTGTCGATAATTTTTAGCTCATACTTTTTGTCCCGAAATTTTTAAAATTGAACTTTACAATAATATTATTCAAAACTGTTCAATGGGAGAGTAAAATATGACTACTAACTTTAAAAGATGAACAGCATTTTAAGAACTTTAATATAGTATAGCATACAATATTTGGTCTGTAAAAGGATGAGTCCACGGGAGAATGTATGAGATTGTTCAAAACCAATATTTTAGAGCTTGTGACATGATAAGAAACGACTGAGAAAGGCTTATAAAGTAGGTGAAGTTAGTGAAGAATGAATCCCTAAAAAGGTAATAAGACAAATGATAAATGTCTGAGGAGTAAATAATAGTATCGCACTAAGAGTGATCTTATGGATTTGTTTTTAGGCCGTAATTTGTAGATTAAGTTTGTAAGCAATAATTGGTGGTATTGGCCTCGAAAAGCCATAATATATTATTTTGGTTAAACAAATACTAAACTTTACCATTTGTTTGTTTAATTATTCCATAAAAAAAAAGAAGCAACAAGGGAAATTCAAGAATAAATAGCTGAATAGTAAGGAATGTTAAGATGTAAACACATTTCTAAAAATGATCTTTAAGAATTAAATAAACATATAAGTCTTAATAAACAGTAAATACTCACCATTATCATCTATTATTTCTTCAATCTGCTCAGATTTAGACGGCTGAAAAATAAAATTGTTAATAGAATATAGTTTAATAACAATTTTATAATTACCTTAGAAAATGAAAGAAATTTAAATCAAACCCACTAAATTCAGCATTCAAAGAAATACTGCATCTGATATGCATAATAATGAAAATATGAATAACATAAATTTAAAAAATTTAGAAGGTTTTATTATAAAGGCCTCATATAAATTAATATTAATTTAATAAAATAGAGCCGAAAACTCAAAAAGAAACACTATTATTTATTATAATGCAATTGGTAAAAACCACAATGCAAAGCCTTATGTTACAAATCCAGTAATACACCCACTTACCAGTCAACGTTTCGCCTATTCAGGCATTATCAAGACACAAAAACAAAAAAAAAGGGTTATGTGAATCACATCTCGAAGAAAAAGGTGCAATACATCCCAATGATCAACAGCCCAAACAGGCTCCAAACATGAGACAGCACCCCACCACCAAGATGTTCAACATACAACTGAAAAGAAGGTAATAGGCAAGCAGCTGGGAAGGTTCCCAGATGAAACCTTCCTAGCTGGTTGCCTATTACCTTCTTTTCAGTTGTATGTTGAACATCTTAGTGGTGGGGTGCTATCACATGGCCAGCTTTTGGAGGCCAGCTGGGAAGGTTCCCAGATGAAACCTTCCCAGCTGGTTGCGTATTACCTTCTTTTCAGTTGTATGTTGAATGTCTTGGTGGTGGAGTGCTGTCTCATGTTTGGAGCCTGTTTGGGCTGTTGATCGTTGGGATGTATTGCACCTTTTTCTTCGAGATGTGATTCACATAACCCTTTTTTTGTTTTTGTGTCTTGATAATGCCTGAATAGGCGAAACGTCGACTGGTAAGTGGGTGTATTACTGGATTTGAAACATAAGGCTTTGCATTGTGGTTTTTCCCATTTGCATTATAATTAATATTAATTTATTTATCCAATGACAAGAGTAAAAATAATAATGATTTGTATTTAGTGAGCAAATAAATTGCTTACAAAATAAGACCATGTAAGCTGAGCAAGTTGAAGCACTATCTCAGGAGTGGAGTTTTAAATTTGGCCTAAGATGGTTAATTTTTATTACTTTAAAAGGAATGAATAAATCTATATCTCACTAGAGCTAGAATAGAAGATTTTCAACACGTAAAATAACCTGCCCTTTCTACTCTTATAGGACAGGTGATTATGTATATATATTTTGGTAAAATTATTTTTATTTATTTATAAAAATAAGCAGTTGTTTAAAACTTACACTATCAACACTAACACTACTTCCTTTAACGGGTGTGAGTGGACATGTCTGTGGAGAATCCTTACTCGAGTCATGACTGCACCAAGATCCATCTTTGTTAAGTTGAATTTCTGCACAATCTGGCCCAAGTTCTGAACTATTTAGAACATCTTGAAAATATCTGAAATAGCCAATTAATGTAAAATTAAAACAAACAAAAATCATCAGAGCAGATAGGCATGGAATAAACACTGAGAAGTTTATTATTTGAGTGTTTCCTTGATGACAGCATCTACAAACTTCTCTTCATGTATTTGTTATGGTCAAACATACTACGGTTAATTAAAAAAGTAATAAGCACCGAGCTGATAGCTTGATGGCCAAGCAAGACCACACATTTGGTAAATTTTAATTGGATTATCATGAGAAGATAACATGTTAATAACAAGATTATAGTGATTTTGTCATGATAGCTTAAGGTTCAACAAGTTATTACAAAATGGACAAGAAAAAATAAATTTGAACATCCCAATTTCCTTCCACAATATTATTGAAAACATCAACAATTAAAAACTATGGTGATTAAATCATTAGAAAGATTTTATAACTAACATGGTTTCAAACCAGATTTATAGCATTGAAGAAATAAAGAATTTGTCGATCATTCTCAAAAAGAGATGAAAGGTTATCAAGTTTTAATTAATGGCACAACCGGCTAGAATTGTAGGTGTTTAACATTTAGTAATTAATAACTGAAATTTTTAAATAACAAGGGTACTTTGGTGTTTCTTTTAGTATAAATATATGTAATGTAGATTGTAAACACATCAAGATAGCTAAGTTCATGGACATATTAGTTCATAAACATAAAACAATTTTTTTTTTTTAAAGGGATGTAATTATATATTAATATTAACAGCATTAATGTATCATTAACTTATTAACAATATTAATAAAAATACTGCAAGTGGAAACAGCCACTATGTATCAAATATAATGTGGTGTGTGTTGATAATTATAGTATAAGCATTTTTCAATACACAATTTATTAGATTTAATCAAAATAAGCTTACCCATCAATAACAAGGTTATCATAAAGAGCAGGCTTATTACAAACAGGGCAAGTCCAAGTAGGCCTCTTTTCATTCATACTTAGAAAAATAGCAGCATCAAAACATTGAAGATGAGTACAAGTTGATGATCGACAAGGCGTTATCATTCTCATTTTTCCAAGAGGGCAGATCAGTGACACTCTCAACACGGTAGTAGCAATATCATTGTCACTATCTGACAGTTTATCTTTAACTAAAACCGACAGATAAATATATTATTGTAAATTTATAAAGATATAATTGTTTCTTTCTGTCATTAGAGATTAGCATCCTTCCTACTTCTGTTATGGTAGGTAGGATGGGCGATTCTTACAGGTAACCAACCTTTCTAACCAGAATAGGAAGGTTGAGATTCATTATGTAGATCTACCACGAAATAGAATTCAACCTGCCGAGACTAGATTCATAACAGTACTGCAACCAACACCCATACTTACTATGGCCTTTAAATAATAGTTGTTAAAATGTGTTATTCTCATCATTTAAGTCACAACATAGTATAAGTTTCTTGAAACTGTCAAGGACTGACTCGAGAAAACTTAAAACTTTAAATGCTTTCTGGATTGTTAATTTATGTGCCAAAATGGTGCTTCCTAGTGAAAACATCATGTTTCCAAGAATTTAAGTAATATGTGTACTTAACACAAGCATGAATCTGGGCTATGTTGCGGAAGACAAACAGGAAGCTAATATTAATTAATACTACTACTAATAAATATAACATTAAAAAATTTATTACAACTAATAAGAACTTACTCAAACCAGTAGTATAATCAGCATGTCTTGCTCCTTTATTCTTTAGTCTTTGCAAAAGTTCTTGTGCATTCAACTTTTTAACTAAATTTACAGCGACAACATAACCTCGCTGAAAATCTGGATTCCATGAAATAGATAAACTATTGGGCACTGAAGGACAAAGTTTTACTAGATGGGATATGTTAACTGGCCTTGATGGCCTCCTTGACTCAACATTTCCTTGCTTGTTTGTCGGGAGAGGACTCTGTAAAGATAAAAAATAAAACAATACAGTATAGATGAAAAAAAAAACAATATGCCCAGAAAATATTGTTAGAAGTCCCTAATTTCACGTGTGTTCAAGTAAAGCAATATCATGTCAATTTTTTTCTAAGTAACTATAGGGTTGGCAACTAAGTCATTGCCGATTTCAAATAAGAAGGCAAATTCAGAATTTTTGTTTAAAAATATAACTTTATTCAATTAGATATTGCCCGTTCTTGTCGATGACCTTTTTCCATCGTTCTGGCAGCGTAAAAATTCCCCGTTCGTAAAATGTCTGGTGTTTGCTATTAAAAAACTGAATTAGGTGTGATCTGACATCATCCGCGTTGTTAAAAATTTTACCATTTAAAGAGTTTTGCATGGAACGAAACAAATGGTAATCCCAAGGCGCAAGGTCAGGGCTATATGGTGGGTGTGACAAAACATCCCAACCCAGTTCCAATAATTTTTGCCGAGTAACCAAAGATGTGTGGGGCCTTGCGTTATCATAATGGAAAACAACACCCTTCCGATTTGATAATACCGGCCGCTTTTCTTCAATTGCATCCTTCAGTTCGTCGAGTTGTTCAACATACACATTTGAATTTATCGTTTGGTTCTGCGGCATGAGTTCAAAATACAAAATTCCTTTGTGATCCCACCAGACTGACAGCATAATCTTTTTTTGGTGAATATCTGCTTTTGATGCTGTTTGGGCTGGTTGATCTTGCTTCACCCACGATCTCTTGCGAGTAACATTGTTATAAACTATCCACTTTTCGTCACCAGTAACTAGGTTCTTCAGAAATGGATCATTTTCATTGCGTTTCAGTAGCGAATCACAGATGCTAATCCGTTGCGTCAAATGAATTTCCTTTAGCTGGTGAGGGATCCATAAATCAAGTTTCTTGACATAACCAAGGGTTTTTAATTTTTTTTCAATGCATGTATGCGACACATTGAGCTTCTCTGCAATGTCTCGTGTTGTGCTGTGACGATCTGAATCGATAATGGCCTTGATATGAGTTTCATCCACTTCGACTGGGCGGCCAGATCGTTGTGCATTTTTCAGTGAAAAATCACCGGAACGAAATCTTTCAAACCAATTTCGACACTGCCTTTCTTTTAAGGCTTTATCTCCATATACGGCACATAACTTCTTTTGTGCTTGCGATGCGTTCTTGCCTTTTCGGAAGTACAGTAAAACCTCGAATTAACGGACAGCCCTGGTGCAAATATTTTTGTCCGTTATTTAGAGGTGTCCTTTAAAGGGAGGTTTTACTTTTTTATAAATATGTATTTGTACAAATTAATTCTCTCTTATTTAATTTTCCATGTGTTTAAAAGGTAAGTAGAATAAAAAAAAACATCGCACCGTTTTTGAGTGTTCCCGAAACTTGTGTCCTACCGATATTGAGTCTTTCCGCTAGCGCACGTACCCTTAACTTTTCAAGGTCATAAAAGTCGATTACATTTATTTTTTGTTCTAAAGTGAGTCTCTTACGTGAGGGAAACATTTTCAGCCGCCTGCCACGAGGGTTAGAACAGAACTAAATTTTAATAAAGCAAGTTCGAGAATAAAAAAAAAGTATTTATGCGGAAAACCTTTACTCAAAAGTAAATACAACTGTCCCTGTTTCCTTAGACCGGAAACAACTAATTGTTTCCGAGAAACGGGAAAGGGATAAAGTCATACTGTCCGTCTTTTAGAGGTTTTTTTAATCGATTTCTAACCAACACAGCCTGTCCGTGACCGTTAATGAGAGGTTTCGTTAAATAGAGGTTATAATGCCTTAAAAATTGTATTAAAATGTTGGTGCAAAAAAAATCGTCCGGTAATGGGGAGTGACCGCTATTTAGAGGTGTCCGTTAGTAGAGGTTTTACTGTAATACAATAAAATGTGTCGGAAATGCACGTCCTGTTCTTCCATTTGTAAATTGGGATAAAAACAAAACTAAAGAACTAATCAAAAAAATTTTTTTACTAATTAAACGTAGAAGTCCATATAGTAAGAAAAAAATATAGGTTAGATGCTCTGGCCACGTTAACAAAACAAAAGAAAGTGTAGAGTGAATCTATCGACAAAAACGGCAATGACTTAGTTGCCAACCCTATAGTTAGGTAATAAATGGCTTCAACTGAAATGTACCATTCACTTGTTTCACTTAAGCTATCATTTAAAAACTTCACTAAGACTCAATTACACACAAAAAAGGCTAAAAATTACCTTTACCCAAACACTAGCGAATTTTATTTTTAAAAAAACAAACAAATAAGATCCAGAATACAAAGGGCACAAATAAAAATTTTAATTTTACATATAACATCTAAAAACAACCCCTATGGCAATTACTTTTCTACATCTAGATATTTACTCGAGATCTCTTGATGACAACAGCAATCAAATATTCAATTGAATAAAACAGCTGCTCATATAAATTATATAGGCCTAATAAAAATAACATTACAATTTTTAATTTAAGCCCCTTATCGTGGATATGCAATGTTAAATTAATAACTTACAGGTAACGGAGCCAGTTTGCCATTAACTTTTACAGTAATGCCCGGTGGAAAAGCATCTTCCTGCTCAACTGCTGTCTCAAGCAAACAAAATCGCATTTGCACCTTTAAAAATTAAAAGAAGTTAATATTATAATATAAAACACTAATAATAGTATATAAACATAGTAAATAGTATCAAAGATATCTTAAAATTTTATGTAATATTATATTTAGACAATCAGACGTACTTGAACAACATATTCGTTTCTGGTTCCAGGCCCCACCTCTCTATTCATTGAAATTTCAGATGCCTGTTTGGGAGTCAGAAAAAATACAAAGTTTGCTCCAATGTCTCTACCAGCTGCCGGTTGAACTGCTGCTGAAAGATTAAACAAACAATTAAATTAATAATAACAAAAGAAGCAATTTTCTAAAATATGTTAATGGTGAACATAGAAAAAAAAGAAAAGCTTGGATTTGTAATATGAGCCTTATAAAGAACTAGCTTTTTTCCCGCGACTTCGCTCGCGTGGAATTTATTCTGCCACATGAAGTTTCGTGACAGATCATTTTAAATAAATAATTTTTTTTTTTTAACTATAAGTTACTCGTACATCCAAAATTTCAGATGTCTAACTTCCAAACTGACGGATTCCATACAATCTTCGAACCTCTATTACATTAAGGGGGAAACCCTTGGGAGGTGGAATTATCCAAATTTCATTCTTAAATTATACAAAGAGCCTATCTGCAAATTTCAAAACGTGAAGTTCCTGATTTGCCTTGAATTATGTACTATAATGGATTCTCCACAGAACATAAAAAACTGTCTGGGGGGGCACATGCTCCCGTGCTCCCCCATAAATCTGCCCTTGCTGTAGCCTATGTGTTATTCTGATATATAACTTTTATTACCATAAAGTTTCATCCAAATCCGTTCAGTAGTTTTTTCTTGAAAGAGAGACAAATATACAAACTTTCGCGTTTATAATATTAGTAGGATAATAGGATATCAAAACAATAGTTTCACTCATGTTCTTTCTGTTATTCTGATCATGTGATTTGCCTTTAATTATGTACTATAATGGATTCTCCACAGTACATAATAAACTGTCGGGACTGTCAGTAGTTTTTGCGTGAAAGAGAGACAAACATACAAACTTTTGCATTTATAATATTAGTAGGATATCAAAACAATAGTTTCAACCATGTTCTTTTTGTTATTTTAATTATGTACTATAATAGATTCTACACAGTTACCTAAAAAACTGTCGGGAGGGGGAGGGGAAGGGGGGGGGGGTCCTTGCCCCCGTGTCCCCCCCTCATAAATCCTCCTACCGCGACCAATCTCCCTTACTACCACCTGGAGACCAAGGGGTATTTACCACCCCAAAGGGAAGTTGATTGGGGTTGGTGGTGATAGAGAAAACTGTGTCTTCACGTACGAACAATGCATTTTATAATATATATTAGATTAGATTTAAATTTACAATAATGATTCAAAATAAAACAGGCCAGTTTTACTATAAGACAATAGAAAAAAGAAAGAAAAAAAATCAATTGTAATTTCAATAAATCTCTCAACAATTAAAATACAAATAGAATAAAAACCAATATTAAAATCACTTGGTCTAACATTTTAGATATATAACTTATTTTATTAATACTATTAATATGACTACTTCATTTTTTTTTCATCTTATCATTTCGTTAATATCACAAATTTAAAGAGTATTTCACAGACTATTAAATGATGAAATATAAAAATCATATGATTAGCAAAATAAATCTAAGTCAAAACACAACTTACTTAGAGTTGATGGCTTGAGAAGCTCTCCAAGTAAATCATAAAATGGAAGCCTCTTAAACCTGACATCAGGATTCAGCGGAAGGATTGGGTGACTCGATGGAGTATTATTCATTGTCATTAGCTTGGGCTGATACCCATACATACTCAAGAACTGATTATTACGGGCCCTTATTTGATCCTAAAACAATTTATATTTATGAAAATTATTAATTAGTTTCCTAAATTTACCACATTTACCTTACATGTTGGACAGATACAAATGTTCCAACAACTTTTCTGTTGAAGGTAATCAGCATATTGTCTAAATATATAAATACGGAAATGGCCTGAAGTCTGAGAATCAGACATTCTACCACAGTTGATATTTCAGGGTCAAAGTAATCAGAGAGGCTTAACAATCAAAGGTTTAAAAACATTTTTGGCACTTGTGTGTTAACGCAGTTTTAAGGTTAGGGGAAGTTTGTGTTAGAAATATAATCATCTGTTAAAGATATAACTGTTACAAAACATAACTGCTAGCGCATGCGAACAAGTAGACAAAAATAATGGTGGCTGTGCTAACACACAAGTACCACATACCACATTTTCTTATAGCCTAGCTAACTTCAAATGCTTCATAATAATAACCTGCATATATTTGAACACTTACATGAAAGAATGAATACTTGAGAGGGGGATAGCATAATGGTTAAACAAATGTAAGAGAATGAAAATGTAAAATATCTGGTATTCTGAAGGTTGTCGCTTTGAGTTGGGGCACAACTTTTTACTGTTCATTCGTTTCCTTCTTAACATTCTCCAAAATTTAAAAAAAAAAGTATAATTATGGGGAATGTGTTTATTTAGGGAATCAGTTCACAAGAAGTGAATCTTTCAAACAACAATTTTCATTTACATTATAAAATGTTAGTTGAAATGTTTCTTTATGAAATGATTACTGAAATATATAAATAATTCCCATTAATACACTCTTTATTTCATATTAAAACTAGTGATTATTTATATTTCCAAGAATATTTTAAAGGAAACCAATGGAAAGTTAAAACTTGTTGAGACATGCATAAACAAGTTGAAACCAAACACATATTATAAAGTTCTACAAACAACTTTACACAGATGATTTTACAACCATAATAAATTAATTTTGTTGTTGAGCTATTGAAACATGCCAACCAACTATCTGCAGTTAGAGCTATGTCACTTAATGGAAATTTGAAGCAACAGGTAAACTGGCATAGTCTATTTCATTAAGATAAGGTATAACACTTTCTTAAAACTTACAAAATTAGTAATGAAAAAATCTCTAGAAATAACAAAGATATATATGAGACACTTTTAAAGCTTATGGAAGGGATATTAAGGTTAAGTATGCATATAAATTGCAGAAATCTTTAATCATACATAAAACAGCAGGCTTGAAGAAATTGTTATAATTGAAAATCATAAAAAAACTATCAATAAATAAGTTTTAACAAAATTTAACATCTTGTTAAAAAAAATTGTTTGTTAAACATAACATTAAGTAAAAATCTTTATGACACTAATGGCAATAGTAATAATTTTTTTTTTTTAAATAAATTCCTTTTATTAAATTAAAATAATAACCGAAAATTTAAAGTAATAGGTCAAAATTAAGAGTCCATTAGACGAAATGTAAAAATAAAAACAAACATGAATATGATAATTAGATTTGATAGCATTTTCTATCAGTTGAGAGTATTTCTTGGAAAAATAATAAAACACATACCATGAAAAACGGTTGATAGATATCCAATCCTTCTAAATAATTTAACAGATACAATGTTTTGTTATCCATTTGAGGGCAGTTATAGGTTACAAACGTACAGGTTTTAAAAGGAGGTTAAGTCTGATCAGCAAACATAGGACTTCTAAGAGACCTCATGAATACAAAATATTTCTTAGATAAAATAATTAGAGGAAAATATGTCCACAAAAACAAGATCAAGTAACAAGTCTTTTAAATTGAACAAAAATACTTATTTTGTACATTCACAGTCAATTAACGAAAATAAATATTGCTATGAGTTCAATAGAAGCAAAATATTGAGTTCAAAAACTAATTAATAGTATTTTTGTAATATACATTCCTCTGAAATAATTCTTATTTATATTTTTCACACGTCACAATAGGAATTAATTAAAATTAGAAATCTCAATTCAATCGAATATGATAACCTCATCAAAATTAAAATTATGTTAGACGTCAGAAAACAAAGAATTTGCCTTAGCAGCAGAAGTTTAGAGGCTTGTAAAATAAAATAAAAATGGTAGAAATAATGACAATAGAATTATCCTTTAAATCAATTAAAATATGGACGTTGGTAAACTAATTTAATATTTCGGAGGATGAGATAGTTGGTGGGTGCAGTCAAAAAAACTCCAAATAAGTCAAGACTTATTTTTTATTTTTACTTATAAAAAATAAGTTTTGACTTATTTGGTGTTTTTTTAACGTGCATCTCCATCCTCCATTATATCATCCAGTCAACTATTTTCCTCTCTAACATAATATATATTTCGTAGATGAGAATAGTAATGGGATGCAGTAAAGTTTGAGGGATGAGTAAAGATTGACCTGGTTGATATTTGGATAGGAAAGAAGTGTACTCTTTAGGAAAAGTGAGATTTTTAATTAAAAATATAATACATGAAAAAAAGATCAATTCTAAGATAACTACAATAATCTTATATTTTAGAGTAAATAGCATGGCTCTTAAACTTGCAATCCTTTAGCCTAGGCCTCTTGGACATTTATCTTTCGGCTCAGCTCTTATTAAATTTTTAAGGATTCTTTAGTTGCTCCTTTTGTGTAACCTCCTTCATACTCCCGATACGACTCGTCCGTCCATTTTCGAATTAAATATTCTATCCAATATCTCAAGACAGTGATTCATAAACTGTGCGCCGCGGTGCCGTCATAAGAGTTCCGCGAAATATTCAATATTCAATTAAACAATTCGGCAATTTCCTTGGAATTTCTAATCACCGAATTTTTGCGCCAAAAAACGTATATGCTGACAAAATTCCAAGAATTTAGCAACTTTCGAGTCTTTCAACTAACCTAACCACATGGTGGGTGTCCAGTCTCAATATGGATATTACCAAAACAGTAGAGATTAGATATTTTATTTCATCCCAAGGAAAATAGTGTAGGTATAGGCTATCTTCAGTGCTAAGAAAGAAAAACATCACTATTAAAAATAAGTTTTTCTTATTTTTGTGTTATTATTGACTGCACCCCGCGTCCAATTCTATCCCTCGTGAAAATAGTATGTTTTTTAATTTATCGCTGTTAGATAGGTAATCGCTTTTAAAAAGGAAAGCTTTCAATTTTTTCAAGAAAGTAAAAAATAATGTATTAAAGGCGCCGAGGAAAAAAACGGATTATTTAGGGAGACACAAACCGAAAAAGATTGGTAGCCTCTGTCTTAAGACGTTTAAACTTTACTTTATTAGGTGCCGCTTTTTTCCACATCCATAAACAAAACAGTTGGAAGGATAATAGTTTTATTAATTTAGGTACAGAGCGAGAGGTGAAAATTGATGAAACTGAAAAATAACGTGCATTTCATACCAATATCGTGGGTACGCAGCCTTTCGGAGGGGTCGTAAAGAGCGGTCTCGAGCCCATGCGATGTACCTACTCCTAATTATACTTGAATAAACAAAATTTAGGAATACCACTGTAGCACCGTCCAATTAGCCATAGTAGCATAAAGTGATGTTAAATTAAACAAACGAGCATTTCCTGCCGGCAATTGAGTTTTCTCTCGAATTTCGTTACTTCTACTTAGCTTAAATCCTAAAAAAAATGAAGTATCGATTATTGCAAAGTTATCCCCATCTACACCGAAGGAAAAAAGTATTTGCACATCCCGGTTTTTTCTTTATACAGGGCGGTCCGAATTTAAATGGCAAAACTTCAGGAACTTATAGGGGACCGAAAAGCTAAGACAAAAAGTCCTTTAGAGATTTGCTCGTTTTTGCTTAGTTTTAGAGAAAATCGCAAAAAAAGAAACAAAACAAAAATGTTACAAGTAGCGATTATCACCTTTCAAAGTTCGTCAGGCTAGGCAGTGATATATTTAAACACTTAATGTTATCCTTTACATTCTTTTATTTGTTTATATTTTGGCTTCCTTCTAGGATTATAATTCTTAAATCTGTCTTCAGTCAGTTACTCAGATATTTTTGTTTGTATAGCATCAGCCACAATGCCGCATACATATTCTAATGTTGAATACGCTGATATGATTTTTGTGTACGGTTTCTGTAACGGTAAAGCCTAGTACACACCTAGCGACAAAGTCGCAGAACACGTGTCGTGGGACAAGTCTCAGTATGTATGGGGACATTTTTCTGGTGTCCCGGAACTGTCGCTATACAAAAGTATCGAGTCTCAGTTCTCCGGCCAAAACGGGGAACATGATGCAATGTTACGCAACTTTTGTTAGTCTGTACGTGTTCCGGGACACGAGCTCCAGTTTATACCTTGCCGCCAAGGAGGTAACGTTGTGTTTAATTGAAAATTTTGAAGCGCTCCTTTGCCTTTGGGATGTGACAGCTGTGGATTATAAAAACAGAAATAAAAGAAGGGGTGCGTTGGAGCAACTCTCCAAAAAATATGACATGTCATATCATGATATGGAGAAAAAATCCATAACCTAAAACTCGCCTCACAGTTTAGGCGAGAACACAAAAAATTAACCGATTAAAAAAAAACTGGTTCTTCCCCTAAAAAGTGTAGTTGGTTTGGGTACAAGCCCCTATTATATATTATTATTATTAATATCCAGCTTAACCGAGGCTGGAATAGTTACTCTAAATACAGTGTTATTTTTTTAAATAATTCCTCCAACCATTTGCAGAAGGGTTTCGAAATTAGCAGGGCTCCATTCGGACAATTTCTGAATCCCACCCCATCTTCTAATTTCAATTTTTCAAATAGATTCAGAGCCACCAGAGAATAGTGCTCTCCTTCAGTAACGTTTAAAGTTACACTTTTTATTTTTAATTAATCTTATATTATTTAAGCACATATTAAATGCACAGATAGCAATTTATTGGAACATCGCGTCGATTTTTTTAGTCCACTGGCTTGAATCCTCTAGTGCGCTAGGTGTAGACGCGTGACAATGTATCGCGACTGTTCTTGAAAATGTTCTGCGACTTTGTCGCTAGGTGTGTACTAGGCTTAATGCTTTAGAAGCGGTGCGGGAGTATGCGCGCCGATTTCCAAATAGAAGAGTGCCTAATCGACGAGTCTTTTCATTAACTTTTAATGGACTACAAGAGACTGGGTGATTCTTAATACGTAATGAAGGCGACCAATTCCAGGCAGCAGTAAGCGCAGATTATCGGAGAAGAAATTGTGTCCAACGCCACTTCGATAACAATCCTGAGACTAGCATCCCAAGAGCATTTGCTGCATTAGCAATATGAAGGCAAGCAATATGGCGAACTTTGAAAGGTGATAATCGCTACCCATACCATCAACAAAAAGTTCCGAATTTATTACCTCAAGATTATGTCAAGAGATTGAATTTTAGTAACTGGTTTCTTAAAAAAATTCGCTATGATGAAGCTACCTTTACAAGAGGAGGAATTGTTAATCAAAGAAATTATCATTTACGGGCTCTTGAAAATCCCAGAGCTAATAGAGGGAATAGGTTTCAGCATGAATTTGCTATTAACGTTTGGCTTGGAATTTGGAAGGGATTACTGGTGGGGCCATATTTTTTATCTGGAAGATTGAATGGTATCACATTTATACATTTTTTGGAGAACAACTTTTCTAATTATTTAGATGACATTCCCTTACAACAGCGGATTGAAATGTGGTTCCAACTCGATGGATGTCCAGCTCATTATAGCAGAGTTGCTCGAGCTTGGCTGGATATAAATTATCCACAACGATGGATTGGACGTGGAGGAGTAGTACCTTGGCCACCCAGATCACCTGATATGACACCCATGGATTTCTTCGTATGGGGAACCTTGAAGCAGAAAGTTTATTCGGTGTCAATCAACTCAAGAGAGCAATTAAGAGACCGAACCATAGATGCAGAACAACAAAAATATCATCAGAACAATGTTTAGCTGCAATTTATCAAGTGAGTGCTAGATGTAATGCTTGCATTGGTGCAAGAGGACATTTTGAGCAATATTTACATTAAAAAGAACATAACATAAATATAAATGTAAATAAATAAGTATAAAAATGAAAACTTGTTTTGTTTCTTTTTTTGTGATTTTCTCTACAACAAAGCACAAACGAGCAAATCTCTAAAGGACTTTTTGTCTTAGTTTTTCGGCCCCTATAAGTTCCTGAAGTTTTGCCATTTAAATTCGGGACACCCTGTATAGTGAATTGAAGTATTAAGAACAAATCATTGGAGTTTTCACCCGACAAAAAGTAAAATTAAAACTTGTTAAATAATAGTACAAATTTAATTGTAACCTTTGATTATAGTAAAAAAATATTATAAAAGTTAGGAAAAATTGCATACTGTAAATACCTACAAAGGTTTGTTTATTTGTTGTTGCTTACTTCCTTGAGTATAATTCCGTTCTTTTCGATCAGTGTTCAATATTTTAAGCGTGTAGGATCTAAATATTTTTAACAGCTTAATAATGGCAAAACAAGTGAACAGAGTGCCGCTATTAGTGAAAAAGTGATTTTATTGCGCAACCAATAAAAATCTTTAGCGAAATATCAGATATCTTGGATCTTAATTTTTCTAAAGTAAGGTACGTGATTAATAGATGTGAATAACGAGGCACAATAGCAAATGACTGGCTCAAAGAGGATGATTCCCAGAAAACTAAATGGAAGAATCGAGAGAAAAATGTAAGTTGAAGCATTTACAAATTTAGCTGCAATTGCAGGTGCCACAGCTACCATGTTCGAATTGCCTGGGGTGTATGTAAGAACAAGAATGGTAAGGAATGTTCTGAATTCTTAAGATAGTAATGACAAGGTGCCGAGAAAAAAAACAACATATATTAGTGAGACCTATCGCAAAAAATACTTTATATTGTAAAAAATACATAACAAGTCAATCAGTTTTGGAGAAAAAATGCTGTTCATCGACGATCAGAGTAATTTAAATTTGTTTGCATCTGATCAGGAAAATACCATTTGGTGAAGGAGAAATGAGGAACTAAAGAATTAAAACGATATGGTTACTGTAAAACATGTGGATGGGAATGTAATGGGCATGGGGGTGCATAGCCTATAATGGAGTTGGAAATCATGTACCTATTGAATGTATTTTAAATGCAGAAGGTAATATGATTTTGCACCACAACCTCTTAGCAAGGCAGCTTAATTGGGAATTCAGCACCACTTAATTCTCCAGCAGGACAATTCGAAGCTTGCAGCGAATAAAACTAAAGAATGGTAAATATTTAATGTTCATCAATAACTGCACACCCCTCTGCAGCTATCAGACTTATTTATGGCATGTGTTTGACCAAAATGTTTGAAAACACCACATAAAAAGAAGGTGCCAACTCAAGAATCTATTAGTACAACAATGAGAATAAATTTAAATACAATTACTAATTGATAATTGATGAGAACATTTCATAACATGTCGATAGAGATGAATCCATGGTTATACTATCTGTCCTTGATCCCCTTTACAAGTAAAGATTCTTTCCATTCTTCAGATCTTTTTAAATTTCCAAACTTCTCAACCAACAAGTGTATATAAGAAACTCTAGCTTTCCCACACTTTAGTTTACAAGGAATGTTGTTGATTTCCACTGCTTTATAAAACAGTTATTTTCAAAGTCCATTACTGCTGTTTACTTCATAGTCCAGGCAACAAAGGAAAAATGGCGGAAATAATTCATGTAGAAGCCAATTTTGGCACACATGTAGGGAAAGGTGTCCTGAACAACATACTAAAAGTACTGAGGGGTGGGGGTGGAGCTAAGGGTGGGGGGGCCCTCTAAAGGTCCCTTTTTTCAGTTTTTTGTTAATAACTCGAAAAATACTGTCTCTAGCGAAAGAATGTTTATACAATAAATTAATCTATATAAAATTTTCTATACACTTTTTTGCTAGGATCAATGCTTAAGGAGATATGGAGGGGGGAAGATGGAAAATTAAAAAAAAAAAACGTTTTTATTGTTAAAAATGATATTTTGATTGTTGAAAATTAAGTAATTGATGTTTAATGATGTATTTTGAACATTAAATTTCGTCGAAATCTAAACTTTCATCTTCATCGAAGTTGTCTTTGACGGGGGCTGCGTTCGTACATGAGCTGAGGCATCGACAGGCTCCGGAGCAGGCAATCCCTGCTAGGCGACAACCGCAGCGCACCTCACACTCTGTCGTGTATCGGCAAAAGATCATTTTCATAACGGAGTGGGGTGCCACAGGGTCACTGCAATGCAGTCCATGAAGACTCTGAGAGACTTAGGTATTAATTGTTCAGCCTCACTGCAGAAGCTAGCTGAAGGAGGATAGGTACTGTTGTCATAAGTCATGTATTCTATTTCTTCCAAGATAATTTCGGCAGCTTTTTGTACGGTTCTCACACGTTCCCTTTGTTCATCTTTACACCTTGAGGTGTACCACTAGTCGCTAAGATGTTATCACTAAAACTAGGAAAGGGGAAGACAGTTTGTGTGGTGCTAATTGTACTAAAAAAAATTTGGTCCTCGTATTTTTCCCTCAATCCTTCACATGTGGGGTGGTTCTGTAATCACCTGTTCCAACAACTCGTCCATAGAATATTGGCAATTATCAGTACCTTCAATATAATTGAAGATTTCTTCCATTGCATTTGAAATCCCTTCATCTTGAGGCCGTCCAGATTTTCTTTTTGAAGGTACGGAGGTCAACAAGAATCTTTTGTAACAATTGTCATGATATATTCTTCTCTTCGTCATACGTTTCTGTGCAGAAAAAATACTTTGTTTTAAAATCAAATTTCACTTGTCCTGAATGCAAAGACGAGACATCACGTGATGTTGAAGGTTGATCTGAAAGAGTGTCTCTCAGAAACAGTTGACTATTCTTAATTATAGAAAATTTACGAATCGCTCTGTCATTTAAAAAATAATCAACTACTCCTTCAAGCAATATCTAAAGTCCAAAAACATTCCTTTTTGTTAAGGAATATTCCATCCGGTGGTAACATTGCTTTTTCTTTACCTTACCCCTAAGATAATTTCGGACGTTCGCTGTCCCAAACAAAACATTGTGTGCTACCATATCGTTCATAATATTTAACTCACTCATTTTTAAAATGTTTATATTTATTTTTTGTATGTTTTTTATACCATGATTATTGGAGTTCCATTTTTCTGATAAAAAGTGCAGTGTAAACTAGTTGCAGCTAATTGTTTTAGTTGTGGTATAAACCACAAAATGAGGTAAAACCGACACAAATCTTGCACTTTTACCTTTCTTCTTTGATTTTTTTCTTCATTCTTAGCTGGTGGTGGCGACTTAAACTTTAAAAAATCTGTGTTTAAAGATTCCCTATGCTTATAAACCGTCAGTGCAATATTTTCATCTGGTTCTACTCTGTTTATTGTATCATCTAGAGGCAAAAAATCCTTAAAGGATTGTATAAATGTAATGTTATCATACGAATTTATATCTATGATCATTTCAAGATTATTTCTAGATTTAGGACTGCCCTCTAGCAAAAAAAGTGTATAAAACCTTTTTTATAGAGAATATATATTAATTTAATATATGAACATTATATCGCTAGGCAGTATTTTTTGAGATACTTCGAGATTCGAAGATGAAAGTTTAGATTTCGACGAAATTTAATGTTCAAAATACATCATTAAACATTAATTACTTAATTTTCAACAATAAACATATTATTTTTAACTACAAAAATTTCATTTTTAACAATAAAAACGTTTTTTTTTTAATTTTCCATCTTCCCCCCCTACATATCTCCTTAAGCATTGATCCTAGCAAAAAAGTGTATATAACCTTTTTTATAGAAAATGTTATGTAAATTAATTTATTATATAAATATTCTTTCACTAGAGGCAGTATTTTTCGAGTTATTAACAAAAAAACTGAAAAAAGAGACCTTTAGAGGGCCCCCCCACCCTTAGCTCCACCCCCCACCCCTCAGTACTTTTAGTATATTGTTCAGGACACCTTTCCCTACAAGTGTTTCTTTCACTACAAAGACATCTTACCCTAATACAAGTGTGCCAAAATTGGCTTCTACATGAATTATTTCTGCCATTTGGCATTTTTTGGTCTTCGTTGTCTGGACTATCAGCTTTCTTCTTATTTGGTCCATAGTCCTATTAACAGTTTAATATTCTAATATTCTGAAGGAGGGGTTTGACTTATTATTCCCTATGATTCAAATAGAGTCAAAAGTACAAAAGAAGGAAACCATTTTACTTTAAGAATATATTGCTTACTAAGCCAAGTTTCAGGAGTATTTAGTAACTGCTGGTAGTTGTCTAGTTACCACCTATGGGGAGAACTTCCTTACTAAGTGATTCAACAAGATAACTGCTAGAAAGTAAGGGCTATCTTGTTAAATGCAACATGTAGAAACAACTCTGGCACCAAATCTGCTTATCAACCTAACTAATCTTGCCTACTCACCTGATTGAACTTGTTTATATGCAACTTCTTGTGTTTAATTCTTGGGGGGAGAAATTCAACTAATTAATTAGTTCTTTGGGTATTTATAAAATTATGTATATACACTCGAAATTAAGTTCCTAGAATTATCCTTTAATTTTCAATCAGATAATGCTTTAATTTTTTTATGAATAACAGATGTAATAACTTTTAGCCGTTATTTGTGCTGGACAAAAATCCATTACTTAATAAATATTTTTAAATTCTGGAAGAAAAAATATTTCAGTTATAAAATAATGCATTCCTTTCGCATTTTACATACAAATCACACTCATTTACAAACAAATAAAAAGGATTTTACACATAAAATAGAGTTAATTATTTTGCTACTTAAGTATTCAAGCAGGAACTTAGAATTCTCTTTTAAATAAATCCATTTGGAGAAGGATTAATAAAATACCAAAGAATATTCAATTAGGCCAAGGATGCATTTGAAATTGATACAGTTAATAAGTTAGAATGTTCATTGATATTAGGTAAATCAAATACAGAAAAATCATATTTTATAACTGGGCTATTTCTGCATCATTCCTTACTTTTGAGCGATTTTCTCAATGCTCTTCTGGGCTACAGATAACTCATTCCTGCATCTATTGAGCTTTATTATTTGTATAAATGAGGTTATTCTGACAAAGAAGTATTATGAGTATGAAATTCAATAAATCCATTTCATTTCATAATAAAATACAACGGAAGACAGAGAGGACTGTTTCCCACTTTAAAGTAGTGACTGTCGCTACATTCTATTTCTTGCTAATTTTGTATTAAGGATGTTATTTAGTGTCAAGGGTACTGGACTTTGAATATATATTTTTCCTGGGGTGTAGAACCTTTTAGTTCACAAAACTATTGTTTTTCCAAAAAAGGTATCTGTTTTTGTACTATTATAGAGACAATAGTGATATATAAATTATATCGTTTATAGAATATAATTTTATAGTACCTTACATAATTCTATAACTACTTAAAGTACCAAAACTGTTGTTTTTATATGATTGTTTTTGTTATATTGAATTTTCTAATTGTTGAATTTTTCATATTTATATTTTTTGCAGAAAAGTTTATACTTTGTGGACTGATGACATAATTATATATTGAAAATGACCATGCCGGGTCGAAATGTCAAATAAATAGATGAAATGCAATGTTTTGTGGACTGAAAGGTTTTCTACACCCCAGCAAAAAAAAATTTAGGATGTTTTAAATTATTATTTATTTTTGTATTTAATTTCACAGCTATATGTTGACAATCATCTTACTGACTAGGAATAGGGTGAATTTAATAAATTTTATTATTATAATACTTTTTGGTTGGGTGAACATAATGCCACACCAGACTTTTTGATAAATTATGAGCCAAATTTAAAACAATAATAAAGCCAATAAAAATAAATATAAAATAAACCAATTAAAAAAATAAATAAAGCCAAAGAAACCTAGTATTTGTTTACAACAATCTGAAGCTCAAAAATGCAGAAGTGGGATACCTGTAGAAGATAAGAACTTTGAGAAAAGCATTCATATGTAAAGGATTAAAAAAAAAAAGAAAGAAAAGTAAAACCTGTTGCTGTAAGTATGATTAAGTCGCATAACAATGGAATATAAATTGTTAGCTACCTATAAAGAAAACATGAAAATTTTACACTGTTTTGGCTTTTGAATATTTTGTTCTTCAAGGCTAAATGGACAAACATAAAAATATTTCCAATTTAATAAAGGAATAGAGCAAATAGTGCTTTAGCAGGATATTGGAATCAACACCACCGCTGTAGTTAAGACTATAATATATGCTGATGATGTAGTCCTAATTGCTGAATCCCAGGAGGGACTCGGGAAATCATTAGTCCAATGGCGAGAATTGCAATTAAAAGGGCTAACTTTATGTTATGGTGAGCCCCTAGAGCTTAGAATCAAGATACGTATGTATGAATAACTATTAGATAAGCAAAGAGAAGATCCCAAATCATAAGATAAGTCCGAATGAATACTAATATTAGGGAAGCAGGAAGTAAAAAGAGAGGGTAAACTTATGTAATCATTAATTCTCCCTGTTCTTCTGGTATACATCAATATGCACAAGTATGTAACCAGAATATGAAATGGCACCAGGAGATGAGACGACTATAAAGGAACAAGGAGGGCTGGATGGATTGAAGGAACTAAAATTTTAAGATTGCTGATTCTTTGTATGAAAATAGTATTTTTTTTTTTTTTATAACGGTGCTACTACCCGGTTACAGGTCTTGGCCTCCTCCAACCGCTTCCTCCAAACATCGTCATGTGCCGATGCCATCCAGTATGGCATTTCTCCATCTTCCATCCTGGCAATATCTTAAGTGCCTCAACTTCATTATTCTTACAACATCGGGATCTTTGCAGCTACTGTACAGTTGTTGGTTCGAGTGTCACTTCCACTCATCACCGACCTTTACACCTCCAAAAATATGATGGAGAATCTTTCTTTCAAAAATCAGTAATTCCTTTTCAGCAGCTCTTGAAGCTGTCTAGCACTTATTAACATATGGAAGTATGGGCCGCACTAATGCTTTATAATGATGGAGCTTGGTCTGCCTGTTAATATCTGATTGCTTAGATGTTTCCTCAATACGTAATAGAATCTGTTGGTGGTTGTCTATATCAAATATATGTCTCTTTATCGAGGTTATAGTCTTGGGTGATCTCAGATAGATGAACTCTTTAACCTTTTCGAATCTATACGCCCCAATAGTGACTGTCTCACCTTCTTTGGGAATTTCTCCAGTTACCATGATGAAAATGCATAGTTCTTCATTTTTATTGAACAGAGGCTGAAGGTACTATGTCATAAGTTTTTCAGCTCGAAATTATAACTTTTCATAATTGATATTTAATGAAGTGAAATCTATTCATCTTCAGATAATGATCCTCTACCTGATTGTTGTACCCTCTCTTGATTGTTGATATCAGAACCTTTACCGATGTTAACTGTTTGAAACTTCCTTCATCCTTCATTTTAAAGAAAGTTCAAACTAGAATGAAGCATACTCCATTTTATTCACAGTAATTATGAATTTATTGGCAAAGCTCAGGAATTCAGTTAATTTCTTGTAATTGATACAAAATTTAAAATTTTGATATCATTACTTTATATGTTGTAATATAATTGTGAATAGCATAATCATAATAAGAAAAATATATAAGAGAGTAAAAGATTGGATTGTAACATTTGTCCTTAAAATATATTATCTACACAGTTCAAGTAACAAGGTAGTATTCTCAGGCTGTTTGTATTTAAATGTACCATTAAAATAAATAAAAAAGTAATAATAAAATTTACTAAATATAAACAATATCTAATATAGTAATAATATAATATCTAATACATACCGTAATCGGAAGGTATCCGGACATTAGAGGAGCTCTAAGAGGAGGGTTTGAAATGAGATTAGTAGGAGGTGTCGGAGCTTGAGGTAAATCAATTGATGTACTGTTCACAACAGGAGCTCCAGAGTTAAGAACCACATTTCCGCCCGTTCTAAATCAAGAAGGTAAAAAAGAATGAGCAAATGACAAGGAATATAAATCTAAAAGGGAAGTTGATAAAAGTGGTTGGATTAAAACAATTAAGGAATAAAATGGAAATGATTGATTAACATTTATTACATAAAAACATAAAGTACCAACTCTAATCAATGGTAAATTAATGGAGGAATATAGAGAACCATAGATATTTACCTACATATTGGTTGGAGATTTGAGAAAATACAAAAATAAGAAATTTATTTGTTTTATGATAATAAATATGAAGTAAGAAATTTCAGCCTAATTCCAATCAATAAATATCAATCAATATTTGTTACTTTTGTGTTTTCTCATTGACCTCACCTTCCCAACCAAAGATTATTAATTATTCACAAATTAACTTATTTATGTACATATACTAGCGACCCACCCCAGCTTTGCTCGGGTAATAAGCATATTATGTCTACATAATTTGTCGGTGTAATGTATTTTTTTTTTTTTTTTATCACGTACCAGCCACTAAAGACCACATGAATATCATTGGTTAGGCTTCTTTGGGAGTCTTAATTTTCTTTCTTCCCATCTCAGCAAATGTACTTTTTACATAGAAATTATAAAAATAACAACAAAACCAAATATTTCTTTATATACGAATTTATTATCTTGCACGTTAGATAATTGCACGGGACTACACAAGCAGCGTCTTCGGTGAAACCCGTCAATATTCCAATCCATTTACACAAAACCTCGACAAATTATATACCTAAACCTTGCTGGTGAATCACTCTATCTATTGGTGAAAAACGCATGAAAATCCGTGCAGTAGATAATGAGTTTACTGCAAACAAACGCGGACGAGAACTTTGTTTTATAATATGTATAGATGTACACACATAATAAATTAATTAAAAAATCAAAAATGAATAAGCACCTAAAAAAAATCAAAAGCTTTCAATTCAAATAATTATAATTGATGTTATAAATACCAATATATTTTTGAGTTTTGTATGAATAGGGGGTGTATGGAAGGTTTTCATTGGAATAGAAGGGGCATAATACAAAAAAGGTTGGGAACCACTGATCTAAGCCTTAAAATATTGATGTTATGTACCAAGATATTAAATGTTTGAGCTGACCCTTTTCCTCAAATGAGCACTAGGACCACGGAAGAAAAATTAAGGAGTTTTTAAATTTCAAATATTTTTTAATTTTATATCTTGGTTCTTTACATATGGATCAAGCTCAATAAGCAGGCTCCTCACACTGCATAAAGCGGTAGAGAGGAAGAGATTAAGTAAGTAATATCTTGGTTCCGAAGAATGAGTCTAACAACAAAATATTCCCAATAGTAAGTAATTAAAACATTCAGGTTTTAAACTTGAAAGCAAGACTAAAGTATATAAAACAGCAGTTCAATTCTTTGTGTTCTTTAAAATTTTTAAGGAAAAAAACAATCAATACAAGAAAAACCCAATGTAATGATGGTTTAAATTTTCAAATATTTCTTTCAGAAGGAAAACCAACAAAAGGAGTTGTTAACAAAATATAGGAATTTCCCCTTTTCCTATTCAAATATGATGTATGCATGGATTTAATTGAACAAATAAAATTCAAACAAGAATTTGACAATATACAGCAATATTTAAAAATGTTCACTAATAATTTTATGATTACTAAATAATTACCATCTCAAAATATTTTAATTTTAATATTGATTCTACTTGAAAACATAATAAGCCAATCATAAGGAATTTTTCCTATTTCATATCAGTTTTACATTTAAAGTAAGCTATTGTTTACTCTTAATATTTTCTCTTAATATTTTAAGAGATCGAAGGAACGAATGAGCATAATTTCTTGTGAATTAAATCACTTAAATATTCATCATCTAAAATATTATTTATGTTAAGTCTAAGTTTAAGTTTTGATGTGCTGGTTTTTATTTTCAAACACATTTTTTGATAGCTGTTCATTCAAATGAGCATTAATTGCAAGTGGAGAGTTGTCTATGAAGAGGTGTTCTCTCTCAATGTTACACTAGATTTCTAATGTTTTGCTCTTAAGTGGGAAAGTGTCTTATAATAGCAGTAATTGAAGCAGGAAATCATAAACAACATGCTTAAAATAAAAAAATGTTAATGTCATATAATAAGTAAACGGTGATGGTCAACTGTGGTCTAGTGATTAGCGTAACAGACTACTAAGGATTTTTTTAAGGGAGTAAAAAATCCTTAGTTACGCCGTCCTTTGGAAGGGACATTAAACGGGGGTCCCGAGCCTGTAAGATGTCAGGTACTCGTTCAAAATCCCTATCCTAATTAAACCTGGAAAGGCAAAATTTATAGCTCCCACTATTGCATCGTCTGATTAGCCATAGCAGCATAAAGTGACGTTAAATGAACAAGCAAGTAAACGGTGAACTAATACAAAACTTGAGCGAACTATTAGGTAACATATAAACCAACTGCTCGACTTTTACAAGCAGCAAGTCTGGCTAAATTATTAAAAAACCAAAGTAATATGGATGACATTGATTCAATAATAAATCATATGATGCTTATAAATACATAAAACTATGTATTAATTTTGTGATATGATTAAAATACCATTATTTAAAAACTAGATAATTTTTATTATTTTTGAGGGAGCCCATAATGCTAAAAAAACTACAACCCATGAAGGGTCTTGGGTTCAATTTCTAAGACAACAGTTGTACAGGAAAGTAATTTGTCACAGATAAAGTTCAATTGCCAGATTTTCATCCCAATTAAGGTTATCCACTTAAAGAGGCTAGATGAGACCCAGGAAATTCTGCAAATCCCACAGAGTCCATCTGTGGCTGTTAACAGATTAAATAATTATCTATCACAACTAGATCTGAACCCAGAACCTCCAGCACAGCAAATTGGCACTCTTCACACTAATATAATACTTTATAGAAAACCTATTTTATGACGATACTAAATTATAAACTAATTTGAGGCAAATAAAATAGTTGAATTTAATCTCATTGTGTAGTTTTAATGAAAGGCAATCCAGATAAAAAAATTAGTTATTATAGAATAGTTCAACAACATAAGGGATAATCATGTGAAAAGAGATGGTAGCAGAAGGTTATGCTCAAGACATTAGTCTTCTCTCAATGAAATACTCTAAACTACTCTTATCAACCAAACTTATCAAATCAACACTATCTTAATTTTTTTTTAAATTTGATTTACAGTAATAAGGTGTACTAATTTATAAATTGACTTTTATTTCAATAACATAAAGGTTAATTTTAGGTGCAACCCCACTAAAATTTTCTCCCTTAAGTTATTATTTGTCTATACATGTGGTATAAGTAACATTGTTTCAATAAAAGTATAAAAAATAAGAGTTCTAAGGACCAAATGAGCCAATAATAATTTAATTATTGGACAGTAATAATTGAGTTCAAGAAATATTTACAGTTACATTAATTAAAAACAGAAGAGTGCCTAAACAGAGGAGGAAGAAAACATTACTTCGAGTCCCAACAACATCAAGTAGGAACAACACCTGACACTATTAAAATTTTATTTTATTCAGTGATAAGTAGAACTTAACAATAGAAACCAATATTTAGCATCTAAAAAGTTCTAAAATTAAATTGCGGATAGAAACTTGCTTAATTTTAAATTATTCTATATTCTATAATGGTTCTAAGATTACAAATACCATGAAATAAAAAATAACATATGACACACCATTAGTTGAATAATGGTAGCTAACATTAATTAAATAAAACATATGTTTATAACTGCGATCATGATACTTCTGAAAACTTTAGTCAACTATAAATAGCACTAAGTTAAGATTTTCCATATAATTAACCATGAAATTGTTCCAAGCTCATTTTCCGAATTGATTCTACAATAATAACCAATGTTATTGTGATATTGAACCTACATATGTTTAAATGAAACATAATGAAATGAAAGAAAAATATGAGTTGTAAGATAAGTAAAGAAAAGGATAAGGGGAATATATCAGTTTCAAAGATAAAGTAAATAGCAAAACAAATAATACCCAATAAAACTATAGTGAGTAACAATTACTTACTGTATGGATTTGTATAATTCTCGAATTTTCGTATGAACTTGGGTAAGGTGAGGTATAGATTTATTCTTAAGTAAGTCAAGAGCTCTAGCCTGAAGTTCTGTTTTTCTTCCCGTTTTATTTTGGCCAGCATATCCGAGCAGCATTTGTAGTTCTGAGACCCGAAACGTAAGTAGCATATTCTACAAAATAATAAATATACAACGTTTAACAAGATACTGATGTTTTTATTAAGTGCCAAAAGGCATCTCAGAAACAGCAGAATCTTATACTTGTAAAAGTGTTTAGAATTCAACAGTTTGTCCAAATCCCCATGCAATAACATGAATTAATATAAGGGCAAACAAGATGGAAACAGAAAGGTAAACAGGACTTGGTATAGAGACTGTGTGAAA
Source organism: Arma custos (assembly GCA_037127475.1). NCBI lineage: Eukaryota > Metazoa > Arthropoda > Insecta > Hemiptera > Pentatomidae > Arma > Arma custos. Next base: position 94,716,975 of record CM073764.1, read on the forward strand.
TATTTATTGTGAGTTAAGGCTCAAATTAGAATAATACATTTAAATTCAATATTCCACTTCAATTCTATAAAACCCGCCTTTCCATAACTGATAAATAAAAAAGGACGCCAAAATACATTGTCAAACTTACCTTTAATTCGTCGGTGCCGGACATTCTTTGCCTCCTTCGCGCAGCCAGCTTGGTCGTCGTATGAAATATGCTTCGTAAGAAGAAATATCTTCAAACTGGAGGATCTCAGAATCTTATTATCTACCATATAACTTCAAAAAAGTTGTTCCAGTTAAGAGCTTTTGTACAGGTTAGGAAGCTCAGTGTTGACTAGTTACTTCCAAAAATTTCTGATCCGTTTAATTTTTATGAAACTTCTATTTCTTATTTTCTTCATTACAGGAAATATGATAGATATAAAAGTATATTCTTAAATACAAAAAACTATAAAAAAGAACTATAAGAACGTGATAATAATTTGAACAAGAACATTTGTAATGAATTTGTGACTATTTTCAAGAAGCTTTAAGTAACTACTCGAATGATGAAAACATGTGATAATTAAGGTAAAATAATTTTTAAAATAAAATATTAGCTTTTGGTTTTTTTTAGACAGACATAAAAAAGGATTGAGCATTCATAATTTTTATTACGTTAAAATATATTTGAGTTCCAGACGTTGGCTGTACTGCATTTAAGCTCGTTTATCATTTCCTCGCGGTTTTCTTACGATATAATTATGTAAAGTTGATTCTATTGGTATAAATTCTTATTTAAAGTAATATTTTCATTATTTTTAAGGATGTTATTTTAAGGATTCACTAGTTTTGTTTCCGTTTCCAAGACACGCCTATTTTAAAGTTGCATTCAGAAACCTAACCTTACAGTTGACTTTTCTATTAACTTCATATTTAATGATTATATAAAATAAAATAATATAACCTACTACAACCAATCTCGTTTTGACCATAAATAATTAACCAAAAATACATTCCTATGTAGAGTATTGATTTATTTACACAAGCGCTGCTGGTATCAGCTGGTGACCGCACCCATCCCTTCACTATAAACACTAACGTATTTGTATATTATTATATTTGCAGGTCATATAAATTATTAGTTCTGCTTTTAAAAATAAATATGTATATAATTATTTTGTATACATAATTATGGTAAAATATTTCTTAACAATGAAAACTTGAGATTGATGTCAACGTGAATTGAATCACCACATAAATTATTGATTTATTCGTTTTGTTGAACTTATGAATTGATATTGCTTTATATATCAATAAAATAGAGCCAAAAACTCAAAAAGAAACACTATTATTTATTATAATGCAATTGGGAAAAACCACAATGCAAAGCCTTATGTTTCAAATCCAGTAATACACCCACTTACCAGTCGACGTTGATCGTTGGGATGTATTGCACCTTTTTCTTCGAGATGTGATTCACATAACCCTTTTTTGTTTTTGTGTCTTGATAATGCCTGAATAGGTGAAACGTCGAATGGTAAGTGGGTGTATTACTGGATTTGAAACATAAGGCTTTGCATTATGGCCAATTATAATTGCATTATATATTTATAAAAAATGCGAATACTTCAATTTCTAAAACAATTTTATTGTAGATCAAAGGCAGACAAGACAGAAATAGATTTTTTGATAGGGGAGGGGGGCAAATAGAAGAGTCGGATCTTTCTCTCACCCTACGACAATAAATAAAATCTATACCACTACAACCCATAAAGGGTATTGAGTTCAGTACATTGTAGGATTGTACATTGTACGTTTTCAAGCCAACGGTTGTGTAAGAAGATAGTTTCACTACCACGCTGAAGCCCAAAAGTTACCTCACTTTGTAGAGCCTATTTTTATTATATTATTGTGGAGAGGTCCTGAGATCCAATACATAGTTTGTTTTGGATTCGTTGACGAGTCCTATTTTAGCGGCTGCATTAGTTAGAGCCAGGAATCCACCCATCACAGCATTGAAACTTCTCCCTATGATGTCTATATCATCAGCAAATCCAAGAATTCGCAATTTGCCTCCGATTCGTATTCCCGACCTTCTGATTGCACCCTCCAAGGCTAAATTAAACAAAAGACATGCCAGGCCTTCTCTTGTCTGAGACCTTTATGTGTATCGAAACCTTCTGAGCCCGCTCCCTTATAACCTCAATAAATGTAGCTGTTTTAAACCACAAAATAAAAAATATCATTTGACTTTATCATTGCCAGAGTTAATGTCAAAAGAATCAAAAAGGAAAATAAATCACAATATTATATTTAACTCAACCTAAAATATATTTTAGATCGATTTTATCGCCCTCTGAATTCTTCTGTTGACCCTTCTTTTCTGTTTTAAGGTGACCACAGACTATGGTATACTCTTAGAACAGCCCCTAAAATTATGTAATACCTTTATATATATTATAAGGTTTTTATATATTGTTTCTTAGAGGTGTTAAGCATTTTTAATTTGCAATGCACATGAATTAGACAATATTACCGCATTTAGCAAATTCCTTCAACTTTCATTTTTCTCTCTCCATCCTTCTTAGAGTACTCCTTCACTCCGACAGTACTTCCCTTATTAAGATTCACCAATCAGAACGGATTCACCTAAAGATGCGTGTTAGTGATAGCAATGATTTTCTAAAAATCTGTTTTCTTATTTTTTTCCGTACTTATTTTGTTTATGGTATTTACTGACTGGAATTAAAGAGGTGTGCTAGTATTTAATGAACAAATAACGAATGATACAGCTTGAATTTGTCATAACTATTGACCTTTATTATGATCCCATGTCCGTGAGTTCAGCAACTAAATCTATATTCACCGTATACGAATAACAAACCGTATACGAAATCGCCGAGACTTTGTAATGGTACGAGACTCTGCATCAAAAAGCTAAAAAATAACGTCATCGAAGCCAGTATAATGACTGGTAAAGGAAAAGGAAAGATAGTATTTATACCACGGATATCTTTAATATCAAATGGATTGCTCTTTACTTTTAAACGCTTACAATTCCCGGTGAAGTTGGCTTACAGCATGACTATTAACAAAGCACAGGGCCAAACATTTCAGTACTGTGGAGTTGACTTATGGGAACCATGCTTTGCACACGGCCAATTATATGTCGCATGCTCACGAATAGGATCACCTCGAAATTTGTTTATTTACAGTCCGAACAACAAAACTATGAATGTAGTGTATAAGTAAGTGTTGTAAAAATAAATTCAAAACAAAAAATACCAGGTCTGCAAGTTTAAAATGTCGTTTTAATTCCAATAGAATGCGCTCTTAGCCTATTGAAGGATTTGCTTATCTCTAAACGCTATTTTGTTTGTTAGTCATTTGTTTACAAAAGTCAGTTGTTTTTAAGTCGTTTACGTGGACGTATCATACCTTTCTTTGGTGTTAAAAATGTCTAATTTTAAGCCAAATAAAGAGCATTTGTGGCATGTCATGATTTTCTTATTCAATCAAAAGAAAAAGGCATCTGAATGTCATCGAATTCTCGTTGAGACTTATGGCGATCTTGCTCCAACCGTCAAGACATGTGAACGTTGGTTTCAAAGTTTCAAACGTGGTGATTTTGATGTTACTGATAAAAAACGAGAAAATCGACCAAAAAAGTTTGAGGACGTCGAATTGCAATCTTTATTAGACGAAGACAATACCCAAACCCAACAAATGATGGCAGAACAGTTGAATGTCACCAGGCAAGCCATTTCCGATCGCCTGAGAGCTATGGGAAAAATTCAAAAGGTTGGAAAATGGGTTCCACATGAATTGGACGAACGACAGATGGAAAAACGAAAAATTGTGTGCGAAATGCTGCTTTTACGCCACGAAAGAAAGGTTTTTTTGCATCGAGTTGTAACTGGCGATAAAAAATGGATTTATTTTCAGAATCCCAAACGAATAAAATCATGGGTAACGCCAGGACAACCATCCACATCGAGTGCAAGACCGGATCGTTTTGGGAAGAAGACAATGCTGTGTGTGTGGTGGGATCAGAAGGGAGTAGTCTACTACGAGCTTCTCAAACCCGGCGAAACAGTCAATACCGACCGCTACCGACAACAAATGATCAATTTGAGTCACGCATTGATCGAAAAACGCCCAGAATGGGCTCACAGGCACGCCAAAGTCATTCTTCAGCATGATAACGCTCCTGCACATTCAGCCAGATTGACTAAGGAAACGATTTCTTCGCTTGGTTGGGAACTCCTACCCCACCCGCCGTATTCACCTGACCTGGCGCCTTCTGATTATCACCTATTCTCATCGATGGGACACTCATTGGCTGAGCAACACTTTAACAATTTGGAGGATGTAAGAAAATGGCTCGATGAATGGATTTCAAATAAAGATGAAGCATTCTTTTGGAACGGTATCCATAAATTGCCCGAGAGATGGACGAAAATGTGTAGTGTGTGTGAAAATGAAAACGGAAATGTGTAGAAAGCGAGGGCCAGTACTTTGAATAAAATATATTATACTTTTTTTTGTAAATTAAATTATATTTTAAGAAATAAACGACATTTTAAACTTGCAGACCTGGTATTACTAAAATAAAAAATGTCCATGTATAGTATATGTCAATATATAATGTAATATGTAATATGTATATGAATAATATAATATGTAAATAAAACATAAATTCTTCATTTACTAAGCTTTTTCTTAAAATTATTTCAATTCGTTAATTAGCTTACTCTCTATATACACCGCATGTTTAATGGCCGAATAAGTCTCCCAATATCGAAAATAGAAATCTATATCGATGTTAAAAAATGTATCCTCGTATATTTTTTATGCCATTAAACATGCAATGTATTTTAACCCGAGCAACGCCGAGTTTCACTGCTAGTTCACAATAAAAAGGAATAGGCTTATGGAAAAATAAGTGAATACATGGTAACATCTACATAATAACAAAAAAATTATATCATTTTGAGTGAGGAATATTTACAGTAGTTCATCAATCGATCAAGTTGAATATATTATCTATAAATTATTTATCGATTATAAAGTATCTGATTGGGAATTTAGAAGATGTAGGAAAAGTTTGGATTTAAATGAGGTTAAAGAAGACACATGACGGATATCGAGTGGGAGTGAGTTCCAACGAGAGATAGAACGGGCGAAAAAGGAACGCTCAAAAGCTTTGGTTCTATGAGAACGGATATAAAGATCGGACGGGCGAGATCTTGTGCCCTGGGATTGGATAGATGATTTGAATTGTAGGAGACTATAGATATAAGATGGATGTTGTGAGTTGACAGTTTGATATAAGTCAGAACCGAGGAAATAGAGTCTACGAATAGAAGGAAAAAACCACTTTAACTCAACGTAACGGCGGGACACATGAGACCTTCTCGGGGCATCGAAGACAAATCGAAGCGAACAGTTCATAATCCGCCTCAACCTCTCCATCTTCGAACCCCTATTATATTCAGGGGGAAACCCTTGGGAGGTGGAATTATCCAAATTTCATTCTTGAATTATACAAAGAGCCTGTCTGCGAATTTCAAGATGCTATGTTCCTGATTTGCCTTTAATTATGTACTGTAATGGATTATACTATACCTAGAACACAAAAAAAAATTGGCACGTGCCCCCGTGCCCCCCCCTAAATCTTTCGCATATATAATATTAGTAGGAAATGTAGATTATATTTGCCTTTAATTATGTACTATAATGGATTCTCCACAGAACCTAAAAAAAAACTGTTTGTGGGGCGTATTTAGGGAGGGAGGGCACGAGCCCCCGTGCCCCCCATAAATCCGCCCTTGCTGTAGCCTATGTGTTATTCTAATGTATATCCTATATTAATTTAAAGTTTCATCCAAATCCGTTCAGTAGTTTCTGCGTGAGAAAAATATACAAACTTTTGAGAGACAAATATACAAACTTTTGCATTTATAATATTAGTAGGACAGTAGGATATCAAAACAATAGGTTCACTCACGTTCTTTCTGTTATTTTAACAACTATCATCACGTGATTTGCCTTTAATTATGTACTATAATGGATTCTCCACAGAACACAAAAAACTGTCTGGGGGACAGGCGCCTCCGTGCCCCCCCATAAATCCGCCCTTGCTGTAGCCTATGTGTTATTCTGATGTATATCCTATATTGCTGTGAAGTTTCATCCAAATCCGTTCAGTAGTTTTTGCGTGAAAGAGATACAAACCTTCGCATTTATAATATTAGTAGGATATCAAAACAATAGTTTCACTTATGTTCTTTTTGTTATTTTAACAACTATTACCGTGTGATTTTCCTTTAATTATGTACTATTATGGATTCTCCACAAAAAACTGTCGGGTGGCCCTTGCCCCCGTGCCCCCCCCTATAAATCCAACCAACGCAACCAAACTCCCTTACTACCACCTGGAGACCAAGGGGTATTTTCCACCCCAAAGGGAAGTTGATTGGGATTGGTGGTGACAGAGAAAACTGTGTCTTTACGTACGAACAAAACCTTTTATAATATATATTAGATTTGTCTGTTTTTTTATTTTTTAATTTTAATTTTGTATTAAATTTTCTGATTATCTACCAAAACATACCTGTTTAGTTATTTACTTTCAAGATATTATGTAAATACTGTTTTATTCTGACGTAGGCCTTTGACCAGATAAAAATTTACTTAAATATGTTCATCTCTGTTATTATAAAGGGACCTGGTTCCAGAATAAAATTATTTTTCTATTCTATTCAATTCTAATGAACCATAACAAAAGTTATTATGCTACTACATTCATAATAGTTGTAATATTTTATGCCTTTCTATTATTCAATATAAAAAAAAGGTTCCAACTTGTAATAAATTTATACAAGTTCATGTGGGGTAACCATAGTGTCATGTAAGCCTTTATATAGAATAAGCTGGAAAAGCTGCTTAGGCCCGGGTATTAAGATGTTACCACGCTCTCTTCTCCCACCACATCAATCCCTTCGTAACACAATATTAACTTTTTTAAGGAGTAATAAGTTATTGTTAATTGTGAATATCTATTTCGGGTTAGAAGTTCTATTTAGAGTTGGTCTGCCGCTAGGCGGACAGGGGAGTTTCCCTTAGTTTATATAAATATAGTATTTTACTGTTATAGCCACTACAAGGCTCCTTCACAAATATGCGAGGACATAAATAAACCTTACGAATGGGTTTTCATCGTTATTCCGTTTTTTGCATGATACTTTGCCTCATAATACTCGTCTCCTGTTTTTCTTTTCTCTACTCTGTCTTCTTTTTCTGTTAAAGTGTTCATTCCCGTGTGACTTGAACAATGGATTACCTTTTAGTGTCAAGGAAAAAAAATAAAAAGCTTGTTTAACTTTGCCAGGTTTTCACTTCATGGTGATTTTAAGATTCATATTTGTTTGATACGACTTACAGTAAGGTATAGTTCAGTATATGGCTGCGTTAAGCTGTCCTTTATTAACTTACTAACGGAGTAGTACGTCAAGATGCTCTAAACAGGCAGAGACTCGCATTAAACCCCTACCTTAAACCTAATATCATTGTGAATCCCGTACAGAAACTAGCCGGAATAAACCGAATGCAGCGACATTGCACCTGTCTAATGGATTTTAATTTGGGAACTTGGAATACTTTATCACTGTACCGATCGGGAGCTTTACAACACATCTGAACAAGGGCGGATCAAGAATTTCTTTCTGGGGGGGAGGGGGCACAGCGGGCAAACGGGAAAAAAATCAACAATAACTTACTTATAAACTAGTAGTATCTATAGAAAGAATTCAAAGGTTTATTAAAATATCAAAACAATAGTTTCACTCATGTTCTTTCTAATGCTACTACCCCCATATTATGCTATCTCCGAATTAAAGCCCAATTTCATAACTTTAGCCTCATAAGCAAACATTTTATGATAAGCATAGATGTTATATAGGCATCTGAAGAATAAGAAAAGGGCCGTTTTTACAACGACCTCGAACACTGTCCGCGAGCTGATATTAAGATTGTGATAGGGGTCTTTAATGCTCAAATAGGGAAGGAATCACAATACAGATCCATAGCGGGCTCTCATAGCATTCAAGATAACACAAATGGAGTGGACAGAGAATTATAAGTTTTGCAGCATCAAAAGATTTGAAGATTAAAAGTACCTAGTTCTCCTCAAAGGGATACATCTGGCAACTTCGATCTAACGGCGGCTTAACTTGAAACCAGATTGACAACTGATTGATGTTCTCTAGACATATTTCAAGCCTCCAAGAGGTCTGCGTGTTCAGAGGTGCAAATATCGACTTTGACCACTACCTCACAGTCATCTGGATCAGAGCGCGACTTTCGATGGTACGAACCCAATGAAGACCACCTCAAACTGGGTTTATCCTGGAGGGTTTTAAGGATTGTGAGAAGAGAGAAGGCTTCTCTAAGGTATATGGGTAATAAGAAGCCTGAGCGAGGCGGGATTGGGAGCGGGATCAACGATGGAACAGTTGCTGAAGTCACATAAGAAACAATCGGCAATCAGGAAGTTACGCGGAAAGCAGGATGGTATGATGAAAGTGTTAGAAAATTATAAATATTGCATATAGGCAGATAATACAGTGAAGACACACAAGGGCTTTAGTAGCGGAATACCATACCCGAAGAAGGGGAGAGAAATGACTCTTGCAGAGGAAAAGAAGACCTGGGAGAGGAAGCAACTGGAAGAGATGGTAAACCTGAGAAGCCAAAATGAAAACAAGAATTTTTACTACTAAATTAAGCTGAGGAGAAGAACATTTAAACACCAGACTAGTGCTTGCAAGGACAATTAAGGACAATATAGTCATTTAAAAGAACAAGGTAATGGAGAAATGGAAATCCTACTTTCAGGGGCTTCTAAATGAAAACAACCATCGCTAGGGAGTGGAGAGGCAGGAACTGGGAGAATGTGAACTGGAGCCTCAACACAGAAGATGTGAAAGAAGCAATAGGGTACCTAAAAAGGTATAGGGCCCCTGAGATAGATGGGATACCATCAGAACTGTTCAAATATGGAAGGGAAGAAGTAATGAGTTATATGTAAGATATCACTATGGACATAGGGAGAGACAGAACAATACTGGATGATTGGTACAAGGCTGCTATATGTCGGACTCATAAGAAAGGTGATATTTGATCTGCCATGATTACTGTGGGATATTCTTGCTGTTGTGTGTATATAAAGTCCATTCAAGGATCCTCTCACAGAAGCTACTTCCTTTCGCTGAAAGAGAAATAGACACATATCAGGCCTGCATGTGAGGAAAATCTATGATCGACCAAATGTTCTCTATTAGGACAACCCTAGAGAGAACAAGGGAACATTACATATGCACACATCACCTCTTCATTGACTTTGAGAGAGTACATGATAGCAGTCTGAGAGATGAGCTTTACCAGGATATGCTGGACCTCAGTATGTCATCTAAACTGGTATGACTTACATAAGTGACAATGACTGAGGTGAAATGCACAGACGACACGTACAGTCTAATACCAATTACCTGCAAAAGTAAAACTTCCAAAAAAAAAAAGTAAGTTTTGAGAGTGAATTCAAAACGGGTTAAATGATAAGTATTGCTTTCATATCATGACAGAATTTTGAAATTATTCCAAGTGAAGGTTCCCGGACTCTTCTTTCACTTGGAAGGACTTCTATAGTCCCATTTGCTGGATTTATATCCTCCTTCGATGTTAACAATACTCTCCAACCCCTTCTATCCAATGTTAGCTCGCAATAACGTCTCGCCAAGAGCCTCACAATATTATTTCAACCAGGGCTGATTTTTCGTCAGATGCATTCCTGTTGCGCATCTATAACATAAGGAGACCTACCATTATAAATGTCAGCCCTATACGCATTGTCTTTTTTGAGATGATTACTAAATTAATAGGAGCGATTACTTAATAAGCTACTCCATCGGAGTACTATGGCACCGTTCTGCTTGGAACAGATGTAGTTGGGACAAATTGGGAGAGGCTTGTGCCCAAAGAAGGGTATTTTTTTCTTTTTAAAACCATGTAAATGTACATAGAAGAAAGAGGGAAAAATAAAGCTTATTATTATTACTTAATTAGCCAGTGAATAAATTGTAGTTCAGATTAAACTGTTTAATAGACTTTCTAATATTTTTAGCATCTGCGCGTATAAGTAAAATTTTTATCCATATAAGATGTATTATCAGATTATTAAGAAAACTATTGATAATTAAATGGGTTTCCATGAGAACCTGCACAGAAAGGGTGGATATGAAACCAAATATGCTTTCATTTATACTTACAATATATCAATCAATCACTAATTAATTAGTGCAACTATTTTGTTGCAACAGCTTCATTTGATATTAATAATAAATTTCATCTTCTCCAAACTACGGTTTCAATTATATCATTAATTAAACATTACATTAAACACATCAATGATTGATGCCAGATTAATGATGCAGGAGGGTGGGAGGTAGCTATAGAGCATAGGGAACTCTTTTCCTTCTATCCATATTAAATGATAATTTGATGGCTCAAAAAGTTATCATGAATCAAATTAAAATCTGTGCATACCCAATCAAATATTATATACAATTTTAGAACTTGGGAATCATACTCTTACCTGAAGTTTGTTTAATAATAATCATACAATGACAATGCATGTGTGTGGGAGGTCCTCCAAGCTGAATAAAACAAATCATTTACGAAGAGAGGGGAATAATAAAATAATAAATTTATTATAACTATTTATGACTTAATTAAAATTTATCATTATAGTCTATATATACATATATATATATATATATATATATATATATATATATATATATATAAAAGAGAGTGGCGTTTGTTACTGACCTAATAACTCAAGAACGCCTGGAACGATTTCGATGATTCGAACCATTTAGAACTGGTCTTCATCCAAAAAAGAAGAATAACAAAGAAAAATCGAAATCGGTCCAGGCGTTCTTGAGTTATATTTATACATACATAGTATATTTCTGTAACCTTCTCTATTAATTTTATATCAACATATGATCTATCTTCAACATATGATCTACAACTTTACAATATTATTTATATAACAAAACCCATTTTTTGACTAAAGTTGAACTAAGGCATCAACTGTTGACAGCTGATTCATTTGCAGTCTTTTCATCACATACTATTCTGTTTCATAATTTCGTGAGGTAATTATTTATTTATTATTTACAATAATTGTAGTTTCAAATATTGCATTTAATACATTGTTTTGAAATGATTCATCAGTTTGATGAAGTGCACATTGTGAATGGTTATGTTCTTTGTGATTGCATAAGATTAGAATTAATTAGAATTTTCTATATAATAACTGCCCAGTTAAGAGTAATAATAATTTATTTATTATTTACAATAATTGTTGTTTCAAATATTGCATTGAATACATTGTTTTGAAACTTTATCAGTTTGATGAAGTACACATTGTGAATGGGCATGTTCTTTGTTATTGCATTACGAATAAAAAATTAAAATATGAATAAACCTATACGAAACACGCATCCTCTATTTAAAATTGTTAATAGATCTTTAATTGATCTACCATCTCCATCTTCAATTTCATTATGATGAAATTTTGGATGCTTATTAGGTATATGTTTAATAATTAAAATTAGCCTATACATTAGTTCCAAGCTATATATTATACAGCAAATATTGAACTCGCTTTTAGAAGAGCAGTACATATCGACAAACAATCCAAACGTTAATTTCGGATTGTGCAATAAATTTTTACGTGGGTTACTTTGAAAATCAATTCGAATTCGCTGTTCATTTCATTCTGATTTATCGTTTTGATGTGGAATTCTATTTTCAAACGGTAAGTAGCCAGCGAATATATTTATTTTGTTAGGTTATGACATTTGAGCACATGTTTTCATCAATGTTTATTTGTGAGGTTATGACATTTATATGTATTTAGTTATGTATCGATAATTTCTATATTGCTTTTGTGACATTCATTTTTTAGTGTTATTCACAATGCCGCTAGCCAGATGATCTAATCTTTCCCATCGAAACCGTCATGCAAGTACAGTTCGGAATATGGCCAATCAATTGAATATGGATAAACAAGAAATCGCAAGAGCGCCGTGTTAGTTTGGCCCGACTTCGTGCATCACAAACACAAGAAGAAAGGCATATGGCAAATGAAACGGCTCAGTTAACAATGAGCAATTGTCGAGCAAATCAAACAACTCAACAACGTGAAAATCGAAATAAACGCGTAAGAAGTTCTTCAAGTGTTGATTTTTTTAATTTTTATTTTATATTTTATTGATATTTACAACTGTAATTATATTACATCAAGTAAATCTGCTGTATGAACAAAGGACATGAACAAAAAATCACTTTTGGAGAAACTATCCATTGATAGCAGATACTCCAATAAGTGTTGATTTAAATCGAGTAGCGTTTTATTACGATTGTACAATTGACCGCAGCTCGCATCCTTCCGTTCAAATCGGCCCAATGGAGGTTGTGAGCAAACATTGTGGGGCATTGAAGTTCGATGGAGAAATGCCTGGATTGTACTGTATCAGTGGCAAGGTTAAATTACCACAATTGCCCAATTGACTAAATATAAAGAAATACTAATAATTTGTTTTAACTAATTTGATTAAAGGAAAAATGAACTTCATGAGTCTATTTGTCAAAATGAACTAATCTTTTTTTCCTAAGTAATTCTGAGTGTATTGAACTTTCAGAATTAACTTAATAAATAAATCAGTTTAGTCTCATCATATATAATCATCCTAAACAGTACATTTATTAATAAAATATTGGTTTCCCCTGAACTATATTATAATATAGACAAGTGATACATTTATTCAACCGATGAATGTAAAGCAGTCAATCTTATACTCATAGTTCTTACATATACAACTAGGATTCGTGAGTTTTGGTGCCAAATACAGGTGCATTTTATGAAATTTTGATCCAGTCTAATTGGTTTCTCATCAATAACTCTTAAAACGGTGTGATTAATTTTATTGAAAACGTTTTTGTATATTAAATTAAAGTGAGTTTATATATTTGTCAAATAAATACCATATACAATAGTTAAGTTAAATGCTAAGGGGGCCAAAAACAGTGACAGAACGCTATATATGACTTTGAAATTTGGAAATGAGTAATCTAAGATAAATATTCATAGAAATTCCGTGTAAAGCATTATATTCTGTGCTTATTTGGGAATTTGCTTATTAGCACAGTGAAAGATCTATCTAAAAATATTCAACAATACAATAGGAAACTAAGGTGACACCTTAACACTTGGCAACTAGGGACTCTCAGTCACCTAGATCTACCAACAAATTACAGCAGGGTAGTAAAAATGATCAATAAAATTGTATTGCTATGGATAACTCTATCCATAATTATGACAAATTTGAATTTAGTCTCCAGGCAGAATGCCCATTCATAATGCTCACAGAAAAGAGATGATCTGATATTGATTAGACACATCATTAGGCAATCTTTAATTTATTACCCAATAATTTTTTAAATAATATGCACTTCTAATGAATCATAAATAAGGAACCAAAGTCACCATTTGACAAATTATGTCACCATTTGTCAAACATTTTGACTACTGAATATGGAGCTTTACGCATAGGTCTGCTAAATAGATTTGTTATTGACACCTAGATTAGAAAAAAAATATAATAAAATTATCGTGTCACAGTGTTTGTAACAGAACTCCTCCAAAACGACTTGACCGACTCTTATGAAATTTTGTGTCTATATTCAGTAGGTCTGAAAATAGGATGTAAACTATTTTTCATACCCCTAAGTGATAAGTGTCGGCCATTATAATTGATTGTGCGTCGATCGTAGCAGTGACGCTTGATGATAATGCATTTTTGATATGTTGTAAGAGCATGTCCGAGTAGTGTGCATCCAGGTTCGCAACCGAAAAAACGGACGGGAATACTTTTGGTGGCCGAAAAACTTCGAAATTTTTGGAATTATTTCAGTTGTTGGCCTGTATCTCCTAATCGGTGCTTTTTCGGGAAAACACAAAACACCTTTTTTAAAGAAGATTGAATTTGCTACAATTTGAGTCCAAAAGCAGCTCTTTAAGTTGTACATATCCTGAGTTAAGTTCCAATCATATAATAATTCACCGGCGTCTTAGCTCTATCTAATATATAAAATTGTCGTGTCACAGTGTTTGCAACAGAACTCCTCCGAAACGAGTAAACCAATTCTTATGAAATTTTGTGTCCATATTCAGTAGGTCTGAGAATAGGATGTAAACTATTTTTCATACGTGTTGGCCATTATTATCAATTAAGCATCGATCAGTGACGCTGCATGCTGCTGCAAGTCTCAAGGCCAGTCAATGTCCATTGCAGGTTTGGACCTAGAACATCCATGTTCCTCCCATGGACAATTATATGTTGCATGCTCACGTGTTAGTAAACCATCTAATGTATTTGTATTAGCAAAGGACAGATTAAAAAAGAACATTGGTCATCGATTAGCGCATAATAAATTGAAATCAATAGTTATAATTTAAAAAATATTATTAGTTATAATTAAAAATCAACCATTATATACCTTATTCATTAATCTAATATTTATATCTTATCAGTTTTTTTTCTATGATTTATTTATTATATACTGTGCTTAGATATAAGATGAATAAACTGTAAAATCAAAAATCTATTTAATTCATCTTTTCCATTCTTCATTATTCAAATTTTAACGTAAGATTTCTTTAAAACGCTTACAACAGCCACAGCAACGCGTGGCCAGGTCAGCTAGTTTTTAAATAAACAAAATTTAATTTCATGTTTCAAAATGAAATATTACATTACTTTTCTATGATTTCTAGTGAGACTAATAACTAATTGCATTTGAAGGAGCTGTAGTGGATTCCTATTTCTTAAATTCATTGAGAAAAACAAATTATTTCAATTGCTACATTAGAATAATTGTTCATATGTACAAAAATAATCTAATATACTTCTTTTTTTTTTATTTAAGTACAAATATATACAGAAGTTGATATAAAAGTTCTTGTGTTTAAATTCATATAAAAGTTTAATTTAACTGTAACATTATGCATTGACAAAAAAATATGAAATTATGGACCAAGCAGCTTGAAGAGCAAATAAAATAAATACAATCTTCATTATCCTGGTAGCCATTTTAAATCTGAAACATTTAACAATATAATGAAAATGACATATAAATTTTAAGGACATAACTGAATAAGAAATAGCCTTACCTCCTCCACCTAATTGTTGCCTTAGGAATTGTGTCCATCTCATCTTTTAAAAGATAAACTCTCAAACCTCTGATATAGGTATAATAGAACATATTCCAGTCGAGGGATTTTATATCAAAATTGAATGTCTGCTTGTCTTTATCAGGCAATGAATTCCAAAGGGCTTTAACATTTTCATTTGTGAACGTCCAACTTCTTATACTAAAGTATGACAATACTTCTGAGAACTTATCCACTTTTCTGTAGATTTTTATCAGGCTAAAATAATAAGATTTAAATAATAAGGTTGATGCATTATGAAATCAAATAAATAAATCAATAAAATCAATTTAAGTGGCAATAATGTAAAATATTCCTAATATATTTCTAATAAACCGTCGGATATCATATATATATATATATATATATATATATATATATATATATATATATATATATATATATATATATATATATATATGCCGAGCGGGCTGGGATGCTTGCAATAAGTAATCAAAGTTGAACAATATCGAGTGTGATCAGCACCTGGATAGGTGACTTGCCGAATAAGTTGACTGTGGCTATTCATGGGGAGAACCATGAAGCTCGAGCCCCCTTTCACCGTTATGTGAGGCCCTTCAGCTTACTGGAGGCAACTCACATAGACCGAGCACACGATTGATCAGCGTACCCCATATACTACGAAAACAATGATTGGGAATCGTACTGTGGTTTTCCAAGATATTAATTGCCACCCAGAGCTTTGATCCAAAGACAGTCTGCTTCGGAGAATGATATATTGGCCCTTGTACATCTGCTGACCCTGAACAGCTATATTCATTGGATCTAGACCATTTTGTCACTGTATTTGAACTCAATAGCACATTGGTGAAAAGGACATAGGTGAATTTGCCCAAAAGGGACTGGTTATGGAGATATGGATAGACTGCTGCTGCACCATGTGAAGCCATGGTCCCTAACAACATGAGTTTAGGTGACCCCCTCCAAGATGGAAGTAATATAATTCTGTAAGAAGACCACATCATGCAACCAAAGATCTACAAGTTCAGAAGAACCAATTGAAAAAAAAAATTATATACATATTTATATGTGTGTGTGAATGGATCGGAGACATGGCCAATGACCAATGATCAAGCTGATTGAGCATGAGCTGCTAGTCTTCGAAAGAAAACTAGAAGACTTTTAACTCGTAGCGAGGTACATAGAAACGTGCTGTTCGAAGTATCGTGAAAAATTTTCTAACCGAAGAATACCAAATTGTAGAACGTTTGGGGCCATTGAAAGACGCCTTATGGATAATGCAAACATTGAAGAAGAAATACTCGATGTAGCTCAGCTATCTCCTACTACTAGTACCAGAAGATTGTCGCATCGTTTCGATGTTTCCTCTACCAGCATATGGTGAACTTTACGCGAACAACAATTGTATCCATTTCAATTATTGAGTAGGCAAGATTTATTATCACAAGATTATAACAAGCACAGAAATTTCTCCCAGTGGTTAATTCCCAATGCACACGAGATCCTAACTTCCTGAACTGCATTTTGGTTAATGATGAATCTGGCTTTACAAGAAACGGCATTCTTAATTTTCGAAATACCCATACTTGGGCAGAAGAAAACTCTCATACAACTGCTGTTGGACATTACCAACATACCTTTTCTTTAAATATCTGGTGTGGTCTTCTAGACGACAACATCATCGGCCCCTTCTTTTTGCCACCTAGGCTGTCAGGTATATCTTACTTGCATTTTTCACAAAATAATCTCATGAGCTCCTAGAAGATATTCCGCTGGTCATTAGGCAAAGGCTGTGGTTTATACATGACGGTGCTCCAGCTCACTTTTCTCATAGTGTCACTGATTATTTAAATGCAACTTATGGAGATCTATGGGTTGGTCGAAACGGACCTGTTAAATGGCCACCACAATCTCCGGATTTAACACCGTTAGATTATTTTAAATACCATTAGGATGAAGTCTATGGTTTATTCTGCGGTAGTTGGCACGCAAGAAGAGCTAAGAAATCGTGGAAGCCACAGTAACTATCAAGCACCATCCTGATGCTGTACGAAGAGTCAGAGAAACATGGATTCATCGTGCTGAATGTTGATTTCGCCCGAACACTGCTATGCTCAGAAATGCCAAAATATTATGCTTGGAATCAATCCTCCAAGTCAGGGTACCTGCCGACACTGCTGTATGGAGCAGAAAGCTGGGTATTGACGGAAAGACGGGAAAGCAGAGTTACCGCGTCGGGAATGAGGTACTTGCGAAGAGTGTCGGGAAAGACGAAAAGAGACTGTGTTCGCAACGAGGATTCACCAGAAACTGCAGATTGCCCCACTAAAAGAGCTCCTGGAAATCCAACAACTGAAATGATTTGGCCAACTGGTCAGGATGAATGATCACCAGGACCCTCTCAAGACGACATGGAAAAAGACCTCGTCGATGCCCAAGGATGTCTTATCTCGAGTACATCGAACGCCTCAGCAAAAAAAGAGGAAAAGATCTCTGACAGGCCAGAAACGTAGTAAGATTCGGCTCCTGGCTGGATGCTCCCCTACGCTGAAAGGCACTACAGGGGGAAGCGAAAGAAGAAGAAGAATCAATCCTCAAAAAATTTCAACGATGAAAATAAGGAAAATCAGTTTCGGATTTCCTCAATGTATATTCCACGATGCAATTGTTCGAATTTATTGAGTCCATCCAAGCAATGATGAGTGTTTTTATTTGAGATTACTATTAGTCAATGTACGAGGCCCAACATCATTCCCACATTTACGAACTCTTAATGGTGAATTATGTGGCTCTTACAGAGAAGTCTGCCAGCTTTTGTAACTGTTAGAAAATGATGCTCATTGGGATCATACTTTAAATGATGCTGTAATTTCTTCAAAAGCTCATCACATACAAATATTGTTTTCTATAATTCTATCAACATGCTTTCCGTCAAACTCAATGGATTTATGGATCAAATACAAAGTTGATATGTGGGACGATATCTTGCATCAAATGCGCAATATAACTGGAAATCTACATGTACAATTGACAGAAGTAATTTACAACGATGTGCTTGATGATGTTAAACAAAGTATTATCTCAATTAGGCATGGTCGCAGCTAATCGCTCAATGCACGACGCTTTTAATCAAGAGTTGCAACATAAAAAACTGTTCGATCTCGATGCTTTAAGGGAATCGGTTCAAATTGTTGTTCAAAATGTTATAATGTGATGATATTTTCATTGTAATGCCTTATGGTACACAATATTCTTTGTTTGATTACCTTGCGTGTAAATAACTAAAGCTGACGGTTTCCCGAGAATAAATGTTCCGTAATTGAACCAACAACATACACTAATGAATGAATTGATACACTAATGAAAGTTGTAAATGATGGAACTGGAGGGATTTGCTTTTTGGATGCTCCTGGTGGAACAGGAAAGACTTTTTTAATTTCATTGATTTTAGCAACAGAATGAAATTGCACTCGCACTTGCTTCATCTGGTATTGCAGCTACATTGTTGGAGGGCAGGAATCATTCAGCGCTAACATTATCATTGAATATTCAAAACTAGTAAAGTCCGACTTGCTACATTTTGAAGAACTCTGCAATGGCAAAGGTTTTGCGGCAATGCAAGTTAATAGTGTGGGATGAATGCTCGATGGCACATAAAAAGTATATGGAGGCATTAGACAGTACTATGAAAGATCTGCGGAAAAATCAAAACCGATTTGGTGGAGCAATGATTTTGTTAGCAGGAGATTTTTGTCAAACATTACCAGTGACGTTTTGACAGGGTGCATTACATTCCCTGTCAATTTTTGTCAGTTTACTGAATCAAAAACTGATCTTATACAAAAGGTGTTCCCAAACGTAGCTCAAAATTACACAGATCATTGCTGGTTGAGTGAAAGAGCTGTATTAGCTGCCAAAAACACGGATGTAAATGAAATAAATTTCAAAATTCAAAATGAAATTGGAGGTGAATTAATGACATACAAATCAGTTGATTGCGCAACTAACCAAGATGATGTCGTTAACTATCCACCAGAATTTTTGAACTCACTGGATTTTCCAGAATTTCCGTCCCATAATTGTTAATTAAAAGTTGGATCAGTGGTCATAATGTTCCGAAATATCAACCAACCGCGTCTTTGTAATGGCACACAGCTAGCAGTGAAAAAAATACTGAACAATGTAATCGAAGCAACCATTCTAAGGGGAAAATATAAAGAAGATGTGTTGATACCCTGCATCCCAATGGTACCAACTGATGTATCATTTGAATTTAAACGACTGCAATTTCCAGTGTGGCTTGCTTTCGCTATGGCCATAAATAAATCCCAGGGCCAGTCGTTGAAAAACCGTGCTTCTCTCATAGACAGTTGTATGTTGCCTGCTCCCGTGTCGGGAAACCGTCAGCTTTATTTATTTACACGCAAGGTAATCAAACAAAGAATATTGTGTACCATAAAGCATTACAATGAAAATATCATCACATTATAACTAAAAACTTGCAATGTACGAAATAGAAAATTTATTTTTGTAAGCAATCGTTGTTTATTATCGAGATATTAAATTAATAAATAAAGTTTAAATCACTCTGAAATAGGTTTTCTTTTTTCTATTAGACTATGACAGGACAATAACTTTTGACAGAACAAAGTCTGTCGGGGCAGCTATTAACATAAAAAATCAATGTTGCTTTGTTTTAGAAAAATAGGGCAGAAGAACGTCTGCAGGGACATCTATCTCATATATTTTAAAGTTTATTCTTTTATTCCAACTACCATACAATCTCATATCAACTCCTTGAGCGAAGCCGGGTACTCCAGCTAGTATATATATATATATATATATATATATATATATATATATATATATATATATATATATAATAAATAAATTAATAAATTATAATAAATTAATATTATTATATATACTAATATATATAATAAATTAATTATTACCATTTAATTCCTCATAAATTAATTATGAGGAAGAAAATGGTCTGGGTGGAGGTAAACAAATTTTTCTAAGTAGGGAGAACTGTTTATTGAAGAGCCATTGTTTCAACCCACATTGCAGGTCTTCAGGTCTGTGGAGGGGGAGTGGGGACCCAGCGTGACTTTGTAGCTGTATCACTAACCACAAATAAATTATTTAATTTGTTAAAAGTCATAGCTGGAGCCTATGGGTTCTGTAAACCCAGCCTCTATAATGTGAGTACCCTTGATTGATTAGAGAAAAAACCTGGCGGTTAATTGTGATTCAAATTCTATTACATGATTTATAATGTACAATACTATATTTTGTTTTATCCAAGTATTCAGGCTTCACAAGGATTCTGATGTCAATAATACAGCACAATTAAATACATTTATTAACTAACCTGGGCATATCAGACTTGGTGAGTCTTCCATAAATATCCAAAATGAGAGCTGGGAGATAGTGAAGAAACATGGTACATATCAAGTGGGTGATCCAGAATCTGTGAATGGTCATGAAATAGCACCACACTGCTCGGATAGGAGGTACAGAGTCACCATGCATTTCAATATAATTCTTGAATTCCAGCCATGTCAAAGGATTATCAGTTGCTGAAACATAGTTGTAAACTGGTACTTCTGAACCTTCAGGAGGAGGTCTGTAACATAATTTTTAAACATTTATTTTGGCTTATTATTTTTAATAGTGAACATTAGTAATTAAAAAAATTAATCTACCCTCAACAATTAATGATGTATGGTATGCTATGTTATGTTTAGGCACCAACTTGGCTTTGGTCTCACACAGTGGTTTATTTTACATAAGCTAAATAGACAAAAGTCGATTCAATTAACTAATGGCACTATAACAATAATTTCTTATGGGTCACGACTACACTTAATAAATATTTGATATAAGTATTTGAGAGTGATTCGTAAAATGGGTATTGTCCTACCTCAATTATTGGGTAGGACTTGTACCATAATATTCGTTCCCTTAAAATAAAGGATAAATCTATATATTATCACTGCATTGATTATAACAACAATTATTTTATGTTTTTTATACATATTCATATTTTAACCATGTTATAATTATTTGTTTTGATGTTTGATTAAATGAAAAAGTTTTAAACAGATTGAAATTTCTATAATGATTAGATTGTTTCTATATTATGATTTGCTGTTATATAGGTAGAGCTTCACTATAATTCAAAACATAATTAGAGATATAAAACCAATTGGTCATCAAAGCCAGATGGGATGATGAAGTGAATTTAACTGATAATCTTAAATGCATAAATCTTTTGACAATTAAAATATTCTATAAAAATATTACAGATAATCCTTATGAGATAATTATAAAGGTTATAAACTTTAGTGTCAAATAGAATAGTTGGGGCTCGCAGCTTGTAACTAGCTTTAGATTTTCCAGATCCCTCAGAAACAAATCCTTTACAAATTTCCAAGAAAGCAAACTCTGCAATGTTTACACAGCATTTTAATAAATTCTCTAAAAAAACTATTTTATTGCTAACTTCAAATATTGTTACAATTATTGTTTTTTAACTATTTTTACTAAAAAGTATCAAGACAATTGGCATTTGGGTTCATTCATAAACATTACTTTTAAAAAAATGAGTTTTGAAATAATGTGGAGAAAAATCTTCTTCTTTCCCTTCCTCTATATACCTTTCAGTTTGGAGGAGCATCTACCCAACTGCTCCAATCCTGTTGGTCCCGTGTCAACACCATCATCTGCTCCAGGGTTTTATCTTTTTCCTCTCCCAGCTTGCAAACATATTCTCTATACGAAGTTTGTGGTCATCCTCGCGGTCTTGTAGGTCTAGCTTCGAATACCTTCCTTGAGTCTCGATCGTGACTCATTCGGCAAATGTGTCCAAACCACCTCAGCTGCCGTTTCTGCAAGGAATCTTTTAATGCAGGGATTCCCAATTCTTCCCTTATTCTTAGATTTTTCTCCCGATCTCTTCTTGTTTTGCCAGCGACTCTGCAGAGGTATTTCAATTCTACTGCAGTAATTCGGCTTATATGCTTCTCTGTTGTGAACCAATTCTCACATCCATACATCAAGGTAGGGAGAAATACCGCTTTATAAATATTGAGTTTTACTTTTATACTTACCTCTCGTTTGCCCACAATTGTGTTGCAAATCTGATAATAGACCTGGTTAACTTTTGTTATTCTGTTGGAAATTTCTTGGTTTATCTTTCCCGACTTGCAAATAATTGTTCCCAGACAAGTAAAGTTATTAGTGCTTTCTAACTCTTCTCCATTGCAGTAGAAATGCAGCTCTGTTTCCTCCTCTCTAGAGACTAGAAGTACTTTACTCTTGGTAGAGCTAATTTTCATTCCTTTGCGCAGAAACTCCTCCTGCCACTCAACTATTGCTTGTTGCAACTTTTCTTTAGAATCGGCAAGAAGGGCAATGTCATCAGCGAACAGGTAACATTTTTTGAGGATTGTCCTGAGATTCCAATTTCCCAATGATGTCCATGCTGTCCTCTTTTTACAAATTTTATGGACTTCATCTATTAGTGTAATGAAGAGTAGTGGGCTAAGGCTATCTCCTTGCTTCACTCCCTGTTCCGTAAGGAATGGCTTAGATGCTTGCCCATTTATACGTACTACTCCTTTTGGGTCTTGGTATGTTGATTTTATAGCATCTATAAGGTTTTTTGGGACTTGCTAAGCTTGGAGGGCTTCCCATATACATTTCCTAGGAACGGAATCAAAATCAGATTGCAGATCTAAGAATGCAAGGTACATGGTCTTACCTCTCTCCCACGACTTTTCCAATATATTTCTTAGAATGAAGATATTATCTTGAGTTTGCCTCCCTGGACAGAAGCCAACTGATTCTCCACCAGTTCTCTGAGCCTATACTGAAGGATTGATGTAAACATTTTATACACAACTGAGGAGAGACAAATTGGCCAACATTTATTTATTTAAACCCTGCCGTGCCTGTTCCAGGCAATACGGGTGTTAGCAGCGAGGTGTTGGGTCAGCCTCATAACTGCATGTTAGGCTTGATCTTCGATGATTTTCATCTAGTACTCATCCTCTTCATTCAATAATTCTCTCATTGGCTGCCGGTCTTCTGAGCATATTGAAATGGGTCAGGCCCACTGCCGTTTTCCACCCATATACAAAATTCTTATAATAAGGATAATTTTCTGCTGTGACCAGCTGGGGGAAATCGGATTCCGTAAGGACAAAGAGGCCGGTTTTCATCAGCAGTGTAGCCCTCAATCCTTCATAGGCGGTGCAGTCGACGATGATGTGCTCAGCAGTTTCCGGAACATTACAGCTAGGGCACAAGGGGTCAATGTCCATTCCATAGCTGTGGAGCTTAGCCCGGAACCCCCCATGCCCAGTGAAGAATTGCGATAACCAATAGTCCGGGAGGACCCACTTTGCCGCTGAGCGCGACCGGGCGGTGGGAAAGTACTTCCTCAAGGTCGATCCCTTCGGGGTGTTCAACCACCGCCGGTTCCACTCTTCTATTGTATCCTCCCGGATGATGTTTTTCCACTTGTTGGGGTTCTCAGCAATCCTCGCTCTCAAATTTTCCGGTAAACCTGCTGACCTTCTGTTTTGAACAAATATCTCAACTTGTCTTCTCTTAGGAGGAGGTCGAGAGGTACCCCTCCCCCTAAGACTTGCACCGCCTCATGGGAAGTACTTCGATAGGCCCTGGTGACCCGCAGCAGAGCCGTTCACTGGATCGTCGCCAACTTCCTCTTCTGTCGGTGCGAGAGATTCTTGCTCCAGGCAGGGGACGCATACCTCAGGATACCTACGATCACTCCTTTATATATAGTCATATTAGCTGGGTACCTGAGGCCCCAGAAAGCGCCCCCAATACGACTCAGGCCGTTCAAAGACTGGGCCACCCTGTTTCTCAAGTAGTCCAAGTGAGGGGTAACATTGAATCCTCTCCCGAACCTCACTCCGAGGTAGGTGACCAATTCACTTGGACGAATTCTTGCTCCTTCTATTACCAGGTTTATTGGGTGGGCCCCATCCGTTCTTACAAATTGGCCAACAGTTGCTACAGTCACTTTGCTTCCCTTTCTTGTATATTGGGACTATGACATTTATTTCCCAATTCTTAGATATCTTTTTGTTGTCCCATACTTTCTAAAATAGAGCCTGTAAGACTTTTATCAATCCTGCCCTACATACTTAATCATTTCCGGTGATAAGTAATCATATCCTGCAGCTTTGCCAGTCTTGATTTTTTCTTTATTATCTTCTATTGTTGTCTCATTGGGTTCCATCACATCTGTTCCAGAAAAAACATTTTCATAATGTCTTTTCCACCTATCTAGAATTTCTTCTGGCTTGGCAAGGATTTTATTATCTTCACTCATTACATTTCTTATCCTTTCAATAATTTTGCTTATCAGGGCTTTTGTCTTCTTCCAGAATATTTTTAAATTTTCATAATAATCCTTGTCTAATGATTTGCCGAAGTCCTCCCAGGATTGCTTCTTAGCTTCACAGACAGCTATCTTTGCCTCATTCCGTCTGAGCCTATATTCTTGTAGGTTCTGATCTATACGCAGTGACTGATATGCTTTCCAGGCTTCTTTCTTTTTATTCACAGATATACTTAACTTCCTGGTTCCACCACTTAGTGTGTTTTCCATTTGTATTAACCTTCTTCAAACCACATACATTGTAGCAGCTGTTAGAACTGTTGACTTAAACTCTCTCCAGAGTTCTTCAAGTCCCAATTCCAAGTCAATTGCTCTTAATATTTCTTCTAGAAGTTTGGTATACTCTTCTCGCTTATCGATTGCTTCTAGTTCTTGTATATTAATTTTTTCATAGGACTTGATCTGCTGCCTGCGCTCTTTCAGAATGCATGTGTCTGCTATCAACAACAGGTAATCTGTGCTGATTTCGGCGCCTCTAATTACTTTAAGAAAAATCATTTTAAAAAAAATGGAAATTTAAAAATCATTGCTAGTGATTAAAAACCTCTTCTTCTTTCAATTGACCTTGACCTCCACAATTTGTTTCCACCAGTCCTCTCTGTTCAATGTGGCAGAATTCCAATTTGCAGCATTTAATAATCTTTTGGTTAATATCAAATTAGCTCATTATTTCAAAACTAAGGAGGCTTTAGTGTTGAAATCCAGTTTGTTCCACCGGTTCTCCAGCATGCATGTAATAACATATTACCCTTTTCCCTTATTCAAATTTCTTTGGCACCCATATTTTAATAATTGTCTCGTCTGGCTGAAGCTTTACGAAAACAGGCTGTTTCTTCCTTCAAGTTTATTTTTTCTATGTTAGGTGGTAAATTTTGTTATAGGCTCAAATTTTTATTAAAGCTTGTCTGTGAAAGTGCACAGGATAATTTATAAAGTTATTGAAGTTATAATAATGTTACAGGCTACTGGATGTGAAAATGAATTAAACTACTGCTAAATTCAAGATACTAATATTTATTAACAAAGTAACAGAAAGAATACAATGAAGTGACAAACAATTTAATTATTAAACTAATATAAATTTACAATAACAATATTCTAAATATTTATTATAACCTAGGCCTATTTAATTACTAAAATAATATAATATAGTACTACTATGAAATAGATTAACTATTTACATAAATTTGTACAAATACAATAAAATTACACTAGAGCTTATAACTACAAATTAACACTTACAGTTCACTAATTAAAGTCCACCGACTGTAAGAATCTCCAAATATAATAAATTGTCACACAGTAATAAACAGAAACGGTTTATTACACTCATAAGACTGTCGCAGTCCACTGATACACTTATTACACTGGCCGGTTCAACACTGACTAGTTTATCACACTGACATTCACTTATTACTAGTTTATCACAGTGGCTGGTCTACTCTCTGACTCACTCGCACCAAGAGGGTATTTAAATAGGCAAGGCCGACACGGAGTGGGGAGATCTGGAACATTCCAGAATCTCCTTGATCTCTTCCCACAAAGGGGCTTAATCCCTTGCAGGAACGTTAATCCCTTGCGCCCGTCTTTTTCTCTGTGACCATAACAATAATTATTCGATCAACATATTAATCTTGGATTTGTTTCTTCTAAACCTGTACTGGCGTTCACGTATTTCTCGCTCAGCAAACAGTATCAGTCTGGCTTACAGTACATTGGAGAAGACCTTGCAATGTGAGCTTGAGAGATGTTGCAAAATGAGCAGTTGAATGTCCATTGAATGAGCAGTTGACCGTTGAATGCCTGCTGGCATCTCTTTAAAGTGAGAATAAAATTAAAAATAATTATTATGGTTCGAAATAAGAACAAATAAAAAAAAAAATCATATAAATCCGAGGTCGTTAGATTCATTTTCATTTTTGGTCAAAGTCATGAAAACAAATCAGATACTATGCAGAGAGTTAAAATATGGAAATTCACTATTAAAGAAATTTCATCAACTATTTCTCACACATTCAGAAGCGGCTGGTATACAGCTTTAAGCTGACCATCAACTCTCTGGAAGATAGGTGATTTAATTTCAAGATGAAGAGCTGGTTTAGGCATAAAAATATCAAATAGCTGGTAAATATAAAAATCTTAATTTGAAAAAAACATGAACAAATATATAATGAACCAGGGAGATTTTAATTGCACAGTTGTAATTTAATGAATAAAGTTTTAAAATATTGACTTACCCTCTCTGTATTGCCTTCGCCGCAGAAGCTATGATTGCGGATACAACCATATCCACAGGAACTAAATTAGCATTACCATGCACATCTCCATAAACAGAATGAATTACTCCACAACCAGCACCCACAACAAGACCAGTGGGACCATAAATATTGTCAGTCCAGCCAATCAGAGGTTCATAGGCAGTACCAACAACTATAAAATAAATCATTCAATAAGCAAACAATTTCTATAAATTCAGTAAACAAAATAAAAAAGGGCCAATAATAAATAACATTTTATGGGAAAAAGTGATATACTGTATACAACATCAAGTAGCAATACAATATCAGTTTACACCATTAGTTCCCAACCTGGGGGATATGAACTTATAGCATTGTATCAACACTTTTGACAGTATAGTTTAGTATAGTACAGTTTTGTTTTCAATGTAATGCTTGTTATTTTTTTTATATGCTCATACAATTTATTGTACAAGGTGGGCGTAGAAGGCTTTCATTTGAATAGGAGGGAGAATGGTACAAAAAATGTTGGGAATCCCTGGTTTATACCAGGTATTGATAGGCTTTTTTTTTTTTTTTTTTTATAGTATTCACAAAGAAGCTAACACCTGAGGGAGAGGGAGGAAGTCTTTAGCAACAAGCAACTTCTCTATCCTTAAAATGCTCCATGTGAATTTTCCATTGTTGGAAACAGTACTGACAGTCATCTTGTGTCAGCTCGATCAGGATGAGTGCCGCTTTCTCTTTTACAGCTTCCACGGACTCAAATCTCGTCCCTTTTAATGAAGATTTCACCTTACGGAACAGATAGAAGTCAGATGGTGCAAGTAAGGAATAAGGTGATAATCTGGTGAATAAGGTGATGTTCTAACACTGGGATGCTGTACTGGGCTGCTGTACAGGGAACCTCTTGACAGATAATGCGGAATGAGCTGGCGCATTGCCTTGGTGGAGAACCCATGAATTGTCCTTCCACTTTTCGGGTCATTTTTTCCTTACTCTTTCACGTAGTTTTGCAAGTACCTCAAGGTAGTAGTATTGATTAATAGTTTGACCTTCAGGAACCCAGTGAAGGTACACAATCCCATGAATATTGAAAAAAACAATCATCATTGCTTTAAATTTTGACTTGCTCATTCTAGCTTTTTTGGCTCTAGGTGAAGTTGGGGTCTTCCAGGGCATGGATTGGCGCTTCATTTCCAGATCATAAGTAAAAAAAGACGTTTCGTCACATGTTATTACCCTTTCTAATAAATTTGGGTCATTTTCAATGGCATCCAAAGTTTGCCGTACACATTCTTTATCAATGCCTACAGCTTTAGCGATTGCACGAATACTTAATCGACGATCAGACTGAATCAAATTACCGACTTTTTCAACATTGTCATCAGTTTTTGACGTTGAAGGGCGACCTGGCCGCGAATTATCTTCAACGTCTTCTCGGTCATCTTTAAAACGCTTAAACCATTCCAAAACACATGCACACGATAAACATTCACTGCCATACATTTCTTTCAGTAAATTATAAGTTCCATATTATAAATTTCACACTAACCATTCAATCGGGCAAAACAGAAGAACAGCAGTAACACAAACGTAGGCTCTGACTAAACGGTATTGTTTACAGAAGTGAGACTAACTGCATACTAAAGAGAAAGCTTCACACTAAACAGCTGTCAGTCAATGGCGGTTGGCGCATGCGTACTTGTTTCGCAGCAACGTCAGTCTCGTTATGTAATAGTCACACCTCGTATACAGTCAGTAATAGTTATTATATACAGCTAGTAATAAAACACTTTTTATTTTGATATTGAATATTAAAAAGGAAACAAAAGAAAAGTTAAAACTTGTGATTTAACTCTAGGTGACAACCTTAAGAACTAATGCCAAGAAAAAAAAAATTATCTTACCAATGGCTGGTCTGAATATAGCAACTGGGAGGCCTGCACTGTTATCGTTGACTACATGTTCAGCAACTGCTTTCGTGAAAGCATATGTGTTAGGCCATGGGCCTAAAATCCTGATAAAAAAAAGTTCAGTAAGCTATTTCTTAAGTAATTATAATTTAACAAAATTAATTTTAGCAGTGAATTATTAATATTTACTCTGTGTATAATAGATATATGAGCCGTTTATTTTGAAAGTGGCCTACCTCCATTTATCTTCAAATATTTAAGGGTTTGCGTTTCGATGAATTTAAAAATATTCGTATAGGATACTAATGAGTCATACTGCTTAAGTGTATCTAAGGCTGTTAAATTTATGGTTCCAATTAAAATGTTAACAATTATTAAGTGAATAATGTATGTTTTCTTATCAAGAATGGAGTTAGGCAAAAATTTTAAAAACGGAGTTAGGTCACTTTCAAAATAAACGGCTCATATGTTCTTCAAAATTATGTTATGGTAGAAAGTCTGTGAATCATTCTTAAACTTTCTCATCAGAGAATTGGAATCTGTATTAAACAGATGGTGATAAATGACAATGGATCAATATTTAATATTTTTTTTAACCCAAACTAAGTAATAATTTTATTTTTTGATAACAAAATTATTAATAACGTTCGATGAGATATAGAAGAAGAGTGATTGTAGTTAATATATTGTTACGGTCGCCGGCAGGAGGACAGAAGCAAGGGGATTAGCGGCTTAAATCCGTCGGCGGGAGAAGTTAAAATAGGATTAGGACCGTTCTAGATCGTCTCCTTTTGTCGGAAAAGGATTAAGAAGATTCCAGAATTTTCTGGCCCCTCCGTGTTCTAGAATGTTCGGCCTTGCCTATTTAAATACTTCCCTCACCTCAAGCCAGTCAGTCTTAGCCTGAGAGTAGACCATGCAAGATCTGTGATAAGTGAGTGTCAGTGTGATAAACTAGTCAGTGTTGAACCGGCCCATGTAATAAGTGTATCAGTGAACTGTGACAGTCTCACGAGTGTAATAAACTGTTTCTGTGTGTCAGTTTCCCATACTTGGAGAATCTTACGGTCGGTTGACTAGTGAACTGTAAGTGTTAATTATTAGTTATAAATTGTAGTGTAATTTTATAATATTCATAGAAACTATTGTAACTAGTTAAGCTATCTAGAATTAGTAATATCTTATATTATTGTAATAATTAAATAGGAGTTAGGCCTAGATTATAATATTTAGAATATTGTCATTATAAATTTATATTAGTTTAATAATTTAATTGTTAATAGTTTAGTTGTATCCTTTTTATCATTTTGTTAATAAATATTAGTATCTTTAATTAAGGAATTGTTTAATTCATTTTAATACCCAGTAGCCCGTAACAATATCTTATCATCAATTATAAATTTTCGCATGTGTTCTGGTTTTAATTTACTGTCTATTAATATATTCAATTTTCAATACTTGGGAAGTAGTTTTTGAAGTATTTCTGGATCTAGGTTGTCAACCATTTGTTCCAATTTGTTATAGTCATAAGGCTGTTCATATAATTTCTCTTCTATAATTTTCAAATGGCAATTAGTGTAGGCAGTTGAAATGTGGATAAAAGCCTGAAAAATAAAAAGGAAATAAATTTCATATACTTCTTATTCTAATAAATTTAAAGCCAGCCTCCTTTATCCGTCTTACCACTAAACCGACGACACATTTCAATAAACTTCCAAAAGAAATTAGAAAATAAAATTCAAAATAAGGAATATCACATAACAGTAAGATTCATGAGACAACACCAAATATTCAACTAAATAAAAGCGAAGTGATCAAAAACAAACAATATTTTCCAGTTGGAAGTATATGTTTCTATTGTATTTATATATATATATATATATATATATATATATATATATATATATATATATATATATATATATATGGAAGGACATTGTTTCTTTACAATCAGAGCATCAATGTTAGGCTCACTCAATCAAAGAGATCACTCAACTAGTTCTTAAATGTTTTAAATACTGATGAGGGGAACACACAATCAATGGATCATTGATGTTTCATCATGGATCATCATGTTTTTTTTTCTTTTTTGGTTATTGTGCATATTAAAATATCGTACATGTGTGCCATCATTTTTAAATACATTACTGTCTAGCATATATATCTATATTGCTCATTTTTAAGTCAATGAAATAACATTAACTCCCATTATAATGAATAAATATGATTGCCATGATTAGTGTCAGCAAACTACCTCCATGCCTGACTGGATGCACATGATTACTTTAACAATTAATCTGTGTCACTTCTGCTGCTCTCTTAGATTAATTGTGTCCCTAAACCAACTTCCCTTTGGAAAGTAATTTGTGAAGATTATAAACGTTTGTGAAGTCCCACTTGTATAAATATATTACATACTAATTTTTAAAGTCAATTATTTTTTGCTTACTTATATTAAAAATTTGCAGTTGACAGTAATATTTGAATTTTATTTCTTTTTTCATCACTAAACTGTGAGCAATTTTCTCACAAATTATTCTCATTCTTTTAGATATTGGAAATAATACAAGCTTGGCTATAGTTTATAGAAATGTTTTTGTTTTTTTTCTGAAAATTTGGTATCTGCTGTAATAAAAGTTAATCTTTTGGAAGAACTAGCCAGTAGGACTAAAGGATGAGATGTTCTGTAGTCAGTAAAACTGGCAAAAATACAGATTACGCTGATATCTGTAAAGTCTAGTATGAGGATTCCATGTTATCCTTTTATCTAGTATGAAACAAATATTTACATTTACTTATTTATTAGAGTGAGTTTAAAAAAACAAAATAGTATAGAGCTAAAATTGATTGGCATACAGAATCTGCATCAGAGAGGTGATGCAACATGCTTACAATTTAATTCATCAACTTTTATACTCTGATTCTTATATCACTATTTGTACACGAAGATATGCCTTTGTATGCTAGAGGTTTTTTTTAATTGGGATTATGGAGGAGCGGTATCATTGGCAAGTTTTGTCAGGAAGGTATCAGGATTAGTTGGAATGTTATACGCTAATAGGGTGTAGACCTTGTGAAACACTGGACTAGACTGGGTAAGATAAATTCCAAGTTAACTCTAAATAAAGTGTCAGAGAGATAGGATCAAAAGATAAGGTATGGGGATTGGGTTAAATGGATTTTGGGCTTGGAAAGCAAGCCATCATGATATACACAATCAAAAACTTCTGCCACCTGCAGAAAGGTGCCAAAAGATATCTAGTGAGATATGGTTGGTGGAACTACTTCTATGAAAAAATCTGTAAGGAATGGTGTACCTCAAGGCTCTGAATTGAGCATGGCACTGGGCCTTTCAACAGCAGAATGTCCTGAGTTCAAACTGATTTTGAGATTAAACAGAATGAAAGTAATTTTTGGGATTCAACTATTCGTAGGATATGGTTTAGATATAGATATAGAAAGTGATCACCTTTAATGATTTCATCTGCTTAGCAAGTGAAATCAACTCCTTTGTTCCTCTTATATTTATATTGAAGGCTGTTTTAAGTGCTTCATCAAAGCGAACTGTAGCTGCACCATGGAACACAACTCCGACCTGAAACAGATTAATCATTATAATAAAATAAAACAATTTCATGAATACTAAGTCTGATGTTGTTTGTGGCCACAAAGGCTGAGGGTTTCCCAAACATTTTAAGAATGCATTATAAACTATGAATTGTCACTTTTTTCATCATTCTTTAGTCCTTGATTTATAGATCTACATATATTTATGGATCTATATTGATGCGGGGTTTGATGAAGATGGGGAGTTGATGAAGATGGGTATATCAATAACCACTGCTTTGAGGAACATGGCCCTAAAAGTTTCACCTTCACTCTTATGACCAGGGACGTATTTTTGGAAAACAGCTTTTGAAATAACTTCAAACCTGCCTCCTGGTGCCTGAATTGCATGGATACATTGATAGATGATTGGGCTATGATCGAGCATAAAAAGCATCCATTACTTTGGTGAATAACAAAAAGATACCGGTATATAAATAGTATCAATGAGTTATAGTATAGTATATTAAAAAAGTTATTATTTCTATTTATCGGCCCTTCATATTTTTAATTTTTTCTAAACCCATTCCATTTCATCATTTCTTTTAAAAGGCTATAAGAACGCTGGAAAATATCAAAATTTTAGTTTCTACTCAACATATAGCAATATTCGTATATCTATTAAAGTATTGTAACCCATTACATTATACACAAATTAAAATACTTTTTCAATAAAAAATTTAATAAATAAAAATAAAAAAGTTAATAAGTTAGAAAAGATCCAGTAATTATTTATTTAAAAATCATTTTCTTCCTCCTTTATTTAACTTTGACTGTTAATCAATTAAATTCATTTTTCTCTGATTCTTAGAAGTAGAATTTTTACATCTTTATAGATGAATAGGCTTCAATAAAATTGATTTGGAAGTTCGATAAAAGGAAAACAATTACAAATATTTTTCGATTTTCCTCTTAATTATTCTTAATGGTATAGACAAAAACAAAACAGAATTGTATTTTTAGTAAAAATAATTTGCACATTCTGGACAATCTCACAATTTCATTAATAGATGTGCACATATCCAGGAAATATAATACTTACTACAAACATTTTTAAATCTACAAAATAAAATATTGGAAACATTTTATTATATTATCATTAGATATGAAGATATTACAAGCTATATAAGAGAATAGATTGTTTGAAACTTTAGAAATTTGGCGGTAGAAATGGTGGTTTGTGATTATGCAATAGAATATTGCTAATCACAAGTGAGAGATTTATTAGTTAATTTTCTTATTATTCGCAGTTTAGATTTTTTACTATAATCTCTTATAAAATAAATAAATATGAATGAATAACTAAAAAGCTGTTATTACCTACCACCTACCTGTGATATTAAAAGGCTTTTGTCTTCTGGGCTGAGGCCCAAGCCAGGAGCTGAGCAGTCTCCTTTCAAGGATGTTACTTTGCTCCGCCATTTAGGTTCTACCTTTTCCAACACCGAAAACAGCTGTAAACAAAAAATAAAAATAAAAACTCTTACAAGGAATTTTCATATTTTTAGTTAAAGGATTCCTCAGAAGTTTTACAGAGTTATAGTTGGTGGAACAACTTCTACGAATACTTCTGTACCTAAAGTGTCTGTTTTGAGCACAGACTAGTTTTCTACAGCAATATAAAAAATCACTGATTGGTTAACATCTTATATCCCTGACTGATTATTTTATGGTGACTTTGCTATTATTGGAAAATCACTTGATCTACAATTCATTAAAATTAATCTTCAGAAGACAGTAAATGAACATGAAGGGAAATAAGTAAAGCATGTTTTGAGTTTTCAACAAATAAGATAGTCTTGTACACATCAGCCGTCACAAAATTCTTGGTACCCACCATAACACGTTCTAAACAGTTATCATTGTTTACACCAATCATGTTCGGTTTCTAGGTCTCCTTATGAATAGTAAGTTTTCCTGGTCTACCGAGTTAGAACAACCAAACCAAAGCGATAAATATAATTAAGAAGTCAGGAAACTCCAGATGGAAACCAGAAAGAAAAACAATGCTTCGTGTTTATGTGAAGCAATAATTCTGAGTAAAGTAGATTATGCGATCTTTATTTGTGTCTGCTTCTCATTATAAAATTTAAAGATTTGAAACAGTCTATCATAAAGTATATAATAATATATTAGTCTATATTGGAACGTTGGATGAAAATTGCAGTGCTGCGTAAAAGGTGGAATCCGACCCTTTTCATATCATCTTCCAAATTTAGTCACAAACAGAAAAGCCTGTTTAAAAGCTCATTACTTCAACGCATTAACGCCCAAAAATAAATAAATTGAAAAACGCCTTCATTGATACGAAGATACGAAATGAGATATGTTATCTCTTAATTGATAGAGTCCACTTAACCACGGAGAAATTTAGCACTTTGGACATCATAAAAAGTCTCCAAAACTACAGACCCACAAACAATAATTTTCTGTAGTGAAGGATTATATTTATACTTTTTTGGCTGACCCAAATAGAGAAAGGGTAGAATATTGGCCTCATATTTTTTAGCGTGATAGTTCTTCCTTGGAAGCTAGGCCAAAACTCCCTTGACTTTTAAGAAGTTAAAGTCTAAATGTTAAAGGCTATTATTATTATTAGTGTTATTATGAATGACTGTTCTACTACCATGCACTTCGGCCTAAAGAGGCCCAGTATGCTCGAGTTCTAAAATCCCTATCGTAGGTCTAGGCTTCTGAGATATTGTAGATAATCTTTAAATCTCAGTTCTTGAAGTTCCTTGTGTCCTCCAGGGCCAAGGTCAAATGCCCTCTTTCGACATAGTGCATTACGTTCGAAGAGAACGTGCCAGGGGGTTTCGTCCATTTGCACCGAGGTTCTTGTTCAATGCCCAGGCGGTGCATATGCTACCTGAGTTTACAATGCCCAGTAATGGCTTCGACCATACTTTTGAGGTAGGTTCTTCACATGTGAGTAGCTTCTTTCTTGATTTTCTCAAAAGGTTTGTTATTGGGATCCTTTATAAAAAATTTAGCGTACCTTATCTTGGCTCTATCCCAACGCGTTTTAATCTTCCTCTTGGCTAGTTTGTTGATTATATCCTTAGCCTTATGGTTCTGGTCCTATTGGAGCAATTCCTGCTCCTTTCTTTGCCAATTTGTCGGCCCTCTCATTTCCTGGTATATTATACCAGTAGTGTCCAGGTAGTGTCCAGGGATCTAAAATACGTTAACTCTGTTGTGTACAGCTAATTCATCAAGTCTTATTATGCATATATTCCTCCACTAGTCTGGATTTTGTAACTGTATTTTGTAGTGCATTACATGCTGCCTGACTGTCAATAAGAAAATTAATGATCTTATTCTTATGGCCCTTCATTGCGAAGGCACCTGCAATTATTTATTAAAGGCTAATAAAAATGAACAGTCTCATTAAGTATACGATAAGTTAAAATTCTTAAGTTAAAAGTCTTGCTTAATGTTTGCAATAGTTTCAACATGTCTTGCATTTCCTTTAAATTATTTGAGATATGTAATTATTATGATAAGGCTTGTAAAAGATCTTGATGTTTTGGAATTCTTATGATTTTTTTGTTTAATCAGTATAGAAAATAATCTAACTAAGGTGTTTTTAGTAATTATATAAAACCAAGGAAAAAAAAAAATTACGAAATAACAACGAGATACACGTGGAGGTCGCTACAATAAAGACAGTTCTTTGAATCAATAGAACAAGATAATTGAAATAAAGACAAGGCATGAGAAAAACGTAGGAAAGACCGCTGGCCCACAGCTAGGCAGGTAATTACCTTGTACGAGTGTCTTTGTGGTCGAGCTCGTCATGAAATCGTAGCCTTACAGAGCTAGATGCTTATTGAAAACAACCAAAACAAAATCTATTTTTCGTGCAGGAGAAAATATTTATTTGTTATAATTTTTAAATATTTTTATTTTGAAGAGAATAGATTTGTCCAGGACCGGGATTCGAACCCGGGTCTCCCACGCATCCTTCGTGATACTCTGCCACTTGAGCTATCCTGGCACTTACCTACCTTATATTATATTATAAATAATATAATGACGTATTCAAAAAGATCTTAATTAAAGGAATGTTCAATGAACATTCTTCCCCTTGTATACATCACAAATTGCGAGGACACAGGATCGGAAAGATATGGGATCAGTGAAGAGAAGGGATTTGTCTGACCGAGGTACGTGCCAGTATAGTTCAAGTGGCAGAGTACCACGACGGATAAGTGGGAGGCCCGGGTTCCAATCCCGGTCCTTGACCAATCTTTTCTCTTCAAAATAAAAATTATAATAATTATAAAAAAATAAAATAAAATAAATTATTTATTTGTTATAGTTTATTTCATTGGTTATATATTTATATTTACATACACAGGCTCCTTGCAATCACAATCCATCCCACTATTAATTAAAGTATTGTAGAGCCTTGAAGTTAATTACACTACAAACCACCAATATATTTAAGTAGGTATGAAAGTACAATTATGAACTTTTCGGCTTTGTGATGCTCCATTTTTTTCCACGCTTGTATAATACTCGTATTACAGCACGTAAATCCGATTTCTATGCATTGCGTTTAAAAATTTAATGAATGAATAATAAACTAAAGCTACTATTGTATTAACGTGCCTTAATACAAGATGAAACCTTGATGGTGTTATTTATTTAAATTTTTCAACACCTCACTTTACCTAATAAAGGAACATGGAGATAATTATTTAGCTATTGTATACCTGATGAGGACTATTTATTGATGTACCATATGTTTGGGAAAGGACTTGAAAGCCTTTGTCATTCATGTAATTTGCTACATACAGTAGGCAGTGCATGACAGACGTTGCATGCAATAATATGAATCAAGTTCCACCGACTTAGTGAAACAGAGTTCGTCTAAAATTATCTCAATGTACTAATGCCAACATTATTACGAGTATAAGTTACAAGATACGGGGTGTCAATCGGTTACTTATCATTTATTTATAACTATTTCTAGTACAACACCTGGTGACCAGGATGAATGAGTTAGTGATGAAATCATGTAAAACAAGAGTCCGGCTCGCCTTCAACAATAGCATCATTTCAAGGCTAAAAAATGCAAAAGCGTTCATCTCAGTTAATTTCTTGTTTAGGAAAGATTCACCGATCACTTTATCTTCGAAATATTCTTTTAAAATTATAACCTGACACTATTTCCTTTACATTCATTAGGTTACGGGTATTATAAGTATCTGTCTTGGGAAATACAGCGCTAAGAAGTTTTGAAATATCTATTCCAAGGGGTTTCGGAACCCTTGCTTTGTATTTTTCCCAACATCTCTGTTTGGTGATTTTACCTCATTTATTAAGTCAGAATACTGTGGATAGACATACAAGACATAATTCAAGAAGATTCGGTAGGGTACCAACTCCGTAGTCCACACCTACGCTCACTGTTCTCTAAGCGGCAAGTCATCCCGAAAAAACCAGTGCAATAACGAGATGGTGCGTGTACCTTTATGTATATAAAAACCTCGACTTTATATTTGCTGTTAAGCTTGCTTAAATAAATATTATTATATTTATAGATTATTATTATAAATATTATTATATTTATAAACATAATCCAAGAAGATTCGGTAGGGTGCCAACTCCGTAGTCCACGCCTATGCCCACTGTTCTCTAAGCGATATTGACTTTATATTTGCCTCATAATACGTTAATTAATAACAATATTAATATCTAATCAATTATAGGTTTGTTTGAGAAGTCTACGTTCAGGAAAATTGAAACTCGGTGTTGTAATTGGATGCCTTTCACTACCAAACGAAAATTAAGATTCTTCATGTATTACACACATTAATTTACTTAATATATGTTTACACGAACATATGCAAAGAGCTTCCTGTGTTTTGACATGCGCAGATGACATAGGACGGAATGTAAACGCACAGAGGCGTGGAAGACACTCGACTACTACAAGTTACAATATCAACTTAATTAGCAACCCGTCAATTTGCATAAGTTATTAGGCAAACAACGTATCCTGAGATCAATGTAGTGGTTAAATAAAAAAATAATTACCATCACTGACAAGTTTCATATTTATTAAATTAAATTTCAATTCAAGGTTATAGCTATGAAATATTTCAACTAATTCATAATTTACTTGTTTCCCACAGCTTAACTTGCGTGTACTTAGTTTAATTTTTTTTTTAATTTGCGATAAATTGTAATGCATATAATAACTTGTTTTACACACGATATGTCTATGGGTATTCCCCGCCACTGAAACACCAGAGTGTGCATGTAACAAACACTAAATCGGTCACATATTTTATGTGATCTTTTATGTTGTTGCCGGTGGACAGAGGTTTGTAGGCAGCGATTACTAACATCGGCAGGTCACCCATGACAACCTTCTATGCCCAAGATTGCAGGCTTGCAGCACGGCAGTTGGTCCTACAATTTTTTTAATGGAGTAAAAAATCCTTGCTTATGCCGTCCTTCGAAATTGGCGGAAAATGGATGTCCCGAGCCTGTGCGGTGTCATTAAAGATCCCTATTCTATTTATACCTGGATAGTCAAAATTTCGGACTCCCACTGTAGTATCGTCCGATTAGCCATAGCAGCGTAATGTGACGTTAAATGAATAACGACTAATCTGATAACGACATTGAGCCTTCAGGTCAACTATGTCATTTAATATAGCAAAGATGTGTTGTTACAGCTTCCAAATATCTGTCAAACCCTTAAGCAAACAGAGGGCTTCACTTTGTTTTTGCTCAGTGGCAGAACGGCGGCGGGAACAACCCCAAGGATTTTCCTCGGTCCACCTCTCCATCTCCACATCCTCTGGGACGCTCCTTAAGTGGAGGAAATTACTTTCATAGATAAAATAAAGTTTGCTCTCTCGGATAATACATTAAACAATAGTTTTATAGTAATCAAAGTTTTATTTTGGATTATTATGGTTTCAAATGAATTTAATAAGTACCTTGTATGAACGGACAACCGTTTATAGCACACAAAACATTCATTGCTAAATGATTATTTTTTAATTATTAATTATAATTTATTTTTCACTACAACGAAAATAAATTATAGTTGACTTTACAATAATTAATTGTAAGTGTGCAATCATTGATGCGTTTACAATGTTCTGGGAATCGGTCTAATGAACTGTAAGAAAAGCAATAAACTACGTTACGCTTGGATTGTTGGCATCGGACGACGGCGTGTTCCAATTAATGTACAAATAAATATTATTAGTATTATTATTTCACTTTGGAATCTCCAGACCTTCCTGGGAATTTCCAGAGCCTATAATTTGGGCAGACTCTCTCTCCCATCACGGTCAAAATCACCTTCTGGGAAAACCTTAAAAGGAATACAGCCCACCACAACCCAATACCCTTCACGGGGTATTGTATGTATGTAAGTAAATATACATTTAAAATATTATATGATGTGTGCAATTAAATACCTTACCGGGTCATCAAATATCTTTGCTGTCCTCTCTTCAGGCGATTGACCTTTCTTGGGCCTGATGAGAAGATATATGTGCCTGATTTCAGGAACTGTTCTAAGAAGCTTCTCCACAAGAACTTTACCCACGAACCCGGTGGCACCCGTCACTAATATCGATTCTCCTTCAAAACCTTTATCTGCAAAATCAACAATTGTTTTCATTAATTTTAACAAGATACAATTAATGTACGTGTAAAGAAATAAATAATGCCAATAATAAAATTATAACAGCAATACAGAAGTCTGGGCTAACACTAACAAGCACTCTAGCTCACATTAGAGATTGACTGTTAAGTAGGAAGAATTCAATATTATTATAAATAAAGATAATAATTGGTACTTGCGTGAAATATGTCGTATTATTATGTTATATGTAGTATATTAGTACGCAAAACTTTGAATTATTAACACAAAAATATTTTTTCGACCGACATCAGTAATGGAACGTTTTGCATAAATATGAGATGTCTGAAAACTACACATAAAAATGAAAAGGCTAAACATGTTCCCACACCGGAATAGGTCAAATCTCAAGCTATGTCCACACTATAAAGAAATGTCCACACTATGAGACATTTGCTAGGCAATAGACAAAACAAAGCTTATAGTCCAGTAATATTAGTCAAATGAGGGAAAGAATCTCGGAATGCGAGATAGTCGGCTATAAAGTTGTATAAACCTTTATTTTGGCACCCTAAAATTAGTCTGAAAACCTACTTATCATACTACAGATATTCCCAGTCAAAGGTCAAAAATTCGATTTTTTACACATTTATTGCAAATATCTCGTTTCCTATGGGTTTTATGCTATTTGTATTTGTAAGTATTGTAGAGGATTAAATTTTCTACAACTTTAAATTTGGAATTTTTTTTTATATCTTGAACCATTTTCGAGATAGAGGGCAGAACGCGCGCAGTGTTTAACTATTTAGAGCAGTGGTTGCCAAAATTTTTTGTACCACGCCCCCCTTTTGTTGATATGAAAGCTTCTCACGCCCCTTAACAATAAATTGTGTGGGCCTAGGAATAAAACAATAACAACTAAGTATTACATTGAAAACAAATCATTTATTTATATTGCCATAAGGTACAACAATATCAGCTTTCATAAATAACAGGTATTATTAATAACAGAAAAATAGATTTGGTTGGTTAGTGAGATGGATGGGCTTGCATTTTTCTTACTAGTATGCCTATTCGTGGTTGAGTTTTAGTAAGTGCACAACGCAAGTCACTAGCAACATCAAGTTTATTCCGATACTTTGTTTTAATTGCCACAAGTGTTGAAAATGTTTTTTCGCACAAATAGGTGCTTGAAAAAGGCAAATATAAACGAAGAGCTTCCCATGATACACTAGGATACACTTTGAAATATTTTAATCAAAATGAAGGTTTGTCCATTATATCTAAGTTGTATTTGTCAGAGGAATCATGTTTTATTTCCAAAGCATCTTCTTGAAGTGATTCAGGCAGGGAGTCTATGTTGACATGGAAGGGTCAGTTGACATTCTGTAAATACTATCGTCACAAGTGTTTGGGAAGTATTTCTGGAACTCTTCAATTAGGCTCTCCAAATGGTTTGATACTTGGATCTTAAAACTTGATCCTTCATAAATGTCCTTGAAGCGTGTTTCTTCTGAGATTGACTCTACTTTAGGGAAATTTGAATAACTGCAAGGGTTTGCTGATATTTTACGCCTTCAAAGTTGCAATTTCTCGGTATACATCTTGATCGCATCACGATGAGTAACTATATTTGAGTCTCCACCCTGCAGTTTTAGGTTAACACAATTCAACGAGTCAAAAATGTATGACGAATAAGCCAACATTACTTGGGCACACGGTTTTTCGAAGGCCACGCTTAATTCATTTTGCTTTTGATGTTCCAAGGAGGTGATCTCGAAGCTCAAATAATCTTGCCAACATGCTTCCTTTTGAGAGCCATCGTACTTCTGTATGAAATAGCAGTGTTTTGTGATCACTTCCTAAATCTTCACAAAGAGTTGAGTATTAAACGCACTGTTTTTTTATGCAATTCACTACTTTAATACACAACTTTAAGACAGCATTGAGTTCATTTGGAAGAGTTTTTGCTGCCAAGGCTTGTCGATGTATAAAACAATGTATCGCAGTCACATCAGCATTTTTCTCTCTTACTAATTGCAAAAAAGCCTGAGTGAGAACCAAGCATTGAAGGCGCGCCATCCGTACATACACCGATCAGTTTTTGCCAAGAGAGTTCATGTTTGTCAAAAAAGTCTGACACTGCTTTCATAACGTCAATAGCCTTTGTCCTGGTTTCCAACTCTGTAGAAAAGAGTAGCTCGTCTTTCATTCTTTCGTTTTCAATATACCGAACATAAACAATTGACTGAGAACATTGTGCTATGTCTGTACTCTTGTCTAGCTGAATAGCGAAAAATGGCGATTGTTTTACTGCATCAGCTACCTGGTTTTGTATATCTTCGGCCATATCATCAATGCGACGTTTCACAGTGTTGTAAGAAAGAGGTATCTGAGATAACTTTTCCTTACTCTGTGTTCCAAGAATAATATCAGCTGCCTTTAACAGACAAGTTTAACAAGAGTCTCTACAATAATATGGCTCTTATTTTCCTTAGCAATAAGAAGTGATAGCTCAGATGAAGCTTCAAGCACTTTTTCAGATGACTGAGCAGTATAACCAGTATTATCCAACTTCATGCTTTTTAAATTTTCTGATTTTGTAGCTAAAAATTCCTTTGGTTTGTCCTTAAAAAAGTTATGTTGGGATGACAAATGTCTTTCAAGACGATTAGTGTCATTGCTTAATACTTGACAGCAAATTGCACACGGAGGGAGTTCGACATTACCTTTAAGCATAGAAATAAATCCGTATTTGATATAATTATCATTATACTTGCGTTTCTTTGCTCAGCTCATCTTGACTACAATATCTTCTCTCACTCAAATCACGCTATATTGAAAGCAGGCCCGCGTCTGGTGGTGGGAGGGAAGGAGGGAGGCAGTGCTTGGAAATGCTCGGTTGCCAAAAGCGCGCTGTCAAATACTTTTGAACGACGTACATACGATTCTTTCAAGCTTTTGATTTCAAGTTTATATAGTAAAGCCAGATGTTACATTACAGTGTTTTTTTCAATTTTCTAAACATAATTTAGAATTTTAGAAAGACTACTTAAATTTAATTTAATGTTCAACTTGTCTTGTCTTCGCGCCCCCCTGACATGTCCTCACATCCCCTCCCAGGGGGGCGCGCCCCCCGTTTTGGGAACCACTGTTTTAGAGTATCATTCCGAGGTCATCCTGTAGTCCGGATTAAAAACACGCCGTATAAAGTTTATAAATTATTAATCTTACTAATATTATAAATGTGAAAGTTTGTATGTTTGTCTCTTTTTCACGCAAAAACTACTGAACGGATTTAGATGAAACTTTACAGTAATATAGTCTATACATCAGAATAATACATAGGCTAAAGCAAGCCCAGATTTATTGGGGGGGGCGCACGGTTTCACGTCCCCCCTACAGTTTTTTTAGGCACTGTGGATAATCAATTATAGTACATAATTAAAGGCAAATCACATGATAATAGTGGTTAAAATAACAGAAAGAACATGACTGAAACTATTGTTTTGATATCCTACTAATATTATAAATGCGAATTTTTGTACTTATGTTTGTTAATCATTGACGCAAAA
This sequence comes from Arma custos, assembly GCA_037127475.1. Taxonomy (NCBI): domain Eukaryota; kingdom Metazoa; phylum Arthropoda; class Insecta; order Hemiptera; family Pentatomidae; genus Arma; species Arma custos. The sequence goes on from CM073764.1 coordinate 94,760,661, forward strand.
ACTACTTAACGGATTTGGATGAAACTTTTTGAGTAAAATAGGTTATACATCATTGGCTAGAGCAAGGGCAGATTTATTTGGGGGCACGGGGGCATTATGTTATAGTACATAATTAAAGGCAAATCAGGAACTTAGCATCTTGAATTTTATAGACAGGTTCTTTGTATAGTTTAAGAAAGGAATTTGGATAATTCCCAAAGGTTTACCCTTTAATATAATAAGGGTTCAAAGGTTGTATAGAATCCGTCAGTTTTGAAGTTAGACATCTGAAATTAAATTATTTATTTAAAATGATCTTTCACGAAACTTTATGTGGCAGACCAAATTCCACGCGAGCGAAGCCGCTATTAGCCTAGTAGTTAATAAAAATGCAAATTATTTAGAATTATACAGTTATCAATAATTTATAAACTTTATACGCCGTGTTTTTAATCGAGACTACAGGTTGACCTCGAATGATGCTCTACATAGTTAGACACGCACTTTGCCCTCTATCCCGAAAATGGTTCAAGATATAAAAAAAAATGTTAAAATTGAAGTTGTAGAAAATTTAATCCTCTACAATATTTATAATAAATACAAATAGAATAAAACCCATAGGAAGCTTCAAGATCAACGAGATATTTGCAATAAATGTGTAAAAACTCGGTCTCAGCAACGGCCAGGAGACACGGAGACTTCATGGCGATCGAATGGGAGACTCATGCAACGAGACGAGACACGGCCCAGTCTCAGCAGTATTCAACACTATTATTTTCATTATAAATTGCGATTATACATTTTAATAATAATTATTGTAATTATAGATAGTAACTTTCATGTGTATAATAATAATTCAATTATGTTAATTATAATTTAATTAAAATGACCTGTATTAATTTATTTAAGATTATGATTGGCGCGCGTATCTGTCAGATATGCAGTGGAAATGTTCATTTAACTTTCTTTGATCCTTGTCGGTTTTAATATTTCCCTCTTCTCACTGCCCAATCCTACCACAGTCTTGGCCAAAAATTCCTACAATAAATAGTTAGGTTAAAGTGTTGTGTATCTGAGGAATGCGTAAATTCAAGTAGTTTTTTATATCTTTTTTTAAAATAATTCAATGGGGTATTTGTAATTCACTGGTAATTTAAACAGACAAATAAATTGGATTTCACCTGAACCAAAATATTACAGACCATACTATTACTATTAGTTTTTTTTTATTTGTCAGATATGCGCGGCCTTTAAATATTGCCTCAGTATTTTAATCTTCTATTTCTTGCAAATTTGTATTTTATTTTAAAGTGCTATCTTATTTTCTATCATTATAGTCGACAAATTATTTTTAATGAGCAATAATGACCATGGAGAAAAATGTATCTCCTAGTAATTTTTAAATTATAGACGTCCATAAGAGACATATTATGTGAATCCTGATAAGCATTTAAGAAATTGAAAATGACCGAAGGGGTCGAAACGTATTTATAGTAAATAAAAACTTGACCGGAGAAAGGTTTTATTTTGCTTCATAATTAAATATTATCAATTATAGTCCAGTAGAACCCATATTATAATATTTTTAATTTGAATAATGCTTTGGAAGTGAAAGCTGTGGTACATGCAATTATGTGTGATAAAGACGACGAAATTGATGATGATGATAATATGCAAAATGACAGGAAGTACGGTAGTAGAGTTAAGTTTTCTGCTTTGAGTGCGTATTTCCTATGTTTTTAACAATAAAATAAATAAATAAATCATTCTCGAATCACGCTTATTCTTCTGCATCGCTATCCAACTTAAAAAAAAAAAAACTAAGGACATAACTTTAAAAAGGGCCGTTGCTATTTAAGTAAAGACTTACTCTTGTCATACAAATTAATGGATGTTGATATATTATTCAAGACAAATCTTCAGATGCAGTATAATATCGTCCTTTAAAAGTGACATATCTTGAAGTAATACATAATGCAATAGTAATGCGACCAAACCCGTCCTGTAGTTACTCAAGTTTAAATAATGGATCAGCACCGGTGACGAACCTTAGGAAGCATGGCGGAGTCCACCTTAGGAAGCATGGTGAAGTCCACCTTAGGAAGCATGGCGGAGTCCACCTTATGCTGATCCTTGAACTGACCTCTAGCCTTCCTACGCTTCTCCTTTTCCTGTTCTCGCTGGAAAACTGCTAGGTGCGAACAAGAAGGCCTTGGCCGTCTTTAGTCATCCAGAACCGGGAATTTGTTTATTTCCGGATGCAAAGCAATATCAACTTGCGGAACCAGCCTTCGGCAAATTGCTGAGCGAATTAAATGGCGTCAGAACATATTGAAGGTATCTATGTGTTCATTAAAGTCAATGAATTATGTTAGTTATATGTAGTGTTTATTAATTTTATGTATCTCTTTTGAAAATAGTGAGTAGTAGGTAGCAAATCGAGACGAAAGTTCCCTTCTTATTTCATTTTTCTGTTATTTATGTTCCTCATTCATAATTTTATTAAAACATTCATGTGATAACATGAAACAGTTTACTACATTTCACAACACATATACAGTCTTTATACTCTTTTAGGTTTCCACGGCCACTATTATTACTAAATACTTTGTTGATATCTTCTGGTTTAGACAGTGTTGATAAATTTTTCGCCAACGTTTCGCCAGCCATGCTGCTGACTTCTTAAGGGCTGAAATGAGAATGAGAATGATCTTTTTTTTTCCCCTATCCCCCCAATGAGGATGATCTTTTTCTCTCCCTCCTAGATTTTTATTTTTCAATATCGAACCGTGCGCTCTCGGTCTTATATACCCACTCGGGTCCGTTCGGGTCTATTTGTCAATTGTCGGGTCCCATCGTTAATCGATCACAGTCTTCCATTTCCGTACTTTGGTTGTTCTATACATTGATTATTCTATCCTTGTATTATATTAACGCTATTTTAACTTGCAATACTCTTATTTCTGTTAGGAAGCATTTGCATACATATGCGCATTAGATTTATTTTTTATGGTTAATGACTTAGGAAATACGCCCTCAAAGCAGAAAACTTGACTCTACTCACGGTACTTTCTGCCATTTTGCTTATCCGAGGAATTCATTGAAGAAAGAGATCCCATTTACAAGAACCATAGAATACAATTTTATCATTTTCCCATGGCTGTCCAACGCAAGAGAAACTGGCTACTGCATATTCAGAAATAAAAATACAAACAACAAAGTAACATAAAAAATAATACTACCAGATACTCGACTCGATAACAGAATGACCATTAAGGCAACTGGGAATCGATTATTATAATGATATAGCACTAAAAACATGTATCGTATAAATGCTAAATTATTGATATTTTGTTGTTATTGGTATTAGCTTGTACAGCCCATCATGTCTTTTGATTAATAAATAAACTAATTGAAAATGTATATAAAATTGCTCAGAGGAACAATAATGTGAAACCTAGAATAATTTTCAACTACATAATATATCACATACATTTTTTCATATATAAATAAGAAACAGTAAAAGAATTTACATATTTCTGTGAAAAAAATAATATGAGGAACATAGTGTTTTTTTAATTAACACTCCCTCTAAACAGCCTCACTTTAAGGGGGATATTGAAGTTGTTATTGAGAGTGTTGATGAAGCTTTGTTTATTTAAATTGTATGTATACACTTACATTTTTATATCTCACCAGAATGAAAATGAAAATCTCTTATTGACTAACGTAAAAAGTAGCATTTAACGGTTTATAAAATATTTGGAACATCAAAACAGTTAAAATGGAAGAGGATATAACGAAACAGCTATAAAAGTCAAAACGAAGCTTGAAATGGCATAAAAGAATCAGGTTACGGGTTGTTAACTTCCTTATATAAGGCAGTTACCGGATTGCTTTCGTATCTGATTGCCGATTATTTATTCTAAATTATATATATTCCATAAGGAGGAATATACTCGCAACCAGTAAGACGTAAGTTAATTAAAGCCAATTCATTAAAAATTGCATCCTTTAAAATCAAAAGGTATTAAACTAAGTTTGAAATATAAAGTAATGAAAATATGAAGAAGTTATCACAGATAAGGCAGTTGGTCCGTATCGCATATGATGCATATTAAAAATAGGGAAGTTTATTGTTTTTATCAAAATAAACAATATTAGATAATCTATCGTTTAAATGTACAAACATTTTTTTGAGAAAAGGTTCTCGGATAAACTTGACTGGGTTGTTTAAGAAATTCAGTTTAGAATAAACTTATTTAAGTTGACAAAATTCATTTTCGAAAATTCGTTTGGTTATGAGGAGGCAGCTTCATAAATTCTCCAAAGCTCTGTACGGAACTTAATGGCAACTAATTTTATTTAATTAATAAACAAATAACATTAATATAATAAAATAAAATGTTCGTCTGTCAAGGGCAGATTAAGGATTAATTTTTTAATGCACTGTTTTTTGAAAGCGAAAAGTCATTGCTGTTGACGTTAATAATCTAGGACCGTAATATTATTTGATGTAAAGAGACTTTACCATTTGTGGAAGCAGAAATATAGATGTATCAGGGAGCGATAATAGTAATTAGGCTTCTGAGTTTCATTGACGTGACTTTTAATAACAGATTTCATTTATTCGAAGGCGGTGGCCATGGCTGACCCACCATTACATAAGTTCTTGGCTCTGAGGAAGTTCGCGGTACCACTCTTGTACCATTCCTCCTCGGCCAAAGGAGGGGTAGGCGACCCTTCTATCTGCCGATATTTCTTTAAAAGTCCTTTAAAGGGGGGTAATTATCTTAGATAGCCAATAATAATAAACGCCACTACTTTAATGGCAAGCGATAAAGATGGAAGTGAGTATTGATAGCGTATTTAATGTCAGTTTAACTATAGCCTTTCTCGTTTCCACGTTTGGTATTATAAAAAAAAAAAAGTATTCTTTCTAAAATGAACAATCATTACTGCTCAGTTTAAAAGCGAATCAACGTCCTAGTTGTATTTCATAATAAACTTCAATAATATTATTTAACCTCACATATTTGAAGCAGAAAATGGTCCAGGTGGAGCGGGGAAATAAAACCTTTACCACTACAACCAGCCATGAATAGGGTTGCCAGATGTCCGGTTTTCGACCGGACAGTCAGGTTTTTTTAATGCTTGTCCGGTCAAGAACGTCTGGGTAAACTCTTCAAAAGAATGTCAGATTTTAAAGAAATTTAGCGTCATGGGAAATGTATGGACTGACGAAAGAAATGGTCGTACTGTAAAAAGTGGTTTGTGCGTTTTTTTCAACATAAGCGCTTGTTGCACTGAGTTGAAAGATGCCATTTCAACAATTGTTAAAAGCAGTGTCATCGAATGCTAAATATATTCAAAAGTAGGTTGTATGGTTTTTGTCATTTTCTATAATATTTATGAGCTATTAAAAAGGATTAAAAACTTGTCCGGTTTTTTTCTCGAACACATCTGGCAACCGTAGCCATGAAGGTTCCATGAAAACGGAGATGCTGAGTGAGCCCAAGGAGGGCCAACAGATCCCACAGGGTCTATGGTATCTCCGCCTGTTAACAGAATAAATAAATTAATTACCACGCCAGCGTTCTGCTCCTGCGCTACTCGCCTTCCTGGTCAAAGAAACCATTCCTTAAATGGTGATAAACTGAGGTTTGGATCCACCCGTTTTTAAGGAACAATTTCTTTGACTTCCACACGGCCCATTTTCTACTCATTTGATAGTAAACACGATAATAATTAACTAATGAACTGGCAATCCTATAACATTTATTAAATCCTGCAATAATCTAATAGATAAGTAATTATAATGGATACAGTAATTATTTAAAATTTTCATATATTTCCTAGCAGTTTGGTGCGTTGGCGAATGTCGACGATTATATCCAAAACATCTAAAATAGAGAATGCACAATTAAAAACCTACACCATCCCTTAGTTTTCAAACTCGATACTATCTCCATTGATGGATGGAATAAATTAATCAGGCAATGGACAGCGGTATATGTTGAAGACTAATAATGATCAATTATTGCTTCTATTTGAAAGTTCCATGCGAGTTAAAAAAAATGGATATGGGTAAAGCAAAGTATTCATATTGTAATGATGGTATTAAAATTATTTATCAACCTTTATAAAATTATTAAAAACTTGAAACTGTTTTTATTTTAGCTTATGTCGCTCACTATTCCCATAAAACTTCAAGTTCAAACACGATAAAAATGATAACATGACTTTATTTAAAAAAAAAATTTTGGAAATGGAATTTCAGATATAAAAATATAAAGTAGAAAAGCTTCAACAAATGCTATTGCTACTAAAGGCTTAACTCAAAAATGCCCAATTTTCGTGGAGGTCACAAATTTCAAGATTGTTATCCAGTTTGATGAATACATGTGGGAGTGGTTTTTGAAGTTTCGACATGAAGAAAATAAGGAATGCTTTCTTTTTACCAGATTCATATCGTTCTTATCTTCATTGAGGTTGTTATAATATAATGATCCCATCTTCAACATATTAATTAGGCTTACTTATCAGAGCAATAATTTTTTTATGTACTCACGCGGAACAAATTAACATTTAGATTATCCGGTCACTTTTTTGAGGCAAAAACTATCCCATTTTTTCTTACTCATAATAATAAAAATATATTTGAATTATTAAATCCAGGGCTGCATAATCTGGTGCAGTAGAAAAGGATAAGGGTGTGTGTGTGTATGTGGGAGAGAGAGAAAGAATCTAATGCAGGCGTGTGAGCCAATAAAAAAAAATCAGATTTTAAAAGTGCTGTTATAAAAAGTATATAATACATAAATAACATTAATAAAATTTCCTATTTATACTCCAAATGTTGGTTATACGTCGGCAATATAGTTACCTAAATGGCACATTGAATGGTCCAGGGCTAAGTAATTTTTCTTCTGGAATGATAATAGTTGACCTTACTTGTATTATGTGGAAGAAAATGGTCCGGATGGATCATATATATATGATATCAAACGTTCACACCTTATTTAATAGACCTTGTCCATCTTTCAAAGATTGGCATTACAATTACTAATGTCTATGTTGAAGAAAATGGACTGGGTGGAGGTCAATAAATTTCTCTCAGATAGGCAGAAATGTTTATTAAAAAGCCAACGTTTCAACCCACTTTGCAGGTCTTCTTCAGGGCTAAATATGTAAAATACAGACAATTAGAAATTACTAAATTGTTAGAAATGATAAATATGGTAAATATTAAAATAAAAAACATAAGTATTAAGATATAAGGTAGGGGCCTAAGATATACATACAGAGCAAAGTGGGTCGAAACGTTGGCTATTTAATAAACATTTCTCCCTGTCTGAGAGAAATTTATTGACCTCCACCCACACCATTTTCTTCCACATAGACATTAGAAGTATATATACGTATGTATATTAGGGTGTCTTAAAAAAATTAAAGTAATATTTTTTTAACGCATACCATCTAATTCTGTTTGAATGGTCTCAAATCATTTAAAAATAAAGTTTCAAGAACTTAAGATCACGACAACCCGTGCCGACATGCATCGAAACGTGTCTGTTCTTGCAGAGTATTAGGAGACGGAAATCTCGCATTGATCGCTTGTTATTACTTGTTTGTTTCATTAGTAGACGCATTACTTTTGAGTAGTCAACATGTCAGTGGAGTTACGAAGTTCCAAAAAGGAGATATTTTTAATAGGGAAAGTAAAACATCAAATTACTAGTACGAAACTTTCCTCTAATGGACAAGTACTAGCAGTTCTTTTCTACAATATTCGTGAAGTGAATTTAAGTGAAAGTGCAAATCTTACCATTCGTGAGTGCATTATTTACTGGGAAAGGCACGTATACCGACTAAATCAATACCAAGTTTGGAGAGATTTGCGAAATAAACACAAAAAGTGTTTGAACAGCGCCGACAAGAGTTTCTTTCCAACATGAACAATTTGTTTGACATTTCTCATGCCGATGTGCTTCAGCTAATTAAAATAAATGAAGATTGAAGCTACTATTGAAGCAGTAGGGCATAATACGTACGAATTTGCTGTAAGCAAGTCTTCAATCCATAGAATTCGAACAGAAATGCGAAGAGAGCGGGCTAAAGCTATAAAGGTTAATTTCCATAACAAGGTACCGGATACGATAACTGTCCACTAGGATGGCAAACTATTTCGGGCTCTAGATCCGCGTAAATCTAAAGAAGAACGCCTACCGATAGTTGTTTCCTATGATAATAACGAACAACTTATCACTGTGCCAAAATTGGGCAACTCATCAGGAGGCGAACAGGCACAGGAAGTTTGGAACGTCATTTTCGACTCGAATCTTGAGGACAGAGTGCAGATTCTCTGTTGTGATACTACAGCTTCAAACACAAGCCGTATTTATGGTGCATGTGTGCTTCTGGAACAAAAACTGAATAGAGAAATGCTTATTTTTGCTTGTCGTCATCACGTCTACGAATTGGTATTAAAAAGTGTGTTTGAAGCCAAAATCAGCCCATTAACTACAAGCCTAGACATTCCGTTGTTCAAAAAGTTCCGAGAAAACTATAAATCTGAATCTATAAACGAGAAAAAAATACAAATCTGTAGGGAGAAGTTACCTTGTTTGAATGTTTCATACATTGATAAAACTGCTGGAATTCTGCCGACGTTAATTGATTAAAGAAATAGCTAGAGATGGCTATCGTGAATTAATTGAGGTGTCAATAATATTTCTTGGTGGTGAGACAGAGAAGAAATTTAAGATTCGGCCTCCAGGTACTATAAACCAAGCACGGTGGATGGCGAGAGCCATTTATTCATTAAAAATATCATTACTAAGCTCCCAAGTCAAGAATTTCAAACAAGGATAAGGCAACACTGCTGAATGTCTCTTTATCGTGACATCCTACGTCAAACTCTGGCTCCAATGCATTTTAGCAGTAAAAGCATCTTATCAGGATTTGTGCTTTTTGAAGTCCATGAAAGCTTACGAGACGATAACAAAAGCATTTCCAAAGCAGCTTTACAAAGCCATCATTTATGGTATTTGATAGATGAAGTGTCTGTTTTGTCTTTATTTGACGATGATGTCGATCAAGAAACTAAAGTAGAAATGCTTGCTAACTTAGCTAAAGAAAACCCAACAGCCCATCATGATAAACGTTACAACGCATCCAAAGAAGAACTGAGTGGCCCACTTTTTGGTATGCATTACATCTGAATTATGCTTTGATTTTCTTTTATAGTTTACTATACAATTGTTAACCTATCCCTCTATTTTAATTTCAGAGTAAAATATCGATGACTTCGTCTCTGTCAAAAGCAAGTTCATATTTAATCGACTCAATATTGATGACAGTTTTCTGAACAAGAGCCCTTCTTCATGGTCAAATAATGATTCATTCCAACAAGCTAAAAAGAAGCTTCTGACAATGAAAACAGTTAATGATACGGCAGAAAGAGCGGTTAAATTAATGCAAGACTTTAATGGTTTAATCACTGTTGAAGAGGAGCAAAAGCAATTTTTATTACGATGCGTACAAGAACACAGAAACGCATATCCTGACTGTAAAAAACTAACTTTGAAAAGAAAATTTCATAGTTTAATAATAATAATAATAAATAATATAACAAAAGCATTATAATAATTATAATTATAATAAAATTATAATAATTATATTATGTGTTTTATTTACTGAATTTAAACAATAAACTATACATGTATGAGATGAAAATAGTTGACTGGATGATCTAATGTAAAGGAGATAGTTGGGGGGTGCAGTAAAAAAAAACACTGAATAAGTAATAAATTGATTGCTAGCCAGCCGTTACACCCAACGACTTCGCTCTCCAAATCGCCCTGAAGATGACCTACACTGTAAGTCGAAACGTCGGCACATAATTATAAGTTTATTACTTATTCAGTGTTTTTTTTTACTGCACTCCCCAACTATCTCCTTTACAATAAACTATACAATCTCCCTACAGCTTCCACACTAACTTTTATATTTAAACTTTGACGTCAAGTCGGCACGGGTTATCATTATTTGATCGCTATAGGTTTTGGATTGAAATGAAAAAAATTGAGAGGGTATGCTTTTCGAAATTCGAAAAAAAAGATCTTCACCCTTGTAGTCTGGGACACCCTAATGTATACATATATAGATATAAAAGTAACTTTTTTTCATTCCATCGCTAAGCTTTAAACTAAGAATAAGCAATATAGTTTTATTTGTAATTCTTATGGTCTTCGTGGTATTTATGCCATGAGGAGAGGAAGAAATATTTTATGAAATTAGTAAAAAGTATATTTCCAAGAACATAATCATCCAAACTTTCCAATCTTTTAGCATACTTAAACTCAACAATGCACTTTAAAAATATTTCTCAGTGCAAATCAAGGCAGGGTATCATTCCGTAAAACAATTCGAACGCGTCATCTAAGTAAAATTAATTTGAATTAATTAAAATAATAATTATTATTAAAAATAAAACTAAGCTGTTATGTAATCATTTTTGTTTCGGTTCAATGTCCATGTAATCTTTTTCCTTTATGTGGTGCTCCGCTGTATAGAGGCATTTTATTATCAAACGGAGTTTAGATCGTGATTTTTCAACAGTTCAATTACGAACGGGAGTGCGATTCGCTTCTCATACATTTTTTGAACAGGAAATGTAAACACAGTTGAGGAATGTTGCACAACATTTCTTTCCATCCCAGTGTTCAGCTAATCAAGGCGATTCAGCCATAGCCATTAAGAACTATCTTAAGAAATCCATATCGATGAAATGCACCATAATTATCCTTTCGCAAGAGCCGTATTAATACCATTCACAAGAACTAATTAAAAAAAAACACGTAGTACAATGTAAAATAAAAGCAACCCGTCATGACCATTAGGAACTGTCTGAAGAAATTAAAATTACATAACAATCAAGTGCACCATTATTTCCTATACACCAGCGGCCAGGTACTTGAAGGTTGCAATCAGTTGAAGAGAGCTGAATTTTTGATATGTTGTAAAGACATGTCTGACTAGTGGAAATCCTGAAAAAAACGGGTGGGAAAACTTCCGAAATTCCGAACGGATTTTTAGCCTATACCTCCTAATTGGTGCGTTTTTGATAAAAAAACATTAGTAACCATTTTTAAAGTAGATTAACTTTGCTATAATTTGAGCTCACCCGCAGTTCTGTAGATCTAATAGAATCTCAGTTACGCCCCTTTGAACAAAAATCCAGATTTAAGTTTTGGCCGACTTTCTTGAGGAACACCGGCCGAAGGAGTAAAGTGAGTGATGAAAGTCAAGGTAGTAAATATAATTAGCTTTAATTTAAGCACAGACTAAGGCCTGTAGCTCTAATAGATTCTGAGTTACGTCTCTTTGAAAGTCGATCAAAACTTAAATTTGGATTTTTTGGAAAAAAAAAACAATTTTCAAAGTGGCGTAACTGAGATTCTATTAGACCTACAGAACTGCGAGTGAGCTCAAATTATAGGAAAATTAATCTACTTTAAAGATGGCTACTAATGTTATTTTATCAAAAACGCACCGATTAGGAGATATAGGCCAACAATTGAAATAACTCCGAAAATGGCGAGTTTTATCGGCCACCAAAAGTTTTCCTATCCTTTTTTTTCGGTAGGAAACTTGGATTTCCACTAGTCAGACATGCCCTTACAACATATCAAAAATCGAGCTCTCTTCAACTTATTGCAAACTAAGGCCCTTTTTTGTACCATTATAAGAATCCGTTTTAGAACTTTTCACAGAAACTAAAAAAATTGAATTGAAGTACAAAGTAAAATAAAAGAACACGGATAGTGTTACTGCACTCGAAAATTGAGTAAGAAAAAAAAAATATGTGAAGTTTTCGAATCACATTCAGTCTCATAAATATTGAAATGTGTTATATCATGGCCAAGAGAACAATGGGAAATTAATATTGAAAAACATGATAACCTTAGTAGTTGGAATTTGTAATTGAGGAGGATGTTGAACCTATCATCTTGGGATTTCAGGATTTTCCAAACAAATTAATTATAATTTTATTTGTATTATATTGAATTTTTACTTGACAAATATTGTTATAAACCAATCTCGATTTCTTATTTTCCTATTAAACATATTTCAGTTAAGGATTTTCCAATTTCTCAATTGTTGCTAGGGCAAGTTTTTTTTCTTTCTTTCTGCCTAGTTTCCCAGTTTTTCGATTGTGGTTTTTAACAATTTTTCTAATCATTAACAATTTTTTAGTTTTTTGTTTCTAGAGAATTGAGATGACCCTTACCATCAATAGGTTAGGTAAAATGACGTGTTTAAGAATTCTTGAAGAACATTAAAATGTTTAAAAAACTTAAAAAAAAAAAAAGGGACTTGGGCTTAATACTTAGTGGATTCTGTACTAATTCTAGGAAAACGGCTGTGCAGGGAGGTGATTTGTCCGAGATCACATTCAACCGCCAGTTTTATTTAGTTAATTAGAGTACCTACTTTATATAGACTGGGTGAGCTCCAGGAAAGTCTCCAGATTCTGTGACTGTTGACAGATTAAATAATTTACCTGCCACATCCGGGTTAGAACGATAAAGCAACTCAGCTCTCTCTCTACCCATGAGATATCCCTCTCCCTCTAATCTAAATTAAATAAAAAGTTATTGATTAAAATTATTTAGTACTCTACCTATCCTATTGGAGACAGATACCTCTGCACGGCCTGGCTTATCAGACCTAACGCACTAACTTCCATCGCGGAAAGTGGCTAGCTCAACCTTCGAAACTATGTGACGTGGCGTAATGAGGCTCCAACAGTTGATGCCCTAAATATTTACACTCCATGAAACTTCCTCCTCAAAGATTCTCGCACCGAAGGTAAGGCAGCCTGGCCTTGACGGGATTCCAATATCTTTTGTAAACAGAAGGAAATAAAAATATTTTATAGACAATTCCCTTGTTGAGCACCTGCGTCCTTCGAGGATTGCACACAGCGACCACCACAAAGAAAACCCGGCAGGTGGTCTCCACTGACCCATTTAAGTGATTGATTCCAGAAGTCCAGATTCCTCTGTGTTGATCCTTTATTTACTATTTTAGCCCTTCGACTCGCACTTTCTAGACTATAGAAAGCTTGTTCATAAGTTCGGATAAGGTAAGCGTCGACTATCCGAACCTTTAATTATCCGACTGGTTTCGCGGAAAAGTTACAAAGAAGGACCAAAATTGATAAATTCGATTCCCTGAATATATTGTTCAATACTCATAACTAAAGGCCGGATTTCATGCAGTAAAAAATTTATTAAAATTTACAATCATGTACAAGTATATTTCCATATTATGTTTTCGGATATCCGAAGTTCGTTTATCGGAACCACATCTGACGACATTAAATCGGATAATCGACGCTATACTATATTTCTGTCGAGGAATGTTTCAAGTTTTAGTATAATTATGTAATGTTTATTTATATTAAAAAAAATAATTCCATGAATTGTGGAAGACCATTAGTGATAATAAAAAACTTATAAATTTATCCAAAATTAAGAACATAAATTTCTTCGTGCTGTTGAGAAAGCCTATGCATAGGCGAATCAACGCTATAAAAATACATACGTTGTAACGCTAGATATTAATAATATTATAGAATGGATTATGTAAAAAATAATTATGTAATATTTATATTAAAAAAGAATACTTAAAAACTCTAATTAGAGAGCATGTTCCATGCCTTTCAAAGCGAAGCTATCACCACTGACAATCATTTATTATAGCTGCGTCGAGATTAAAAGCTAATCCCGCATGACGTAGCTTCACACGTTCTATTCTTCCTTTTATCAAATTACATTAAATTATTAAGCATTCATGACCTCTAAATTAAATTTATTTATCGTTATCCGCTGATTGGCATGTAATCTGAATTTCTAATCCTAGGGAAATGCAATATCATCCAATTTCAATCATTCAATCGTTCGATTAGAAATGTCATTGCGTGTAAGCTAGAATAAATGAATCAATAAATGAAAATTGAATTATGAAAAATAACATTTTCTATACGAACTGATCAACCAATCAGCGGTGGTATCTCGAACCAACCAAGTGACAGACTTATTAATAAATATGTATTAAATATATTTAATGCATTTGAAACAATTGTATGAACTTTTATGAATTAATATTGATTTCCCTATTTCTTGGGGTAACTTATGTTAGTGTTTCTAGAACCTCTGAAAGAAACATGGTTTCTGCAAGGAAAACACTACTATACCTACATGATAAAAATCACGGATTTATACATTAGTACAATCATTAAAAACCTATCATATGTACTAATATCAATATTTATGCTATAATAAGATGCAGATACCCGATAATTCAGCATTGGAACAAGCCAACTTTAATTAGTTTAATTTTTGCTATCGAACAGTTAACAGGCCGACCTCAGCGCTGGCAAACACACTCAACATGGACTGAGTAAACTACTAACAAACTCCAATCAGAGAGAACTAGTGAGCCCCATCACTAGATCCCCCACTCCTTCCATCTAATTAATGTTCAGAAAATGCAATGTACAATTCTCTCTTAAAATGCACCTGGTGCAGTAAAAGAGATACCATGTATCATTAGAAATATTAATATGTAAAGGAGATGGTTGGGGGGTGCAGTCAATAAGAACACCGAATAAGTGAAGTACTTATATTATGTGCCGACGTTTCGACCTACAGTGTAGGTCATCTTCAGGGCTAACAGAGAAACAAACAGAACAAAAATGTAAAAACATCAAAGTTGTACAGTAACAATACTAGTGACAAATAATGTAGAAAAATACAAAGTGGCAGATATGAAAATAGAAGATAAAGAATATTAAAAAGGAGTCAGATTATAATAAAATAAGGATATAGACAGATTTAAAAATTACTGATAATGAAAAGGCATTAAACTAGTGGTAGATATAATAAAAATCAGATAAAGACAAATATAACAAAATTATTGAAATAGTGACAGATATAATTATAGAAAATGTGATAGAATATAATAAAATTAAGATAAAGACAGATATAACAAAGATATTGATAATGGAAAGAAAATGAAAATAATGGCAGATATCATAAAGTAAGACAGATTTTATAAAATTAAAGAAAATGAGCAGAAATGATAAATAATAAATAACGCATATAAAATAAAAATAGAAAATAAATGTACAGAATGGATAGTACAGTACAATATAATAATATAAAGAAAAATCAAAAGGAGGAGTTAAACAAAAGAAACAAAATGAGGATATTTACATATAAAGAAAGGTTGGAATATGAATAATACAGAAAAACTAGTAAAATAAAGGTGTAAAATGTATGATAACGGACTTAATGATGTTACCAAATTACAGAAAAGTATGGAACTATATGTACAATAACAAATGTGAATAATAGAAAAACTATTGTACAATAACACCAGTGTACAATGACTGTTTTGAAAATATAGTAGATAGGAATAGAATATGAAAAGATAAAATAGGTGAAAACGCTAGTACAGTAACAATAGTTTACAATGTATGTATGAAAAAAATTAGATGGGATTAATGAATTAGAAAAATAAAATAGGTGTTTAAAAATATGAACACATTATTACCAACATATGATGGATGCCAAAATGATAAGGGGAAAAAATAAGAAAATTAAAATTGGAGAAAGGATAAAGAGAAGAGTTTAAAATAAATAAAAAGAAGAAATGAAGAGGAGACATACCGAATGATGGGAAGCGTGGCCGTTACAGATCGCGGCTAGAGTGTACTGGGCCAATTTGACCGTTGAGAACGAGGGAAGGGATGGGGGCGGAATCTAGTGGCCGGAAAGTTAACTATAGAAGGAAACTATACTGGAGTATAGGAAAAAAGGTGATTTTTTCCCCTTATCATTTTGGCATCCATCATATGTTGGTAATAATGTGTTCATATTTTTAAACACCTATTTTATTTTTCTAATTCATTAATCCCATCTAATTTTTTTCATACATACATTGTAAACTATTGTTACTGTACTAGCGTTTTCACCTATTTTATCTTTTCATATTCTATTCCTATCTACTATATTTTCAAAACAGTCATTGTACACTGGTGTTATTGTACAATAGTTTTTCTATTATTCACATTTGTTATTGTACATATAGTTCCATACTTTTCTGTAATTTGGTAACATCATTAAGTCCGTTATCATACATTTTACACCTTTATTTTACTAGTTTTTCTGTATTATTCATATTCCAACCTTTCTTTATATGTAAATATCCTCATTTTGTTTCTTTTGTTTAACTCCTCCTTTTGATTTTTCTTTATATTATTATATTGTACTGTACTATCCATTCTGTACATTTATTTTCTATTTTTATTTTATATGCGTTATTTATTATTTATCATTTCTGCTCATTTTCTTTAATTTTATAAAATCTGTCTTACTTTATGATATCTGCCATTATTTTCATTTTCTTTCCATTATCAATATCTTTGTTATATCTGTCTTTATCTTAATTTTATTATATTCTATCACATTTTCTATAATTATATCTGTCACTATTTCAATAATTTTGTTATATTTGTCTTTATCTGATTTTTATTATATCTACCACTAGTTTAATGCCTTTTCATTATCAGTAATTTTTAAATCTGTCTATATCCTTATTTTATTATAATCTGACTCCTTTTTAATATTCTTTATCTTCTATTTTCATATCTGCTACTTTGTATTTTTCTACATTATTTGTCACTAGTATTGTTACTGTACAACTTTGATGTTTTTACATTTTTGTTCTGTTTGTTTATCTGTTAGCCCTGAAGATGACCTACACTGTAGGTCGAAACGTCGGCACATAATATAAGTACTTCACTTATTCGGTGTTCTTATTGACTGCACCCCCCAACCATCTCCTTTACATAAGATCATCCAGTCAACCATTTTCATCTCATACAGAAATATTAATATGTTATTTTTCAAATATTAATAAAAGCCAAAGAGGTTAAGAAAGAAAAAAAAATCGAACAATCATAAATGACATTTTTCTAAATTTCATAAATCAATAAAGGAAATAAATTTCAATTAGCACATCAGGAGAAATCTTAAAATTTAGAAATCATCGCTAGTGCAAAAAGAAAAAGAGAAACTGAATGAGAGTCAAAGAGTGTAACTTAAAGCACGTGCGTTACAAAACCATGCTTGCGAAAATGAAAATGACGTCTTCAATGGAATATTGGCCAAATGCGTTGATCGGTGGATGAATTATTCGATACAAAAAAGGATATAAAAGTCTTAAAATTTTGAAAACAGCTTTATCACTGACAGCTGAAAAGTAAACGTAAATATAAAACGTGGTAATACAATTTATTTGTAATCACTACTAAAACATCACAATATGGATTATAAATTAAGATTGTTATAATTATATACTGCTTATTTCCAAAGAAAGAACCAATTAGAAATAAAAACCAATAAGCAGCATCTAATCAATTTCAGGGACACCAACGTTTAAATACGGCGAAGATTCCTTTTCAAGGATATTTAAAACAAAAACATTTTAAAAAATATAAGAAGCAAATAAAATGAAAAATAAGATCCTGATGAAGATCGCCTTAATCTTCCGAAGGTCGAATTGTTAATCCCATGGTATTTCGTTTTTTGGATCACATCCAAGTTCACTGGTCAACAATTTAGCCATATTCGTTTAACTGAAAGTTCAAAATGAATTTGATAATATGCCACTTTTATAGAATAAAACAGTGCAAAAGCTGAAGAATAGTGCTTGATCAAGTTAGACCCTAATACAAATATAGATTTTTTTAAGAATTCAACAAAGAAAAAATAATACACAAATAACACAGTAAAAATCGTTTGAATATTTTCACGAATGGTGTTGTTATGTAGCCCCTTCATTAAAATATTAACGTGGCTTTCTACACGCCGATTCCTCCGTCCGGTTTTTGTCTTTTGCAACATTCTTCCGAGATGCGTCCAACAGTAATACATGTAGTTTTCAACTTTTGTGAACAGAAAAAGTGTTTATATCCTTGAAATGCTGTTGGAAAATTATTGGCAATATATTCTTGATTGACAACTTCATAATGACCTTGCACAACATTTAACAATTCAAATAAAAAATAAATGAACAAAAACTGCTGATCAATTTACTTTGGCGTTGATTGGATACATAATATTCCTTTGTGTATTTATATATATGTATGTATTCATCAGTATCTACTTTTCTTGACTGTTAATAAATAAGTTATACTTTCCGTTCTTGATATTCTTTGAAACTCCTTCATCATTGAACATGTGTGAGCACCATGTGTCGATTATAGTATATTCTTCTTCTTCTTCTTTCGCATCACCCTTATGGTGCCTCTCAGCGTAGGGGAGCGTTTAACCAGGACTGCCACTCTTTCCTATTCTTAGCTAGGTTCCTCGCCTGGCGGATATTTTTGCCTCTTTTCCTGCACAACCGCTCGACATATTCCAGATAGGACATTCTAGGGCGTCCTTGTGGTCTTCTACCTTCAGGGATGTAGTCCATCGTCTTCAATGGGTCCCTGCAGTCCTCCATCCTCAGAACATGCCCAAACCATTTTAATTGGCGGGCCTCGAGCATCTCATTCATTGCCACGATCCTGAGTTCCTCCCTGATCGTTTCATTGCGGATACAATCTCTTCTTGTTTTTCCTGAGATTCTTCGAAGAAATTTCATCTCTGCAGCCGTGATTCTACTCTCCAGCCTGTCCGTTAATATCCAACTTTCGGCACCATACAGGAGCACAGGTAGATATACCGACTTGAAGATGTTGAGCTTCACTTTTCTGCCTACTTCTCGCTTCCCAACAACAGCATTACAGATCTGGTAGTAGACCGAGTTTGCTTTTTCTATCCTATTTGAGATTTCAAAGTCTAATTTTCCAGTACCGTTCATTACTGCTCCGAGGTAGGTGAAGTCCGTGACCGCTTCCATCTCTCCTCCGTTGCAGTATATATGGATTTCTTCCTGTACCCTTCCTACTTGCAAGATCTTGCTCTTGCCGGTATTGATCTGCATGCCTTTCCTACGGAGCTCTTCATCCCATTCATTCACGGCTTGCTGTAACTTTTCTGTGGAGTCTGCAATGAGGACAATGTCATCTGCATAAAGCAGAAGCTGAATCACTACAGGCAGGAGGTTTCTTCGGCCCAGGAACGTCCTTTCAGTTCGTCTTTTGCATATTGCTGCTATTTCATCCATATAAAGTATAAATAGCAACGGGCTTAAGCTGTCACCCTGCTTTACTCCTTTTGCCATATCAAAGTGCCCAGACTCCTTCCCATTCAGTCTAATGATACCTTTTGGGTTTTGATATATAGACTTTACAGCATCCACCAGGCTTTTTGGGAAGTTCTTAGCTCTGAGTGATTCCCATATTTCGTTTCTTGGGACAGAGTCAAATACTGCTTTAAGATCGAGAAAGGCGAATTACATGTTCTTGTCTCGTTCCCAGGATTTTTGTATGACATTTCTTAGAGAGAATATATGGTCTTGAGTTTGTCTTCCTGGCCTGAAGCCGGCCTGTTCCTATCCGATGTGCGGCTCCACTATATTCTTAAAATCCCATTATTTCATTTAATCCATTCTTCATTGTTAGGATATGGTTATGGCAACAAAATAGTCGCGAAAGGTAACCAATTGGAAGTTAACGACTGAATCTCAAGAACTGAAAGTTAAACATATATTTAACATATCCTAACATATGGGTTTCAACCTGAGGATATGACAGCGGTGGTGCAGAGAGTATTCTAGAGGAGGGACAGAGGCCGGCCGGATTACACAACCCAGTGAAAGCGAACCCGCCGCCTCGCCAATCCGATGTAAACAAAGAGGGAAAGTTGGGACTTGGGTTTGACAAGGCTTTGTGATCTGGACTGGTCAATGTTAACTGTACAGCCATTTAGTTTTATTTTTATTCAAAGTACCTCTCGGTAGCTTTACCAACAAAAAAACAAAAAAAGAAAGAAATGAATTCTGATAAGAGGCTTATCATGATAACAGAAGTAGCATTAGCCGCCGTTACCGACATTTACTATCACTTGAGTCGCTACAATGTTTTTTGTCGTAAACTACATCTCAAACATCTATCTCTTCTTAATGTGATTCGAAACACTAAAGAACGCCAAGAAATCTGCGATAGTGCGAGTTTTTAATTTTATGGTAATTATTCCGCAGGTTGTCACTTCGAGTTGTTCAAAGTTTTAACTGTTTATTCATACATTTTCCAAACCATTTTTAATATTTTCCAAAAATACAAGTTATCGTGAGCTTTAGTATCAAGAGATATTAAGAGAATGAAATTATGTGTGATTAGTTTATGTCTGTAATCATTTCATCAAGAAATAAAAATTTCAACTAACATTTCGAAGTATAGATAATGCATGTTTGTTGAAGCGTTCATTTGAGCGGAACTGATACGAATTTTACTACTTCCTGATCCAATTAAAAAGTTATAATATATTTTAAAAAATCATTCTAACCTCTAATGACTTTATTTAGTTATTCTTTCGGATCTAGACTTGATTCAGAAAACTGAAGAGTTTATAATAATTGTTCTATTATAATCTGGAGTCATATAATAACCTTATATTGGAGGTTATGAATTATTAAGCTTTAAATTAATGAGCAAATGCAAAAAAACCACTTGGCTAGATTTTCCTTTTTATAAGCAGCGAACCTTTCGATTATGGTAGGAAAAATTGTTATATAAAGTGAATTTTAAAACGTTTTACAATGCGCTATCAAATATCATTAAAAACACACATTAATTAATAGCGGGTTATTAAAAACAATTGCTGTGTGTTTCTTCATAGATAAAATTAACTCTGCAGTTATTTTTTAAAATAATATCATATTTGGGGATAATAGAGCCTGAGGAAGATTCCAGTTATGTTGGTTTTTATGTAACAGCAATCATGGAAGTAATCTGGGGTGGGGAGGAGGACGTTTAACCTTCCTAAAAATACATATAAATATTATTAAATAATGGAATAGAAAAAAGGAATACAAATTATTAAATAATGGAATAGAAAAAAGGAAAGAAGAATAAGTTGAAGAAAAGTGGTTTACTTCATACCTCGAACTTAATTTTTATCATCGATCAATAATAAATTTAATTGCTGATAGTAATTTGTATTGATATTACTGGTTTTAAAGTTCCTACATTTTATCCAGGAATAATAATCTTAGCTTTAAGTTTAACCGAAAGAAATAGAACCGAATAGTTACGGAAAATTCTTTGTAAAACCTGCAAGCACTTTTTTCTACCGTGTTGATTATAAATTCAGCAATATACCATCCTGTAAACTCAAGGCTCTTTAGTTAGCTCTCTTAAAGGTCTCGTTTTTAGAAAGATATATTTTCATATTTTAAGCTATCGAGGATTCCGATAGCATCTTAATTGTAACAATTAGGCGTCACTGTTAAAATTAGTTTGGGCTTCTTATTAAAGTAAACCACGCATTGTAATTATATAACGCAGTTTTAATAGGTGTAGTGGTGTAGGTTGGGTGATGGGTCCACAAATATTGGAATGAATTAGATCCCCCTATTTGACGAATTTCCTTTCCTGACGATAGAACGGTTGCCATGGAGCCTTCACTTCAACACAGCTAGGACAAACTTTATCATCAAAAGGAAGTTGTAATGCTTTTAAGCCACATCTATTCAAATGTCCAAGCCTTTGATGCCATAGCTTTTTATCAGTATTTTGTTTTGTAGAATTATGACTAGTAATACTGGAATTAATGTTTTTTCATAAATTTTTTTTGTGGCAAATTTTAAGATATACAAACCATGTGTACCTAAATTCACAATACAATTTAATATTTTTCAAACATAAAACCATTTTATATGAATCAATAATAACTTTGACACCTTTACCAGTCATTCTTCCCATTGAGAGCAAATTATGCTTCAAACCAGGTACAATTAAAATTAAACCTTCAATGTTAATATTATAACCTTGACATGCTATCCGTAAACTACCCATTTGTTTACATATCATTTTGTCACCATTTGCAATGTGAATTGTCACTTCTTTGTCAAGTTTCTTAAGTTCATGCATAAATGGAATAAGGTCCTCTTTTAATAAATTGTTGCTAGCTCCTGAATCTATTAAGAAATGTTTGGTAGCACAAAATATTTCTTCTCGGCAATTAAGTTTAACTAATGAAAAATCATTTTTAGCTGAATAGGCTTTACCATGGGAATTATAATTGTGGATTATTATTATGGACCTCCCTCTAAAATTGCTTCTATTAGACTGACCTCTATATGATCTTCCTCCTCTGTTTCTCAGTAGTTTAGGACAATTAGATTTGAAATGAGACTTGTCGCCACACTGGTAACATCCCCGGTTCTGTTTGGCTTTGAAAGAATTTTCATCTTGCAATGAATGTGGATTCCCTTTAATTTTTAACTCCTCGTCCAAAAGTCTTGCCTTGACAAAATCCATTCATACATCTTTAATAGACTCCAACGCTGTCACTGTTGTACCAAATTCTTCTGGTAATAATCAAAAATAAATGACAAACTTTGTTAGTTTCATCAAACAGTTCATCAAAATATCTACTAATTCTCTTATAATTGTGTCAAATTTCAAAAAATGATCTTCCATGCTGTTAATTAGTGAATATTTAAGGTTAAGTAACTTACGTCCTTAATCTGTCCCCACAATTGCAAAGGAAATCTCCAGTAAGACTAAGGCACGCTTATTTTTATTTATTGAAACCTTTCTTTACATACGCATCACAAAATGCAGAATATTTCACGACCGATTTATCACCATCCTGAATGACTCGTACAATATTGTTTCATGATGGATCTCTCTTTCTATCAAAAGATTTAAAGTCAAGTAGAGGTTCCTACGGATACTCGCTACCGTTATGTCTTTGATGCCATTTCATTAATCGTAATGTTGTTAAAAACAATCTCTGGATGTCTATATATAATCATTGAAACCGTGTTTCGTATGATGGCTTATCAAAAATTAACTCCGCAAAATCTACATCCACCAATGCCTTCAATTCATTTTCATACAATAATTGTGTTTGGACATGAGGATGTAAGTTCTTCTTCCTCCCTGGTGCTACAGCCCGGATCAGGCCTTGACCTCCACGAGGAATCGACCCCACTCGTCTCTCCTCAGAACTTTAGTCCTCCAACTCCCTGTGCCCAGCCTAGTCGCATCATCTCCAACCTGGTCCATCTATCCAGTCCTCGGGCGTCCTACCTTACTGCTACCGAAAAAACGCAAATTTCTTTTGTATTCTCCTCTCTTCGATACTCATACTCAGAACATGATCAAGTTGATATGCATATGGACCCTGTTGATACGTATTGCCTGCATCGCCGGCATTTATGTCTTTAAATTTATCTTGCAACTCTCGATCTGGTCTCCTCCATTCACCTTAAACTTTTATTGGTCCAAAAATTATCCTTTTGAAAATATCTATTGCTTCGTCCACATTTCTAAGTGTCCATCATTCTGAACCATAAGTGAATATCTGTGGGACTAAGGTTTTAAGCAGCCTTGGGAATGAGACTACGAATAGAAATCTATTTCCAATAGAACTCCAAAGATATTCCTAAAACATCTATGCATAAAAAAAAATATAGCAAATAAATGTCTATGCACAGGATAAAGTGCTACAGCTCACATTCATAAATATATAATGTTACATTTTACTCATGCGTAATGATCATCACTGGATAGTTGAGCGAAACTGGCGACCACAAAAGTGAATGTCGAAGAATCACCTCAGTGGTAAGGAGAAATCGTAACACTTGATGACATTGTTGAAGCTGCGATCAGTATGGATCAAAGCTATAATATAATTTTATATATAATGTTAAATAAAATTTAGAAAATTATGAATATTAATAGAATATTAAGTATAGATAATTTAATTATTTTTATTTCACTCATTTATTCTTTATGTTTACATTGTTTTATTTAAGGGAGAAATCCACGAAAGGTTGGTATAATTATACCAATTATAGATAAGAAGTACGTGGATTATAGAAGATAATCTAAGAAGAGAAGTAAAAATAAACCTTGTGACACAGAACTGTTTAGATAGAAACCAATCGTTGGTTCCATTAGTATTTATAGTTGTGAATTAGACGTAACCTTCTACATTGGTTACTTTAAGTTTCCGTTATGGTTGATAGTTTTATAATTACAAAAAAGTAAAGAATGCCATGGAATTAGAAATAATGCCGATCAGTGTAACAATCCATAAAAATACATATACTTTGTAAGCGGAAAAACTACTTCAGTAAATATAATTCAAAAGTAAAAAAATAAACACTATAAGCGTACCAATCATCATCTGAATATTGATTTTAAATGTTATTTTCCTTGTCATGGTGCAATTCCTGATACTTATCCTATTCTCCAGTTTAGAAAATTATCCTTGTTCATAGTCATTATGCTTTGAATATCTTACCTGGAGATATTTACCCGTCCTTATCTATCTGTATTTTTGTTACTTATAAAACAATCAACATCTGAGTCATTCCTGGGTTTAATATGCAGCCCCAATAACGTATGCAGAACTGTTACCGTAAAAGTATTTTATTTAAGAAAAACAATTATTTTAATTTTTCGTTTTTTCATTACTATAACTTAAAATTAGAATCTTATGTAGGTAAAATGTTAAAATAATAATAATAATAAGGTTTAAAGGTTAAATTAACATGAAAATAAAATAAAATTTTGCTATATTTTGTGAACACGAAGCTCGGCCTTTGATCTGGTGAAAGTTACACGGGAGTATTATTATTACCCCTTTTTATCCCCCTTAGGGGCTGAATTTCAATAAAATACGAAACACATCTTCCATCAATTCTGTTAAAAAAGGTTTATGCAAAATTTGTAGTAGATTGGACCAAGGTATAGCGTTGCCCCATACAAACTTTGCCCCCCTATTTCACCACCTTAGGGGTAGAATTTCGGAAAATCCTTTCTTATCGGATGTGTGCGTCATACAAAAAACACCCTCCAAGTTTCAGGTCTCTACGATCAGCAGTTTGGGCTGTGCGATGATCCGTCAGTCATTCAGGACAAAGCATTTTATATGTATAGATAAATATTACACAAAAGGTGTGGAGTGGAAATAAATTTTCTCGATAAAGGAGTGCTTTGTGAATGAAATTAATAAAATTCACTTTATTTCGGATTAATAATAAATTGAATGAAACAAAAATAAATCTTTGTAGGAGACACTGAATATTCAAATTATAATTATGTAATTTTATTTAAACCATCAACGTTCAGAACGGATTCGATTTATCGATTCTGATAAACTGGCAGATAAGAACCTTTGAGGAGATTTCAGTGTGTTTGTAAAATAAGCAGTGTTTACACTAAGTCAGATTGTAAATTTTAATAGTTTTTTTTTTAAATAAAACATTCTCGCGTTTTTAATAAAGCATTCCTACACCCTTAAATAAACCAAGACAATGCTGAAATTAAATATATAATGAATATGTTTTTCATTATAAACATCTTTTATGTATTCATTACCATTGAATATTCATATATTAAACAATTTTCATTAAACTAATCTGTTTATAATTCAGGTAACCAATTATAGACAGTTTAATTTAATCTTATTATAAATAATGTAACTTCTGGTTTCTCATGCTTAAAAAGAACTGTCACAGGTTTCGAAGCGTCCCGCAAGACAGAAAAATAATTATGACGATTATAGCCGTCATTAAGAAGAGTAACGAAAGTTTACACAGACCCTGGATTCATTCAAAATAAAGCTATACTAATACTACCACCTTATATTACTAGCTGTGCTGTCTAAAAATGTATAACCTTCATTATGGCGTGTATTCAAATATTTAAATAGAGAAATACAGAATTCTATAAAAGGGGAATTCCTTACAGTTTTCTGAGACCAAGACGAAAATAAAAATTCTAGCAGAACATGCGAGTGCGGATTTAGACTACACAATTGCAGAACCATGATACTAGCATCAGATAAAAATTTAATAATAAAATATTCTGTCGGCAATAAAATTCAAAGTATTCTGAAGAGTTGAGTACATTACTAAATACATTAGTGATTCAAAGCAGAAGAAGACAGGGAACCGACGTGACTTAGAAAGAGGTCGCTTTTCAGACCTTTCATTTATTTGAAAGATCTTTTTATCCTGATAACATTAATGTTTTAGCTTTGCATCGAGTGCAAGTGCAAATACCTATTTTCAATATATTATTTATAAAATAAATAGTATGTTAAAGAACATCGGAATATCTTCTTATCGATAATACTGTTAATACAAGTTTCTTCACTTGAATGTTTCAAAACTGATCGTAAGATTCCCATAAAACTTCAATTTATATTCACCTGGCATTTCGTTTTTTCATTTGAAGATTTTAGAATTCCATGAAGAAAAAGAATATTGAAACACTACCGTATGCTCATCTTACTAATATTATAAATGTGAAAGTTTGTATGTTTCTCTCTCTTCCACGCAAAAACTACTGAACGGATTTGGATGAAACTTAACAGTAATATAGGTTATACATCAGAATAACACATAGGCTATAGTAAGAGGTGGATTTAGAGTGGGGCGCAAGCGGGTACGTCCCTCCCCCCGACAGTTTTTTAGGCACTGTAGAGAAGCCATTATAGTACATAATTAAAACCAAATGACATGATAATAGTTGTTAAAATAGCAGAAAGAACATGAGTGAAACTATTTGTTTTGATATCCTGCTGATATTATAAATGCGAATGTTTGTATTTATGTTAGTTACTCATTCGCGCAAAAACTACTGAACGGATTTGGATGAAACATATTGAGTAAAATAGGTTATACATCATAGGCTGCAGCAAGGACTGATTTATCTGGGGGCACGGGGGCATTTGCCCCCCGCCCGTTATAGTACATAATTAAAGGCTAATCAGGAACTTAGCATCTTGAAATATGTAGATAGGTTCATTTTATAGTTTAAAAACGAAATTTGGATAATTCCACCCCAAGGGTTTCCCCTTTAATATAATAGTGGTTCAAAAGTTGTATAGAATCCGTCAGTTTTGATGTTAGACATCTGAAATTTTGGATGTACGAGTAACTTATATTTAAAAAAAATAATTTAATTATTTATTTAAAATGATCTTTCACGAAACTTTATGTGACAGACCGAATTCCACGCGAGCGAAGCCGCGGGCATAAGCTAGCTATTAATAAATAAAAAAAAACAGTTGTTTTGTAAAAGATACAAACAAATCAAGGGCGGATTCAGGATTTTCTGGGGGGAGGGCCCAACAGCCAGACGCGAAAAAAAATCAACAATAACTTAGAAATAAACTTGTGGTATCTACAGAAAGATTTCAATGGTTTATAAAAATATCAAAACAATATCTGTACCTCAGAGGTGAACTATCGTAATTAACATTTTCCAAACTATACAGGAGAGCAGTTTTAATGTTTAATTTTCCTTTTTATCATTGAAAACATTGAATAACAATAAAAAGGAAAATTTAACATTAAAACTGCTGTCCAGTAAAGTTTGAAAAATGTCTGTTACGATAGTTTACCTCTGAGGTACAGATATTTTCACTCATGTTCTTTCTGTTATTTTAACGACTATGATCATATGATTTGCCTATAATTATGTAATATAATGGATTCCCCACACTAAATAAAAAACAGTCTGGGAGGGGCACGGGGGCACGTGCCCCTTCCAGACAGTTTATTGTGTACTCGTTGCACGTGGGCACATGCCCCTCCCCCTAAATCCGCCCAAGTGAAACAAATTACACTAACAAAGCTTTAATAAATTGATTAGGAAGATATGAGCGAACAAATTCTAAACATCCTCAAATCTCTAAAATAGTAATAATGCCTGTCTATATTTCGATAATCTCCAGGACAGAGACTGCATTTCACCACCTGAATTATAATTTTGATAAGTTTTTGTTGAATATCCGTGTATACAATGGGTTCTTAATAATTACCTTTCTCTCCTGCAATTACATTTTCTTTTTCTTCGATTAATTTAATTATATCTCTTATTTTGTTATCCTTTGTTTTGTTTTTTATGCTAATCTGTATATAATATAATAGTTTTGGTTCACTATTATCATTTGTTAACCTTTCTCACCTGTTGTTCTGTACCCTTCCTTTTCTATGTTCCGGCTTTTCTCAGTGTATGGTTAGCCGTCAAATCAATTCTTTCCATATGTGCCAAACTTTCTAACTTCAGAGATCCATTCGCTGTCATTTCTTCCTACTAGTCTTCATACCACGTCTTTGCTTGAAGACCCCTTTTTTCAAGAGCCCAACCCTTACTTTTCCCGGCCATCGAACAGGAGACATAGGCTACACGTGCCCTACCATCTGTTTCTTTGTCACTATTCTTTTGCCGACGGTTTCTTCCAGTTCCATTCCTTTCATCATTACCTCATTTCTGACCCTATCTACCCTTACTTATTACCTCACCTGTTTATTCCTTAACATTAAATCCTACCTGCCTAATTAATCAATAAATAACCTTCCTTATGCTCAAATTATTGAATTTAGCATTCGGTGGAGGAGGGCTCTGGTTTGCGTCTTTTTGAACGGTGAGTTTGAGATGTACTTTCTTTAACAAACATGTATAATTTTATTATTCTCCTTGTATTCTGATGATGAATGCATTGGTGAAATATGAACAGGAACTTATGTTTTAAGTCATTTTAGAAATTTAAGTGTTCTGGTTTGGAATTTTTCTACTTATGTGTCAACAATTTGGGTATGCCTCTTTTCAGCTTTTGCTTTTAAATATTAATAAATTGATTAAATAATTATAAATTAGGAAATCTAAGAAAAATGGGCAATTCAATATCTGTAGCTTTTTAAAGAGAAGAAGAAATTTTATTTTAGTTTTAGTATGAACTTCTATCTCTGTAAAATTAAAAAATTTCCTATTTTTGCAATAATACAATAGAACTCAATGTTATCATAATAAAAAAAGAAGAAAACAAATCTCACAACTATTAAAGTACAGAAAATCCTTTCTTTTGGGAGTAAAAAATAAAATGATAAGCTTACATGATAGCCTAAAAAACTCTATAAGCAAGAACTTATTCAATGGATGACAGAAGTTGATCATCATGCAATTTAAAAACAATCCACTGAAAGTCTAAATATTTTTTTTTAAAATTTATTTATTGATATTTACAACTGTATTACAATAATGCAACAAGTAAATAGGATAAATGATACATAATGACATTAGATAATGACAAGTAGTGGCCATCTTCTTTTAAGACGCCTCGGAGGATTATAGGAAATTGAAGAGGAAGCAAGGTTTGAATGGTAAAGAAGTTTGTTATGAAAGGATAGATACCGGGTTTAAGAACATTAAGGTCGTTATGGATGACTTTATTCTTAGCAAAATAAGGAGCATTGAGGATTTTACGAAGAATTTTGGATTGTAAGGATTGGATACGAGAGGAATTCGATGGCTTAGTGGAGTCCCAAAGCAATACTCCATAAGTCCCAATAAATCGTTCGATGGTCATGTAGATGAGTCTTTTGTAGTTAATTGGGAGCTTATATCGTTCGTCTAGTAAGTGTTGAAGTAGCCTGAAATGTCGAGCGGTTTCTTGTCTTTTCAGTATTGTATGAGGATTCCAGGTTAATCGTTTGTCGAGATGCAACCCTAAGTATCGGATCGGTTCTACAGGCAAGGATAGTATTAGGATGAGTCGGGATGTCAGCAATATAAACTGTATAAAGGATTAGGCCAAGGATACTACCTTGAGGAACACCAGCAGATTGGGAAAAGAGGGATGAATAGACATCGTTATGGTTTACTTGGGAAGTTCTATTTGTAAGATAGGATTGGAGGATGAGAAAGTATGTAGTGGGGTAGGAATTCACGGAGTTTGTAAAGCAAGCCCGGATGCCAGACTCGGTCAAAAACCTGTTCCACGTCAAGAAAGACTCCCGAACAATATGATCCACGTTCTAATGCAGAGGAGACTACATCCACCACACGATGGAATTGCTGAATGGTGGAGTGGGATGCTCGGAATCCAAACTGGTGATCTGTAACTGGTATTATGTAATTTGCATCAAGGATGGGGTACAATCTTTTAAGGATGAGTTTTTCTAGGATTTTACTCATGCAAGGTAAAAGAGAGATAGGACGGTAAGAGGATGGGTATTCTGTTTTTTTTTTTTAGGTTTGGGTATCATTTTTACAACGGATAATTTCCAGAGGTCGGGAATTATGGAGCGGAGTACAGCATTATATATATATATATATATATATATATATATATATATATATATATAGATAAGGAATAGAATGGCTTTTCTAGGAAGGTGTTTTAAGATAGGTCGTGCCCAGGAGCTTTGCGGGAAGGTAATCTGTGAATAATGTTGGATATTTCTGAAGGATGGAACGCTATGGGTGGAAGGGACATTTGGAGGGACATTCTTTTATATATTCAATGTGAGCTGGGTTAATATCAGGATGTGGATGAAAGATTTTGTGAAAGGTATTGACCAAATAACTGTGATTTTTCTCCGTCAGATCTTGTCCAGTTATTTGATTCAGTAAGGAGTGGATGATTAAATTCTTTGAACTTTAGCAGTTTTTTGGTGGTAATCCATAATGTTTTGTCGGTGGTTGTAAGATTTTCAGTCCAGGTAATTAAATTTTGAATTTTGAACTTCTTGATTTCTGCTTTTAGTTTGTTAGTTAATTTTGTATACGTGGGCTATCCAGAAAGTAGATTACGTTTTGGAATAAAAAATAAACAAAGTATAGGAAACAAATTTTATTATATAGAGATGAAAGCCACACTCAAATACTACTTTTCTACATAGTCACCATTCAAATGAAGGCATTTATCGTAGCGATGTACGAGCTTGGAAATTCCTTCGTCGAAAAATTCTGCCGCCTGCGACTTTACCACTTCGTTACCTCTTCTTGCAGCTGTGCGTCGTCATCAAAACGCTGCATAGCCAGCCACTTCTTCATTGATGGGAATAGGTGGAAGTCGCTCGGTGCCAGGCCGGGACTGTACGGCGGATGAGGAAACAACTCTCACTGAAAAGATTCAAGAACTTCACGAGTGACATTTGCCGTGTGGGGCCGGGCGTTGTCGTGAATCAACAAGATTATACTTCACACAGCTGCCGATAGATTTCTATCGGTTTACAGTTTTTTGCTGTCAGAAACCTTATTACTGCACGCACCTCGCAGCTCGCGGGATTTTCAATTAACGCAGACATTTCAAACCGTCACAGTATCTTAACGGAGCACAGCACGAACCTCTCACTAGCACGGCTAGATGCCGACTGAGCTGCGCAACGCTCTGACCCCAAGATGGCCGCGCTAGCCCCGCCCCTAGCGGACACAGACGAAAACGTAATCTACTTTCTGGATAGCCCACGTATATAGTTTTATCTGCTGGATATCGAGTTCTATGCCACTTCGATCTTGCTTTGCGTTTTTCTCTTAATAAGATACGAATATGCTTTGGCAAATCAGTCTGTTGCTAGTTATTAATTGTATGATTTGTGATGTTATCATGCAAACTGCTTCTGATTGATGTAAGTTTTTCTATGGCTGTATCAATGTCTTGTTTTGTCTTAGGTGAAATTTTTAAGTCCAGTTTGTCCTCCAAGTCATAACAGAAATCGTCCCAGTTACCACGTCCTGTAATCAATGTGGGAGGGGAAGGCTTTGGAGCGAAACTTGAGTGCAAGAAAAGGAGGACTGGACTATGATCTGATGAAAGGTCATCCAAGGATTCAATGTTGGCTTGTGCGGGGGAAATCTGGGATGTAACAAATATGTCAAGGATATCGGGACGTTTTTTGAGGGATGTAGGCCAATAGGTAGGATTTTTTGGGGCAAGGATTGAGTAGCTCTTTGAGGATGTAAGAGAAGGTAGAATATTTCAGCGGGAGTTGGATGTTCGACAAACCCATCGTTGGCATTTAGCATTGTAGTCTCCTCCAGCAATGAAACGCGGTCCAAAAGATTGGAATAGGGAATCTAAAGGGTTATGAGAGATAGAACTACCGGTAGGACAGTATACAGCTGAAAGTGTGATATGGAAAGGGTGTGATGTTATGGATACTGATTGAATAGCATCAGTAGGAGTGGAAGGAACAAGGGATGAGATAGAGTTTTGTGAATGAGAATGCGAGAGTCTAAATATAAAGAAAAAAGTTGTTAATTAATTAATAATCGATTGATTGAAGTGTTTTTAAATAGTTAATGGCATTTAAATGGCGTCAGACCCATTTAGCTTCCTCGAAGCCCTGGAATGCACCCTTGATGCTGAGACCACGATGTTAGAAGGTTAAAACTCATTATGGTTACGTTGTGTAGGTAGGCATTACGTTTTGTTGAACCGGAACAGGCTTGAAAAAAGACACGAGAAAAAATTACATAACCTTCTGAAAGTACGTTCCGCAAACATCTGTCAAGGTCGGGAATGTTGTGTCGTAAAATTGTTTATTTAGTTATTTAAATAATGATTTGATTCATATATTTAAAAATAAATAGAGTTTAATGGCATCAAACATGATTTAATCAATTTTGACACCGTTAGATCTTTCGTTCATTACTTTAGGAAATCTTAGTCCAATAAATAATTTTAAAAAAATCATCCACCTATTTCCTCCGTCGACTGTTATTGTAATATGCATTGACCAACAATTAGCCATTATTTTAATATTCTGTTGTCTTGGCATCATTTCAAACAATGAAATTTTCTCGCTAGTAAAATATTTTCTGAATATTAATGAATAATTATAAATTCATTTTATGGGCCGGTTTGTTGGTTCCAGGCTGTTGTTGAGATACTGATAATAATAATAATATAACAAGTATATAGCTATAGATTTTTTGGTTCAATTCTCATGATATTTCAACTTACTTTTGGAGTTCCTTAAGAATAATTAGAAACGATATATAAAATAATATAAATAAAATTATGTAAACAAGTGTGTGTTGAGATTAGCTGTCTTTTGTTCTGAATTTATTGGGTTTAGTCTTTTTATGTCCTGAAGATTTTGGTTTCCCCTTTGATTTCCAAAATTCAATTCTTAGGGATTAGTCATATAAACAAAAAGGTGCGCTAAATGAAACAAATAAACCGTTTAATTCTTGACTTTCTGGGGTTTAGTCAGTAGGTAGAGTCCCTGATGCGAAACAATTGTAAGGATTAATGAATGGGTTATAGCAAAGAATTATTGATGGTAATTGGAGAAACTTTTGACTTTGTTGTACGATTCGCCTAATTGTGAACTTAAAAGTGAGAAACATTCCTTGATAAAAGCTATTTGGTTCTGGAACAAGTTTTGGAAAACCAAACCAGGCTTCTCCATGGAAATCCCCCCAACAACCCCAATTACCTTTTCGAACGTAATTAGGAAAACAATTCCGGTCTGAATTCGCAATATCCGGTTTTCCTGGTTTTCCCAGTCGCTGACAGCTCTGATCTGTTTATATGTAGTTATGTTCCATTAGAGAATTACAGGGCAGAGAGTTGTTGGTTCTGGGATCGGTGGGGGGTGTAATTCCGGCAAGACAGAGGTCCTTTTATTCCAGTTGATAACATATTGGTGATGTATAAATTAATTTTACAAGACTAACGCGAAATAAAGATCGATGGTGGAATCGGGCTCCAACGTCACATCTAACAGTATGCTAGAATATCTACTGTGAATAAATGATTAATTCAATTTTTGTCCAAAGCGAGTTTCTTGTCCTTAGGAAAGTGGAATCGTGATATTTTGGCAGTAAATAAGGATTGGCTAGAGAAGGAGTTATTCCTTGTATTAAAAATCCATTTGAAGTCACTTTTATAGATTAAAATAGTGCAAACATAAAGAATAATAAGTTTACCAAGTTATTAATAATAAGTTATATGCTAACAGAAACTTATTATTGTTTGCTTTAACAAAGATTTTTTTAGCATTCAACAAAGAAAAAATAACACAATACATTTTTTTGGATATTCTCATGAATGGTGTTATATCTGCAGTTCCGATGAATAAATGGCTAGGTCGAAATTTGTCCAATACGAGTTTCTAGTACTTAAGGAAGAGGAATGGTGTTATTTTCGTAGTGTTTTGTGGCTAAGATACTGATAATCATAAATGCATTGGCTTGGAAAGGAGTTATTGCTTAAATTACTACTTCATTTGAAGCCAAAACTACGAAAATTATACGATTCCGCTTCTCTCAATACAGTTAACTCTCTCTGTGGAACAAATAAGACTAAACCAATTATTAACCGGGGCTAAGGATATAATGCAGAGATAAAGAATAACCAACAATAAATTCCACTAAAGAATTAATCTAACAGGGTATTATCGATTAAGGCATCATAAATCAGAAAAAGTGCAAATTCTAATATACAGTTTAATTGTTTAATTATTCTTCACATTAGCATCTTGAATTTTCAAGGAGGTTCATTTGAAAAATCTACTTACTTATGCAGGTACTTAGCCGCTTATGCACTATGAGAAAGACACGATTCCGTTTCCCTCAAACAATTAACTCTCTGGACCAAACGTTCTCTTAACCATTCACCGGGTCTGTAGAAATAGTTTGCTTTATAGATAGCATACATAGTAATAATTATTTGCTATACGAATTGACAAAAATAAATTGTTTTATTTATTATGAATTATTTCCCTCAATTACTTAACTGTTTAAAGGGAGAATAAAGGACATCTTACCTGAATTATTAGAAGAGGATTGTCAATGCAATAAGCTGATAATCGCCGACCAATAACAAACCAAAATAGTCTTTTTTTCTCAAAGAAAGAAAGAAATTTTCCACATCCTGGTTAGATACGACTACACAGCAAGCTGGATGCAAGAACGTAAGATCTATATTTTAATAAATAATGTACAATGACAGGAGACATTCTGAGCACAGATTATTATATTTAGGAAGTCATTTCAGATAAGCAATCTCCTCAGTCGGCGCAATGTACTTACCACTTGCGTGAGGTTAATGGAACCAATTTGAGAAAATATTCACTAATGGTACTTTAGTTCGAGCATTCGGGACAAATTAACTTATTTACTGTTGGTAATGAACTTAGTCAGGGTTTGTAATGAACGTTTTCACGAATTTTCTCAAATTATTTTTACATTAAATAATGCCTAATAGCAGAATAGTAAAAACTATTAACCTTAGGCGACTCAAGTTCGCTCGTTGCATTAAGTAACGTGATTGCATGGTTGCCTTCTTATTGTTGGAATCATGAAGGAGTTTGTTTAAATCGGCCAATATGTTATTTCCAGTAAACAATTAACTTATGTCCTGAAAATCGATTACCAACGAAAATATTCAGTTTATATTGTTTATAAATATGCCTTTAAGACTCCATTTAACTTATGCAACCAAATTAAAAATAAATTGAAGTGAGAGGCAATAGGATCCACACCAATAATCATAAATCATAAATTAATTCGCCTGTCAAAATTATTTTTAAGAAAAAAAAACCTTTACAATTACAACTCGAGAACGGGTCTGGGGTTCAAGGCATGGTATCTACTGTCCTGTTTCATGGACAACGGATGTACAGGGAGGTGATTTGTCCTTTTTTTGGGTACCCTCTTTATAGAGGCTGGGTGAGCCCCAGGAGGGTCCTAGATCCCATGCGCCGGCCGCTAACAGACTAAATAAAAGTCATGCCAGCAGCGGTATTTGAACCAGGATTCTCGGCATGGCAACTCAGTGCTCTACCACTTAGCCACTCCGCTCCCACAGTTGATTTTAATAATAAAAAATAATTTATTCGAAAAATTCGCAAGAACATCTCTTGCAGCGAATGCAACAGATTGCAGGTACCATATTGGGCGACATTATTGCCAAGATGGGTGTCTAGGTATGGAGAAATTGGTGAGTGCATTGGCACAAAACCTTCTGATAAAAAAATGTATGCATGCCACGCAATCATACTGCTAATTTAAAAATACATTAGTCATGGGTGTATCCATCTTACTCTCTAGCATTATTAACATAGCAGAAAACCTCATTATTTTTCTGACAGTTCGTGATTTCGTTTAATGTTTTTTCGTTGTAAAAAACTTTTTACAACAAGCTTCCATTAGGCAGTACTGGTTCTCTACGTAATTATCATCTTCTTTGTTTTCAATTCAGAGTTGTATAACAATGTTTAAGCTTAAGTTACAGAGCATAAGTGTAAAAAAACATGCTTAACTCATTCCTTGAAGCCAGTATAGATTTGTAATAACGAATTAACGACAGAAAT
This sequence comes from Arma custos, assembly GCA_037127475.1. Classification (NCBI taxonomy): domain Eukaryota; kingdom Metazoa; phylum Arthropoda; class Insecta; order Hemiptera; family Pentatomidae; genus Arma; species Arma custos. The sequence continues at coordinate 94,796,961 of CM073764.1, forward strand.
TGTCTATATAGTAAGTGAAATTTTAACCAAGTTCAAAATTTTCTTTTAATGTACAAACTTAGGGTTTATCTCAAAATCGGTCAATTCAGCCCCAATTTAGATATACTACTTAATATAGGAAACACTTTCTTTCCTTTTTGTCTCTTATGTTTATTCCTTTAACTTAACTTCATACTGCTACGGCTATTCGGAGCTTTAAATTTTGCCAATTCAGTTATAATTACGATCGGGTTCTTTAACGAGTAACAGGCAACTCAGACTTGGTATACACATTTTACGTCCATTTAAAAAATTTTAAGATCACCTATCAGGCTGCGAACCCGCGATCTCGGGCATAAGAGGCTGTTATGCTAACCATTACAACACAGGTGATTCTTCTTTCCTTTTTAAAATATAAAGAATACATTAACAAATATACACGTATTTGCATGTTGTTAGGTTATATTTTTATTAATATTTGAATGTAATCGAAATAAAAAATAGCATTGGTCGTGTAATGATAAAAATATGTGATAATGTTTATTATAAATTGAACTAATTGAGTATTTTCAATTAGTTCTTACCGGGTTCATACGATATCATCCGAACATCAAGTATCCAAAGAATTGTCTCCATGCCTAGGCGCCCATCTTGGCAATCATGTCGCCACAATATGGTACCTGCAATCTATCGAATTCGTTGCTAGAGACGTTCTTGCGATTTTTTCGAATACATTACTTTTATTATTAAAATCAACTGTGGGAGCGGAGTGGCTCAGTGGTAGAGCACTGAGTTGCCATGCCGGAAATCCTAGTTCAAATCCCGCTGCTGGCAATACTTTCATTTAGTCTGCAGTGGGATTTGAACCACACTGCAGGCAGTACCATTATTTAATCTGTTTGCAGCGGCAGATCGATCATATGGGATCTAGGACCCTCCTAGAGCTCACCCAGCCTCTATAATATATTATAAAAATAGTGTTACCAAAATAAGGAGGAAAAATCTGGCGGTTGAGGACCTAGGACAAGTCACCTCCTTGCAGAACCGTTGATGAAACAGTACATTCTCAACCATGTTCTGAACCTCAGACCCGTTCTCAGGTTGTAGTGGTATAGGTTTTTTTTTTTTACTTTAGGGGTTCATGGCTATAAAATTCTATTTTGTATCAAATATGGGTACTTATGAATTAGCTGGTGTGCATGAAACTTACCTCCTAATCTAGTGTGGCCTTTTCTTGTCACTCGTCGTATTAATTTTTTTTCTATTTAAATTTTGTGTATTGTTAATTAAATTAAGTTTTGTGTTTTTGTCTTATTCCCTTTGTTATTGTTCACTGGATATGAACAAATTAACATTTTGGAAATAGCCGTTTTTAAAAGAAAAAACTATGAAATTCTTCCAGAAGTTCGAATTAATTCTAAAGTCGAAAATATGTGAAAAAGGTAATAAATGTATTGTGACAAGTATAGAAAAAGAGATGATTTCGCAGAAAGTGTGGGGAAAACTATAAGATATAAGAAAAGGCACGTGGCTAGAGGGATCTAGAATTAGCATTTTAATATTACATATTGTATATTTCAATTTCCATTAATATGAATAATAATATGAATCCAGGCTTCATAAATGAGATTCCTGAGGAAAATAGAGAGGAAAACAAGACGAGACCGATTTCGTAACTCGATCATTAAATAAAGCCTCGGAGTGGAACCTGAAGAGAAAAGTCATTGAAGAAAACTGAAGTATTTGAAATCTAAGATGGTTTGGACATGTTTTAAGAATGGAAAACAACGAGCTGGCCAAGATGAGATAAGGCTAAGGTTGAAGAAGATTCAGAGGAAGACACCGACATACCTGGGAAGATGGTGTTAAGGAAAGCTTCGCAAAGAGAAGCCTGCAATGGAAAAAAAGAAGAGAAATGGTAGACGATCGTGCGGTGTGGTCCGGGCTGTACAGAAGGAAGCCTCACACTACACGAGCGGTAGGAGGATGGTCAATGATGATGATGATGATGATGATGAATAAGAAGGTAGTTATCAGTATGAGAATTATCAGTGTTCTGATTATAAACAATGGCGGATAACAGTCCCATGCTAATACACAAGTATACAAATACGAGGTAACTAACTATAGCAGGTGAAAACTTATAAATTTGAAATATTTTGCCAAGGTTCTTGAGGCACAACTGTGCGTATTGAACAACAATACAGGTTTAAATACGGATTACAATAAGGCTCGTTGATTACGATAATGATCAACTCGCTGTCAATCGGAGGCTATAGTAGAAGTGAAACCATTAGCCAACAATATCCTCCCTAAGCTGGATCAACTGCTTTCACTTCTAATAAAAAAAAATTCCCGTGAAGGCTCTCTCATAACGGAATGTCCACTATTTAGGCAGCCGTGGCCTTCAACTTCTAACTTTCTCCGGGCATAACTCTTAGGGATATTGGATTTATATTATTTTTTTCTTTTCTGGCTTAGCCGAGCCAAAGATTTTTATCACAATTTTTCAAATCTGTAATTTTATTCACATTAATTGGATATTCATAGTCTGATATGCATAATTATTATTTAAATATGATAATATAATAGCACCATAATACCATTTTACAAGTATAATATAACAGTTATGGAGAGTATGGAGTATGGAGAGTATTACAATACTGGAGAGTATTAGAAGTGTGTGAAGTCCATGCCGTTAAATAAATATAAAACTCTCTTAAATAGACTATTTTTTTTCAAGATATAGATATGTTCTAACGTTTAATAACTTTTATAACATGTTTTCAAATAACTATGATTTAATTTTTTATAAAGCAAAGAGTGTTTGGTAAATTTTTCATGTATCAAATCTCTCAATGATAAAAAAGATAAGTTCAGTATTAGATTATCATTGATTAACTGCTCGAAATTTGAATCGTGACATATCAAATACTTATTTATAAAATACTAATTCTTATTAAAAATATTTATTATCTATCTACGTGGCGCTACAACCCTGGGTGGGTCCTGGCCTCCTCAATTTATGTACCATATACTATAGTAATAAAATGATACTATAAAACTTATATTTATATTTTATATTAAATATAAAATATATAATATAAACTTAATTTATATATACTATAAAAAACGGTTCAATGATTGTCATGTAGTAAGCAAAATTTGATTTTTGCTGATTTCGTCTTTGTATTTTCTTTCATCAAAGCTTCAGTTTTTTTAATTTCAGCAAATATGCTCATCACGTAAGATTATGTAAGATCACGTAAAATCATAATGCCCATGCTCTTAATATTTTACAAAATAAAAGGTTGTTGTAACAGTACATGGATTAGGCAGGATTAAAAATAACTGCTCCAAGCTTCAGCAACTATTAAAGATCTAGTTTTTCTTATATTATTTGTATATTTCTCTAGTAAAATTTATTTATTAGCCTTGTCACCACGTACAGCCCTTATTCTCAAAGCTTTAACGACATTATTTAACGTTTAATTTTACGCTTTAACGTTTTATTTTTATTTCTTTTTTTTTTCTTCACTTAGAAATGATTTTAAATTAAACAAATAAAGAAAAAGTAATTTAAAAAATCGGCACAGCTCAGATAATTATTCTAACGTATTTTTAGTATTTAAAAATTACCACAATACACATTGGCACAACATATTAACAAAATGTCCTTAATAAATTATAAGATGTGTTATTCGTCAATAACTATTTACATCGGAACTTAAAAATTGTATTTATTTAGAAAATAACATTTAGTGAGGAGAAACAGGGAGGAAGAAAAAATCGGAACAAATTTTCTAGTTAAAAAACATTAAAAATAAGAAGAAAGGAAGCCTTACCGAGTTCCACTATTCAGTTGTAACCAAATATTTACGGATTTTGTGGAGGGCCGAAACATTAATGGGAGGATCGTAGTTTTTAACTTTGCAGGCAACATTCTTTTGAATGGATGTTCGGCTCCAATCTCCGGGATCAGGTAATAACCTTAATGAATAACCTCATCATATTTCATTAGGAAAACATTTTATCGTTGTGTTTCTGATGAGCTTGTTATGTCAGATCCTAATCAAGTAATATCTTCCTTTACTATCTAAACACAGAATTTTATTCGACTGTATGGAATTGCTGAATAAAATTAGAATTTAATGAGGGAAAAAAAAGTCACCTTTTAGCCGAAATGGGTTTTTAGTGATGAAGTAGACAATGAAGCAGGTGATTAATCACTGAAATGACTGATTCCTGGGAAATGCACAAGGATATATCTAATTTATGAGGCATTTATGACTGGCACGTTTTGGCCGATCAAAAAGCGAAATCAATGACTATGATGAGTTGAAGCTATTTAAGGAGTAAACATTTTTTTTTTAAATTTAATTTATTGATATTTACAACTATAATAATATTACAATAAGTAAATCTGCTATATGTACAATACGACTTGAAAAACACTTGTGGAGAAACTACCCATCGGTAGCACTCCAAAAAAGTTCTGTAGTAGATGGTCTCGAGGCCATCTTCTTTTCAGACGCCTCGGAGGGTTATCAGGAATAGTATGGGAAGAAGGTTGAGAGACTAGCGGATTCAAGTGTGTATGGAGCTTGTCATGGAAGGGTAGGTATCTAGTTTGGGCCAAATCAGTAACATATGGGATATTAAGATCATGATGGATGAGTTTGTTTGTGACATAATAAGGAGCATTGAGGATTTTACGAAGGATTTTGGATTGCAAGGATTGGATACGAGATGAATTGGATGGTTTAGTAGAGCCCCAAAGCTCAACTCCGTATGTTCAAATAGGCCTGGTAACTGTCGTGTAAATGAGTCTTTTGTAATTAATTGGGAGCTTAGAGCGTTTGTCCAGTAAATGTTGAAGTAGGCGAAAACGACGAGCAGTTTCTTGTCTTTTCAGTCTTGTATGAGGATTCCAAGTGAGACGTTTGTCCAGATGGAGTCCTAGGTAACGTACCTGTTCGACAGAGTTCAGAGGAATATTATTAAAGGATACAGTAGGGCAGGAATTTGTAGGTTTTCGAAGAAGGGTGAAGGTAATTTGATGGGATTTGTTAGGATTAATTTTAATTCTCTAATTTTGACACCATTCTTGAAGGTTTGAGATATGGTATTGAAGAGTTTGAGATGCCACAAATGGATCATTATTTACTGATAACACACATGTGTCATCAGCGTACGTAGTGAGAACAGTGCTTGGATGGGTTGGGATGTCAGCTGTATATATCGTGTATAGGATGGGACCCATGATACTACATTGAGAAACTCCGGCAGACTGGGTAAAGAGGAAAGAATAGGAAAAATTATGGTTTATTTTAAAGGTTCTATTACTGAGGTAGGAACTGATAATAAGGAAGTAAGTAGAAGGTAAGAATTTATGGAGTTTGTACAACAGTCCCGGATGCCAGACTCGATCAAAAGCCTGTTCTACATCGAGAAAAGCTCCCGCGCAGTACATTCCGCGCTCTAATGCGGATGAGACAACGTCCACCACACGATGGCATTGCTGGATAGTGGAAAGTGATGTTCGGAAACCAAATTGGTGATCTGGGATTATTTGGTTGGATTTTATGATAGGATGAAGACGTTTCAGAATGAGTTTTTCAGTATTTTGCCCATTATGGGCAGGAGAGATATAGGACGGTAAGAGGATGAGAGTTCTGGTGTTTTTTTAGGTTTTGGTATCATCTTAACTATGGATAATTTCCAGGAATCAGGAAAGTACGTGGTGCGCAGTACAGCGTTGTATATATATAGGAGTAGGATTGCTTCCCATCCTGAATGAGGAAGGCGTTTTAGAATATGGAATGTGATTAGGTCGTGGCCAGGGGCTTTGTTGACGGGTAATCTGTGAATAATGTTTGATATTTCGGAAGGATGGAATGCTTTAGGAGGAGGGGACAACTAAAGAGGAATACTTAATTCTGCTTAAATGCATTCAGAGTGGGTTGGATTAAGGATATCTGGATGAGGGTTAAATGTGTTGAGTAGTTGCTGGCCGAAAATTTGTGATTTTTCTTCATCAGATCTTGACCAGGTTTGGGATTCGGTTAAAAGTGGATGGTTGAAATGTTTATATTTTAGGAGTTTTTTAGTGGTATCCCATAAGGATTTGTCAGTAGTACTCAGATTTTCTGTACGGTAATACAAATTTTGAATTTTGAATGTTCTGATCTCTGATTTTAATTTGTTGGTTAGTTTGGTATAATGACTCCTGTCCGATGGATATCTGGTGAGGTGCCACTTCGCTATTGCCCGTCGTTTTTCTTTTAATAACTCGCGAATATGAAGTGGCCAGTTATTCTGTTGATAATGATTTTTATTTGGGAAAGTATTATCTCTTATATTGCTTCTGTTAGTTTGTCTATTGCAGAATTGATGTCAACTTTTGATTTAAGCGGAATTTTGAGATCTAAATTATTTTCCAGATTCGATCGAAATTTATCCCAGTCTACACGTCCAGTAATCAGTCTGAGATGAGAGGGCTTAGGAATAGGAATTGAATGTACTTGAAGTAGTACTGGACTGTGATCAGAGGAAAGGTCATCCAGGGATTTTATAGTTGTTTGATTACCGGAAATCTGTGAGGAAACAAATATGCCAAGAATATCTGGACGTTTTTTGAGCGATGTAGGCCAAAGGAATAAATATAAACAGAAAACAATGCAGACCAGTATAATATTACATTTATTTCGAGGCATAAATAAGAATCGAACGGCTGATTTTTTCAGTTGAAAATAAGCTCGTACAAATTGAGGAAACGTTAAACAAGATAACTTTATCTTGATTTCTGATTTTAAGTAAGTGAAATACTTAAACTACATACACTGATTTTAAAGTGTAGGCTCAATCGTCATCATTCGGTCAACGTTGTTGGGTACACACCGTGAGAACCGTAACCACGTGATATTAATAACCAACGGAATAAACCATACGTGTACACCTTCGATACGTGTAGGCTTGTACACGAGTTTAAGATGAGACTAGAAGGTTAGCTACAATACACTGCCATTAGTCTATCAAGTATAACTTTCACTCAGGTAATTTTGTTAGGGAAGCAAGAGAAGGACTGAACACCTCAATGTTCCACGGTTCGAAGATATGTACTAGGAAGGAGTAAGTAAAAAATAAAATAATTCATTTCTCCTTCATCCCCAGAGGTGAAACCATCACATCGTATAGCAAAGATTTTGACATAATGCAACAAAAACTTATAAAAAAATAACCTGCATTGGTTAATCATAAGGGATCAATACTGTAACACGACAACGCTATACGTCATGTTTCAGGCATGGAAGAAGAAACTTAAAGAGCTGGGTTACGAAGTCCTTTCACACTCACATTGTCCGGCAGACTTATCTCAAACAGATTTCCACCTTTTCCGAAATTTGGAGTAAATCCTTAAGAGTACAATTTTTGAAAATGATTCTCAAGTCAAACTCCTATTTTGAGGCATTATTTTATCACAAAACCCTGAGCTTTATAGTTCTGGGATTGAAAATTTTACATGTTGGGAAAAATGAAGACAGAAAATGAGGGTAAATATTAAATATTTTTAATAAACATTTCTTGACTTCATAAAGTTGTTTAACGGACATTTCAAAACGACCCAATAACAACTTACTGAAAAGTTGGAATTAAAAAAAAGAATCTATTATATTTGTATGATAAAAATATTTAATATTACTAGGAAATCCAGCCAAAATTGTTGGGAAATTTTAGATTTTCTTCCAACCCTCCAACTAGTTTGAACGTCCCTGATCGTAAAGATTAATTTACAAAAACCATAATGCGATAGTCGTTTAGTTTAACCTTCCTCTGAAGGAGAATGATTGTTATTAATGCAACTGGTGATTAGCGTAGTGATCGTTAGCAAGATCTCTTGTGGACGATTGCAATCTGGACGATTTTACACCAATTTACTTCAACCAATTTTATTAATTAATTATTTAGTATTTGGCTTTCATTTATCTGGAGGATCCAAAGGTTCTTTACAGTCTTGGTCTAACACTAAACACAAAATAGGGCTCATTCTAACATCCTTCATATAGATGTCGTATTTCATCATGCCTTTTGGATAGGCAAAGGGCATTTAGGGCAGACGCATCCTTCAAATGAATGGAACCTAATAGATCATTCCGACCTCATGGTGGAAAGGGGTCTCAGGGCAAGATATAGACATATCGATATTTAATTTGGAAATCCTGCTCTCATTCTTTCTTAAGGATGAAAGGGCTAACTAAAGTGGATGATTATGGAAAAAAATTATTCTCTGCCTAGTTACGACCTAAACTTCCCCATAACGGTTTTTATATTGAAGATTTACTTTTACTTTTGTTTATTAAATCTATGCAAGGAACTTCTATTATATTCTCAGCCGTGATTACAAAAGAAGTGAAAGCTGTGAGAATCCCTCTAAAATAAATAAGTGAAAAACAATCTTTGGCTTAATTGGCAATAAACGATATTATTTGAGCACATATGAATTTTTAAAATACACTGTAAAGGCTTGTTAAACTTGGTAAAAAAATGTTTATTTTTATTTTAGATGGTCTTTCGTTGTTCGATTGAACCGTTTTATTTAAGGAAGAAATAGTTGGGGGTGCAGTCAATGAAAACACCAAAATAAGCATAACTTATTTATTATGTGCCTAAATTAATTTAAGGAAGAAATAGTTGGGGGTGCAGTCAATGAAAACACCAAAATAAGCATAACTTATTTATTATGTGCCTAAATTAATTTAAGGAAGAAATAGTTGGGGGTGCAGTCAATGAAAACACCAAAATAAGCATAACTTATTTATTATGTGCCGACGTTTCGGCCTACAATGTAGGCCATCTTCAGGGCGAATAAAACACGTTACAGGTTGGGGAGCTCAGACCCAAGTCAATTTATGAAATGACAAAAAGTAAAGCCACACCCGCAATCTGTTTGAAAGCAGATTACGGATGTTTGAATACTGATTCTGACGCTTCTTGGAATTCGTAACAAAGTATTGATACGTAAAAAAGGGAGAAGTGCTTGTTGTTAATTGTTTTAAATATTTAATTGACTGATATTGGTAAAAGTAGAGACGTTATGAAAATATCTTAAGGTGCACCCCACGCTTTTTACGATAAAATGATTTTTTTTTTAATCGCCCGTTTCTCTATTCTTATTTTAATCTTATTGAAAATTTAGTTCCATCAAAGCGAGTTTTCTAAACTATTATTTTTTATTTTCAGAATATAAAATATAGCAGTATACCTTATCAATTGGAACAAGACACCACCGAGACTTCGGATATGATAAATTACTAATCCTGAAGATCCTGGTAACGATAATGAGACAAATTATTGCATTGTCATCATTGTTGAGAAGTGCTCAATGTTTCAATTTAATTGGATGTTTTAAAGAGTCCGAAAATCGAGTTGAAAGATTCCGCTACATTTATAGGTATGTATAGGAGAAGCAAATAAAAGCGTGTTAGTAATTAAAGTGTGTTAAAAAAAAAGGACGTTGGGGGACAACGAGTTACCGCTAAGCTCACATTTTAAAACATTAGTTACAAGGTATAGTTTCTTTATTATTGCAATTATTTAAGAAGTGTGTTTGTGTTTTGATATCATTAGGATTCTTCGACGGCTAGGAACTGGACGAAGACACTCTGTGAATGGCTATGGAAATCCCCCAATCAGTTAAACCACCGGTTGCTCACTCAACCGGTTATCACGATATTTCGTGCTTGATTCGTCTAGATTATTTGGTTTTGAATGGCCGTCACCAGCTGGCTTGAGTGTATTGCCAAACCAAATTGTTATCATTTAGATTATTATTAACATATGGCCTATATCAAAAATAAAAAAAAATGTTCCTCTAAAACCTATAAAGATCTTGGATTGTTCAGTAGGTGGTTGAGACTGTACTGTTTCTAAGTCTACGGTTGTGAAGGGAGGCGATTTATCTTGGATCACACTCGACCACCAGCTTTTCTCTCAATTAAGTGTACCAACTTAATTAAAGGCTAGGTGAGCCCCAGGAGGGAAACCAAATCACATAGAGTCCATTTCTGGCTGTTAACAGATTAAATAAATTATATGCTACAGCCGGGGTTGAAACCAAAACCTTGAGCACAGCAACTCAACTGAAGTTATCTAAACTGAGCTACCCCGCTCCCTGATTTAGTAACCTTATATTGAATCACCTACTGCTACCACCGACATATCTTCATGACTTCTTGAATAATCTTAACAGTATTTTTTTTAATCCATATTTAATATTTATTTCCTCTTTTCAGAATTAATAAATACTGATAAAAGGGTTTGACGACATACTTTATGTGATCTGGTTTACCTACAATGACGTTAATTTTTTAGCAAAGGATATGATTAACTTTATCGTATTCATAAATTGACGTTTGTATTCAGATTGCCTCCAACGAGAAACAAACAAAATGCATAAAAGATGAACAATGAGATTATAATTATGCTGTGAATATCATGACTTATTTATTACGGTTTAATCATCAGCATCATGCTCTGATATATATCTTAGCCATAGAGATCTGCTTTAGTCTCATACCTGGTCAAAATGGCAATTGTAACAGTGACCGACACAGATTCTTGTTTGTTCATTTAACGTCACTTTATCACTTTATCCTGCTATGGCTAATCGGAAGATGCTACAGTGGGAGCTCTAAATTTTGCCTATCCAGGTTTAATTAGGATAGGGATTTTTAACGAGTACCTGATATCGTACAGACTCGGGACCCCCGTTTAACGTCCCTTCCGAAGGACGACGTAACTAAGGATTTTTTAGTCCCTTAAAAAAATCCTAGGGCCACCTGCCGGGCTAGGAACCCGCGATCTTCGGTTTAGTAGTATGTTACGCTAACCACTAGACCACAGGTGACCGTCCGACACAGATTCTCAACAAATTTTCCTATATAAAAAGTCAAGAGTAGACAAGTGCGCAGATATCTCAGAGTGTAGCCGACGATCAATCCAACAAACCATGGCATCTAAGCATGTTAGCTCACAGGTACAATTATTAGTCAGAGTATACTCAAGAAGATATGTCGTTATATTTTATATTATTTTACAATAATGTGTGAATGAATCCCTCCCGTCAAATACAGACCACATTAACATCTAGGCATGTATCGTATACTATAAAAATATATGGTTTGTTTCCATTTTAAAGAATTATTTTTGCTAATCACGACCATTTATTTTTCCCTAAATTGACACCTACTATTACCTAAAATGAAAACATTTTAAGAAAATAACTTAAAAGTATGTCATCAAAACATTCGATATGATTTACGCAGGGCTCAAAGGATGTACTGTGAGAATGTATAATGACAAACTAAAAATATAATATTCAAAAAAGGTAGATTTATAAGAAGTATACCATAATGACTGAGCAAGAGCATATTTGTTTATTTATTTTATTCCACAAGCTAATCGAATAATGCTACAGTTTGATTTCAAAATTTCAAATATCCTGGTATAATTAGGATGGGGATGCTTAACGAGTATCTGAGTCCGGATTAATTACTCTCTTTAAATAACCTAGGGCCACCTGCATAGCTGCGATCTCATTGGGGGGGGGGAGGTCCGGATAGGTTAGGTTTTTTTTTAAATTTAATTTATTGATATTTACAACTATAATAATATTATAACAAGTAAATTTGCTAATATGCACAATATGACATGAAAAACACTAGGTTTCTTTAAAAGAAGTAATCTGAAGAACGAATTGTGGCTCAGCTCCAATATTTAATTAAATTTGACATTTATTCTAAAAGGAAACCGAGACGACCAAGAAAGGAGTTTGGTGAATCTAGCGACAGAAGTAAGAGTAGGAAAAAAAAAGACAGAAGTAAGAGTAGGAAAAAAAAAAGACAGAAGTAAGAGTAGGAAAAAAAAAAGAATGGAGAGAACAACAATCCAGTTAACCTATTCACATGGAATACACAACGTAATGAAGGAATACGGAACTGTCCAACAGTTCTGTTACCTTCACAACAGTGCATCATAAGCAACTGTAAAATTCCAAATGTATAAGATTCCTTTTGGTTACTGGGTAGCAACAGACCACAAACACGCATGAGGAGTAGGTAATTTTCATATGAAACCACCCGCTTCTTGAAACGTGATATGTGCGAAGTGAAAGCAATGAAGAGGAAGAATATGAGATAAAAGAGTGAATTGCAATATGATTACGAAGATTGTTTTGTAAACATTTTTTCCTTTTATATTTCGTCAAATTTCACCATGAAAAGTACTTGGTATGGTTTAGTTATGTCTGCAGCCCCGGAGAATAAGTGGTTAAATCCAATTTTGCCCAGAGAGAATTAATTTCATTGAAGCACGATTCTGCTTCATTGCAATTAATTTCTCGTAGTTTTTGGTTTGAATAGGAGTTATTGCTTTTTTAATAACTCCATTTCAAGCTTATGTCTCACTTAGTCACTTGTAAGCAAGAATTGTGGTATCAGTTCCGCAGGTTGTCGCTTCGAGTTCTCACCACAAGTTTTTACTTTTCATTCTTTTTTTTTTTATCTTCTCGAAAATAAAAAATAATTGTATTACTGACTGTACATTGTAACTGTAATTGAATATACATGGTAACTGTAATTGACTGTATATAGTAACTATTACTGCCTGTAAATAGATTAAAGAACCGACTCTCACATACAATTCAAGTTATATCTATATCTATGTTTGTTGAAACATTCACGAAACGATTAACGGAATCTACACATTTTCCATAATTACCCTTTTTTATCATACTGAAACTCACGATTATTGTTATTTTTTAATGAATAATTAAAACTTGTTGTGACTTAGCTCGGAGCGGTAACTTACGGTACTCGTTACCTAATGGTGTGTACTCCAAAATACTATTGCATTAAAAATGGGATAACAGTGTCATATAAAGAAGTGCATTCAATAATTTTAGTTAGGTTTTTGATAGGAATATAAGCCTGGATAAAACATCTATCCAAAAAAAAAAAAAGGAAATCTATCCAATTTGTCCTTAAGAGGCTGAGTCTTGATGGTTAAATTTGGATTTATCGATCGAGGATCGCCATGGCGACCAATCGACCACATTACGTACCAATTAGGGATGAGAGAAAACAAAAATATAACGAGGCGAGACACGCCTGGGAGATAGAAGGCAAGGAGAAAGTGCCATTAAACCGAGATGAGAATGTTAATTCCGTTAGGACATTCATTCACCTGTACATAGACTTACCTGCCATAAACTGAGTACGCCAGTGAATATAAATAATGCTCTTTATTTGAAAACATACTTAAATTATTGCAAATTGCAATTAACTTATATTTCGAAAGTAAATTTACAAACTCTTCCTGAAACTAAGTAATTTTTATTCTTATGAGGGCAGGTAGATTTTCAAATTAAGCTGAAATTTATAGATTTCACTTATCATATAATGTAATGATAAAAAATAACCAATAATAAATATCAGTAAAAATTAATCAGAATCAATTATCTGCAAATTAGCAACTTGAAGTTTCATTTTTTAGGTTCAAAACTATTTGAAGAGTGCGCAGGATTTCGTTAAAATCAATGCATTGCCTCTCTCTCTCTCTAATCAATATATTAAGATTCAATAAGTTTATTTTCTTTTTTAGCGCACAACTAATTACTTGTATGGATAATTGAGGGAAAATAGACATATTGTTAAGGCCATATAGTTTATTGGTATTATAAAAGAGTATTTATTTACTTTTAATCATGGACAAAACAAGTATTTTGTAAAAGAAAAGAACATTTTTCCTTTTATTTCATATCACCTCTTTTTTGTAAAAATAATAAAATAAATATTTATTTTCATATTGTTATTATTTGTTTATTATTATGTTTTATTATTGTTTAAATTAAATAGAATAAGTTAATTTCATTTATAAGTTTAAGAAAAAAAAAAGGCACATGCCGATGGTGGATTCGATCGGCTATCGTTTACTTCGTCGGTGTAATCCAGACAGTGCTAGCCCGAGAGAGTGCATAATATAAGCAATAGTGCAGCTGTTTTGGTGGACTTGAACTGGACTAATTCGCTGCCCCACTGCAGTTGGGAATTAGTTCAAGTACAGTACAGTATTGGTCTGGCAGTCGATTTGACCACATCGAATCGACCCGATATTTTGTTTTCGAATCCTCGCTCGCCCTGTTGGAGCGAGGAACTTTATGGACATTTTTCCCCCGCCCTGACGAGGAAAATTTCAATAATTTTGTCTTAATCCTCGCTCGCCCTGCCGTAGTGAGGAAGTTGCCTGGAAATCGTTGCACCCACCGCCGATGACGACAGATAAGACAGTTTTGATTCTTTTGATTACAATATTTCGATTGGCGAGGCAGATTTATGATAATCAATAGACATTTACTAGTATCTTTCATTTGCAAACATTAACTTATTTAAAATTGTGCTCTATTTCTTTTTCTTTTAATGGCAATTGTCATTTTTGTTTTATTTCTCTATTTTGTTCATTGTTATTTATGTCTAAGTAATTTATTTTCTTTATAGAAACGATTAAATTTTAATTGAATTGATTTAGTATTAATATCAAAGTTTTGTTTTGCTATTTTATTTTATATAATGAGTTTTAATTTTAATTAAATAAATGGTTAAATTAAAAAGACATGCGATCTGGTATAACTGAATCAGTGTGTATTTTTTCATATATATATCCATTTCGGAGCTCTTATCAAAAGGTCCATTAACTATTTCGAGGTTGCTCAAACACATAGTAATATAGGTATATAGGATATTGAATAGGGATATAACGTAGATATGCACAACATAAAAAATGTAAACAAATTCTTCATTATTTTGGCTTTTTATACTAATGAAATTCTCTCAAAATATTAACAAATTCTCTTTGTTCCTTTTTTCAGTTTTTATATGATTTGAGCTTATTGAATCTTTCTGGCAAATCTAGGTCTATTAAATTACAATTTAATGCGCAAAAAAATTAAATAATAATAATAATCGTCGAAATCAGACCATTGCTAGCGAAAAGGTGCAATAGAGTTGATCATTCAGTATGCTGTAAAATAGAAAGAAAACTATAACCATCATAATAAAATATTACCAGGAACAATACAGTGTATTGTGATTTGTAACTTCCCTAGTTTTATGCAATTCTAAACTCACTAATCAAAAAGATGATATTATTAAGATTTTTTTTGACATTCTGTTGATGCTAGGTGTCATTTCGGAAAGGTCATAAGTTATTTTTGCCATAAGTTATTAAAAAAGCCATAAGTTATTTTAAAATTTCATTCTAAATTTTAAATTAAAAAAATAATGTTTTCTGCTCATATTAATTTCTAAAACAAACCAGTAAATTTATCGAATATTAAGTTTTTGCTGGAACATCAATTTCCGGGTGATAATTAGTATAAATATCAATTCAATTTCATATAGTAAGTAATTTCAAAACAGTGATTTTTCAGAAATCTTACCACCTGATTAAAAAAATATTTTCTATTTAAAATAAATATGTTGAATTCGTATATTTTGTACATATTAAAATAAATATATTTTCCACTGCACACCTTTAAAAGGAAAATGCAGATATATTTTTATGACTTAGGGTTATGTCGGATGATATTGAATTGCATCATCATCATAGTCCATCCTCTCTACAGCTCACGCAGTGTGAGGTTCCCTTCTGTACATTCTGAACCACCTTTATAACCTTTGTTTTGTCAGGGTTTATTTCCATATTGATCTTCTCTAGTTCATCTTGAAGATATTGAATTGCAACACTACTAATTCCTTCGATTATATCTTGGTATACCGATCATAATCCAGAATTATATTCGTAAAAACCAGAATTAAATATAATGATTATTTTTCAATCGGGAATTACTCAACTAACAATGCGGCTGCGAAAAATACAATTAGTAATGAGGCATTTTCATGGAAAAGGTTTAGTTAGGATTTACTTCATTAGCAAATTTAACAGCAAAGTGACAGCGGTGCTACTACTCTTAGTTTATGGTTAATCCTTCAGGCACTAACTAGACAGCACTGTGCTAATTGGACGACATACAAGTCTGTGCGTTTTATTTCTTTATTTCTGTATTTATTCTTTCTATTTCTTGGAAAGTCATTCTGAACTTATATATTGCCAGAATTTCTCATTTCACAGCTATCAATGGTTTCAACCGATATAGTTGTTTCACAAGTAATCAAATGTTGTACGTGCTTAATTATATTAACACCAAGTATTAACAATAAATCCATAAATTCAGTCAGTATTCTCTCTTTACAAACATCATGTTACCGGTTATAGGAATTTCGTTCGGCTTCTCTCGTGGAGTGAAATATTGATTACAGAAATAAGCTTTAAAATGTAAAATGCAAGCATATTTTATTATAATTATATATATGTTTTAATTGCAATTTAATAAAAAAAAGATTCAGAAAAAAAAAAGCAAGCATATTATATTTAATAACATTTCAGTACCTATAAACAATTCAAATCAATGTTCATTGTTTTTAAAATATAGAATCGTTATTCACTACTGTCAATTGAAAGTTTAAAACTAATTGGTACACAAAATCTAATATATAAAATTGTCGTGTCACAGTGTTTGTAACAAAACTCCTCCCAAAACGACTTGACCGATTCTTATGAAATTTTGTGTCTTTATTCAGTAGATCTAAGAATAGGATGTAAACTATTTTTCATACCCCTAAGTGATATGTGTCGGCCATTATTATTGATTATGCGTCGATCATGGTAGTGACGCTTGATGATGCTGCATTTTTGATGTTTTAAGGGCATTTCTGAATAGTTTAAATCTAAGCTCGCAACCGAAAAACCGGACGGGAATACTTTTGGTAGCCGAAAGACTTCGAAATTTTCGAAATCTTTTCAAGATTTGTTCTTTATTTCTTAATCGGTGCTTTTTAGGGAAAAACACAAATAATCATTTTTAAAGAAGATAAAATTTGCTACATTTTGAGCCCGAATACAGTTCTGTAGGTTTAACAGATCGTGAGTTAAATTCCAATCATATAATAATTCACCGGAATCTTAGCTCTATCTAATATATAAAATTGTCGTGTCACAGTGTTTGTAAGAAAACTCCTCCGAAACGACTTGACCGCGTGAAACGCGTGGCCGGGTCAGCTAGTTAAACAGTATAATTACCAAATCATAATAGAAGTTGAACTTGAGGACATTAAATCGTCAGCTATTAAAATTTGAATTCTAATATTCTTCTACTAACAGATATTTTCATAAATTAAAGAAAAGAGGATCGAATAATTAATTCTAAGGATTTTTCAAAAGTCATTAGGACTGGGTTCATTATTCTTGAATAGGAAGTAAGAATCAAGAAGTATATTAGCATATTAAATATCATCATTCTCGTCATTTTAACAATTATGGTAACCATATTCGTCAGCACTTTTTGTCTTTAAAGACCCAAAAAAGACTTGGTGGTGGGTTATATTTATAATTATAATACTAATAAATATTGATAACATTAATGAACAATCATAAAGATTCCTGTAAATTCCTGCTCAGGAAGTATTCTCTTCCTACTTTATCTGGAAGAGGTTGATTGAACTTGGAACCATGACTCCTAGAGCTCTCACGTTCTCAGCACAATGATTTTCATATTCTTCCAAATTAGGAATTCCCTATTCATCTAATGATTCTTTTTTTTCCCCACCTCGAGTAAGATATAACCTCAGTCGTTTATTATCATAATGCCCCCCATCTTTGGTTAACTGCTGTGTCATTATCATTACTAACAGAATAACGCTTCCAGTTGGACCAAGTAGAAGTAGAAAACCTTTAGAGAATCCAACTTCTATCAAACCCTCCAAAGAGTCCAGGTTCCAAGCTCCGACTCCGTCGCAGGACCTAGTTTCTTTGAAAAAAGGAAAAAAAATGGGGTTCCAAGTAATGGTAACAAGATGGTATCGAACATCATGCTGATGATGATGATGAATGGGATATATTTTGAATAAAAAGTTCATATATAATTAATATACTACTAATTTCTAAAGATATTACTTTGCAATAATTGCACTGAGCCTAAGGTAAAGCCTGCGTTAGAATAATCTCCTATTACCATACAAAAATAAATAGGATGCTATAGAAAAAATTAAAAAAACAAAGCCTTAGGTCTCCAAAGGCTGGAACAAAAACAACCAGTCGACGTGTCGCTTATTTAGCCATCATCCGGACGCAAATAACAAAGAAATCGCACCAAAGAAGACAAGGTACAGAATATATGACATCAACAGACTCATCAAATAGAGACAGCAGCCTTGCTCCAAGACGCGCCATAAACAACTGGGTTTTTATCCACTTTTATTGGTACATAAATACAATTAAAAAAGAAGCGTTGAGAGCATGACCGTGGGGTCGTGGTACGAACAAAGACTTTCTGCACCTGGGAAGTATATTATCTTCTTATCCATCTTAAATCCTGTTTAGATTAAATTGAGATTGATTACTGTGGTAATCTTTTCAGCACACTACGTTGCTTTTGGTTCCACAACATTTTAAAATACGACTCGGAAATAAAACCCTAACATTATGCCTTAATGGTCATGAGAAAAATATAAATTTTTTTTATTTTCCTATTTTTGCTTTATTTATTTAATTACATAGTGAGCAGAACGGTAAGAAGAAAAAAAGGAAATATTAAATGCTCCTAAGCGGTCTTTTACCACTGGTTTTCCTTATTTACAGATCTGCTAGAAGGTTTTTCCTGTTACATATAGACCACTAACACAGCCTGATTACTCGGCAGTGGCCTGAACAGGCTCAGTAAAAAAAAACGAGTCCTTGATACTCATGTTTAAATATTATTGATACTAATAACAATAATGGATATGTTATAAGAGAGTGAGCAAATACACCTTATAACTCTATTGATGTATCTGCAAGCCAGCGTGGTCCTTGCTTTAATTAGTCTTAGCAAAGTCAACTTATCTGATGTTGATGCACTTGTTTATTCATTTAAAGTCACTTTACGCTGATCGGACGATACTACAGTGGGACCCAACAATTTTTCCTATTCAAGTATAATTAAGATCGGAATGTTAAACGAGTACCTGACCTACACGTTCAGACTAAGGATCCTCATTTTATGTCCCTTCCAATAACCAAGGATAACTAAGGATTTTTAACTGCCTTTAAAAAATCCTGAGGCAACCTGCCAGGCTGCGAAAACTCGATCCTGGAGGAAGTAGTGGATGCACTTAGTACAGCGGAATAATGATAAGCTTTAAAGGCGTCGATGCCAAAATAAAAGTTAGGCCAGCCGTTTCTATAATGATTTTGTGTTCTAATGTTACCTATCATCCATCCTACATACCTGAACTGGTAAAACTGATTAAAGGCTAATAAACTCGACTACCGGTTCTCCTCCTGCTCTATATATTCCAGATCCTGCTTGCGAATACTTGTTTTGTTTTTTCTGGGTTAATTGTTATAGGCATTTCTATTTAAGCATCGAGAATCATCTCCGCACTCCCATCCTATCATTTCCTTGCATCCTTCCTCTATCAAGTTATCCAATCCCGCCGTCCATTATACATCTATGAGCTCCTTAAATTTAAATTCTCCCGTGATACCCGTTCACATCCTTCCGTTTGTATATAGAGGCCCATCGAACCGCTGCTTTTGACAGATCGTTCCTGATTAGGTCCTGTTCCCTGTGGAATTCTATCCCTTTTTCCATTCGCTGTTCCAAGACCCTTCCTACCTTCAAATCCCGCTTATTTGATTACTTCCTATCCCTCCAGTTCCCCGAAAGGCATACATAAAATTATCAACAGAATATTATTTATATTGTTTATTCATTTTTATTTTTTTTTTATGTGAAAAGTTCTTTTTAGTAATTATTTTTATTTTATTTAGGTTCTATTTCATTATCATAAGAAGTTATTTTTTTTTTATTTATTATTATTTAATCAGCTTTATAGATTGATTTATCTGCTTGCTACCTAAGCGGTCTTTTACCACTGGTTTTCCTTATTTACAGATCTGCTAGAAGGTTTTTCCTGTTACATATAGACCACTAACACAGCCTGATTACTCGGCAGTGGCCTGAACAGGCTCAGTAAAAAAAAACGAGTCCTTGATACTCATGTTTAAATATTATTGATACTAATAACAATAATGGATATGTTATAAGAGAGTGAGCAAATACACCTTATAACTCTATTGATGTATCTGCAAGCCAGCGTGGTCCTTGCTTTAATTAGTCTTAGCAAAGTCAACTTATCTGATGTTGATGCACTTGTTTATTCATTTAAAGTCACTTTACGCTGATCGGACGATACTACAGTGGGACCCAACAATTTTTCCTATTCAAGTATAATTAAGATCGGAATGTTAAACGAGTACCTGACCTACACGTTCAGACTAAGGATCCTCATTTTATGTCCCTTCCAATAACCAAGGATAACTAAGGATTTTTAACTGCCTTTAAAAAATCCTGAGGCAACCTGCCAGGCTGCGAAAACTCGATCCTGGAGGAAGTAGTGGATGCACTTAGTACAGCGGAATAATGATAAGCTTTAAAGGCGTCGATGCCAAAATAAAAGTTAGGCCAGCCGTTTCTATAATGATTTTGTGTTCTAATGTTACCTATCATCCATCCTACATACCTGAACTGGTAAAACTGATTAAAGGCTAATAAACTCGACTACCGGTTCTCCTCCTGCTCTATATATTCCAGATCCTGCTTGCGAATACTTGTTTTGTTTTTTCTGGGTTAATTGTTATAGGCATTTCTATTTAAGCATCGAGAATCATCTCCGCACTCCCATCCTATCATTTCCTTGCATCCTTCCTCTATCAAGTTATCCAATCCCGCCGTCCATTATACATCTATGAGCTCCTTAAATTTAAATTCTCCCGTGATACCCGTTCACATCCTTCCGTTTGTATATAGAGGCCCATCGAACCGCTGCTTTTGACAGATCGTTCCTGATTAGGTCCTGTTCCCTGTGGAATTCTATCCCTTTTTCCATTCGCTGTTCCAAGACCCTTCCTACCTTCAAATCCCGCTTATTTGATTACTTCCTATCCCTCCAGTTCCCCGAAAGGCATACATAAAATTATCAACAGAATATTATTTATATTGTTTATTCATTTTTATTTTTTTTTTATGTGAAAAGTTCTTTTTAGTAATTATTTTTATTTTATTTAGGTTCTATTTCATTATCATAAGAAGTTATTTTTTTTTTATTTATTATTATTTAATCAGCTTTATAGATTGATTTATCTGCTTGCTACCTAAGCGGTCTTTTACCACTGGTTTTCCTTATTTACAGATCTGCTAGAAGGTTTTTCCTGTTACATATAGACCACTAACACAGCCTGATTACTCGGCAGTGGCCTGAACAGGCTCAGTAAAAAAAAACGAGTCCTTGATACTCATGTTTAAATATTATTGATACTAATAACAATAATGGATATGTTATAAGAGAGTGAGCAAATACACCTTATAACTCTATTGATGTATCTGCAAGCCAGCGTGGTCCTTGCTTTAATTAGTCTTAGCAAAGTCAACTTATCTGATGTTGATGCACTTGTTTATTCATTTAAAGTCACTTTACGCTGATCGGACGATACTACAGTGGGACCCAACAATTTTTCCTATTCAAGTATAATTAAGATCGGAATGTTAAACGAGTACCTGACCTACACGTTCAGACTAAGGATCCTCATTTTATGTCCCTTCCAATAACCAAGGATAACTAAGGATTTTTAACTGCCTTTAAAAAATCCTGAGGCAACCTGCCAGGCTGCGAAAACTCGATCCTGGAGGAAGTAGTGGATGCACTTAGTACAGCGGAATAATGATAAGCTTTAAAGGCGTCGATGCCAAAATAAAAGTTAGGCCAGCCGTTTCTATAATGATTTTGTGTTCTAATGTTACCTATCATCCATCCTACATACCTGAACTGGTAAAACTGATTAAAGGCTAATAAACTCGACTACCGGTTCTCCTCCTGCTCTATATATTCCAGATCCTGCTTGCGAATACTTGTTTTGTTTTTTCTGGGTTAATTGTTATAGGCATTTCTATTTAAGCATCGAGAATCATCTCCGCACTCCCATCCTATCATTTCCTTGCATCCTTCCTCTATCAAGTTATCCAATCCCGCCGTCCATTATACATCTATGAGCTCCTTAAATTTAAATTCTCCCGTGATACCCGTTCACATCCTTCCGTTTGTATATAGAGGCCCATCGAACCGCTGCTTTTGACAGATCGTTCCTGATTAGGTCCTGTTCCCTGTGGAATTCTATCCCTTTTTCCATTCGCTGTTCCAAGACCCTTCCTACCTTCAAATCCCGCTTATTTGATTACTTCCTATCCCTCCAGTTCCCCGAAAGGCATACATAAAATTATCAACAGAATATTATTTATATTGTTTATTTATTTTTATTTTTTTTTATGTGAAAAGTTCTTTTTAGTAATTATTTTTATTTTATTTAGGTTCTATTTCATTATCATAAGAAGTTATTTTTTTTTTATTTATTATTATTTAATCAGCTTTATAGATTGATTTATCTGCTTGCTACCTAAGCGGTCTTTTACCACTGGTTTTCCTTATTTACAGATCTGCTAGAAGGTTTTTCCTGTTACATATAGACCACTAACACAGCCTGATTACTCGGCAGTGGCCTGAACAGGCTCAGTAAAAAAAAACGAGTCCTTGATACTCATGTTTAAATATTATTGATACTAATAACAATAATGGATATGTTATAAGAGAGTGAGCAAATACACCTTATAACTCTATTGATGTATCTGCAAGCCAGCGTGGTCCTTGCTTTAATTAGTCTTAGCAAAGTCAACTTATCTGATGTTGATGCACTTGTTTATTCATTTAAAGTCACTTTACGCTGATCGGACGATACTACAGTGGGACCCAACAATTTTTCCTATTCAAGTATAATTAAGATCGGAATGTTAAACGAGTACCTGACCTACACGTTCAGACTAAGGATCCTCATTTTATGTCCCTTCCAATAACCAAGGATAACTAAGGATTTTTAACTGCCTTTAAAAAATCCTGAGGCAACCTGCCAGGCTGCGAAAACTCGATCCTGGAGGAAGTAGTGGATGCACTTAGTACAGCGGAATAATGATAAGCTTTAAAGGCGTCGATGCCAAAATAAAAGTTAGGCCAGCCGTTTCTATAATGATTTTGTGTTCTAATGTTACCTATCATCCATCCTACATACCTGAACTGGTAAAACTGATTAAAGGCTAATAAACTCGACTACCGGTTCTCCTCCTGCTCTATATATTCCAGATCCTGCTTGCGAATACTTGTTTTGTTTTTTCTGGGTTAATTGTTATAGGCATTTCTATTTAAGCATCGAGAATCATCTCCGCACTCCCATCCTATCATTTCCTTGCATCCTTCCTCTATCAAGTTATCCAATCCCGCCGTCCATTATACATCTATGAGCTCCTTAAATTTAAATTCTCCCGTGATACCCGTTCACATCCTTCCGTTTGTATATAGAGGCCCATCGAACCGCTGCTTTTGACAGATCGTTCCTGATTAGGTCCTGTTCCCTGTGGAATTCTATCCCTTTTTCCATTCGCTGTTCCAAGACCCTTCCTACCTTCAAATCCCGCTTATTTGATTACTTCCTATCCCTCCAGTTCCCCGAAAGGCATACATAAAATTATCAACAGAATATTATTTATATTGTTTATTTATTTTTATTTTTTTTTATGTGAAAAGTTCTTTTTAGTAATTATTTTTATTTTATTTAGGTTCTATTTCATTATCATAAGAAGTTATTTTTTTTTTATTTATTATTATTTAATCAGCTTTATAGATTGATTTATCTGCTTGCTACCTAAGCGGTCTTTTACCACTGGTTTTCCTTATTTACAGATCTGCTAGAAGGTTTTTCCTGTTACATATAGACCACTAACACAGCCTGATTACTCGGCAGTGGCCTGAACAGGCTCAGTAAAAAAAAACGAGTCCTTGATACTCATGTTTAAATATTATTGATACTAATAACAATAATGGATATGTTATAAGAGAGTGAGCAAATACACCTTATAACTCTATTGATGTATCTGCAAGCCAGCGTGGTCCTTGCTTTAATTAGTCTTAGCAAAGTCAACTTATCTGATGTTGATGCACTTGTTTATTCATTTAAAGTCACTTTACGCTGATCGGACGATACTACAGTGGGACCCAACAATTTTTCCTATTCAAGTATAATTAAGATCGGAATGTTAAACGAGTACCTGACCTACACGTTCAGACTAAGGATCCTCATTTTATGTCCCTTCCAATAACCAAGGATAACTAAGGATTTTTAACTGCCTTTAAAAAATCCTGAGGCAACCTGCCAGGCTGCGAAAACTCGATCCTGGAGGAAGTAGTGGATGCACTTAGTACAGCGGAATAATGATAAGCTTTAAAGGCGTCGATGCCAAAATAAAAGTTAGGCCAGCCGTTTCTATAATGATTTTGTGTTCTAATGTTACCTATCATCCATCCTACATACCTGAACTGGTAAAACTGATTAAAGGCTAATAAACTCGACTACCGGTTCTCCTCCTGCTCTATATATTCCAGATCCTGCTTGCGAATACTTGTTTTGTTTTTTCTGGGTTAATTGTTATAGGCATTTCTATTTAAGCATCGAGAATCATCTCCGCACTCCCATCCTATCATTTCCTTGCATCCTTCCTCTATCAAGTTATCCAATCCCGCCGTCCATTATACATCTATGAGCTCCTTAAATTTAAATTCTCCCGTGATACCCGTTCACATCCTTCCGTTTGTATATAGAGGCCCATCGAACCGCTGCTTTTGACAGATCGTTCCTGATTAGGTCCTGTTCCCTGTGGAATTCTATCCCTTTTTCCATTCGCTGTTCCAAGACCCTTTCTACCTTCAAATCCCGCTTATTTGATTACTTCCTATCCCTCCAGTTCCCCGAAAGGCATACATAAAATTATCAACAGAATATTATTTATATTGTTTATTCATTTTTATTTTTTTTTATGTGAAAAGTTCTTTTTAGTAATTATTTTTATTTTATTTAGGTTCTATTTCATTATCATAAGAAGTTATTTTTTTTTTATTTATTATTATTTAATCAGCTTTATAGATTGATTTATCTGCTTGTTTTTTTTTCTTTGTACTCTAAGGCTCTAAAGCCCTCAATAATGTACAATTATGTTATTCTAAAGGGACTTGTCCCAGAATAAATAAAGAATTTATTATTATTATTATTATTATTATCCTCAGATCCTCTTCCACTTCATCTATCCATCTCATCGGTGTCTCCCGCGTTTTATCCTTCCTCCAGGATTATCATACACCATTTTTAGAGGGAGTCTCTTCGGATCCATGCGTTCGATATGACCTAACCAGCCAAGCCTCCTATTTCTAATGACCGTGACTAAGTCTGGCTCCGCGAGCAATAAAATCAGTTCTGCATTACTTCTCATTCTGAATTGCTCGCCTTCCTTAATAGGGCGATATCCATATATTGTTCTTAATACTCTTCCTTCCCGAATTCTGAGGGAATCTTTGGCTGATTTTTTAGGACCCATGTCACGCTGCAATCTCCAATGATATTGCAATCGTGTATGATTGTCTTGTACATTAAGATTTTAGAGCATAAAAACACTTGTTGCCCGCTGTAATTCTAGCCGTGACTTCCATTGTCATATCGTTGTTTCTTGACAGCATCCCTCCCAGGTATCTGAAGGACTCACATCCGGGGAATTCCCGGTCACTGATCTTTACTGGTCCATGCCTATATGTCCCACTTCTCGTCGTTATCATATATTTTGTTTTGGAATTGCTTACAACGAGGCCAAGTCTCCATGCTGCCCCCGCAAACTCTTGCATAGCCCCCGATAAAGCTGACCTTGTTCTGGCCGATATAAGCAAATTGTCGGCAAATGCTAGATGCTGCGTCAATCTATTATAAATTGTGCCGTTTGGGCTCGTCCTTATACATCTGATTGCTACTTCCAGAATCAGGTTGAAAATCTTATCTAGAATTTAGAATATCTAGGATTTATCATATATAATTTCTGATACTTTAAAAGAGATAGAAAATTGGTTTCTTCTAGGTGCTTTTGATGATAAATTGTTGGATATAGTCACAAAAGCTATCCAGCCTTTATTTACTGCTAAAGTCTCGATTTTTTTGCCCAAATGACTATTTAAAGGACACCTCGTGAAGAATCTGAAGAAGAAAAGGGAAATATTAATTCATTGAAAACAAGTTGCCGGAAGTAATTATATCCGGGTATGATACTTCGTTGCATAAAACCAATTTTAAGTTGAGATCCTGCAACATTGCCCAGAAGATTATCATATTTCAAAAAATGTCACTACGGAGCGGCCGAAGGTGAAATTAAACAAGGTTCTGAGGAAAAATCAATCTTATTTATGCAGATTCATATGAAGGAAGATTTCAGAATGGCGGAGGCTGATTATACTCAGCAAATAGGAAAGAACAAGAGATCTAAAAATACTCGAGTATCTAAGAAATGTGGTTGGTGCGGTAGTGAATATCACAATATTTATAAATGCTAAGTACAGTAAATGTAGTAGAAAGTGGAATTTCAACATTCTTCAGGTTCCCCGTGGAACATGATACATCTGACCCAAACGATGAAGTAGAACAAGACATTTCAAAATCTATTTTCTCTCGAGCTTCAAAGGATACTTACTATTGATGTATAAGATAATAAGCACTCCTGTGTCAAGGAATTTGATTCAAGAGTAAGTGCGAGTATAACAAGCAAAAAATTGAAAAACATCGAAATTGCGAGTCTACATTAACTGGTTACGGTAAAAATCACTTAAAACGCTTGATGAATAGAATGCACAAGTTTAATAAAAGAGTTTTGAATCCAACACTGCCTCCAGTGCTAATAGCAGAGAACGATGGGATTCTTTTTGTCCTTCCACTGTCTAACTTTAACTAACTGTAACTTCGATATGATGAGATGAAGCTTATGGAAGAACTGACTAAAGAAAATGGGGATAGATCAGACTAAGGAGTTAAGGTATTACTGAACGGATTCAGCTGTTTATTCTAAGAACAATTTAGCACATTCATAACGAAAGTAAGAAAAAGATATTTTAAGGAAAACATTAAAGGTGTTCTTCTTAATGTAAAGAGAGCCTCCCTCTGCGAAAACCTGTAAGGTTCGGAAGAACCTGGCATGTAGCCAGGTCGGGTGTGGGGGAGAACCAACGAACTTAGTGAAGAAGTTGGTGTAGGAGGTCTAGTGAAACCTAAACATGCTAATATTGGAGGAAAGGAGATGCTCTGTAACAACTAAAGGGCAAGTGGAACAACTTAGTCAACTTCATACGATGTTAAACCAAGTAAAAGAGGGAGGAGTGTTATGATTGTAATATAAGTTAAAATATACATATTTATAACATAACATATGAACATATCTTTGGCTACTGTAAATAATCGAAAAAATATTTTTGAACCGTTTGTCATTCTTAATCATTCATTAATTAAATTTTTCATTCAACAGGTTATAATAGAGGCGTAATTAGAAATATCAAAAAGTAACTACATTAATTGAAGAGTTATAATTGGTATTACAATTGTTACATTTGTTTGCAGGGAATAATTAAATACATAGTCATTCTCAATACATATGTTCTAATGTTATGCTAAAAGTTTATATATTATTTTTAAAGAGAAAATCAACAATGAATACTGGAATCCGAAGGTTGTCATCACCCGAGCAGGCTAAAAGCTAAAGTAAACGTAAATGATGTGGCACTTTAGGCAGTTGAGAACAAGCCTTTCAAAATGGATGAGCATCTTTTCTTATTTATAATTTTATAACACGGATCTCCCATACAATTGTAAATTACAAAAATATTGGCATAATTATTAAACATAAAAAAAAATGCAATAACATTAGAAAAATAATTAATGAATCATGAAAACAATACAAAATGAATATCATACTAATATTTTTTAACGGTGTATTTGGTAGCTTGGTTGAAAATGAATATAAAACATCAACATATTTATTTATTTTTTTTTAGTTTTTTATAAACTGTTATAATAATAAAAAAATAATTCAAGATCGGATTTATTGATAAATAACTTTTTATTCTAGTTTGAAAACTAAAAAATACGCTTTAATATAAACCGAAACTAAACAGTATAAAATAATTTTCAATAGGTAATGCTTGATGTTAATTGTTGTAAATATTTAATTGATTGATATTGGTATACAGAGTCATAGTATTTTAAAAAACACCACTCACTTTTCTACCATAAAATGAATGTGTTTGTTCATAACGCCTATTCTTATCTTAAATTTATTGAAAAGTGTTTTCTACATCTTAGTTCTGTTTTCTATTAAAGTGTGTTTTTTTAGTTTTAAAATCATTATTTATTTTCTACTTTTTAATTCGGCTGGGTAATATTGTAATAATAATAATAATATGATATTCTACATTTTTTTAGCTAATATTTATTTTCTGACTACAAAACCGTTTTTTTTTAGTTTTTCAAACTATATTTTTTTTATTATAATTTATTTTATTGTTATGTGATATATTTTTTTAAATATTGTATTTGAAAAGAAAAGATATAACCAGGACCGGGACTCGAACCCGGGTCTCCCACCTCTCCGTGGTGGTGCCTTAACCATCTCGGCCATCCTGGTTCGCTGGATATGACTGACCAAGAAGCGAACCAGGATAGCCGAGATGGTTAAGGCACCACCATGGAGAGGTTGGAGACCCGGGTTCGAGCCCTGGTCCTGGTCATATATTTTCTTTTCAAATAAAATATTTATATACTGTTACGGTCACAGACAGGAAGACGGAAGGAAGGAATTAGCGGCTTAAATCCGTCGGCAGGAGAAGTTAAAATAGGATTAGGACCTTCTCAATCGTCTCCTTTTGTCGGAAAAGGATTAAGAAGATTCCAGAATTGTCTCCACCTTTCCCTGTTCTAGAATGTTCGGCCTTGCCTATTTAAATACCTCCCTCGCCTCGAGCGAGGCAGTCTGAGAGTAGACCACGCACGGTGAAGATCTGTGATAAGTGAGTGTCAGTGTGACAAGCTAGTCAGTGTTGAACCGGCCAGTGTAATAAGTGTATCAGTGAACTGTGACAGTCTCGCGAGTGTAATAAATTGTTTCTGTTTGTTACTGTGTGCCAGTTTGTCATACTTGGAGAATCTTACGGTCGGTGGACTAGTGAACTGTAAGTGTTAATTATTAGTTATAAATTGTAGTTTTATAATATTCATACAAATTTATGTAAATGGTTGAGTCATTTAGAATTAGTAATATCTTATATTATTGTAATAATTAAATAGGAGTTAGGCCTAGATTATAAAATTTAGAATATTACTATTGTAAATTGATATTAGTCTAATAATTTAATTGTTAATAGTTTAATTGTATCCTTTTTATCACTTTTGATAATAAATATTAGTATCTTTAATTAAGGAATTGTTTAATTCATTTTAATACCCAGTAGCCCGTAACAATATTTTTTAATTTTTGTTGCAAATTATACGAAACTCCCAAGTTGATCCTGCCAGTAGTCGTATGTATACTTGTCTCAAAGATTAAGCCACGATTGCCTTAATACCAGCCACAAAACATTGCTGTATTCTCGGATATGAATAATCGCTAATTCTGAAGATACTGTACAGAATAATGAGACAAAATTATTGTATTGTCATCGGTCCTTGAGAAGTGTGCAAAGTTCCAATTTAAATATATGTTTTGAAGTGGCTGAAAAGTTTAAAGATTTCGTTAAATACATGTGTACATGCGAAGCTAATAAAAGCGTGCTAAAAGTTTATCTCTGTTATTGTTAGTTCCATTCACTATTGTTGTAAATAAATGAACCGTATTCTCCACTGCTAAAGTATTCTAATAACTAAAGTCAAAAAAATTCTATTCCAATCCTACGGTTGATGGAAAGGCTTTCGAAGATGCTGCGGATCTCTACTTCCGGTACATGAATAGAAATGGTACGAGCCAAGGTAAGACTTTCAGGACATGTGGAACACTGGCTTAAGATATTAATATTCAAGGATAACTTCCTTTCTCAAGTTTAAAAAGGATAAATGGGGGTTGAAAAAAGATTAAACCTTGGGAGGGATTTTTTTAAGTCCAATTAGGATAGGAAGTAACAAAGGTTAGAGCCAGCTGGAATTAGAAAACATTTCCTCGCTCGCAAACGACTTGAGCATGGATTCTCGTTCCAAGCCTGCGTGTTTTTTATTTATTCTTCATTAAAAGTTCATAACCACTACATTTTACCCTGGTTATTTGATATTTAAGGTATAGAAAAAAAATTACTCTGAGCTTACAGAGTTGCTACTTTAATCACCGACAAGAAATAAATGTTCCCCTTTAATCATTATTTTTTGTATTATTAATTTTGTATGGTAGATTTACGATTATATATCATATAAGGCGTTCAGGGTCAAAAGCGGATAACTCAAGAAATTCAAAAATTGACCTTTCCACATTAATTGCTAGTTTAGTCAAGCAATTTATTATTTAACGACACTTAGCTGCCTTATTTCTAAGGTATATGGTTTCAGACTTCCTCTGAACTAGAACAATAAATATTAATAAAATATATATTAATATTTATTAATGAAATATAAATGAAAAATCAGCCATCGAAATTACTTTTCATAATATTGCTAACAAACTATTTCTAACACAAGTTTTACGGGCATAAATTTTACTAATCTTTCCTCATTTATAACGGACAAATGCCATGATATTTTTTTTTACAAGGTCAAATATTAGTATCTTGATGCGTATGATAGAATATAATTAGGTGCAAATATCAATAAAATTTATTATGTACCAATATATGAGGCGTTCAGGACGAAAAACTGATTACTCGACAGTTCAAAAATTTTCTTTCTATTATTTTTCCCTAGTCAATAAATCCGTCATCCTTTCGAAGCTTCAGGTACATAACCTGACTAAAAACATGAGAAATAAGGCACTAAGCGTCGTTTTACACAAAATTAAAACTAGCGAAAAATGAGAAAAGTCAAAATTATAATTAAAATGGGGTGGTGGATGGGGATAAAAATGAAAATTTAATTATTTTGTAACATCTTACAGTTCGTATCGTGCATAGATTATGGTTCTTCTATATCTCTTTAATACTGAGCAATAGTTCAATTTAAAAACATTAAAATTATACATCAATTATCCAAAACCGCACAAAACTCGTTTATTTTTTTTTTTTTAAATAAGTGGCACCTCTAAGCTTCTCAATGCCTCAATTAAAATTCAAGTGATTATTTTTCCGTAAATCAATTAAAATATTAACTTAATCTTAAAAGGCAATTATTAAGAGGGGCATTTTTATTTCTTAAAGATTGGCCTTCAGTGATAGTTTTCTTTATTAAAAATATGTATTATATAATAATAATATTAATAAAAATATTAGTTTATATTAAGGTTTTTCCCTACATCAACTCAAATAAGGACTTTTTAAAAAAAATGTTATTTTTTTTTAGATTAATTTATTGATATTTACAACTGTAATAATATCACAACAAGTAAATGAGAAATCAATTGCTGAGTGAACAAAGGACTTGAAAAAAAAAAAACACTTGTGGAGAAACTACCCATTGATAACCCTCCAATAAGCTTCTATAGTAGAAGGTCTCGAGACACCTTCTTTTCAGACGCCTCGGAGGGTTGTCAGGAATAGTATGGGAAGCAAGTTGAGAGACTAGCGGATTCAAGTGTGTATGGAGCTTTTCACGGAAGGATAGGTATCTAGTTTGGGCCAAATCAGCGACATATGGGATATTAAGATCACGATGGATGAGTTTATTTATCAGATAGCTCTAAGAAGAATGTGTTTTCTATTCGAAATATATACTTTTTGTAGTAGTATTAGTTACTAACAAGCACTGTCATGTCGCCCAATATGGTACCTGCAATCTATGGAATTCGCTGCTAGAGACGTCCTTGAGATTTTTTCGAATACATTAGTTTTATTATTAAAATCAACTGTGGGGGCGGAGTGGCTCAGCGGTAGAGCGCTAAGTTGTTATGCCAGAAATTCTGGTTCAAATCCCGCTGAGGGCAAACTTTTATTTAGTCTATTTACAGCCGGAGATGGATCATATGTAATCTAGGACCCTCCTGGGGTCACCCAACCTCTATAAAATATTATAAAAATAGTGTATCCAAAATAAGGGAGAAAAATCGGGCGTTTGAGTGAGAAAAAGCCTCCTTGCAGAATCGTTGTCCATGAAACAGTACCGTCTCTACGATGTACTGAACCCGTTCACGGGTTGTAGCGGTACAGGTTTTTTTTTAATTTATATTAGTTACTAACATGGGTAAATTTCGAATTTCAATACGCAGTTAGTTGTGGGGGTATTTAGGTATAAGCCCATAATAGCCCAGAAATTAAACATGTTCCTCCAAGCTTATTTGTTATATATGTCTTTGTATTTAAAACAAATCATGCAAAAATAAAAAACAAATAGAAATAAAAATACAAATTTATATGAAGCTAAATCAGCTTAATGTTGGTTTTCCAACTGGGCCGGCACTTATAATTAAACAGTACTAAAAATAATCTCTTGAAGCCAATATTCTAAAAATTTTGTTCGCAATGGCATCTCGTAACTTTTATATTATATTTACAATAACAAAAATAATCACTCAAAGTTATAATTAATAAACTAACAAGTTATAAATCACGTATTCAGAAAATTGAACAGGGTAATCTCATATCTGTTATGAATGCCTAATTGAATTAGATCTAAGAAAATGTGTAACAATATTTTTACCAATTATTTTGGTATGAGTTTCGCAGGTTGTCGTGAGTCACAAGTTTTAACTTTTGATTCATTTCCTTTTTAATGATTTCCAAGAATATAAATATCCGTGAGTATTAGTATAGAAAAAAGAGTGCAATTATGGGAAATGTATATATGTATTCCGGTGATCGATTCGTCAACAAATGAACGTTCAAAAAACGTAGATCATCTTATTCTTCAAAAGGTAAATTCAAACGTTTATGTCTTGATGAAATGGCTACTGATATATACATATTTCCCGTACCTACACTCGTTTTAAATACTAAAACTCGCGATTATTTTTATTTTCGAGAATATTAAAAAGGGAAACTATTGAATAGTTAAAACTTGTGAATTAACTCGAAGTGACATCCGAATACCTTTCCTTTATTGGGGGGATGGATCAAACTAAATAATTCAAATATTTTCGACGAAATATACCTACATATATTTTTTTGCATCATTAAATATGTGGTTTTAAAAATTATTCGGCTTTCTTGATGTTGTTATAAAACCTCTCAATTGTATAACATATGATAAAACTGGAAATTAATGAAGCTTTCTCCTCTTGTGCCCCTAAGGTCCAAGAAAGACCTTGGCCTCCTCAATGTTTCTTATACTTAGCTATATCTTCTGTTTGTTTGCTTCCATCTTCTTAAAACCGTACATCCCAATTTCTAATCCATCTTTCAGCCACTGCTGGTTCGCCTTATTTCTACATTTTATACTGGATTGTTAATGATATAAGCAATTATGTGCAACTGATCGCAAACAGTAATATATCTCTTTTTATTTTTATTTTATTTTAAAGAGAAAAAATCAGTTCAAGTCTTTATCAGGATAAAAAACAGTTGACCAATAATTATGAGTAATATATCTCTTTAGTGATAGCAAATAATACACGATAGCCAATAAATACAGTTCATGATATTCCGTTTGACATTGATAGCGGATTAAGCCAAAGAAGGACAGTTTGTACAACTACATCTTCTTCATTGATCTCCTAGGAATACCTCTCCTTAATATTTAGTAACAGTTATGTTATTAGTTATATGTTTCGCATCAAATTATTTTATAAAACACGGTTACACTATTTATATCATTTATATGATCAATAAATTTTATAAATTAATTAATTAAGTGTTAAATCAAATATTTCATACATCAAACTAACAAATAAAAGTGAAACTTAGCCAATTTTTTGCCATCGGTTATGTAAGGTGTAACGCCAGTCATAACTATTTAAAAAATACTAATCTAATTTCAAAATTATAAAATAGTATTTGGATGGTGTAACTAAACAGAAACGAGCATCATAAAAGTAGTTGGGTTTTGAGAACATTAAGATATGAATTTAATACTTATTTTTTAGAGCCATACTAGGCAAAAGAATTTTGTGGTGTAAGGTGGAATTAAAACTTCCCTAATAATTAAATATATTTGTTTTCTGGGAAAAAGAACAAATTTAATTGGTGTGTTTAGATCGATACATTATATAGTATGTTTATCGATATATTATATTAAGTTACTCACGTATATCGATAGGCTCCATGCCGTTTTGAACCAACAGAACTAACCAGCGGTAGACAACTGACTGAAGCCTCCGCGATGGTACACCCCACCTCAGGTGTACCTTCCCCACCGCTCTGAGTGGACAAAACCATACATAATGGGTTTCAATTATCACTTAATGCTTAACTATTGTTAAGAAGAAAAAAAAGGAAATTCCTATAAAATTAATTATTCATTTACATATCATCAGAGTTAAGCCTAAATTATCGTAGTTTAGCTGAATCCAATCGACAGTTTTCTAGATCTAAGTTATACACTCATTGGAACATGTAATGAATCGTTCATTGGTAATATTAAATTTGTTTTGTTAACCAGAGCTTTATATTACTGACTTATTCATTGACGTTATATAAAAAAAAGGTAAAGGTTAACATGTCATATTTTTGTAATATCTTTATTCTTTCAGAAGACCCAGTTTTCGATAACTTTGAACTAATAAAATCGGTTTCTTCGTTACTTATAGAAACAGGTTAAAGGAAACTGTTCACATAGTTATTGGCATTGATAAGTAATTGGAAGTATTGATCAAGTATTTATTTAGAACAATTTACCTAAAATATTTTTAGGTAAATTTATAAATATTTATAAAAATATTCCCGATGTTCTTCAAAAACCCTTTTTATCCCAGACATTACACCAATAACATGTAATAAGTCGAATAAATAATACAATCCAGATATTTCATCCAGAAGTACTGAATGGAAGTATTAAAAGTTCCCTTAGAAATTGAAGTGGTTTGGACATTTATGTCGGATGAATAATGACCTTGACCGGCGATAAATCTGGGAAGCAAGCCCCACAGGAAACCATCCAAGAGGGAGACCTAGAATGTCATGGATAGTCTACATCTCTATGACAGGTGAGAAAAGAATGCTGCAAATAATATAAGGGACATGAGAGCTCTAGCAGAGGACCGCGGAAGCATGGGATCGAGACACCTCCAGGCTGAGTGGCACAAAGGACGAAGAAGAAGAAGAAGTAGACATAAGTTTTTTCCAAGAACGAATACATTCGAAAAATAAGCAATCATTTTAAGAATTATTTTGGTTCATAGAGACATTGGTACACTGCTGGGTCAACTCTGTGAACGAAGTGCTGCATACGAACGGACCTGTACAGACAGTCCAATGTTCAAAGGAGAGAGAAAATAAAATGGCTTCTAAGAATATATTCTAATTCTAATGCTCTGGCATATATCTTATGTTGATTAACCAAACAGGAAATGCTAATTATTTAAGAAGTGAACTATTACCTCATTTCTACTTGTAAGATGAAAACTGCCGTGATTTCTTTCTTAGGTAACTCGTTAAATTAAATACAATAAGTGAATCATGGATTGAATAAATTCTATAAACAATCTGTAAAAGTTACTTCGATATTCATCGGTTAAGAACTGAATCCAACGTTCAAAATAAATAAATAAACTAAAATGGCTTCCTAGAAGGCATTCTAATACACAAACTATACTTCATTAAAGAATTTAATTTGATAATAATTAGTAATAGCTACTTTGACTTTATAGGCGTTCCGACAAGGGTTGCCTCAACTTGTTAGGACTTCAAGTTAGTAGCCGGAGATGGATCATAAGGGATCTAGGACTCTCCGGGGGTTCACCAAGCCTTTATAACGTGTGTACCCAAAATAAGGGGCGATATCAGACGGTTGAACGTGATCTAGGACGAATCACACCCTGCACAACTACTGTCGATGAGTAAAGTACATGTACTGAACTGAAGTCTTTACCATGTACTGAACCCCAGATCTGTTCACAGGTTTTTGATATATAAATAGTTAAATAGAAATATTTCGTCCTATTAACAGGTAAATAGTGCCTGAGTGAGTCTCACAGTGATGTGCAGATCTTATAAAGCACATCTATGTTAACAGATTAAATCTAGAGCCCCGGTGAATAAGTCGTATTATGTCGAGAGAGGGTTAACTGCTTTCAGATAACCGTTTATGTCGAGAGAGGGTTAACTGCTTTCAGATAACCGGATTCGTATCATTCTTGTAGTTTTTGGCTTGAAATGGAGTTGTAATATAAACAATAACTCCTTTTCATTTGTATCCGTATTTAATAGCTTTTTTAAGTAAGAGATTTTTAAAAGTGAAAGCATACTTGTCGATGAGCAAAGGAAACTAGAGCCCTCTGATCTTCATCATATTCATGAATATAAAAAATTTGTATGTAAGAGAAGAACAGCTAGTGTATCGATTGGTAATTGAGAAGACGGGGAGGGAGGGACATTGTATATATGAGATGCTAAGCTGACAGCTATTGATGCAAGAGATACTTAGTCTCTCGGCCTTACCTCTCCCACACCAAGGCAAACCAACTTCTCATATCATGTTTTGGTATTTGCGGCCGGATACCAGAAAAGATGTGTCCATAGCATCTCACAACCGCGAACGCGATTATTTCATTTCGGGGCTTCGGGTCTTTCCCCGTAACCCACGATTCGCACACTCCTGAACTCTCTCTTCTCCAGAGTTCTTGACACATTCATTCGCTCATGCACATCTCGCCAGCATGCGGACGCAAATCCACGGAGATAGGACTACCCACCATCCAGCTTCCAGCCGTCGAGCCGTCACCAGTTTTCTGGATTACTGCTCTTTCGACCTTCTAACCACGCCACTACGTCTGCGACCGGCTAAACCGGCCACCACCCTCCCGTAGTACCATTTTGGGGTATAGCCCCTGAGGCCTAGAATGGTCACTGGTCCGGGAACCAAAATCCCCTACGCTTCCCCTACCTCCTCGGAAGTACACTTGGGCTGATACACCTCCAAGGAGGAAGGGCGGGATACGTACCCGTGGGAGGGAGGGACAGAGAAAAATGAAGATCCTGGCTAGAACAACTCGAAGCAGAAAGGAACTTGGAGGAAATAAAATAAGAAGAAAATACATAGATAGGCACCTTTCCTGAACCACCCTTGGGGTAGGTGCCTGTGGTTTCGTTACCCATTTTTTATAGTGGATGGTTCGCCGCACTGAATCCAGTAGCAGGAATGGCTACCTGCTAATGCAATCAGTGTAGCCCTATGAAACCACTGCACTTGTGGAAAAATGATTATATATAATAGATACGTCAAATTATGATGAGATAAATTCTGTTATCTCGTAAATGCTGAAAAATGATAAAATTTAAAATATACGTTTAAAAGGTTTCCCTCTTGACTCCAAAATAAGTTTTCTTTTAATATTTTCTTCAAATAATGGAATAAATTCTATGTTCACAAGACGGCTGCTCAACGAATTTTGAATAACAAATGTTAGGAATGTTTATTCTATCACCTAGGTACGTCAAATTAAGATGAGATAAATAAGTTTTCTTTTATAACTTTCTGAGATATATTCCAAAATCTTGGAAAAGAGAATCAGAAGACGAGTCGATGGATTGCTCTAAGAGGAACAATACGGCTTTCGTGAAAATGCGAGCACACAAGACCTGATTTTTGCTACGAGACAGATTTTTTTAAAAGTCCATGACGCGGACTTCCGGCATTACCAGGTGTTAATTTAATTTATTAATAAAATAAATTAAATCGTTGAGGCTGTGGCAAATCCATTTCACACAAATCCTCGTTGGTCACCCGGCTGTTAATAACCTTCACTAAATTTATTTCAGTTTGCATCTGACTTCGATAGAGTGCGGTTATACTGTGAAGTGAAGATTTAAGTACATTTTACTAACTCTTCATAACTGTCTTTTGGTTATTTTTCACTTATATATGTTTAACGAATCATAATTAATGATGAAGGACGATGAGGAAGGTGTTCGACATCCTTTTCTCAGACCGATGCTTCTAAACCAGATGACGAGTTGCATGAGACGAAACCCACATTTTTACCTCATGCTGAAATTTAAAATTCGTTATTAAAAAGAAACATATAACTCTAGGAATAGCCGATCTGGAAATAAAGAATATATAAAAAAAAACTATATTATTTCACTCCCGTCACTGTAGTTTGTATCACTGTAATTAATATAATCATTTTTCCGTTTCTATTTAATGGTCTTCTGAGAATATAAAATTAAATTTTTTGTAAACTTATTAAATAAATATACGTTATAATTAGTCAATAAATTAAGTAGGAAAGAAATTGAGAACTGGTTAAGAGAAAAAAAGGTAGAAAAAATCGAGAGAGCTATAAAGGCAGGAGGAAAATTAAACGAGGGAGGAATTGCTAAAACAAAAATTACTGTTATTTTAAATGAAAAAGGACAAGAATTAAATGATAACTTGGAGACAATTAATAGAATATAAGAATATTATGAAAAACTATATTACGACAGAAGAAGTGATAAAAAAGGGGAGTGGAATATGGAATGCTGGGACCCAAAAAAGAAATTATGATCGCAGAAGTGTAAGAATGAGTGTAATTGATAGCTGCAAGGAAAAAACAGCAGGAGGTGTTGACGGTCTGTTAATGGCTTTAGGAAGAACTATTTACTACTGTAGACCATATTTTTGTGATCAGAAACTTATTAAACAAGCGAATGATTATAATTTGTCTAGATTATGAAAAAGCATTATTAATATGTTGAAGAAGAGGACCATCAGTCCAAAAATATGCAAGATGTTGGAAGAAATGTACTCAAGATCCGACCCCGAATATAAATTAGGGAACAGAAAAGTAAAAATAAAAATTTGCAAAGGTATACGACAGTGATAATACCGCCACTTTATTTACCTAATGCAAATAATTATCAAGCATTGTTAAATGACCTAAATCTTTAAACCCTTTAACTAGAAAATTAGCCGGCAAAGGCACTCAAATTATGCTTTCATCTATCGAAGGCTTATGGAGAATAACTAAGTACTATGATGATGAAAAAATTGAATATCACACTTATTCAATGGAAAAAACAAATCCAGCCAGGAGAACTACACCAAATTTCAAATGTTCTTCCGTCCTAACGCCTGATCAAAAAAATAAACAAGAAACTAACACCTAAAGTAATAGCACTGAAAACATTTTATACAAAATCATGAACATTATTTTAGAGGCGATAAAACCTTACTTTTCACAAATAATTAGCCAGTTAGATTAAATATTTATACAAAAAAATTTTTTTTTACTTACGTGAATTAGCTTCGTGATGGAGTTGTAACTTCTTTCTGCAATGCTTAAATTCAAAAAGACTCTTCAACCATTCGCGCTAAGGATTCTTTGATATTTCCCAAAATTCACTTATATTAATTTTCTTATTTTAAATTGACTATTTCATCAGAAAACAAGTTAACAAATGAGAAAAAAATTCGGTATTTCTTCTATCTAAATATACTCAAGTATCATAGCAACAGAATAATCTTTCTTTCATCGTTATTCGCTTAAAAATTTTTGAAAGGCCATGGCTCTCGATCCATCCAATCCTCTTCCTGGACTTCTGCGTCTTCTCCTTCCTGGTGGAACCCAATCCAGGACTCAGTTTGGCCAACATTCATCCGACATTCTCTTCACATGGCTGCACCATTTTAGGCGGCGTGCCCCGATTCTTTTATTTGTAGATATTCCGGGACCAGTCGGAATTACTATGAAACTCCTGAAAGCTGGAAGCGCGAAACTTGTAACCCTTTTGACGGAGGTGATCAATCTTGTTCTCGGGGAGAAGATATCCCGAATGACCTGAGGGCTGCCTAAATTTCGTCTACATACCTGAAGGGTGATAATAAAGTGTGCCAGAATTATAGCGGAATCTGCGTCCAAAGTTTTGTTGCCAGAATTGTTGGTAGGCTGCTCCTCCGGGATGAATTAGAGGAAGCGTGCTCTACCCCTCAGGAAGAAACAGGTTTTGCGGCGGAACGGTCCTGTACGGACAATATATTTATTATCTCATCTCTTCCTCAGGGCTAAGATGAGAATTGCTCATTCTCATCTCAGCATTGAGGAAGTCAGCAGCATTGAGGAAGCATAGCCGCAACGAAACGTTGGCGGAAAATTCATCTACACGGTCTAAACCAGAAGAAATAAACAAAGTCTTTTGTAATATATTTGTTGTTCGTCAACTCATTGAGAAGTCCCAGGAAAGGAAGCAGGAACTAAACATGGCCTGGAACAAGCATATGACAATGTTGAGGTTGGCAGGAGAGAGAGGTTGTGGTTGGCATTTAAAGAATCGAGCATTAGTGGGGTTCTGATAAAGGCTGTGAGACACCTGTAAAGCGATAACATTTATCAGATGAAATGCGAGAACTACCTTTCGCACGCCTTACGCCACCCACATACTTTTCATACTTAGTAATTGAAGCAAGGTTATAGCATGTCGCCCATTCTCTTCAAGATATACCTTCACGAGGCTGTGGAAACATGGTACAGGCAGTTCTTCGCTGACGACTAAGTCGCGTTAGCGAGGCGAAAGGTCTACCTTGAAATGATGGTTTATGCCCTAAAGATGTCCTACAAAAAGGTGGGCTTAAAGATTAACTTCGAGTGTATATGCCAATTGGAGATACTGATTCTAGCCCACTTCTGGTTGACAGGGAAACCTGTAAATGTATTCGATTACTTGGGTTCTTACTTGGATGCTACCGTCAGCATGACGTCAGAAGAAAGGTGGAGTAAGCCCGAAAGGCTAACAGATTGCTACATCCGGTCCTCTGGAATGCGGGGACATCTAAACCCCCCCCCGTCTATACTCGAAGGTGCAGGGGGTTAAGATGGATTCCTGGAGGAGGAGTCGCCATGTCACCAAGCTGGATAAAGTTATAAAACGAAGAAATTCGACAGAGGATGGATATAATAAATAATAAAAACGTTAAAAATTATTAAACATGTTCTGTTGTATAGCAACACCGCTTTGATAGCTGATATTACTTTAAGGTAGGTTTGGTTGAATAGACTCATGCCAACATGCATGTTATATTTTCGAAATCAAAATTGTGCTTCGTTCAATTCGTGAAACTCATCGTGCACTGCGTCAATTTCACGGTCGACATAATGTCCACCAGAGCTACTAATTCGTTAAACAATGGATCGTTTATAATAATAATAATAATAATAAATTCTTTATTTATTCTGGGACAAGTCCCTTTAGAATAGCATAATTGTACATTATTGTGTATACGTACCACATATACTCTAAATGACAATAGACATCCTGCAAGACGACAAACAAGCGTAGACGCTATAGAAAGCAGCATTGGAAAAAGCCAAAATCGATAAATTCGGTCTCAGTAATTGGAGAAGTGCCTATCCACTTTCATTCAATGATCTTGGTTTACAAAGTTCAACATGTAGAGGAAATAAAAACGGTTATCATTGTTTACGCCATCCACTAGGGCAACTGTCTGAAGTACAAACTGCTATTGATGTTGATTTTCCATACAAAATTTATTCCAGTGATGAAGCTCACTTTGGTTGACTGGTTACGTTAATAAACAGAAATTTCGCATTCGAAAGATAATCCACAAGTCTTCACCGAAAAACCATTGTATCTAGGGAAAAGTCACTGTTCGCTGCGCTTTGTAAGCTGGAGGAATAATTGGTCTATATGTCTTCTAAAACGTTGATCGACTGAATGTTACAGTCAAGTGTGAAAGATATGGAAACATGATTACGAACTTTTCGCTCTACAATTGGCTGGTATAAATCTTGCTGACACGTGGTTCCAAAAAGGACGGAGCCATATGTCACTTAGCGCGCGATGCAATTACTTTACCCAAAGAAACAGTTGATTAACGAGCAATTACATACAATGGTTCTCTTAATTGGCCACCAAGATCCTTCCGTTAATTTATTTTCTACCTAGTATGTACCTTTAAACCATAGATGATTGAGCAATTTGACAACTTGAGCGAACTACGACCACAATAGCTGCGAAAGTTCTATGAAACTTGGACATTCAGGTTGCGAAATCTGCTTGCCAGACAAATGGTTGAAATCAAATTCATACATTAATGACATAAAATTACCCTTCCAGTTTGATTGATAATAATAATATTTGTCTTTGTTTTATTTTAATTAAAAGTAGTGAACCTCTAAAAAAGCACCTTTTATAAACTAAATTATTGAAGATTAAGGAATAACAATAATTTTAACAGTAACTATAAAACCAGATTAATATTAATCTCATTAATCTAACAGCTAAGATAACTAATTATAGGAACTGCTTTTGTTGCCATAATGGTCTAGGATAAAACATTTACAGAATTGAATAAAGTTATTCTATTAATGACTTTTATTCTATTTAAAAGAGATCAACAATTTTCAACGAGAACATTTCATCTAGCTAAGGTGGTAAGTATCATATCAGCATTTGAATGGAATGATAAATAATACAGAATCAATATATTTCAAGACATAGCATACACTTAGGCCCAAACAGCACTTTCATGTAAACCAGTGGTATTAGCACATTTTTTTCAGCCCCTTTACCTTTAAGTAGTAAACCTCAAAGATAT
This sequence comes from Arma custos, assembly GCA_037127475.1. Classification (NCBI taxonomy): domain Eukaryota; kingdom Metazoa; phylum Arthropoda; class Insecta; order Hemiptera; family Pentatomidae; genus Arma; species Arma custos. The sequence continues at coordinate 94,839,804 of CM073764.1, forward strand.
TACTTTATTATGAATAGTCTAACCTTCATAAAAGCAACATTTTTTGTTTCAGTTTATAACTTTTTTTTATCCAAAGCAAGCACGTGGCATGTCTGTCATACGCCGCCGAGCCTCCCAATAAAGACATGCTTCGCCATTATCGTCTTAGGACCACTGCAATGTCGTAAGTGTGCATCGTCCATTACACCAGAAATACAAACGGGGCAATTATCGGATTCTGCAATACCCATTCTGTGCAGATGTGCCTGGAGGTAATCATGGCCTGTGATGAGTCTGAACCTCGCAACTTCTTTGCCTCTCGGAAGATCTCGGGGGAGTTGTTCATGTGCAAAAAGCACTCTCATTTTTCCCTCTGCTAGCGTTATAGAGAAGGTTTCTTTTATAGCTTCTAATTGTTGTTTCGATCTTATTCTTGGCTGAGGTTAGTGAAGCGGGGTTGTCAGGTTGGGGTAGTGCTGCGCCTTGCTTGGCAAGTTGGCCTGCCAGTTCGTTTCCCATTACCCATACGCGACTTGCTACCCACTGCAGTGTATACCCATATTGGACCCCACAGGTACAGAGCACTCGAAGACTGAGCTAAAATAGCCAGCCCCTCTGCAGCTCATTGTCGTTTAATATCTGAAAATATGTTAAGCCAGCTTTCCCGACTGTATAGTTCAGCAAGTTTCCAGTGCAGCACCTTTTAATTCGTGTGGGTTGCTGACCTTTTCGATGTGGTGTGGTTAAGTAAACATAGCTTGAAATTCGGTAGAGAAGATAAGACTGTGTGATGTGCCTTCAGTGCAGCTGCTGGACTAACTTGCAGACCATATTTGGATCTTATTTCCTCCGCATGAACAATTGGTGATATTTGGGTTTTAAGGCGGGATGAGGCCCCTTTGTACCGATCCTAGTAGCATGCTTCAATTCTTCTGGATCTTTCCCAAAATATCAGCGTTATTTTCTCTTTTCTGATATGTAGTGGTTCAATACCAGTTTGAAGCTGCATCGCTGTGATTGAGGTTGATTTTGCAGCACCTGTTATTATTCAAGGAGCACTGTTTTGCACTACTTCTAATTTGTTCCGTTTGGTGTCTAAGACCAGGATAGTCACTTCTGCAGCATATTCTGTGAATGGTCATATGTATGTCTTATATGCTGTTGCTAATACATCATGGTCGGGACCTTTACAGCAGTAAGACACTTAAGAAGGTTTGTTCTATTTTGAGTTTTTTTTTATTTTAGCTATTTTCAGCTGTTTGAGCGATATGATGTGACCAATTCAGTTTTGTGGTCCAATGTGACACTTAAATATTTTGTGCCATATATTCTGCTTAATATTATTCCATCAAAAAGTAGCTCTGTTTCTAGTTGTGGTCTATGTAAAGGTCTGAAAGTGGTCTAAACCTACTAGCTTCATTTTATATTTTATAACAAAACGTTTTCAAGAACTTGAGATGAGTTACAAGTTAACAACCTGAAGCAAATTGTTTATAAATTGGATTAGTAACATGGAAGTTTCATTAATGCTTCCATATTGTCAGCAGTGTAAACTTCCTTGTCGTCGTCCCCTCTTCTTTTACATGTACATACAGCTCCTCAGGTGTATTCGAGATGTTCAAAAGCTACGTATTGGAATCGAGTGGTGGAGGGGCTTAGCCACCCAGTCTGCCGTAAATTCCCGTACAGTGTGTTTCGGTGAATACACACTTTCCATCATACCTCATACACATAGCTATCCAGATCCATCTAGCCTAGCAGCATTACAACCTATGAAGGTTTCAAGTTCATAATAGAGAATTCTGATTTTAATCCAAAGGTTATATAAGAGGTGCTCTAGGTGAGATCACGGTCAACTTCCAGGCTTTTCCCTCAAGTAAAGGTATTCAATGTAAACAGGCTGGGCCATGAAAGAGTCCCTGGCTTCCACAGGGTCGATCTGCGGCTGTTAACTCAATAAATAATTTATCTCCTACAGCTAGTCTTGAACTTGAATCCTAAAGATCAGTAACTTACTGCCCTACTTATAATAATTATAAATTCTAAAAAATGTTGAATATCTCATGTTAGTAGAAGAAGAGAAAAAACAGCAAAATATGCCTTTCTAAAAAGCTAATTTTATAAAAGTCTAGGATATAGGTAAGCTAAGTAAATTATTGGCAAAAGATGTATTAATACTTGATACAGTTTTAAATTTTTCCAACACGTAAATGCTATTATCTTTTAATAATACAAACATTAATGAAATATTACAATTTATAAACAAATATATTTATATACAAATTAATATATATTTAAATAAAAAATATATATATTTACAAAAATTGATTTTAAATCAATTACTAAGATAATTCAAAATATTTACAGTAGTTTCATAATTAAATATATTCCCTTTTTAGAGTCAATGCTTAAAGGAATAATTAAAATAGTTATGAAAGTATATATCTATATTAATCATTGAGGAGATCTTCATCTAAAGTCAAATCCTAAAACAAAGAATTAATATAAAATAACTTTTTATGAGCAATATTTCATGAAATTCAAGGATATTAGTAACAAAAATAAATTATTGTAACACTTGTAATAATTTAAAATGTTTCCAACAATGTAAACACTATAATAATACAAAAGAATGAAATAATATGACTGGTGAACAAACATATTCATTTGCACTGACCCGAATGCAAAAATTAAGAATTGCAAGTCAGATTCTTTCTTAGTGTATTTTATATAGTTATATAAAAATAAGAATTTTTCATGAGAATAAAATAAATTATAATATTTGTCGAAGAATTAATTTTGCTGAAGGATTTTTTTTTTCTTGCCAGATGTGTTATCCGACAGTTGAAATCTTGGAAAATTTTTTTGTCTTTCATCAAAACTACTGAAAATTGCTCTATAATAATTATTCAACACTTAGGACCTTTATAGAATGATACAATGCGTGAGAAATAAAATGTATAAGCCTTCAACACTTCTTGTAGCATTGGCTTTAGAGACATAAGTTTTATTATTAAAAAAAGTTTTTAGAGTTTTATTTATAAAAAAAAAAAAAAAAATCGATTGAACTTACACTTGGATCAATATCATCCAGGTTCATGGCTTCTATTTCCAGATCTAAATCATCATAGTCTGTAGGTTTTTGCTGCTTTGAAAATTCTTCTTTTGTATCTTTGATGATTGCAGCATACTGTTCTTTTTCATTAGTTAGCTCTTCATTACCTTTTTCTAAATTTTTTAAAAATAAATCAAATTTTAAATGATAGAGTAAACTTAAACAAAAAAATGAAAGAAAGAAACAGACAAAATTATGGATTAACTTTTGTTTTAAAAAGCAAATTATATACATAAAATTAATTAATAATTTAATAAGAACCTTTTTGTGAACCATCTTCAGATTTTTGGGGAATATAGACAAATCTACCTTCTTCTTCTGCAGCTTTCATTTCTTCTATGGGCTGCCTTTCATGATTTTGCTGCAAATAAGGAAAAGGAATTATAACAACAAAAAAATAAATAGTTTATAAATAATTGTTAATGTTTCTGCTTGTAACAAGCGTATGTCCTCGATCAAACAATGAAAAATGGCTATTCAATAATTCCACTAAATACTTCTCTGCTTCGATAGTCGCAAGAATGGCACATGGAAATGTTTGAAACTAGTCTTTACAGCAAATATAATTCATTTAATTTTTAAACTTCCTTGACGATTAAAAATGTGGGTTCCTCAAAAATCTGGCTTGATTTCCTAGGTTCAGAAATACCACCTTAATCTCATAAGTGTAGGCTAAAATGAATGAGCCCCAGTAAACTCCCCATACCTAAGACAGGGGGAAGTCATGGAGGATCCTTTTGATTAGAAACAGTAAGTGAAGATGAATGTATTTTTTAAGGTGTCTAACAGTATCAGGCATGCCTCTGTTAATCTCAAATTCACAACTCCCTGAAAAACTGCTACAAATTTATGATTTTGTAGCACTTATGTAAATATAAACTAACTTACTAAACTATCCTGATAGGAATATAGCATTTACCTTTTTTAAATTTTATGAGTTATATATTGAAATAGTGAACCTTAAATCTAAAATTAAGGATATGTAACCTATAAAACAAGGTGTTATTAAAATACTATAAACAATTTCATTATTTATAGTTTTAAACAGGAATAATTTTAAATTGCATGATTGTATGATACATTAAAAATACCTTAATGTTTTTATAGTAAGAAGCTGGTTTGGCTGAATTAGATTCTCTTGCTAAATATTGTTCTGTTTTTAAAGCATCTGCATAACCTGGAAACAGATTTGGGTACTGAGAAGGATCTGCAAGGCTCTGCCCTGCCTTTGCTAAACCTCGCCATAAGCCAACTACTCGAGGAACCTCACTTGGCAAATATGTCCTAGAGTAAATATTAAAACAACAAAGAACATTAATACACTAGTCAAATGATAGATACTGCTCAAATAAAAAAAATAAATAATAATAAACCTTGCAAAAAAGGCAGCTTCTGGAATGCGATCAGTTTCAATGAGAATTTGAAGACATTTTGCAAGGTCTCCGAGCAAAAAATATGCAAGGAAGCTAACATTATTTTTTCCATTTTCCCCAGAACTCTGCCCTAGTTTTTCCATCATTTCCCGATTTCCTATTTTAAGCAAATAAATAGAAAAAATTGATTACTGTTTAAAATATAAGCTTTGAAGACAATTAGATGAGCTAATCCAGAAATTATTCCTAGATTTACCTGCTGATGTGGATAGAAGCAGAAGTCCACCATAATGTTGAGCTCGGTGAAGAGCTGCTTGTGCAACATCAAGCCTAGCTTGTCTTGTGGCTAATTCTGCTGCTTGACCCCACTTGACGGTGCTGCCTATTTCTTCAGCCAACTGAACGACTGTATCCAGCTCTTTAAGTCCAAGAGCTAGTTCAAATTTATGTTCTGGATCAGTAGATACAGCAAGAGCTTCTTTTTTGAAACCCTATAAAATAAAAAAATGTTAAATTTTTATTGCTATAAATTAATACTATATTGATATTCATGTTTGACTGTGATAAAATAAATAGTCATAGCTTCGTCAATATAAATTTATTATTCCCAATGCCTTCATAAAAATTTGTTACAATAAGGTGTCCAGAACAAATGTTTCAATGTGAATAGCATGTTTCAAGGATCATGAAGTTATTTACTGTGTGATAATAAGTGCAACATCTAGCACTAGATGTCAGTTATTGGATTAATTTTAAAACACTATTTGAGACCTAAAATATTTTCGTTAGATTAATTTCTGATAAAATAAACCATTTGGATCTGAGAATGAATTTGAGTGATTGAATAAGGAGCTTACTTCCAAAAGAACACAAATCCATAAAATAAGAAAAAGATTATTTTGTGTCCTAAATTTTATTTGGATTTACTGCATTAAATCCTCCTATTATTTTCCATCATAACAGAATCAAAAATCTCTCTTGCAAGGTTAAAGGTAGACATTAATATCAATAATTATGTATAGTATTAATTTATTTCCTATCTTGTTAAATAAATTCTGTTTTAAAAGAAACATATCCCTGTCTAATTGTAGTTAATAAGGCAGTTTTTTAAACACTAACAAAATAAAAGGCTATATATTTTAAACAAGAATTTTCTTATAGCATGAAGTGATAAACCTATACTTATTGAAACTAGCAACATCCAGAGGTAGAATTTGAACCAAAAATACCTTATTATTGGGGTATTAGTTAAATTATTTATTTTTTATGTAAGCACTTAAAATGGACACCAATTTTTATTTTCCCATTCCAGAAATAATTCTGCCACAGAATGGCACATAGATAGATGAATGACCATACATTTTTTTTTTACTCAAGAGACAGGGAAGGACCATCCTTATAAAAATTTTCTAGAACTAAGTTATAGTTTAAAAGTTAAGGTCCAAAAAATCCTTTATTTTGAATTTCTAATAACTGACTTCTCATCAATAGAATAAGATTTATTTTTTTAAGTACCTGTTTTTCTAAGAAATGGGCAACTCGGGACCGATGCTGAACTGGAATAGTTGGCAACACACGGTCAGCAGTTTCGAAATCTCCTCTCATAACAGCTGTTTGATACTCAAGAACAGACAGCAATAATCTGCAAAAATCCATTTCATATTAATTATAATTTCATTTTTGGTTAAATATAATATGTGATTAGACAAACCTGCACCACTAAAACCATTAAGAATCTTGGGGATTCAGTACTTGGTAAGAATGTTCTTTTCTATTTAGCTGTTTCATATGAAACGCCCACTTTTATTATTTCTAAAATTCAAAGTGGAATTAGTGGACTTCTGTTGTTTACTATGTTTATGTATACAGATTGTAATGAGCTGTTATTAATCCTCTCTTTTTTATTAATAATATTTCTTATTACTACAATTGAACGAACATCGTTTACTATGCCATCAAATATAACCATGGAAATGCGATTTTCATGTGTTTTATTAAATAAATTTAAACAAGGACACTCGGTAGCCAAAGCTATAGAGGTGCTACAGATCTAGGTTCTGTAGAAAAAAGGCCTTAAGATATCTACATTGAGACATAAAAGATGACTATAAGCAACCACGAATTCATATCATTAGACCAGCAACCCAAATAGGTATAAACTAAGCTAAAACCCTGATCATAGCCTCAGATTAGGATTGATAAATGAAAAGTAACATAGAAAGGAAATAACTAAGCAAGTATCAATAGGAACCTGGATTAAATATAATTTTCTGCAGATAGAAATAAGACAGGTTATATAAGATTATAATAAGATCTAAATGAATCCTCTGTTAATAAAGAGGAAAAATGAACTTACTAGAATGAAAGTAAAGATTACTCTTATCAAAAGCGGAAGCGAGGGAAATATCTTTGGAACTAGCTTAATGTCAAGAAAGAATAAAAGCATCTTATACTGAACTATAAGGAAACTAATAGAATAATATGTTCCTTATAATACAAGGAGTAAGTGCACCCTCAGAAAGAGGAAAAGATAAATTAGAAAAAAGAAGCTTTTCACTAATTTAACTATGAAATTCCCAAATACAATATGAAAATTATTCTTAGGGATTTCAATAATAAAATTAGGAAGAAAAAAGTGTGGAAAGAGTAGGAAAACCGACTCCAAAAACAAAACATTAATAATACTGAATAACCCACTTCACATTAAATGAGATCCAAAAAATGCAAGCACAGCCTTTCAATATATTGCTGTCCACTTGAAAAATGGGTCTCCCCAAATAGATTGATGAATAACACTAAAGTGATATAAAAGATATGAGGAGCGGCATGCAAAAATTTAGCTAAAAAGTTCTGGTAGAAGATTTTAGGCTAGTTTCATTAAAATCTTATAATGTAGCCACTTTTTCGGTATTCGTATATTCTACTGTTGCAAAACCATCAAGGGACCATATAGACGATATTGATAAAATTTTCAGTTTGTGATTAATAATGAAAAACATGTAATTTTTATAGTAGTACTATATTTATCAATAACAAGTAAATGATTAACACTTACGTATAACAAACAATGTTGTGGTGCTTATCAGATAGGTATAAAAGATTTTGTCTAGCAACATATCCTAACAGATACATGGTGCAATCCAAGTGAGCAACAGTTACTATTTCTCCTCCGACGTAGTAGTTTATACGTCCAACAGCATTGGTGTAAATAAAACAATCACCAACCCACAAACCTGTCTTTACTGTATCATTAACTTCTCCGACAAGCTGGGGAAAAAAGATGTACTGATTAAAATATATAGTTGAATATATAAAAATCAATAAATTAGAATATCTTTACAGAAATAGCTTATCTCTTGTTCTTTCTCATTATTACTTCACAGTGTAAGACAGGAAGAATATTTCTAAATAAATCTGAACCATCCACTAACCCCATAATGGTTATTTAAATTATTTAATTATTTCAATCCTTAATAAACTATTAACGATGGAAATATTATAAAAATAATATCCTATAATATATAGGATTTAAATACAAGAGAAGTTAGGCAGACTAAGCGAAGATAATAATTATTGAATGTACAAGAAAATGTAAATAGTCATAAATGAAATGGATAACTTAAATTATTTTATGAAATGTAGGATCTCTAGTTATAATCACCAAGTTTATAATACTTGTGTGTTTACTTAATATCAATAATAATAAAAATAATATAATAATAATAATAATATATATAATAATAAAAATAATACAAAAAGTTAATATAACTTACAGAAAATGCTGCTTCAACACCATCCGGGGTCCTTTCTTGTGCACTGGCAATTGCGGATGAATCGTACTTCAATATGTAATATGAATCCTCGGTCACAATGGCAAGAAGATGCCCGGAATCAGACCAGTGAAGAGATTTAGCCTGGATTTCAATTCTTCTTATTAATTCCAGAGATTCCCAGTCATATAAACATAATCCTGAGACTGATCTGACACCAAGCAATTGCCCACCAAATATACCTTTACAACAAAATTATAGAATTACTAAATATAAAAAAGGATGAAACTAAACTGAAACATAAGTTAAATACATTTAGACGATACCTTCAGCACCAAACTCGGGCTTCAGTGTCTTGCGCTCCTTGAACTGTCTAAATAATTTTACAGTAGATGTTCCTTCTCTATAACATGAAAAACATGGTGATTAACAAAATATGAAGAGAATAATTTTACATAATAATAAATCAATAATTTATATACCTTATAGCGTAGTCAGAACTGTCTTGTGCCCATACAAATTCTTGAGCTGATCCAAAACTTTTGTTTCTTAAAGCCATAGCAGTATAGATTATGTATTCACCATCTCCACAAACAACAACAAATCTGAAAATATCGTAGATTATGGTTAGACTCAATTTTCTTCATAGGAAGGAAAGCCCTGAAGGTTTATTTTGATTTAAGATTCATGCTAAATATCTCATTATATTTACAAATTCATTTAGTATAGCCTATGGATTAAATTGATACCAACCAACAAATTTGATTTGTGAAACAAATAAAACCGATCAGTGGATTATAGTTACCAAGAAACTCATTATTAATCATAAATATAATGATGATAATATCATAATAGTAACAATCAACTGATATGGATTACCTTCCATTTGGATTATGTGAAATGCTCTGAGGGTATATTTCACAAGGTCCCATTTCTTTAGGAGCTAAAGCAAGACGTTCACCATCTCTCACTTCACCTGTAACTTGTTTCAAGTTAACCTGTTCAATTTCAGAATGTCTAGCCCAAACTATTTTTTCACCGTTCACATCCATTGAAATTGCTGGTTCTTCACGTCCTATCTTTACCATTATACTTCCTTCATCATAACTGAAATATAAAAAATAAAAAGATAGTAATGACACATTTAAATAATTCTAGTAATCAAATAAAGTTTGCGTTATAATGCAGTTAAATACATATGTCATGCTACTCAAATTAGCCAGTCAATAAGCAGAAAGTATTAGGGGGACCGGAAAGTAATGTCGTTTCTGCGCATGCCAATACTTGATTGTCATTTGTCAGCTCATTGTTTGGTTCAGAGGCGTACCAAAGACATTGTGAGGTTATAGTGATTTCTTTACTTATAGACAATTGAATTACAATGTTTTTTTGTAATTTTGGGTAAAATGGCCAGCCAAATACCAGAAGAGGTACACATCCGGCATTGCATGCTCTTTGAGTTTCGCAAGGGAAATAACGCAACAGTTGCTACCAAAAACATTTGCGATGTTTATCCAAATGCACTGGACATTCGTAAATGCCAAAGGTGGTTTTCCAAGTTCAAATCGGGTAATTTTGATCTTTCCGACTCGTATCGATCAGGAAGACCATCAGCGTTAGACAACGACGTGTTAAGGGCGGAAGTGGAAGCAAATCCGTGTCAGACGATCGAGGAATTGTCAAACAGTCTCAACCAACCTTGGTCGACCATCCAAGAACATTTGAAGCAGATTGGGAAAGTAAGCAGAGCAGGTGTTTGGGTCCCGCATAATCTGTCCGAACAGAATAAGGCTAACCGATCAATCACATGCAACTTATTGCTTCAACGACACAACACAGAAGCGTTTTTTGATCGCTTGATCACAGGAGATGAGAAATGGGTCCTGTATGATAACCCAAAACGCAAAAGGCAGTGGCTCTCTCCAAATGAAATCCCTCGGAGTACTGCTAAGCCAGGTTTACACCCCAAAAAAGCGCTTTTGTGTGTTTGGTGGAGTATTCGCGGCATTGTTCATTTTGAATTACTGAAACCTGGACAAACTGTTACTGCAGACCTCTACAGCGAACAATTGCAGCGAGTCAATCAATCTTTAATTGAAAAGTGGCCAGCGATTGTCAACCGAAAAGGCGTCATTCTCCAACATGACAATGCAAGACCGCACTGCGCAAGGCGAACTCTAGAAAAAATTAATGAATTGGGGTGGGAGGTGCTGCCTCATCCACCATATTCGCCCGATGTTGCACCATCGGATTTCCACTTATTCCGAGCGCTGCAACACTTTTTAAGTGGCAAAACATTTGCAAATTTGGATGATATCCAAAATGCCATCTCTAGATATTTTGCCGAAAAACCAATTAATTTTTATCGATCAGGGATTGAAAATTTACTCACTAGATGGCAAAAGGTTATTGACAATCATGGGGAATATATCATTGATACATCATTGATTAAAAATAAAGACTCGTTAAAAATGTATGTGTTTGTATTTAGCGTAAGAAAACGACATTACTTTCCGGTCCCCCTAATACTAATAAAATTATTAACTGGCAAGGTTCAAAGAGACACAATTCAGTAAATAAGGGTCTATATGATTAAAGAAAATTTATGAAAAATCAACACAAATTGATTTAAATAAATAATTTTGAGAAAAGACTAAATACTGAATGCAGAATTCAAACCCATCAGCAGTTACACCTAATAAGTTTTTACAATTTATATTCTACAAAATTTTAAATAAATAAGATACATTTTTTAAAATTATTTAATCATGACCATGAAGTTATTTTATTCAAAACAGTAACATTACCCAAGAGCTATATTGTTCGATCCTTTCAATCTAGCAATTGTCCAGACACGTTCTAGGCCATAATTAAGAGATGATTCTAATCTGTAAGTTGCAGAGTGCCATAATCGAACTGTTCCGTCTTCTGACCCCGTTATTATAATAGGTAATTCAGTGTGGAAACAAACTACACACACACAAAAATAGATAAAATAAATCTAAATTATAACTGTTTATTTATTAACATTTTATAGGTATTAGCATTAAATAAAATATATGAAAATGATTCACAACTTAAGCAATTCTGTAAAAATTATAAGCTTAACATCACTAACCTGCAGTAATATTCTGGGCGTGACCTTCCAGGGTTTGAACACAAGTCTTATTTTGATAATCCCATATTTTTACAAGATGATCGTCTGCACCAGATATTAGATAAGGTTTGTCACCACCATGATAGTAATCCACAGAATTAACACCTTTTTCATGACCTTCTAAAGTAAAATTTGGAGCAGCTGAACCCAACTGCCAAACCTGAAAGTATATAATAAAACCTTAGTCAACAAACAGTTTTCTTTATGAGAATATTGAGACATCACTGTTTTCCAATTTGCTAATCAAACTAACAATGTATAAATCAGCAGTATGATTCAAAATATGCCATGAACCAATGGTTGGCAGAGATCGGTAACCTGAAATGACACATTTACAAAATACACATTTTCTTTATCTATTAGTTATAAATTTCTATGAATTCAGTTCCTTATTAAGAAATTGGGTTAAATAAATAGATTTAAGGTATTTGATACTCTATCCTAAGTTTATTCTTTTATCTGGGCTTAAAATTATCACAATTGTTGTTATATTCAAATTTATACACTTAATTCCCATTACTAATTACCCTAATCAGAGGATACCAAATGAACGATAATTTCAAAAATTATTCCAAAGTTGTGTAATGAAGCTCCATGTTCAGAATATTATATCAAAGGCATGCGATCAATCTTGTTAAAATTTTGTGGATGGTTTAAAAAGCCACTATAGATGTGTTCATAGGGATATTTTTCCAACCATACGAGTATGTCTAAATATAAAATTAAAAAATATGAAAATCACAGAAATAGTAAGACATATGATGGAAGAAGATTTAGGTACTTCAAGGTAGACCATTTCATTACATATTATTATATATTTAACAAATATGATAAAAGATATATTGAAAAATGAAGTCAAAGTATAATGTTAGAGAGGAAAATAGTTATTTGGAAGATCTAAAGAAGGATGGCATTAGTCTCCATGCACCCCGAACTAATTCCATTCTTCTTTAAAAGTATAATGGTAATGTAAAAATAATTAATATAATATGAGAAAATAATTTTTTACATTTGCCTTAACCCTCCAGGACTCGCACTCAGTGCCGTAATATAAGGATTCATGGGGAGAGAAGGGTAGGTTTTAGCACGCATACAGCTTTTTAGTGTTTTAATGAGTTTAAAACATAAAACATGTTTAGACCAAAGTATAAACTTTTAGTTAAAGAGGAATCAAATGATAGTATGACAAATATTACTAACTTTCACAGTGCGATCTAATGAAGCAGATGCAAAGGTATTATTATCTTTTGGATTAATAACCACTTGCATAACATAGTGGGTATGCCCTTCAAATATTTGCTGGCAGACCCATGCCTTAGACCAATTCCATAATTTAATTAACATATCATCTGTAACAAAATGACAAATAAACTTTACCATTCTTAAAATATAAATAAAATATAAAATACATCTAAGTATGAAAGGGACCTGATGATGTCAAGATATAAGGATGGGCTGGGTGAACTGCGATACATCTGACGTAGTCTGAATGAGCTTCAAATGAATGTACTCTTTCAAGAGTATTGTAATTAAAAACTCGAATCTGCATATCATCTGAGCCTGTTACAATCCAGTTCTTGCGGGGGACAAATACGGCAGCACGAACCGGTTGGTCACATACCTGTAACATTATATAGAGTCATAATAAAGAAGTAATAAAAATAAAACTAGTTAATTATAACTTTGTATTAAATAAAATCTCGTAATGTAATAAAATTAATTTATAATTTATAATTAATAAAATAATGTAATAAAATCTTGTAATACTTTATTTTTTTTTTAATTAAAAGTAACTGTTAAATTAATTGTGGTTAAGACATAAAAATATTTAACAAATTCTGATTGGACAGGTAATATACCATCCCAGTAGGTGAGTCACTACATAACAGTTGGAAGTTGTCCCAGCAAGAAGTTGATATAGTGTACTTGGAATATGACAAATATATAAAATATAGTGTCTAAGGGAAAAAACAAGAATATCTGGTCAGAGGAGAGAAAGAGGATCCAGAGCGAAAGGATGAAGAAGTTCTGGGACAATATAAAAGGACTAATCAACAAGTCAATTGTTTCCCACAGTCCAATGTAGGCCAAAATCAAAGAAAGAAGATATTGTCCTTAATTAGAATTCTAGAACAACTGCTGGGGCAATAGAAACAAGACTTCCTTGAAAGAAGATACTTGCTAGTAAAAAAAAAATTAACACCCATTAAGGTGTTGCTGTAAAGTGCAAATTTATAGTTTCGATGTTATGTCATATACACGATTTAGGAACCCTAAAATATTTTTAAATGGTGGATTAATACATTTCTACAGGGTATATAAACAATATGATTATGATCAACTACTGAATATATATAGATTTGCTTACTAGGAAGTGATTAAAATAAAATTAGAACATGATTGTTTTAACCATAGATGAGAAAGATCTTCAGTTACACTAAAAAATAATATCTAGATATGTTATCATATTTTATTTAAAACAAAAAAATTATAAATAACTTACTTCAAAGGATTTTACTAGCTGCTGTGTCTCATGATTCCAAATGTGAACATTTCCATTGTATAAAGAAGCTAACATCCATGGTTCTGATGGATGTAAATCAACACACTTAACTCGGTCAGATCTAGCTGTTAATTTCCTTTTAATATCCAGTCTGAGCGGCTAAGTGGGAATGTCTTTTAGTTCTTATTGTATAAATTTAATGAAAAACATGAATATAGATTACACTAATGCAAAGTTTGATAAGAATTAACATACTATTAAACTCATAAAAATAATCTTATTTGAAAGCTAAAATTTTGGCAAACAGTAAAAAGTATTGAACCTCAAATTAAAATAATAACTTACCATGATTACAATAAGGAATCTTAACTATACAATCTTAACTAAGAACTAGCTTAAAACCTCCACTCAACTAAAGTTACGTGGCTGTCAGGTTATGTTTCTTACAAAAAAAATCACAATATTTTTTATTGTTTCATTTTATTACAAAATTTCAATTTCCTTTAAAAATAGATTTAAAAATATCAAAATGAATCATTTTTAACTCTTACGAATTAAATAAATAGCATTACATTTGAATTATCAAAACAGCAACACTGCTAAATGACACGATCTTTAACTGTCATGTCAAGTCTTCATTATTAGTTAAATATGTTTTGTTGAATTTTGAGGATACATTGAGATTAATTAGTATTTTTATAGAAAGTAGTGTTTGTTATATTGTAGCACATCAGGAAACGTTTTCTTAGTGACAAAGTTATTAAGTTTACAACGGTTATTTGACACATGTATTAGCGAACCTTTTATCAAGCTCCTTTTCCTATTAAACGTAAATCGTTTGAGACGGAGTTTAATAGATATTTTTATTTGAGATTTTTAATTAGAGCTTTTAATATCGATATGGTTAAATTGTATGCTCTCCATATATTATACAAAAATTTAAATAGTGCAGTATGGTTGAAAACAGCTTATGATGTCCAAAGTTTTGGATATTTTCAAAGAGGAACTGCCCAGGACACTATGGCTTTTGCCAGTAAAACAATAGTTGAAAGAACTCAATCAGCAACAAGGCAGTCTGTCAAAGAAGGAGGTAAAATGTAATTTTAAGGAATTTTATGTTTCATCTGTTCTTGTTTGAAATAATATATTTATGGCTCTTAAAAAATCATTTCAGATTATATATGTCACGTGTATGTAAGAGCTGACAATTTAGCAGGGGTTGTGATATCTAATCATGAGTATCCTCATCGAGTGGCTCACACTCTTATAACTAAAGTAGGTTGTTTTCTTTATTTACTTAGTTGTTTGAATAGTGTTTAAAAAGAGAAATAAGTGTATTTGAAGTTTACCAACTAAAGATTAATAATATATTGGAAGACCATCAGTTAATTTTTATAAACATAAAAGGAAAAATCTTTATAGATATAATTGTAGAATGGCAACCAGGCGCTGACCTGGTGTTTTTAACAAGGTCTAATTGTATAAGTACCTCTGATGGATAGATAGTCCAAACCTAGACTTCATAAATTGTTAAATCTTAATTTAGTAAAAATGAAACTGACGTCATCCCAGAAAGAATCTATTCAATTATGAAGTCTAATTTTTAACATATTTTGAAAAAGGCTATCAATTTGTATGTTCTTAACTTGGTTGTTTATAAAATGATTTCAACAAAATAAAATAAAATCCTTTTTCAATTCGAAATTTCACATATTGCAGGAGGTCCCAAATAACTTACACTACCATTCAAAAAGAACTTTTGGAGATTGGTTATCTTTTTACAATAAGAAATTAATACTTTAGTATGTTTCATCATAAACATGTATGATATAATATAGTAATTAAAAATCACTATATTATATTACTTATTATTTTCAGTATTTTGAGGTCATTTAATTTCAAAATAATGGAATCTTACTGAGCAGTTGGATTCATATAACAATAGAACTTTAAAATTGCTTCAGTCGTTCCTCATTGAACAAGTCTTAGTCACTAGTGATCATTACAATGATTAGTTTAAAACATTCATGCCCATATATTTTTACTTATTTTATTTTTAATTATATAAATCAAACATCTGCCGACATTTAATTATACCTAGCTAACCTAATATTAAGTTTCCTCAAGATACCCATTACTTATTGTTTTAAACTTTTACTGCACGAATTTTCATTGTAAAAGTTTTTTTTTAATCCTAGAAGTTTTTTTAGAATCCTTTCATGTGTTATGCATGATGATTTATTGCTTTTGATAAACTTTTATATTGTTGCTTTTAATTTTAATACTGTAATATGCATTATTTATTAGAGTATATTTGTTTTAAAATAGCCAATAAAGGCCCTAATACTAACAATTGTTATATATCAAAATTTTTAAATGAAATTTATTTGTGAAAAATTAAATTTTGTATCATTTTGGGGATAAAATAGGGTTCCTTTTAAGTTTTTTAAGAGCATTTATTAGAAAAAATGAAAACTTTTAGTTACCTTTTAAAACTTGAATGATCTGATGAAATAAAATAAGATGTAAGTCAGTAAATCGCTAAATTTAGGTAACTATTCCTTTGTAATTACTGTATTCTGTGGCTTTAATCATTTATTCATCCTATATCCATTTTATCAGTTTGCATATTTTCATAATTATTCTTTATCAGTTTGCATATTTCATAATATTCTTTCTGGATCAGTTTTTTTATAATATATATATATATATATATATAAAGAATTGTGAGTTTTGCAATACTGTCTGCTTGCTATACTTTGACATCCAGAGTACTTCTTAATCTGTTAAAATACTTTTTGCTCTGATCTGATTCTTGACTTCTCAAATGAATCTTTTTTGTTCATTGTTCTAGCTGTTTTTTTAAATTCTTTATTATCATTGCAATAACTTGTAGTATGATACAATCAATAACAACCCCAAATCCCACTCTTTATTTTTAAAAATAAGAAAGCAATGAAGCCTGAATGCTTTAAAAAGACTTAAAGAAATAAAGGCTAATTACTTATGATGCTAAAGTTGTTTATGTTTAATTGTAAAACTTGAATTTCATTATGTAATGCTTGTTCAATTATATTTATTTTATTAAATTTTAAAAGGTATTGGACGAATTTAGTGCTAAGTATCCACCTTCAACTTGGGCATCTGCAAATGAAGCCAACATTGATTTTCCAGCATTGGCAGCTCACCTTCAAAAATTTCAAAATCCTAAAGAAGCTGATGCTCTAATGAAAATTCAGAGTGAGCTTGATGAAACTAAAATCATTCTTGTAAGTAAAGAAAAATATAAATAATTTATAATGTTAACACTAAGTTCTTAGGTTCATAAAAAAAAAAAAAATTCTTATTGATGTAATGTAATATAACGTAAAACTAAAATTTGTACTAGAAACCACTTTCTAGCTTTAGAAATCAAAGATAAACATTGATTTACCCAATTGGTGTAGTTATACGATATGTAGGAGGTTTAACAGAAACATATTGTTTATAAATTCTTAACATATTTTTGCATTTATTACATCTAGCCTGAGTTTTTCTCCTAAGAAAATAATCTAAAGTCACTGTAACTCAATTTTTGGTTCGCTTTGAGTTGAGTTACACCAAGTTTTAACTGTTTATTAGTTTCATTTTTAATATTTTCCAAAAATAAAAGCTATCATGAGCTTTAGTATGGAAAGCAGAATGTAATTATAGTTAACGAGTAGATTTCGGTTAATATCTGGTTTGGGGTAGAAAAGTTACACGCAATACCAGGAATTCCCTGGAGTACCCCATTTTTTTCTGCCATCGGCTATGTTGATATCATCTATAAGAGTCATTGCTTATAATTCTGATAGAATGGGTCTGTAGAAAAGTAATAGCAATAATTTTTGAACTATCAAAATGTATAATTTTATTTATTTTGAAAATAACTCATTTTAGTGAACAACAAACCTGTTCCAAGAGAACCTAAATTACCTACTTACAATGAATGCACGAATATGTTGAGCACGAATATCTGTGCTCTTTACAAATATATTTATTGCAAATATTACAGAAATAAATATTGTCATTTTTTCTTGAGTATAAGTATTGCCTTGCCCTCTTTCCACGTAACCTTTTCTGAATCATGAATACAGCGAATTTTTTTCCCAGTTCAAGTAAAAAAAGTTGTTGTTGATAAACCTTTTTCCACTCCAGATGTAGATCAATCCAAAGACGAATACATTCACTGCAACAATATCTATCAGATTCATAGCAAGTGCGAAAGGCCACCTTTTAGTTTTCCGCTGATTCACTTATCATTGTGTCAAGATTGTCCACTTCTCATTTCGTGTCATTGTAATGGGCAATGATGTCAGGGTTTTTCTCAATATCATTTTCGAGGATGTTTCCGTTGTGATAGTAAACAAATGACAGAAATTCTGCAAGTAGAGTTCTGAAAAATCTAGCTCCCCACCTTTTTTCTATTTCGTTTATTAGGTACCTAATTCATCTAAGGAATATCAAGGAACTTACCCACGTCAAAGAATTTATAGCTTCTGAACAAAGGATACAAAAGAGAGAGAATTACAACAGAAGAACACCAAAACTTGAAAATCAAGAAAATATTTACTTGACTATAATAATAAAAATTTACAGTGGTAATTGAAGCCCACACCGGCAAGCTGATACTGTAACTGCAAATATTTTTCTAGGAAATTATATTAAGAGGCTGAAAAGGCACAGTCAATGACTTCAGCGATGTGAAATAAGGCTAACAGTAACTACTAAATGGGGTCGTTCCGGGACCCCATCCTTGTTTTTCGGGAAAAAGATTAATCCACTGTTATTTTGTACATGAAATTCATTAGGGGTCTGCTCTTCGTGTTACAGATAGTCTAAGGATAAATTTCTTAGACCCTCATGAGCATAACTTTGTTTTTGACTTAAGGAGAGTCAAAAATATGAGCTTGGGGTCACCCGGTATTAGGAGGGTTAACTATGTAGTAGTAGTGCATATTAACAATTATTTGCAGACATAACTAAAAATGTTATCATTTATCAGTATGCATCATTGTAAATCCAATTATTACATTTTGACTTAAACAATTCTGCTGGTGTTGTAATTTGTGAAATTTCTCTTCAAACTTGGAAAAACCGCTACTGAAACTTAAAATTTACTGAAAGAAGTATAAGGCAACGAATGTTTATTGCGGGCACGTGTTTTTGAATGGTTTAAGCGTTTTAAAGATGGCCGAGAAGACGTTGAAGATGATTCGCGGCCAGGTCGTCCTTCAACGTCAAAAACGGATGACAATGTTGAAAAAGTCGATAATTTGATTCGGTCTGACCGTCGATTAAGTATTCCTACAATTGCTGAAGCTGTAGGCATTGATTAAGAATGTGCACAGCAAATTTTACATGACAATTTTAACATGCGAAAAGAGAAACATGCGAAGGAGCTGACAAAAGATGACTTCCAGCACTGTTTCCAACAATGGAAAATTCGCATGGAGTGTTGTAGGGATAGAGAAGGGGTGTATATTGAAGGTGATAGTCAGTAATTTTGTATAGAATAAAAATAAATTTTTATTGCAACGTATCTCGTTATTTAATAGCCACACCTCGTAGTTAGCTTAGACATGATTCAGTTGCAGAATCATATATTATAGAATTATATAAGCCTTATAGTTAAATTGAGATAGGCTCTTAAAGTTGTTGGGCTTAGCGACAAATGAATTCCTAAAAAGTGAAAAAGCTCCGAGCCAGCTGGTAAGCCTTCATAAGTATAAGGTTTGTAAAAAGGATATCAAGGATTTGGGTTCCGGCAGTAATCCGTGGATCAAAGTTTGTGAACAGCTATTTGTGATATCGACAAGCCTTTTATTATTGTATTTGCTGTAAAAGTATAAAAATAAAAAGTAAAACTGTTTTGAGGCCCTCATTAAAAGTTCTTAGGAAGTCAGTAGTATAATATATTTTAAGTATCTATCTTTAGCTTTCATCATTAAGAATATTTGTTGAGAAAATATTATTTTAATTGATTGAATAGTTCAGGATGTATAGTTTAAATCAAAAAGATTTTGCAGTGTCAACAGATGATCCATCTTTTTTTGTTAGATGCATATTATGAAAAATGACTAATTTTGAATAAACTTTAAAAATAATACATGTCATGTATATATATATATATATATATATATATATATATATATATATATATATATATATATATATATATATATATATATATATATATATATATATATATATATCATTAATTAATGAATGTAGATTACTATAAATCAGTCATATGCATAATATAAGTTTAAATAAATTAAAAAGAAACACTAGTTGTTTTTGATTTCCTTGTTATAGTGATATTTTTCTCTTGACTTAAGGAGTGTTGTAACTAAGTTTTGCTATATTTGTATTGAACTAAAATATACTATTTCATCATCGCCATAATACTTTATCCTCGTCTACCACCAAAGCAGTGTGAGAAAACCCTTTATAGAGCTTGACCCAGTTACCCCTGTCCTGTACCAGCACCTTTCTTCTATTCCAATCCATTCCTCTTTTCCTGAAAGCCTCCTTTACCCCGTCTTTCTACTTTAGTCTTGGTCTTCCTCTCCCTCTCTTGCTTTCAACTCTACTCCTTATTGAAATAACTAAATTGTGGTTACATGAAATATTTTTCATTTAAATATAGAAATATTTAAATGAAATGAAGACATATGTGTGTATTCATGCATGTTCATAAGTATATTAATGTTTTATTTCTTATTTCAGCATAATACCATTGGAGCTGTTTTAGAGCGTGGAGAGAAATTAGACGATCTCATCATGAAATCTGAAAGTCTTAGCTATCAGTCTAAAGCATTTTACAAAACTGCTAGGAAAACAAACTCATGCTGCTCATATGTCGGTTAAGCTGCTTGAGTTTGAAGAGTATTGTATATTTTGTGCATATGTTGAAGAGTTTTTTTAAATAGAGATTTATAAAACATGTAAAAAATTATGTTTTGATTTTAAATGGTTAAGTTATTTATAAATTAATAAGTTTATAAGGTTTTCATTTTGTATTTATATTTTATTTCCATAACTATAAATTATTTATAAATGTATATTCATTGAAACATACTTATCTTACTTTGGACAGTGGCTCTTTAAAAGTTAATTAGGCTTTGCTATTATTAAAAAAAAAAAAATTAATATACTTATCATTGTACAAGATAGAATTTTATGTGATTGTTACTTTATGGAATGTAAATATCGTTTGTAAGTTTTGTTGAATTAGTTACATTTATAAGAAAGGTTGATCAGATTAGTTATTTTTAAAAAAATGTATAATATTTTGGTGAAACTGAGGAAACCAAAGAAAATATCTGTTTATATATGATGTAAGATAATTTGTGCATTTAATGCACAAGCATTCTTTGAACTAAAAAGAATTTTAATTATATTGAACATTTTGAAATTAGTGTTACGCCTCTTTTTAATTATTATATAAATTGGGGTTGTTTCATTTTAAAGGAGGAAAGTTATAAGTATTTTATTTATTGGTTTTATATTAATTTTTCAAATGACTAATTATATAATTTTAATTAGTTTTTTTATATAAAACCCTGAAGTTTACAATTTTATGGTGCCAAATTAACTTATAAAACTAGAAACATATTAATTTCTAAAAAATGGTCATCATTTTATTTTCTAAAGTTTGACGTTAATGGCAGTCATGACTCCACCTCCTTCCATATCCCCCAGAAGTTAGTGAGAAGCAAAGAACTTAAAAACAGTGAGAAGTAATGAATTTAAATGACAAGAAACTTAATTTAGTATTACTATTGGGCATTCCTTAGTTAAGTTACCAAAATAATAAAGCCATGGTTCGAAAAGAAAAAAACCAATCAACATTTAAACTGTATCACACAATTTAAATAAGTCCTAAAATTAATTTTAAAAGAAAACATAAGACATAGATTTTTTTATTTCTATTCTGGTGCTTACAACTAATTTTGTATTTATTAGATTTGATGTAAGTGTATGTCTTTGGACTTACAACTTTATTATATAATAAGTAGTCATATATATTTATAACAATGTGAAAACGATAAATGTTGTGTCGCACTATATTCTGTTACTGAACACTTGACACTAGAATGATCATTATCCAAATTATAATAATTAAAATTTTATTTTTATTTCACTTGTTTTGTTTTTACAGAAGTCAGTAAACCTATTGGTAAAATGTTAAATCAAGTGGTTTTTCTACTTGTAAAAAGTAGATCAGAATTGTGTTACACACGTTAACAACTAATATAGGAAATGAATAAAACATTTAGTTTGAAATTCCAAGAGAATATAAATTTTGGGTGTATTATGTTTTGTTTTTTCAGAAAACAATTTTTCATTGTGATCTATCGATTGGAAAATGCATGTTCTAATTAATAGTTCCCTAAGAGAAAAATAAAATTTTACATAACTTATATATTGGTGTATTGATAATGAAATCAGAAAATATATCTATAAACTATAAATGTCATTTTTCATGTAATAATATTATGAGAACATGTGAAACTATTTATACATATATATATTTATTATATATATATATATATATATATAATATAATAAATAATATATATATATGTATATATATATATATATATATATATATATATATATATATATATATATATATATTCTTTAAAGAACTGTTATTAAAATTATATCAAAGAAATATGTTTTTTAACTGAAAGGCCTATAATTAAATGATGCCTTTTTTATATGTACGTGTTTACAGAAACATTGTTAATGTCTTGTAAATCTGGATGTTGCTAAATTTAATAAATACATGTGAAACATATTTATTATTACAATACCTTATTTGGTACAGAAACAGGTAATAAAAAAATAAACTGATAAAAAAAATTAATTTAATTCAGAACAGAAAAAAATATGCATAAGTACTAATAAAAATGTATAAAATAAATCACAATTAAAAAAGCAGAGATCAAAAGGTTTTGAAGCTTTAAAATACCTAAAATTTATATATATTTTTAATGACTACTAGGACCAGCCTAGATCTGTTTGGTCCAAAAACGAACAATAAAACTAATTAATAATTTATACACAACCTTATAAAAGTCTTTCATAAATCTCATAATAGTTACAAAGAATCACTTATATATAAATGAGAGCAGTTTAGTTTCCTATCCTAAAATTCAGCTATTAATAACTCAATATGCTGACTAGAATGAATTAAAATTGAAAGAAGAAGGAAAGTGAAATTTTCAAATTGTCTGTAGAAGGATAGAGTTGAGAGCCAAGTTACCTGTAAAATAAACAAACGTTTTTAGAGTTAAGTGATGTATTCAAATTCAATACTAGCTGCTAAGAGAAAGAGTGAACAATAAAGTAAATAATAGTGACTTGCTTAACAATAATATTGTTTTTTAGGTAAATTCTAAAAATATTGGGTCATCATGCAAAATTTTAAATTAAAAACAACAGACAACTATTTGCGAGAAATTAATTAAAATAAAAAAAAGATTGCTGCATCTGATAAGTGATGAAATGTTGCAGAAGGGAAAAGAAAATCTTTTCTATCAGGTCAGTGAAAAAGTTTGAGCGCATTTTGGCGAAATTTTTAAATGGTGTAAATAAAACACAATTTGACATTTAAATCTATGATATATTTTCCTCCGCTGTCTACATTATCTGGTAGCTTTTTTATTCCATTGTTGTAAATACATTCTGGTTTTGAAGCAAAAAAAACTTCGCTCATTTTGTATATCCTGTTTAGAATTGAACTTTTTGCCTTCACAAAAGTTTTGTAAGGCACGAAATAAATGAAAATCACTTGGGGCAATATCCAGTGAGTATGCAGGATGCGGCAAAATCTCCCAATTCGGTTCATTAATTTTTGCAGTGTTTATAAAAAAAACAAAAAAAAACAGCAGTTTTATATGTGTTATAGATATTGATTTTTTATCGGTATTAATATGCGTCTGATCTTTACGAAATTTGGTGACAAACTGACGAATAAATCAGTCAAGCGATGATATGTTTCGAAAGGTTAGGAATCTTATCGATCTGGTAATGAGTCATCGCTAATCCCATACATGCTACTAATGCGCACAAACTTTTGTACTGACCTGATAATATGTCAAAGCCAAATGAAACAAAACAATTAAAACCTGGGAAAAATACCTAAACATGAGGGGACTTGCAGAGCTACTTACACCATTTGAAATGATTCATGAAATTATCCAAGCATGGAAAGATCATGAATCTAGTGAATCTCAAAAGTGAACAAAAACCACCTTTTATGGATCCAACGTGGAAAGCTTTTAATCCCCATTAACACAATCAAAAATATTTGTTTTAATTTTTAACACATTAATTGATACCCAGATTAATAAACAACCCTTGTTAAGAAAATAAGGATTAAAAGGAAGGCACAGCAGTACTTACATCAAAAGGTTATGTTACCCAACAGGGTTAGTTAGTGTAATGGAAAAATGAAAAATAATACCATTTATTATTTTTATACCTTAGGCGAGTGGTAATTTTTCTTGCGAAGGCACCGATTGAAGTGGGAGATCTGCAAGTGAAAGACATGACCACAGTACAAACAGCAAAAGAAGAAGCAGTAGTGACCATACCAAACAGTAAGAATATGGCAAGTTAGTTCCTCTGAGACCTCCACATGGGCCTATCTCCTCTACTCCTGCCTGTAATGCAAAAAAAGTCGATAATTTACATACTACTTTTTCTTAAAAGTCTACTATAGAATAATTAGGTATAATATAATTTGCAGCAATTATTAATTAATATTCACTAAATGAGTTATTTATATTTGCCAGATAAGACATTAATATCTGATGAGTCAAGGGCTAAAAACAATTTTAACAAAATAGCACCAAATCATGCATGTTACAAAGTTATTGACTGAAAGTCTGCCTTTAGCAAATTAGTGGACAGGAACACTAATTTCTACCCTGAACAGGGTATGTATAAACCACTCCAATCATATATAAAACTTATAACGTTCTTTAATGTTTATACAAACCAAATGGTAACTTTTAAAACAAGCAGAAAACCTTGGCAGTTTTTTTTTGTTTTGTTATTTAATTTTCAAATTAAAGAGATCAACATACTCTGCACGACATTTAATTTTTCACAAGTTAAAATTTAAATTATAATAACTATATATTACTATAACATATTTAAACTATTTTATAAATTTATTAAAAAATTGTTGAGTTCTTTTTAAATTCATCCAACCAACTAACACTGAGACGAAAGTCATCCATTTAAAACATTTTTCTAAATAAATGTTTGCTTTCATCACAATATTTTTGCCTAGAATACGCCTGTAACAATTATTTTTAATTTTTTTAACATGAAACAATTTTAAAACACATCTCTACTTTCGGAAACTAAACCACTTTTAAATGTAAGATGGTTCTTTAATGTTTAAAATGCTATTCAATTTTGCCTTTTTCTTCTTTATGTTGGGTATAGTTCTTTATCCAATATTGTGCTCTTTAGACAAATAAGCTAACTTGTCATTTTTCTAAACATTTTAAAATTTATACTTTATATTGTTATTTTATTTCATGAGACATGTTTTCATTTTTTGTTATATTGAATTACATAACTTACAATAAACTTACTAGATAGACAATCACTTACGATAGGTTAAATTTTACTCAGTGCAGTTACTGACAGCATCATGTAAAAAAACTCTAGTTATGTATACTACATAGAAGTACTGTTTTTTACTTCCTTGTAATACAGTAATTCTATCTTTTAAGTACAGCCTTTCTACTGTTTCAACAGGACATTGGAAACATGAAAATATCTAACTAACAAGCACTCTCAAAGCACCTGACTACTGAACCGAGAATATTACTGGATTAGGGAATGGCTTCTTATAGAGAGATTGTGCTTTAATTTAATTACAATAAGCCTTGGCTATTAATATTAATTGCCTTAGCAAGGTAATCATAAAATTGCTTAATGATTTAATAGGGCAGCATAGCTTAATATTGCTAATACATGTATTTGAAAAACACAAATCGAGTAGCCATATATGTACCGCAGCATCACTCAATAAAAACTGGAGAAATATTTTGGTATTTGAGATTAAAAGGAAAATAGCTCTAACTACCATAATAAGTAGAAGAACGAATCAGGCAAGAAAGAAAGAAAACATGTATCTTTAGTACAGGAGTTCTCCAAAGAGAAATAGAAGAAAAAACATAAGTTTATTTTTAATGCCTTAAAATATCACTTGCCTTCAAAAGGAAATTTAACAATACATAGTTCAAGATAGCCTTATTATGATAGAGGTTATGAAATCACTGAATGGTTTACAATGCATTTCAAATAAAAATACAAGCCTGGGCTTGTTAAGTTCTTATACTAACTGGAGATAATATTTTATACAATAAACAAATAAAAGCATGTACTAACCTGAACTGGTAAAGTTCTTAAACTGACTTGAGGTAATCTCATAGATTCTAATCTTGAAACTTGAGATCTTAAACCAGGATCCGTAAGAACATCGTCAGTTTCCGGAATTTCACCTGTAATTGCAACTATTAATGGATAGTCAGTAATAAAAAAAAAAGTAACAAAATTGGTAAAAATTGCCCAAGAGGTAATACTGGCATTGACACACATTTATAATAAACATAAAACAGTTTATGTTTATAAGTTACTAAGATAAGGATATACCAAAGCAATATTTGTAACTATTTATTTGACCAGAAAGTGTATAAAATCATGTTTTGAAGGATTCAAAGAATTAAATTTTTTATATTATATCTCTTGTAGATATTCACAAAAAATTAAAAATAAATTTATTATCTATGCTTCTCATATTTCCCCCTCAATGCCCGATCCAAGAAACTACATATTTTTAGTTATTTTGGGAAAGAGAGTTCAGAACAATTTAGGACCAAATTCATTTTTTCGATAGTTGATGTTGGATTGATATTCTTTCGCAGAAACCATAATTAAAAAACAGAACTTTTCATCTAAAACTATTTTACACTTCAGGGTTCTCTTGAGAGGGTTCTCCCCTCACCCAAATTAACTTTAAATCTTCTGACATTGATCTATTCAGAGGGGGAGGATTGAAATTCAGGTAGAGATATTTTAGTAATTTTGTTTGTGCATATATATCATCATCCTAATGACATATTTTAGTGTAACATTAAAACGAGATAAAGCAGGTCATCATGCTTTAAATCCAAGTGAACATCGGATTTCTTCGAAGAATAATTACTAATTTTAAAGCAATGGAATGTTATTGATATGCTTATTTCTCTTAAGGTTTTAAATTTTCTTTGGTATTTCCTGCAGAATCAGTATTATAAAGCATTTGGGGATTGAAGTTCATTTAAAATCAACACGAAGCTAATGAACTATATTGTATTCCCATTTGTTCTCTGATATCAGTCAAAAGCGAAGTATTTAATTAATAGTCTAATGATTAATTACAATAAAATTAAGTTGGCGATCTCTGATAATTTCTTAGAAAAATTTCGATTAGCTTAGTTAAGATGTGTGAGATTCCCTTCTGGATGTTACAATATGATCTTAGGACCTTTTAGAGTATCGGAACATGAATAAATTCTCTTGCGGGCATTTTTGTCATTTTTCCAGACTACACAATAAAATAAAGATTCTTTTTATAAAAATATGATGATTGTTAAGCATTTGCCTCCTTTAAAGTGAATTTATATTGTCTGAACTTTTGATTACCCGGACCAAGCCCAGTCACATTAGTTCAGATTGACAACATCGTACTGTAGATATGTAGATATATATATATATATATATATATATATATATATATATTCATAAAATATATGCAAGTGTATACATAAGAGTAGTGTGAAGATTAAAGTAGCAATTAATACCTTGTAAAATCTGAAGTGAGTTTCCATTATCAATAAATAGTGACCAAGATACTTCTGCTACCACAGGAACCTGATAAAAAAATATACACATATCAATATTTCTGTATTTAAATATATCACACACAAACATAAATTAACACATAATTAATATACCTGAACATTCTGAACAATGGAGAGATCACAGCCAACTTTGCATGAAAGAACATCAACGTTATTTACACCATAGCTTTCTTGACACACTGAAAAAAACAATGCATATGACAAATTTAAATTAAAATAAACCAACTAAGTTAAAATTTAGATTAGATAAAGAATGTTGAATACATTTTTTATGGAACTTATCTGAGTATCAGCATTGTATCCTGTAGTAACAATTCCAAATGACAGATTTGCATAGTACACTAAGATTTATTTTTGTTATACAATGATTACATCCTGTGAAAAAGGTATTTTAGCTTTCACTCAGAATTGAGGCAAAAGAGATTTAAATGAACAGACCATATAAGTGAAACACAGAGAAAATTTAAAATAGTCTATACAAATATTCAATATTCCTTAAGTTACTTATTTTAACACAAAATTATATGAATAATCTCCAATATTTTCCTCACAATCATTAATTATTCCACAGGTTTTCACTATGAGTCACAAGTTTTAACATGTCAATCGTTTCCCTTTAAATATTTGCAAAAAATATAAGTTATCATGAGCTTTAGTATGGAAAAGAGAATAAACTTATGGGAAACGTGTATACTTCAGTAATCATATAATCTAGAAATGAACTATTTAACGAACATATATTATCTTTATTCTGAAACGTTGGTTGAAACTTTTATTTCTTGATGAAATGATTATCGAAATCTACTCCTTACCTAAAATTACATAATTGAGCTCTAAACAAATAATATTAAAAATGAAACAAGTAAATAATTAAAACATCTTGTAGGTCAACTGAAAGCGACAACCTTCAGTTCAGATATCTGAACAACTAATCATGAGCATTTTTAAGATAATAATATGAGTTACACTAAAAAATTTATGGGATTTCTTCTTGTATTTCGACCATCTAAGGACCATGTTATTCCAACCACTTTCTCGGTTGAGCTTTAACATTAACCCAGAATTCTCAATGTTCTCATCTCCTTTCATCAGTCCACTTCTTGCCAGAGTGAAGTTTAGGCATTTCTTGGAAACTCCAGTGAGCTACAAGCTTCATCTCCAGGAGTTCCCCGCTACCGAATATCGACCCGAGAAATTCCCATTTCTTGAAAATCTCAGATAAAGATTTGATTCAGTGAACCATGCTCCATTGGTTTTCTTTCCATGAAAGTAAGTAAAGATCTTGTTAGTTAATCTTGTTGAGTTCATTCATGTCACATGGCCATAAAATGTAATTCTTCTTTTCCTCCTCACTTCAATTATTTATGGGTTTTCGATATCATTTAAATAATTATAATAAAACTAATCACATTATTTAAGTAACATAGTGAAATCAAGGAGACATTTAATTACTAACTACTATAGTCATTGAATATTAGTAAACTTACTATCTTTGCATGAATTACGACTGGCATTTTGATCTGCATCCTGCTTATCAGAAATCAATGAAGCTATCATAAAAAGTCTACATCCTCTAGAGCAACTGTCTGAATTACCAATCTAAAATACAAGTACACACAGAACAATTGTCAATTTAATACTACAAGAGGAATAAGTGAAACATTCAGGAAAAAATAACATACATCATTGGATTCAACATTAACTTTCTTCAGGCAGTCTGAAGTGCATGTTTCTATTAAGGATTTAGATCTGTGGGCTTCTGGAACCAAAACATCAGAATTTACTGAACAAACAAATAAAATTGTCAATAGAAGAGCTACAGCTAACACTTCCGCCATTTTGGGAAATCTAATGACAGAAAGGATAGAAAAGAACTGAATCGCTGTCAAATACTTAATTGGCTGAAAAAAGGGTAAAAGTTATTTAATATAGATCAAATTCAATTGAATTAAATTCACAACAAAATTTATTTATAACGCATAATTCTTTAAAATATATATATTAGTAATTCTGTAGTATAAATGTATTAATGGAGTAGAACTTGTGAGAGATAGAATAATAATGTACAATAAGAATATGAATAATAATGTTGTTATTAGAAACAATTACCATAATTAATTTTTAGAAATAGTTGTGACAACACGGAACTATTAATTTAAAAATATTATTGCCCCTATAACAACGACTATTACCTTACAGGGATAACCTGCCAGCTAGTTTACTTCTAGTTAAAGATGTTTAGTTGTGATTAGTGCGTGTTTAAAGATGTTTGATTGATGTTAAATTTTTAATTGAAATTAATTTATTTTTCAAAGTACGCTCTTAGATCAAAATGCCAAAGAAATTCGCCACCGAAAATACTAAGGCTGCCTCAGCCAGGGCCAGAAAGGCAGCTGCCAAGGAAATGGAGGAATCCAGAAAAAAACAAGCTATGGAAGATGCTCTTTGGGTAGATAATGATAAACACATTTTGAAAAAACAGCAAAGGAAGGAGGAAAACCTTAAAAAAAAAGAGGAGCAGCAAAGAAAAAAAGCTGAAGCCAAAGCTCTTCTTGAAAATGAAATGACTGGAGTTAACTCCAAGACTCCAGTAGCAACAAAAGTAACTAGAGCTCAAATCATATCAGAAGTTGAAAAAAGAAATACTCCTGCATCTTCAACACCGAAAATTGAAACACATCTCACAACACCATTGGAAGAGAATATTAACCGAGTGGTTGTTGAGGGTGAGGAAGCTAGATCCATCACTGAAGCTATAGCTATATTGAGTGTCAATTCACCCCAAGAAGACAAACATCCAGAACGAAGATTGAAAGCTGCCTATGCAGCATTTGAAGAAAGTAATATGCCAAGAATTAAACAAGAAAACCCAACCTTAAGACTTTCTCAATTAAAACAGGTTTTAAGAAAAGAATGGATGAAATCTCCTGAGAATCCTATCAATCAACACCTGTTATAAAGTATTTTAATTGGATGACTGATATGAATGGAGTATAACAAACATATTTGTAATGTCAAATGTCATATCTGATGAATTTTCTGGGTAAATGAATTATTATTTTAATTTACCTTTGTGTGAAGTAGTGGGTTGATTTCATTATGATAACTATTTGTGATTTAATTTAACTTTATGGAAAGAATATCATTTATGTTTTTATTTTTAAAGCTTAGACGATCTACTAATATGTCATACTGTAAAATTAATTTTAAGTTTATTATATTTGTTTTCATATAAATTATTTTTGTGATAACTACTCTGACTTTCAATGAATTCCTTAATTATATAATTATACACAATGTTTGGTGACTAATTTCTTAAACTTTGGTTACTCATTCCCCAACTATAGTTTGATTTCCTTATCAAGTATGAGGTTTTAAGTTATGCTTGGTAGTTTTAAACAAAAAATAGTCACACATCTATGTTCAATGAATTGATGAATTATCAGTTTAAAATATTAAGTATTAAGCTGTTTCATGGACCAATTTGATCTTTATTCAATATCTCTTTGTAACTATATTCTTATGTACTTTCTTTAGGAATATTATATTTTCTTTATTAATATCAATTTTTTATTTATCTCTTCTAATCCATATCTTAGAACCTACCAATGATTTAATTTAAAACAACATATTTATTACATAGTATTGCCAGCATTATTTTTCTTAAATCTGACCTAATCCCATAGTTTTTTACATTTAAATTTCTCTAACTGTTTTCAATATTATTAAATAATTTACTTAAGGATATTAAAGTTTAGTAAGTATAAGCGTTGATCTCAATTTTAATTAAAAAAAACAAACATTCAATAA
Organism: Arma custos; assembly: GCA_037127475.1. Taxonomy (NCBI): domain Eukaryota; kingdom Metazoa; phylum Arthropoda; class Insecta; order Hemiptera; family Pentatomidae; genus Arma; species Arma custos. Next base: position 94,871,472 of record CM073764.1, read on the forward strand.
ATTGTTTCAATAAAAACATGCACATTTGTAAAACTTTATTTTTGCTGATCTTCAATTAATACTGTAAAAGAATTTCCTTTTGAAAAATTGATGCCATATGTGTGTGTTTGTGTATATTTATAACATCAAATTGGTGTATAAATTTAAAAGAAATTCAAATTTATTGAAGATACCTCATATTCTTTAGGGTTGCTTTTTAAAACCATATTTCTCATTCTTTGGAGATGACTTCTTTTTAACAAACACATTCTATTTCAAAATTTAAAGTAATGAGTTTTTAAAGAAAATTTATTTATATTACATTTATTTGTAATTAATAATCATTGTATATTTTTTGCATTAAATATTATCTTTGCATGTTTTAAAATGGAAAGCAGAATCAATGGTTTGTAAATTATCTCCAATATATTTAATTATTTAAATTTCTGATCAGTAAGTGGTGAAAAAATAAATTTTAAAAACAGGTCAATACTTTACTGAAGCTCTTTATAATTAATATTGAAAAGTAAAAAGAGACTTTACATAAATGTTAAGACCGTGGAAAAATTCCACCGAAAAGCCCTTAAGTCTCTAAAACAGAAATTGAAATTATCTGTCCAATATTTCGCCTATTCAGGCATCCTCATAGTAAAAAGAGAATAACAGCAAAACAAAGCATGAATAATGCATCCAAAAAACATCCCACCACCTCCAAGGCTCAAATGCAACTCTTTGAGTCTTGAACTTGTAAGGATTGGATGGTTTAGTAGAGCTCCAAAGCTCAACTCCGTATGTCCAAATAGGTCAGATAACTGTCATGTAAATGAGTCTTTATTAATTAATTGGGAGCTTTGAACGTTTATCCAGTAAATGTTGAAGTAGGCAAAAACGTCGAGCAGTTTCTTGTCTTTTTAATCTCGTATGAGGATTCCAAGTGAGACGTTTGTCCAGATGGAGTCCTAGGTATATATAATTTAAGCTTCGAATGAGTGCCTATATTATATATTCTGATTCAACTATATCTGTATGTTTTTTTGAATTTTTTGTTTATCATCAGACCAAGTTTGTTTCTCCAAAATACTTACATAGAAATAACAAATCATTTCTCCCTCAAAAAAAAAAAATTAGAAACAAATATGTTGATTAGTAAAACTGATTCATTAAAACATGTTTTTAATTTATTAAACTAAAGGAAGTTCGTTCTTCCAGCTTACCAAATTCTATTCTATAAAAATGGATTACTTATGGCCTGAATTTCTGTTAATAGAAAGCAAAAGTTAATAAATCTCTTTTTTCATGTTTCAAAGAAAAAAATTTTTTTGTTAAATAATTAAATAAGCTTAATTTAATAATAATGTACTATTGTTAAAATGTTTTCTACTATAGTGATTAGATATTGAAAGGTTAAGAATAAAATTTTGTATGTTTGAAATGTAAATATTACATCATACAATAATGGATTAATGATGATATTACATCAATAATAGTAATTTCAATAGCCAAGGATATTTTCAGTATAAAGTCCACTTTCTCAAAAATGGATGAGTGTATATAATAATATATGTTAGAAGTGTTCGTGTGTGGATCTTACATCACTGTTTATTATACTTATGAAAAAAAAAAGTCTGAAAGTAAAACCAAAAAGACACAGTAAATTTTATTTCCAAATTTTTACCTCAAATGCACTGGAAACAAATTACTAATAATAATTGTAGGAAGGAGATAGTTGGGGGGGTGCAGTCAAACAAAACAGTGAATAAGTCTAGCACTTATTCAGTATTTTGTTTGACTGCACCCCCCAACTATCTCCTTCCTACAATTTATCATCCAGTCAACTATTTTCCTCTCATACCAATAATAATAGTTGAAAAAGTTTTTTGAACTATTATTATTAGTAATTTTAACAAATTTTTTGAGTGACAATATGAACAACGTACCTGACAAATCAAAATTATACCACCTTTTGTATACAAATACATTAACAAATCTAATATATTAATACTGAAGAATTGTCAAATTATATACTGATGTAAGCAAATTTCAAAATAAAGGAATCAGTAATTACAATAAATAAGTTTGATGCTATGAATTATTAGTTTTTCTCTTTCAATGTACTTTGTTTTACAAATTTTGGAAAAAACTACTTTACCAAGTTTGGCAGTAGTCTTGTGCCAAATCACTTATCCAAATTAGTATCATATGGTTATCACTCAATACAGATTTTAATATTATTTAGTCTATTATAGTAAGATTTTTCAAATTAATGCACCATTTAGGGATTATAACAGAAAAGTATGATTTTCAGTCAAATTATTGCTACAAGAGCCTCCTTGGCCTGAAAAGCCTAGGATAGTAATATTGAGCCATAAGTGTAGGGTTTAACATCAATGAAACTTTTATTATGGATTATTTCGAAATTAAATTACCAAATAACTGGTTTATATTATAAGCTAGTTGTTGACACCTTTTCTTATTAGTGACAGTTTAACCATCATTGTAAATACTGCATGTACTCCTTACATAGCAAAGATTAAACATCTGCCAGGATTATGGAAGCGAGTTGAAAACAAAAATGTTTTATCACCACAAAATAGCTACTTTGCATAATTATGAAATATCATTATTAATGAACTGACCCAATTATTTTAAATTAAAATAATAAATATATTTTAAAACAGTTATTTTTTATGGGTTGGTGAAGAAAAAAAAAAAGAAAAACTAAAAAATAAAATCACTTCTTTATTTAAGCAGTTCATAATGACTAATCCAACATTTAATAATAAATATCACTGAATTAAAATTAAATATCACAAAAAAAGTTAAGGGTTGGTTGAGTTGAGCAGTCAGCCTTAATTGTTCCATATATCCATGAGGCTATTAGAACGAAGCTGTAATCTCCGGACATGAAACAGAACTTTGAGACTAGGCCCAAGTTTAAGGCCTAGATTTAACACATCACTTCGTCCCATTAACTTCAGTGCATAACCATCTATATCCTGTGAAACAAGTAGAAAGGGATAAGAAAAATTAAGTTTTAATTTATAAATTAAACAATTTGGCAACTAAAATCTACTAAGAACAAATAAGTTTATAAGCTTTAAATCATTACCATTTCTTAAAAAAACTATATATCCTAGATAATATTTTTGCTAACGTCTTTAATTCCCTACTATCTTAATCCATCAAATCTACATATATACTAATATTCTGTCTGGTTATCTGTTTTCATTTTTCTCTTTTAGATAATTATTAAATCCTCCTGTAGTTCAAATTAATTAATTTTATTGCATTAACAATGAGAAAGGCTAATTATTTTGATTAAACAAAATTAAAGACACTTTTGAGGAAACATTTTGAAAATTGGGTATTTGATCCCATTTAGACTACTTTGATGGCAATAAGTCCATAAAAATCGGTGGAGTATTTTTTTTATGAAATTGTAAAAATTTCGACAAAGTGAAAAAGCCATAAAACTATCTTAATTACAAATTTCAGATTGTACAGCTTATTATTTTTGAACTAGATATACAATATATTTGATCTTAACCTTAAATGTGTATTAGAATTGGAAATTCAAGACAATCCCAAAATACTTTCCCATTGCAATGAACCAGCCTATCTATATTTTATAATTAAGTAAGTGTTTATATAAACTACCAAAGAATAAAATTGAAAAAAAAAATGAATAAATTAAGTTCATTCCTAGCTTAAACTCACTAAATAAAATAATTGCTTTCAAACACAGAGAGCCATGCCCAATAATGTAGTTTAATTATGAATAAATTTCCCAACATAGCTTATTTTTTTTAGATTTTTATGCAGTACAATTGGTTACTAATGACCACTAGTGATCTTTTTTTCGGTGTGCTATGTTCCACATTTTTTTTTAGAAAATACATTTTCCAATGGAGAATTTTATTGGGCTTACTGCATTGAACTAAAATCCCTGTCAATTTATATATTTGAGATTTAGTTTTTCTGAATCCTTCATCTAAAAAAAGATACATAATAAACTGAAGATACCTGTTCCAAGAAAGCATTAGCAGCTTCTTCATCCATATACTCCTTAAAGTAACTATATACATCTTCAGAGGACCAATTTTTTGAATCGGGTGGTTCTTCTTTAAGAAACTGGAGGTTATTATTGGTCTTATTTTCATTTTTAAATTCTTGACTACCACAACTTTCTGAATCATTTCTATCAAAATTTTTTGACAATTCTAAAACAATTATTAATATTTTATTATTACTATAACATATCATATAATATATCACATCAATAGAGTAAATGCTTATAACGATAATTATTCTACATTATATTTTTATATGATGGTAATAGTTGTAAACCAATGACAGGTTCTTTAAAGGATTATGAGAGAAATAAACATTATAGAATAATAGATGTTTTTACTACTTTTTATTAGTTAAATTATTTGAAAAAGTTATTAATATCCCTTGGTATTAAATTAAACAATTAGAAGCTAGGAGAGAGCTCTAATAAAGAAAAACCTGCTAGGTACTACATTTTCATCTCTGTTTATTACCATTCATAGACCACATAGACTAGAAAAGATTCATGAAAACTAGTCAAGTTCTACCAGCTTAAACTTACACCATGCTTTGCACAACCCCTTATCCCTTATAACACAAATTGGCTACAGTGTTGTTTTTTTTTACATATCTATCAGTATAACCATAAACCTAATGAATACATTTTATTTCATGAACTAAAATTCATATCTTTCTAAGAGTGTAAAATTTATAAATAATTGAATTACATATTTGATTGCATTAGCAATGAGTGATTATTTCAATGACGATTCTGGATAATACCTTCCCAGATAATGATAAGAACAGAAATTTAATAAGCACAGCAATATCCTAGTACCTTACCTTTAAGTTTAACATTCATGAAAGGTTGCAGGTATGATAACCAAGAGATATGAAAACATAAATGTAGCTGGGAGGAAAGGGAGAAATAGGATAGATTCATGAAATTCCATAGAAATCATGGATTTAAAATGTACCCCACTCCCATCCTATAACGTTTGATACAGTGCAATTTTCAGATATAATACAACTAAGCATGTTAACAATGCATAATAAAATTAAAATAGGTAATTTGATAATATTTTAGAAATTGGATGAAAGATATGGCAATATTACCTTCAGTTTCGTTAGATGAATTTTCATTCATTAAACACTTAAAGCAATACCACTCATTAGATAATGATTCTTTAATAGTCAGCGAATGGCAATCTTTGTGATATCTATCTCCGCAACTAGTGCAGGAATGTAGAATACCTCTCTAAAAAATAAACATTAATATATAAACATATATAGAGTAGAGCGTCAATTAATCAAACTAATATTGTCAGAGAGTGGATCAGATAATCAAAATTGACTTTAAAAAGCGTTAATTCTTAATGTTCAAAACCTTTATATAAAAAATAAATTTAAAAAATCTCTATTTCATTTAGTCATATTTAAAATTACTTGCGATTTGATTTTGCTCTACAAAAATAATATTAAATAAAAATGCAGTACAATAGTAACACAAAACATACTTCTTCTTCATGAGCTATTTTATTGCATGATGTACATGTAGGTGAAATTGCCTCAGTTCTACAACCAACACAATACCAGTCTTTACCACTCATTGTTTTCAAAGCACAACTTTGATGACCTGTAATACAAAATAAGAAGTTTTCATTTTGTTTATACATTAGTTATCAGACATTGAGCTGATCTAAAATATCTAAATAACGTTACTATTTAATTTAAAACACGGGTAGATCGATCATTTAGACAATTATGTATAAAATGAAATTATTCCTTAATATATTTTTAAAGGCAAGGTGTATCAGCTACACCTGACTCGGGAGCAGTGGGCTGATAACCTGCTCTCCTTAAACTCAACTATCACGAGACCTCAAAGAGACAAAGCCGGCAGATTTAATGGTAACAGACATGGAAACCGTCAAATGGACTTCAAGTTAGGATACTGGAACATTTTATCATTGTATAGACCAGGAGGACTTCAAGTTCTCTTACCTCAAACTGACAAATACCGAGTGGACATAACCGCCATCCAGGAGATCCGCTGGACCGGCAACGGAATACTAGAAAAGAAATTACACACCATCTACTACAGCTGTCATCCCAGAAACCACACTTTTGGAGTTGGCTTCATCGTTCGAGGATGGATGAGGCATCGGGTCATAGGATTTAATCCAATCAATGAGCGCATTTGCACATTGCGCATTAGAGGAACGTTTTATAACTACAGCCTTATTAGCTGCCATGCCCCGACAGAAGCATCTGATGATGAAGATAAAGACGGCTTCTATGATTCTCTAGAGAGCCTACGATGGCTGCCCTGCAAGCGATATTAAAATATGTTTAGGGGATTTCAACTCCAAGATTGATAAAGAGGACCAACGATCGGCCTCCACAGTATCCATGAGACCAGCAATGACAACGGTAAGAGAGTTATAGACTTCGCTGCATCAAGAAATATGGCCATTGGAAGCACTCTCTTTCCCGGGCGTCGAATTCATAAAGCTACCTGGAGATCCCCTGATGGTATTACCTGCAACCAAATCGACCATATCCTCATTAGTGCCCGCCATCAATCTAATCTCCTTAGCAATCGAACATTTAGAGGAGCTAATGCCGACTCTGATCATCACCTGGTGATTGCAAGAATCAGAGCAAGAATCTCAAAGGTCAGGAACCACGTGGCTCAGGTGCCCAAAAAATGGAACACAGACAAGTTAAAAACTTCTGATAACTGTGAAGCATTTCTACGCACGCTAGACCTAAAGATTAGGGATGAACTTAGATCTGCAGACTCAGAAAACGTTAATGATGTCTGGGACAGTCTAAGAAAAGCTATGGAAAATTCAGCTGAAGAGATTTTTGATAGGCAAGAACCCAGGAGAAGATGTGAAAGGTTTGATGAGGACTGCAAGCGAGCCAATGACACAAAGAACTATGCATACCGTACTATGGTTAGCAAGCGTTATACAAGGAGAGCCACGGAGTTGTACAGAGAGAGTAGAAGAGAAGAGAAGAAATTGATAAGGCAAAAGAAGAGGGCCTTTGAGAGAGAAAATTGAAGAGTTGGAGCCTCTCCGAAATGCCAATGAGAGCAGAAAGTTTTTCCAGAAGGTTAAAAGCGGAAGAACACCCTTTAGACCGAGGATACAAGCCTGCAAGAAGGAAGATGGCACTCTGCTCACGTTCAAGCAGAATATACTTGACCGTTGGGCAAGGCATTTTAGATCCCTTCTGAATGAGGAGGAAGAGGAGTTAAAAGAAAACGGAGATTCCCAGGATGGGTATGGGGAAATAGAACCTCCAGATTTTGAGGAAGTCGCTGAGGCAATCTCAAAACTAAAAAATAACAAAGCTCCAGGTCCTGATGGATTACCAGCAGAATTTTTCAAGTATGGAGGCGAGGAGCTACACAAGACCATACATGAGTTAATCATGAGCATATGGATAGAAGAGAGAATCCCAGGGCAATGGGAAAGTCTGTCATATGTCCCTTACATAAGAAAGGAGACCAGCTGGAATGCTCTAATTATCGGGGAATTTCATTACTTTCATGTGCCTACAAGATTTTCTCAATCATCCTCTTCAACAGGTTAACACCATTCTCAGAGCAGGAGATTGGAGGGTATCAGGCTGGCTTTCATCGAGGCAGATCCACGGTAGATAGAATCTTCACCTTGAGAACTATCCTGGAAAAAGGCCATGAATACAAGCTACCCACACACCATCTTTTCGTGGACTTCAGAAGTGCCTATGACAATATTAAGAGGGGGAAACTGTACGAAGCATTAGAGGAAATGAACATCTCCGCAAAATTGATTCGCCTAGTGAAGTTAACGATGAGTGAGGTAAGGTGCCAGGTCCAGATAGAATCTGAGTGTTCCCGGGAGTTCCCATCTGATAAGGGATTAAGGCAAGGAGATGGACTTGCCTGTCTTCTCTTTAATTTAGCACTAGAGAAAGTAGTAAGGGATTCAGGAATCCAAACTCAAGCAACGATATTTTCCCGACAAGTGCAGGTTCTTGGTTTTGCCGATGACCTAGATATAGTAGCCAGATCCAGATCAGCTTTAGTCGAAGCCACCACAAACCTCATCAGGGCAGCGTCATCTATGGGACTTTCAATTAACCAGACTAAGTCCCAGTACATGTACACCGGAGCTGGTGATAACAGTCTTTTAGTAGTGGGATCCTACAAATTCCAGCAGGTTAAGGAATTTACCTACCTGGGATCACTTGTTACTTCAGGAAATGATATGGCTGCTGAGATTAAGAAGCGCCTCACTGCAGCCAACAGATGCTATTTTGGCCTTCTCAAGATCTTTCGCAGTAGGTTCATCAGCAGGCAAACCAAGATGATTATTTATAAGACTCTTGTCCGGCCTGTATTAACTTATGCCTCGCAGGCCTGGACCATTTCCAACACGACGAAAGGGATCTGATGATCTTTGAAAGGAAAGTTCTACGTCGTATTATTGGACCAGTCAGGGATGCGGCTGAATGGAGAATAAGGAAGAACAAGGAGCTATATGGCATTTATGGTGAACCGGATGTGGTTGAGTTTGTGAAGTTAGGAAGGCTTGGTTGGGCAGGCCATTTGACCAGAATGAATGAGCAAGAAATCCCGAGGAGGGTACTTGAGGAGACACTACATCGAACCCGAAGAGCTGGAAGGCCCAGGCTGAGGTGGGCCGATGGTGTGGCAGCTGATGCTCAAAGCCTACTTGGGATCAGGAACTGGAAGGCGGTCGCACAAGATAGAGCCGAATGGCGGCGGCTTATTGAGGAGGCCAAAACCCACCCAGGGTTGTAGCACCAAAGAAGAAGAAGAAGGTGTATAAACACTTAGTCCAGGATCCATGGTCCATTTCTGCACTTGATTACCATCAAGCTGAATCTTTGTGAATAGCTTCGTTTCGATGTGACACCCAACAATTTTCTGTGCGAAAATTCTCGATTGTGGTAGCTAATAGAGGTAGCAAGGATAAAATATGTCGATTTGATGATTCCCAAATATTTATTACTGTTTTTTTTTTTTTTTTGTTAAATCTCAAGATAATTATCTAACTTATTTGAAAAAATATTTGTCCTACAAAATGTATGGTTTGATCAAAGAGTCCCCTCCTTCCAATATGTATTGATAACGAAGTCATTAAAAATGATTATTAACCAGCTGTTTTTTTTTACTTATTTATTAGGATCTGTACTAATACTTTTGAGTGTAGAACCGGGATAATGTACCATGCAATTTGTAGGACATTATGATTGTTAAATTATATAAATATTAACTAAGAAAAAAAATCAGCTGGTTAGTAATCATTTTTGATGACCTCGTAATCGATACATGTTGGAAGGAGGTGATTCTTTGATCAAAACATCAATTTTGCAGGACAAATATTTTTTCAAATAATTTAGATAATTATCTTGAGATTTAACAAAAAAAAAACCAGTTAGTAATAAATTTTTGAGAATCATCAAATCGACATATTTTATCCTTGTTACCTCTGTTAGCTACCACAATAGAGAATTTTCGCACAGGAAAGTGTTGGGCGTCTTATCGAAACGAAGCTATTCACAAAGATTCAGCTTGATAGCAATAAAGTGTAAAAATGGAGCATGGATCCTGGACTAACTGCGTTATTCACCATGGGATTGATGAATAACAGTTGTTGACATAATGGTGTGAATGCTCGCCTAAACAGTTAATTGTGATAATGGATTGAAATGGTCAGGGGCTGCAGTCAAAGGTAAATAGGCAAAACTTATTTACCTTTTACTTGAACCAACGTTTCAGCCTAAGATGTAGGCCATCTTCAGGGCTGCCTGTGAGGGGAGGGGAGAGGGCGATGTTAGACTGTAGAGTTGCCCCTAATGACTGCGACTATGTTAGTTTTGAAACTGTTAAGTTAATTATTAAATTATCATTCCTAAAATATAAGTTATCATAATTACTAATAAAAGTATTGAACAATTTTACTTATTTTTAATTACAGATACATATATATTTTTTTAATACATGCAATTATATTCACCATAAAAGAGAAAGATTTACAATTTAAATTAGATTTAGAATGTAATCTTATTACTTTACGATTTTTTATTGTAAATTGCATTCTTTTATGGTAATTATTTAATCATTCCAGGAAATTCTTCATAGTTTTCTTGTTAGAAATTATTAATATATCCTCAATATGTATTTTTAATTAACAATGGTATTTATTTTATGAGTTTTAACTTTTTATTCAATGAATCATTCTATAAATCTCACTTATTTTATCTGAAAGCCAAAACCAGTTTTTTTTTTTATAAAACTTATATTATTTCTTAGGGTGTATAATAATACAAAAAAAACCTTTAGTCCAAAATTATTTGTTACATCTATTTTCTATATAAATGTTTCGACCTAAATGGTCATTTTCAATAGATAGGTTTCATGATCAACAGTATAAAAACTCTGTCTTTTTCTGTAGATCAATCGGTCGCATATTTAAAAATTAGCTGGGTGTGTTGTATCCCATAGTCAGTTGCTATACTAAAATGATTTTAGTCGAAACGTTTATATAGAAAATAGATGTAACAAATAATTTTGGACTAAAGGTTTTTTTGTATTATTATACACCCTAAGAAAAAATATAATCGGTAAAGTCCAGTACCCTAGAAGATTAATATTGAGAAAACTTGTATTATTAAATAAATATATAAACTAAATATTATATTTAAAGAAATTATATTTTTTACAAAGATTTAAACCTTCCATGAATATATTTTTGTCTTTGATGGTTGTTTTTCTTTTAATCTTTTTCTCTATTAATTCTCTTCTATCATATTATATCCTTAGGTATGAATAATAGCAAACAATTATATGCCGAGACTACTATTTAAGTGTTATTTACGATTATATTAATTGTTTCTAGAAATCTTTATAATTCTAAAGTTGTTAATAGCTCTATATAATTCAGTTAGTGCTTGGTATAATAATTTGGGCAAAGCTCAACTAGGTCCACCAATGTCCCTTATAGGCCTTAGATTCTGTTCTTTTTTAATCAATATAATTAATCAATCTGTACATTAGGAGAGTTATGCAATCTGTTATGTGTAATTTAATTTGTTTAAGTACTTTAGTTTTTCAACTATTTAACCGAATTTATAAAATTTAGTAGCATGCAAATTTACTTAATTGCTTCCTAGTTTTTTAAATATTTCTTAATTTTCTTAATGTATTCTTTTCATTTAAAGTTTCCTCTTTTTTATTTCATTCAGACTGATTTTCAATTATTATATCTTTGTTTTCTTTTATAAATAATTAGAATTCTTTTAAATAAATCATTATTAATTTGAAAGGGGGGATAAATTATTCTAGTTGCTTGTATATAACTATTTGATGATTCAATACAGTCTAAATGTGTACAGGACCTGATATAATTTTAGGAATTTCTTTTCAAATATAAATATATATAATTTTATGAAATAATTATTTTCAAATTCAAAATTAAACATTTCTACCAATCCTGATAAGTTTAGTATATTATTTGGAATTTAGATTTTATATTTACTTTCAATCCTGGCTTTTATTTTGTATAAATGGCTTCTGTTTCAATATATTATTCTTTAAAGTGTTTTAAATTTGTTAATTTTTATCCCATTGTGACATTCATTGCTACAATAAAAATCAGCTTACAATATCCTCTTAAAAACCAAAGTTGTAATTGTTCTGGTCGTTGAATTGGATAATGATAAAGTTGTGATTAATAAACATACATATAAAATTATAAATTAAAAGGTAATTTAATGTTACACAAATTTTTTATCTTGATTTTTTTTTTTGGTAGGAAGATGGACATTTATTCTCTTATAAGAAATAAACCAAGAATGGGACATCAAAAGCTTCCCTAGCCAAAACTTGTTGCCTTCTGTCTAGGACTCGGAGCATGTAAGAAAGAACACTCAAATGATTATCTATACCGAAATCCCCAACTTTTAAAACTTTTTGGGGCCTTCATTAGCAAGAGAGAACAGGGTCGATATTCTTCTCAATTTTTTCTTTACTGTTTCAGTAAATATGGAATCGATCAATTAATTCATAAAAAATAATAACAATAGTGAATAAAATAGAATGCCACAGACCTTTACTTAACGACTAAATAATAAAATAAGTAATAACCTTGATTAGCGCATGTAGTGCAGAACATCATTGGATCCAATTTCACTTTGGAAATGTAACAGTTACATTCGCAACACATACTTGTATTACCAGGAAACATTACACGTTTGGCAAAAATGCCAGATAAACATCCCACTCCATCTTTTTTCCTTTTTTTCCGGCGTTTATCCTCTTTCTTATCATTGTCCTAAAAGAGTAATAGTTAGTAATTTAGCATATTGTCATTATCAAACTGTAAAAACGTGGAACTTTAAGCTTATTCATATAGAGTAATGAGATTAAGTAACTAATGATAATATACAGAGGAGTTGAAACATATAAAATTATTCACAATATAAAGGATAAATGAAATGACAAAGTCAAAATAAAATCAACAGGTTATAAAACAAAATATGTTAATGGAGCAGAAGTTAAAACAAGCAGAAAATTATTTCCATATATGACCATAATTTCTTTAACCTTATAAAAGAATGAAAAATTTAATAAATGCAAATTGAGAAAAATTAATGAATCAGATTAACAATAAAAAGCTTGATTATTAAAAGTAAAGATCTCTAGGTACGGCATGGATACTTACTGAAGTAGACTCTCGTGTTTTTCTTTTTAAAGATGGGAAGTAATATTCAGATGCATCATATTTTGTCCTCTGAAAGTAAATCCATAACCGTATTACACTTCAAATATACATTGGGAAAAATAATTCCTAAAATAGAGATAATTAAAACTGCTGATTGGCAAAAATAATAACAAAAACCTTCCTTATCTATGACTAATTTGAAATATCCTCATAACTTTTTTTTTTTTAGTAAAAACAAATAAATGATGAATAATGTTTTATAATAATGTTACTCAGTCAATATATTTAAAAAAATAGAATAACTAGTAGGTTCAATAATACAGAATTGTTAAAACAAAAAAAAGTTATACAGTTATAAGAAAATTAAATAAAAATTCCTCTTTTGTGTATTTTCTTATGTATATATTTTTTTTTTAAAACCATAAATACTAATCAAAACTGCACATTAATGAAGTTAAATTATATCAGAATTAAAAGGTAAAACTGAGAGATAATGATAACAAGGAAACAAAATAGGATCAATAAGTAATTATTATGAAAAAATAAAAATATACCTTTTTCCTTTGAACTCTTCCAACTACAGGCGGAAAAGACCTCTTTTTATTTTTAATTTTTTCAACTGAAGTGCCATTTCTCTTGTCTTTGTGTTTTGAACTCATTTTTTCAATATTCATTTCAGCTTCATCTTGTGAGCTTGACGGTTTGTATTTTGATTTTTTTAGCTTTACATATTTACTTGAATCACTTACATCATTATCAAGGTTTCTTTCTAAATTAGAGTTATTAGTTGTTTCACCATCACTGACACTTACTGAAAAAGAATCATCAGAACTTTCGAGACATAATCTTTCTTCACAAGCTAAATTGGTACATAAATTTTCAACTGAACCCTTATCATTGTCATTCAAGTCAGTAGGATTTGAATCCATTACTTGTTTACCAGTTGATTCTGCTTCCACTAGCTCTTCTAACGGCCTGAACTGCAGTTCTCCAAGTATTTTCTTTGGTGGACAACGGGTTTCTTCACTCACAACCAAACCGTTTTCTGTAGTAGTCATTTTACAATCTTCAATCGATGGCGAATCCGAATTGACTATTACACTTGTTGGATTAGCAGAATTATCAAGGTTTATGCTACTTTCATGGCTATCATAACTAGATACCTCATCAGTAGAGGTAGTACTGTCTAACCCTTTCATATCACCAGCTATTTCTGAACGATTCACTTCTGCTAAATCAGACAAATCTTTATTTGAATCTGAAACATTGTTGTTTTGAAGAATATAATTAGAAGAATTCATATTTTCTACGGCTTTGTCCTTTAACCGTTTGATTTCATGTTTATATGTTTTTACTTTTTTAACTTTGTCAAACTTTAAATCTACTTCTTCACTTTCAAAGAGTGGAGTATCAGGTGGCTTAGGACCAAGAAAATAATTACCATTATCAAGCTGTAAAAGACTTTCATGTTTTAGTTCACGTTGAAGTAAATTGTGAATGGTTTCTTTACTAATATTATAATCTTTCATAGATAACAAATGTTCTTCAAGAATTTTACATGGCACACCCATATTTAAGTAGTCAGGTTCTTGAACTACAAGTTCAGATATTGCTTTAGTTAATATTGTACCAGGCAATTCTGTTCCCATAGTCTTTTTCATGTAATAAGAATATTTCTTCCACTTTAAGGCATTGCGATAACTTATGTTCCCTTTATAAGTTACCCGAATCACTCTTCCTTCCTTTAATAATGACTGCAGAAGAGATTCACAAGTTGATAAACTTAAATCATACAAGCGATGTAAATGTCTATAAATTCTAACAAGATTGGGGCGATTCTTTCTAGCGCTAATAATGTCAATTGTATCTAAAACTAAGTCACATAGACTTCTTTTAGGCATTTGCAACATAGGTATGGTGTTAATGAAATTAAAAAGTATACAAATAATGTTTTAAAAAACACCACATTTTTGGATGAATAAAAAATGTTAGCGCTACTATTTCTAAAATGAAAATCAACTTTGAAAAGTAGTTTTAACAACCTTATGCGATAAGTGATAAAACTCAATTTTATCAATACGAAACATGCAAATATTTATGTTATTACATCACTGTCTGTCACTACAAACTTCTGGTGTGAAAAAAATCACTAAGAAAGACACCATTAATAAAAAATCACAAAATACTTCAGACGTTACCTGCCCCCGTACGAGCCCGTAAGGAGAATGGCCCGAAAATGGCTTCTGACTGCGTCTAGGAATCAACTCCCTTCGCACTTCAGAGATTTGTGTTTTTTTTTAAATATTATTTTCCAGTCAGAGCTAGATATAAAATACGCATAAACGCCCATTAAATTAAAAGCACAGGAATGATTAAATGGCGAACTAAGAAAAAAAAAAACTATATTTTTGCAACAAGATAGTACATGCATACAGTAGTACAATGTTAAACTATTAAATTTTATTATGTAACACTGTTTCTTGGGATCCAAAATAATTTTTTCAAGTGTTCTAACTTCGGAAAATATTATAAACACTTGCAGCCTGACAATCAAAGAATAAATTGATTTAAATTAAGCACGTAACAAGTTCACCATATTTACTGAATGAATTTCAATAATAATTTATCAAATAAAATAACTGACTGCATCAGATTAATTATTTACATGATATTATTAACAATAAAATAAATATTCGGACCATCATTGGAAAATTTACAAATGTTGTAATGTGTAAATAAATTATTCATTCATTCTGTTCCTCTTAAAGAATAATATTACGTGAAAAAACTAGAGATCATTCCTAGTTTTCATAATAATATTGTTGGAAACTAAAAATCAGACATTACTATAGAAATATTAATACTTTATTTCAAAAATATCACTTGACGCGTTTCAGTATTAGTAATGGTACAATCTTATTGCATTGGACTGTAAATAACTTCTTTGATTAAATATAAAAATACTTTATAAACTAAAAAAGTAATAAATGTGGTTCATCCAAGCTCAAAAATAGATACAAGGAATTAAAAGAAAATTGTTTTAAACTGATTCACTATGGATAGATTTCACAGTATTTCTTAAATAAAGGGCTAAAATACTTTTATTAATAAATCATAAATTAAAAAGTTAGTGAATCAGCTGTCAAAGGCTAATTGATCTGAAATAATTTTACGACTTATTCCAGTTTAATTAAATGTAACCTTCGGTTTATTTATTTTATTATTGTTATTATTTTATAGGGTCTTGTTTAGATTTTTGACATTCACTTTGTCTTTTTTAGAATTATAAAATACATTTAAGCTTATTTTAAAAAGAAAGTTATTCAGAGAAATTTAATACCAAACGCTAAATATTCCCTGAAGGTTATAATTAAATTGTTTTATTCCTTAATGCTATCAATTGAAGATTTTTTTACTAGCATAGTGTTCCAGTAAAATTATATTTATGAATTCTTTACAGATATGGGTTACTTCCAATTTATTTAATATCCAATATAGCCTTACTTAAATTTATTTATTTTGTCTGAACATAGACACTGGATGTTTCTCTCTCTATATCCAATTCTGGAAATGGCTGAAATGTAATATTTATGGTTAACTCATTTCCTCATTGTTTATTTTAAGGTGCTGAACAAAAACAATACCATTTTGATACTGATATTTTGATTTATGTATCCTTATTTTAGTAACTGTCTGAGGTCAGTAGTCAACAATGTCAGTAAACTGGGGTTTTCCCCTCTTATTCATGGATGATTAATATTTGTAAACTGAATCTTAGTTACCATTTAGCTATTATTAATTATAACAATACTCATATCTTATCTCTATTTTTCTTTATTTTTTTACACTGTACAATATTTAAGTTCGTTTTTATGCATCTTCATAGCCTTAACTTAATATCCACAGTTTACTTAAAAATCAGTAGACTTTCAAAATCGTAATGTGTACTTTTAGAATCTTAATTTCGTATTTTCTAGACAAAAAGCAACCAAATAATGTGCAAGATGTGAACAGGATCACCACCGGCTTTTTATCATTTTTATTCCTGTTTATTTTAATCCACCAATACTTAAACACAACTGCATATCCCCAAATGTTTATTATTGTGTCTGTATTGCTGTTGGGCTATTTTTTCGTATTTTATAAATTATTATTTAAATGAATAGAATGCCAGTCACCGTAAAGACAACAGGCAAAAATAAAATAAATAAATACACATCGCCCTTCGAACATCCATTTACGGAATATTTAATTAAAATTTTAAATATTTAATCTCCACCCTAGCATTACTCATGGGCATAAGATTTTAAATTCTACGAAATTGAAATCTTTCCCAGTACAGATATTATTTTTCCAAAGACTAGTCAAACAATTTTGGGAAAAAAAGCATTACTCTGCTAAAATAAATTTATGATTTTTTTTAAACTGTATTTGAAACTTGAAACAGGCTTCACCCAGGAACCTCCTGGTATTTTTTTCTAATTATACTGAATTAAAAAAAATTCGATTATTCAATTAAAACAACTAAACATAAAATAAAAATAATTTTTTGCTATTCCATTTTTCACCTTAGTAACAGCACGGAGGCCATTAGCAATTTCATGAAAAAAATCAATAGGTTAAAGTTATAAGCTGTTATGCTGAGACCACTAGAGAAAATATAGAACTATTAAAATGTCTCGAACAAATGTTAATTAAATTTAGTGCAATTTCGATTAAACTGGACTAAGACGAATATAAAATAATCATTAACATATTGTATACTGTTTTTTATTTTTCGTCTACATATATTGTGCCGGCCGTGAGAAAATAGGCGGCTTTTTGACTATTTTGATAATAAAGACAGGTTCATCTTACTTGACCCATCAAACTTCACTCAAAGTTCGTCTCCTGCCATTTACTTACTATTTAATTATGGATAGCAGATTAGAGGATTCTGAATCTTCCAAGTGTAAGAAAAAATCCGATTATTTACATTTAATATATTAGTTTTTTGTAGTTTGTTATTTTGTTCTCTTTTAAAGCTAAATTAGACAAGGTGTTAAATGCCCTGACTCCAAACATTTCTGCAGTAAATGATAACATGGATGAGTGTGTTGAGATGTTGAATCAATCATTATCTAAGTCAAGCTACCTGTCAATGCCCGAAGAAAATCACAAGTAATTATTTTGAATAACATGATGAAATACTTAATATTTGTAATAATAATCTATATATTATGGCAATTATGTTTTTCAGAGATTTAAAAGAATCCTTGGAAATTCTCTGTAGATTACCTTCACTGTTTTTTCAGTTTTCCAACAATTTTAATGCTCTAGGCTCGGTGGATACCTGTTCTATTATTGAGAAATATGTAAGATATATTTATTTTATCCATTTACTTTGTATACTTGATCTTAGGGATATGAATTGTTTTAATTATGATTAATGATTACTTATGATACGGCTGCATGCATTTTTTAAAACTAGTATTATGCAAGTTTAGAGTGTAAAACTATAAATCTTTGATAGATTCTCTTTATTTATGATATATATCCATCTTTACCTCAACTCTATAATTTTATTATCAGTTAAAGGTTGCCTTTTATGCTTTTGTATTGAAATTAATCACTGGTCCTGCTTCCTATTCTTAAATATAAATATCTGTATCATTTCGCGGCTATAATATATGCTTTTTGTATGAGAATCACCATCAATACTCCAAGGTCTTTATTATGTTTTACTTAACCTCCATCTTTAACTTAATAATCAACATTCATTTTGGCATTCAGATGTACTCCATGTAATTTTCCTCATATTCTTTACATTTCCATTACTTGCTATGTTTTTATTATGCTTGGCATGCATTTCTCTGTGTTTCCAATATTTCAATTTCTTCTTGATATCTGCCTCAGTTAACTTTCATGATTCAAGCCTGTTGTATCCTTCAATATGAAGTGTCACAAGGATCTCATCTTCAGCAGTCTTAATATTAAATTGAGAGGCCAATTTTATTTCCTTTCAATAATTTATTTTATATGTAATATGCCCATTGTAATAGGCTTATTTATGCTGGATTGTTAGTGTAATAAATATCAAGATATAATAATTTTTTATGACTGAATCAGTTGTAATCTAGTCGGGTGTTAAACCCAGTGTTTTTGCTGTCCCAGACTCAGAAGCATCAGTGTGTACCTGAAGATTTTCTAAAGTTCATCCAAACAATTATTTTGTAGTCATATAATTCTTATAAAAGAGATTATTTAAAAAAATGAAATTGATAATAGCTGAGGTTATTAAAGAAAACAGTAATTATTCAGCAGTTTTTGCTTCATGTTGAATCACAACAGGTAAATAGAATACAATTATGGGAAATATGTATACTTAAGTAATCATTTGATCTATAAATGAATGTGTCACCAAACATATATCATCTCTACTTTTAAATTTAATTGAAACTTTTATTTCTTGCTGAATTGATTACCCAAATTTACTTGTTTCCTACAATTATATTCTCTTTTCCATACTCAAGCTCTCGATAACTTTATATATGGAAAATATTAAAAATATTGCCTCAAAACATTCTGACACTTCAGCCTCTTTTTTTTCCATGGTATTAAAGTAATATTTTAATTGAAAGTGCTGTATTAGTTAATTTATTACTGAATCTGTGAATATTGCTTGAAACTGAGTTTTCACTACTGTTCTGTTTGATATCATATTTAAGTAGCAGCTTTTGATCAAGTCTTTTATTCCAGTTAGGGGATATTTTGTATAACAATTTTCTGTCAGTGGAAAAACAGTCTAGATGGACTGAATGAATTTATCTATTAAATTAATGGCATTGAACGATTTATTCATGTTTGGAAGGTGAAATTATATATTTTGCCTAGTGAAGAAATGAAATTTGAATTTTTTGCAATTTTGAGCTAGTGACTACTTTAACACTCCAGGTACGTTAACATATATTACTCCATTATTTTTCTCTCTTCCAGAACAAGGTAGCTGCAGCTATTGAAGAGACAAATGAAAAATTGGCTGAAATGGTGGATTATTATGAAAAATGTTTAGAACCTGCAATACATTAACGGTTCACTTCCTGCCGAACTAATTGAAAATTATTTAAACTTTTGTAAACTAGATATATTTATTTTATTTTAATAATTGTTTATTTTGGACCTTATGGGATAGAATAATAAGTATCGGAGGACTCCATATTTTAGAGTATATGAGCATGTAGTTAAATTAATTCAGAGAACATATAATTGGCTACGGTATACATTTTTAATTGTCCATTTATCATACTAATATTAAATATTTTTGAAGCTCATATACGTAATTACAAGCATTTAAAATTTAAATTGGAAGTTATTAGAACTTAGCACAAATTGTATTAATATAAAAAAAATAATCAATGTATTTTTAAATTTTTGCTTTTTTTTTCATCCATCACCATAATTCAAGATTTAAAAAAAATGTGTTCATTCATGAATATCAAACCCTTTCCGTTCGCATTGGAAATTAGATAGAATAACAATATTTAACCAGAAAACTACCTGTTATTTAAGTAAGGATGGGAAGGAAATGCCGAAAGTTATGATATATCATAGCTATTGCAAGAAAGATAATATAGCTGTTTCCTCGAATTTTGGATGTGTACTTTAATGTTCTAGTCTAGGAGCAAACGTTACTTCAGTGGATGATCATGAATCTATTGTTCTCCCTATTTGTTATTCCTTTTGGGTTACAACAGGAATAAACCAGATGCGTTTCTGATGAAGCTTAGACTCAATGTAGTTATAATTTTTAGTTTCTATTAAACCGAAAGTGACTAAAACAAACTTAGTTAATTATGAGTCTAAGTGAAAATTGGCATGAGGAGGTTTATTTTCTAAATTAATATATACAATGCAATCAAACATGTGTAATGTATAATATTTCCATTCAACCAAGAGTTACAGGCTGATGTCTTCAAAAACATTAAGTAAAGCCAAGTTAATAAAAACAAATAACTTAAGATTAGCCATGTGGTTTTGTTCCCACAATTGATCCTAATTACAAATTTAGTATATTCTTTAAATAGAAGAACAAAAAACCTATTTCCAGTAAAAAAAAATTTTTCTTTATTTTCGAGATACGTTTCGGCCTAGGCCATTCTCAATCTTCTATTTTAATTGTTTCATTTTTTTACTTATTATATGGTTAACAATTTGACCATAAGTCATTCATCTTGAAATAACTTTTAGAAGTATTCAGAGCTAGAGGTTTCAAGCCTAGATATAAAATAGTTCTTCACCCCTGTTCCAATGTAGGAAGTTACAACTCATCGATGGCCGAAGTAACATAAGTTACACTCCAATTTAAGACAATTACTCATAAATCAGATCTTTAGACATTGAATTAACAGGCAATCAATGCATGATTCATTAAAAACAAATACCTATAAGCAAATTATAATACCCTATACAAGTATATAAAGCCTACAAATTCTGAATGGAAATGTTTATTCAAACAGTTAATTAATAAACTGTGGTATGATTAAACGGAAAAATGCAAAGTTAGATAATAAAGTTAATACACAAAAATATGATATAAAATAGAAATTATGGTAGAAAAAACAAATTCTGTTTTTTTTAACAATAAAAGTAAATAAAATGAGCAGTGAAAAATAAATAATTAATACAATAAATAAAAGTATTGGGCAATGAGTGGAATATCATGAAATAAACTAAATGCGAGTTTGAAATGAAAAATCAACATATCACCAATTTTATATCATTATGTTACCAAAACACTTGTTAACGAAACACATTTTAGTCTTAAAATATATACAAAAGTATTGGGCTTTCAATTAGTAGAATAAATTGTAGGAGCTGTGTGCATTGCAAAAAATATATTAATTCTAAATTCAGCAATGTGTAACATTGGTACTATAATTTTTTACTATTTTTATTTTGAAGAGAAGATTTGTCATGCCCGGGTTTCGAACCCAGGTCCTCCACAACTCCAACTAAGCTACCAGGTCAGAGAAATCCATTCTCTTCACGGATCCCACATCCCCAGCACTCACAATTTTTGCGATGTAAATATGGGGAAGAATGTTCATTGAACATTACTTTAATTGGGATCTGGTTGACGTACGTCAATTTTATATTTATAATTTTTATTTTGAATATTTATTCAAAATATTTAAATATTTTAAAATTTCTATTCAAAATACAAATGTTTAAATAATCACAATAAAATAAAAATTATAAACATAAAATTGACGTACGTCAACCAGATCCCAATTAAAGTAATGTTCAATGAACATTCTAACCCCATATGTATATCACAAAAATTGCGAGTGCTGGGGATGTGGGATCAGTTAAGAGAATGGTTTTGTCTGACCTGGTTATGAGCCCTGGTACCTTAGTTAGAAGAGTGCCGCGCTAAAGATACCGAGGACCCAGGTTCGAATCCCTGACAGGACAAATCTTTTCTCTTCAAAATAAAAATATTTAAATAATCACAAAAATAATAAAAACAATTTTTTACAATATTCAAGAGGTCCAAAGAAGTTTTATAAAGATTAAGATAACTGTTTCTACATAAGTTTAAAAACTGATGCCAAAAATCGAAACTTTTTTGATGTAGATATAACTAATGAACTTGAAAAAACAAATTCTGTAATTTTTGTAAGGAATTTTCAATCCAGTGTAAGAAAATTAGGAATTGGGCAAAATTTTATATTCCAACAAGACAGTGATGAACACACTGCATTGAAAAGTAAACCTAAAATGGTTACGAATGGTAAATTTCTCAAAATGGTTGGTGACACCTCAATCGCCTGACATCAATCCAATTGTGCATATTTGGGAGGAATTAAAAAGAAAAGTATGCGATCATCTAATTTTGAAGATACTTTCTTGGAAGGGTGGAATCAAATATCTGTTTCCATCACTTAATAATTAGGTCACTGCTCCTAAAATGTATAATATTCACATAGCTGTGTATGAATACTTTTGTTACATACTGTTTTTAAATAAACCGAATGTTTTATTTTAAAATTTAATAGGGTAAATGACTAACTGTTGGCACTCTACCAGTTATTAAACCAATTTTTATTGACAACTAAAATAAACAAGTAAGCTTATAAGAGAAGAATATGGTCTCTTTGTTGAGTCCATTATTGCCCTCACCTCTACTTCTCCCTTTTATATTTCCAATCTACAACTCAGTATAGTGACATCAGACAAAATATTACTGAGAAAACAGCATTTTCTTAATAGATATCTATCTCTGGGCGCTACAACCCTGGGTGGGTCCTGGCCTCCTCAATGAGCCCTCCAGCTTCTGATCCATAGCAGCTCCATCCATTCGCTGCCACTCCATCAACCCATCGAAGCCTTGGCCTACCAGTCCGTCCTGTACTGTGAAGGGTTGTGTCCACCACTTTTCCAGGATATTCTTCCACTTCCATCCTTGCAACATGGAAGGAATCCAGTCCAACTGGCCTATCCAGTTTAATAAACTTTATAATGTCCAAATCTCCTTAAATGTCTTAAAGCTCCCGTTCCTCCTAATCCTCCATCCATCTCCATCTCTCACTGGGCCAACTATACGCCCTAATCTTTTTCTTTCGAAAATTAAAAGGCTATTTTCATTATTTCTTGAGATAGTCCAGGTTTGGAAAGCATAGGTAAAAACAGGGTGTATAAGAGTCTTGTATATAACCAGTTTAGTGCCCCTGGTAAGGGATCTGCTGCGGAGAGTGTTCAGTAAGGCAAAATATGCCCTATTTGCCGCCACTATCCTTTTTCTTATCTCAGCAGAGACATTGTTTATTGGTGTTACTAAGGATCCCAGATACGCGAACTCATTCACCCTTTGGAAAGTGTAAGGGCCTACAATCAGGCGCCACCAGTCCCTGTGTGCACATATTTTGTTTTCCCCTCGTTTATGGCTGAAGCAGCATCCATGAGTTTCCCAAAGGATTCTACCAATTCCGATTGAGTCCTGGCAACGATATCCAGGTCATCAGCCTATCCCAATATCTATACAGTACGGGTAAATATTGTGTGGCCTGTCTGGATTCCTGAATCCCATACAACTTAATTCCTAATAGAAGCCTTTTTTTATTAATTTATTTGTTGTGTATTGCTCTTAACTGATCAAATATTTTAAAGGTACATGCACAATGCATATTCTCGATACATTTTTTTATGCACTGATAGTTCATCACATCATTGTTTAATTTTTTTTTTTTAATTTATGTATTAATTACTTATAATTTAAGATCCTTTTTTAGGAAAATGTTTCATTTTACTGTCTGAAGGTTTTGCAATGTTTTAAAGTTCAACCAGCCACTGATTACCAATAATGGTCATGGGTGTCCTAATTAGAAATAACTATGTCTTAACTAATGTAAAGGAGATAGTTGGGGGGTGCAGTCAATAAGAACACAGGATAAGTAATGAACTTATATTATGTGCCAACGTTTCGACCTACACTACTACTACACTGTACGAACTACACTGTAGGTCGAAACGTCGGCACTTAATATAAGTTCATTACTTATCCTGTGTTCTTATTGACTGCACCCCCCCCACTATCTCCTTTACATTAGATCATCCAGTCAACTATTTTCATCTCATATATGTCTTAACTAGTTGTGTACATACCTTTAAAAGTAATGGTCAAATGGATTACAGAAAAGTCTTGAAAGACTCGTAGAAGTAAAATAACTTAGGTCTGTGGCCAAGCTAAATCTTCATTTATGGTCATGCTTTCATTTTCTACAAGTGTACATATTGTTCCACCAATAATTATATTCCCATATAAAAGGATGCCTTTAGAAATCCTGCAAACAGTTCCCAACAATGGGTTATTGGTAGGAGTGGAAGTGGATGGATGAGGGCAGAGATATTCTATGAATATATGTGCAATATTTAACTTGCTGATACAGGATTACTGATTATCTTAATGGCCTTATACACTAATGCCAATGGAATCTTACAGCCTGCTGATGTTGCTGCCTTTAGGCTTTTGAAAGAACTAAGGAGGCAGAACATATCCCTTTGGATACTGAAAATTCAGGGAAATAAATATGTAAACTTCTTGGGACCAATTTAATAAAAATAAACCAGATAAAATCAGGAACAATTATAAATGGGTTAAAACTTGTGGTATTTATCCATGAGACCATAACGCTATAGATGAAAAAAAAACTATCAATCAAATCAAAGGAGTTGAACGTGTTTGGGATTAAATTTTAATAAAAACTCAACACGATGATTTGGTTAACAGTGTTGAACAATGTCTGGAAATAATTTGGCAAAATTTTAGAAATGAAACTGACGATGAAGGTATGATTATTGATGAGGAAGAAGTGGGAAATTTCAATTAAGAATCAAATAATAATATATCTACAAGGATTTGGCGTGTTAACAGAAATTATAAACTCAACAGCCACTCACAAAATATAACAATGATCTAGAAACTTCGGATATATCAAGCACGGTAAGCATAATCCAGAAATCACGAGAGCGACATGTTTCTGAAAGATTTTTTGGTGAAGATTGGAAAAAACTTCCCTGCTTTCTAAAACATTATTTTGGTCGGAGTCGTCAAAAGAAAAGGAAAACTGAGATTGCGAGATTCGCTTGTGTCGTTTCTTCTGCTTGATAACGGGCATTTTATGACAAAGAAGAAGGTAAAAAAAAGAGGAGAAATATTGGACGGGTAAAGAAGAGCATGAAGGTCGAATTTTATAAATGTAAAAGAGAGCAAGAGGAAGCAGGTGATGAATTAGTTATTTAAGGTAGAAAAAATAACGTTCTTTCCGAAAATTCCTATTTCGAATCCTATAAAGATGCTTTATTCTGCTGATTCAATCCCGACCGGAGCGAAATTTTTCCATCTTTTGAGGATTCGATCTGGACCGGAACAATAAATATCGATCCTTCGTTTTTACGTTCTCATCCTTCAGATGAAGAAAGTATTGAAATCACCAAAAAATTCGACTTCGATATTTTAACGTTTCTTGATGACGTTTCATAGGGTGTAGAATCCAAAAAACATAAAATCTCAGTGATGTCGGTCCGTCCGTCCGGAAAAGTTTGTTCCAACCAATGCTCGGAAACTACAAATCGGATTTCAACCAGGCTTTTTCCTAAATGTTTGGTTTATGATCTAGTTGATCCTAAAGAACACCCGATAAGGATCGGTTAAGTTTAAGATAGTAAAAAAATATATATTTTAGTTCTCAGAATTTTTTTTTTTTTTTAAGGATGAGAAAGTACTATGCCTATGCCTCTCTAGGCACAATTTTTTCCATTCCGGTTTGGTGTTTTCGTGTGTAGATAGGTGAATGAGGAGTAAAATTAAAAATCGGTATTTTTTGCTCTGCAGGATCAAATTCTCAAGGGATCCAAAAATATCGCTCCTGACGGATTCTGTTCCGTTCGGGAGCGGCTGTTTTATAACAAAATGATATCGTTCCAGTCCAGATCGGAACGATTTTCCTCATAAAATATTGCTCCTGCTCCGAACGATTTGAATGAGATCGATTAGGAACGAATCTTCGACCCCTGGTAGGAAGGTACTTTAGTCTGTGGATCAAATATAAAAAAAAAATGTGTACAAGTGCTCTCTTTTTGACCGATTATTTCACAAAGAAATACATACCCAAAAATTATACTGATAATTTACAAGATAGTGTTAATGAAAGTAAATTTGTGTAGCTGTTCTGCTTCCAGCAGGATGATGAAAATGATGTGTTTCTAGATACTTAAAAACTAAATAAACCCAACGTTCAATTTCATTGTGTGTTTATGATTACATAAATAAAATTATTATTATTGATTTATTGTTTATCATGTTATGTAAAACCAGGAGCTTTTAAAAGTAAACTAGTTTTCAAAGTGTCCATAACTCATAAAGCAAAAAAAAAAATTTTAATTGGAATTTTACTCGATAATCGGTGAAGAACAAGAATTAATTATCAAAACAATTAAAAAAAAAACTAACTTGTTCGATATTGACCGAAAGAAAACGTATTCCTTAACAGGCTTTATGCCTGGTAAATTATTTATCGATTTTAAGCACTAAAAAAAAGTGACTTCATGACTTTAAGCACTAGTGACAGACTTCATAAAATTGAAAACCTGCTTGAAGAGCAGAACAAACAACTGGAAAGAGTAATGCTAGAGAACAAATTTTTAAAAGAAAAAGTATCAGTACTAGAGGGTCGCCTTAACCACGCCGAACAGTACCAATTAAAAAACAGTATTGAAATTAGGGGCATCCCTGAAAAGCAAGGAGAGACCACTGAAGGTCTAATACTAAGCGTCGGAGCAGCCCTGGGCGTTAAACTGTGCCCCGAAGATCTGGACCACGCCGTACGGCTCAGGGCAAGACAAGAAGGAACTCCTGGCCCCATCATCGCCAGATTCGTGCGACAAGCCCTAAGGGACGAATTGGTTCGTCAGAGGAAAATAAAAAGGGACTTTTCCACTCGACACCTAGGCTGGGGAGATAATGAGGCGCACCGCGTCTACGTCAGTGAAGCAATGACTCCTACCAACAAGCATCTTTACTGGCTAGCCAGGCAGAAGCAGCTATCTGCAAAAATTAAGGATGTTTGGTTCAGTGGAGGCCGAGTCAGATGTAGACAGTCGGACGGTTACCCAGCAGTGACAATTAGCAAGCCTAGTGATCTGGACGTTTTCAGCTGAGTGTCGTCCAATAGTCACCTTAACTTTTCACTTTTATTTTTTTATATAGATTTGTACTCTTTTATAGTTATTTTTCATTTCCTTTTTCATTCAGGTAGAGAAGAAGTGCTTCTATATTTGAAACTTATTTTTTATTTAAGCAGTTTCCTTTTTTTTTACAACAGTTATTTATTTTTACTAATTTCTTTATTTTCATTTTTCTCAGAAAAGACAATTTTCATATCACTCAAAACTATCTTCGCATCATTCACTCATTATGATCATCGTTTAATTTATTCTGTGCCCGAAAAGTTTTCATTTTCTATCCCTCAATCCGTATTCCGTTTACCTGTCATTTCTCTCTCTCGTCCTTAGTTATGACTAATTTACTGAACTGTTGTCACATTAACGCACAATCCCTTATTGCACATATTGATGAGTTTCAGAAATATTTCCAAGATAACTTTTACCATGTCATAGCGGTCTCCGAAACTTGGCTCAAACCTATCATTCTTTCCTCTCAATTGTCCCTTCCTAACTATTCTCTCATACGTCATGACAGATCTGACCGCAGGGGAGGTGGAGTTGGTATATATATCCATGAAAGCCTTAAAGCTAAAATCCTTCTTCAATCTCCCGCCTCAACCTTTCCTCACCTAGAATATATATTTGTTGAAATCTCAACTTCCTCCTCTCCTCTTCTATATGCCGTAGTATACCGACCTCCTCATGTTCCATTCGACAACCACTTCGAATCCTCTCTTCTTCAACTAGTCTCTACCTACACCAATATAATTATATGTGGTGACTTCAATATTAATATGCTTTCGAATTCAAGCAATCAATCCTTTTTCTCAAATCTAATATTCTCTCTCAATCTTTACCTAGTTCCCTACTCTCCAACCCATCACACCCAATTTTCGGATACCTGGTTGGACCTGTTTATCTCTGATTCACCTCTTAAAATTCTTTCCTCGTCCCAACATCCTGTTCCGTTTCTTTCATCACACGATCTCATTCAAATTTCATATGACCTACCAGTCAAATCCTTTACTCCCAGAACGGTGTCCTATCGCAATTTGGATCTCCTTTCCTTCGAATCACTTCAATCCGATTTAAGTTCCATCAACTGGGACGTCATTTACTCCTATAGTTCCATCGATCAGATGGTTTCCACCTTGACTTCCAATCTGCAATCCATATTAGACATCCATGCTCCTTTAAAAACCCTTACCTTACGCCGTCCAACGGCACCTTGGCTAACCCCGGAAATAAAAGAAATGATGAAGAAAAGAGAAGCAGCAAGGAGAAAATTTCGTCGCACACGTCTATCAGTAGACTATGCAGGTTTCAAACAACTTCGCAATGAAACACAATCTGCAATACGTCGTGCAAAATCAAACCACATCCAATTCATCCTCACCAATGCAACCGATCCCAAATCCAAATGGAAAATACTCCGACAATTATCGCCAACAGTATCCGGTAAACTCTGTTCCTCTTCAATCACGCCAGACAATCTCAATAACCACTTCGTACCCATCACATCTCCTAAATCCTCATCCGCTACCGACATTGATCATATAAACTTTAACCCTGATAACTTCTTTTTCTCCCATGTATCATAGGACGAACTATTAAACGCCATTCTGAAATCGCGCACCAGTGACTATGGCCCCGACAATATTCCTTTAAAGCTACTAAAATCCTGCCTTCCTGTCTTAATGCCCGTATTACATCATATTTATAATTTCTCGTTACAAAACTCCATATTTCCCACGCCTTGGAAAACCGCGTTAGTGCGCCCGCTAAATAAAGTTGAAAATCCCTCCTCTCCAAATGACTTCCGCCCTATCTCCCTTCTCTCTAACCTCTCAAAACCATTAGAACGCCTAGCCCAAAACCAAATTTCAAATTTTCTAGAAGAACGTTCCCTCATTAACCCTCTCCAATCCGGCTTTCGTCCAGGCTATTCAACTCAATCCGCTCTCCTCAAAATCACCCATGATCTCCATACTGCAATTGAACAGCAAAAATTAACCATTCTGATCCTTTTAGATTTTTCCAAAGCCTTCGACTCAGTAGACCACAATATCCTTCTCGCCAAGCTACGAAACTTACCTATATCCAACAGTGCTCTAGGATGGTTCAAGTCTTTCCTCTCAGATCGCTCCCAATATGTTTTGGTCCCCGGTCAACCTCCCTCCATAACCCTTCCGCTATCCTGTGGTGTCCCACAGGGTTCATCACTATCCCCCACCCTATTTGCCATTTACATAAACGACCTTCCACTTCTTATCCGACATTCCCAGTATCATCTCTATGCCGATGACTTTCAGGTGTACCTATCCTTTTCCCCTTCCGATCTAATATTAGCCACCGAAAAACTCCAAGATGACCTGAATCGAATAAATCGATGGGCAATGGATAACAAGCTAAAGTTGAACGTGGACAAAACCAAGGCAATAATAATAGGGTCAAACTACTTCCTTAAAACTATTCCACATAATCCAATCCTCCTTCTAAACAATAATCCTATCAAATTCTACCCAACTGTCAAAAACCTTGGAATTACTTTTGATCAGACCCTTTCCTGGAAAAACCATATCTCTGAAATTTCTCGTCGTACCTTCTCCACCTTAAAGCGTCTCAATTACCTTCGTCACCTGTTCCCTTTTGAAATCCGTAAACTCCTAGTTTCTTCCTTAATTTTCCCCCATTTTGACTATTGTTGTTCGGTGTATGGGGGTATCTCTGGGGATCTCGAAGCAAAATTAAAGCGGTTGCTTAATTGCTTCGTTCGATTCATCTTTGGGATCCCTAGAGATGCCTCGGTGACCCGATATTACGAAGAATTGAAATGGCTCTACCCTTCCTACCGCCGTAAGTACGTCCTAGCATCTTTCCTTTACCAAGTTATCCAATCCCGTCGACCATCTTACATTTTCGATCTCCTTCAATTCAAAACCACAGTCCTCTCCCGCAACACCCGTTCTCGGCTCTCTGATCTATATACAGCATCCCACCGAACTGCAGCTTTTGACAGAGCTTTCCTGATCCGATCCTCCTCCCTTTGGAACTCTATACCTTCTTCCATTCGTCGTTCCAATAATCTTCCAACCTTCAAATCCCGTATATTCCAGCACCTATTATCCCTACAATTCCCAAAAAATCGAAAACAGTAGGGGATCAGTATTGACTTAATGCTCTCTTTATTCGATGAATGAATGATGTTTTTAGATGTACATTTGTGTGTGTTATTTTGTATTCATATATTTGAGTGTGTGGAATTTAAACCACGTACATATGTATTATTAATGTCATATAGATAGATATTAAAAAGGACAAAAAGGGATGAAAGGTAAATCTCGGATAATCTTGTTTAATCTTTCTTTTTTGTTTTTTTTCTTGGCATAAATTTGATATAGGTGACCATAAATTTTTTTCTCTTATATAATTATTGTAAACTTATTTTAATTTTTTTTCTTTCTTTTCTTCTAATATGTTTTTGAAATACTGTTATTGTAGGTAATTCACATTTTTTATTTGTTCATTTTTTTTATTCGTTCTCACTAACTAAATTAATTGTAATAATTAATTAAAAGTAATTATTTAACACTCTAAGATTTAATAGCTTACAATGCCTGTATTGTTATTCTATAGGGACTCGTCCCAGAATAAATAAAGACATTATTATTATTATTATTATTATTATTAAATAGTAAAATTTCAATTGATTTGATGTTAAAATAGTTGTAGAGCAAAGAGTTTTATTTTAACTTCAATTTTGTGTTTAAATTAACTTCAATGTATTCAATACATTGCAGGTGTAGGAATACAGATTCTGACTGTATCTGCAACTTTCTCTCTCAGCATTTTTCGAGGGGCACTCTCAGCATTCATACGATTTGAGGGACAAAATAGTGAGAGAAAAAATGAGTTTCGCGTTAATGCATTCTTAGTTTTTATACGGTTTCAAGAAATATGTTTTAAGCTAATAAGCTTCCTTATCTTGTGAATATCCACAAAATAAGTCGAACTACTGTTGGTTAGACTCAGTTTTTTAGACGCTAAATGAATATTCATGTTCGGATCTGGACGAGATAAAAAAACAGACAATTGTCCGTTGTGCCCGTGATTTCGTGACCATTATCTCAAGTTGAACCAACACGGTGATATCCTGCCTGGTCCCTATTTTACAAAAGATGGGTTTGAACCAGGACTTACCATGAGTTATACGGTAATAGCCTGTCTGAAACAGTTTTGTAATATACTCGCCCAACTCTCTGGGATCCCGTTATTATAATTTATAATTTTTGTACCGAGCATTGTGGTTTTGCTCTGTTGATGGAAACAAAAGGGTGTTTTTTTAGAGGTTCGCATATTTTAATTGGCAACACTTTTATTTTACAACCAATTTGGCAGCTGGAAATTGCTTTGTGGTTAGTTAGGTTGCCATTTTATTATGAAATAACATCGCCTAGCAACGCTTGCAAATTATTTAATTTGTTTTTATAAAAATAAAGATTCCTTTTGCAAGACTCATTGTACTCTAGCTCAATTACAAAGTTGACACAATCGTCCATCAAATCGGATAATTCGATTAACTATAGGGAGTTTTCTCATCACGTACACTCAAAACGATAAAGCATCCCGCAAGACGCCGAAAAAATCGCAGACTTTAAAATCTTTAAAAATCCCAGACCATTTTGGTTACCCTTTCTGGTCTTCTTAAAGATTAACACACATCCTTAGAGGGATCATGCAACATTACCTACGAAACATGGCTCGCATAGTCGCCTATAGTTCCATAATCAGACCTTTGGAACTGATTCAGAATTATCCTTTTGAACAAAGTATTCTCGAGTTTAAGGACAGTAACCATTTAGGTCCATGGCTGTTCCGCTTAGGACAGGCGCATAAAGACGTATTTTTTCCTTGAAGTTGACCATTTCTCGACTTCTGGGCTGATATTTGCCATTCAGGAAAACCACAATGCGATTTTTGGTATCTGTTCCGCAGGTTGTTGCTTCGAGTTGAGTTACAACTATTTATTTGTTTCATTTTTAATATTTTTCAAAAATTATGGCGAGCTTTAGTTTGGAAAAGAGATTGTAATTATGAATAATGAGTAGATTTCGATAATCATTTCATCAAGAAATATAAGTTTCAACTACATTTACAAAGTATAGATGAAATATTTATGTTTGCCATGGGGAGATAATCATCTGCAGAATCTTGTGGACTTATTCATATTCATCTAATTTTATAAAAAGGGCTAGTTTTATCTCTCATTAATCAATCTAAATGGTAGATTTCCTCGCCAATTAATTAACTCTAATTCTGAATTACTGCATAAATACATTTAAAATTATGAGATATGAAAAATAACCATTATAACAGTGGTTCCCAACCTGGGGGACATGAAGATAAGTCAAGGGGGAGGGGTTAGACCATTTCAACATTAAAAAAATTAATTTAATTTCTCTTGCCAGTTCTTCTTTTTGTCAAATCGAAACTTATAATGTTGTATCTTGTGATACTAAAACTAAATGTTTTGTTTTCAATGTAGTACTTGTCGTTTTTCTTTCATATGCCCAATACAATTTATTTTGCAAGGGGGGCGTGGAAGGCATTTATTTGATCATGGGGGGGAGAGGGTGGAAGATATTTATTTGAAAAGGGAGAGGAGAGGTGTGGTATAAAAAAAGTTTGGGAACCACTGCATTCTAAGGTATAAATAAAAAATGACAAATAAAAAAAATATAAATTATAATGCAATTGGGAAAAACCACAATGCAAAGCCTTATGTTTCAAAAAATATACATCTACTTACCAGTCGACGTCGTGCATTATAATAAATAATAGTGTTTCTTTTTGAGTTTTTGGCTCTATTTTAGTAAAAAAATATAAACTTTTTAAATGCAATATAAGAAGTTTTTTTTTACATTTTTGTGAAAAAAAAACCTAGCGTAAAGGGATTAATAAATTTTCTCTGTAAGAATAAAGATTAGTTAAATTGAAACATAAAGTGATTGTTTATAATTTCCCTATCCCGTGTTTCCGCTCACTATGTAGGACTCCAGCAGTGTTACACAATAATAAATAGTACTAAAATCTGAATAATTCTTCTACTGTTAATTAAATTTTGGGCAGATAAATGTATATTGTATGTCTATTTATTTTTTATTTATTTCATATATTCATTTTCTCAAATTTACACTTGCCTGTTTAGTTCTTAATTATTGTTCATAGCCTTGATAAGGATCTAGTGGTGAAGAAATGAGTCCACATATATGGTTGTATATGTAATAATTAATAATGGTTGTGATTCATTTTGAAAGCCCTCTATCTGTCTGTTAAAGTTATACATGAATATTTTTTACCATTTATTTCTATTTTTTTGGTATACTGTTTTGATATTAATTTTAAGGTCTATAGCTGATACAGTTTCTAATACCGAGATGCCATACTAAAATTTTAATTAAATATGTAAAATAAGACAAACAATTCTTATTGTTAATTAATAACACAATTATTTATTTTTATGTTTTATGTGCATATTTCATGAACTTATTTCCAAGTATTTAAGGCTTTTTATATTCATAAAAATGAATGCCCTTTGTGCTGTAAACTACATACAATTATTTAATTCCAGGCACATATGTAAATATATGTGTAAATATAGCCTGATTAAAGTACATTCAAAAAACTTACAAAGCACTTTAAAATGGTCTTAAGCTGCTAAACTATATCTTCAATAAACTATGTCACTTTCTACCATCATAATATGAAAACTCTATTTGGAAAGTAGTGTAGAATTTTGATAAATCAAAATTGAAATAAATTATTTATATTTGAGACCACTTGTTATTATAAATAAGGTAAACAATTATTAAATGTCTGTTCTGCTATATGATATGCTTGAGCATGAAAAATGGTTAATGCTGATGTATTGAAAAATGAAAGTGGAATTTACTTAAATTATGCTTGCCACTATTATAATCTATCAATGATTTTAATAATAATAAAAAACCATCAGTCATAATCCATCAGCTTTATTAATTGTGAATTTGTCAAGGAACTGATGAATATTGTAATTATCTTTATTTATAAAACCCTTCACTACTTCCGTTATTCTACTAAAACTAGCACATTGAAAAATCTAAGCTTCTCAACACATACATATATGATATATACACTTATATAATATCTTTTATAACATAAGTATTATATTGAACATAATGCATTGTTGACCTGATGGTAGGTTGGTTTGTTTTAAACATTTTGTTCTAGAAGGCCTCAATTCCAGGTCATGTATTGGAAAAAATATAAACCAAACAAAATCAAAAATACATATAACACTTAGAGTCATAAAATGCTTAGAATTAGGTATATAATTAATTTATTTATCATTAACGACTTTTATGCCATAGTCCTTAATATCTAACTTATGCGCTAATGTCTTTGGTTTTTAAGCTGCTTTTGGTAAATGGTCAAACAAAAAGCTTTTTAAAAAATTAAATTTTACATGCTCACATTCACATTTTTCCCCATCAAATAAGATTCAGGAATCTCACTAATATACATACACATATATAGATACTTCATTATTGCATCACATAGATATAAATAGTGCTCAAGTGAAGCTGATAACATCTGAGCATTTATTATACTAGAGGTATAATTGCTGAGATCAGTTGACTTTTATAATTTTTTTTTATTTATTCATATATATATTTTTTTTTTCAATGCCGAAAAACTATTCTAAAACCTGGATTTCCTTTAGGCATCAAAGAAAAACAGTTATTTAAAAAAAACAATGAATGGATTCGATGTAACAAGCAGTCCAGGTAAAATGGACTTAAATTACAAACTAATAACATGATAACAATTACAATTATGGAAGCTTTAACATGAATAAATACATAGATAATAAATATTCCTTTATAAGTATTGTCAACAACGAGGGAGGGCTTAAAAACTACACTATCATTGAAATTACATTTTTTTTTCCCTTAAACATTCGACCTAAGTTTAAAAAGTCTAATTAATCTAAATCCCATCATATAAAAATAAATCACACAGATGTAAATTATATCATCAAACAAGTTTGCATAAAGTTTAAGTCATAGTTGAAACACAGATCAAATAACTGCTAATAGAACTAATAATTTTTGTTTAATGCAGAAATAGTGACAAACAAAATCAATCAACATTTTATCTTTCTAGATCTAATCTAAAGAATGAGACTTTAGACATTAATCATTTTTCATTAAATAGGTGTAAGGGTAAATATTATTTTTGAGAATAAGAATTTAAAGATAAAATGAGCAATATTATGTAAGCATTTAGATAAAATCATGTTTTAATGAATATACTCATTACTTGTTTTGTCAGTATTCCAAATGCATTAAAAAATAATAATGCCTTTATGCATTAATAAATACGTAAACTTTGGATTACATATGTATATGTCTATGTTAATGCTTTTTAATAAATTATCATTATGCTTATAGTATCATTTTGGTTTAAATTAAAAATTAAACAATTTAAAAAATAAAGTATTCTGAAAATTTCTTGGTTATGGTATTTTGACAGTTTTAGAGGTCTAATTTAAATCAGTAGCAGTTATAAAATAAAATGAATTTTTATGTATATTTCTACATACATATATACACATACATACATATATATATATATATATATATATATATATATATATATATATATATATATATATATATATATATTTGTATGATAATTTTTTATTTATTTTAAAAATACTTTACTATTATACTTCATATCTGAAGTGATGTAGATTTCTGCATTTTAAAAAATGAAATCTAGTTTTGTTTTAGTAATTGAAGTATGTCTAATTTAAAAAAAAAATGAAATTAAAATTAAATAAATAAAAATGTTAGATGATTTTACATATCACCAAATATGCCTGCAAATGTTTTTCTTAAGTTTTTCATGGTGTCTTCCGTGTCTTCTGAACCTGCTGTTGATCCTTGGCGTCCCAGTGTTGGCCTACTTGCTGCGCTTACTGAACTCACTGTACTGGTTTGTGAAACTACAATAATAAATTAATACATATTATATATATCTTAGCATATTACATTTTTTTTTCAGCATGTATCTCCTTTCTAATGAGATTCTATTATGCTAAAGAAAATAATACAGGGGAGAGCGATAGTTGAATTTCTTCATCTAAGCGATATTATCCTATTTTTCAGAAATGTTTATGTTTTTATTTCATTAGTCAATTAATATATATATATATGTGATGATAGTTAGTGCCTAAAAGTAACTTCTACTCTTTAATATTGGAAGGTTACCTTGTGAGTCTCTTCTTGGTTGTGGACTAGGGCCTTGAGGAAGATCAGCTCTAGACACATCATCATCATCAAATGTGCTTGAAACTGATGACCTTGAAGTTGCTTTGGTCATACCTGGCACTGGGCGAAGTACGCACTGAAATTAATAAGTATTCATATAATTCCATTCATTTCAGATAGGTTTATTTTTGAAAATTGTAATGATGAATTATCAAGTGAAATATTTAAATAAATATAATTAAACATTATAGACCAAACAAAACTAGGGTGCAGATAATTGAATGTTGGGTAAAAAATATGAAGTATTAGGAAGGTGAAAGAAGTGTTTAATCAATAGTTTCATTTTTTTCTTGCTGGATGGGAGCATAATTTTAATTGTTATAGTAAAAAATCTCATTATAATTCTTCTTATTGATTTCCAGATTCTTTGTTTTCATATAGCACCTAATTTTAAAACATTCAGTTGGGAGAATTGTAGAAATGTCATTTATCATTTCATTGATTATTTTTTAAAAAATTCTAATTTAACCAGGATAGAACATTACAATAAATATCAGATTCTTTGGTCGACCCCTATTAATTTTAAGAGATTCGCTTCTACTGTTTAACATAGAAATACTAGCTGCGATGAATAAGCATATCCATGTTGGCTAGATTTTTAAATTATGTTTGAATTTTAGCTTTGTTTTTAATTATTAATTTTTTTAATATTTAGTTTGTTTTTAAACTTGATTTTTGAATTATGGTTGATTGATTTTCAAGTGATGATAATGAGTAGCAATAACTTGTTTACTTTCATATTAACAACTTGTTTTGCAATTCATTCAGACTATTGATATACCTACAATGAATCATCTATCAATTATATGTTCAAATTTAATTTATCTTACCTGCATTTTCTGACATACAAGATCAGCTATTAGTCTTCTATCTTCTTCTTGAGAATCTCCCATTAAACTTAATGCACAATCGTTCACTTCGATTATTGATTCTCTTCCATCTCTGCTCACGATAACCTCCAATGCACACATATCAAGTCCACCAAATAGTTCAGAAACTGCATCGATCCAGCCTAAAATACAATATGACAATAAGTATGTGATTTGATGCTTGGAAATAATTTAACGTTTATTTTAATTTTCGTGGTTGGATTATGATTATGGAGAAAAGATTTATTTTTCAAATTTTGAAGATCTGATTGAAACATTGAATAGAGTTAGAGTAGTTCATTAAAGTGGTTCATTAATTTTTAAAAACAATTATTAACACTTACCTTTATATCGATCTAGCATTTGTATTTGCTCAAGCATTGCAGAGCCAGTATTTGTCTTCCAGTTTCCTGATATTGATTTCCTCCTATAAATAGTTATTATTTTTATATATGAATACAAATGTTAATGTTAACTTATTTTAATCAGAACTAAGTATATTTGTGAATTTAAATTCTTTAAAACTAAAACTTTGCTTTTAATTGTGGCATGAGGATTAATCTATAATTTCAGCGATGTGATACAATTCTTAAACTTTAAGACTGTTTTACTTTGATTCCTATAATAGTTTGAAAAATTTCATATACGTAGTAAGGTCCATAAGTTACTGTTTCTGACCTGTCCTGCTTCCCCTCCTTCAAACGTGCCAGGACCTGCACGCCTATGCAGGTCCATGCCTGCTCACTCCATACCCATCGCCCGCACTTCCTCAGTCCTGTCAGTCAGTGTCCAGCCTTGAAAGAAACTCCCCATTTTTACAATGTTCAAACTCGAGTACCGTGCGGTTATTAAATTCTTTTGCAAAGAGGGTCTTACTCCTGAGCATATTAAAGAGCGCTTGGATTGTGTATACAGGCAGTCCTCCCCCTCATATTCCACAGTGAAAGGATGGGCAAAATTATTTAAGTTAGGGAGAGAACGTCTAGAAGATGACCCGCGTAACGGTCGCCCATTGGAAGCTGTCACTTCTGAAATAATCCAACTGTAATCTGGTGGTAGTTGGTCTGAATTGCTGTCTAACAGGCCACTGAAAACCAAGGAAATAGCAGCGAGGTTGAGGCTTTCAAAAACAAGTGTTTTGAGGATCATCAAAGAACATTTGCAAATGAACAAGATTAATGCAAGATGGGTTCCAAAAATTCTTTCAGCTGCTCAAAAACAGGAACGAGTTCACTGCTACAATGAATTTTTACGTGAGTATAATGCTAATCCAAAGAATTTTTCCAACCCATTGAGCTCCAAGCAGTAGTAGAAGAAAATTTTTTTAACATAGAAGAAAATTATTTTTTTCATGGTATAGAAATGTTGCCAGATTATAATAAGTGTGAACTTAGAGGAGAATATATTGAAGAACAGTAATACCAGTTTTTTTCTTTCACCTTTCCTTTTATCCCAGGCCGGAAACTTTTGGACCTTACTAAGTAACAAAATTTTGAATTTAGCTATTTCTGTAGGTCAATTGATGCTTTTCAAATAAATGCAATATTCTTTACTAGATGATAAAAATAAGAAATGTAGTATAGATTATGAGTAGTATTTTATTCATGTAAATTATGAATAAAACACTATTATTTTATTTTTTTATACATTAAATTAAAAAAGAATGTCCATTAACACTAGAACTACAAAGATTTATCATATACCTTTTTCTACCAACCGGTCAAAATGACCGGTTTGTTTGTTTAATTAAACAAAAAAGTAGAATTCAAGAAAAAAAAAATTTTAATTCATAAGATAATTTAATTTTAAATAAAATAAAATATATTTCATTCAATATATTCGTATATATATTTGTCACAATTTTTCACAAAAAAAAAATATTCAATGTTTATTTTATGCGTGTTGCAACTTGCAACTATACACTGCAAGAATACTAAATTGAAGTTTTATATATTACATTTATACAAATTTAGGCATAGTAAATTGAAGAAAACGTAGAATTTTTGAATTCCGGGAATTTCGCAGAATATAGAAATACTTTTCATCAATAAATCATTACTTTTGTAAAGTAAACTCAGTTGGGCCATAATTTATGGGTAAAATGTATTATTCAGTTCACAGCACATGCTGGAGTGAGTAACATCGTCTCTGTGATACTTTTTTTTTTATACCTATTAACTTTATCGTACATTCACGGCTTTTTACATAGTCATAGTCTGTGTACTAGTGAAGTAAAATGTGAAGTTTCGTAGCTAATTACGGACTTATAACGTGACTACATTAATTATAAATTAAGTGATTTAAGAGACAGGAGTTGCTTATCTTATGCCGGTCGAGACAGGTCCATCCCCACCCAGTATAAGGTAAGAAGACCCGATCAGTGTTGCCTCTGGCACCGAATGAGGCTGATCTGTGCCGTGTTCAGATCAGATCTCATACAAACTCTTTAATTTTATTTAGTTCCTTTTCCTCTCTGTCCTACCTTTCTTTTCTTTAATACTATCTGCTCCGGTGACATAATACTCCAAAATGAAGTTTTACCACCAAGTATTATCCAGTAAATCAGATAAAAAAGGAAATACAAAGAGAAGTCGATTCCTAGAGTCAACTACGAGAAATAGCCCCAGTAAACCTAAACCTAATAGAAGGCGTAAAGTTGACACACCTCCTACTGGTCCGAATGATAGTAAGGAACCCAAGGCAAGACCGTCGAATGAAAATACCCAACCAGGGTCATCTACTCAGTTCACTGAAGATTCTCCCTTCTATTCACCTAACAGATTTCAGCCCCTAACAAATCTACCTAGTGAAGCAATGGAGACCACATCGGCCCCTAAAGTGCACAGGCCTCCACCAATTTTCGTATGGAGCATAAAAAACTTTAGGCTTCTTTGCACACAACTGAACAAGGCAGTAGGCACCGGAAAATACTATTGCACTAGCAGGACCAACGATACAAAGATCCAATCAGACACGCCCGAGACATACCGAAATATAGTCAAGTACCTAACGGAGATCAAGGCAGATTACCACACGAAACCAACTAAAGGAGGAGAGATCCATCAGAGTGGTAGTCAGAAAATTGCACCCAACCACCCCTGCTGACGTCATAGAGGAGGAGCTCACCGCCATGGGCTTCAAAGTTAGACAAATCACAAATGTCTACAAGAAGAATCCTGTACACCCCGAGACAGGCAACAAAATTCCATTGCCTCTCTTCTTCATAGATTTAGAACCAGCACCTGGAGTAGAACAAATTTATGATGTAAGTAGACTATACTATACCCAGGTTCAAATCGAGAAACCATACCCAAAGAAAGACATCGTGCAATGCCATAACTGCCAGGCATACGGGAACACTAGGCACTACTGCCATCATACCCCAAGATATGCGTCAAATGCGGAGAACCGCATAAAACTGAAGAATGCGCAAATCCGAGAGAAACACCAGCTGTCTGCGCACTATGTCTTCAAGGGCATCCAGCCAATTATAAAGGTTGCCAAACCTACAAGAAGATAAAATCTCAAGTTCTGGCAGCACTTCAGCCCAGCGACGAACTGAGGACCTCAAGAAGACAGCTTTCTAAAATTGTAGATGGAGCTGTTTCCTACGCCGAAATGTTAGGTGGTCAACAAATAAACAGTCTCGGGGCTACGCTACAACCTGAATCCCCCAAACCTCTCTCTAAACCACAAATCAATTCTCTACAACCAATAAACCAGCCCCAACAACTAGTATATCCCGTGAATCAAAATCCAAATACCCCGCATCAAATCCCTCATATTCCCCCTCCTTCAAATGCTACTGATCTCACAATATTACTCACATCATTCCTCTCCGAGTTCAAATCCATGGTCACACCACTAATATCTCTCCTAACAAATCTTGTTACATCTCTTTCCTGTCCAACAAAATCCTTAAATGACATCCACCTTATCCATTCTCCTTTGGAATGCGAATGGTATTCGAAACCACACTGACGAACTAACATCCTTACTGTATGATAAAAAAATTGATGTAGCCTTAATTACAGAAACTAGACTGACCAGTAAACGGAAGCTCAACATAACATAGTACCAAACCTACCGGACCGACCATCCTGATGGAAAAGCTCACGGTGGTATGGCTGTCATTGTTCATCAATCCCTCTCCCAACACTCATTTCCACTCCAATCAAACGATATCCTTCAGGCTACAGCTATTACAATCAAAACCTTTTCCTTTCCTCTCACCTTAGCATCAGTGTACTACCCTCCCAATAAATCCATTTCTCATTCCCAATTCAGCTCTCTCCTAAACTCCTTAGGGACTCATTTCCTTTTAGGTGCAGACTTTAATGCGAAACACCAACAATGGGGCTCAAGAACTACTAATACCCGAGGTCGCATCCTCCTCTCTGCACTTAACTCCCATAATTCTAGTTTTATTTCTCCAGGAACCCCTACATATTGGCCCACTGACCCAAACCGAAATCCTGATCTCCTTGACTTTTTCATCCATGCTGGCTTAGGTCCCCTAAACTACTCCATAGAACGCCTTGATGACCTGTCCTCAGATCACAGTCCTTTGATCCTTACCCTTTCTATAGTCCCAATATCCAAACTTCCTCCGCCATCATTTATTAGGGGACCAGTTGACTGGAACCTATTTCACCAGCTTGTATCCGACACCATTGACCTCAGAGTTTCCCTAAAAACACCTCAGGAGTTGAATGACGCCGTCAATTCCTTTACCAATTTGATCCAGCAAGCATTTTGGACTGCATCTTCACCCCGTCCTTCCTTCAAAATCCGTAAGAAAAATCCATTACTGCAAGATCTTAGAGATCTTATCCTTATCAAACGCCGTTACTGATCCCTTTGGCAAAGAACCAGGCATCCTCACGATCGGAGACGGTATAACTACTTCACCAAATTAGTCAAAAAGAATCTGACAACCTATAGATCCGAATCCTACAAATGCTACCTTTCCACACTAACTGCTTCAGATAATTCCCTTTGGAATGCCACCAAAAAAATCCTCAAATATATCTATTTCCCACCCTCTCCGACGTGAAGACGGCTCTTGGGCTGCATCAGATGAGGACAAAGCAGAAGAATTTGCCAAACACCTTTCAAATACATTCATCCCACATCCTGATATCCACTCTACGCACATTTCCAATATTAATGAATTCCTCTCTTCACCCATCCCTCTATCCTTACCTCCTAAAGCGGTAAATCCTTCTGAGGTCAAATTCCTCTTACAAAAGTTAAAAGTCCGCAAATCTCCTGGACATGACCTTCTAACCACCCAGATCCTTCAACATCTTCCTCAAAAAGGGATTATTTTCCTTACCTACCTATATAACTGTATCCTTCGTACAACTCACTTCCCTTTGCTGTGGAAACACTCCGTCATCATCCTATTCCCTAAACCTGGCAAGCCACCCAATGCCGCATCATCATACCGACCCATCAGCCTGCTTCCTATTCTTTCCAAAATTTTCGAAAAAATCCTCCTGAAACGAATCCTACCCATAATTGAATTCAATGATATTCCTTCACACCAGTTTGGATTCCGTCCCAGGCACTCGACGGTCCAGCAGGGACTCCGAGTTGTCGATCACATATCCTCTGCTCTTGAAAACAAACAATACTGCACAGGCGCATTTCTGGACGTAGCACAAGCTTTCGACCGGGTATGGCATGCCGGTTTGCTGTTCAAGCTCAAAACCCAGTTACCTCAATCCTTATTCCTAGTCCTTCGATCTTACCTCTCTGATCGTTACTTCCAAGTACGCTGTGGTAACGAATACTCCAATCTTTACCCAATTCAAGCTGGAGTCCCTCAGGGCAGCGTCTTGGGTCCTATCCTATACATATTGTACACCACTGATATCCCAACTACTCCTGAAACCTTCCTTGCAACGTTCGCAGACGACACAGCCATCCTATCATCTCATCCAGATCCCGAAATGGCTTCCTCGAACCTCCAAAGGCACCTTTCACTCATTGAAATTTGGTGTAACCAATGGCGGATCAAAGTCAACGAGGAAAAATGCAAACACGTGACTTTTACACTTCGCCGGGGAACATGTCCTTCTGTCCAATTCAATGAAACCGTCCTACCCATTTCCGACACAGGACGATACCTTGACTTTCTCCTAGACAAAAGACTTACATGAAATCCTCATACCAGACTCAAAAACAAGAACTTAACAGACGATTCAGCCAACTATACAGACAATAAACTACTAATATACAAGACCATCATCAAACCTATTTGGACCTATGGACTGGAACTGTGGGGGACCGCGAAAAAATCGAATATCAGACGCATTCAATCCTTTCAATCCAAAGTCCTGAGAACTATTGTCAATGCTCCTTATTATGTTTCCAACAAAACCCTCCATAATGATCTCAACATTCCTTTCGTCCTCGATCTCATCCCTACTAAATTTTCAAACTTTCACCAAAACCTTGCCTGTCATCCCAACCCTCTGGCTCAGTCATTATCCAATTCCACACATCCATATAACCCACTCCGCCGCCTAAACCGGCAATGGCCTCGAGACCTGATATAATAATGTTATTTGGAGTGCTGGCACTGGCCAGATTCTCCACTCACGACCTCTGTGTGTGTGAAGCGCCCTTAACCAGCTTCCATTGGCGTTTAATGCCAGTGACGCAGCTGGGAAAGGGGGCTGGGGCCTCCCGGACTCCTGCTTTGCCCTCATTCATGAGGAAGAAGCTCAGTTCGGGGACCCCAGGCAAATTGTAAATAGAGTATGAATGTGTACAGTATATTTCTTTTATGTTTTATTTATTATTATT
This sequence comes from Arma custos, assembly GCA_037127475.1. NCBI lineage: Eukaryota > Metazoa > Arthropoda > Insecta > Hemiptera > Pentatomidae > Arma > Arma custos. The sequence goes on from CM073764.1 coordinate 94,916,010, forward strand.
ATTATTTTTTTTTTTTTATTATATATATATATATATATATTTTTTTTTTTTACTTAATTTTGATATATATATTTTCATTGTATATATTTATTAATGCATTTATTTCGTTTATATCATTGATTTTTTATGCAATGATTGTAAGCTACATAGCACCATTACTTATTGCCCACAACAGGCAGATTGTAATGCTTCAATAAAGTGTTTTTTCTTCTCTCTAAAAAAAAATGTATTATTGCTTCCTCACTATTTTAAGTCGGTGAAACTTATGTTTACGTAGATTCAGTCTTCAAATTAGAGAATTTCTACTCGCCTTTCAAGTTTTAGACAACTAGGAACTAAATTGATCTTGATCTATTGTAGAAACAAAAATTAACTATTGTATAAATAATTTCTTAATAGTTGTTTTCGGCTGTATTATTAAAGAACCTGAGATTTCATACTCAGTAAACGTAAATCAAGCATAGCAACCAATGAGACGGAAAGAACACTTATTCAGCTGAAATCGGCTATCTTCAGCCCTGCAATCTCCTGCCTCCTCAAAGGAGACTATCTTAAAACTGTTAGTGCGATGCTACATATTTTTGATTATTTTCTAAATATATCTTTTGTTACTGCTAAATTAATTATTTTCATAACAGATAAACTTTCCTAACAACAAAAAAGAAATAAATTATTTTAAAACATTACTTATTCATTAATTACTGGTTATTTAAAACAATATTTTACTTACATAAATGCTTTGTAATTATTTCCAATTTTCTGAATATGTATATCATATTTAGAATCAATGTAAGGTTCCGTAGTACAGTATGTGTTGGCTACTGCTACTACCGATGCAACATCTTGGAAGTCCGAATTATTTTCAACTTTAACTTTTCCTAAGCCTGAATGTGCATGGCCAATCTTTACCACTGCTGGTAATTTACTGATAGACATCTGAAATGATATACATATTAAAAATAAGTACAGAAATTAAATCGATTACTACAAAAACTCTTTCAGTTTAATCTATTCAGAATCCAATCATGGGATATTTTGCACTTCTGTGAAAATGGAATGAAAATGAAAATAAGGATTTTGGATACCTCAACAAAGTTCAGCATAAATTCTTAAAGCTTTTGAACTGTTTTATTCGTTGAAAATTTGTTACATCCCTTTATCAGAATTTTAGTTTGTCATTGCATTTTTTGGAATTACAGAAACTAGGTGTATTAAGAGTTTTAAATTACTAATTTGATTTATGGAAACTACTTTTTAATAATAAAATACAATTGGAAAAGATAATAAAGTAACAATTGCAATAATTCATAATGTATTAATAATATGTTGAATCTTTTATTTGGCTTCTAAAGGATATTGAGGATTCACTAGGATATATGATTTTTCTATACTAAATTTGAAAGCATTAAGAAATTTACTTGCTAATAACAGTATATTGTTAATAGTTGACAACATTTTGTTAATAAATATCTGTGATGATATTCTCCTTCACGGAATTTTTCCTCATGATTTATCCTGAGGCTTAGATATTTTAGATTAAATAAATTAGTAAAAGTTTACTGAGTACAAAAATTCATTTTTCAAAATGGCCAGGATTGTAGTAGAATTCTTTATAATGGCCTACAAAAGATAATTGGTTTGTGAATTATTTTTTGTTATGTTTTCCTTCTGGATTCAATTTATTTATTATAATACCAGATCTAATAAAATGCCTCTTACAGGGTATAACTTAATAATTTATTTAACTAATACTTAATTTGTTACATACAGTAATGAATTATTTTTAAGATTATCACATACAAGCTTTAGCTTTATATTAATGAAGAATGTGATTTAATTTATAATTTAGTTGTTATGCTATCCTAGTTTTGTTCAACTAATTAACAATGAGGGGTAATTCTCATGTCAAATTTTAAATACATTATGTAAACATTTGGACTAAAGAGTTACAATTAGTTGAATGAAAGAGACAAATAGTTTTTAAACTGTAAGAATTTCATATTTTAATTTAAAAAAATAAAATTACTTGAAATGAAAGTAACTCATGTAAATAGTAATGTTTATTCTTGTACTTAATTTATGTTTATTAAAAGTGAGGACATTCTTAAGAAAAAAAAGGTTACAAAATGATTTTGGATATTGTTAAAAACTTTATGTTTACGTTAAGCTAGTGCAAGAGTAAGTGTTGGTTCTAATAAAAATCTATATTTTCTAAACCATTTAATAATTGCTTGCATGCGTTTATTGCTTGTGACTAAGAAGGCTAGTTTTGAGCTTGCTTTTGGTTTAAGCTACCATAGCTTGCCTATTTATTTGAAATTTTTTTTTAATTTCAAGTGCACACATTTCAGTTAATTATTTTTTCTGGACAAGTGGTATCAAATGGCAGGGCAAAATCAATATTCTAATAGCTTTGTTACTACATTTTGGAGATTAGGAATTTGAAAGGAATTTACCTGGTGTCCTAATGTCTGAAAACATTTCAAGAATAAGTATTAGTGTGTAAGTAATTTTTTGATTATATTTTATTTTTGATCAGGTGAATGATTTTCATTTGCATGTTGTTTTAATAGAGATTACTTACCATTTCTTTATGATTTGGATAAAAGGCTTGATCAATGAGGGGAAAATTTTCTTTTCCTATTCTTTTCTGCAAGCTAATCAGGTGACCAAAGACCCATGGCTTGTCCTTAAAGAATTGAATAATTTAGATCCAATTAATGGATAAGTTAATCTATGAACTAATTATTTATTTGAGATATTTACTTGGAAGTTGTAAATAGCTGATAGTGCATTGATGCCGGGAACTCCTCCATATTTGAGTCCCAAAAGAATTGGTTTGTAATCTTCTCCAGCATCCCTCAAGTTTTGACGGACCAAGACGAAATCAGGCCGAAAAGTCCTATGAATAATAATTATTTTGTTGAATTAGAAATATGTTAATTGTACCTTATTTTATTTCAGGTAATGTAAGAATTTGTGATTTACCTCGCAACCCTTGTTCCGTTTCTAATCACTGTCATGTTTATCAAAGTCCCTTGTTCTGAGTTGGCAATTAGTGAAAGCTCTCGAAACTCTGCCTGTTCCACTCTTATGTCATAATCTCCATGAATACGCCGTACCCTAAAGTATTTTGACCTACAAACACCATTTAATATCAAGATACATATGTATAAAGCTCCATGAAATCTTTATTTAATAATACTAGTTATGAAACAGTGAGCAGAGAAGTTGCCTGCTGGAAAACAAGAATATGTTTTGAGAAAGGAAATCATCAAATAAAATTTTTTAAAAAAACCTGCACTTCTACAACCCACGGAAGGTCTTGGGTTCAGTAAGTAGTATGGACTGTACTGTTTCTAGGACAACGGCTGTGCAGTGAAGTGATTACTGCCAGGTTTCTCCTGATTAAGGGTACCCAATTTATTGAGCCTCGGTGAGCCCCAGGAGGGTCAAAGATCTCATAGGGCATATCTCTGGCTTTCAACAAATTAGATAAATTATCTGCCACAGCTGGATTTGAACCAGCTCTACCAACCTCTACCACTGAGCTACCCCGCTCTCTAAGTAAAAGAACAAAATGAAAAACCACTGCCGTGAACGGGTCTGGGGTTCAGTACATGGTAGAGACTGTACCGTTTCAAGGACAACCGCTCTGCAAGGTGGTGATTGTCCTAGATCCTAGATCATACTAAACACGCATTTCCTGCATGGCAACTCAGTGATCTACCACTTAGCCACTTCACTCCCTTCTCTAAGTAAAATGAGTAATAAATAAAATAAACTATAAGAATAACAAAGTAATCAGGAGGAATTATTTCTATTGATTAAATTTTTCATTTCTTGATTTTTTTTTATATTAATAGTCAAGATATTTTTAATATTAAATTGTATAGAATTATATTTATTATTTTCAAGTATTCTATAGAATCAGATCAATAGAAATTATAAAAAATTTTTTTTAGTTTTTCAAAACCATTTTAATATCCATTTTTAATAATTTAAATTATTAATGAATTAATATACATTTATGATAGACTTACCAATCAGTGTTTTGGTCATCGATTACAAGTAGAGTGAAACATCTATCTTTGTTGTAAGAAGGCCTTGCTGCACTTGACACTGCAGCTCCTGTAAAATTTTTATTATTAAATAATGTTATTAATATTATCTTAGTCTAGTAATTGTTTTGTTAACTAATATTATTACAATTTTTCTACATACTTAGTAAGGTCCAAAAGTTTCCGGCCTGGGATAGAAAGAAAGGTGAAAGAAAAAAAACTGGTATTACTGTTCTTCAATATATTCTCCTCTAAGTTCAACACACTTATTATAATCTGGCAACATTTCTATACCATGAAAAAAATAATTGTCTTCTATGTTAAAAAAATTTTCTTCTACTACTGCTTGGAGCTCAATGGGTTGGAAAAATTCTTTGGGTCGGCATTATACTCATGTAAAAATTCATTGTAGCATTGAACTCGTTTCTGTTTTTGAGCAGCTGAAAGAATTTTTGGAACCCATCTTGCATTAATCTTGTTCATTTGCAAATGTTCTTTGATGATCCTCAAAACACTTATTTTTGAAAGCCTCAACCTCGCTGCTATTTCCTTGGTTTTCAGTCGCCGGTCAGATAGCAATTCAGATTCCACAAGTTGGATTGTTTCAGAAGTGACAGCTTCCAATGGGCGACCGGGATGTGGGCCATCTTCTAGACGTTCTCTCCCCAACTTAAATAATTTTGCCCATTCTTTCACTGTGGAATACGAGAGGGAGGACTGCCCATATACACAACCCAAGCGCTCTTTAATTTGTGCAGGAGTAAGATCCTCTTTACAAAAGAATTTAATAACCGCACGGTACTCGAGTTTGAACATTGTAAAAATGGGAAGTTTCTTTCAAGGCTGGACACTGACTGACAGGACTGAGGAAGTGCGGGCAATGGGCATGGAGTGATCAGGCATGGACCTGCATAGGTGTGCAGGTCACGGCACGTTTGAAGGAGGGGAAGCAGGACAGGCCGGAAACTTATGGATCTTACTTCGTATCTATCTATGTAAAAACTCACTTTAAAATTACCTATAAGACTTGCTCCCTGTTCTTTGGCTGCTCCTGTTAGAGATTGAACTCTTTGCAAGAGACTCTCTCTTGTCTTGGCTGGACTAGAAGGAGCACTGGTTGTTTTGCTGCCACCTCTTGTAAAGGACAAAGATGTGGGAGGTGGCTGAGAAGTCTGCTGCTGTTGCACAGGTGGTTCTGTTTGGGCCATCGGTGGCTGTTGCAGTGGTTGTTGTTGCTGCTGTTGCATGGGCTGCTGCGTTGGCTGTGGTTGAATACCTTCATCGCCCGGTTCATCTAGCTCCGAGGAAAGATCCCCGGAGCTGAACCTTACCAAAAAAAATTTCAATCAGTTTAATTATCTATTTTGTGTTCGGAGGAAACAATCAATATTTGTAGATTAAGATAGAAGAATATTTCCACTTTTGTATTAATTTAAAATTGTATTAATTTAAGATTGTTTTTGTTTTTTGAAACAAAAAGATTTAATTTATTTAAATGTTTGCAGTGATTTAACTCAAAACATATTTGTTATTATGATTTTCCTCTGTTTTATATTAATTTATTTCATAAGTTCTGTCTAAAAAAAAATGAGCAGTTCATCAATAATTTCAGTATTTGTGTCTTCTTTTTCTTTAGGTCATTTTAAGTAATACTATGTTTTACTCTTAAATGGTGTTTTCATTTTAGAGAAGTGGGTGATCACCCTAAAATACTCGTATGCACAGTACCTGAGAATATGTACAGTAGTTTCCACACATCTCCATTTACACTAAGAGGAACACTAATAATTGCATTACCACTGAATTATTTCATACGAAGTTAAATGAATTTAAATATTTCTTTGAAAAAAGTGAACAAGTGGGACTTTCGACATTAAATTTTCTGATGGAAAAGAATTACATTGTAAATTTATTAATATATTTAAGTTGTCTATGTCACTTAATAGTTTTGTTTTAAAAGATAGAAAAATGATGTAGTTTGCCCACTGTAAAATAACACATAAACTAGTACTTTTGTCTGTAGTGAGTTAACAAATTTTGTGTTATTAATATAAAGCATAAACAAAAAATCTTTAGGTAAATTATATGATTGAATTATTGTACATTCAAATTACTGAAGTGAATGTTACCTTCGTTTCAAGTAATTAACATTTGTAGTGAAGGACGCTTTGAAACTTGAGAAAGCAATTTTGGCAGCTGAAATATGAAGATGTTTGGAGAAGAGAGAGGGTAGATGTTACTGGGAAAGCCTGAAACACAAATAATTTGTTATTCTTTTTTTATTCTTGTTTAATTATTATTGCATAATTAATATTCTTATAGTTCTAATATTTATAATTTCATATTTTATAATATTTTTTGTATGAAGCAGTCAAGAGTATGGATCTATAAACTATAATAATTTAATAATTGATCTAACAACATAAAATTAACAACTAGTGCTTCCTGTTTCTCGTTGTGCTACTACTCTATGGAAGTTACAGTTAATTACAAGCAAATTACTTTTAACTTCCTAATCAGGTATATTTTCCAAAGAATTAGTTTCAAATATTAAATAGTTTATTTTGCACAAAATCATATGAATGACTGAATGAAAATATAAAATATTTGTTTCTGTTAGAATTAATGAAAATGACTTGGTAAAAAAGGAATCTTTTTATGGACTGATTAATATAACTTTAATTCATTTTATATTAAGATATGGATGGCTTAATCACTTAATTATTGTATTATTATATTTTAGAAAAAAATACAACTAGTGCTAATATTACTTGATTCACTCTTTAAAAGTAGATCAAACAATATTAACTAACCTAGTTGGTAGCACTTTCTGAAGGTTTTTATAACTTAAAAATTGCTTCAATTATAACTTATTTAAAGTTTTTATATTATTAATTCTTACTTATGGTAGAATTATAAAATTTGAAAAACTACATCCTTTCAGTTTCAACATGATGGCCCTAAATCATATCTCCCATCTTCAGAAGTAAACTCTGAATGAAAATGAAAAAAAAAACTTTATTTATTTCCATTATCACCACATCTCTGATGGTTCCATCCTATTATCCTATCTAATTCTTAAATGATTAAGTCTTAGACGAAATAAATTTATTGGCCTAGATGGTACATGAGTGAACAATGATTCTTTAAATCATCTCCTATATTCACCTCATCTCTCTCCTCCTCCACCTCATCTCATTAAATCATCACCTCACATCAAAGCAGTAGCCAAGGGTGGGATTAGGGGGTCAAAACTCCTCCGAAATCCCGAAATTTAGTTAGTATTAAAAATTAATACACTAGGTTAAACAAGTGCAAATTAAATTAAAAACAACACACACAACAGAGGATCCAACCCATTTTACATCATTGTGCATTGCGACAAGCATACTTATAATTATATTTGCTTGAAAATGTCCTCCAACAACTTCACAACAATTAACAATCATATCGAAAATCAAGAATTGAAGTATTGTTGTTGTTGCGCATTGAATTTAAATCATTCAATAATAGTTTATATGGGCAAATTTTTCCAAATTTTAAAAATTATCATGAATAATGGTATTAAAATCCTCGCTCCTGACCTGACCACCCCCGAAATGTTTTCCTGGCTACGGCCTTGCCTCAGATCTGAGGAATCAAATCTGTAAAGATTAGGGAGATGGTGCTGTAATACACAAAGATCAATGGGAAATCTATTTTTTTAAATTTTTGAGAAAACAAAGATCTGTACATAAGACATGCTCGATATATATATAAAATAGTACTTTATATTATTTACTACGTTAAAAATATCACAAAAGATGGATTGTGATTTGACAAACATACTAATGGTTAGAGGGTGGTGTCAATAAATGAATGTTACACAAATAAGAAAAAACATTTTATTTATTGCCAACTTTCCAGCCTAATTCAATTTAAGTATATTTTTCTTATTTGTGTAAATTTCATTGACTGCATTCCAATATTAGTCAAGATACACCCAGTTAACCATTTCCTCATCTTTTTGTTATTTGCATTGTATTACAAATCAGTTATTGTCACAATCATCATTATAATAAGTACTGCTACAATAATTAACTACTAATTTCTCTCTAATTCTCTAACTATTTTAATTTCCTAGACCATTCTGCCCTTTACACCAAATTAAAGTCACAATCCTTTTCGCTGCTCTCAATTTTTTGTTTTTCTTCTGGTCTTAATAAAATCCATTCCTAATCAATTTCTATCTTTCTTCCTTATCCTGTCCTTAAGAGTACTCCATTTCTCCAATCCTTTTCAATTCCTATAATCTTTTTTATTCAAGCCATCACTGTTACTTCCACCTCCTTCCTATAGACTAGCACTTCTAACACTCTATCATATTTATTATCTTTTAGTAAGAACATTGCTATGGATCCGTTTTATATTTAAAATACTTACTTTCACGAATATGAATTCTGAAATAAATAAAATAATAGCCTTATTTTTTTTATTAATATTTCCCCAATTAAACGTCAATTCCGATGTGATGATATAAATCGTTTCTCATTGTTGAAATGTTTTAAATATGTGTTTGTACTCGATAATCTTAATCGTGCATAAGCGTAAATCAGGTACCATGAGAAAACCAAGGAAATTAATTCTCAGTTATCTTTATGTGTTTCTATAAGGACGTTATGATCGAAACCTAAAAATGGAAAACTCCTAATCAACAATAAAATAAAAAAAACTTGAGGTTGCGAGCGTGGGCACGAGATTCAGAAGGGAACCTATACTAGGCAAGAAAAATGTCATTCAATTATACTTCCCTCATTGTAAGAATTTACATCATATCTAATCAATGAAATCATTCATTCGCTTGTTTTTTTAAGCACCAATAACATGAAACAGCAATGTAAACATTTCATATACCCAGAAGGAATGATGCGCAACTCAAACATTTCTTTTTTCAGACCGAATATTAGATAGTTTAGTGAAGTATTAAAGAGGAAAGTCTCGAATGTGTGCTTTTTCAAGAAGTTAGGGGAGCTCTCTTCCACTCTAATTATAACACTTGTTCAAACTTCGCAATATTTCCACTCATGATAATTATTTTATTCAGTTGGTTCTCATAATACAAGTATATCCTTTAAACTTACTGCCTAGTTTATGGATATACATAGGCGTAACGAGGGGGGGAGTTATTGGGGATGTAACCCCCATAGCTTAGAAGAAATTAAAAAAAAATTGTAAGTAACAATTTAAAAGAAATAAAAATTTGAAGGATTTTACTTTTTCAAAGTTATTATTATGGGATTACAGAAGTAAGGATCAATAATGTCAAAAACACCACAAAGAAAGTGCAAACACAGTTATTTTAATGAATAAAAGGTACACTAAAATGACAAACCAAAACGTAATACTGTTTATTTACAATTAATTATATTATTATAGCGGCAACAATAAGATCGCAAATGTGAGATTTTGTTTAGACGATTCTTAGAATCTAGAAGTAAAGTCTGGTTGGGTCTAGAAAGTTCCTTATGCAATTAACTATAGTAAGTTATCGTGACCAATAAATAAGATTACTTGTATTTAAAAGCTATTTCTTGATTGCCCTTCCAAAAATAACATTTATAATGAAAATAACATTTATAACTTTCAAAATAACATTTATAAAAAATTATAATATATTTATTTAATTTGAAGCTACATGATTATAGTATAATATAAATTATACCTATATTACAAGGCATCTTTTTTGAAGGGAGTAATATGTAGGAGTGGTTGACTGGTGGGGGTTAACCCCCCCATGAGTCTAGTTACGTTAATGTGGATATATATATGATTTCATCTCTGTCACTATTTTAATTTTCTACATTACATGTCACTATATTCTTGTTACTGTAACGTTTTTATATATTTTTTGTTCTGTTTGTTTCTCTCTCATAGCCCTGCAGATGGCCTACATTGTAGGTCGAAACGTCGGCACTAACAAAATATAAGTGAAGTACTTATTTGGTGTTTTTTTGACTGCACCCACCAACTATCTCCGTTCTCCGTGGATATATATATTTTTTATAAACCTGAAAAAAAACCTATACCACTATACCCGTGGAGGGTCTTCGGTTCAGCACGTGGTAGAGACTGTACTGTTTCTTGGACATCGGTTATTTTCATTGCCTGTTGCAGGGAGATGATTTGTCCTAAATCACTCTAAACCTCCAGGGTTTCCCCTCAATTAAGGGTACCCAATTTATAGAATCTCGGTGAACCCCGTATGCCAGAAATGACAGGTAGGGGACAAAACCAGGTAGGGTTCTTCCCCGGGTGTTAACATCAGTAATGAATTATCTGCCACTGTCCGATTTATACTCCGGAATTTTGGCATGGCAACTCAGCAGCTCTACCACTGAGCCACGCCGCTCTTTATATTTTTTATACTTCAAGTATTTTTTTTGCAAAACATATTTCGCATAATATTAAATGCTATAAAGAAATACATTTATTACAAAAATGAATTTTTATCTCTAAATTAGAAATATCCGTTTTTAAAGGAAAGGTTATTTAATAAAGCAATTTTATGAAATCTAAACAGTTTTATGCAAAATATTTACCCTCATTTTCTATACATTTCCTCCAATGTGTTCTCTAATTTTCAATCCCAGAACTGAAAAATTTAGGGTGTTGTGATCAAATAAAGTTTGAAAATGCGTTATTGACTAGAGAATTATTTTCTGAACTGATAGATATCCTTTGGAGACAAATCTTGCGAAAACGTGGGCGAGGGAGGATATCGCGACCCTGCTCGTTTATTTTCTTCATTGTCTGTCATAAAACATTTAGCCAGGCATTGTCGTGTTCGAGTATTTTCTATTAACCAATTCAGTTTTTTTTGTTTAATTATGTCAATATCCCTGCAATACGATGTGGATTTCACCTCTGGGTAGAGAGGATAAATGAATCCTTTGTCAATTATTTATGAATTGATCTGTGTTACCTGCTGAAAATTTCTTAAACCTACGGCGAACGATCCTTTTGTTACAACAGCTTTCCTCGAACAAGGTGGTAATGTTTATTGCAGATTGGGCTCCCGAGTGTCCAAGCTTAAAAAACACTAAAAAATTGGGTGTTTCCGCGGTCGTATTTGATGACATACCAAATAATGTTCGTTCAATTGTAGTTATAGTAAATATTAAAAAAAAAAAGATAAGTAACACCTCATTAAAATCTGTTAAAATAAACCTAATAAACAACAGAAGTCCACTAATTCCCCTTTGAATTTTAGAAATAATAAAAACGGACATTTCATATGAAAAAAGTATGGCGGATAGTAAAGTGAAGTTTCGATAATCATATTGGGGAGGGGGGGGGGGGGTACGAGTGAAATCAGTGCTGAATCTCAAGAGAATCGATCGAATAATTTGGGAAAAAAGTCGCGGATATGAAACATGAGACAGTGGAGGGCAGATTTTTTAAAAATTAGATTTTTTGTTTTTTACCTATCTAGAAACGTAAAACCTCAAATCATGGGAGGAGCTCATGACTTCATTTTATGCTTCGATTACATAGGTTTATAATTTTAAATTACTTTTAATAAAGGAAAAAATTCTCCTTTTTTTATGTTCTTATTTTAACATTTAAATATTTTCAAGCGAATTAATATTAAAGAGCATAAATATATCATAAAGAAAAAAAAAGTGTTTCTTAAATTTGGTTGTTAGTACATTTTTACCAAAACTAGATGTTTAGCAATAATGAAAGTTTAAAATTTACTCAAATTAAGTTTTAAAAATTGGTGAGTCAGAGAGTTAATGCCCCTTACTTATTAGAATGGTAGGATTCAATTTGGAATTGAGTATGGAGAAATAATATGGATTTCACAGTATGCAAAGGTATGAAGGGGGGGGGTGTATATTACATAGTTATTAACTATAAGTGAAAATTCATGGAGTACAAGTATTATTTTTGTAAAAAAGAGCTAAATGCGTTTCGGTAGTTAATGGTTATGATATGAAATATTAATATGTATATATATTAATATATATATATATATATATATATATATATATATATATATATATATATATCTTTTATATATATAAATATAGATATATAAAAAGATATATATATATATAAAAATTGACAATATATATATATATATATATATATATATATATATATAAATAAAAATTGACTTTTTTCATTTTTGTTAGTTTAGTCGACACTTTGAAGCCTTATTTCTCATGGTTTAAGTCCGGTTCTGAACTTAAACTTTCGGGTGCATAAAGTTTGCTTGACTAAACTAGTGACAAATGTGAAAAAGTTCATATTTGATATTGGAAATTTATCCGCTTTTGATCTTGAACGCCTAATGGGTAGTTATTATATATGACAGTTTTTTTTTCTTTTTTGTAGAAGGTAGAACTAAGCGGGTTTAGACTATTTAATGCACGAAATATTTTTCAAAAACAATATCACTCAATATTCTATGTATTTTATATAGTGTTTATGTTGACTATATATATATTTTAAGTGTGTCTATTTGTATGAATTTTGTCAAGTTTAAATCCTATACATATGGGATAACAAAATCACTAATTATGAATCTATTTTTACCTAATAAGGAGTAGAAAATACTTATAGATTTCTCGGATGATGTTTAGGTTGATTTGCTTAGCCCAATATGTTGTCTAAATTACAATGATAAATAAGTATGTATTGCCTGGTAAAAAAAGTTCGGAATCTGCCTGCAATTTTGCAATTTTCGATCTATCTATATTTTGTGTAATGATTCCTTCTGAAAGTCAAACCAATTTGGGATTCTTAGGTATTGGAATTGTCATATATAATCGTTGATGTAATTCGATAGTTGAGTTAGTTCGGAGGGCGGGTTTGTGTTGGGACTGTGACAGCAGCTGAACTGTTACTATTTCTTTATTGTTAATTGATTACAAATACATATTTAATATCATTATTAAGTAGATTATACTTTTCTTTTTAATAATGAAACAAACATAAAACTGTATTCTATCTATCTATATACTAGCGAAAATAAGAGAGTCAATTTTTGAAATTGTGGAGTTATCCGCTTTTGTTCCCGAACTCCTCATATTGTAGCTCAATTTACCTTGAAAATTTAATGATATAATATAGTCTTTAAACTCGGAGAAAAAAGAAATAGTGAATTTGAAATAGTGATATTGTTTTTGAAAAATATTTCATATGGCTTCACTGTCTGCCCTCTGTTTTACACAATATTCTTTATATTTCAGTGCTTTTTCACAATAATCTATAATTACATTAATATTAGTTTTTAATAAAAATAAATTTTTATATATCGGAATTTCAGTTAGAGCCAATCCAGTTTTTGTTGTTAATGATCATATACATACATATTTAAAAATCTGTTATGATTAATGACCTGTAGTTATGTAGGTGATTATTTTTTCTTAATATTAATACGAAATAGTTTAAAACTATAGGAAAGTGAATTTTATAATTAATTACTGGCCTTCTTCAATTGTGGTGTTCAGGATCAAAAACGGATAGCTCCAAATTTCAAAAATTTACTGTTTAATATTTTTCGCTTGTGTAGTTAATCAATTTTGTCTAACATAACAAAAGTTTTTGCTTTTCTTAAAAAAGACGTTTTTTTTAGTTCGGTTCTGAACCTGACGTTGTTTCGCGAGCATTAAGCATTGCTTGACTAAACTAGCAAAAATGTGAAACAAATAAATATTGAAAATTAAAAATGTTTGAAATTCGGAGTTATTCGCTTTTGAACCTGTACGCCTCAATCATAATATATGAAATACATATATGACAAAAATAGTTTTTAGAATACCTTTATATTCACTTGTTATTCCACCAAAATTAATATTTAATTCAAAGTATTCTTATAATTCATTTCTTATTTTTTGGTAGGAGTGAAAAACATTGCCTCTCCCACCTCGTGATTTTACTAACGAGCAAAATAAATATTGTTGCTAATAAATTATATTCATAATCATTTGATGAACAATTTTAATGAATTTTCTCTGATAAAATAGATGTTTAGAAGAGGAAATAAAAATACGTATTCTGAATTATAAGTGCAGCACACAAGGAACAGGTGTTACTCAGCATGAACCCGATGCATTATTCACTACGCGGATTATATTATTAATTCACTCGGTTTGCAAAGGATTTTCAAATTAAGATTATTTGATCCTATATTCATTATGTACTTTACTTGACTTATTAACGAAGATTAGATTTAATAAATTTATACAACCTTTCCGAATCATTTCGGTTTTTATTAAATTTCACATTGAACAGGGATTTTATGTTCATTCTGAATGCTTGAAAATATTCGTTTAAGATATTAGTAGTGTTAATGACTTGGAACCTAGCACGTTTCGCGTTATGATTTTTAATAAAATGTTGATTATTGTCTGATAAGCAAAGGTGAGGATTGTATTTTAATCCTAATAATTTAAAATTTTAATCCGCCTACACTTGCCGAAAAGTAGGAGTGGACTGCTGTACCACGTTTTTCTCGAGGGCGAGTTTACGTATGGTAAGACTTAATAAAAAAATAATAAAGGATTGTAAATTTAAGATATTTACGTAAGATTTGCTGGATATTTAATATATTAACATTTGGTGCATATAAATGCTATTTCACCTCGAGAAAGATTTTTACTTATAAGGATATTTCAACCTTATTTATATTTTATGTTTGAAATTAATATATATTATTTAATTTCAATTGATTCCCGATGATTATGTGGTCATATAAATCGAATTAGTTGTTAAGGGTAAGTTAAATTTGTTATTGAGCACTGAAATCGTTTTTTTTCTTAATTTTTTTTACCATGGGGAAATGGTTAATTGAGAATCGAATTTTTATATCTTCTGAGTTTTTTAAAAATATTTTATTATAAATTAAGAAATTAGAGTTTCTGACTTTGAAATGTGAAAACTACTTATTAATTAAATGATAATATGCACCCTTGTATATTAGATTACTATGAATTATACTCACCTAGGGGATGGTTCGAAGTTGAGAGACGATAACGGTGCGGATCGGCTACGCCACTAGCGCTGCTGCAGACCTACTGCGAGGGGAGGGTACAGTCCACTGCAAATACCAACCCCTCCACGGGCTACTTTATCCACTTAGTTTTTTTTTTTATCACAAAACTCGATTATTCACCGTTAAATAATTAATAATATCGATTCGGAAAACGATAGATTACTCGTAATATTCAGGTTATGCACTGTCCGAGAGGCGGATGGTACACTGACTCATTTTATTTTGAATGGAGTGCCTAGGGGTGGGGCGGAATGGATCGATACATCGGGGGTAGTAATGCTACTACTGCTTTGTTTGATCACATTTATCCCCTCTCTCTTTCAACATTAATTCTTTTTTTGCAACCGTTTAATTTATCACAAGGCAAGAAATATGTAGAAAGATATATTTCGAGCAAATTTGTACCTGCAGTCTATTTCCATCAAATTTATGTATTTATATAATTGAATTATTTTCTTATATTTTTCCTGATTTAATTTTCAGACTTTTATTCTTTGTCGATTTAAACTTTTTTTAAAAATATGCATTTTGAAAATAATCCATTCAAAACCGACTGTGACGTTAGCGAGTCAACAAACTCCCTCGTGAGTGTTCGGGCATCATCGTTTTTGTTGCATTATTAATTCGGCCAATAGGATTTATTTCCGAAAAGATATTTAGGAAAAAAAAATCCAAAATTAATAGATATGTTTAGGAAATCAATATAGGATTAGCTTTAAAGTTCAATTTTTGGTCTGTAGATGCAGTATATATTTTTTTTCATCAAACTCTTAGCATTGTGACATTACTAACACTACTTGCTAAGTAATTATAAAGTATTTCTGTGGATCCAAAATTTGAAACAATGTTCAACTGATCAAGGCGTTTTAGAGTCTCTTGAATTCGATGAACGGATTTTTGGCCGTTCAGGGTCTATTAATGTATTTGTTTTATTTATTTTTAGGGTGTCCCTTGAAGCCAGTGTCCTAGCAAAATCGGCAACCTGCGAGCAACAGGCTGCGCAGTATCCGAAAGATGTGTTTTTCTAAATAGAGCAAAATAGGCTCTTGTGATATTGCTGGGTCTTACTTAAAGCTCAAAATATTTGTTTATTAATCACATCACCGGTAAAAAGAAGAAATTATGACAAAAAGTGTAAAACTTCACAAATATGTATTTTATGGAAATTTAAAATCTGACGAGACATGTTATGATACAATATACTGCATTTTCCACATGTTCCTTTCTTTCACACCGCTATTAGGTAAGGAAAGTATTATAATTGGATAAAAACTTCGATGAGCTGATTTCAACGCATCCACAGGTTTCAGGGCTTCCTAAATCTCTTTGGAATATTGGTCTGTCTTTTTTTTTTATCCACGATTGTCTATAAATGGGCTGATCGATTTATTTTTTAATTTCCTGGGTTTCGGCTTTTTTGTCTGCGTATTAAAACGGCCCCATGTTTTATCTGTATTATTTTTAGAGTAGTGATGTAAAAAATCGATGAATTAAATAATAATGCACGATGACATGCTAGAAGGAAAGATTAGGAAAATGACTATGCACTCGATGATAGCCGACATGCCAGTTATTTTTTTGACGTACAAAGTTTTAGATGGGTTATTATATTTAATAAAGATTAAATTACAAGCAGAAAATAGTGATATGTAGATACTGCAGTATCCATCAAAATATACATTTAAATATGGAGGAATTGGCCGCAAGGGGTTACTAACGCATGCGGTTGCCTGGTAAGTTGAGTCCCTACGGCTTCCTGAGCTCAATACTCGTACGCCATGCACAATCACCAAGTACACTCACAGAAACACATTATAGGTATAACACGCACGCACACACACACGCACAACATAATGACAAGGTCAGGAACAGTACTACCTCATGGCTACTTACCATAAGTCACTCTCTGATTTAGGGCAGATATTAAAGAGAATGTTCAGTTTCCCTTAAGGGACAGGCCGATCCCCTGCACATCAAAAACTTCTAATTTCACATGTAAAGCAAGAAATAAAGAAGGATAGGTCTTAAGAAAAACTAGGCCAAGCTCTATAAGGGGTCTCCTCCCACTGCTTATACGGTAGACGAGGATAGATGGTTATGATGATTTTGGAGGAATTAAAAAAATCAGCTATTTTACAAAAATAATTAGTATAATTTTGTGACCACTTAAAAAAAAGATTAAACAGTTGAAGAGAGGTAGGAAAATACATCAATATTGGACCGACCCCTTGTAGAAGGAGAAAGGTAAAAGTCAACGAAGTAAGAACAAAGATGCTCAACCAGAGAAGGAAGATAATTGTGGAAGAGTAGGCCCCGAGAAAAAAAGTCGATGCTGGGTTTGTTGGATTTAAAATCGACCGAAAAAAACCTGTTCGTGGGAGATCTAATGAGTAGTGAAGAACTTACCAAATTGTAAGTACTAGAATGCCATCAGAAACTCGTGCCAAATTATAATTATATTGTTACGGGCTACTGGGTATTAAAATGAATTAAACAATGCCTTAATTAAAGATACTAATATTTATTAACAATATGATAAAAAGGATACAATTAAACTATTAACAATTAAATTATTAAACTAATATAAATTTATAATGACAATATTCTAAAGATTATAATCTAGGCCTAACTCCTACTTAATTATTACAATAATATAAGATATTACTAATTCTAGATAGCTTAACTAGTTACAATAGTTTGTATGAATATTATAAAATTACAATACTAATTATTATTACAATTATTAACTACTAATTAACACTTACAGTTCACTAGTCCACCGACCGTAAGATTCTCCGAGTATGACAGTAACAAACAGAAACAGTTTATTACACTCGCGAGACTATCACAGTTCACTGATACACTTATTACACTGGCCAGTTCAACACTGACTAGTTTATCACACTGACACTCACTTATTACACTGACACGCACTTATTACGAGATCATCACAGTGCCTCCTGGTCTACTCTCAGACTAAGACTGACTCGCTCGAGGTGAGGGAAGTATTTAAATAGGCAAGGCCGAACATTCTAGAACACGGAGGGGCCAGATAATTCTGGAATCTTCTTAATCCTTTTCCGACAAAAGGAGACGATCTAGAACGGTCCTAATCCTATTTTAACTTCTCCCGCCGACGGATTTAAGCCGCTAATCCTTTGCTTCCTCTGGCCGTAACAATATGATAAAATTATATTACTTAAAGGAAAGTGCCGAGTGAAGACTTGGAAGATGTTTGAACGCGTACCAAAATGTAATTTGTTTTCGAAATGTTCTCGCAGAACCAAGTTAATTAATGTGTAGAGCAATCAATAGACCTGTGGTGACATATGGCATCAAAAGATAGTCCTCACTCAAGAAAGTGAAAAAATGTAATGAAAAATCATACGAATGATGCTTGGGGCAATAAAAGAATCAAAATAATTACCAGAAATACCAAAAGAGCTAATGGATACGGAAGGGAACCAGATATTGTGATATACACCAAGATAGCAAAAATATATTATCCCTTGGCCTAGTAGGAAGATTGCAAGAGTATCGCCTACTAAAAAGGCTATATCAATCTTGGGGAGAAAGAGAGATGCCACAAAGACCACGCTTGAGATGGGTTGATGACGTGGAGATAGATCTGCGGCGGACACGGGAGAAGTGATAGGGAAAACATTCACCTGTCAGGAACGAGTGGAAGATGATATTCTTGGAAGGCGAAGCCCTGCAGTGGTTGCAGAGCCAATTTGATGGTAGCTATATGTGGATAATCAGGGTTTAAAATAAATAACCGATAACTCATTTTTTTTTTTTTATAAATTGAGTATTGATGATCTAGGCAGACGATTAATTTTCCAATGGGGTCACCGCTAGGAATCGTTTAAATTCTGTATAATTCTCATATGAGCTTTAATTTAATGGACTTAAGGATTGAAGTAGAAAAGTTTTCATAAATATAATTAGAGGCATAAATAAAAAGGTAGTATAAAATATTATGGTTCAAATCTCGTTTTGCGGCTGTATTTCAAAAACTAATTCAGAGCTAGATCCTCATTCGACGCTGAATTTGGTTCTTTAATTCTTGAAATCATAAAGAGTTTTATTAGGAAGAAATACTTTAGAGTTATAAATTAAAAAACATAAAAACTTCAAATGTTTGTTCCAAAATGATGTTTTCATTTGTGTTTTACGATTTAAAACTTTTCTTTTTAACTTTATTATTTATCTATTTAATGAAACCTAAGCTTAGGTCAAGTTCAAGATTATTTAATAACTAGCTTATGCCCGCGGCTTCGCTCGTGTGAAATTTGGTCTGCCACATAAAGTTTCGTGAAAGATCATTTTAAATAAATAATATAATTATTTTTTAAAATATAAGTTACTTGTACATCCAAAATTTCAGATGTCTAACTTCAAAACTGGCGGATTCTATACAACTTTTGATTCCCTATAACATTACTATAGTGGAATTACCTATTACTACTAGAGTGGAATTATCAAAATTTCTTTATCAAATTTAAACTATACAAAGAACCTATCGACAATTTTCAAGATGCTAAGTTCCTGATTTGCCTTTAATAATGTACCATAACGGGGATGGCACTTAACCCCGTGCCCCCACATAAATCTGCCCTTACTGTAGAATATGATGTATAACCTATTTTACTCAATAAGTTTCATCCAAATGCGTTCAGTAGTTTTTGTATGAATGAGTAACAAACATAAATACAAACATTATCATATATAATATTAGTATGATATCAAAACAATAGTTTCACTCATGTCCTTTCTGTTATTTTAACAACTGTGACCATGTGATTTGCCTTTAATTATGTACTATAATGGATTCTCCACAGAACCTAAAAAACTGTCGGGGAGGGGGGGCACGTGACCCTGTGCACCCCTCCCCACCTAAATCCGCGCTTGCTATAGCCTAAGTGTTATTCTGATGTATAACCTGTATTACTGTAAAGTTTCATCCAAATCCGTTCAGTATTTCTTTCGTGAAGGAGAGACAAACATACATACTTTCTCATTTATAATATTAGTAAGATTGGTTTCTAGCTTAATTACTTTTGTAGAGTGAATCCCAGCTTACTACTTGATTATAAATTTTGAAATAAATTTAATGCTACATATCCTGTTTGAAGTATTTGGTTGGAAGATATAGAAGACATTACAGTAAAAAAGAAAGTTTATTGGAACATAGATGTGAACAATATTTTTTTTAATTTACAAAAAAAAGGAACTTAGATTAATGTAATAAATAGGTATTTACAGGCTGTTTTGTTGAGTTTTTGGTCATATTTCTTCTTGCTTTCCACAAGGTCTTAACGTTTCTTCTTTACCCGACAGCAGCTTCTCTTCCGGATAGGGACAGAGGGTAATGCTGTAAACAAAGTTTGGTTATTTTAAAAAACAGCTAAATATCTTTTAAATATAAATAATTTTAAGTTAAAAAATAGTTCCTCAAAGAATGTCATTGATAATTGTTACCATTACGTTACTGCGGATGAAATAACTGTAATAGAGGGTTAATACTCTAAGCCTGAATCATCCCACAGTAAATTATAGCATTTTACTAAACAATAAAATATTATAGAGAATGGAGATATTTGGGGGGTGCAGTCAAGAAAACACCAAATAAGTCAAGACTTATTTATATTTGTGCCGACGTTTCGACCTTTGTTGGTCATTTTCATGGCTCTGAGAGAAAAACTATGAGAAGGAGGAAAGCCTCTGGAGGATGAAGGATTACAGAGGGGGAGCTTTCGGAGGAGTTGCCATTTAGATTTATAGGATCGGGGATTAGATAGATAGGATCGGGAGCAGTGGAAAAGGCTTAATGGAAATATTTGGATGTTGCTTGTCTAATTGTAGACTGTGTTAAATTGCGAAGAGCCCTCAACACTTAGTCATCAGTCAGTCTAGTACGTCAAAGGGTGCACCTACATTGGATCCGATGCGATGCGACGCGATCCTTTTCTATCACATAGGATGATGGGCTGAAAAAATAAATAACTGAAATACGCAGTGAGTGCCTACAGTGGATCAGATCCGACACGATTCTATTCTTTTCAATCCGATAGTGAAACTAGTCACTGCCTTCCGAATAAAATAGTATTAATTTTATTCTTTTATTTCTTATATTTTATATATATATATATTATAGTGAAATATAAATATATTAAAAATAATTAATAAATAATCTTAATTTTATAAATTAAAAGAACCAATTGTTATAACAATGAGGTAATATTACTATATTAGAATATTTTTGTCTTGCTGTTTGACTATAAACAAATAATTTAGTTGTTTATCAATAAAACAAAAATTAGAAATTATTGTTTTTATATTCGTGTTTTATATAATGATTTAATTTTCTCGATTGTGATAATATTTATTTCTTTTCATATTTTGTTGTTCATCTTTGCAAACGAGTATACAAAATCAGAAAAGCGCTTACCTCCCAGAGTTGCCAACTGTTTAATAAATAAATTAAACATTACGATGATAATTTTATCAAAAGTTAATGTTTCCAATTTTATTTGACGAATTAAAATTGTATGTAGGTATATTTTTTATGTACATTTCTGATAGATATAATTTTATTCAACAGAAAAATAACCTTCGCTACTATATTTAATGGTTCATGAAGATTAGTAATAAAGTATTTTAATGAGAATTGAGAATATTTAATTTTGATTTATGATGGATATTTATATAATATTTAATTATCAAATTACAATGTACATTTTTTAATAAACATTTTAGACAGTAAAGGTTAAGTTAGCACACATGGCAACGGCTGGCTTGTCGGATTGAAAACTAATGATTTTGAAATGTGAAAATCGCACCTGATCGAACAGTATCGCATCGGATCCAATGTAGGCGCTTCCGTATAAATAAACTATTTTGATTCCACGAGCGACTAAATCGGTCGGATTAGTCTGATAAAAACGGACGGATCGGAGCGGATCCAATGTAGGCACTCTCGATATATTTCAGTCATTTGGTTTGCTTCCGAATTCTGATCGTATCGCATCGGATCCAATGTAGGTGCACCCTAAAGCGTCTACGAGCAGGATCACGCTTCCTTTAGAGGTCGTTAATATTTGGACATTTCCAAGGAGCGGGATGGTGACGGAGGGATTGTCCAGGGTGCTTTTGAGATTGGCAGTGAGTATGTCAACCATTGAATCGATATAGTACATTACATACATTGCATACAGATAAGCCTTGATAAAAAAAAAAAAAACCTTGTGACAATAGCAGTTCAGGCCCGATCTACTATTGTTTGCACTTTGGTATTCAGATTGTTCTATTTTCATCATTCTAGATGCATACATACACAGGAATAAATTTGGTTCCATTTCAGGATTTCGAGGGAAGATGTTATATATTTTCAGGAGTGAGTCCATCTAGGTTGTGAAAGGTTGTGGTGTTCGGTAGTATTTCTGGATCTTGTATATTGTATGAAATTTGGATTAAATCATGGGAGGGCAAAAATGGATCGGGTAATTGAGAGGAGGAAAGGAGTTTCTGCGATGAGCCAATGATTAACAGTCAAGTATTAAAGTAAACAAGATTGACAAGTAGATTGGTATTAAAGTCGCCGGAGATAATGATGTGGTTATAGAGAGGAACATGGTTGTAATGGACCGACTCAAAGGTAAATCAAAAGGTACCAAAGGAGGGCGATATACTACGATATACAGGAATGGGTTTGAGTTGCATGAAATTTCAAAAACAAAAGACAAAAAGGAACTGTATGTGAGGGTAATCAGACGTAGGTGAAGAATCTTAGGGAGGTGTGGACATAAAGACCTACACCTCCACCAGTCCGGTCTACTCGGTGTATTTATAATACTAAGAGACGGTTTGATTATCTTTTATCTTTTTCAAAATAAAATATACCAAATCTTGGAAAATAATGTCATTCATTTGAATGAAGATTTTTAGGAAGTTGAATATTTTGAAATCCAACAACAAATTAATGAAAGTGGAAGAATATCTAAAGGGCAAATTCATAATAAATAATGATTAATTCCTTTCTATATATACTCAATTAACAATCTAGGAAATAAATATTTTACTAGTTTTACTAACGGGTAATAATAATACAAGAGTAAAAAATAAGAAAAAATATCATTCATAACTTTAAAAATAAGTCTATTAAACAAAACCTTAAGTCTCCTGATAAAGAGTTGTTTTTCAGTATTTTCCAATTGCATGCTGATTGAAAAAACCCTGTTAGGTTTGTGTTAATTTTTATGTTTTAAAACAAGTATAATTTATTTATATATATCTTGGATCTGCATATACACACATACCTGGAATCCTCCTCTAAGTTGTCAATAGTGACACTGGCCAAGTAAATGGTTGGGTGGACTATCCTCCAGGTGAGGATGTTGAAGGTTGTGTCATGCCTCCAATAGAGGAGTGCGCTGCGAACCCTTCCTATCTGACTGGCACCGACGACTTGTATGTAGGAAGTACCTGGCTTAAAGTATTGCTCTCTGGAACAGAACATTTATTATATAAATTACGTTATTAATAAATCTCTATTACACGGAGATTGGAAGGGTAAAAAATCAGGTTTTCGGGAGAGACTATACAGGATAATGCATTTGAAATCGGATTTTAAAAATGGAAAGGGCTTATGGGCTAACAAAGAATATCTATAGCAAGAAGTGCATCCCTAAAATGAAAAAATAAGACATACCGCTGTCGTAAAAACGGAATGTCTAAAAATACTGGAAGTCTTAGAAAGAATTATTCTAAGAAAAATAGTATGCAGTTTCTGAACACACAGTCTGCTGACGACGGATGGAAATTGCGAAGTTACAAAGAAATCTATCAGAGAGACTTTTGGATACCATGCGGAAGGGAAGGCATTCCTCGAAGATCTGCACAGAGTGAACAAACATAGATAGACTTATATTTAACTACGAGTAATTTTGAAAAAAGAAGTAAAGAAAGGTTTGACATTACGGAGTCTCAGACGCTAGAAGGAAGTGAATTCGGAAGCAGAATGAAAAACCTTGAAGGGTTTAAGGATGTAAAAAGGTCAAAGAAGGCTGAACAAGGCTAGTGAACGCACGAAAGAATATTGGAGACAGAAAATTCCAGCAGGAGAAAAGAAATTGGTGTAGTTAAGTTATCAACGTGAAATGATCAACAAGAATATTACTAGAGCTATTTAAATATTATTAGAGTAAGATCTAATTCTGGACCAATCGCCTTAAACTTCTTGCTAAGATACCGAATGTATTTTTAATTTATTCTTCAAGTTGATTCATATTTCTGTAGCAGCCTGTCTGGAACCTCATGCCGTAAAAATGGGAAA
Source organism: Arma custos (assembly GCA_037127475.1). Taxonomy (NCBI): domain Eukaryota; kingdom Metazoa; phylum Arthropoda; class Insecta; order Hemiptera; family Pentatomidae; genus Arma; species Arma custos. The sequence continues at coordinate 94,940,449 of CM073764.1, forward strand.
ATGGGAGGGTATTCGACTTGACATGACGGATCGTGACAGAAAAGGATTACCTACCTCGTGACACCAGAATATAGAGAATATATCTGTGTATCTGCAAGGACGAGGTAAACCAATCATCATTTCCCTTCAAGAGTTATTTGACTGATGCTGTGTACATCGAAATGTGGCTAGTCATATTTTATCCAACTGAAAATAGATTTGTTTTCCTTGGTACAAATTTTCCTCCTCCTATTTTTTATTTGTAGGAACCTTAAAAACATGCATTACTTAATCTATGAATAGAAATCCAAAGAACAATTTAGTCTGTATTTCTATAGAAATAAATAATTTTGCTCTACAATAAGCATTTAATAATTTCAACTTGGGAATATAATAAAATTAAAGTAAAGACAATTTTTAATATTGATGAAGGATTTTTCCTTCCACGGCAAAAAGTACGCTGAGCAACTTTTAATTAGACGAAAGAACGTTGAAGCGGTTTGCAGGTCCCTTTTCCTCTGGACAACGCTGCATGACCGGTTCTGTTAGTAATAGAATAACATTAGCATCTCCTACTATTTCCTTCCTTAACTCGCCCTGATCTCTCTTATTATACTCATTTCTTTTAATTTAAATTGTAGAGATCGGGTTGCAGAAAAATAAAACTTGAAATACACAAGTTGACTGTAATGAGCATAAATACTCGTATACTTCGGAAACAACTAATTAAGGGTGGTTTGAAAATAGTCATAAATAACACAAATACGATGCTCTTCGGTTTGATATAAAAAAAATTATACAAATAAAGACCATAGGATTGATAACAATAAAACAGGGACCAGGAATACACTCGAGAACCTAGAACAATAAAGCAGGTAATGTCCTGCTTGTCCGAATTGTGTCTAGGGACAAAACAAGTTGTTTAATGTTTTTTTTTAAATACATATAAACAAACTAACTTTAACTGGAGAGTGAATCAACTTAAATTTATACCTACTCCATATTATTCACAATGACTTAAAGCATTTGTGAATTCAGCCAGCCTACTATTTCTTATTCCTTTGTTGATCGATTTTTATATAATGTCTTATTAAATATTAAATGGCATAATTACAAAACTATTCATGTTTTTCGATTGAAATCCACTGTGTATATCCAAAACTATAATCTCTTGTATTAAAATGTATACTCGGATGGTATTAGAGGTATCCGTGAGTTTCTCCAGTAATTACAGTAGCTTCTATATTTTTGTGCAAAACTTTTACCTGCAGGTAGTATGTCATGAAAAAGTAATTTAAAAAAAAATAAAGAATGTTCAAGTAAAACAAAAAGGAAAATAATAACTACCACTGTCCAATGAAACTAAACCATCACAGTTTTGGCATATTACGCTTTTTATCCAATTGGCATGATTCATTACTACCTTGTCTATGGAAAAACTGAAGAATTTTATTTTTACTAACTATTTTTTCCTCAGTTAGTATTTTAAAGCAGTTTTTTTTTTAAAACAATTTATGTTATAAAATTAAAATTCTTGGACTACGAAATATATATCAATGACTTATTATCAGATCATGTATTATGTTCCTCAGACGATTTAAGTTATATGTTATATGTGTATGATATTGGCAACGAAGGTAGGTACCTATTTAATATGTTATTTATAGCAATAAAAGACTCTACTAATAAAGAAGAAGAAAAAATATATATATATTAATAGCAAATTTATAGAATTAAGTGACATTACTGACTTACTTGAATAAATCAATCATGTTGGTGGTTCCTTTTATTCCGATGAGTTTAATTGAGAACATGCCGACTTCGCCGCCATGATTAACCGCGTCTTCGGAACTAGACATCCTCACAGTAACTCTGTAAAGTGCCTCTGTAATCAGACGAACATAATCAGTTTCGTAAACCGGTAATGAATGATTAGGTATGATAATAATAGGTGCAACAAAAGCCGGATAATACTTCTTACCCTCCCACCTTAGCTATCTCGTACTGCTAACAGCACTTATCATTTTTCCTATTGAACTTAAAGTTATGTTTTGTACTGTTACTTATAGTTTCATTTATTAAATTTAAATTTTTTATGCTCAAATGATTTGTCAACGATATAGGCCAATGTTTAATTATTAATGATAAGTTTTTATTGAAGTAATATCTTAATTATTAATTATAAATATTGAAAATCACTCACTGCAATACAGTGGCTTCTCGTCGGTAATAGTGTAGAGCTTGATCATGCTGTTTGGAAGGACTGGAAGAATGTTTCCGGTTACAGCTCCGATCTTCTGAACTGTCCTGATGGAGTTCAGTCCCATCTTAGAGCAGAGTCTACCCTCTGGTCTCTGCAATAGCAACGCAGGTACTGTATTTAGATATATTTTTATTGTATCATTGAATCATGCTTGTATATAATTCCATTGGGCAGGACTGGTTAGTAAGAGAAAGAAGAAAAAATAAACACATATTCCCTATTCCGCCTATTTCCTATTCCCCTATATCCGCAATGCATTATTAAAATAGAGGAATGGTAGAAATGAGCTAGCGCAGGACAGGGACAACTGGGTCAATCACTACAAAGGGTCTCCTCAAACTGCTTGGGCGGTAATGGAGGATGGATTAAGATGATAATAGTGGAAGAGATATCTCAGAAAAATAAAACACAATATAAAGTAAAACTAGAAGTGGAAATGTAAATAAAATGTCAGCGACATTCAGTGGATGTATTTTAAATGAATTATGGAAGGAAGGAATGGTGTAGAAACATTTTTAAAAGGTATAGAAAATATTTACGATATAGCTGATGTGTGTTCATTATCTGCCAAACTTATTAAATATATGATGTATTTTTATATCATTTAAAAATAAAAAGGATAGTTCTTGTGTTCCAGTGTAGTATAGTAATTATCTTGTGTTCCAGTGTAGTATAGTAATTATCGAGTAAATCAACTGGACAAAGGGATATGAACTGTACATTGAATAATTACTTCAATAAAAGATCTTAATGAGAAGATTGTGATTGCACCAACAACATTTTTTTTTAAATCCCAAAGCAATGAGAAATTTAGAATAACGAACTGTGGTTTTATTATAAAGCTGATGAAACTTTAATTTTAACCAATTCGATTGAAAATGTCGAAAAAACAAAAAATCAGTTTTCAAATCAACCTGTTACCATATGTAAACGCTTTATAGAATGTTATTTATGCCCTAAGAAATAAATAAATAATAAATAGGTAACAGGTAATAATAAATAATATATCCTTCAGTTCAATGACCTTCTTGAAATTCAACACAAAATTGGATTATGTTTTAAAATTAAATGAATACTTATAAATAGTTCATTGATAGTAAATAAAACATGTTTACTCGAAAGAAAAGTGGACCTCGTGGCAGATCTATCGGTAGAGAGGTATTAACTTAAATTTTTAACTATTACAGAAGACCAATTATAGAAGCTCAAAAGAATCATAAAATACTTGTTAGGACATTGTTAGAAAAAAATCAACCAAAAAGGCCTTAAATATCCAAACTATAAACCATGGAGTTGCATTTGGGCCTTTGGAGGTCCAGGAGGATGTTTTCTCTGTTGTTAAGATGTGCGCTATTTGTTTGTTATCGTAGTTATTATTTTCTTTCTGTCTCAAAAATGCCTGAAGGTATTTTTTTTCCTTTTTTTTTTCTCAAAATGTTTATTATTTTCTGCTTCATCGTCTCTTTAAAATATATTTATTTTTGTGTTTTATTCACTCATCCCAATTTGAATCACTCACTAATTAATGTCAAATGAAATAATAATGGACGAGAAGATGACATCTAAGACCCAGCACAAGGCCTGCCTCTCCACCCCGTCCTATGCCACTTGAGATAAGAACAATGGACGCTATCAGTCGAGGCGGAGTAGCGCGAGCACAAGCTATTGCCTCGCTGTCAACTTCGATTATTGAAGGCTGTTCGCTCCGTGCGCGATTTAGTTATAACATATTGCACACTCTACATCCATTCAATAAGGAACAAGGTTGCAACGATTATTTCTCTATCATCTATAACAAATGGGTGCTTCGTTTCTAATATCTTGTAACGTTATCTATTTTTATTCAAATATCTCATATGAGATTTATAGCAATTTAAAACACTGTAAAACAATAAAAAAAAAACCCTCACTATAATCCATGGAGGCTCTTGGGTTCAGCACTTCGTTGAGGCTATACTGCTTCTGAGTAACTGTTCTGCACTAAGGTAATTTAGTCGAGATCATGCTTATGATTATGAGGTTTTTTCACTGATTTAGGGCACTAACATTAAAGAGCCGGGTTGAGCTCTGGAGAAGTCTGCCGATTCCGAAAGGTTGATCCAAGATTTATTTATGTAGGGTAATTCATGTGTCACTACCAGTGTCGAACATGGAATCAAGAGCACAGCAGCTCACTGCTCTAAACAGTTAGTTACCTCTTTTCTTTTTGTCAACGGCGCGAGATTTTGTACAAACACCGACCCAAACCCAAACAATTTAACACAAATATAGTCATATCTATTCAGTAAGGCCCAATTATTCTAGAGGTATTCTCGGGAAGAGAACAATGATATAGATTTACCTGCCTTACATAAAAATATGTGAAAATGTTTATATTGAGAACATCTCCTCAAAAAAATATATTGACGTATAATTATATACGCATATAGGCTGTTTTATGTGACACTGTTTAGATTGTTAAGAAAATTTAAATAAACCTGTGAAGGGTTACTGAGCAGGTAGTGTAAGGGTCTTCTAGGTTCTATATCCGTAAAATGAGAGATAACTCAGTCTTAGGCAATACAGGAGACAGATATGAGCCGCATGCAGGAATTTTCAGATGCAAGCACTACATCTAGTAGAAAGGGTCATTTGGTGAGTAGAAATGTATTAACCATGTACTTATGTACCATTATCACTATACAATAAAAGTAAAGTCATTTTATCAGATGTAAAAGGATCTTTTTTTAATAAAACAGCTCCCAGTAAAGAAACCACGCCCACCTTTGGAACACAGAGGGATAAGTATCTTCATAAATTACTAAGTAGTATTAGTGAACCTCAGTTGTAATGATCTCAGTGTGCCACTCCACATTAGTATTTAAATATAAATCAGATCAATGGATCTTACCCTGAGATCAATGTTTGGGAGAGCAAGAACAGCATAGCAAGGCGGAGTAATCAGTATAAAAGAAAAAAATCATTTCTTCTTGAAATAAAGATAACTAGAGACATGAAAACCCTGGCACTGGGCTAAATAATAAATGGGACACGTGTAAGCTTACCATTTCGTTCCTACACCAGAAGCAGTTGCCGGCGGTGAAGTTTTCCCATGAGTCACATTCGATGGCCAGGAACTCGCAGCGGTCCGGTATCGATTCGATGAAGTACTCGTAGCTGCGGACGTGGTCGCACCCGAGGAACCTCCTGAGTGCTACAATAACAAGCCATTTTTGTTAAATAACATCTTTGTTAATTGCTATTGACACCCCTCCACCCAGCTCATTGCTAATAAAGATCCAGAAAAATTAATTTAGTCCGCAAACAATAATTTCCTCTAAGTTGTATTTTTAGCCTCAGTTCAAGGAGGGTTCTGTCTCCCCTCCATTTTACAAATCTAAAACCTTTGCCAAAGGATTAATTTAAAAAAAATCAATTGAAAGGATTGATTGATTGAATGGCGGTTTATCAGTTAATAACGAATACTTTCCCTAATCGCAGATTAGGAGCCCTACAGTTGGCCTTTTAAAGAAAGTGAAAGTCCATTCAAGGTATCCTTTGTGAAGTCCTTTCGGAGGGGACGTAAATTAGGGATTCCGAGCTATGTCTATGTTACTCTGTGTGCTATGGCACTCATTAAAGATCTCTATCCTAATTATACTTGGATATGTAAAATATAGGGCAGAAATATTGTTAACGATAAATATTGATGAAACTCATATTTAGGTATACTCCTACTTCCGCGTTGGATTAGTCTCAAGCTGTCCATCTCAAGCTGAACGCATGTCCTGTATATACCGGACATGTCCTGTGATTCTATGGCTACCATTATTAGGAGTTACAATGACAAACTAGATTTATTTTTTGTCATCCCTAATTAAACCTGGATAGGCAAAATTTAGAGCTCCCAATGTAGCATCGTCCGAGTAGCCTTAGCAGCATAAAGTGACGTTAAATTAACAAACAAACATTTTTTGTTCCACCGGGTTTTTTATATTATATTTCCTTATATTTATCTCCCAGTATGCATTTTCGTCATAAATTACCTTCATGATAGATTTTCGAACTATCATACATAAACAATAATGATTAATATATCTTTTGTTGTTCGGTCACCTTTGATGAAACTCTCATCTTTGTCCATATACTCCTTAACGGTCTGATCGCAACCAGGCTGGTTCTGTCCTCCGTTGGGGTAGAAGTCCAGATGACCGACGGGCTCGTCCATTCCAAGTCCTGCATTCGCAAATTTAGAATTATTGTTAAATAAAGGCCGAAGAAATATGTTTTAAATTAATATTATAACTTACCTCCTTGAATAAAGGGTCTTGCATTAGTATGGATGACATCTACGTAGAGGGCATCGGTAGGGTCCAATCTCACAACTGGGTCCGTCTGCGAGAAATGTGGCTCAGCGGGGTCAAGAGCTGTTGAAGTACTTATTATTATTAAAAGTTGTTTATTTCCTTTATATTAATATTCAACAATAAAATATTTATCATACCGGTTATTCTTCCAAGTGTAAGATGGAATTTAGTCTTGAGGACGTTGCCAATATAGCCCGAAAGGTGTGCTCCCAACGAATGTCCTATGGCGTGAATGAATTCGGTATTAACTCCGAGGTCTCTCTATAAGCAACAAGAGAATGAATAAACAAGATATGTAGCGATATTATGTACGGGGTATATCTAAGGTCAAAGGTAGGAGGAGGCTCCTCAATGGGGAGGTGGAATGGTTAGTATTCAGGATGTGTAGCTTTGGCCGGTGGGGGGTGTACAACTCCCAACTGTTATTGATGTAATCAGCTATCCCTTTCCCCTGTGTACATGCATATCCAATCTCCGTGTAAATCTAAGTGTCGACATATCCATTTCGCAGTTAGTGTAAGGTCATCCTGTCATGGTTTCCAATTAAATATTAAAAGTGATTTGGATTCGATTATAATCTTCCTCCAGTCAAATAGCGGCTTTGTTTCTTATTATCACTAAATCTCTCACCAAATATAAATAGATTTTACAAGCTATAGGTACACTTAGAGTATTACGCATAGAAAGATGAATCGTATTTCTTTGGTTCTCATGATATCATGATATTTATATTATTAGTATAATATATTTATACCCTTCGTACTATGGATGGAACTTACGTACCATATAGACAAACCTAAATTCTGTTGTTATACATTAAGTTGTTTATTTTAGTCCCTCACAGAGAAATTTCTAGAATGACAAAACTCAAAAAATCATTGTTTTTTCGGTGTTATAATCGTGAGAGAAATGGGTAAGTATCACTTTATCACTCACCAAAACTGTATCAAACTAGGGCTTGTCTGCCAGAAGACACTTGTAACTCTTAGTGTCCTAATGCTATCCCTCCCTAGCTTACTAATAGTTTTCCCGATTTTCCAAAAATGAAGGACCCTCCTATTCCCCTTATCCGCCCACCCTTGCTCGTGGCCTTCCTAATATAAGTCTCTGGGGACAATCAACGAGTTTAATTTAATCAAGCTGGAGATTGGTTATAATTTTGACTTATCTCGACGTAACTCTCTCTCCTTCTCTAGTCTGGTGAGATTAATTAATTTATATTCTACTCTATTCTGTTAAACGAAGAAGGCAAACAAAATTAAATTAAATGCTATTATTTAATCTATTCGCTTAAATAGTAATATTTTAATTTTATTACTGTAACTAGGTAAAGACCTAGGATAAAGATAAATCATAAATACTCTTAGCATAAGATCCTTCTTAAAGTTAACCATTTATACAACAATGAATATACAAAAAACAATTAATACAGAATAAACCATAAATATAGGAATAACCATTTTTGTGTGATTCAAATACATACCGTTTATGCTGTTTTAACTCAATATAATGTATAGGGTGCTGATATCCAACTCCAATAAAAATAATATTGAATATCATATCAAATCAAAGTAATGGATGAAGCAGAAATATTGTTAAATTTTCTATTAATATTTCTGTTATGAATTTTTGAAATGGTTGTTTTATGATTGTTGTTGAACATCTACATCAAAAGGTACTCGAAGTTATGTAAGTTATATAAAACGAATTAAAGTCTAAATCTAAAAATGTTAAATTTTTATTTTATAACATTAGGAAGCGGGGTAACTCCGTGGTAGAACGCTGAGTTATCGTGCCAAAGGTCCCGAGCTCAATTTCGGCTGTGGTAGATAATTTATTTAATCTGTTAACAGCCAGGGATTGGTCCTTTGGGATCTGGAGATCTTCCAGGGGCTCACCCAGCCTCTAAAAATCGCGTACCGAAAATCCATCTGGACAACCGTTGTCCTAGAAACAATAAATGCTGTTGCTTACAATATACTAGACTCTTCATGGATCGTAGCGGCACAACTTTTTATTTTATTTTATAAGAATCCTGTAAACGATATATACAGCTGACATCCCAACCCATCCAAGCATTGTCCTCACTACGTACGCTGATGACACAGGTGTGTTATCAGTCAATAAGAATCCGTTTGTTGCATCCCAATCTCTTCAATCCCATATCTCAAACCTTCAAGGATGGTGTGAAAATTGGAAAATTAAAATAAATCCTAACAAATCCCATCAAATTACCTTCACTCTTCGTCGTAAACCTACGAATTCCTGCTTTACTGTATCCTTTAATAATATTCTACTGATCCCTGTCGAACAGATACTATACCTAGGACTCCATCTGGACAAATGTCTCTCTTGGAATCCTCATAAAAGACTGAAAAACAAGAAACTGCTCGACGTTTTCGCCTACTTCAATATTTACTGGACCAACGTTCTAAGCTCCAAAATAATTACAAAAGAATCATTTACATGACAGTTATCAGACCTATTTGGACATATGGAGTTGAGCTTTGGGGCTCTACTAAACCATCCAATTCATCTCGTATCCAATCCTTACAATCCAAAATCCTTCGTAAAATCCTCAATGTTCCTTATTATGTTACAAACAAACTCATCCATCATGATCTTAATATTCCATATGTTGCTGATTTGGCCCAAACTAGATACCTATCCTTCCATTACAAGCTCCCTATACACTTGAATCCGCTAGTCTCTCAACTTGCTTCCCATACTATTCCTGATAACCCTCCGAGGCGTCTGAAAAGAAGGCCTCGAAACCTTCTACTATAGAACTTTATTGGAGGGCTACCAATGGATAGTTTCTCCACAAGTGTTTTTTTGTTTTGTTGTTTGTTCATATTAGCAAATTTACTTGATGTAATATTATTAATCTAAAAAAAAATTATAAGATTGTTAAAAAATTTAAAAGTTGAAAATAAGCTGCATATAATAAGCATATAACGTAATGGATTAACCTTTCATTCACCCCTCACGCTTGATTATTGTTAGCTTAATATTATATTAAATTATATTATATTGGGTTTATGACCAATAGTTTTATTCCAAAGCCCTCAAATTCATTATCGTTTAAATCTCCAAGCACTTCCGATGACTTTTCAATTCATCGAGGAAATAATTAAAGAACATTTGGAAGATATTGATTAGCAATTTAATGAAATGTAATATGAGTATAGTTATTATTGATTTTGAATGTGATTATTATATTAATGGAAAACTTAAGGCATTTTCCTTAATAATGGTTTCGTCTAATCGAAACCACATCATAGAGTCGTTGAGGAGCTAAATGTAAAGTCGGATAGAGATATCACCTTAGAAGGAAGGGTGACTAACTCACGTTTAGAGCGTGGAGGAGGTGCGCCGCCATGGTGCCTGCCAGCCTGATGTTGGCCACTGCCTGGGTGTAAGGAGGGCTCGAACCTCCTTGCCAACCGATCACGATCACATTCACGTCCGAGATGTTCAGCAGCCTCTGCGTCATCACCTGCAAGCAGCACAACATAGCTCAATATCAAGCAAGTTCATATCTTAGATAAGATCAATCCATCTCAACCTTAAAGACATAACTATAGGCCCAAAAAGAGTTTCTTGTACTTAAGGAAGCGGAATCAGGTTATCGATGTAGTGCATTAGTGGCCAAGTCCTTTAGTATTAACTTGAAATGGAGTATTGCTTATATTAAACTGCATTTCAAGCTGAAGACCACGAGTGACACGACTCCGCTACCCTCAGCTATTTGAACATTGGGGACAATATTAAATTTAGTAGATATATTTACCAGCATATCAAGACTTATATGCTACATAAACACACACAGATTTTATTCTGTGAAGTTTTACTTGGGCCAGTACATAAATTAACCTTTGAAATTTATGAAAGCTCTATTATATTCTAGTGTAACGATGAAAGAAATGCTGTGCTGATTTTTAGTTTTATTTAACATCACATTATGCTGCATTGGCTAAACCAAAGCTAACAGTATGAGCCCTAAATTTTGCCAATCCAGGTAATAATAATGACAGGGATCTTTAACAAGTATCTGTGTGAATGGCATTGGAGTTGTTGAGCTTTAAATGTAGGTATGAAAGGAGCATGCCGAATATTTAGAGGGAGCGGATTCCAGAGTAGAGGAACTGGCATTAAAGGACTATTGGAAAGATATAGATTGATGGAAAATTGTGATACAGGATGAACTACCAAAAACTTGATATATTATTAAAACTAAACATTTACCTTGATCCACTTCTTGTCACCGTTCTCCAGAAAACCATGAGCTATTGTATAGAGGCGGTGGGTAGGAACCAGAGAACTGTTGTAATAAGTGGATGAGTCGTTGTATCTGAGGCGCTGGCAGAGGTTGGGATTCTGCCTGGTGTAGAGGCAGAACACTGGGTCCAGCTTCTCCGGCGGTTCCGGGATGTTGGAGACAGGTCTTGTCTCGTCCGTCCATGGGAAGTTCACCGAGTAGCAGCCGAGTTCACCGTAGCACCTTTCAGTCACGTCTGGATATTAATAGTAAGAATACAGTAAGGGGAAGTGAAGTTTGACCTACATTAATCCGAGTTAGTTCAACAGAGGAAATGTAATGAATTTGAAAAGTTTAAGAAAAATGTCATAGAATAGAATAGAAAAATAGTTTTATTCTTAGACCAGGTCCTTAGGAGAGTAACAGATGTGTGCAAAAATAATAGAATATATATCTGATCAAGAGGCTACATTATAAGAATCATACAGTATTTACATAATTACTTGAAAATAAATTTAGACTAGAAGGAATGTTCTGGTCTAGAATTTTTTTTTCTAAAATAACAAGATTTAAGCTGGGAAAAAATAAACGCACATAAAATATATAAATAATAATATCGTTAATAATACATTAGTTACTTCTGACGGATATGAGCTATTAATTATAACTGATTCTAGAGTATCTGTTTGGGAATTTAGGAGGTGTATAAAAAGCATTAGTTTGTTTGTGAATAAGGAAGAATCATGGCGAATTTTAGGTTGGAGTAAGTTCCAAAATGTTTTGTTCCGTTTGAATGAATGCAAAGGTTGGAAAGGCGATAGCCATACCTTGTATTTTGGGCATTACTTTAATTTTTCTGATAAATGAAAACAAATAAATTAACAAAAAATAGTAAACCTTTAAGAAATCCTATGGCCATTTTGTTACAAAGTAAATATTGCCAAATTGCCTCTTGTTCTTCGCCTCACTGTTTATTATTTTTGGTATTTATTTGATACCATAACTCCGCCTGCTGTCTCCTTCAGACAGTCGGTTAGTTGCCGGTCCCAAGTCCGGATAAAGGAGGAGGGTTGGTTCGGTGGGCTAACTATCCATCAACCGGCAAAAACCATAAAGTTAAAAAAACAACACAAAGCCACGGATACATGGTCGGCTGTGGTGTTGGAGGCCCGGGCTCTTGCAGGACCGTACAGCCAAAATAATAATAATAATATTATAATTTATTTTATTTGTATATTATATAATTTTTCAAATAAAATATTTAAAAAATTATATAATATAAAAATGAAATAAATTATAACAATATTAACGACTTAAAGTCAACTAGATCCAAAATAAAATAATGTTCAATTAGCATTCTCCCCGTGTATACATCGCAAATTGCGAGAAAACGGAGATGTAGGATCAAGTGAAAAGAGGGGATATGGCTGGCCGAGAAACTTGCCAGGGCGGCCGAGTTGGTTGAGGCGCCACCACGGAGAGGTGAAAATCCCGGGTTCGAGTCCCGGTCCTGGCCATATCTTTTCTTTTCAAATAAAATATTTAAAAAATAATAATAATAATTTGATACCATAACATATTTTATATTTCCCTTGTTCTGTTATTATTTTTATATATTATTCTTTTCATTATTTATAATTTTGAAAAAGCAAAAAGATTATGTTGTCTATTTAATTTGCTTTTTTTTTACTATTCCCAATTTCATATTGCAAGGTTCACTTATTTTTACCATTTTACATTGTGGTTTTCTGCATTATCTTTAATTATGTTTCTTCATTTTCCGCTTACTCCATTCACGTCTCAATATATTTCAGTTATCAAATGCCCATTTGGCCTGAATGTTCGACTAGTATTGCGATGTTGAGTGCCGCAGTTAGCTTGACGTGCTGACCTCGAGGAGCACTTCACTTTTTTTTTTTATAATTCTGTTTTTATTCTATTAATTTGCTTAAGAAATAGTTTGGTGAGGCCGAGGTAACAGACATTGTTAAGGTGCTAACGAGGCGACAAAATAAATGACCACGAACAGCCAGCTATGGTTTCGGTGTTTGTAGAGCCTAATTAAAAGCTGGCGGAGGTGGGGCCGGCATATCTATGGACGGTCCTGTTAGCGAGAACTTAACTGCAATAGCTCTACTTTCTCCAGTAAATTTATCCAAGGCTTACCTGTACCGTTCCTCAGGTAAGCTACTGTTGGAATAGGTTCAGGTGTTGTCGTAGGATCATGTTCGTTGATGGCAAACAATAAGGCAGTCTGCAGCAGCAGGCTACCGGTATGGTTGAACATCCTTTATACCTAAATTAGCATTACAATATTAGAACACACAAATTATATTTAAATCTTAAAGCCTTACATTAAAGAATATACTATAGTATTGACATGATTACGATATTTCCTATTAACTAGGTCCAAGCGATTGAGAACATATCGCTCCTATCAAAGAACAATGTCATAACTCCAAAAACATAATTTTTCAATAGAGGTATTTGAAAGCCCATGTCTTGTCAAAATTAAACTGATGATTTAAACAAAACTTTTGGGTACTGGCATAGCAAATGCATTCCTATTGCAATGATGGTTTTGAAATTCTTTTATTAACTATGAGAAAAAACTTGAAACTCTGATTTTAACTTATGTCATTATTACCATAAAACTTCAAGTTCAAACCTGATACAACTCCAAATATGACTTTATTATAAAAAAACAACAACAAAAACTTGGGGATGGAATAGAATGCTACAACCAATGTAATTTCTACTGAAGGCTTAACTCAAACCTTTGAGTTATGCCGTTCTGTTGAAGGTGCGATATGAGAAGCGATTATAAACACAACAGCAAGTATGGAGCTGTGAGTGGGTATGAACTTGCTCCATCGGCCGACTTCCATCTTAGCAGTAATATTGTGCCAGTTGTGTCTCCGTTACAGTTTTTTCTAGGTTCCAATTGAATCGCTTGTATCATAAATCATAAATAGAACTTATACTAATGTCGGATGTGGTCAGAGACGAATTTAGACAATCCCCTCGTTGTATTCTGCGACAATGAATGCTAATCGTTCGTTTCGGTTGGGATAGCATAGTGGCTGCGGAGGTCGTGCTTGATGTTGGAAAGCCGACATTGATGAAAATGGGAACATGGAAGCTGATCGTGCCATCTCAGGTGAAACCGAAACCAGGTGGGAGGGTGAGCCACGATCACCTGTGCAACACGATCACTAACCTTCACGACCTTAATCTGTTTGTGTCGGGTAGCCTCTGCAGCCAAGTCTTTTTCCCCAGAACACTTTTGTTTCCTAAATTAATTTATATTATAGAGGTGTTAACGTTATCCATTATGATCAAGTATATTCGATATTATTGTCTTCCTCATATGATTAGAATGAACTCAATTCTACAGATTACATTCACAAACACTAATATGTAATAGAAAGTTGTTTGTTTGTTCATTTAACGTCACTGCATGCTGCTATGGCTAATCGGACGATGCTACAGTGGGAGCTCTAAATTTTGCCTAGCCAGGTTTAATTAGGATAGGGATTTTTAACGAGTACCTGAAATCGTACAGGCTCGGAATCCCCGTTTAACGTCCCTTCCGAAGGACGGCGTAACTAAGGATTTTTTACTCCCTTAAAAAAATCCTAGGGCCACCACAATAATAGGAGGTTTCTTGGATTATTGCGTTAATAATGTTACTAACGTTGTACTTAGCTTAGGGCAATTAACAAATGTACCGTGCAGTTATTAAAAAAACCTATACCCATACTAACGTCTTGGGTTCAGTAGATGGTAGAGACTGTAGTGTTTCTTGGACTACAGTTGTACAAGAGATAATATATCCTATACCACACTCAACCACCATGTTTCCCCCCTAATTTAGGGTACCCACTTTGTAGACTCTGAGTGAGCCCCAAAAGGTCTCAAGATTCTACCGTGTCACCGGCTCTTAAAAGAATAAATAACTTATCTGCCATAGCTGGATTCTATCCTGGGACATTCGGCACGGCAACATAGCGATGTTGCTTCATATGAATGAGAGTAGAGAAATAACGCTCATTAATAATAGAAAGGAAGCAGCATTTGAGTATGTGGTTTCTAATGAATTTCCAGCCGAGTGATAATAAAGAACCAAATACAAAATTATATTACGTAAATAATTTAAACTAAATTATTAATAATAACTAAAATTAAGAATATATAAGAAAGTGAATAAAAATTATTCGGTTGAGAAAAACACAGTCACCTACTCTTCGCTCAAGCCGATTGGTCATACACAACCTGCTCCTAGTTAACGCTGTGCATCCATTACGACATAAAATAATATGAAATTAAAATAATAATTTTAAAGACGTCAAGCCATTTTTTAAAAGCCATAATTATTGAGATGCCTTCACAATTTAAAGTTGTCCGCTGTTCATCTTTAACTTAAAAAAAAAACTCATCCTATTGAAAAGTTAAGGAAAACGTTAATTTATCTTAGGAGAAACCCGTGACACATATTTCATAATGTTTCTGTTTTCTCATCGATATTTGAATTTTATCGATTTCATAAGGTCATCGGTTGAAATTAAGATAAGATGTAAAAGTTAAAATAACATTTACACATTTGGCGAAATTCTGACAAATCAGTGATAAGATAATAGATGCTTTCCCTTTTAAGTCTCTCTGGAGTATTATACTTCTTATACTAAGAAGCCAATTTGGCAGGAATCCAAAATAATATAGCTCCGTTAACGCCAGGCTTAGTTAATGACATGGCAACAAGCGCCATGATGAATAGGAGGAGTATTTTAAAAATTGTATCCATTCATCTCAATATAATCATATTTAATTATAATCTTCTTATTTTCGGCGGAGAAGGCAGTACTCCGGCCCCCAACCAAACTAATGTTAAATAAATGAGGATCAGCGCGTAGTACGTCACATTGAATTTATGCAACTCCCAAGTCGACAGAAAAAATTTGCATACAAAAGAATACTGTAATAACATAATAATATATATATTGTAATAATGATTATTTTCACTCTCCTTTTTCCCAATACGTAGGTTACCAACTTCTGTAATATTATCCCTAATCTCCTAAAGAATTTGGTAACTTATGTATGGGTGATATTGTTATAGGAGAGATAATGTATTATTGGGGATATAAAAGAAAGTATATATTAGAGATAAAAATCTTTGTGATATTGTTGTAGGAGGAAATAAGTTCGAACATGTGGAGAAATTTTAGTACTTATGATCTATGGTAACTAGAAAAAAACGAAATTCAAGAAGAAATAAAGGCGCGATTAAAGCCGGGAAATGCTTGTTATTATTCGGTCTCGAAATTAATAAGCTCGCGTCTTTTGTACCGAAATTTAAAAATAAGAATTTATAAAATTATCGTCCTTACGAGCTTGAAACAAAGTCTTGTCAGGATGAACAATATATTCAGGTATTCAAAATTTAGGTATTACGTAGAATATTCGGTCCAAAAAAGGATGACTCCTCTGGGGAATATAGGAGGTTACATAACGCGGAATTACGAACCATGCATCCAGTAAATATTACCAAGTGATAGCGTCACTTAGTTCAAGATGGCCTGTAAAGTTGCGAGACTTAGTAACGAACGAAATCCCAAGATGTTAATAAGCACTGTGCCGACTGGGAGCGTTAAGAGTGATCTGTGAATTATTATTATTATTGTAATATGTAGTGATATAATAATCCTGCCAAATGGAGCGGAATTCTCCGACTGATCCACACCCTGATATCACTGATTTCACGGGTAAAACAAACAGTACATGCCTTTAACCATTTATGCCCGTGGCCGCTATTAGGCCAGGCTTAATTTACAAGGGCTCAGCCTAAAATCAAATCAACAAAGCATGCAACGTTTTCCCTTAATCTAGATTTAGCCGCGGTCGTTCATCACGATATCGTCCCGTGCTTGTCACATGTATTGGTTCATGTCGGGATGAATTATTGTGAACTCTAATATATTTTCATCCGATTTCTGTTTCACATAGGTTTAAATATGAATTGAGATAAACCTGTAATTCAGTGATGATAAATTATTTTTCCTGCAACCATTGAGTAATGCTATTCATTACTCAACTAAAAATGGTGTGGAAAATCCCACTTTTCCCCACTTGTGAGGGAAAACCACTTTCCCTCACTAGTGAGGAAAAATAACAGCCATCTAGATCGAATTTGAGAATCAGCACTCTGTTATTTTAAATGTTAATTGTTAAATGTACTCTGGGATTATAATATTATTCATTTTATATTCCTAAAATGATAAAATAAATAATTTTATATGTTAAACTGTTTTATATATAATTCAAGAAAGATTTTATTTATTTTGAAGCGATTTTATAGAAATATTCAATATAACCTTAAATATATTAGAACCTTCACACATCAGAAATTTGGAGATCTAGCATTAAAACAGTGATCAGAGCACAAAAAAAATAAAAAATGGAAATAGATAGTGATGAATTCATAGAATTTACTTCTCTATTCATAAAAGAACAGGCTGATAAGAGATATAATTTATAATTATTATAGAAATGTAGCTCTAGTGTAGTTTTAACAAATCTAAAGTTTCACCTTTAATTTCTTAATTTTTAAATGGTTCCAGGAAAATGTAATATTTAACACGTAAGAAAAGTGCTTATAACACTCTCGTTTATTCACTTGGGTGTAATAAAGTGGCCCTTTCCTAACTTGTCAAATAAATAACTATTTTACGCAAATAGAAGAATTAGGGAGACCCATTGTGGTGCTAAAAAGTTCTCTCTGCACTCATAGACATAAAAATAATTTTATCGAGCTCTCAGTATCGATGCTCTTAAGAATTTGAAAATGGTGGATAATGCCATAATAAATAACATATTTTTATTTGATTTAGTTTTTTTAAATATTCTATTATTTCATAAATATATCGTTATTTTTTTAAAAATAATTCTTAAGCTTTAATTCATAAGCCCACCTCCATCAAAACCACGACTGCTGAATAATCTCTCCCAACTTCCCGAAACAAGAAGGTCCAGAAGCTCTTTAGACAATTTTCCGTGATTATCGGAGAATTCAGAGAAAGAAATTTTATTAAAAAATATATCAATGAAGATATTATAAATGCTTTATCAATCAACTTTGCTTTCTTCCTCGTACTTCTTTTAAAAATTCGAGGCCGAAGAAATTTTTTTCAGATCTTTTCTTGAATTAGTACTTGAATCACCTTAGTTCTGATATTTGGATGATGTTGGTTTGATGCGGTAGAAGAAATAGATCTCTCGATAGAACACGAACGCTACAGTACAATATCTACGGTTGGGCTGATTATGATGAGGAGAAGAAACGATAGTGGATGAAGAGTCATAGAGCTTTTTATTGAACTGGCCTTCTAGGGGAGGCCAATTTTTCGTAGCACCCTATTGAATTTTGAATAATACAGATGTCTGAAGTTACTTCACAGAATTGAAAGTAACGCAATAAGTAGAACTTGGAAGGGATAATGATCTATAGGATTCAAAGTTTACTAAAGAATAGATAAATGTTGGAGAGATGATTATAATACTGGAGCTGTTTGGAAGCCGTTTTAATTGAAATAAATATCCAGTAGGAAATGGTAGGAGATGTATACGGGAAAGAAATGTTTCATCACTTACCTTTATGTAAGTCGCAAAAACCGGGTTCTGAATTGAGGAAGGAATTATAGAATAAAAAATACAAGGAATACATAAAAATGAATCATTCGAATACAAAAGGGAGATTTACGTTTTAAATAGAAGAGAAATCAAGGGATTGGTCTAAGCCTGTACAAGTATGAGAAAATCTAGAAATTGAAGGAGAGCCTCCAGAATTTTCTGGAATGGTATCCTTAGATCAATGGACGACATGGTTAGCACTATTTGTCAGGATAAGGTTGGAAAGGGTGTATTAAGGCATAAGCTGGATAAAGCAGTGGGCATTAATAAAACCGCATTAATATACATGAGAGAAAATGGTTAGAATGTTATAGAGCCTGACAATGAGAATTCGGATGGAAAAAAGAATTCCTATTGAGTGGGAGGATAATATTTTCAGCCCCATTCATAAGAAAGGAAAGCCAACGCTTGAAATTACAGGCCAATTTGTCTGCCGCCAATGATATATAAGACCTACCCCGTGTTCTCCAAAGCGGATTAAGAGCAATGGCTGAGGAGAAGGTTGAAGAATAGTAAGCGGCGGGCTTAGACTAAGTAGCATCACATTTTCACCCGGCTCCTGCTTTGTCTTGTTACGCCATTCTTATTTTCTTATTTTTTTCGTGTTTGAGTTTGCGTGATGAGAGATCATCTTAATTTCTTAATCAAGTAAGTTAAAAATTCAAAGGCTCCATATCCAGTTTTATAGTCGTATAACAACTTACTATGCCCACGATCGAGGGTGCCCAAGAATGCACTAGGTTTTTTTAAAGGGAGGCAAAAATCCGTTCTTAAGCCATCCTTCGGAGAGGACTTAAAATTATGGTACCGAGCCTGTGCGATGTCAGGCATTCGTTGAAGATCCTTATCCTAATTATCCCTGGATAAGCAAAATTTAGAGCTCTGTGGCATCATCCCATTTGCCATATTGTGACCTTAAATAATGTGATAATAATAATACACCATAATGTGACCTTAAATAGATAAACAACAACCAGTTTTAAGAAAATACCTAGATCACTCTTGAACACTGAGTTTCAATCTACCCAATCGTAGACCTTTTTGAAAACAAATCCTGTCTGGGATAATCTTATTGCATTTGCAATCGTTAGGTTTTGCAAGATATATTATGCACATTCATTGTTATTCATTGAATATGAAAATACAACAGCATGTTTGTTCGCATTATCTTTTAGTTGTAGCTAAATTATTTATCGCAAACTTTTTTTTTTTACAAATATTTGATGTAGGTGTATAAACGTCTAAATGACTAGATAATATTTAATTATTTTAGCATTTCATTTACATTTATAACCACATCCTTGAAGATAAAAGAATATTCTCTGACGAAACTGAGTCGGCGTTTTAAACTGAGTTGAGAAACTCCGGAGACGAGACTGGTAGAATGTTATTTAAGAGCCCTCAGGGATATTAGCGTAGGCCCAGGACACGAAATGTTACTTAAATTTCTAGGATTATCTTGCTGTTCGTTATTTATCTTAAATTATTTTAAAGACTTATTTTTTTAATGTATTCTTTTTTTTGCCTTGTATTTTGGTTTAAACTGCTACAAAAATATGAAAACGAATTGCTTGGAACCACACCATTTACGTGAAGTGTGTTTGTTGGCTTCAATACATGGTATAGACTACTGTTATACGCTCAATTGGCTTTTCCTCCAATTAAATGTACTCATTTTTCAGGTAATCCCTAGGAAAATCTCCAAATCTCACTGGGTCGATCCGTGGCTGACAACAGATGAAAAATTTATCGGCCTCAGCTGTATTTGAATCCGGGACCTTCAGATCAGTGACTCAGCGCGCTAAACCCCCGGGCTATATCCCAGTCCCATTAATCATGAAATTAGTAATACAAACTATTCTATATTTAAATAATTATAATTAGAGCTTATGATTCTAAAGGTTTGATGCCGGTGATGCCACATCAACGCAAAACTTTAATCCTAAGTCTACTTCACATAGCTAACTTATTTGAATATCGAAATTAAAAAAGAATATCATAAACATTACTTAAACTTCAATAGTTGGTTCAACAGTTTGCATCACATCTTACCACAGGTTGGTTCTCTATAAAGTAAGTTTTTTTATTAATTTAATTTATTTTTTTCTAATTGTGCCCAAATCACAATTAAAGCAAAATAAAATGTTAACGGAAACTATAGGGAATATGATAGTATTGTGGTTATAGATTATATTAGGGAATAGATCCATTGTTATGGTTTTAGCCAAAAAAATATTACAATCATCTTTCTTTGGATCTTGAAATTGGAATGTTATAATAGTTTATTAAGAATTATATTTACGAAATTTATATACATTATGCTTATAATGTCAGTAGTTTAGTCATAGCCATTAAAAAAACAAACAACAAATTCAATTCAATTATTAGATATACACTTTGAAAGCAGTTTACCATGGTCCGGCGTTGTACTTGTTATTCCAATTGTATGCATTTAATAGAAAAGGAGAAATGAAAACATGCGAACGGAGAGGGGGGAGGGGGTAGTGGATCCGTTATGTCGCAGACTGTTCCCAGTAATAGCACTTGCTTTGGTGGTTTATATAGTTTTAAAGAACTTTAAACATTAAAAGCACTGCAGAAAGAACAACATCACCCCACTGAGCAGACTGGTTTCCTGAGAGGAGTCGCCTGTGACCACCACCTGGCTAAGCTACTGGCGCACACCATAAAGCACATGCAGATGAACAGAGCTACGGCGTACATTTCACTGGACTGCACCCAGGCCTTTGACTGTGTGTCTCATGAGTTGTTACTCCGACGCTTAGAAGAGTTTAGCTTTCCCGCCATTCTATGTCGTCTGATCCAAAGCTATCTCAGCGGAAGATCATTCGTCGTACGAGTCGGTAACAGTTACTCGACTTCTAGCACCACTAGTGGAGTACCTCAAGGCTCTTTATTGGGGCCACTGATGTTTGTAATTTTCACAGCACCCGTGGTAGCAATGAAGCACCCAGGAGCAATGGTAGCAGCATATGCGTTGCTCTACGGTGCACCACTACTGAGACACCTCTACAAAACAACGCTGAAGCACCTGCAGAATTACCAGAATTACATCCTTAGAAAGATCGTAAGTGGCACATCGCTCGAGGAGGCACTTAATACCACCATCCGGTAGGAGCTTCGGCTTCCCTCAGTGCCCGAGTACATAGGTCAGAGGCACATAAAATTTTTTGATGGGCTGAAGACCTGTGTGAATCCCCTATGTAGGGACCTAAAACCACCTCCCAGACCTGGGAGATGGCAGGACAGTGCTCCCTTGGTAGATGTGCTTACATTTGATCTAGTGATGGAGTAAGTACTCCCTTATCCTTTCCTTCCTTCCTTTTCCTTCTTACTTCCTCCCCTTTCTTCTTTCTAGAACTATTTCTTGATCTCGCTAAACGGTCCCTACCTGTTTTATATTGTATAACGTCAGCGGCCTTGAGCCTGTTCGAGTAAAAACCACCTTCAGCGAACTCAGCCCATTGTAACGCCTTAAAATACCGAAAGGTAACAGAAGGCTTTTGTTTATATAGAAGCATTTGCAGATATTTATTGTAAATTTGTATTTTATTGTAAATAAAATCTTGGAGGATGTGAAAAAGTAAAAAATAAAAATAAAAATTAAAAGTAATGCTTTATTTATTATAGTCAAAATCATGAACTACTAGTAAAAACCACATTCTTATATTAAATTTTTTTCTAGTACCTATTTGCTTTGATTGTGGCATTCCGTTTTATTTTTCATTAAAAAAAATTTAATATAAACCTTTTTTAGGGACTACGAACCTCTACTGTGTCAGGTCTACAGCATCCCTATCCTAATTGCACTTGGATAGCCTCAATTTAGGATTCCCACTGTAGCACGGTCCGATTTGCCATAGCAGCATAAAGTTACGTTAAATGAATAAACAACGCCTTTGGAAAATCATTTAGATATTTTATAATCCAGATTCCTTAACTCATTCTTAATAATGTTTCTGAATCCTTAATCCACTTTTACACTAACCGCCTAAAACTCCTATCACCACCTCCTACCCCACGGACTATGCTTACGATGAGCATTAACTGGTTCCGTATTCTACACCAAGACCTCTCCACTGTGTTGTTCTTTAGGTTTATCGTTTAAGAGTCATTTCTGCGATATGCATCGCTTTTCTGACCCGTTTATCTTCGGTTCAAGTTTATTGCGCATATTATAAATGTTTTGAAATTCAAATACATTATAAAATTATTATGTGGAATATTGATGCTGTAAAAATAAGTGTATTTAAAGAAAATACTTTTCCAATATTTTCAAATCACTTTTATTTCTAATCCTAAAACTTGACTTTTTTAACAATTCTTCTATAGGAAAATTGAAAATATTCCTAATTAAATCCTTTATTTACAAACGATCTATCGTTTTGGATCATCCCATCTCGCATTTGGATTTTGGGTTTCCGGATTTTACTCTAATGTTAGAACTCTAAAATTGTCCATTTCGATAAATAGGTTGTTTATAATGAGTACTTCAGTTCGTTGCAACATGAATTAACAAAATTTTCGCGTAGTTTGTACATCCTTCAACTGATTTTGAACAAATGGGAATCGGACTAATTCCTTCCTTACGATGAGACTGTTTCAAAATTTTCAATATTTTTAAAGGAGCGATTCAAGTACATAATGATAAACACTTCCCTTGCTTTATAAGATTTGATAATTGTCAAACTCTTACACGGTTCTATCTTAATTTTTACTTGTTATTAAGGTTATTAAGTATTGGCCGAATGAATTCCTTCATCTAGAAGTCCAGGATAGCCAACATCACGGAAATAGACTCATAGATTTATTTATGACAATAAACTTTGTTGAAATCGTTAATGCCATTTTTCAAATTATATATATTTATAGACCTTTTTTTATAATTTTGTTATATGCATGAATAGGACATAATAATAGAATGGCAATGGCTATATCAGATCAGTGCCTGTCCAATGTCCATTCACTATCGGAGCTGTGATAAGCCACTTGATTGACGTGGGTGTGTATGGGGGAGGGCCTAATTAGTTTTCATATCAATGTTTTGTTAAAATAGATTTTTTTTCTTTTCTTATATATATATATATATAAAAAATATTTTAAATATACCAATAAATATTTTCTTTTCTTATGCTCGGAGAAGGGTAGGGGGTACATTTAGATAAATTTCTGTATATTCTTTCTGAACTTTTTATCAGAAAAATGCAACGGCCGGGTTCGGTGGCTTATATCAACTAGGAACAAAATTTCTTCTTAAAATGTCTTAAATGGATCAAGTAGCGAACAAAATGAAGAACTGAAGAGATTGCGGAAGAAAGAAGAACAGACGTACATCTTCCAAAATAAACTATCCAATATGTTCACATTTTGGTTAGAATACGATTTTAAAAAAAACTAAGTCGGAAATGTGGATGATATATTTAACTGTTTAAAGAATATTCATAAACCAAAGAAAACGAGAGCTCAAACTTGTTTTTTTCTTATTTATTCAGATCGTACACTACTGATTTGTCAGTGTTTTATTGTTTTTATAATCAGACTTTCATCCCTTACATATTTTGTCTACACAGTTAAGTTTCTTCGATAAAGAAAGGTATTGCAAATTATTTTTATTAAAATCATCTGCTGTTTTAAAAAAAAGAAAAATGCAATAAGCATAGTTCTATATTTGCCTGAACATATAATTATGATTATGCACGATATTTACAATTGCATTATCATTTAAAGGAGGAATTCATGAACTATGATTGATAATTCAAATAACCCAGCAAATCTAAAATACAGTGCAAATTATTTATTTATAATGAGGCATACAGGATCTAAAGCGGATAACTAACTGCACATTACAAAAATTGCCTTTTTCACATTTTTCGCTTGTTTAGTCAGTTTTGCTAACCTAAACTAGCGGAACTCTTCTGTGGAATTTCTTATTACTGCAACAATATTCTGCGAAATTATAGATTACTAGTTTATGCCCGCGGCTTCGCTCGCGTGGAATTTGGTCTGCCACATAAAGTTTCGTGAAAGATCATTTTAAATAAATAATTTAATTATTTTTTTAAAATTTAAGTTACTCGTGAATTTAAAATTTCAGATGTCTAACTGTCTAATCCAAATTTCTTTCTTAAACTATACTAAGAACCTATCTACAAATTTCAAGATGCTAAGTTCCTGGTTTGACTTTAATTATGTATTATAACGGGGGGGGGGGGGGGAGGGAGGGACATGCCCCCGTGCCCCAACATAAATCTGCCCTTACTGTACCTTAATATGTATAAATTATTTTACACAATAAGTTCAACAAAATCGGTTCAGTCGTTTTGCGTGAATGAGTAACAAACATAAATACAAGCATTCCCATTTATAATATTAGTAGGATATCAAAACAATAGTTTTACTCATGTTCATTCTGTTATTTTAACAATTATGATCATGTGATTTGCCGTTAATTATGTACTATAATGGATTCTCCATAGTACCTAAAAACTATCGGAGGGGCACGTGCCTCCGTGCGCCCCCGTTTAATCCGCACTTGCTATAGCCTATGTGTTATTCTGATTTATAGCCTATATTATTGTAAAGTTTCATCCAAATCCGTTCAGTAGTTTTTGCGTGAAAGAGAGACAAACATACAAACTTTCACATTTATAATATTAGTAAGATGTATCATGAAGTGAACTCACGTAAGATAATATGAATAGTTCTTAATTGAATTTTAAAATTATAAGTTTCATAATATTTTTTATTAAAAAATTATAGTCTTCTTGATCGTTATTAACCCTTAGTAGCAAAGGTTTGGAGTGTTCCCCCATTTTATTATTCGGCAGGGCAGTAATGAGATATTGCTCTTTCCCCTGGCAGTAAAACATGCCCGAATTATAACCTCGGTTTATAGTCTAAGGTCTGACATTGTTATGAAGTTTTATTTCCTGTTACATATGCATTTGTCTTTGAATGTGTGGTGCTATATTCGTCTATTATTTCTGTCCAATTTAAGACGAAAAGAAAAAGGAAACATAACTACTTTAAATGGTACCTGAAGTCGTTTATTAAAATATTAAATTCTCATGCCATATGTCCCTGCGAAATTCTATATTTTCTGAGGTAATGGACGACTTAATACCGTACGGACATCCACTGAACCTGACGAACGATATAAGCAAACTAGTTCTGATTTACAAAGATCATTTTGACCTGAGTAGGCGAAGGCTAAATTCAAACCGTATTCAATGATTTTAAGAAAAGTAAGAGGAAACTGGTTTATTTTAAACTACAAAATGGACCATACAATTTGTTAAACTTTTATAAACAAAGTTCAATTTGAAACGATAGCAACCCTCACATATACAGAAATCGTAACCGTTAATAGATTGGACAGGAATCAAGTTGATACATTGAATAATGCAAAGGATAGTAGAGATGAGCAGTGTGCATGACTCGATTAATTCTCATATAATATTACATAACCTACATAAGCAATGTTTATGTTCCACTACCATAATAAAGGTCTTGTATCTACTATTAAACTTTTGAAGCATCCATGAGCAACGGTTATATCAGGTAATTTGGCTACCATTCTTGCTCAATTTTCAGATTTTTTTCCCTTAAACTCATTGAAGTGTCAGGCTTCCACATTTCGAAGACTGGCATTACCCCATAATCTTAGACCACTGATTAAAAATATACCTATATTAAAAATATAAGATATATTTCGACTATTGGCCTCAAACCCAGATTTTTGTTTCGGGAGTTAAAAGTTATTATTAATTAGTGCTCTTTTCACCTTGTGATTGGTCAAGAACATTAACAAATATAAAATAAAAAGAATACAGGAACAAATTTATGTTTCTTTAAATAAATAAGGAAAGCATCCTCATAGATAAATTAAATTACTAATATAAAATAAAATATGAGCTAATAGAAATTTGTTGTTATTGTAAAAATAACGACCACTGGCGCTACTTTAAGTTTAATTTATTAATCACTGGATATTAATATCTTGTGTGATATATTACTTTATCAACAACCACTTCCTCTTTACCGTAATAATATTAAATCACCATTATAACTTATTTATAATATTTTAAAAATTATCTTATCCGCTGTGTTTAAAAATAAAATATATATATATATAAACATACCAGAGGTCTCTTACTTGTAAAAACAGATCAAAATCCTGTTAGTGACTAATCACTATCGAAGACGGGCCTGCTGAAGATAGGCTGATAACAGGCGCATGCGCTATACAATTTGTTTCTGACATCTACAGAGGTCATGGTCAAAGAAATGCGAATATCCTACGCAACAACTTTAATGAAATAAAAACAGAAAATACGACTAAGATGGAATTGTGAATATTAATTGATTAAGTAATAGATTTTTCGTTTTGTAAAGATAAGGTTTAGACTATCCTTTTTGATAAGAATATTATTCAATTTATCAGAAAATGGCATCTGAGATTACGTCCTAATTCAAGATCCTTCAATAATAAGAATTTGGATTCTTTGAATTAATATCATTTTATGGTTTTTGTTAATCGTTTTAAATCGTTTTCTATGTTAATTTTGTTTACTTAGTGAAGGATAGTCCATTAGTAGTAGGGTTACAAAGTCGGAGTAGAACTGGCTGAAAGTTCCGTGTGCGGTGAAGCCTGTGTAATACTGAAGACGTAGAGAGGACAAAGGATTCTAAGCCTTCTCTTCTCCACCGCAGTTCCAATATAGAGGATTACATTTATCAACCTCTTTGCAAAAAAAAAATATACATGACTAAGAAAATATATGCAGGAGGTCCTATACAGTTTCAAATGATTCTCATGGTGAAACAGATAGGCTAATAAAAATACCAAAGTTGGAGTATTTATCGAAAAATTCGATTGATGGGCTTCTATTACGTAATAATGAACACTAGTTCTACTACAAGTTGGGCTACACGAGATCTGCTGAAGCAAGGAATATTTTAATTGTTTAAAACTAGCCAGCAAACATAAGTTCAGTATACATGAACGCCAATAGAAAACTGGACAAACTATTAAGATACTCTCTACTTACTGAGAGCTGAAACGGTCATGTCCTAAAGGAGGAAATGGCTGAATCTTAAGACATTATTGAGGAACTAATTAAGATTAATATGTGAAAGATATCTTCATAAAAGGTAGAAATAATAAGTCATAAGGTATCATTGTGAAGTTGGTTAGATACTAAGCATTAGATATTTCAACTCAACAAAATTCTCCAAGAAAAGATCATACCGTAGGAGATGAAAATAGGCCACCCTACCTCCTTTTATAAGAAAGTTGATGAGACCAAATTAACTAATTATAAGGGCATTTGTGTAAATAACACAATCATGAGGTATACGGGAGGGGGACTGAATAAAATAATAGGGAAACAATTTACAACTCCAGAAGAACATTGAAGTTTGAAACAACTGTAGGAAAGTCTTGTCTTGATCATAAATATACTTTGAGGCAGCTTCTAAAAAAATGTGACAGCAAACAGAAACTGCTTAGACTAGTATTTATCAATCTTAAAAAGGCCTTTGACTTAGCTCCACATAAACTGCTTTGGGAGTGCATGCGAAAAGCTAACATTTCGACCCCTTAATCTGAGTTACCATAACAGCATATGTCAAAAAAACGTGGGAAACAAATTATCCTGTGAATTTTCTAGTTTCATAGGACTTCTTTAAGGGTGCTGGATGTTAACTACCATATTTAAAAGATTCATACTAGGCCCTTCGCAGAAAGGCAGCTTTGAAGTACATTGCATCATGACATACATACTTTGATATGCTCATCTTTTCAATACGTGTTCATTTATACAAATGAGTGGCCGCGGAAATGTAGAAGCTTGGGGCTCCATATTCAAGGTTATTTTTATCTGCACCTGTTATTCGTTGATGACTAAGTCATTATAAATCCTGAACAAAGAAGATGCAGAATAAATGTGTAAAAAACTCCTGGAAGAAAATAATAGGTGTGGAATGAAGATGAGCTTCGAAAAAATTGAATATTTGGGTACTGAGGAAGATGGACCATATGAGGTGAAGGGTTAATGTTGCTAATTTAATTGCCCATGTTACTGTAATGTCTATGGTCATATGGGTGTGAAACATGAAAATTGGTAAAGGCGAGCAAAGAAATACTACTCGTCGCCGTGATGGACTTCTGTATAAGGGCAGCCGAAATATCTAGAATACCCAATACTAAATAATTCGGGAGATAATGCCTACAAACAATACCATCCTTAAAAAAATCAAGCGATTAGAGTGGTTTGGATATCTATTGAGGATGAAAGATAAAAGCATGCCAAAAATCACTCTGCCTTCGTGCATTTGAAGGAAGATGAAGAAGTGGCCGCCCTAGAATCCCATGGATTAACGTTCAGTTCAGGAAGACATGGTAGAATATGGCCTCAGAAGTGGCTCTTGACAGGACGGTCTGGAAGGAAGTACTATAGTAAAATTTGGTTGGGGAAAGCGTCATTCTTGGAGAAACTATAAAAATAAATGTATAAATGAAAATAATTAAATAAAGTAAAATAAATATAATGGAACTTAAGGACAAAACTAATAAAATCGATTTTTGCTTCTGCTAAGTTTTGTTACTAATTTCCTCAATAATTTTACCTTTTTTAGGTTATTCTTACGGTTCTGTTTGGTGTAAACAAAAAAACTGGGAGTTGTTCCCAATGTTGTCTGATTTAACTGTAGGTATCTTTAAAATACATTTTACCTCATCTCCAAGAAGAAAGAAGGTAGGTTTGAGATGCAGGCAGCTTTGAAGTACATTGCATCATTACATACATACTTTGATATGCTCATCTTTTCAACCCAGTACGAGTTAATTTATATCAACGTTATTGTTGAAAACGATGCACACATTTAATTCCATACATAGCGTTGGCCTCTTTATTAAGGATGTACATTGTGTTTTAAAGAGAAGCAGAATGGCTCAGTAGTGGAGAGCTGAGCACATGGGTTCGAATCCCGCTCGTTGACAGACTTTTATTTAATCTGTTAGCGGCCTGAGATGTATCCTATGGGGTCTAGGACCCTATTGGGGCTAATTCTGCCTCTATAAAGTGGGTAACCATAATAAGGGGAAAAATCTGGCGGTTGAGCGTGATCTAGGACAAATCACCTCCCTGCACAACTGTTGTCTGGGGAACAGTACAGTCTTTACCATTTACTGAATTCAAGAGCCTCCACGGGGCGTGGGAGTCATGGATATCTCAAAATAAAAAGAAATGCCTGATTCTCATTACTGATTTATAACATATTAGCCTACACAGTATTTCATTTAAGGTTTTATTTTAAATTTCTAAATTCGTTTTATAAACAATCAAGTAATTCACTATACTGTTAATATAAGGGAAAAGTATTTACTTTAGTACTACTTTTAATTGCTACTTGGTAATTATTCAGGTTCATTCGCTTTTCTTTTATCTCCGTTTGCGGAAAACATTAAGCGGCTTAAATTTAATTTTTTTGTATGCTTAGCTTTAATTTAAGAATATACTTTAAAGGAAGCAGGAGTCGATATTTATTTTTTCCTAGAAAGTTTTTACTGGAATTATTTCACAAGTTTCTTTCGAGTCCATGTTAATTTAAGTCTGCTTTGTAACTTTTAAATATGTAACCTATCTCTCTTATATAACTGAGCAACGCTCTGCCATGATTTGTTTAAAAGAATTCAGAGAAGGATTTATCCATATATTTATTTATACTTGACATTTGGGTATCTGTTACGTAGGTTTTCGCTTCGAGTTGAGTTACAAGTTTTAACAGTTTATTCGTCCCCCTTTTAATATTTTCCAAAAAATACAAATTATCATGAGCTCTAGTATGGTAAAGATTATGGGAAATGTGTATACTTCGGTAATAATTTCATCTAGAGATGAAAGTTTCAACAAACATATATCATTTTAACTTCGAAATGTCAGTTAAATAATATTAATTACAACGATATGTCTATACAGCAAAGTCATTAACTATGTACTTAGCCCAGGACCCTTTATAGCAGGATCAAGTATTTTGTAGGCTTATTGCAGTTTTCTATATAATATAATTTATATACACATAATTTTTACTCTACAACTGCTTGGTTAGTTAAGTATTGTAGTCGGATTATTATTTCGAATAAAACTTAAAAAATAACTACGCGTTTTAGAGTTTTTTGAATCGAAAAAAACTTGTGCGTTTGTCTGTGCCAGGACTATCTCCTAAATGGGTTGACCCCCATTGTTTATAAATAGATAATTATGCATTTATCTGTACAATCAAGATGCTCATTTGAAAGATAATTGAATTATCTAGAAAGCTAAATATAAGAAGCCTAACAAAAATAAATCGGAGAAATATTAGTAGAGGTACAAAGTACGGAATCACGCGCAGAGTGATTAGGAACGGCGTGAGGAGTTTCATTACACTAGGTATTTTTCATAAGATTGGATGCAACTATTAACAATTAAAAAAAAATTAACAATTTATAACTACTACAACATTATTATGAAATAAAAAGCACTGAGATTTTTGAGAAAAAATCAACATACCTCGTTTTCTTCTTTTATCTTATATACAACTTATGAATAAATATATATATATCTAATGTATCATATAATATATATATATATATATATATTTTTTTTTTTTTTTTTTATTTATGGTTCTTTTGAGTTATTTAATTTTTTTTTTTTTAATTTTGAAGAGAAAAGATTATGTCTTGGCCGGGATTCGAACCCGGGTCGCCCGCCTCTCTAGCGCTGTGCTCTAACCACTGAGCTACCTCAAACATTACTTACATATATATATATATATATATATATATATATATATATATATATATATATATATATATATATATATGTAAGTAATGTTTAGGCCAAAAAAACAGAAGAAGAATTGTTCCCAATGAAGTAATACTTTATATTAGCAATTATAATCTATAGAACGTCAGCTTGGGTCAATTTATTACCTTGCTTTTGTCCCTAAGGCCTCATTCTGGGTGAGTCTTTTATTTCCTTTCCTTGTTTAAAAAATCGGTTGCACACCTAAAATTACCTATACCACAACAATCGATGAAGATTATTTGATTCATGACATGGTAGAGAGTGTACTATTTCTAGGAAGCATACTACACTCCAGAAAAAAACAACAGAAAATATACCCAACCTCGCTGTATACATCAGGAAAAGGAGAATCAAGTTATGGACACCTCCACAGGTTACTGGAAACCAGGGTCGCCAAGCGAGAGTTCACATGTTTGTTTTACTCTATGTCATCAGGGAGTCAAGACGACAACTCCATGGATAGTTCAACTAAGGAAAGATCTAGAGGAAATGCAGAAAAACATTACAGAAATTGAAAATAGAGACAGATATAGACAAAAGGTTAACATATGGGGAGTAATGTCGGAGGATGAGATGCCCACGAATACCTGTATAGAATGGACGGAAGAAATAAAGAGGAACCACGGAGATAAAGTGAGGAAAGCTTAGGAGAATAAAAGAAACGTCAGAAAATGAAGACAAGTTTTCTTTGCGTGATCACTTAGGGTCCAAACACTAATAATAATAATAATAAATAACCAATGTACATATGTATAACTTCGTTGAATGTTTTGGGTCTGTTTCTGAAAAAATACTCATTGCAAAACACGTGTATATATCAATAAGAAGTCAACATTTCAGCTGTTCTATGTGGGACAGAATATAGGAAACACTTGCTAGTGTTCCTGCATACGCCTCTGAATACCAATTGCTGCGGGTATATCCTCCCCACATTATATTTCCTTTTGGAGAAGCAGGACTCATCCATTTCATCAATTTGTTTTATTCCCTTATAGGGAATATATCCAACAATATTGTTGCCCCAGGTCGTATTAAGATTTATAATTAGGTTAAATGCTAAATTTCTCAAACATGAGGAGTTATTTCATATAGGTAGTCATAATTACCAAATAAATAATCTGCATGCGTTTTCCGAAAAAAACCCAATGCTTTACCTTCGATTCACATTGGGTGAGATGAATTCCTATAACAGAGAATATAAACAAAAATAATTAAAAACTCCAAGTAAATGTTTGCATTTAAAAAAAAATAGTAAAAAACACAAATTCTCGTTAATATAAACAGAACAACCTGTATGCGTTGAGAATGGACTGGCCGTGCAACAGTTTGCCCTGTATTTAGGTTTCAGCCAAGACAATGGAAGTTATTCTCCCTCCATACTATTTTAAGGTCTTTTATCTTTCCCTGACTTTCCAGCTTCTTACTTCGACAAATCACTCTTCAGCTCTTTTTGCCTGAATTTCCTCCTTTTCCCTCACTTTCATAATATTTTTAGGTGCATTTTCTCTCACTGGTATCCTAATTATTATTTTTGCTTTTTTTTTAACGACTCCTTTTACATCCACCGAGTTTAATTCACTGTACCTCCTCAGTAATCCTCTATGTCCATTTTTAATAAGGAATATTTATTTATGTAATGAAATGAATAAACGCCGTTTAATTATAACTTTATGTGACTGCTTCTTCTGCTATGTCTCCATCAGCTGAACGATCCCTGAGAAAATAAATATTTATTGATCTCATTGATTTTTATGAGAGAATCAAGGAATGTCACGCTGAGATGATCACATCTGAGATACTTAACATTGACGTGGATTATAACTATAGGCTTCGCTCGCATGGAATTTGTCTGCCACATAAAGTTTCGTGAAAGATCATTTAAAATAAATAATTTAATTATTTTTTAAAAATATAAGTTATAAAATTCCAGATGCCTAACTTCAAAACTGACGGATTCTATACAACGTTTGAATCCCTATTATATTAAAGGGGAAACCCTTGGGGTGGAATTATCCAATTTTCTTTCTTAAACTATACAAAGAACCTATCTACAAATTTCAAGATGCTAAGTTCCTGATTTGCCTTTAATTATATACTATAACGAGGGCGGGCACATGCCCCCGGGTCCCCACATAAATCTGCCCTTGCTTTAGCCTATGATGTATAACCTATTTTACTCAATAAGTTTCATCCGTTCAGTAGTTTTTGCGTGAATGAGTAACAAACATTCGCATTTATAATATTAGTAGGATATCAAAACAATAGTTTCACTCATGTTCTTTCTGGTATTCCAACCACTATTATCATGTGATTTGCATTTAATTATGTACTACAATGGATTCTCCACAGAATCTAAAAAAAACTGTCGGAGATGGGGGGCACGTGCCCCCTTGCACCCCCCCTTAATCCGCCCTTGCTATACCCTATGTGTAATTCTGATGTATAACCTATATTACTGTAAAGTTTCATCCAATTCCGTTCAATAGTTTTTGCGTGAAAGAGAGAAAAACATACAAACTTTCACATTTATAATATTAGTAAGATATAGGCCGTAACGGTTAATTCAAGATTTTGTACGCTGACGACATAGTGCCGGTAATCGATTCTCAAGAAATATTGTTGCAGGCCATTATAGAAGGCCCAGAAGAACTCTCTGATAAAAGGATGAGCATCGACAGCACAAGAGGAAGGTTATGCCCATAGCCAGAGATGAAGGGGATCCTATGTTGAATATGTAGGAGTGATATGCAATGGAGAAGTTCTAGAGAACGTGGAGTGCTACACCAACCTTGGAACAATATTCAGCAAATATGGGACAATAGTCCAAGGAGTATCTTTGGTTGGTTTATATACCCTTCTAAGGATTTTCCTCTCCCAAGAATTCAATAATTTCTCTTGTTGGTTGGATAAAGTCCATTAACACGACTACTATTCAAAGTATAAGGGTTGAGGTGAATTATATCCATTGCAAATTCAGCTTACTTTACAATTCATTTAATGTCAGTACCTTCAAGGTATTGATTTCGCAGCTCTTTCAGGGTGTCTTTAGGCCTAATGGATCAGCACTCCCTACTATTATGTTGGAATTGCTCCCATGCTGGTTAGTGCCCTGGCCCAAGCACTGTAATATCTGTATAAATGGTTTTAGCCGTCCATTTCATTCCCTGAACGACCGGACCTAAGGCGATCCACTCTAGGTTTTACCAGCTCAAATGACAGGCGGGAATGGTAATTTTATAGTCAGGGAATCTTCATTGCGGCTCTACTGTACTAGCAGAAGTTCAGCAATAAACATTATTTACTATTAAATTATTTATGACATTGTTCTTATTGCTCATTTAATTGTATAATACAATTTACATATTGTACACATCTATATTCAAAGGCGTGCGTATGAATTGCTTTGGCAGTAGGCTTGGCAATAGAAAAACACAACTGAGTTAATTGAAATACAGGTAATTTACATGATTTATATTTTATTCAAGATGATTTTGAGAATCGCACATGTTGGCTTTTAATTAGAGCAGAATTTCGTATAGTGAGATATTCACCCTTTTCAAGGAAATTTGCTATAACCTAAGGAAATTTTGGCTTGTTTAAACATAATTATATAATTCGATCTTATGATAGAAGCTGATGAAAAGGGGCAAATAAAAGTGTCACTAGAGCAGAATATGTATCTGTAATCATAGTTTAGCTCATTACATTAACTATATAGAATTTTAGAGTGCAAGCGTTTGCGACTTTCGGGAGTGGGAAACTTCGCGTCGAGATCGCGTCTCGGCAAATTCGCGTAAGTCGAGTTCGCGCCATAGTCACACTTCTCGCGAGACTGGCAAATGCCTGTGAATGAGGTATGCAATTTATTTTAATCAACTGTAGTTTAAAACTAAGAATTCCATTGATATAAGAATAATTATATTCAACTAAAATCGTTTAATGTTTGTGCAACTGATGCTAATAATAAAAATCAATAACTAGTTGAACTTTTCGTTTCCCCTAAGAAATTTTATTTCTTATAGTCAATTGTTTTGTTTTATGAAATGATTGAAAGCACAAATGATCTAACTATTGTTGGTATGTTTTAATTAATTAATTAAATCCCAGAAAATTACTCTTCGGAGTGTCATTACATGCGAAAACCAGTCTGATGTTAATAATTTAAATTTACCAATATGAAATTTATTTAATTCAGTCAATGATTAATATAGAAATTCAACAAAGAACAAAACCATTTCAAAGTTTTGAATTTTCACTTCTGTCGGCAGCCCTCATCACTGCCTATTTATTTATTTTTTTCTATTCTATACCCCGCTAATTCTTGCTCCTTTTAATTTGTTTAGAATGAAAAAAGGTTTTCAAATATCTTATTTCATGTTAACATTACGTGATTCCTAGGAACTAAAATAAGGACGTAATTGAGTAAAAGTCTAGTTCTTAAATATCTTACCTTGAAAATTCAAACGTTTTTCACTTTCCTTTCGTTGTTCGGGGTAGCTCAGTCTGAAGAGCGCTGATTTACTGTGTTGAAGTTGAAGTTCACTGGTACTACAGCTGAGACATTATTTATGGTCATGGATGGACCAACCCATGGTAACCTCTCATGGGACTTACCCAGTCTCTATGAAGTGGGTACTCATGTTGAGGGAAAAATCCAGGCGGTTAAGCGTAATCGCGTTCGAATATCTCCGAGCACAACCGTTGTCCTGATAAAAGTACAGTCTCTACCACATTCTGAGCCCAAGACCCTAAAGGGTTGTAGTGGTAATGATTTTTTTCTTCACTGTTTCTGAATTTCTCTTCGTTTAAGTTGATATTCTCTTATCGAATAGTATAAATGCGAAACCAATATTGATAGATAACAATATAAAAAGTTATTAAAAGAAGAAAAACTAAAGTCAGGGCTGAAAAGAGGAGCGAGGAATAGATACGAGGAGAAATATAGTGTTAACTTCTTTTTTGACGGCGCTCTAAGGGAAGAAATATGTTAGAGCCTTCTTATCAGTAAAGAAACACCGGGTTTTCGGATCACTAAGTTTTTACCGTTATTCATTTTATTTTATTATTAATCAATGTTATTTAGCATTGAATTGGTACTATAATTTAATAACTAAATAAAAATAATATATTAAATTGATCAATGTTTGTTATGTGATATTATAGAAAATAGAAATCTGATGCATATGATACGTAAACAATATATATGCATCTGTTGTTTTTTTTTATCCGTTTTCTATAGTCACAGTATATTCATTCATACTAATCTGAAAATTTTTAAAAATTCTTTAATCAGTTTCCTGAAACATGATAATGAACTTAAAATTTTGAACTAAACGTTTAAAATTCCATCTAATTCTCGTGGTTTTCTTTAGGGTAATTATCTTAGAATAGTTTTTGTTAATTAAGATTTATTTATATAGCATACCCAGTATAATGAACAGTAGATTAAGTTTAAAACATCATTAGGAACTGTTTATTCTCCGGAGGCAGCAATCTAAATTCTTGTCCCCAAAATACTAAACAAAGAGTGTCCATTATGAAGATGAAAAGACACTCTGAGGATACCTTAACAATTATAATTGTATACCATAATTAATGGTTATAATTTATACTACTACATACTCTTATTCATCAAACATTTACAAAAAAAATATATTTCTTCATTTTATAATGAAGGTCCTCCCTTTATTCATGACCCTAGCTTTGTTTTGCTTGCTTTTAATGTATTGTATTCTAATTCGGATAGTAGGTGCCTTATTTCAACGGGACAACTGGGTACAATTTATATCCTCACCCCTAAGCTCCTACAAATGATACTCCTGAATTGTGTTCCGCATATAAACTTGTATTAGCAAATCGGATATTCTTTTTATATGGATGTGTTGTGTACTGAACTCATGATATCAGGGGAGTGTCAAATCTCCCTAAAGTACCCAATCAAGCTAGACTATGTGGTAAGTACGAATCCAAGAATTAAAAACTGTTTGTTTAGAACTGTATATTAGGAGGCTGATCTCCTACTTTATTTTGATATAGATTAATAAAAATAACTAATTAATAAATAATTCTTATTGCAAAAAATCATGAGAGTGAGTTAAATCAGTTTGTAGAGAGTTGAGATGCTATGCTGAAGCTTGAGCCTGATTAGATCCCGGGCTGTGGCAGAGACTATTTCTTAATTTGTTACCACCGTGGATGTATCGCTTGGGATACACAGGTCTTACACGAGTCTCTTTAAAGTGGGTACCCTAATTGGGAGAGAGACCTGGTGGTTGAACGTGATATCGGATAAGTTACCTTACTGCACAACTGTTGTCCTTGAAACAGTAAAGTATCTACAATGTACTGAACCCAATAATCTTCATGGGTTATGGTGGTTACATAATAATAATAATTGCTTTTATTGATGCATCCTTTACAGAACAAAAAAGCCTCTCCCTTGGGAGGTTTGAGTATGTTTAACAAAAATTTTCTTTTCTTCAATGAATACAATATTTACAATATATTATTTACAGTATTTACAACATTTAACATAATATTATTATAAAAAGTAAGAAAATGTTTGCCAATAATCAAATAAAATGTTTTGTCCATTTGTTTACTGCAAGTTCTTTATAACCTTGGTCCATATGTCCCTATTCCTTGCCACAGTAGCCCGACAGTCTCCTACTCTTTCTACGATCTCATCTCGCCATCTTGTAAATGGTCTTCCTTTCTTTCTCTTGTGGTCTCTTGGTATCCATTCTGTCGCTATTTTCGACATCTTTTTGTATTGAGTCTGGCAACATGTCCGGGCCACCTCCATTTCAGTTGCTGTGCTGCTTTTCTTATGTTTTTAACTTTAATCCTAGCCTGTACGTTTCTGTTCCTGATGTGTTATTTTCTTCTGATACCCATCATACTTCTAGAAAATTGTATTTGCGTCCTCTCTAATTTTTTGTAATAGCTTTCTGTCGCAGACCATGTCTGTGAACCATACAATATTACCGGGTAAACACATGGTTCCAATACCTTTGCCTTTAATCCTGCAGGTAGTCGACTTTTAAAAATGTGTTTCAAGTACCAGTATTTTTGCCATCCCATGTTAATCCATTTGTTGATTTCATCTTTTCTATCTTTAAATGAAATGGATTGTCCTAAATAATTTTATTGCTCAACGAAACTGATTTCATGGTTATTAATTTTGATATCTCCTTTCTGTGAATTTGTCATTATTTTTTTTTTGTCGGTATTTATGTTCAATCCCACGAGTACACACTGTTCAAGGAGTTCGTTCATCATTTGTTCCGCCTCAGTTAATGAATTGGCAAATATAACTGTATCGTCAGCAAATCTCAAATTTGATAGCTTGTATCCATTTATACTTATGCCCTTCTCTTCCCAGTTTAGCTTATTAAACAAATAATTTAGTAGGCAATTAAATAAAATTGGGGATAGTGGACAGCCCTGTTTAACACCTCTTCGGACTTCAAATGTTCTATTATTTCCATCAATGACTATTTATGCCTTACTGTTTTCGTAAATAGTTTTTAATATATTAGTGATTACATATTAACAAATAAATCACGATCAGTCTCCCTGTATTTTAATTCAGCTTAGCATGCCTGGAAATCAGTAATAGCCAAACATATTCCTTCCTTAGTTGTAAGGAGAATCTTATATCCAATGTATGAATTACTTTGAAACAGATTCATTCGCTCTTAATAATGATTACTTTTTTTTCAATAAAAATAACTGCTATTAAGTAAATTTCTAATTATTCAATGCATTATTCGATTACAAGTTTTTAAACCATAATCGGTATTGATTTGAGTTTGTATAATACGATAAACCTTTCGATTCCCGAAAGAGGAAAATCAGATTCAAATTCAATAGGCCAGTCTGCTGGCGTTCCTCAAGGTAGCATCCTCGGTCCTATCCTTTACACAGTATATACAGCTGACATTCCAACCCATCCTAACACCTTTATCTCCACGTATGCTGATGACACATGTGTGTTATCAGTTAATAACGACCCATATATTGCATCCCAATCCCTTCAATTACACCTGTCAAGCCTCGAAGAATGGTGTCGGAATTGGAGAATTAAAATCAATCCCAGCAAGTCCCATCAAATTACCTTTACCCTTCGTCGAAAACCCGTGACTTCCTGTCCTACTGTATTCTTTAATAGTACTCCACTTATCCCTGTTGAACAGATTCGCTACCTGGGACTCAACTTAGACAAGCGTCTTACATGGAACCCTCACACAAGACTGAAAAGACAAGAAACAGCTAGACGTTTCCGACTACTTCAACACATACTAGATAAGCGCTCAAAGCTTCAGATCAATTACAAAAGACTTATGTATGTGACTGTTATAAGGCCTATATGGACTTATGGAATTGAACTATGGGGCTCCACCAAACCATCGAATTCCTCTCGTATCCAATCCTTGCAATCCAAAATCCTTCGCAAAATCCTAAACGCTCCTTATTTTGTCACAAATAAAACCATCCATAATGACCTTAACGTTCCATATGTTACCGATTTAGCCCATTCCAGATACCTATCATTCCACAATAAACTTCAAACCCATCCAAACCCACTAGTTTCCATCCTTGCATCCAATTCCATCCCGGACAATCCTCCTAGGCGTCTGAAGAGAAGATGGCCTCGGGACCTTCTATTATAGAACTTTATTAGAGTGCTGCCAGTGGGTAGTATCTCTACATGTGCTATCATGTATTATTTACTCTTATAGCAATTGTACTAGATGTATGTATTACATTTGTACAACTCAATAAAATTAAAAAAAAAAAAAAAATCAATATGGCGACACCAACAAGGACTTTAATGGAAACCGGTGG
The DNA here is from genome assembly GCA_037127475.1 of Arma custos. Lineage (NCBI taxonomy): Eukaryota > Metazoa > Arthropoda > Insecta > Hemiptera > Pentatomidae > Arma > Arma custos. Next base: position 94,980,709 of record CM073764.1, read on the forward strand.
TTGTAGGCGGTGCTGACGTAGCTTTTGCAGGTTTTGTTTGCATCCAACAGGAAAACTGTCCATTCGTTCGGTCAATTCTCACTAACTGCCAGTTATTAACTTCATTTAAACACCATCAATTAATCAATATTAATTAATTATAATAGCCTATAAATGTTTAATCTTCTTTACTACTGTATCTTTAATTTACAAACGATGTTAATATATCGTTGATTTTATTATTCCATTATATATTGTAATTGTAATTGTAATTGTAATTACTGAAAAAATTATTCGTTAATAAATGATGTAGCGGCATTGAAATATATTTGATCTTACACACATGCATCATGTTATTATTAGTCCAACTTTTAGGTAAAGGAGATATTAAATCTATTTTTTTTGTTGGAAATTTTAGTTTAATTAGCATTTTTAAATTTATATAAATAAACTTGAAATTATTTAATTAAGGTAATAACTTTAAAAAGAACCCCACCCTTAGGGTCTATTGTGGTGTAGTGGTTCACGTAACCTACAATGCCTGAGGTCGCGGGTTCGCAACCCGGCAGGTGAATCTAGGATTTTTGTGAAGGGAAAAAATCCATGGTTATGGCGTCCTTTGGAAGGGACGTAAGATGGGGGTTCTGAGCACGGTGATTAGGTCCAGGTACTAGTTAAAGATCCCTATCCTAAATATACCTGGTTAGGCAAAATCAAGAACTCCCTCTGTAACATCTTTCGATTAGCCACAGCAGCAAAACGTGCTGTTAAATGAATAAACAAACAAATCTCTACCCGTATTTTTCTTCCTCCTCTTTGGCTTTTGATCCACAAGACTTATTATTGTGTTAGTCTGATGATGTTTTATCGGTTCACCAGATTATAAGTAATTTGGAATCCTTGATATCGTAAAATCTTCAGTATAAACATATCCCAAAATCTCTTTGACATATAATAACGCCAATGCAACGAAATGTAACTACCTCGCAGTAATTGGCGAGGATTCCGCCTACACCTTCTTTTGAATAAATTGTGTAGGCCGTGGCAGGGCTTCCTAGATCAATAACGCTTCCTGCTCCTTTGCCATTTGACTTGTTGATCATTATTACAATTCCTGTTTATTAGTCATTATAGCATCGAAATACATAATTCTATTTATGCTAATCTTTTAAATTATTAATTAAGGAGGACATACCAGATCTAAACCAAGTTCAAACTCCACAAAATGATCTTTAGGACCTGTTTATTCTGCGGTGGCAGAAATTCCGAAAAGTTCCGAGGTAAAATTAAATACAATATGAACTAAACTGAATACTTGCCACAAAATGATCTTCCAAAATGAATTTCTGAATTTTTTTTAGAACCGAGAATGTTGTGATGATTTCTTTATTTTGGATTTTTAATTATTGAGGTATTTAAGGTATGTATTTCGAGTCTTTAATTATCTCTTCGGCATTGCGGAGAAATAGAAAACTACACATGGTAATATGCAATATAAAAGATAGTTCGTTTTTTTTAACGACGATAATTTGCACAGAACTAAAAATAAAGTATTAACCAACCGCTTTGATTGATTTATTTGAGATCAGATGATATATTGGGTCGTAACGGATTAAATATAAGTTTTGTTTATTTACAGTTTTCTTTTCATTAGGAATTAGATTATACTTTATAATTATGTTATGTTTACCATTTGAAATATCATTTAATCCTTTTTCATGATCAGTCTTACTTTTCCTTTTTTAAAGTGAAGTAACGTTTTAAAAATAAATAAGAACAAAATTATGTCTTCCGCGAAAATTGGTATAATTTTTCTCTACTAATTTAAACTTCACCCACGTCACGGAGGCGTTCCGAAACATTAATATTGTTTAAGGTGAAGAAACAGTGAGCGAAAGAACAATCTTCCATTGGTTTGAAAAATTTCGGTCTGGGGATTATGACCTTACCAAAAAGAATGTGGTAGGCCGAAGACTAAGTTGGACAACGTGTTGAAAGAGCTGGTCGAAGCTGGTGGCCCTCCCCAAACCACTCGTGAATTAGGTTCACAACTTGGAGCAAGTTCCATGACTGCTTTCAGGCACCTTAAGGAGCTTGGAAAGACAAAAAAGGTGGAGCTCAGCAGCTCACCCGATTGGAAACGTGCTCCTCACCTCTGTCGCGAAACATAAATGAGTCTTTCTTGAATCGTTTGGTCACCTGCGATGAAAAGTGGGTGTTATACGATAACCGCAGGAGATCTGGACAGTGGTTAGCTAAAAATGGAAAACCTCAACATATGCCTAAACCAAACCTTCACCCACAAAAAGTAATTTTTATTGTTTGGGGAAGTATGGCTGATTTAATCCACTATTCTCTTTGGCCAGCTTGTGAAACCATCACTGCCAATAGTTACTGCGAAGAATTGGAAAGGTTTCACGGAAAATTGAGTAAGAAACAACCTGCTCTGGTTAACCGAAAAGGTCCTATTCTGCTCCACGACAACGAACGGCCACACACTTATAGTTTGACCGTGTAAAAGCTCCAGGAGCTGAATAGAGATCCTTCTTCCCCTACCATATTCTCCGGACTTTTCTCCAACTGATAATTTAAAAAAATAAAACATTTGACTACGAAAATGGCCTAAAGTCGGCCTTCCAAGACTTCGCTTCTTCCTTGAGACCTAATTTCTAGAGAGTGGGGATAGATATCGGAGAAATGTATTGAAAGTGAAGGATCCTATTTTGATTAATAAAAGTATTGTTTAATACTTTTTTTTGCTAATAATTTAAATTTACACCTTTACTGTCATTTCATATGTAAAAACCCAATAAAAGAGAGTTAATAATTTTTTGGTTTTCTATATTAATTCATTTTTCATTGTTTTGGTTACATGTTATTTATTTTTGGGGTCATACTCGTACATGCTTAAGTCATAAAACATTCTATAATAATATCACATTCTATTTTTTCGTTGATTTTTAGATGTAGGTAGCAATTTGAATTATTAATATTTTCATTCTTGCATTTCAAGCAAAAGCTTGGAATTCTGAATATTTATCTCTCCATGCATGTTAGAACTATAACTGTTAAGTAGGAGAAAAGCCTTATCTGAGTTTTACCTTACGTTTTAAATTAAATTATCGAACTCAATTAGAATAGACACTTATATGATCATTTTACAATCAAACCGCTCATCACTTTCATCTGTCTAGTTAATTAAATATCGATAATGTATCAGTTGATCACCAGACAGTCATTTAGAGATTTTAAAAAATCCGAGTTAAGAAGAATAGCCAATCTTGCGTTTGTGTTTTTACCTTTTTTTAGATAATGCATGCAAGATTTATTTTTATAATTACTGAGTTGGCAAGCTGATACTGTTATGATAATGAACTGTTAGTGTGATAAAACTAGTAATGAGTTTAATTATTATATATGAAAAAATTCTTTGTACTCAAAGGCACAATTAATAGGTTGTTCAACAATAGCAAATCTATTTAATTAATTTCACACACAATCTAGCTGCAGAGGCAACTGTAGGAGTAGTGGTAATGATGTGCGTGTGCTACCGCTACAAATAACGCCGATTATTTATTGCTATTTGTCACAACTTAGCTCATTTCTTGTTCATTCTTTCTTGAGTCTGTTCGCTATTTAGGTCCTAATCTGTCCGATGCCCTCCTACATCTGTAAATAAAGGGTAAAATCATTTTCTCTTCACACACATACACACATATTTTTGTTAGGATAAGCAGTTTTAGCGATACTGTTTGGGTAATATTTACTTATTTAACAATATTTGCTCATAATCTTCCATGCTTCAAAAGAAGCTGCGAAACCCAATAGTCTAGAGTTAGATTCTGGGTGTTCTCTGATGCCCACACTTTGATCAAAGCTCAACTCTACCCCACTGATGAATATTCTATAACATAAAACATATTACCAAAACCCTCTTTTCCAATTATGGCTTTCTTTTACATTTTTGGGAATATTTAGAGTGATATAATAAATTGAAGGAACAGGTTCTCCCAGTTGCAGAGCATTCAGTTACTACGCTGAAGATCCCGGGCTCAAATCCTGCTGTGGCAGATAAATTATTTAATCTGTCAACAGTCATGAAGAGACCTGTGCGATCTGCAACCCTTTCTGCGCCTCACTCAGCCTTTATAAAATGGGCACTCTTATTTAAAACAGTTGGCGGTTGAGCGGAATCCCGCTCAACTTACACCTCACAAAACCAGATACCTCCCTGTTGCTATCTTACTCAACACAAATGAAAGACAATACTCGAATCATTAAATTACCTACAGAAATATAAAGTAGACAAATTACTAACCTGTATAAGGGCTTGACAAATTTACATACCTATTGACATTTTTAAAATAGAAACGTTCAATAACATGTTTTAGGATTAATGGCGAATTCAATATCCTACGTTACCATTGCAACATCTCACACTCTTATGATTTACAGAGGGTTTCATGATAAATGAGATAGATTTATTAACTGATTAATACAAATATGTATTCTCTAACAACCGACATTTCTGACCAAGCATGACGAAGGTTTGGAGTTGGATGAAGGATCTTCTCGTATATAAATTTAATTAAAAGAGTCAGTCGTGTGGTAGTGTTATCCTAACATATAGTTATAACACATATGACTGCCTGCCTTTAGGCTATTAATCTAAGCTGGATACTGTGAAGTAATATCGAAAACTAATTGCGGAGACTCATTGTCTAAAAAAAGCGCAGAAACTTGCCAATCTATAATCTTGATGGCTTTGATTGATTGGATCTAATGATGAGCTGCAAGGTGTCAAGTAAAAGGTGTTAACTACAGCGGATTAAATGAAATTTTTTTTCCCGAGCTGTCAAGAAAAGATTTTTTTGATGAACTTTTAAGAATGATAATTGGATAGCAAAGGAGTTATGACAAAACTGTGTATGATCAAGAAATGGTTTGGTATAGTACTCTCGTCATACATGAATGTGTGATATTGCAGTAAAATTTTAAAAGTCAAAGAATTATTATTTTTTTCCAATTTTTTATAAATATCATGTTATTTCTCTCTTTGTTTCTATCATCAGTAGCAGCAGTAAGACATTTTCCACCATTAGCACTTCTCATGTCAAAATAAATGAAATATGGAAGAAGTACCATTCATTTCTCATTGTCACTAGAGATTATGGAGGTCAATTTCATCAAAACTTTCATAAGAGTTTCTTTTAGGAACAGTTTGGACCGACTTATAGCTATGGAATAAGAAAAATTTCCATTTGCAAGATTTATATGCAAACTTACCTAAATGTCTGGAGGTTTGAGATCGCCAACTACAGGACAACAAAATTCACAATTCAGTCACATGTACAGAAAGAATAAAGAAGATAGTAATGGGGATATCCCATAAAAAGGTGGGCTATTGTTACCAATCTTCTTTTTTTTACTTTATATATAAGGTCGAATCCGTGAGATATCAATTAACACGTTCACTGCCTGGCAATTTTCAGAAATCTGGACTAAAATGACAATTTGATTTAATCACATTATATTATTAAAAACTCTAATTCTAGTGCATAGCTATCATCAAAAAGCATAAAAAATTGTGTTTTGTTAAAAAAAAGGTCTTACGATTTATATCCCCCCCCGTAGTTGGCTTCTGTAACAGTCCGTTTTAACATCTTCTGTTCGTTTTTTTAATAAATTTTCTGTTCATGCAAGTCAGCATTGATTTTTTGCTCTTTTCCCAGAAGCCATCTATCGATATTAGCACTGATATATTTCGAGTTTAATCGTAGCTGCACAAAAATGGCAAATAAACAATGGACAAGATATAACACTCGTAGTTGGCGTCTTAGAAAAGAACCCAATCTACGAGTTATCTCGTAGTTGGGAGTCAACGTGTTGATTGTTAATTAAAGGTTTTTTTTGATAATTTTTTAAATTTTTATTGCCATAATGATGTTCCGTTTTTTGATGTTTATTTGTGAAACTAGTCTTTTACAGGGTGGTTCAGGTGTGACTTGGTAGGTACTATTTGGAAGAAATTGAAGCATTCTAAACCTCACAACTTAAATCATGTGATAGGTTAGGGACTGAGATTTCTACAATATAAGTCCTATTTTCAAGTTTTTTTTTTTAAAAGAACGAATTCGGTGAATTTTGAGTGATATTATAGTAAAAGTTATGAGCTAAAATTTTGAAAAAGATTTGTTTTACTTCGAGCTTCGGATCAATAAGTGACACCAAAGTAGAAAATTATCCATTTACATATTTTGGTAAAATATCTAAAAATTTGGTTACGTTAAGTTAAATTTAAAATGTGCTGGTTGCCAATCTGTTCGGGCTATCAGATACATTATTTGGCTTCAAAGGAATCTAGGAACGCAGAAGGGTCAAGCTGTAATAACCCTCCCTAGAACTGGAAACTTTGTAATACACATTTTACATTGGAAATTAACATTAACATGGGCTAGAGGCTACGTGTGGAGGAGAGAGATAACTGAGAACGATCACCAGACACAAGAAGTTAAGGAAATTATGACTGGTAAGATAAACGGAGATACGTAATATATCAGATGATAAGATGAGATGGGTGTAAAGGCAAAAAAAAAAAAGAAAAACTTATTTATCAAGTATGCTGTCTAAGCAAATCTGTTTGCTATAGAAAGCATCCTACTTTATTGTTGTATGTCATTTACTTAATTACTAAGTACCAAGTATAATCTCGCACACACAAAATTCATAATGTTGATCACTTTAGCTCAAACTATACATTTATAGTCCTTCTAAATATCTCTGACGACAGCATCACTATTCGAAACGTCATAAATAGAGGAAATATGTATTATAAAGTAGGGCAGTAAGTTAAATTTAATCATATACGTATATATTCGATGGTATGTATTGAGTACTTTTCATGATGGTCATCTTTCAATTTACTTTTTAATAAGTTATACATAGTACTGTTTACTAATAACCCCTGATTAGTGTGGACTATGTTTCATTTAATGTTTAATATTTAAGCAACTTGTTTTGCTGATTTAGATATTATAGTATATATGTAGTTATTTTGGTATTATTCCGCTTCCAGTTGGTTATTATCTTGCTTCGAGTTGAGTCATAACAAGTTTTAAATTTTCATTCCCTTTTAATATTTTCCAAAAATACAAGTTATCATGAGCTTTAGTATAGAAAAGAGAATGTAATTACGGGAAACGTCTATACTTCGTTAATCAATCCCTTTGGTAATAAACGTTTCAACAAACATAAATCATCTTTAGTTCGAAATTTTGGTTGACACTTTTATTTCTTGATGAAATGTTTACCGAAATATACTCATTACCCATCATTGGATTCCCTTTTCCATACTAAAGCTTTTTTTTTTCTATTTGGAAACATTAAAATTGAAACGAAGAAACAGTTAAAGCTTGTAACTGAACTCGAAGCGACAATCTGCAGAACAGATAATGAATGTTATTTTTCTTTGAAAATGATATGCTTTTATTTGTTAATGAATATTTTTAGTTCGTTCTATAATCGATTGTTAATGTTAGAAAATTTAATTAAAAGGTAAATAGTGTTTACATTGTGAATCTCTGCCATTTATCTTCGTAAAGGTTGTAAAACCTCGATTAAGTTTTATCACCTTTATAATGGAGTTAGGATAACGGAACTAGTAGCTACCTCTATCTGGCGGAAGCTATTTTATTTTATTGAGACCTATTTGATAAAATTCTTTCTTATTAATTGCTCACTTCCCTACTTTATTAATATTTTTTTAATGACAGCTGGATTACTGAAAGATTATATTTGTTTCGTTTTTAACAATCAATAGCAAACTATGAATTTCATACATATTTGAATTTAATTTATTTTCTAGATTTCTTTACGTTATACATATTATGAAGGTAAGATATTTAAAATAGTTTTCTCATACCATAGTTTTCCTTACAAAGGTATTTTCTTGACTGACAAATAAATTGAATAATTTTATTTCAGTTTATGTACCGAATCATTAAATTATTTTTATAAAAAAACAGGTTAAAAACAACTTTGGTAAATTTAACAACTCTTGTGAGTTCACCTCACAACTTTTATTAACTTTCTTATTTGAAATAAATATTAAAATGTAACGTTTATATATATATATATATATATATATATATATATATATATATATATATATATATATATATATATACTTTTAGCTTCTACTAATACAAACAAAGTAAAATAAAGGTCTACAAAAATCACTTAAACTAGTCATTTCTTTGATAGATTACGATTTCCAAAGGTGTATTGTACAACTGTATTACTGCTCTTAAATAGGAAAATATTTATTCTACATAGGAAAATATTTTTTTCTTCACTTAATTAATAAATTCTTTTGCAATTGATATTCACCCCTTTCTTATTAATAACAATGGCAGACTGTTAATTGCCTAATATAAAGAAAATTAAACTAAGAACAATTTTTCTTAAAATAAAAAGAAGTTCATCTAAGGGCTGTTTCACTATTTTAATTTAATTAAGATACGAGCAAGCTGATATTATTTATTGACCATTTACTCTTGAAGAAACTATTTTATTTGGTGCTGGCCGTGACGATTTTTTTTCTTTATTACGCTGTTGCTTACGTCGAACTCCAAAATATTTCCGTTGATAACGTTGCGTAAAGGACATGACCCCATGAATGATCATTGATTGATCAATAACAGCGACGTCTACTTTACAATCGCCTAATGGATAACTGCTTTAGTGCGCTTGATGGCGTTACGTATACACTTGTTTAAAAATGCACACGTAATGTATGCGTATTGTTTATTCATTTTTGTTTTGTTTTTCACAACAGTTTTCATTATCATCAGTTATTTTAATTTTATCGTTATGGGTAAACTCTTAATTTTACTTTTATGTCATGACTAATGATTTAACTTAAAATTAGAATCATATGATCAAATTTAACTTTTTGTTTTAATTAAGTTTCCAAACTTGATCCTATAAAGCTCTTGAAATTTAGAACAACGTATGGTTTTTAACGTATTGTATTATGATTAAAAAAAAAAAAAAACTGTACCACTACAACTCATGAAGAGTCAGGGTTTTTGTACGTGGTAGGGACTTTACTGTTTCTTGAACAACGGTTATCCAGGGATTTAATTTGTCCTAGATCTCACTCAACCGCTAGGTTTCCCACAATTTTGGGTACTCAGTTTAAAGAGGCTGAGTGTGCCACAGGAGGGTCCTAGATTCCAAGGGATCCACCTTTATGTACCCCTAATTAAGTGTATTTGCTTTATTGAGACTCCTGACCACGTAGAGTCTCTCCTGATAACAGAATAAATAATTATCTAGCTCAGGTATGAAATGGGCAAGTAAAGATTTCGAAACCAGCAGAACAATGACAATGACTTACCACTCCCATCTGTGGATGAACTGAGTCTTAATAGCAGAGAAATTACCTATTGCTTGCATACCAATAAAGATCCTAAAGTAGAATTTTCTATTTTTAACAAGGATTGTAGAGGAGGAGCCTAATTGGTAACCATCGATGGTTTTACAAGGACTTTGTGATTGTAAGGATTGGATGCGAGAGGAACTCAATAGTCTAGCAAAAAAAAATGTTCCACTGCATCCATGATAGGTCTTAGGTGCAGTACATGATAGAGATTGTACTTTTCCTTGGACCACGGTGGTGCGGGGCCATCGTGATTTGACCGAGTTCAACCGTAACCTGAGGCCGTTGATGTAACCGAAAACTTTAAGTTTTTAAAAATATATACCGGTTACAATATTTTAAATATAACTAAATGTACCAGAAATATTCACATATGCTAGAAAAATAGCGTGATTCTTTCCTTAGCACGACCCGTTATTGATATCGTCGCATTGCTTCTGCCCTACTGGGACCTACTAGCCCTTAGCTCCCCAAGATGGAGACAACTTGCGCCAATGCTGTCTGGGCCTACCGATTCACATTTTGCTGTATAGCTTTTTTTCACAAATTTCTTTGGGTGTTATTGTATTTTATTTTTTATTTATATTATGACATTTGTATTATTAAAAACCTTAGTATTTCAGCAATTGTATTCTGTTCACGAGCATTCTGGCTGAAAACTATTACAAATTTGTTTTCTAGGACCCACCATTCCGAACTAAGGGGATTGCATTCTAGAATTTATTCGTGTCAGTCGCTAATATGATGAGTCCATACGCTGAGTAATAGAACTTTTTATCTCCCTACCTAAAATTTGATCTGTTTCTTTGTCTTCTTTCGTACCACTAAAAAAACTCTTAAACAGATTCTTCGGTCCGCCATTTATCTCATATGTTTTTATTATTTGTACTATAGTAAACGATAGTGGTAGTAATGAAAACTTTAATGTAGAAAATTTATTGTCAACAAAGGCTTGAGCTCTAAAATACAGGAACATATCCAAGCAGTCGATGTTTCGCTTATTCAGGCATCATAACGACTCAAGAGAAATTCACATCAAAGAAGACAAAGCGCAGCACATCTCACACTAACAGTCCAAGCAGACTCATCTAATAAGCATATAATAATAGACAGCAGCCTTGCTCCAAGAAGGTTGGAGCGTATTTTACCCTTCCAGCAAGGTTGCTGAATAGGACATAATAGGTGAAACATTGACTTGTTGGTCTTGTTTCTATATTTTAGAGAGGCTTGTTTTCGGAATTTATCATATTGCGACCTATTTATAATTTATGTTACTTTTTGAGTTTTTCCTTACTTTTATTTATTTGAAAGACGTAAAGAAAACTTCACTTCAACCAGGTAAAAGATATTAGATGTGAGTGTGCTTAAGGAACAAATTCCTTATTAGCCTGAGGCAGTTAAACTAATAGAGGAGAGTTCATAAATGGTCCCTCTTTGGATGATCATTCAGAGAAACTCTAAGCAACGCAAACTTTCATCATTGCGTCCAACTCATGACTCGCAATATAAATTAACCATCTTTATAACTTTTCTTCATCGTTAATTAAACTCGAGCTGGAAAAATAATTCATATAAGTTAATAAATTAATTGTCTAATAACTTTTTAATCTGCCCAGGTTAATATGTATGAACATTCACTTTTTTACACTCATTGTTTAATTAAAAAAAGTCTAGTGCGTGTGTAGTATTTTAATGTTGTATTGATATTTTTTGGATTTTGTTTAAAAAACACGTTCATTAATTTTAATTTTAAAAAATCAGAACCCATGTACGAATGCTAAATTACTTAAACGATATAGTGAATTAAAAAAATATGAGTCTCGAAGATGATTTATAAATATTTCCTGGTTCCATGACTTTACCCTGTTTAGTAGGTACTATTTTTTTACAACCACGTTTCGGCGTGAATCTTCTGCTAGTAATGTTTTACAACAAATATGTCTTAGTAAGAAAAATATTAATTAGAAAATCATAAAAATTAAATTAAATAAAAAAAAAAGTGTGTGCCCCAACGTCATCATATTTATTATGTTAAAATCAGCTCTAAGATAATCCACTGAACGCCTTACAATCCAATACAGTGAAGTAAAAGGCAACCAAATTATAAGAAGACTCCAAAAAATATATTAGAAAACGGTTCTGTTTGAACTATTTTCATATAAGTTTTGGAAAAAAACTAAGAATTTCTTCTGAAAGTCTGTTGCTTTTAGAAAATGTTGGTAGTCATCATTTAAGCATATGTGTCATAAATAATTATGAAGGTTATCATAAATAATTACTGTATCTAGTTACAAATAGATAAAAATGAACTACAATTAATGAATAGGTATGAGTGCAGTTCATAAGTATTTATATATTTTTAGAAGAAAACCATACAAGAATTTGACACCTGTTATTATATTTCCTATAAGCTTGAAGTTATGAACTTACCACTCTTATGGAACTTGTCCTAAGGGCTGTTGAGGGTCTTACTTCCCAAAGATCCTAAGTTTATTGAGTTCGGGATTAACTTTTGCTGTTACGACTCAGATTCCTATCTGTGGCTGATTCTGGGCTTCCTCCAAATAAAACCCTGTTTACTGTTCTAAAAATCTAGTCAACAAGTTTGAATATTTTTGTTTACTCGTATATTAATTTAATTGTTTATTTAATTCAATTGCCAAATACACTCTAACTAGTATTGGATGTGACAGATGATGCAATGAATAACGTCTTATCAGGGTGTGAAAGCTGAGATTTATTACATGTTAATAATGGACGTGTCAGAGATAGCGAGGTATCGCATTGAGTATGGGATTTATAAATAATCTTGATGAATTAATTATTAAATTAAAGTTAGTTGAACAACTTATAAATCATTAGGTTTATCAATACTTTCTTAACCGCACTGCTATGGTTAACACATTAGTAACAAGTCGTGTTCAAACAATTTAGTAACATAAGCACGTCTTTGCATAACAAGCAGTGTAAATTTTCCTGGACTGAAAGTGTGAAAGGGGTTTTCCCCGGCTCTAATTGCAATATTGAGTAACACATTTCCTCTTTCTGTAAGCATTAACATCTTTATACCTAACCACTATTCGGTTGTTTTTTATACCTGTTCCGTATTCATGGAAGTGTTTTGATGTACATCGATGGGGCATCAATGATTTGTTATTCAGTGAATAAAGAAAAATAAAACTTCAGTTCTTTGAAACATTAAAATCAAATGGTTTATCAGAGTTAGATTTATGTTGACATTTTTAAAATTAAAAAATGAAAGAAAGAAAAACAGTGTACGACAGGATGTGGGTGCTCTTTTTGAATTTTTTTTGTACAATGGAACGAATGTTTATGGCCCTTAAGATATCGAGTAGAAACTCAGAAAAATATCAGTCTTCTCATGATTCTGCTGTTTAGGTCTCAGAGGAGTTTGGAACCATGTAGTGAATCTCAGCCTTCAAACACACTGGCAAGACTAAGCCAGCAACTCGCTGTATAAACCACACATCCTTGTATGTGAATGTATTAAATAAACAAAACTATACCGCATTACTCAATTACAGATGAATCAGCAGAAGTAATATTATATACTGACGGAATTAATTTTAGAATGTGAATTAGCAGTATTTATTATAAGACTTAAATACTTGTATAAAATATATGCTTAAATACGAGTAAAAATTTAATGCTTAAACTGCCATTTCATTGCTACTTGAACACTTAATAGACAAAAGCGCTAAGCTCTCGATTAGTTATCGTACAAAGGACTCAAATACAGGAGTATAGTAAAACCTATTTGGGCTTACGGTTTAGAGGTTTGGGGCTCCACTAAGCCGAATGATTCCTCTCGTATCCAATCCTTACAATATAAAATCCTTAATACTCCTTACTTTGTTACAAATAAAGTCATTCATAATGACCTCAATGTCCCATTTGTTGCTGATTTAATGTACACACTTTAATCCCACTCAAACCCACTAGTTTCAAACCTACGAGACCATCTAAGTTTAATTTGTTATTTGAGTAGTTCTGGTTTGTAGTTTCTCTACTTTTCCATAACCCTTGCCATTACGTATCATCCATTCTATTTACTTGTATTATTATATTGCAGTTGTAAAACTCAATAAATAAATTAAAATAAAAAAAATAAATATCATCAGTTGGTGCTGTTCGAGGATTATTAATATTGATGAATAGAAGAGAGTATAAAATTTAATTGAAAGGCAGAAAGAATAAACCAGACATGTAAATGTTTTATTCAAATTGAGTTATTCTATAGAACGGAGGAGATATGGGAGAACCCTATTGAAAGTCAATGTATTCCCTTTTCGAAAATTACTATACAAAAATTATATCATGGGGGGCATATCATGGAGTGAAAGCAAATTAATATTGAAACTGTAGATTCTTGACATGGAAAAATTAAGACTTTTCTGAAGAATGGATTATTAACTTTTGAGTTATCTTAGTGTTGTGGTGTTTTTCTGTAATTAAATTATCTCTTCTGCGTAGCTTTATTAATATTAATTTAAGATGATGTCAGTTACACGGTTCACCCAGCCGCCTCTCCTATTTGCCCTGAAGATGACCTACAAAGTAGGTCGAAACGTCGGCACGAATAAAAAATAAGTCTTCACCTATTTGGAGTTTATTTATGACTGCACCCCCCCAACTATTTTCATCCTCCATGTTATGAAGGACGTTTGTGACAACGACAAAGTACATTTCTAATTTTAAGAAGTTTCCCTTCTTTCTCATGGTTTTATTAAATATATCTCTTGTGGATATAAACTGTTCCTTTCAACCATGTACATCCATCTACGATGTGTAGTGATTGAGGTATGGTGTATATGCTAGAATAAACTATTAGGGAACTGATGCTGACAGAACCAGCAATCTAACAAGTACATACTTCATCGTTGAATAATGCGCGTAGAAATTATATTCTGCTTACAATTCCTTTTTCACCTAGTAGTGAATCAATGCTTCATTGAAGGAATTTGGTGTAATTATAGCACACTTCATATCTTCCCACTTTATTTACAAATGGAATTTGAAATAATGTAATGGTTAGTAACGCTTAATGTATAGTAAACGAGAATTCTTCTGGTTGTGTCAATTCTCAAAACAATAAACCCACGAAGTCGTGGAAAAAAATCTACAAATATCTGGAGATTCTCCTGGGGCTCATTACAATATTATTAATTATTAAAAAAAAATTCATATCAATTACATTTTTATCACTAACAGGAATAGTGTGTTTTTAAACTTGAAAAAGTAGCATGTTGACAATTTTAAGACTAAATTTTCAAAACAATCTTGCTATTACATGCCTGATCAAACTTACGTCTTAATTATGTTTGGATTAATTTAATGGTCTGTTTTATTTTGCTGGTACTTCACTAGAGAGAATCATATAAATATACACATGGTACTTGAAGCTTTTAACTTAAAATACATAAGTGAAAACCAATCTAATTTATAATATACTTGTGTAGGTTTCCATTAATTTATCGCTAGATGCATTCCAATTAATAATACATTTTTTTTATTTATTCATTTCTTGTATAATTTGCTAAATTTCACAAAATAAAAATGCTGTACCAATAGACCAGTCTCAAATTAAAAACAATTGTACAAATTTAAATATATCTGTGGAGAATCATAAATTACAATGAAAGAAAAAATGTATAAAAAACTTACAACAGAGAGAAAAACAAAACAAAAAAAATTATTAATAATAATATGAACAAAAATTATAACTATACATTCTTAGTAACTTATATACATATATATAACAATATCAATGAAATGAAAGAAATTGGTATCCTGCAATAATAAATGTTTGGTTCGTTTATGTACGTACCGCTTTGTACTATTTTGTGTATAGTTCCCAATACTTTTTATAAGCGTGTTTTTATTGTTTTTACACTTAAAAAAAATTGTTTACATAGTTTTTTGATAAATATATTAATATAAGGAATACTTAATTCTTTATTCATAACTTTAACTTTAGTCATATGCATGATTTCCAGCAATTCTAACACATTTGTTTTGGAATATTTGTAATTTTTTGTAATTAGTTTTAGACATGTATCTAAATATTGGGCTTGCGTATGTTAGTACAGGTCGTAAGCATTAATTGATAAATACCATCACTCAATGATATACAGCGGTGGTTCCCAACCTGAGGAGCGCAATGAAAAATCAGGGGGGAGATACTGGTTTATCTTATTTTGAAACTTATAATGTTGTATCTTGAAACTGTCAAATTAAATATTTTGTTTTCAATGTAATGCTTTTATAAGTCTGTACAGTTTATTGTGCAAGGGTGTGTACGAAAGGCTCTTATTTGAACGAGGGGGTTATGTAACAGAAAGATTGGGAACCACTGATACATAGTATTCCATCAATGCAGATCAGAGATAGATTCTGTGATCAAGTATGGCATTTCTTTATATTTATCAACCTATATGAGGAAACGAAAAAATTGAACTTTTTCGTTCTTCCGTAACAAACCCTATTATAATTATCCTTAAAGTAAGGTTTATTTCCTTTCAAAGTAGCGATATTGCAAGAAGCAATTACGATCCATCAGAATCTTTTAATTTTATCTTGTTAAAACAATGGAATAAATTCCAGGTGAGAGGAAGAAATTTTAGAAATGTTTTTGAAAAGGGCCCTTTTGTTGAAGCTCATCCACCTTTTGTATTCCTTTTCCGTCAAAGCTGAGAAGGCAAAGCTGGTGACTGGTGACTGGAAGGGAAGGATTATCCTGGCCGTTCA
Organism: Arma custos; assembly: GCA_037127475.1. Lineage (NCBI taxonomy): Eukaryota > Metazoa > Arthropoda > Insecta > Hemiptera > Pentatomidae > Arma > Arma custos. The sequence goes on from CM073764.1 coordinate 94,996,898, forward strand.
GGATTGAACCGTGACGTCAGGTATAGTGGGGGTGCAGGCTGTGCCTGCAGTTGGTGTCTGGTCGTGGTTATGTTCGAACCTCTTCCTCTCTTCTAGTCTTCCGCTTCTGGTGTCGTCTATCTTCGGATCAAAGCAGGTCAGTCCCGCCTTACCAATATTCTGGATGATCCTGGTGGAAGGTTTTCTTTCTCTCTCTCCCTGTCAACCTACTTGCTCACTGTCCTCGGGATCGTATCGACCTTCTTGATCGGCGATCATTAGATATGCGCAGCTGCTGGCTCCGTGTTGGTGGCAAAGACGGACGACCGCTGAGGAAGATTGTCTGTCCAAACCGGTTATAAAAATTCACTGACCTCAGCCTTCCTCCCTGCCATTTCTTTACTTGTTGCGTGTATTTTTAGAACATCGTCCACCTAGCAACCGAAATAGAACCATTTTCGGGTGCACGTTAAATTCTTGTCTAAGTATCTTATTCCGTGTCTGTTGATGGGATAATAGATGAGTGCTTAATTGAAGTGAAAAAACTCCTCTATGATCATATTTCTACAGGTACCTTTCCAACAATTTTTTTTCTAGGAGAGTAAAAAAAAAGGTTTAAACTTTTACCTACTTAATAGTTAACCGTCACAGTAAAATAAATCCAGTATATTTGTTTTTTTTTTAATACAAATTTTTACTCTCCAGCATTGGCCATCCAATACGAGCGGAGACTTTAATAGCCGACCAAATCTATAGTTCAATTTTTTAAAATCTTTTGTAAACTAAACGGATTTGTTTTTGATCTGCATTTCTAAATAATAAAATAGTTTCATTTAGACATTTATTAACATTTTAAAATTCAATTGAATTATTATATTTATTGAATAGTTGTTTTATTTATATGCGTTCGATTATTTCATTAAAATGTTTTTAAAATATTAATATAAGTTTTATATTTAAAATATTAATTTTCCTCTATCCTTTTTTTTATTTTATTACAGCAAAAAATGTTATCATATTTATTTGTAATATGTACCAGATTTTTAGCTAAGTTATAAAATATCGTTTTGAAATTTTATTTAATAGAATCATAAAACATTTCTTACGAAAAATTAAAGTTATCCATTTCATATTGCCAAAATGTTTTGTTCAAATATTCGTATTAAAAAAAAAATTAAAAAATAGTTTTATTTGCATATAAACTGGTCAAATTTGCAACGTAAGATATGGCAACTAATACGACTTTTTAATGTTTTGTCATCTAATTAAAAGACTTGAAATAAAAGTTAGTGTTACGCAAAAACACCAGTTATAAAATTATTTATTTACATGTGTGTATATTCATCTGTTTCTTCCATGTGTGGACTCTTCTTCAGTTCAGAGTCAAGTGATCAAGCAATTTCAAGATCATAAACATTTAATAAATAAGTATAGAAAAGTTGCAATGTCGATAGTATGTTTTTAAAAAAAATTAACCGAAATTCTAGTTTAATAATTTTTTTTTTTATTGGCCATAATAAGGTTAGGGTTTTTTTTTAAAAGGAGTAATAACTTTGTTATGTTAAGTACGGTTTATTTAAGTGTTCTATTGCTAACAGATAAATAATTAAAAAAAAGTTATTGTCTATAATCGATGGTATATATTTATAAAATAACCCTGATTAGTTTAAAATAATGTCTTCTGTATTTAATTTATTTATTATTAAAAACAAACATTGGCTGTAAGTAAATAAGCTAACTAGATGTTTCCATGCGCAGTTTGAATCATAAGAAGCGAACCGATAATCCTTGGTTGGTTCAGGGTGAGCTGTCAAACCTCACTTACCTCACTGTTGTCATGGGTAATTACGTATTAATTGTAATATAACTGTACGAAATATAAGTTAACATATAAACTGAACTTAATAATTTAACGTTAGCCATTTATATTTATTTTAACGGGACAGAATCGTAAACAAAGACCTATCATAAGAACGAATTGCGAAATAATTATCAAATTATTCAAATCGAACTTTTCTTTTTCCGTTTTTATTTTATGAAACTTGCCCTTGTAGAAATGCGTAACCAACCTGTTTTCCTTGCACTTTTCGCAACAATCTTTCTTGACCATTGGTAATGTAATGTAGCGATATGAATGGACCATGACACTATCTACTAATTAATTAGTTTTGCTTTCCGAAAATGTTGCGAAATAGTTCAATTAAATATTATTCGAAAATAACAACTCTTTGAAATAGCAAGCATGTAATGTCATGATTAATGTTATTGTGTGTTTCTTTGCACACTTATGAAACAAAACTTGAAAAAATAGGATCGAATTACATCACATAAATATTAAGAACATATCAAAATTTCCAAAAAAAATATTAATAAAAATACAACGAATGGCATGTTGCAGTTTTTTAGGACTATAAACACTAAAAAACCCATGACATTAAATATTTTAATGTACTTAAATAAAATACATTTGTCATTTCTAATTTCTCGATTAAATTATATGTTGTAATTATGATGTGCCTAATATTTAATTTTTTTTAAGATATTTAATAAACGTGAAAAAATGTCTATACATTTTTTATTGAGTTTATTTGTAGTTTGTAACTTAGCGATCGTCTAGTGTTAGTAATTCAGTGATTGTTGTTCAACATAACAAATTAGTATTTGTAATGTGACATAAATAAATAAACTACATTTTTGGAAAAACAAGAAAAACTATTAGTGAGTTTGGAATTGCATTAAGACACTTAGAGTGACACAAGTACCTTCTGACAGACAAGCTCTGAAGTTGATACAGTTTTGATGAGTGATTAAAGAGATACTTACGTATTTCTTTCATGATCATAACTCATAACTCAACCGAAAAAACACCGATTTTTGAGTTTTGTACGATACATATCTTTGAGCTTTTGTTATTTCTGGGTGACACTTTGAATTATTCTATAAAATCCCTGAAGTGAGAAATCTTATATGATATAAGCTTATTAAAAAGATTTATTGGAAAATAAAAATAAATTATTTCGTTCATTTAGCAATTATTATCGTGAGTTACTTTTATTTTATTTTCTTATAAATAACCTGAAATTTTTGCTTCTATTGTTCCTATTTGTATTATCTAACAGTCACGTTGTTGTGTTTCTTATTGATCAAAGAAACAAGAGCCTTGAGCAGGAGCCATCAATAATCTATTTAAGGCATCAATATTCACGATAGATTGGTACACACTTTTTTATTATATTTATTATAGTGTTATTTGAAGTTATAACAACATAATTTAGACATGATTATGTGGGTTTACGGTAATCAAACAGGTAGGCAATGGTTGTTTCAACTTCAACTTCGATCCCCGGTGTCAACTAATTATTGTTACCTTATTATTGTAATCTGTATAAGTGACAGTATTTTTGAGCAGATATTTGTTGCGGGTATAAGAAAGAACAATGAAGATCAATATAGTTCTTGGAGACCCTGAGGTGGAAGCTCAAGATGTACTTCTATGTGGTACCTCCATGGAAGAACGTCTTAGTAATTAATAAACTACACCAAATTGGGGATTTTGTAGCTAAATTGGTCATGGAGACACTTGATTTTTCAGAATTACCTCATTTAATATAAGGATATATTGGTTATCTATCAGGTATTTCCCAGCTGCCAGTTTCGCCAGAAAAAACCCTCGAAATGTTTTTTGTCTGCGGACCTCTTTCTGTGTCTTCTAGTTCTTGCCACCAGAGATGTGAATTGTTCTGATCGACTTATGAGAACCAGAAACACAGTGACACATCCAATCATACGCCCGCAGCAGTTACCACCGACCCTCCGGATGGCCTCGAGGCAGGTCACCAACAACCGCACCAGGCTTACCACACAACCTTTGGGATTGTAGGAAGCTTAAGATGTCAGTGTCGTTATGGCCTATGCCGATGTCATTAAAGCAATGATGTATTATGTCCAAAACATTGTATTGGACAAAAAAAATTAATGAATCTAAGTGTTAAATTGGTTGTTCAATATTTTAAATGTAATAAAAATTAAAATAGACCTTTATCTTATGTAAAAAAAAATTCAGTTTATGTGAACCAAAACAAATTTTAATGAAATTTAGAGTGCGCTCAACGGTTTAGATTAATTCGAACTGATAGACATTTGTTAAAATCAATTTATTACTCCTTCTAAACGGTTTCGGGTCCGCCAAATCGTTTTGTATATAAAATTCTTCTGTTCGAGTGTATTTCACTGAACTCCTTCTAAACGGTTGGACTGATTTTGAATAATATGGTGTGTTTTCAAGTGGGATCAATGGTTTAGGTTCACAATTCGACCCGATAGGTAGTGTTTTGTAAATTAATTTCTACTCCTATATCTTTGAACTGGACGTCTGTTGGATCCATTTTCATCATAATGATACTAATAATTACAATATTAAAAAAAATTAATAACTTTCAAACTTTATAATGTTATGAAATTTATTGGTGTTATAAAGTTGTTATATCAATGTATTTTTAATTTGCAAATTGTAATTTTTATTTAAAATTATAACTACTTTAAATACTGTCGCGTTTCATCATTTCATAGTAAACGAGGGGGGTGGTAAGTAGGGTGGTAAGTGAAAGGCTGGCCTGAAATTGAACTCTTGTAGGTTATTAAGAAATAAGTTGTCTATATAGAGAAGTACAAGTCGACTTATTACTGATTACACTTATCAATTAAGCCGTGTAAAGTTGAAACACAATACCTTTTAAGTGGTTAAAAATAGCATATAGTAGCCATAAATTAAAAAAAAAATGAAATTATAACTATCTATAAGCTGTATACAATATATGTGTATACAATAGATAAGCTGTAGTCTCTATAACCCAAATTTGTAAAATATTTTCTGTTCTACTTGTATTATTTTCATCTCTTCTTTTGCAATAAGTAACAAAAGACTATAAAAGCATAATAACCCCATTACCATTTCAATAGATATCGTGTTCTAACTTCATATTAGTATATTTTCGCTTATTTGAATCTTTATTTTACTATTTCTTATTGTTTATATTTCTGTTATTGGTTTTGTAGGCGTTGTCCATTCTAAGCAGTAGCCTATATTTGGGGTCTGGCCTATTGATTTCGAAGGAAACACCTGAAAGTTTGTCCAGGCCTCAGGTCACCGATTCGTTTTGAAACTAGAAATTCGCCTAAATTGGTAGATTACTAGTACTTCGAGCATCATGAAATAAGCTGCAATGCTCAAAATTGCGTATATAGTATACTATACATTTTCATGTTTTTCATTAATATTATGAACGATGAATAAATAATAAAAATATTTAGGTATATTTTTAGTTAAAACATTGATATTTTACTAAAGACATCTAGTATCATCCGAATATCTGATTTGATTCTGAGTATCTGCTATATTCATTAGGTTAAAAAATATAAAACAATATTGATACCTTTAACAAAACGCACGTAATACATTTTAAAACTAACTTTTGGAGGAAGATATGTTGCTCATTCTGGAGATAAGTTGATGCGTTGGCATGGAAAAGATAGTAAAAAATATCAGTTAACAAATTTAAAAAAAAAATTTTTATTATATAAGATAATAATTAGTCATGCCAATATGACAGAACGAATGTTAAGTGAAAAGTTGGAGTGGTTTAGTTTATATGAACGGTAGTAGTATTTTTATTTGAAACTTTCATTTTATATGTTATAATAGTTTTTTTGTTTCTCCAACAAAATTACCTTACAACTTCGACAAAAACTAATAATAAAAAAAAGAACAGATAACCGTTTTTATTCGGAAAATTTTGATTTAGATAAATTGAAGGACCTTTTAAATAAAATTCAATTTGCTTTAGAGATCAAGAATAGGTTTGAAGCTTAGGGACATTAGACGATGACAACGAAGATATAGAAAAATTGTGAGTAGATATTAGGGATAATATTAAAGAAGTTGGTAACTTATGTACTGGGAAAAAGGACAGAAAAAATAATAAACCCTGGTTCTGCGATTACTGAAGAGGCGGTTAATTGATGCTTCGTTGCGGAATAAAGGAATAAATCTAGACGATTAAATTATTCACTCTAGTAACTGATTGATAATCTGTCTTGCCTGCCTTGGGTGGAGTGTGAGGGATTGAAATACAATAAAGAACAAACATTATAACAAAGAACGTTTCAATGACTGCTCTAAGTAACATTTATGTATTGAATTGAAACAAAAAGTGAGATAATATACATCGACAATATTTACATATTGATATCGATCTACCAACTGGAAGAGGACATTTAGTTCATTATCTAATTCTTCTTCTTCATCTTATTCTTCCTCCTTTCGTGCCTTTCAGTATGGAGGCACTCTGAGATAATTAGATACTGAAATAACTATCAAATCCATTTCGATTTCATATAAGCGAAATAGAAGTTCACATTCGACGAATTCCAACGATATCATGGCATGCCAATTTAGCAGTGAGGGTTTTTGTCCGAAATTTAATCAAAAGCCTTTATTGTTTATACATTATTTTGTATAAAATATTGATGGGATTTTTTTTATTAATCCATCATCCTCCCCTCGAAATCTGCATTTTCTCTTTACTACTTAAAGAAGTGTCAGGCAATAATATTGAGTACGTAATACCCACCAAAAATAGATTCTCAACATCTGTATTTTCAAGCCAATGTAACCTTGTTAACTGATAAATTTAACTACTTTAAGGGTCATACCATGTATATGTATTTTTTATCAGAATCATCGAATACAATACAGAATCATCGAAAGTTATTCAATTGATTTAGTAATAAATTGAATAACTTGTTCGTTCTTTCTTGTTGCGAGTTGCTTTGTATGCAGCATAATAAATAAGTATGTTGTGTACATTACTTAACTAAGAAATGCAACTTTCTGTTACATATATACTTTGGTTATATAACAGGTTAGTGAGAGGAAGTATCGCCAAGGAAAGAACAATTCTTCTTTTATCATTTAAGAGAAGATTGAATCTCCTATTTATAATTAGCTTGTGCAACAGTTCTATAGAAACAGCAACTTCACCATTATTGGAGACTTCGAGAAAAGATACTAGCAAATATAGAGTTTTAAATATTTATTCAACTTAATATATACTTTAATTTGATAGATATGAATATGAATTGTTAGATTCGTTAACATGGATAAATTATTAATTTCGACTAAATGATAACTTAATTGAAGCATCAAACAAGTTTTGATATATTTAAATAATTATTTTATTTTTTTATTCAACAGTTTTATATCTATGAAAATATTATAATTAATTTTTAATATATTTGATAATCCGGAACTTATGCTGTTTTCGATTTTCTATGTTTTTACTTTTCTTTTCTCCAGAGTTAGAATATATTGTTGAAAAAGGTCTTACGGTTTTTTTTTTATACCGACCATTTTTTTCTAGTTTTTAAAATTATATCTTTTGAAAACGGTTAATTTTCTCATTGGATTGAATTAATTAAACTGTCGATAAAGCTAGACCTAAAAATATAGAACATAAATCAATTTTAATCGGACCAATATGGTATTAGAGGAGATGGAACAAATACTATATGCACGTATTGAGTGTCCAAAGCGTTAAGTGGTAGACACACTTAAGCTGTGGGATGCTCAATCCAAGCTCTATGTAGTGTTGTTGGTAAATGAAAATCTGCTACGTTTTTTGGATCAGCCTCGTCAAAATGATCATCAAGATTGAAAACGATATTACGATTTAGAGATTCTTGGATGAAACCATTGCTAACGGCTATGACAGTTGAATAACAGAATTCCATAGGAATACCTCATATTTTCCATTAATTAAAGGCGAGTATTTATTCATGCCACGTCTTCTGTAGCGTCAAATGGAATAATCCGCGACTTGATTAAGGGCACGTGGAGGTCACGGCGATCGTTAAGTAGATGAAACCCAAGCACGGTTATTCGTTAACTGTTATAAAACTTGTTATATAACATCATTCTATTTTAAAACTGCTAAAAAAGCACATGGCGATAAACGTTATATAATGAACCTTTAATTGGTTAATGGTAGGAACGTCGCCATGCGGAGGAGGAGGGGGGTGAGAGTGTATCTCCAAGATTATTTTGAAACGCAATTAGTCATGCTTAATCAGATATTTGGAAACCCACTTCAAATTGCGAAAATGCAAATTAAAAATGTTTTTTTCTCAAAAGGTTCAAATTTAAAAAAGATCACCTTCCTTTTCAAATTCCCAAATAAACATAGTTAATAATGGAAAATCCGATCAGAATTGTTGAAATAATATTTTGAAATTGTTGAAACTTTTTCACCCTTCACTCATCTCAATTGAACTGTTTCACTAATTATGACAGTTGCTATGCTGGAATCTACCTGACGTCACAAACATAAAATCGTTATTCCCAGGGATATTTTCATGTTCCGAATAGAACTGATTCATTTTTTTTATAATTATTAAAATTGTAATAAAATTTGTTTGTTTTTATTTTACTAGGAATAAGACTAGTTCACAAGAGCATTTGTTATGCTTAACAGGAATAAAGATCCTTTAATATTTGTTATAAACATTGTATGTAATTTATGAAATGCGATGTTTATTGCATAAATAGAATATAAGTGAAACTCTGTAATAAGTAAATAGGTATACAACACCTAATGAAAAAAAATCATACACAAAATTCAATATTTTCATTCCTCAACTGACTTATTATTTAACATATGTATTTAAATTATTTACTTAATTGATTACTAAGCTTTTGAAGCGGAGTGGCTCAGTGGGTAGAGCTCTGAGTTGCTATGAAGGTTCCGGGTTCAAATCCGGTTGTGGCAGATATATTATTTATTCTAAACTGCCAGGGATGAGTCCTTTGGGATCTGGAGAGTCTCCTGGGGCTCGTATATAATTAGGGAAAAACAAAGCAATAGAGCGTGACCTAGGACCAATCAACTCCCTGCACATACGTTGTCCTTTAAACAGTACAGTCTCTACCATGTACTGAAACCAAGACCCTTCATGGGTTGAAGTGGTACAGCTTTACCTTATTGTTTTTCCAGAATAGGTATAGATAAGTTGAGTTTAGGTCGACTCTATTAGATAAAGAAACAAACAATAATGATAAAGGATAAAGAGGAAAATGGTTGACTGGAAGATCGTACTTTTTATATTTTATATCTACTTTTCCTGTATTTTTTATTTTGTATCTTACTTTTTACTTTCTCATTAACTTACTTTTTATATTCCTTTACTTTATCACCTTACTGTTTACACATTTTGTTATCCTTATATATCTTTTATAAACTATGCTATATTTCTCCACTTGTCTATACTCTATATATTATTCTATAATTCTTAGTACTGTAATGTTCTTATAGTTATTTTTCTGTTTGTTCTTCTTATCCCTGAAGATTGCCTACACTGTAGGCCGCAACGTCAGCACTAATAATAAATGAGTTAACCTTAATTAGTGTTATTAATGACTGCACCCCCAGACAAATATTATCCTCCAATAATAATAAACAAATAATACATTTGTGTGTGTGTATTAAATATTACAAAGCTAATAAAGTAATGAAGAATTAAGAAGTAAAAACAGAGAGAATGGTCGGAAGTGAGTACGACCTCTGAATGTGAAGGTAATGTGTTCTCATTTTGTCCTTGTTCGCCTACATCCTATACATGGGCTTTATTGAGGCGTTATTGTCGACATTTTGTTTATTGATATATCATAGTATCTAATAGCAACAATAAAAATCAAAATTAACCACAAAAAAATCACATAAACATTTTTGGAAAATACCCTTCGTTCTCTCAAAATAAAGGACCAACATTTTCGTGATTAAAATACTCCCTTTACTGCGCCCTAGAAACTGAATTTTTGTGTTGTACTAAATATACTACTACATTTTTTCTTCTTCTTCAATATGTTACATCCATTATTCCGTTACCTAGCCCCTTCAAAATTATGTTACAACAAGGAATTATCACCAATTATTGTGAAGTCGAGTTGGGGAAGGTTTTCGTGGCACCACCTTCGGTTTGCTTTAGGTCTGTAGTCTGGATATTCATATTATTTTGTCTTACGGTGTACGTTACAATTTCGACCTTAAAATTTATGCTATCTACTATTTATTTATTATTATACTACAATAAGCTTGTAACTTATAGGATAACCCTTCTAGAGGGATTATTTAAACAAAATAGTCCTTCAGTTATTACTTATGAAGTTATACTGTTATCTAAAATTCGATGGGATCACCTTGCATGATATCTAAACGATAAAAAAATAAATATGCAATTTTAGTTATACTGGTTATATTATTTTTCAATCATGCTGTATAACTTCCATTGTTCCATTGTATCATCTTGTCAATTTTTAATTATGTAGATAAACAAAAAAACAAATTGTACAACTCAACATGCATCTTGGGTTCAGAGACTTTTGTCTGTTCTTTTTTAGGGTTTTAGAATATCTTTTAATGGTTATGCAGGGAGGTAATTTGTTCGAGATCACGCTCAACTGCCGGGTTTTCCTCCAATTAATAGAGCCTGGTTGAGCTCTAGTGGGATCATAGTAATATAGTAAGATAAAATAGTATCCCATTATAATAGATAAAATAATAATCTAATTCATCTACACCCTCTTTACAAATCATGTTTTCTGTTAAGCAGTTTGTCGCTTTGTTGAGTTGAGCTACAACACGTTTTAACTGTTTATTCAATTCGTTTTTAATATTTTTCAAAAATACTAGTTATCGTGAACATTAGCACGGAATAGAGAATGTAATATATATATATATATATATATATATGTATATATATGTCATTCTGTTTTCCATATTAAAGCTCCATGATAACGAGTATTATAGGAAAATTGGAAAATATTAAAACAGAAACGAATGAAAAATTAAAACACTTGACTCAACGCGAAGCAATAGCCAAGGGAATAACTACCCAAATCCTAATTATAATAAGCTGTAGTCGTTACTCTGTAATGGCTAATCCTTACTGTGCTTTAATATTATAGATGCTTTATTTCTATACGAGTACGTAATGAGTTAAGGTTAACTTTCATAAATGAACCCTAATTACTTACGGTTATTTTAATTGGGGTTTAGAAAACTGCTTAAAAAAATCTTGGTTTCCAGAAAAAAAAGTCAGAGTTCACATCGTAAACACCTTAATGATTACAAACAACTGTAATGATGTTAACAATAGGAGATGATTTATAAACAACTTGACGATTTGGTACTAAATTTAGATGAATCGATATCCGAGAGGTCACGGCACAAAAGCCTACTCAATGCGAGTCCTTGTAAGAATTAACCCAATGTCGTAAATTTATATCACCTCTGTTCTTCTAGAATATTGAGTTCATTATCTTGGCTGTGGTATCGGATCTCTGGAACTCTGTTATTTATAATTAAATTTATAAGTTGTAAAAGCTGCGTGATAGCAGGGAATGGAATTTGCATTTGGCGTGCTAGGATTAAAGGTGTTTTGTATAAAAAAATGTTAACAAATTTATACGAATTAATAATTTAGAGGTAATTAAGAATTGTTATATTAAAAATACTAATGTTCTTGTACTATCCAATAAATAACAATATAGTTCTATCTAGAAATATTTATCTTCTTCTTTTTTCCTAAGCCATTTACTATTAAGTTCGTGCTCGCAAGCTTTCACTTGACTTTTTCTACGCTGCAACACTTGCGTGAGTGTTTATTGCAATTACATGCTCTAATAATGATTACTTGATCATCAGAGAATACACCTTTCATCAGGAAATCCGGTTTTTCTTTGAACTACGAATGATGTTAATTAGATTAAATAATACCTCTTTGATTAGTATAATAGTTATAATTAAATCGAATTAAGTATACGTATCACGTTTATAATTAAATGATATCAGTTAAATTCAATCTATCAGTTCTGCAGGTTGTCGCTTTGAGGTAAAGGCGCTACAAGTTTTAACTTTTCATTCCTTAACCCACTTATAAAAAATATTGGGAACTGTTCAAAAAATAGTACTAAGCGGTATGTACATAAAATAACATTTATTATTGTAGGATACCAATTTGTTTTTATTTCATTTTTATTGTTTATATATATATATATATATATATATATATATATATATATATATATATATATATATGTGTGTGTGTATATATAAGTTACTAAGAATGTATAGTTACAATTTTTGTTTATTTTATTAATATTAATTTTTTTTTCTGTTGGAAGTTTTTTTTATAAATTCATTCGTTTACTTTTTAATATGTCTTTTCCCAATCTGCTGGTATTCCTCAAGGTAGTATCCTTGGGCCCAATCCTCTATTGGTTTATAAAGCTAGCATCCCAACACATCCTAATACTATTTATACCTCGTATGCCGATGATACATGTGTATTATCAGTCAACACCAATCCAGTTATTGAAACCCAAAGCCTCCGATCCCATATCACTGATCTTGAAGAATGGTGTGAAAACATGAGAATTAAAATAAATTCTCAAAAATCGCATCAAATCACTTTTACCTTACGTCGTAAACCAATGACTTCCTGCCCTTCAGTATCCTTTAATAATTTAATAATATTCCACTGGTGTCTGTGTCCACTAAGGCATCGAATTCCTCTCGTATCCAATCACTACAATCCAAAATCCTTCGTAATATCCTCAATGCTCCTGATTTAGTTAAGAATAAAGTCATCCATAATTGCCTTAATGTCCCATTTGTTGCTGGTTTGGCCCGAACCCGGTATTTATCCTTTCATAACAAACTTCCTCTTCGATTCCCGATAATCCTCCGAGGCGTCTGAAAAGAAGATGGCCACGTGACCTTCTTAGTTGAACTTATGATTTGAGTACTACCAGTGGGTAGTTTCTCTGCTTGTCATTATCTCATGTATAACTTAACCTATTTGCTTGTTGTATTATTGCAATACAGTTGTAAATATCAATAAATAAATTTAAAAAAAAACATTTTAATATTCTCGAAAATAAAAATAATCGTCAGTTTAGTATGAAATAAAGAGTGTAATTATGGTAAATGTATTTATTTCGTTAATGTAATCATTTCATCAAGAAATAAACGTTTTAACTAACATTTCGTAGTATAGGTGATATTTGTTTGTTAAAATTCTCTTTTCCATACTAAGGCTCATGATAACTTGTTTTGTTTTTTGTAAAACATAACTAGGGAAACGAATATGCATTTAAAACTTGTAGCTCATCTCGAAGCGGCAATCTGTGGAACAGACTCCTCACTAAATATGGGAAATGCTTATATTTTGGTAACCATTCCATGAAGAAATAAACGTTTCATCTAACATTTCGAACTCTAAGCGACAACCTAAGGAACTGATACAAATTCAATATACATATACTATACTTCATTAATTTATTGAAAAAAATTTAATAGTGTATATAAGCTGTTATATGTGAAATATTTGAAACTGTTGAATATTGAATGTCCATTTTTTTATATTCGCAAAATCTTTAGGTTTCCATTTGAATTACTTTGAATATTTTTATCAACTAGCACTTAGCTGAAGTGCAAAGTGTTTTAAATCGTATACACCTATTAAATTTTATTATGAAATAATAATTATTAGTAAGATTATTAATAATTATTTAAAAGAATAAACGATTTTTTTTTATACCACTACCAAAAACCATATACCACTTTCAGATATAACCGCTCACATATACCATTAAGTAATTATTAATAATTTATTGCATACAATATGCCAGACATTTTTATGTGTTTCCATTACTATCACACACAAAAAGAGAAATTTAAAAAACAACAACAATCAATAAGTTTTTTTTCCATTTGTAGTATTCTTATGTTTTTTAAAACAATTAATATCCTGCTTACCTTGTAATTTGATGATAGATTTATGTATGGCTTAATTCGATTTCAGGAGCTCAGATTGTTAGTATTAAACAAAGACTAATTAATAATAACGCTTGAAATAATCATCCATTTAAAACTAACGCTAGGAATAACTCATCAACAATTACTCGACTGTAATTAAAATTTAACAGAGAGCCGAGTGTTGGCTAACAGGTGTCCTATAGTTGGTTCTCAGCTCAGAGCAACAAGTTACAAAACCCCGCATTAAGACTTTTAGACGCAGAGATTGTACCTTCACGCATCTCTATTCCATCTTTAAGTCTACAGCTAGATTTAGGATATTAGTTCAAGAAGTTAAATGTTTTCGTGCATAATAAAGACCCAAGTACTGTTCGTAGTGGATTATAAACTCCTATCACTTATTTTTACTGATCATTATATATTTAAAGTGAACTTTGCGTGTTTTCCGCTTAAATATGGGTATTTTTGGTATATCACATACAGCCATAGTTAAATTACATTAAAGTTTAATCTATCAGTATGTCCTATCGCTTTGTTGCTACTATTATTTATTATATTGAGTATATCTGTAATATATTTTGGTTTATAGTTTTCAAATATTTCTGAATATCACAAATTGCATCACGGTCTGATAATTTTAATATTTCATTCTAAAAAAGGGGGTGCAGGGTGGCTCAGTGGTAAAGCGCTGAGTTGCCTTGCCGAGGATCCAGGATTCAAATCCCGCTCGCTGGCAGGCTTTTATTTAATCTGTTAGTGGGCGGAGATGGATCTTATGGGGTCTACGACCTTCCTGAGGGCCTCTATAAAGTGTGTAACCAAAATAAAAGGGAAAAATATGGTAGTTGAGCGTGATCTAGGACAAATCACCTCCCTGCACAACCGTTGTCCAAGAAACAGTGCATTGTCTCTACCATTTTTGAACCCCTGAACCTCCATTGGTTGAAGTAGTGCAGTTTTTTTTTCATAAGAAACAATATTTTGATTCAAATTTAAATCTTTGAGCATTATTTCTTTTTGCTTGATGTGTACCGGGAATTCAAGTATTGTATGATTAATGATCTCAATACGACTATATTATGCACGCTCAGTTAAGCTTACCTTGTGTAGATAATAATTGCAAATTTCATGATTTGTCTTCAGCCTGATATAAGTTTTTCCCGATTTGCCATTAACCTGATTAGGCTCAATAAAAAAAATATGGTATCTGTTTCGCAGGTTGTCGCTTCGAGTTGAGTTACAAGTTTTAACTTTTAATTAGTTTCATTTTTAATATTCTAAATATGTGCAAGTTATCGTGGACTTTAGCATGGAAAAGAGGATGTAATTATGCGTAATGAGTATATTTCGGCAACTATTTTATAACGAAATAAAATAAAACATATATAATAAATATTATATAAGTTTGTTGAAACATTCATTCATAGATGAAATGATAACCGAAGTATACACATTTCCCATAATTACCTCCTCTTTTCCATATTACAGCTCACGATAACTTACATTTTTGTAGAATATTAAAATGGAAACGAATATACATTTAAAACTTGTAACTCAACTCGAAGTGACAACCTGAAGAATAATAATAATTCTATTAAAATATTTTATTTGAAAAGAATAACAGGAACGGGACTCGAACCTTATCTTGAGTATCTTTTCTTTTCAAATAAAATATTTAAAAATATTAAAAAAATTATAACATCTAACAATAAAATAAAAAGAAATTACCAAAAATATTTTGTTAGTATCTAGGAACAACTCTTAACAACAAAATATCATTAAAAAAATTCTTCAATTATTCTTTTCTTATATTATTAATGAAGCAAAGAAATTAGTCGTGGAAGACTTCAGTAATATTAACTAATTGTCTTAATAACATTACTATACATTTCTCAAACGGATGTAAAGTGGATCACTGACGATTACTCTACACTAAATGGAACAAACTACACAATTGGAAATCCTATTTGTAGTGGTCGGTGGAATTCCATGAGCCCCAAATTCCTCCAATTTATATCGCAATCCAATCAATCCAACAGATCCTAAGCCTCCAAAACCGATCAAGGCGAACCATGGACTGACGTTTCTTAAACTATGCTGTTATGATAATTGCGATGATGCTAGGTATGTTTCTGGAAATTACGCTAATCACTGTCTAT
This sequence comes from Arma custos, assembly GCA_037127475.1. Classification (NCBI taxonomy): domain Eukaryota; kingdom Metazoa; phylum Arthropoda; class Insecta; order Hemiptera; family Pentatomidae; genus Arma; species Arma custos. Next base: position 95,012,907 of record CM073764.1, read on the forward strand.
AAATATTTGATAACTATTCATAAATAACTTAATTAAGATTAATTAATTACCAACTAAATTGTTTTTACAGCTAAGAAGTCAGTGTTATTAATTCAGGTCCTTAAGGACGCGTTAGAGTCAGAATTTTAAAGTTCAAAACTTTAATTCAATATCATCCTTTAACAAAATCAATTAAAATACTTCTGCAAGAATTTTCAAAAAACCCGACTTCTACATGAAACCCAACTTTCGTTTCAGAATGGCCCATATTAGGCTGTATTTCAACTAAAAAAAAAAAATCAATTTGAACTCATGTGACTGAAATACAACTTATTTTCTATATACCATTAAGAGCAAATTTAAATGTATTTACGAACATTCAATATCGTTATTGCCAATAGATATTATTTCTAAACTATTCGTTAACAGGCAGCAGAAATGATCTCATTAAAAGTAATATCAATTGCACTTGCAATAACCTAAATGTTTATGCTAGAGATTTTGTATAAATTATGAAATCCTTTAAAAGCAACCTTGTCTGATTCTTTCACAACTACAGTAATCACTTCATGTATCATTGACTTTATATCATTTTTGTCGCCCATGAACTAATTTATAAAAATAGAAATTATTTCATAATAGACAGTCTATCTAAATTTTTATTGATATACTGGTTTATTAAGCGTCCAAGGAATTCCACTTGAATTCATATTTTTTTCATCAAGGAATAACTTTTGTTTTTGTTCATGGACAATATTTTTCAGAAATAAAGAGATCGGAATTAGAAGTGTTTTACAGCGAAGAGAAAAACGCAATTCATTTTCATAAATTTATTCCAGATGGCATTTTCATTTTCTGATATACTGATCGTATTCTGATATACTGCTTTTGTCATTGAAGTTATATTTCGTCGATATTCTAGCATTAAGCATCGAAAATATCATCTTGTAGTGCGTATATACGACACCATTTCCTCCGTAATGGTCTGTAATTCCTCTCTCGCAAGATTCATTGGCTATAATAACTTCAGCACGATATTATCAGGCAATGGTTCTCTTGGGTTGAAGCGACCATTGTCTAAGTGATAGCGGTGAGTGGGAGTTCCTGTCGTAACTTTAACTAACAAGTTTAGTGGGCTTTGGCCGGTTTGATTTCAGATTCTGGGATCTTTTGGTTTGTAAGATTAGTTCATTTGCCTCTATCTGTATTTTAAAATGCTTGCCGTTGTTTTCTCTCTCTCTCTCTCTCTCTCTCTCTCTCTCTCTCTCTCTCTCTCTCTCTCTCTCTCTCTCTCTCTCTATGTATATATATATATATATATATATATATATATATATATATATATATATATATATATATATATATATATACATAACTTAACGAGTTCGAGACATTTTAACTAAAAAAAAAAGGAAAGGTTTAGAATGATAACGCACAGAGAGATCGGTTATAACCGACTTTATTGATAACTTAATCCTTCTTATATAAGATCTGGTAGTTGTTTATATTCTCAGTAGGATTAAGCTCCACTATTACCCGGCTATGGCACTTAACTCCCCCCCTCCAGTTAACAACCTAAAGCAACCAGTTAGCAAACTAAAGGAAGGACCAGTCCAGGTGAGTAGCAGAGCTGGCTCCTGTACACACTACAGCTCCCAGACACACACAATTTCAGTATATACAAATAAACACCATACAATTGTACAATAAACAAAAGTATGATACAGCAACAAGAAATAATAAAACAACCAGAACTACTCCCTACTGGTTGATGTCCTCCACAACAGATAGGAGAAAAAGTAAAAACAAAAATAGCTACCAATAATAATACAAAACAAAATTTTACACTGATAGAAATACAAACACTTTCTTGTTCCTCACAATTTAACACTCCACTGGAGTAGGCCAAGGCACTCCAGACCCCAGAGGAAATTTCAGCTGTTCAATATGGACCGTCCGCCGCCTCCTGGGGTCCCCTACACTTTCGATGGTGACTGTGTTGTGTTCCCGAATGACTACAACACGGAATGGCCCCTCGTATCGCCGTGGCTCCTTGCCCCTATTAGACCCAATTCGCCTGTAGACTATAGCCCCAATTTTGAGTTCTCCCGAGCAGTCTCGGACACTCGCGTTTTCCCTAGCAACTCTGGTCCGTTTTTCCCTCACGATCAGCCTTCGCGCCTTTTCCCACGCCTCTCGAACCCGCACGTGGTTCGCGACGATGTCGCGCGCTGCGGCGGTACTTCCAACCGTACCCTCGGGATCCCGACTAGGCCCGCGAACCCCAAACAACACTTCAAACGGAGAGAACCCCGTTACAGAATGGACAGAATGGTTGTACGCCGCAAACGCTTTCCGCATTGCTACGTCCGGCGTCAACCCCTGCTCGACATGGTAGACCCTGAGGTGGTCGCTAAGCGTGCTATGCAACCGCTCTACCCCTCCCCTACCCTTCGGGTGTCCCGGAGTGTTAAACCGCCACGCGACCTCCAACTTACGCGCTTCCTCGCTCACCACCGCGTTGTCGAACTCCCTCCCTTTATCGGACGTTATGGTATCAGGTACCCCATAAAACATAAACCATGTCCGGAGGGCTGATAGCACCGACTCTGCTTCCTTGGAGTGGATCAGGTGAGCCATGGCGATCTAGCTGAAAACGTCGATGGTCGTGAGCCACGTAAAACCCTTCCAGGTGAACGTGTCCACTTGCAGATCTCGGAGTGGTCGATCCCCCATGGGTGATTCTTCCTGAACGGCCGGCGGTGGGTGGCGGTCATACTTCGTAACCATGCAGACCTCGCATGCCCCTATAACTTCCTGGATTGTCCGCCGCATTCCCGACCAATAATATCGCCTCCTCAGCGCCTGTAGCGTCTCATTAACCCCCCTATGATTGGTTTTGCCCACGTGGTAGGCCCCGGTCACTTCCTTCTGTCGGCCGCCGTCCCTGATAGTCTCGACCATGATCCTGCACTGAATGAAAACGCGATCCGGGATTTGATCCGTTTTCCACACATGTCGGATTTTGTCCCAGATTACCACCGGTTTGTAGACGACATCCATGGAGTACTGGCTGAGCTTCTCTTTCCAGCGAGCCACTCGAGCGGATGACTCCTTTAGCTGGCCCACCCACTGTAACGGCCGGTGATCCGACTGGACCCGGAATCTTCTGCCAAACAAATATGGTCTGAAATGGTCGACCGCCCAAACAATGCCTAGTAGCTCCCTCTCCAACGCACTATATCTGGCTTCGGCCTCGGACAATCTCCTGCTCGCGTATGCTATAGGCCGGTCCCCCTGGTCATGTCCCTGAGACAACACCGCCCCTAAGGCGTACTCGCTGCCATCGGTAGTCACAATGAACTGTTTAGCAAAATCTGGGAACGCTAGCACCGGTTCCCCCGTCAGATGCTCCAGACATTTCTGCAGGTTGTCCTCCATGACCGGCGTGACAACTACTCGCGCTCCTTTTTTCAACAAGTTATTGATGGGCACCAGGTACCGCGCCATGCCCGGAACGAAGCCTTCTGATGCCTTTCACGTCCCGCGGTATCGCCATCTTGGTGATCGCTTCCACCTTGGACTTGTCCGGCCTAATTCCTTCCCGAGACACCGTGTGCCCTAAAAAATTGGTCTCAGTTCGACCCAACACGGACTTCTCTGGAGACAGTTTCAGCCCGAATTCGCGAACCCTCTTGAAGACCTGCCGAAGGTGTTGCACGTGTTTGTCCTCCGATTTGCTAAACACTAGAAGGCCATCCATATAAACCTGGCAAATCCCCTCATCTACCCCCCTGAGGAATTCGTCCATCAGCCGCCGGAACGTGAGGGGCGCATTCTTAAGTCCAAACGGCATTCTCGTGAATTCATAATGTCCCCGTTCGAATGTGAAGGCTGTTTTCGCCTGATCCCGGGGATGCAGTCTGATTTGGTGATACCCTGCTTTCAAATCTAATGTGCTAAATATTACCGCACCGCTCAGTCGATCTATGATATCGTTAAATCGGGGAATTGGATAAGCTTCGTCCTTTGTATTATCGTTGAGCTGACGGAAGTCCACGACCACCCTATATTTCTCTTCCCCTGCCACACTTTTCTTCCTTACCGCCCACAGAGGGCTATTGAACGGGGACGAGCTGTCGACAATGATCCCCTGACGTTTTAACTTCTCTAATTCTGCCCAAATGTGCTGTCTCAGCGCCTGGGGATACCGCTTCTCCTTCACGTACGTGGTCTTCTCCTGTTTTAGAGGAATTTCGTGGACCGTCCTTCCCGTGACACCTAATACTCCCCCTTCCTTATAAAAGATGTCCCGGAATTCTTTCAGTAATAAACTCCTCCACTCAACTACCCTAGTCACAGCTCCCACCCGAGAACCTCGCACCGCCCGATGCCCCGTGTATGACTTACCCCCTAACGTAACGAACCACCTACCTCGTTTATTTTCCACCTTCGCGCCCACCCTCTCCAACAGGTCACACCCAACTATGGCCTGGTACTCCCTGGGCAAACTCTCTACTACATGTACTTGCAGGGGCGCTCCCGTTTTCCCCCACTCGCTCAATCCCATATCCGTTTCGCCCATCACTCTACATGGCCCTCCCAAGGTTAACAGCCTACATTTGCATTTCCTGATCCGAAGTGCCTCCCCCTTACCACACAACTTCTCCGCTGCTTGTTTTGACAATAAGGTACTCGAACTCCCTGTGTCAACAAGGCACTTCACTTCACCGTACGTCTTAATAATAGGCAACCAATTTTTCAGATTACCTTCTAAGCTGTTTATCACGCAAGCCCGGTCGCCACTCTGCGAGCACCCTCCTCATACGGCCGCCTGCTTCCGTCTCGTTGTTGACATCCGCCGCTGACCCGCCTTTTGTTGCCGATTCCAGCCGCTGCTCATGCTCCCCTCGCCACTGCTGCCTGGTTCCTCCTCCGTCTCTGATGATCCCGAGACACTAGATGTGTCCCTTGGGGACCCGCCTCGTCTGGCCGCGTACCTCCTTTTCCGTACCTCTTGTGCATTCACCTCCATCGGTTCTACTTGCTGTCCTTCCTTCCTGCGAAAGATGTACGGGCATTGCCTGGCAAAATGTCCTTCCATCCCGCACTCGTAACATCTGGACCATGGGCATTTTGCTACCAGATGGCCCGCCTTGCCACACCCGTGGCACTTCTTTTCATCCTTCCTGGGCCCATTCCTTGACTTCGGCTGCCAATTTCATTTTTCGGCCGTGAACGGTTTTTCTCTGGCGCTTGTTCTTCTTCCTGGAGTCGCGGAGATTCTTGGTCGATTCACTGAGACCCTTGTCCACTCAGGCTCATCTACCTCCATCCTGTAACTCTCCTCTTCTCGGGCCCCTGTATCCACAAGGTTCTGGGCGCATTCTAGGAACGTTTTCTTGGCAGGGAATCCTTCCTTTTTCCCCAACTGCCTTGCCAACTGCACCATCCAGATCGTGGACAGAAATAACATTCTGTCTCTTCTGCTGAGACGATCTCTCTCATTTTCGCGTTGAGTTTCTGGTACCACTCCAACATGACTGCAGCGTTTTGGCCCGGCGTCTGCCGGCTCTGCCTCCGTTCACAGAACATTTGGAAAATGTCCTCCTCGATCGTCCATCTCCCTCCTCCATACGCCTTCTTCAACCTTTCTTTAATCACAGCCCATTCGGTCTCCTCGTCGGCCTGAATATAATTCAACACGCTTCGGCGGACACGCCGTGCCAGCGCTACTCGTAACCTTTTGGCATCCAGCTCTTCCAGAAAATCCGCTGCCACCTGTGATTGAATGCCTGCCATGATTCCGTCTCCACCTTTGATAAAATGGTTGAGTTCCCCGACATCGCCGTTGAACTTATCCAAATCAGAAATTTCCCTCCTGATGTCTTGCGCGTTGGCCTTCCGCAATTTCATTTTTTCGAGTTCATTGGTTTCTTGAGCAATTCGGTTAGCTTCCTGTCTCGCCAGGTCCGCCCGCGCTAATGCTAAGGAGGACGTTACCTGAGGTTGAAGTTCAGGGATCATCTGTTCCGCCTGTGGAGGATCTAGCGTCAAGGTCGCCGGCCTCAGGATGCTCGAAGCCTGGTCATTCATGTTGGCGCACTTTAGTACTATTCACCACAAACGAGAAAATAACGCCACAAACCAAAATAGAACAACGGAAAAAAATTTCTTTTCTATGTTCTAATCCGTGTCCCGGGTTTCGGCACCACTTAACGAGTTCGAGACACTTTAACTAAAAAAAAAAGGAAAGGTTTAGAATGATAACGCACAGAGAGATCGGTTATAACTGACTTTATTGATAACTTAATCCTTCTTATATAAGATCTGGAAGTTGTTTATATTCTCAGTAGGATTAAGCTCCACTATTACCCGGCTATGGCACTTAACTCATATATACACACACACACACGCGCACACAGATACGTAGGGTTGTCGTTCAGGCAAGGCGGGGCCATGAAACGTTCAATGTGAATAATACCGAATTTCACCTTGGTTCATTTGCTACTCGCAAATCACCAAATATGACAATGTTAAAAGGAATTAATGCTTAATAAGATGACCTCATCTTTATATGTCATCTTTGACGAATCCAGGAAGATTTTTAAGATTGTGTATAATTTTCCCCTTATTCGCTTCACGGCCTCCATTTGCCCGGAAAGACAACACCTTGAACTCACTTACTCGTATTAAAATGTTCTTGTTTAGAATGTCACTGTTACTCAAAAATACATAGATTGTATGTATAAATATACATACCCGCTGTACCAAAAATTACATATAAATGGTAATTGAGGATAAGAAATTCTAATTAACACATTATAATTACTAATTTTAACAATATATTTATAACATTGGTACATAATCAGCAATATCAATGCTATTAATCAAGCATAGGGTTATTATTCTTATATGAATTAAATCAAGAATATCAGATTATAAATTGGTGCCAAATTCACCTCACGTACTAAAAATAACAGTTTGAAAAGTTAAAAATAGGGTTTAATGTAGAAACTAATTATTACCCAGTTTAAAATTTAAAAAAATAATCATTAGTTTCAGTTTTTTAAATTATTAATTATTCTATACTTTTTCGTTGTGCTGGTTATAAACGTTTTTCTTCAGTTTTTTAAAAGCAATATAAATTTATTTATTTAAGTTTTTTAAAAGCAATAAAAAAAAATACTTTTTAGTTATTGTAAAAAGTAGAACATGTTGTACTCTTAGTAGCTAGTTTAGTTTAGTTCTTTTTTAAACGGTTATATTTTTGTTGCAAAATATACTTAACTACCTCAGTTGCTCCTGCTAGTAGTCATATGCTTTTCTCGAATATTAAGCCATGTATATCTTAGTACATAGCACACGACACTATCGTGTATTATGATGTGAAAAATCACTAATCCTGTTGTTGTTCAAGATAACAATAATAGACATACTCACTAAATTATAGTTTTTTCATAGTCCTTGAAAAGTATCTAAAGTTTCTATTTAGATTTTTTGATTATACAATATTTGTAAAATCGATCCTATAATTACTATAATATTAATACGATAATATTTGTATAATCGATCCTATAATTACTATACGATAATGAGACCTACTCACTAAATTATAGTATTTTCATGGTCCTTGAGAAGTTTCCAAAGTTTCTATTTCGATTTTTCGATTATTCAATATTGCGATTAAATTCGATATTTTGATGTGGCCGAAAATCGAGTTCAGAGATTCCGTTACAAACATGTTTCCAGACGAAGCTAATACGATCGTGTTAAAACTAAAACTTTTCATTGATCTTACACGCCATATTTTACTAAAATGTTTACAGTTGCGAAACTTTGGCCATTAGCAACAAAACACATGAGTCGGATTTATGTGCAGTGGTATTCCTCATTCCTATTTAAATGTTAAAATCTTCACATAGAAGAGAGAGGCGTTATGGCTTCGGGTATTTTAGCTAACGTTTCAGACGAAACTGGGTCAGGGCATTGTGCTACAGTTCACTCGCAACCAACTCCGCAGTCATCTTCATATTTTATTACTGAAGGTTTTCCAATCGGGTGAGCTCTTCGATGCTTTTTTTTAGGCTTTTCGTTCTTTGAAGCAATAATATATTATTGAACAAATATTTCGAATAAATTCTGCGTTGGAAAATCGGCCTTGACTTGGTTTGAAACAGGTTTAAGTGAAGTTAAATTAATTATTTCTTCGTAACCGTTGACGCTTAAATATAAGTGTAACAAGATATCAGCTCTGTAAGGGTTGATGATGATGAGTGGGATGAGAAGAACTTGCAAGGATTTTTTAAGAGATTGTTGAATCACCAAGGCCAATCAGAGGAAATACATTATCTTCATGGTCCTAGTAATAATAATTAAACAGTAATTAACGAGATTGTCAGAGTACCATCATATGACACGTCATGTTAATCTCAATCTGAATTTATTCAATAGAAAATAAAGACACGCTTTGCTCTTCCTTAGCCCAACGCAGGTACTCATATTAACTATAATTGTTATAAGATACTATAGTTTAAAGTTATAGTTCCAAAAAAATATTCAAAGAATATTAGAGTACATTGTGGCGCTACAGTATATTTTCGTAAAACATGCCAGAACATTATAGTCTGCTACATCCAAGAATAAATAATAATACATTGATTTAAAAAAATAAAAAAAAATAAGCAAAACGCTGCAAATAATTATACTATGGTTTATTTTTGTGTACATTCAAAAGTTCAGAAAAAATAAAACAGTACATAAAATGGTCCCAAAATACTAAGATAAAATTGATCTTACTTTTTTTTCAAAACGCCTTTATTTATTCTATGTATTTACACAATATTTACATTGTTGTGAGCTTTGCTAAATTTTACGAAGCTTGTGTTAATCTTTGTTTTTATTTCGTTTTATCGTGTTTAAGGGTCAAAGTATTGGGGCACACTTTATTTGTATTGCATTTCCTTGGGATTTATATACTTAAATGTAAGTCGATATGAACCTATACTTAATTCAGGCTATCTAACTTACTATATACTTCCAATGCAGTTGTTCTGTTGCAGGGTTCTAAATAGAGGATTGTTTTTGTTAGGCTATGAAATATTTAATTATATTAGTTATTGTTTAAGAGGACCAGGATTTCCTACATAAACAATATTATAATATAATATAATATAACTATTTATAAAAGAATGTTATATTATATTATACAATTATAAATAATTATTTTTAATATTTACGTACTATAAAGTTATAATCGAACATTTGTATTATGCTGCCAAGATAATTGTGAAGGCTGGAGGAACCCCGGAAGGGTTGTCGTTCGAAAACCTTACTCTTATTCCTTACTCTTACTCCCGAACAATCAAAACCTGAGTACACCTTTACATTTAATTTACACGATATTTTGTCATTTCTCCATTTGAGCCGCTTTAAGAACAGCATAATTATTTAAGGCAAAAGGGTGAGTGGTTGAATTTAAATTTGATTTGAGGTGAAAGCATTGAATGTGGGACTGCCTCGGTTTCGAACCCTTACAGAACCTTAAGCTCAAGGATAAGTAAGAGCTTTAAAATAAAAAGAGAAAATGAGAGGTGTGATGACAAAAAAAGGTGGCCTTTAGTTTACAGGTGGGTGGAACTGCCACCAGTTCTTCTGGTTCTGTCGACCGAAATGTCATGCTACTTTTCAGAAATTTTTGTATTAGTAACATACATAAAAACTTAACATACTTACTTACTTTACATTTGTATTAGTAAATTTATTAGAAATTAAAAAAAAAAAATTGAAACTGTGGCCTTTTGGATAAGTAGGGGGCAAGTGGTGGCAAGTTTTTAAGGGACTGGTAACTAAATACATTAAAGTAATTAAATTTCAAATTAGTTACATATTCTTATATCTAAAATATTCATTAATTTTATTGCAACTTATTCGAATGTTAACATATTGTGCTTTCAAATTTAAAATCCTCAACGATTTTTCAATTTTAACAGTGTTATATTAAATTATGAATTATTTACAATTGTGGGGGAGAACCAATTCAAGAAACAATTCGATTTTGTTAGAATGATACCTAAAATTATATGAGTACTTATAATCACAAGATAATTATAATATTCTAAATATCTCGACATCTCATTAGAATCGCAGTGTAATCAAACGGTCCTACATAGTATGGTAGTAATGACTACATATAAATAGTAATTACTACATATGGTAGTAATGACGATCCATCATTACTATGATACAAAGATTTTTTAATAAATCCATAGATTAATTCAAATAATGTCTCCTACATATATGCGAATATATATCCCCTAATCCCAATAATGCATTGAATTTCAAGGAAAAGAATTTTTCTAATGATCATATTTTTTTTTTTACTACGATCGCAGTAAGAACTTAAAAATTCATCTTAGGCTCGAATATCCTTTATTGGAAAAAATTGTTCAGTCTTCTTCTTATTCAACAAAAGCTCTTTAAAAACTCACTTAATCAATCATTCATGCACTTTTCTTTTACCAGTGCAAGGACACTGCCTCACCTTACTCGGTATAAAAATAAATTAAAAGAGTTTCGTATAGTTTTTCATAAATTACGTTCTTCTTTGTAAAAAGCTGTTCCCATGCTTCAACTTGATCTGTTATTTTTTCCCCTTGAACAATACGTAGCCGCGAGCTGAATGGTTGAACATAGTTAAATTGATTTTTCAAGCCTGGCCTTGAAGGAGAGTATTTTTTCCCTTAAAGCTCCTGTAGCAAATTAACATTGAATACTTCTAATAAGAATCTGAATGATTATTATGAATAATAGTCGTGACTATTGTTAGAGAAAATTACAAGAAAAAAATAAGTTATTAAACGGTTTATAATTTTAGGTAAAGGCTTAGTTATTATGCTGAAGGTTCTGGATTTAAATCCGGCTATGCCTGATAAATTATTTAACTGTTAATAGCCGTCGTTGGACCCTCTGGGATCTGATGAACTTCCTGGGGCTCATCAAACTATACAATATTTATGGATTTACATACGTTCCTAAGCCCTTGCGGAAGTACTGCTTAATGATTTAAGGTACAGCTAAAAAATGATATATATGAATGTGGTACTATTGATTGGGTGGAAAACTGAGATTGGGCGGTTGAGAGTAATCTCGTACAAATCACCTCCTTTCCCAACCGTTGTCTTACAAACAGTGTAGTTACTACCCTGTACTGAATCCAAGGCCCTCCATGGTTGTAGTGGTACCGATTTTTCTTTTCTTTTCTTTTAGTCATAACTGTTATTTTATTTAACTGACGGAATAAAAAAAATAATTTATTTTTCGATGAAGTTTTATTTAGGGTAATGAGGATTAGAACATATATTTCACCTTTATAGACTGATATCCAGTAAAAAAAAAAGTATCCTATTTACAAAATATTTTTATGGAATTAATGTAAAAATATTCTCTTATATTGGGAGAAATGTTTATTTGGAAGCCGACGTTTTGACCACATTTGCAGGACTCCTTCAAGGTTAAATATTTAAAAAAACCTGTACCAATACAACCCGTGAACGGGTCTGGGGTTCAGTACATGGTAGGAGCTGTACTGTTTCATAGACAACGGTTCAGCAAAGAGGTGACTTGCCACGCTCAACCGCTAGATTTCTTTCTCTTATTTTGGGTAACATATTTTTATAATGCTTTATAGAGACTGGGTGAGCACCAGGAGGGTCCTAGATCCTATATGATTTATCTCCAGCTGCAAACTGACTAAATAAAAGTCTTGCTCGCAGTGGTATTTGAACCAGGATTGCCAGCATGGCAACTCAGTGCTCAACCACTGAGCCACTCCACTCCTAATTACTACTAATTATATATATACCAATAAATTAAAATAATACAGAGTAAAGGTTGAATTATAAGATAAGAATTATATAATAACAAAGAGGTAATATATGAAGGGTGCAAGGGAAAACACCACATAGTCAGAAAAGTGTGTTTCTAAGGAAATTAAAAATACCGATTTGAAACCTTATATTGTAAAAAATACTGAAACGATGTTTTTCAGTAACTGTTTCCATATAAGAATGTCCACGAACAGGGAAAGTAATTTATGACATTTTCAAACCTTTTCAACTTAGTTGGGGTTTTCCCAGATCTCAACTGACTCAGTTGTTTTTTCTCATGTACGGCGAACTAAAATACCTAAATAACCCGCGACTGCGTTGTTTGTTCCCGTGCATACCTCGGCAAGGAGAAAGAACGACTTTGACGATTCAGATGGCATAGTTATCTCAATATTTAATTTTTTTGACTTAGTTGTTTTTTTCTCTGCACCCTTGATATAGTAACAAGATAGTACTGTTTAAATCCAATAAATTTTCAAATGAAAAATGGACAATTATACAACAGAATTATACTAAATAAAAATAAAAGTTTTAAATTTATAAAAAAATATAACAATTATGATTTTGAATGAAACTGAAAACAGTTTTTCTCTCTCCCCTGAAAATTAGTTTTTCTTTCATTTTCAATACTTAGCGATACTCCTCCGTGAGCATTACTTATTGCTAAATTAATTCAGTGTTACCGTAGATTCGCTGCGACGAACTGCTGTATTTTTTATATCTAAATCAGCAAAGGGCAGTGCTGTTTCGGGAAGCGCTGGACTGTTGCATGATGAGAGGCAATAGCTCACAGTGTTCCTGCGAGTTAATGCCGCACTAACGGTTGGGGAGGGCGGCCGGTGGAATCCCACCAACTGGGAGTTGGTTCAATTCACTAATGAGGTGGTCCAATCCCATCTGATTATATGTCCTGGTTTTCGATCTCATCCCTGCCACTATGCAGGTAAATTTGCACTCGACCGCGCCTATCATTTGCAGGCTTTGGAATAATTTTAATCATGATTTTGCAGTCCAAAAGGAATTACAATAGAAGCAGTCCTAAAGTATACTTAACAAGTTTTTTTTTTTTCATGAATGGAATTCGGTATGGTCTTCTTGTATATTGTTCTTTCACTGAACCAAAACATTTGAGCGTTCCATTCTCATCTTTCTGAACCTACTCCCATCTGATATCCGTCATGCGTTTCCTTATCCAAATTCAAATTAAAATTTTCCCAAACAGATGCTCTCTAATCAGTAATTGTTAATAGCTCATGTTCATTAGAAGTGGTAGATGAATCACTGTAAATATTCTACACCCACGATACTTTTTTTATATATTTTGCTAGGTGCTATTACTTTTTTCTCTTTCAGCTTAGTTCTTGTTATTTTATATTTGTGTGCTATTTTTTTATTCTCTACAAGAACATACCTTTTAGTTTATATTTATCTTTATGTTATTATTTAAACATTGTAATGTTTAAAAATTAAATATTGTTTAATTATTTCGCAATATTTTTCGTTTTGTTTAACTAGAAAACTTATAGTCTCGGTAAAATATGTATTTTTGGTTTTAAAAGATTTGAAAATGTGTACTTGTCTTCGTGTTCTTCAAGTGCAATATGTTCAACCTATTAATTAGTGATTAACTCTTAGACAATTAAAACCTTACATAACGTAAAAAATCGTTCTTATAACTATTTGAAAATAAAGTGAGATATTAAAAAACAAAAACAGCATATTACCACCCTACATATTATATTTAAGTAGTTCTGAAAGTTTTAAAAACCCCAATAAAATCCTTATTTTTTTAATAATGTCCAAAGCAGTTGTGTAATTATACTTACTTTAATTTAATGATTTCTGAAAAACTTATACTTGAACCCAATTATTAATCAATAATATTCTTTTCTCTAAATAAAAATACCTGCTTCGGCTCATAACAAGCTACGGATTACGAAACTGTTGTGTAAGATAATAATTGTAACGCCAGTTGACCTTTAAAGAAGCAGACCGTTACAACTTTTATTCTAGCTATTGCTTTGGTTTTATTCATTAGGTGGAGCTAAAAATAAAAATAGCAATTCTTTTTCTCTTTTTTAAATTACTTTTCCATAGTTGAGAATTCTTTTCGAATGAAACTGCATTTGTTAAACTTGCCGAAATTCAAAGATTTGATTAAAAATCTGGGGCCTCTGGAACTGATTGCCTTTCTCACAAAATTTTGTAATTAGATAGAAGCTGGTTATAAAACTTATAATAATAATTGAGGGGAGTGGAGTGGCTCAGTGGTAGAGCACTGAGCAGCCATGTCGAAAATCCTGGTTCAAATCCCGCTGCAGGCAGTTTCTTTTATTTAGTCTGTAGTTTTGGAGATGGATCATATGGGATCTAGGACCCTCCTGGGGCTCACCCAGACTCTGGAAAAGATTATAAAAATAGGATACCCAAAATAAGGGGGGAGGGGAAACGTGGCGGTTGAGCGTGCCCTAGGACGTCACTTTCATGCAGAACCGTTGTCCATGAAACAGTACAGTCTCTACCATGTACTGAACCCCAGACTCGTTCACGGGTCGTAGCGGTTACAGGTTTAATAATAATAGAATACTTTCAGAAGGCAATACTAAAAGCACAATTGTTTGATAAATATAACAACGATTTGTTCGGTAGCGTTACAACTACAGTTGTTCTTGTTGATGAATGAAAGAATGATTGATCTAATGATCTGAACGACCGAGACAGCTAAGTGAGCTATCAAATTCCCTTTTTATTAAATGAAATAAGTAAAAAAGTGTTTACATATTAAACATTTGTTATTGACGTAGCATGACAGTAAATAGCAATTGCCATTAATAGAAAACGATAAAGAATGAGTTGGATTTGTGGTTATTGGAATTCAATAGGCTTTACTTATCGACGCCATATACCGGCCATCATCATAATCATCATCACTGGCTCGACAACTCGGCATGGGTCTTTGCCGCGTCAATTCGTTGGCCTTATTTCTCTCTGTCCTGCTCCAGAGAGACTTGTTTTAACAGGTTTCTGAGTATCGTCTTCGAAGTCGTTTTCTTTCCATGTTGGTATAGCATGTTGGTAAACCAAAATAATGGTTTTTGATTTGGAAGCACTATCTATTTCCGCAATAAGACCGGCCACCCTAGTCTTTTGATTCTTATGAATTCTGCCACATCCACCTCTTGATAAATTTGAAACAGCTCCGTGTTGAAAGTAAGCCTTGTTAGTCCCTATCCTTCATCAAACAAACTTGATGTATTGGTAAATAAATCATTTAAGTCAAACAAACTTTTCAGGATTTTTGTTTCAAAAAGTGACAATGGAATGCGGTAGGGGTATTGTGTTAGCAAGCATACATTTGGTCTTCGCTTCATTGATTCGCAGACCCATTTCGTTCCTTTAAGGAAGCCGCATTTTTATTCCTTCTGTGATGGAGATATAATACCAATATATTCTTCATAAGCCAAAATATGTATGGATTTATTGCGCATAGTCCCATTTCTTTCCAAACCTGAGTCCATCACCATTTCCAGTACTATGTTGAAAAGCAGTCAAGATGGACTATCTCCTCGTCTCAGATCCCTTGTCGTTATGAACGTATCCGACAGGTCTCTCTGTATTCTGACTTTGACCCCATCATCAATAACTCAATAACAACTTCTCTTTGAAGACAGTATGATAATCACAGCTAAAGTCGCTGGAAATGTGATGTGTGGTGATATAACAGGGTCCTTAAAGCTAAGATTTGATCAATAGTTGATTGCCTGTATATATATATATGTATATATATATATATATATATATATATATATACATATATATATATATATATATATATATATATATATATATATATATATAGAGAGAGAGAGAGAGAGAGAGAGAGAGAGAGAGAGAGAGCGAGAGCGATATCTAGGGTTGTTTATTTTTCCATAAAGGAGTTTTATGATTTTATTTCTTTGTGGTAAATTGCCGTGATAAACTAGTTAATATTCGGTAAGGATAAAGTTATAATAAATATAGAACGAGTTTTATTTACCTGCATCAAATTGTATGCAACGAGGCATACAAACAAATAAAAAAAAGTTATAATTTATAAAAAGTAATAAGATCTGAAACAATCTCCTGTTATGTGGATACTATGGCCTTTTTCATTTGCTCCATGAAAAACCAACTCCATAACACTTAAAACCAAACGGGTTCCTATAACTTCTTTATTGTCATAGTATTTTATTTAATGAGAAAACTAAAATTTTGTTATGCCTAATCTTAATATATTTGTTTTGACCAAGTCATTATTTCGTCTGCACCTCTCCTTCCATATACTCCTTTTTTTTTGTACAATTACTGATAGATATATGTTTTATGATTGCATTAAAATTTATTAGATAATAAAGCGTGGAAATTAGTTTTGTGAATACTAATCCTCGGGAATCATTAACGCTATTTAGAACCACTTAATAACCCATACCATCCATTCTCTTGGAAAGTCTAACTTACTAACTTCTGCGACTTCTTGGTGAAACCCGCAAATGCCTGCCTTTCATTTGTCTCCAGTCGGAGATCGCACTGTTTATTCGGTAGTTTATGTCGATATTACTTGATAACTAAATTATATTTTTTAAATACAATTAAAAATATTAATAATAAGTTAAATAAGTCCCTTAAATGTCATTAATTAAGCAGTTCATCTTTACAAATATGTACAATAAGCTGCAAACAGGAGCTTAAAAATAATCGAGAACGAATAGTATATTAGAGAGGATGAGGCTAATAGACCGAAAATTGATCGGAAAATAATGAAAATTTGTTGGTTTTATAATGGGAAAATGATTGAAGTGTGGGAGTTTTTTACTTGAGTGAATAACCGGGAACAAAAATAATTTATTTGTAACTTGAATATGTTCTCAAATGCATTTCAATACATGTTCAAACAATGCTGTGACATGAATATTGCCTACTCCATGACAATTATTCTTATTCTGTCCATTCAATGAGGGAATCGTGGGGACATGAAGTCAAAAGCTGCTCACTGAGATGGTGATCGAACATTGATCAAAGCTGGTATTTGCTATAGATTTATTCACTTTGAGCTTTATTCATCGTGTAGGCTTATCTGGGATATGCCAGACTTATTTCTTCAGTGAACAACTTCTATAGCGCCTTTGAACTTTCGAACCAGGTGTTCCTAAAGCAAAGTATAATCCAGTTTGTCAGATCATTTTTAATCAAAACAGGGTACATATATCCCATTGTATCTCATTTTTCTTATCAATTAATTAGGTAATAAAAAGACATTTTATTTTTACCTAGTTTTTCATAATTTTTCTTTTCTGATATCGTTAAAAAAATCCCGTATAATTTTTGTGACATACTTTTCAGTACTTGAGGATAATTGCGGATGAAAATATATTTATTATTTATGAAAATGTTAATTAATTGTTTTTTATGAATATATATATATATATATATATATATATATATATATATATATATAACGTCTGTCTTCGTGAAACATAGTAGTATTAGTATAACGTAGTATTTTTGTGAAAAATAGTTCAAAATTATACTTAGATATGAAGTTCAAAGCATTACCTTAAAGTAAATTTAATTTACCCAACTTTTGTTTATGGATAAGTACCTACCCGCTTACACAAAGTAACCGAAAGTAATAAGAAATACGAAAAATAAATTTAAATTCGGGTTGTTCATACTATGAATTGTTCGATTATAAAAATGAAAAAAGTACCAATATATGAACAACTATTAATGTTTTAAGATTCCGACAAATTAATCAAGATGTAAGGAGTATCGAAACTATTCTTTAAAGCAAAAACTATTCTTTAAATTCTACAGTTTTGTTTGAATTTTTCATGGCACGGTTTTCCACATAGCTCTTCACTGGGCATTGTTGAAATCCAACGTGGTTTATCAGTATTTTAGAAGAATTGGATATATTCAGAATTTAATTTAAGCACTGTTTCAAAATGTAAGTTTCTAACTATTAAATATCTGAAACAGCATATATCCGTGTTTTAAATGTCGATACTATTTTTATTTATTTTAAAATTTTATTTTGTGAGAGACCATTCATTACCTAAGGCTGTACTAAGATGTGTTTTCACGACTGATACTTTCACAGCGGTGATAGAAAGTTAAAATGATATGATTGTACAGTTCGGATTAAGGCTACTTTGTTTCAGAGAGAGTGTAGACCTTAGGCTAGCAGTCTCTTTCAACGGGCCTTTCTAAGGAGGGTTTAGGTTTTGGGGTTTATAATGGGCTAATTATTGTTTATCAATCAATAAATACTTTAAAATAATCACAATCATTTTGTTTCCTCAACTATGAAGTACGCAATTATAGTTAACTTATTTCTAACAATCACTCTTTTTTTCCGAAGAGTTTTCAGTCAAATTTTAAGATTTAAAGATGTTTAAAAATCTTTTAAAATCATTGTTCCATAAGCTTCCCAAACCATTGGTAGGGAGCAGAAACCAATGAAAAAAATTAAATATACAACATAACTTTTTGAGAGATACTCTATGTTCATTCAATATATTGGGTTGCTACGAACGCAGCCGAACTTATCAATCAATAAAGCATACTAAAAACGACTTTTTTTCGTGATTTTACGATTTACCAATGTGGTAAATTTAGTGGCTAATAATATACATGGTTGTTATGCACACACATTTTTAAGAAAAAAAAACACGTTTAGAAATAAGATAAAAGGGACTTATGTAAAACTTTTTTCGGCCAGTCTTCGTAATTCTGGGTCAGAAATTTGATACAAAGCTTCAATACTTAATTTAGTAATACTATCAATCCTGCTGCTTCAATATTTTTTAAATACAGAAGGGCTACAAAGAAAAAAGAGAGTATTTGTATGAAAACATAATTATGACATGGTTTATTTATTTTTTCTAAACTAGGTCATCATTATATATTTTATGACAATGACCCCTAGAGTAAAATCCATTCGTAGGTAAAATACTTAATTTCTCTAAAAGCCGAAAATGTCTAAACATCTAAATCTGTAAGGTGAGAAAAATCCTCATAAGCTGTTTCTATCAGGAATCAATAAAATAAATAATGGGTGAAAGGTACCGAAAGTTCGATATCGATCGCTCTTAACAAGTGTTAGTTGGGGCGACCAGTGGTCTAGTGGTTAGCTTAATGAACTACTAAGCCCAAGATCGCTGGTTCGTAGCCCGGTGGGTGGCCCTAGGATTTTTAAAGGGATTCAAAAATCCTTAGTTACGCCGTCCTTCAGAAGGGACGTTAAACGGGACCTGTACGATGTCAGGTACTCGTTAAAATTCCCAATCCTAATTAAACCTGGTTAGGCAAAATTTAGAACTCCCAATGTAGCATCGTCCGATTAGCCATAGTAGCATAAAGTGACGTTAAATGGACAAACAACCATTGTTAGTACGTACTTTTATTGCCCTTGGTAAAAACATGATCAGTAAGATTTTTCTAAAACAATATTCCCACTTATTTCTATAACACTCCTTCGATATTTACCCCATAATTCAGCGAGACTTAACTTTTTCTCCAAAGGTACTTGTTGTTAAGCTATATATAGTCTTCCTCTGCACTCTGGAAACCACTTAAGCAACAGTGAGTTTATGTGATTTCCCTCAGATTGTCTGTACTCCCGCAAGAAAACCACGTCGCGTGGGCAAAGGTCTTCATGGTCTACCACAGAATACTTAAAAAATCTCTAACTAGGCATCTGTTAGCAATAAAAAAAAGTATTGACCTTCTATCCTATCTCCAGCGAAGCGATTAGATTGGTTGATTAGATACAGTCATTTTCATCTCCTTCCAATCGGAAAATGGATTTCCTTATAAAGTCAGGGAAATGGTTTTTTCTTCAACTTAGCTCCCTAAACAAATTAGAAGTTCCCCCTACTCTCTTTCAAAGTCTGTAATATTTTATTGGTCACTTAGTTTAATACCTAGATGAATTGGTTCTAATAAACTATAGATGTTAAGACCGTGGATAAATTCCAACGAAAAGCCGTTAGTCACCAAACTAAAACAGATATAGAAAATATCTGTCCAATATTTCGCCGATTAGGCATCAACTTTTGCATTTGAGCCTTCGAGGTGGTGGGATGTTTCTTGGGTGCATTATTCATGTTTTGTTTTCTGATATTCTCGTTCTACCCTGATGATGCCTGAATGGGCGAAATATTGGACAGATATTTTCTATTTCTGTTTTAGTTTGGAGACTAACGGCTTTTTTTTCCACGGTCTTAACATTTATGTAAGGTCTCTTTTTACATTTCAATATTAATAAACTATAGATGTTTATTGATATTTAACGACCATTTTATCTTAAATGCGAACACAATTTTATAACTAGGGACTGTGGGGTTTAACCGATCTACGAAATCTGTCTTCAACCATGAAATTCCAAACGATTTTATGATGAACTCATTATAAGTTAAAGTAAAACTAACTAATATTAAACCATATTACGTTTTGACCAATATGCCACATCATCTTTGCCCACTTAGTGAACAAAGCCTTTAATGTTCTAATGTATAAGCGATTAGATTATATATTAGAACATTAAAGAAATATTAGAACATTATTAAATATACACATGTAACATTAAACCGGGTGCATACATTCCCTGTAGTCAGGTGCTTTGAAACTGAGACAACCCACCTGCTGCTTTCTCATAGAACAGTATGCATCAATACCTGGGAAATGATGTAAAAATAATTTATATACCTTTAATGAAATTTTTTGAAACAATTCATCCAAAATTCTAATACAGTCTAATAAAGTGTAGTCATTGCTTTAAAGATAGAACCTCTTGCTTGAATATAGAAAATATTTTTCAATGTAACAATTAATTAATATATTAATATTTAATTAACGTCGATATCTAAAAAAACTCTAACCTCTAGTTCTATTGTATATATTTTTATAGGGTATTATAGGGTAAAAAGTAAGCCTTAAGAAATACTACAGTTTTAAATTTCTGATAGGCATAAGAATAGTTTTCTTAATTCTTCATATATATTAGTTTCAGTCGATAATTTAACCAGGTGTAATAATTTAATAATTTTACAAGAAGTTATACCTGTTTGATTGACTTCCTCTTTCATTACCACAAACTTAATGTAATTTATGAAAAAATCAATCGAAATAAGTTACTATTTCGACATTATCTTAATTTAACCCATCCAGAGAAATAAATTTATACATCGGCATCTACTTCTCTTACATACCGTTAATAAATAAGTTTTTCTTCCAGTTCTTGAGATTCAGTCTGCTCTTTGAACTTACTTTTGGAAATGTTTCCAGACATAGACTTAGACTAGTGTGTTATTTAATTTAATTCGCCAAAAGCCTATTTATTTGCTGTTAGGGCAGTGATTATGAGAACAATGTAGTCCCGAAACGTCACCAAGAAGAAGTTTAAGGAGTGGACTGAATCTCAAGAACTGAAAGTAAAATTTTCATTAATTATGGATGTAACAATTAAAATTATATATATATACCATTGCCATAAGCACAATTTCTAAAAGTTTTAAATAAAAATTGGACTTGTGAATAAGATCATTGAAACAGACAATTCAGTTCTAGTTTTATTCCTCGCATTTTTCTAAAGCAGTTTGACTCAATCCCAAATAGTATCATGGAATTTTAAATCAACAAAATTCCTTGAAAACCCTCACTGATTGATTTTCGCTAAGTAATTTATTCGAATAATTGACTAACAAGAACATTCGAGGCAAATTACGCTATTTAAAGCTAATTACGTGTATTCCCGGCAAAAATTAGGATATTCTGAGCGTTAGCTTATTTCCATAATCAAATCGCCCCATGCTCTTTTTATTTCGTTTTGTTTTCGTATAAATCCTATGGAATGTAAAATAAATTCCATCTGCATTCTAGTTGTTCAACCATTCTAGTTGAACAACAATTCTAGTTGTTCAATGATATTTAAACAAAAATATTTTCGGTCCATTGATTTTCTTACTGGTTCAAGCTGCTATGGACTTTATTATAAGACAAAATATTAGTTGCCTCCCTTCTATCTTTTCGATTCTCCCAATTCTCCCAGACAAGCTACGTGATATGCTACCAAATTTATTATTTAGAGGTTTAATACTTATTAAAATCATGAGTTTTTTTTATGTTGAATTATTAAAAGAAAATGCGAAAGGAACTATTAATCTCTATTTCAGAAAATAATATCTGTTGGAGTTTCAATTAATATTTAATTAGTGAATAAGTAATTTACTGCCCATTATATGTGTACATATCATCACCCAATGTGTGATTCTGAGTTATGTGGAATTCATTATTACTTAGAACTGCTAATATCACAGTAACAAAAAATTTATGATGAATATAATAATGAAATATTCATAATTACATTGTTCCATATGCTTGCAAAATTATTTAACTTACGAGTTCTTAACTTATTGCATTTTTTGTTTTTGTTTCAGGTATGAACTGGTCTACTTCTGAGGAGATTAGAGACTACTACAAAGTATATTTATTTTATTTATATATATTTTAAAATAATAAATCATGAATTGATTTATTTCTACACTATTTATATACTATACTTACTTCTACAAAGTTCATTGATAAATAATAAGTTTAGAAATAATTCGATTCAACAGAATAGCTCCGGTCAAAAAGAACTTGTAGCCGGATTCTATTAAATTAAAATAAATTATTGTTGAGACCGGCAATAGTATTTGTAAAGTGACATAAGTTGAAAACCTAAATTTTATAAAAAAAAAGGAAAGACTATTAGCGAGCTTGGAATAGCACTTGGACACTACGAGTGATAGAAGTATTTTTTGGCAGGCAAGCTCTGAAGCTAGGTCGATATTTTTATGAGTGATAAACTGATATTATAGAAACATAAAAACGTCGAATTTTGAGTTGTGTCCCTTTAGAATTAACTGACTTAACTACTTAGGTAACAGATACATTGGTATAACAATTTAAATAACATGTATCAGTTATAAAATACAACTGACATGTCTTTTCCACAAATGACCCAGATAGATAAATTGATGAATAGTTCGAATTTATGACATGCTTTATTTTTAAATATAATTGTAGTTAAATATAAATCCAACCTGATTTCCAATTATTACCATTCCGTGCTACCTTTTTCTCGAAACTTACGAGCCGACAAAGCTCATCACATCTCCATCTAATCACGTTCTCAACATACGTCTCTCCTTCGACACATTGGATATAAGTTGCAGGATTACTGTTTGGATATTTAATCGTATATGTATCTTCTCATATATTTTAAATAGTTTTTCTAACTTCTACTTAAGTTATTTACTTATTTTTATAGTTATTTTAAGTTTAAGTTATTTACCTTAGATCTTCAACTTACTTTAAAACACTACCTGCACATTTGCTATATAATATCTTTACCAGTCATACATCGTTTTTACCATGCCAAATTAGCGAATATACGAAAATTTCAATTCTACTTATTATTTTTTAAAACGCTCTAGAAGAATGTTGCTGTGTTGAATTCATAAACACCATGGACCCTTTTCGTGTTAGGTATTCAGTACTTCGCTGCAGTACGTGAGCCTTTACAAAATCGAGTGAAAGTACCGTGTTTGCACATTCGTTGGGCATAGTAAATACGATATATATATAAAATATATATATTATTTATCGTTTTATTTTTCAATTTTCTTTTTTTTACCCAAGATTAAAAACCTTTGCATGAAGAACGGGATTAATAAAAAATTATTTGCAAAGTTAATTGAAAGAACACACTTTAAGAATAAAATAAATTGCTTATTGGAATATTTTAAATTATCGTTTCTACATAGAACTTTTAATTTTTTCTAAACCTTAATTTGTGGTAGTTTATAGAAGTTAAAAGTTGGATCATCCGGTTCATAACAATAATATACACATAAATGCAATGTTAAATGATAGAATATAATAACCTAATGTTCCAATAGAGGTGTTTGAAAATTCCATTTCAATTTTTAAAAAATACAATTTGGATATAATAACAATTTAGCAAAACAATTCTATTGCAATGATGCTATTGAAATTATTTTATGAACCATAAGAACCTAATAAAATTATTTTAAATTATGTCCTTATTCCCATAAAACTTCATTCATGATACAACTAAAAACACTAAAAAGAAAAAAATTGATATATCAGAGATGTTTATTATTATTAAAAAGCTTCAAACAATATATTTGCTACTGAAGGCTTGATTAAAAAATTGGCATTTTTCTTCTTGGCATGTCTTGTTCTTTTGAAGGAGTGATATAACATTTTAAGAGATAAAAAATAAGTTGCTTTGTAGAATATTTGAAATTATTCTCTCTACTTCATTTATGTTCTCTGAACCTTAATTTGTGACAGTTTATAGAAGTTGAAAGTTGGGCCATCCGAATCAAAATAATAATGTACATTTATGCAAAGTTAAGTAAAAGAACTTACATTATTTTTTTAATCCTTGTTTATTTATTTTTTATTTTTAAACCGTAGTTTATACAAGTTTAAAGTAGTACTAAAGTAGTAAGATTATTTAAATTTGTACCTAATTGAAATGTTTTTAACATAGCTTGTGTATCATTTCTTCTAATGTGAATTTAACTTATCCCATGAGGATATAGAATAAATAGAATAGAAAAGTAACTTTATTCTGGAACTAAGTCCCATTAGAATTACAAACATGAACAGAAAAAGAAACATAATATATCTCGCCAGAAGGCTACTTAATAATACAAATAATAAAGAATTTAAAAAGTGCCCAAAAAATTAAAATGAAATAAATAAAAAGTACGAGTCATGACAAGATATTAAGCAATTGTAACCAATAAATAAATTAATAAAAACAATTAAATGCATCAGCTAGCATGGAATAATTTCTTTATATAATGTATATCTTTATATATTGTTTATAGATAACACGATTTGTCATCTGATTTAAAAATAATCAGAGTGGGAAAACTTAATCGAGGTATTCTGTTGATACGCGCAGTTTTATTTCTTACCATTTTTAAAGAGTTTTCAGCTTTTCTGCCAATTATTTTACTATCTGAATCGAATCAGATTTTCGTTAACTAAACATTTTTAAAGCTTGACCACAGAAATAGTCCCTCTGAAGGAGACTGCTTGTTTTGCAAGCCCAGGCTATTGCGATAACTTGTCACACCGGTCGACCGTTCTAAAAGTTAAGGTTATAAAAGTTAGTGAAGTCCTGGTTGGATGAAAGTAGTGCTCCCAGAGGGTGGGCGGTCGAAAGGAAAAGGTGAAGGTTGTGGCAGCTCTTGCCAAGGCGTAGCGGCAACCAGTCCAGTAGTATTCCCTTCTATATATACCTTATAATAAACATTGTTGGAAATATATTATTAATTGTTTATTTTTAGCAAAATTTACTATTAGTAAATTATTTCAATAATAATTAAAGTATTATCTAACTAAACAAACTAATATTGTGGAAGAAGAGGCTTGTAATAATAATCCGCTAACCTTCAACAGAGTGAATTGTTCGGCTATGAATTCAAATTAAGAACAGACCGTCTTAATTTTTGACCAGATGTCTGTATTCCATAAACACTTACGATTTCAGCTAGAGAAAAAAACAACAAGAAGTACTCATAATATAATTATTATAATATATAAATATTACTGTAAATTATTCGTTTAATTCCTTTTCTCTTTTTATTAATTGTATTAGTGCAAGAAATATAAAACAAAAAAAACTATCTGGCCCTTAATTAGTTAACTAAAAATATTCGTTTATAATTATAGAAAAAGTAATAAAGTAATAATAAAACTATCAATACCTGACAAATATGTTTATGCCACTAAACTCTTTTCAGAATAGCTGACCTTCATATTCTTCTACAAACTATCATAATTCGAATTGCTTCTAAATAATTAAACATAATTTATATATTTTCAACAAGTACACTTATTTATCGCATCGCTAAACAGATTTGCAGAAAACAACTACAGACGTGTCCATCAAGTATGTTAATGACAAAACATTGCATATTGACTTTAAAATATCGAAGTTCGACCAACACTTAAGGAATATTCTACTAACTATGTTAAATGTATAAATAGTTTTCAACACAAAATATTTATATAACTATATGTACTACCATTGGTAAGGATATTAATAATTTAATATTTATAAATAGAAATTAATTTCCAATTTAGGATAAAGTTTCTTACAGCACACTTGGAAAATATTTAGTAAAGGCTGATTCGATATGTATAGTCCGATTTATTGATTGTAATCATTAAAGCGAATTAATATCCATTTGTATAATACTATCATGAAATGTATGTTTGTGTACGTCTAATAAAAGTGAATCAGGAAACTTTATTTTGTTATTTGTATCAAATATGGTTTGAACATACGCGTGAAATGTACTATATTAGGTATGTAAGTTTATCAAACGAATATGATCAAGAGGATATTTTAAATGGTCTAATATGCCTCGAATTTAATCTATTTTAAAAAATGTTTTTACCTACAACTTTAGATTTTGCTTACCCGAACCTCGAAGTTATACACTTACTTCAAGTAAGTTTTTTCCTAAGTTAATTTAAGTTTACAAGATTTGACAGTTATGTAGATTTATTAGTATATTACGCATCTGAACTCATCTCATAAAGCTAAATGAGATTTTTTCGAAGTTTCAGACATGATAAATTATTTTGAGGCAGTTACTAAATTTTTACAGTCTTTACTATGAAAGGTGTGGTCAAATGAAGAGATGAAGTTAGTGCGCTAGAAATCCCCTCTCATGTAACAAAATAAAATACCTTAAAAAGTGTTCTAATGGAATTAGGATGTGTGTGTGTGTGTGTGTATATATGTTTCCAGACTTCCGATTATTTAAGTTTCATTATTTAGAAAGTACAAAGAGCGCTTAGAGAGAGAATAGCCACAAGAAACACGTCCATCATGGACCGAGCACGTAGACCTCTTTGAAGTACCTATTTGTCTTTCTCTTCACCTTTGTACCAAGCTAACGTTTTATGTAATAACTACTTTCTTCTTCTGCAGATAGTTTATTGGCGTGAGAGAACATCCATAGTCCTGGTTCGTAAGGAATAGTCACTTTACCTAAGTTCCCGCCTTCAAGTCATCATCAAATAGTGTACTATTAGTGTCTTTAACAATTTATTCTTGCCTGTGAAGACTCGAATTATTCTCAGATCAGGGCATTCTGGAAAATCTCCCAAATGTTTTATCCCCTACAACAAATTATTGCTATGCAATTTATTACAAATCTAAACAACATTTATTATTACTGCTTGACATAGACGTATAGCGATGTGCTGCTTCTCTTATTGATTATAGTCTCCGTTCCAGACAGCCTGTGGCAGATAAACTATTTGTTCTGTTATCACCCGTGGATCGACTCTGTGGGATCTTGAGACTTTGCTAGGTCTCACCCAGCCTCTGTTAAGTGTCTAATCTTAATTGGGTTAAAAAACGTGAGAGCGTGTTCTCAGCCAAATCACATCTTGCTCAGCAAGTTTACAGTGGCTTAGTAAACAGTGCTCTTATCAACTGTAAAAATGTTATTACCAATTTCATTAACCATATTAAACCTATTCCGGGAACGTTATACCAGCATAATCAAAATAATTTAAACATAAATCTACATATACATTTTAAAGTTTTATAGAACTTATTATTTAATCATCCCGAATTCCTGCACAATATAAATATACATTACCCAATTTCATCAATAAAATTTGTTTCTAAACAGACACCATTTTATTAATCATATTAATAAATTTAAACTGATCAATAATTTGTTTTAACCAGTTTTAATTAACAATTATAAAAACATTATTATTATTCCTAAATATTCTAAAACAAACTCTTAAGCTTTCTTTGTTTTTTAAGCTTGTAAAAAATTACACCTTTATTTGTTTCAATATAAAGGAGTAAAAACTCAAAAGAGACATGAATGGGAAAATCAAAACAAAAAGCCTTTTGTCTTTATAACAAATACAGGAAATCAATATACCTGTAATATTTCGCCTATTCAGTTATGTTTAGGACAGAAACAGAATAATAGTAAAATAAATAAAACTGCAGCAAGACACCAAACAGTGAAAATATGCCACCACCAACTAGGCCCAAAACTATTAGTAGCTTTTTATGAATTTGTGTTTGGATTTTCTCACTCATGTCTTTATTACATTATTTGTTCCACTAGTATAAGCATGTCTAAAATTACTTTTTTTCTTAAATTTCATCAAATGACATTACATTAAATATTGTGACGTTATATTAAAGATGCGTTTCGTAAGGAATGGATGGTTTCTAGTGAAGTTACAACAATACTTAGCAATTATTGTTTCTAAACTTCTAATACTTAACAACTACTGCTAGAGTGCAGTCAAAGATAACACAATATAAGTTGGGACAATAATTGTTTAATTGTGCCAACGTTTCGGCCTAAGATGTAGGCCATCTTCAGGGCAACCGAATGACCCGCCTGTTCTGCGGTTACTCGTCAAACTAGCAACTGTCCACTGTCAAGATGACAATAATAAGTTTCACTTATTTTGTGTTATCTTTGACTGCACCCCCTTATCCATCATTAAAAAAATAATAAATCATTGAATTTAGTTTTCGAAGAATCGATTTCAAAAGCAGTGGGAACAGAGTTTATTTATTAATACTTCAGCCTTAATAAATCTTTTATCTAAATTATTTATTTCATTATTAAAATTCTACTCTTGTATAACTTGTCCTGCTTTAAGCTTTATAACGTGGTTAATACCTGAAACTTATATAATTAAGAAGTTGGTCCTTAGGCTTACGGTAAATGCTTTTTAATATTATATGCTTGCCGTAAATTTGTTCAGGTTCCAACTAGTTTAATCCATTAAACTAGCAGAGGACGAGAAGACAAACTATTCACGTCTTTAGGCTATTATGGTTCTGGAGATGGGTCCGATGGAGCTACCACAAAAGTAATTAAAGTTCTTACGACATGGAATCGATCCGGGGGGCAATTTTATCTCGACAGGCTGTAACTTTGCGTGGGGGTCAACCTAACTCCTAGGGTGCTCTGGTCAAATATCTCTGGCCACCAAAGGCCATCGTTACATGAAATAGAAATATAAAAATATATTATCGGGTCGTTTCATATAAAATGTCCGTTTCGAAGGAAATTTTATTTAGTAAAACTATATTATGAATTCGAAATATTTGTATTCAAAATTTTTAACCTCATTTTCTTTAAATTTTTCCCTTAGTGTTATCAAATTTTCAATCCCAGAAGTGAAAAATCCATGGTTTCGAGATGAAATAAAGTTTGAAAGTACGTTTTTGATTGGAGAATCATTTTAAAAAACAGATGGAAATCTGGTGGAGATTTGGTAGGTAGTGGAACAGAGTTGTGCGTATTCGTATTCGGGAATACGAATATGAATATCGCCCAAAGCTCCCCAACCTGCGAATACGAATATTCTTATTCGCATATAGGAATACGAATATATTTGTATTCGCAAATGTAAATACGAATATTCCTATGTTCGGACGTATAAATACGAATATTCATATATTTGCAGAAAAACATGCGAATAGTGGCAGGGAAAATTTGGGTATATTCGTGTACTCGCAGCTGAAATACACAAATATGTTCGTATTTATTTGAGAAAAATACAAATACACTCGTATTCGCTGTATAACTATACTAATACACTTGTATTCGCAGGAAAAAATACGAATACAGCTACATATATTCTCAACTAATAACATTAATTCAGGCATTCCATGGCTAAACATTATTATTGTTGTTTTAACTTTTAGGTTTATATTAAAAGTAATTATTTAATTGGTTTTTTTAAAATATGATTCATTGAAAAAATATGATTTTCACCAGTTCAACAAAAACTGGGTCTTTTGTTAATATAACAGATTTGGCTTGCCCAATGAATATTTTAATGGCTGCTTCAACATTGTTGAGTCAAGGAATGCATGAATTAGGGTTTTTAAAAAGTCAATGTAATTCTTGGAAAATCCTGCCCAGTACATACTTATAATATTTAGTTGAAATTATAGCTGTATTCGTATTTTTTCCTGCGAATACAAGTGTATTCATATATTTATATAGCGAATACGAGTATATCTGTATTTTTCTCAAGTAAATACAAACGTATGTCAGCAGCGAGTACACGAATATTTGCAATTTTTCCCTGCGAATATTCGCATATTTTTCTGCGAATACACGAAACTCGTATTTATCCGCCCGAATATACGAATATTTGTATTTACATTTGCGAATACAAATATATTCGTATTCCTATATACGAATAAGAATATTCGTATTCGTATTGTTCGCAGGTTGGGGGTGCTTTGGGGGATATTCTTAATGTGGAAGTACTTAGTAACCCATATCGTGAAACATAAGGAGTTGTCGGATAAGAATACAGGTCTTTTCCGATTAACCAATGAACGTTGTTTTTGTTGCTTTATGACCATATCCCTGCGGTACGATCTGGGTGTGATGGTTTCCCTTCTGTGTAGAATGGAGAAATGAATTAATTATTTATTTATATATTTGCTTGGGTCACAAGCTTAAAATTTCTCAAACGAACATCGAAATGATCTGTACATTACATCATTTCCCGAACGCGGTGGTAATGTTTCTTGGAGCCTAGGATGCCGACTTTCCAAGTTTAAGTGGATATAAACGAATTAGACGAAAATCGCTTGTTTCCACAGTCATATTCGATTTTATACCAAACTATGTACGTTCAATAGTAGTGATAGTAAATATTATAAAGAAAAGAGAGGATACATAACAGTCCATTATAATCTGACAACATAAACATATTAGACAAGAAAAAAAGAAAAAAAGTCCTCTGATTCCACTTTGAATTTCAGAAACAATAAAAATTTCATTTGAAACGACCCAATATGTTACAGTTACATTGCTATGTGATTCAGTTTAACTGGTCAACTGATATATTCAATTCTCATATTCAAACTGTTCATATTTTCTCAGTTATTCATATATAAGTTTAATTTCGTGAAGCAGATAGTAACTGCAAGGAAAACTCTTTTATTTTGAATGTCACTGTCTAACTTATCTCGATTGTATTTGATCACAGAAATATTTAAATAAATTAAACATTAGATATTAATGAACTGTAATAAAATTACAACTGAAAGGTTATATTAAAATATATCCATAGACTTATAAATAAGGACAAAGGAAAGCCTATCGAGCCTGTTACTTTTTTGAAAATTATATTCAATAAACCACCCTGACGATGCGAAAAAAGAACCGACACTTTCAGTCAATTTCACTGTCCTTCGAGTTAGTGAAAAGCTCCAGTAAAAAAAAAACACAAAAAAAAACAAGGTGTTGGTGGTTCACGCTTCACAGCCATTATGGACTACAAGGCCAGAGAGCTACATGTCGGCACAAATGGCGCGGGCTCTTCATCTGTTGGTAAGGCTGCAATGTTGTTCTCCAAATGTTCTGAAACATCAATTTTGTTAATTTACATATATGTAGTTGAAGTGTTATTTATTAATAATATAATTTTTATATAATTAGCAATGCTTAGATCCGATAGAGGATCCGAACACCGCCTACCACGGTTGCTGTCTGATTAACGCTGATAACCATAGATAATGGAAAGAGTATTGAACCCAGGTGGAGCTCTGTTTTGTTTTATCTATTTTCCGATTTTTTAAACTATTTTCGAGAACGATAATTTACTAAATAGGTTTCATTATCAGTGTGATAAAGAATGTTTTTCATTTTAGAAATTGATTTTCCAGAAAATTACGGGAGAATGAGATAGTTATATTTATCTATAATATAAAAGAAATTTTGTGGGAAACAAAAAATATTTTTTATGCTTAACTAACGAGAAAATTCTCAATTAAAACAAACAGTCGATAACTGAGCGTGGAAAATTTTGATACAAAATAAAAAAAATCGAAACCCATCCAACAGTCAATGTATAATTTTTTCTTAAAATTATAGCATATATTATACACTTTTCACGTGAATCATTTACAATGAAATGTGATGTAAAAAAATGCGGCTGGACGAAGTAATTACTGATGTTTAAGAGTACTGGTGTAAAGTTAACTAAATTAATTTAAAATGGTTTTCGTATTAGAAAATGAAACTGCTTGTCACAAGGTTATCTTCATACTTGAGAAGAAAAGCCAAGCTATAAAACAAAATTGTCAATTTTCCAAGTTTTGTTTACCAACATAAAATACTCCTTTAGAAGTGCATGCCTAAGAAAATTGGAAAATTGTATATTTATTAAAAATATTCCTATTCGATATAACTAAAATTAGGTATTTTTCAAAGAAGAGTTTATGGTTGAACATTATCGGCCAACGGTAAAGTTTACGATTTGCTCTTTTTTTTTTTACAATCATAATGACAAAGACTTTATTTTCCATCTGAGTTAACACCTATCTGAGATTTGTTGTTTATTTGTGTTTCTATATTTTAGAAAATCTTATTATAGGTAAATTATAACAAGAAACGTAGAAAGGAGATAGTTGGGGGGTGCAGTAAAAAAAAACACTGAATAAGTGCTAGACTTATATTTATGTGCCGACGTTTCGACCTACAGTGTAGGTCATCTTCTCATTACACTGTAGGTCGAAACGTCGGCACATAAATATAAGTCTAGCACTTATTCAGTGTTTTTTTTTACTGCACCCCCCATCTATCTCATTTCTACATTTGATCATCCAGTCAACTATTTTCCTCTCATATAACAAGAAACGTTCTCTAAATTTTTAATTCTTTTAATTACTTTTGTATAGAAAGTAAGAAAATAAGAAAGTCAATATTCAAATAAGTTTTATCTTAACGTTATGAACAAAATGTCGGTATTTTTGAAAAGAGAGATGCGGCCCGACTTAATTCATGAATATTCAAACAGATTTTCCAATTCCGGAGCTCCTTCCATCGCCATCAGGTGATTGGAGATCCACAACTTCTTTAATTTAATTTTATACCACATATTTTTTCTGCTCTCAAATTATTTTCTCTGGTATTTTTTTTAGTAATTTTAAATATCAGTCCACTAAATCTCATTTTTTTAATTCTTAAATTAATAGTAAAATCTGATGATTTTTTGTAAAAATAAAGAAGTTAAGGAACGGATCGGCATAATCGAGTTACCGCGTCGAAGGCTCTGGGTTCAAAGCTGGCTGTGGCAGATAATTTACTTAATGGGGTTCTGTGGGATCTGGAGATCCTTCTTGGTCTCACTCATTCTCTATAAAGTTAGTTCCCTAAATAGGGGGAAAACCTGGCGGTTGTATGTGATGTCGGAAAAATCATCTCTCAGGACATCTGTTGCTCCAGAAAAAGTCTCGACCATGTACTGAATCCAAGACTCTTCATGGGTTGTATTGGTACAGGTTTTTAAAAAATTATTTTGAGATATCTAATTGATTTTTTAAAAAGACTTATGATTTCATTGCTTACGGAGTAGAAGCATTAGTTATAATTACTGTTGCAGTGGTTCACAAGGCTGTCATCCGCAGAGACCTCGTAACCATTGTAGCCATTGCTAAATTAAGCTTAGTCTCTACCATGTACTGAACCCAAGACCCTTCTTGGGTTGTAGTGATACGAGTAAAAAAAAAATAGGTAACTGGTTATTTGATCATCAAAAGCTTTTTCCGTACTGTTTATTTATTTTATTAATTGTATCAATTAAATCGAATTTAAGGGTTTCATTTATTATTCAGTATTCTTTAAATGAATATTTTCGTCTTAATGGAAGATCGGATAAATTTGTTTCACTTGATATAAATAATAGATACCTTATCAGAAGTTTTTTTTTTGACGGGCGCAGAATACCGCCTAGGGTTCGCCTCCAACATAAAGATGAGACTACAAGGATCAATACTGTCTCCTTTACTATACATTTTATGCACACGTGACAAGACTACCAACTCCGAGCTACTGGCGATCGGACAGATTTAACAGCAGACTAGCACTCTAAACTAGCCACATTTACTTCACTAATTTTGCAAATATGAATAACTTTAGAAAATAATAATTCGAACACACCTACGAAGTATATATCTGAGTTTTTAGATCTTTAGTACCCAAGTTCTCCAATTGAACAGATGTAGTATGTGGGAATTCTTTCGACTTCGTGCGTGTGAAATAGGTCAACATAAACAACGGTTTACACTACTTTTTTTTTAAATAATAAGACCTGTATTTGAATTAAAAAATATCTATACTAACTATGAACAAGAATATCCACAAAATTATGGATATACATACATACATACGTTCCTAAACCCTTGCGGAAGTAATTCTTATTTGTATAAGGTACTGCTAAAAAAAACTTACAAAAATTACAGTATACATATATATATATATATATATGTTGATAGTTAACCAATCCGAATTGGTATTTGACATATACGATGCATATCGTTTCTATTAATGTTCTCCAAAACCAAAATCTTTTTCAAGTAAGATTCTACTAGATTCGTTCAGACTATCACTATTTCTTTTGAACTAATCAGAAAAATGACACTGAAACTGAAAAGGTACTGGATGATTGTCCTCCGTGGTCCACGGATAACTCAAGTTTGATTTCTGGATTCAACCACTAATCGCCGATCATCAACACCTTGAGGAAACTGTGAATAAATCTTTTGAAATAAAGTATATTAAGCTGGGGGACGTGGTAGCTTAGAGTTACTGAGCTGCTGAGTTAAGGGTCCCGTTTTAGAATCCAGCTGAGGCAGATAAGTTATTTTATCATGTAACAAGTCTGCAGATCCTCCTGAGACCCAATGAGCTTCTATAAAGAGGGCACCCTTAATTGAGGTAAAAACCTGGCGTGTGAGAGTGATATCGGATTAATCACCCCTCCATAATCATTGTGTTAAAGCAGTACACTCTCCACCATGCACTGAACCCAAACTTCATGGGTGGTAGTCATACGATATGTTTTTTTATTAGATTTAAGGAGTATTTCTGACGTTTTGAGTCCTGTTGTTTTAATAAGTAATATAATATGATTCATTGCTTGACTCGGCACGTTCACCCCTCAACATGAAGATAGTTGATGAACTTGCCAGAGGAACGATTATGTTGAAGAACTGTTTAGTCAGAGCCGTTCTGGAGCCTAGCGCTGTTACACGCTTGTTAGGCTTTCCCCGCCAAAGAAAACTGAGCCGACATGACTAGTAAATAGTCTTCAACAACCGTTTCTTACATCTTCATATCCGAGTGTCACTGTTTAACTGGAACAGGCACTGCATGTGCAATGTTGGCTTCAATCAAGTTCGATTTGAACAATCTTAATACGAACGCAGTTCTGTGTTCTAAAATTGTTTATATACGTTAAGCAGTGGCCCATAAATGAACTGTAAAATGATTTATAACACTGATCTCAAATATAATAAAGTAGGAGTCCAATGAAGATTTTTCGTTCTCTAACTTGAAGTTAAGTGAAAAAAAGAGATTTAAATATCTCATATTGAAATGATGTGATCATAACTTAACCATACCCATCCTAGGTGAAATACAATCATGAACTTACATTACATCGGTACCAATAAACAAACAGACAAACCGATAACTCTTATGTTAATAACAGCATTCTTTCATTCCGCTGCCAGGATATATTTCATACCTTAGCGATATATTTCATGCAAGATACATCTCACTAACCGAAGTGATGAGAACTGACCTGAAGGAAGGCATGGCAATTGTTATTGGCAAATGTTCTGCAGACAATTGTCACACCGCGAGTGATTGTACCGAGCCTAATGCTCTCTACATTGTGTTCTGATACAAGTGAGGGCATCTTTCATCTGATACACATGTCCGCCATGTCAAATAGATTATCTGTTTCGCCGTGAGTGACATTTGGCTGCATTATATCAGATACCCAGTAGTATCGGGTCGTTTCATATGAAATATCCTTTTTTATTTATTTTAAAATTCAAAGTGGATTAGTGGACTTCTGTTGTTAACTATGTTCATGTATACAGATTGTAATGAGCTTTGCAGGTTGTTACTAATCCTCGCTTTTTTGACAAAATTTACTTTTCCTGCAGTTAAACAATTGTTTAGCATGCTATCAAATATGAATCGTAGAAATACGTAATTATATTGCATTTTTTTTTTGTCAGTTTAAACTTGGAGTTTTGGAGACAGCCCAAGCTACAAGAAACATTACTACCGCGTTCGGGGAAGGGTGTTGTTAGTTAGAAAAATTTTCAGCTTGTGACAAAGGTAGATTAGTAAATAAATAATTAATTAATTTCTTCATTCTACCCTGAGGTGAAACAATCATACCCAGATCGTACAACAGTGGTATGGACATAATGATTAAAAACTTATCAAAAGCAACCTGAAATGGTTAACCTGAAGGGGAGAGTAACGGAAATTTCATATGAAACGACCCAATATACTATATATTAAAATATATATACTAAAACATTATTTATATAATGTTTAAGTTCTCGAGTTTCAGCCCTTCTTTAAACTGATAATGATTTTAGTCAATTTGAGTCAAGATGAGTAGAAACCAATATATATATATATATATATATATATATATATATATATATATATATATATATATATATAAATATATAAACAAGAGAAATATTAAGATTTTTTTCGAAAAATCTAAGGAACAATCAAAGAAAAATTAAGATGTGCTTTTTTTTTTTTTAAATCGGGCGTAGGTAAAAAGATAAAATAAACTAAAGGTGAAATCCACTTCGTCTCTACCGAATTACATGAATGCAGCAAGTTTTAACTTCCTATTCATTAATGCTAGATAGGAATGGAGGGTTAAGGATAGCGCACCCGCCATGAGCTGAACCCATTTTATAAAAGCAGTGGTACTCGAGAATTAAATGAAACTCGAGAGACATATTACGGACTCATGTGATCACTAATAGCCCCTGACATGTTCTCAATATTAAACTGAATACTGGAGTCGTGTTTCCTAAACAGCTTTCGAGAGTCTGTCGATACGTCACTCACCTTTCTATTTCTGCTTCACCTGAGATAGTATGACGCACTATTCCAGTTATCCCGCCATGAGGGAAGTCTCATGTAAAGATAAAAGAAAAAAAGGAGGTGCATTGTCTATAATAATCAGCCAACACGTCCTTGTGCCTGCCATTGCACTGTTGATGTCACGTAGTTATTTATGCAACACTTCCTCACTTAAGTTCATTTCAAGCAAATTTTTATTATTCCTCTTTGTTAGTTGGTTCTTTTATAACATAAACAAAGATAGTCCGAAAAATTATTCGTTTTTATCACAACGAAAAAAGAAGAATAAAATATATAAGAAGAATACAAAGGAAAACGAAATAATTCTATTTAGTTCTAATTAATTTGTCGGTGGCCCACACGATTGCGTATTCAAAACTGGATAAAAACTGCTGAAGAAGTACGTTCTTACGGGGGGAAAAAATATTGCATATACATAAATAGTGTGGTGGTGGGTGGAAACGTGGTTTCCTCTAGTTGGGCTTAAGGTAACTCAAACATCCTCTTCCTTGTCAGATTGAGAGGTCCAGCAATTTCCATGGACTTACAAAACTAAATTAACAAAAATAATTATGATAATAATAATAATGGATTTTTAGGTTAATTCCGCTTTCCTAAACATTGAGTAAAAATGTAGCTTGCCTCATTTTGCCCTTGTAGTATCTTTGCAAACTTTACCACTACAACCCTTGAAGGGTGTAAGGTTCAGTACAACGAATGCCCTAAAGGGAGGGTCAAGAAGGAAAGTAAAAAATCGGAAAGGCCGACTATGGTACGTTGTTTTGGGTAGTCAGTATTGTAACATAACTAAAAGGCATCCTTGACCCTAGGGGTGGAGGGGGTTAATGTCTCTTTTTTAGGTTGGTCGCCTTTATCTCAGTAGGGGTTGCTCCTAAACAGAAAACACACGTATGTAAGATTAAAGCTATATTTTTTATAATTACAATTTTTTTCTGTATCTGTAACAGTTAATGCGCTATAGAAGTTCGGTGATTTAAAAAAAAAAAATCGGTATACATTTTTCCCCAATTTCTATCTCCAGCGCCTCATATCTTCATGCCGTAGAAAATTCATCAGAAAGAATTTTGTAGACAGTTAAATTTTCAAGTGGATTTTTGCTTCATCATTATATATGAATTTAATCGAATGCTAGAGTTTTTCCATCATGAGCGATTCCACTATGAACCAGCTCTTATAGTGCACTGTTTCTTAGATAGCGGTTGTGCAGCTATGTCATTTGTTTGAGATCACACTCAATCGCCTGATTTATCCCTCAATTAAGGGTCTTTAATTCCTACATAGAACCTTCCGCAGCTGTAAATGGATTAAATAATTTATCTGCTTTAATTGGATTTTAATCCGAGATATTCAGTACAGCAACTCAGCGCTATACACTCTAAGCTCTCTCCTCATAAAATTAAGGATAGGAATTTTCTAAATTTTTAATCCTTTCAATTGCCAGTTTTTATTATTTAAATAAATTATTTATTTCGATTTAAATTATGTCAAACTTTTATTATTTTACGATCAGATTTATGTCTTATTTAGCAATGAATAAAAACCATAAAACTGAAATAGAACCCAAAAATAGCAAACCACTTTGATTATGAACCGACGACATAAAATAAGAGTTTATAGTGCATATATTTAATTTGCTCCTTTGCTTATTCGTGATTAGCATTAACCCAATTAAATTGTGGTTGATGTTTCTCGTCTCGCCCGATGTCTGTATTTTCATTACAACGTTTTGTAATTAGAAAGGTAAAGCGAGGTCTTTTGTTGTTCATGGATATTTCCGTTATTATACTGCTATTGTTGATTTTGACGTGTATATAAAGTTCTATGTTATGTTATCATGAAACGCTTTGAATCTGTTGTAGGTCAAATTATTTGTTTTTGAGCTTAAATATATATTTTAGTCGATGTAATCCATCTTCTCTTATTGCAATATATGTTACTTCAGCTGATGAATTTGAAGTATTTTAGGTATTGGTAATTTCAAAGTTGAAATAAAAATAATATCAGAATTATATATTTTATTGTATGATAATTATGCTGGAAAGAACTGATTTCACCTAAATTTTTCAAATATTAAATAACAATAGTAGAATAGTACCTTTAAATATACCTTCAAATGAGAAAGATATTGAGCTCTCTTTCTTCTTTTTCTTGTCGTGTTTCCCTAAATGATTTTGATTCTGATCGAATAGATTATTAGGAACCCAAAACGTTTTTGTTTAGTAAATTCACTAAGCATTAGTTTTTGATCAGTAACATCACCAAGCATTAGTGTGTTTGCTTTATTCACCTCTTTTAATTATTCATTATGCTTCTTTGGGTCGCAGTACTGCTAAAAAAGTATCCATTGAATCAAATTGAAAAAGTGAGGAAATGACTGAATGAATTTTTGTTT
Organism: Arma custos; assembly: GCA_037127475.1. Taxonomy (NCBI): domain Eukaryota; kingdom Metazoa; phylum Arthropoda; class Insecta; order Hemiptera; family Pentatomidae; genus Arma; species Arma custos. The sequence continues at coordinate 95,052,254 of CM073764.1, forward strand.
ATATTCAAGACGGGTCTTATATGATTTTACGGCTTATGGAATAGAAGCATTAGCTAAATAATTGGTTAGGTGTTGCGGTGGTTCACAAGGCTGTCATCCGTGGAGACCTCGTAACCATTGTAGCCATTGTTAAAATCAACTTCATTTCCATTTCGTAAGAGCTTCAGGCCTAAGATATGCTTATAAACCTTGACGGGTTATTGCTTATGCACCGCCGTCCGGCCACCTTTCTGATGAGAACATGATATTATCATTTATTTCTTTTGCTTTTCAAATGTTTGGTTATTAATTTAACGCCACTTGTCTATACTATGCTGCCATGGCTTATCGGACGATGCTACAGTGGGAATCCTAAATTTTTCCAATCCAGGTTTTAATTAGGATAGGCATTTTTAACGACATTGTACAGGCCCCATTTCACGTCCCTTCCGACGGCATAAACAAGAATTTTTTACTCTCTGCCGAGCTTCGAACCTGCCATCTTGGATATAGTAGGCTGTTATGCTAACCGGAAGACCACACGTTACCCATTTTTCAAATGTCGAACTAGAATATTATAATTTTTTTTTAAGATGCTTGCTTTGACATCTTATTTACCCTCTATTCTTGGAAGGGTGGAATATTTGCAATGTGTGCTAGCCTAATTGTCCAGGCATCAAGTCGATAACGCCAATATGCCTGGGATGCTCCGAACAAATATTAGTTCCCTTCACTAATAGGGACCTTTTGCTTATTTTGCTCAAAGAGGTGCAATCCATACCGCATACTACAATGCCGAATTGATATGGTAATGTATTTCGACGCATCCAGTATTCAGAAAGTTGGATCCGATGTTTATGATAACATTTTATATATGTTTATATCTCATCGAATATAAATTCTTTATCTGTCTAAGATCGAAAAGCCTAAAAACTATAGCCTAAGAAATAAACAGTAAGACTGGCCGAAGTCCGTAGTGGGGTGGTTGCATAAAACATAAGGATGAGCAGGAATCAATATGTAAAGTAGAGGCCCCGGTACGGGATTATCCGTAATCAGCTCTTGCCTAGTCTTTGTCTTTATTGCCGCTATTATATTTTAATTAATATAAAATTAAGCCTTTCATATCATAAATTCAGCTGAACCAATACCTAAAGCGTAATAAGAGGATAAATTGGTCAGGGGGTACAGTAAATAATTACACTAAATAAGTCTAACTTATTTAGTTTAATTTATTGATTGCACTCTCTGACTATTTTATACTCTTCAAAAACCTATGCAGCCAACCATTTCCTCATGACTAAAATGTAAGAGTTTATTTGAACAATAAGAGACAACTACTAATCGTACACTGAGTTTTGTTTTTGTTTATCTTATTAAAAGTTTACTATGTAGTTCAGAAAGGTCGCTGATTATCTTAAAACTAAAATAGATATAAATGTGATAGAAAGATATTCGTTATGATATATAATTTGGGTAATTGTGCATTTATTGGATATCTTATATTTATTATCAATTCCCGCTAGGCTCCGCATAAGGAGTGCTATATTCTTAAGTTTAAATTTATCTATTTATATTAAAGAATATATTCTTGTGTTTTAATTTACGGTAAATAAATTCTAGGATAATGAATGGATGAACTAGAAGTCACACATAAATGAATGTTGCCCGTTCCGTTGTTGATAATTTTATTATTGGTTTAAAATAAATTTGTCGGTGCACCACCGTTTATTCTTTAAGGAATATATTACTTATATTAAGGATTAGTATCTTTACTATTAAATATCAAAATTTTTAAATAAAAAGCTGAAAATATTCGACGTATTTACGTAAAGTTGAATTTAGTCGACGTGAAAAGAATAAGAAACCAGTCGTACTATTATGAAAGATTAGATAAGTAGAATTACAATTTTGTAATTCCAATGCTTTTGTGTAATTTTAAAAAGAGACCAAATGAATATATTTCCTTTATATTAAAATATGCTGCTGGAGTTGACATGCTCTTATCACTGGCGGATAAGAAGATCCATATATAAATGAAGATACATATTAATTTTTACTTTAAGAAAACTGAGGACAGACAGAAAACAACAACATGGATAAAATAGCTCCTTGATCAAAGCGGTAGCTATCTATATGTGAATGAAAAACAAACGTGTCCGGAATCGGCGATTTTGGATGCACCCATTGAGAAAACACTCTGTACGATAAATACTTTTGATGTGTAAAACGTGTTTTTTTCTTGTTGAAATCCAACTAAAATTCAGGTCAATATCAACTAATGAGAACTCTAGGGGGGCCATGGCCCACATGCCTCCCTCCAAATCCGCCAATGCCTCTAATAGGACAAACCAAAAAACGAAAGCATATTTTTGGACAGCCTCAAGTCTGGAAAATCCTTAACTCAAATGATTCTGTTAGGAGCTCTATAAATAAATATCGTGTTTATCAAAATTATTACTAATTTGGCTATCTGTTTTGGCTACTTGCAAGAGATGTTTCGTGTAGACTTATCGGCATACCTTGGCTGCTTCCCTTGCGTGTTCGCTCTTGCGAATATATCATGATGTCGTCATGCAATAATCAAGTAACTTTATTTATGGGAATAAACGCAATTGAAGGAGTACAAGTATTTAAAAATAATCATTACGCCTCATGGTATCATTACTATTATTTGTAATTAAATTAATTAGGTAAAAAAAAATTGATGAATAGAAATTACAACCCTTATGTTTACAACGAACCATTATGTAGAACTAATATACAACCAATATGAACCTCTAATGTATATAGTTAGACATTAGCTTGAGGAGGAATCATTGCTTACATTACAACTACATTTCAAACCTAACACTAGGAGAATGATACGATTCTACTTCCCACTATACAATTACTCTATCTGGACAAAATTCGACTTATCTGTTTATTATCAGGACCACTAGATATGATTGTTACAACACATTTTTTGGACATACGGAGTAGAGTATGTTATCATTTCGCAAATGTAAAAAAGTATACAATTGTAGCGAGGACTCCAGTAGCCTATGGTACCACGTTATCATCTAAAATATATTTCTATTACCAATCAAAATGTAAATAATGAAAATAAACACTAGATGACGAAAATAAGTAAATAAACTCTAATTACGAAAAGCGAAATCGAAGTAATGGAACGGATCTAGTTAATATTCTGCAAGGAACTGATTATACTCATTATTTTTGCTATTGCTTGATTTCAGAATCGTTTCGTTCGAAACTAAAAATTGTGCGTAGTTGAAATTATTGTTGTTTTACCTATACGTGTTTTGCGTTAGGTGTTTAACCCTGCAGAAAACATTCCTTCATAATTGTTAATCATAATGTTAAAATGGCCACTATACTTTACCGATTTCACGCATTGTTGTACAATTTTCTCGAAAAAGGAACATTTAATGTTTTAGAACAACAGTTTAGTCTTATCCTCACAAAATAGTCTGTCAACCTCGAATTGTTCCCGTAAGGAACCTTCAATTTTGTTTATTTAAAATAATTCAAATGGATAAATATTTTAGCTCTCTTGAAATGTACCTGGTGCAGTAAAAGAGATACCATTTATCATTATTAATATTAATATAATTGTTATTGTCAAAAATTAATAAAAGCCAAGGGATTAATAAAGAAAGAAAAAAAGGTTTTAACTACCAAATCATTGATAATTAACTTAAGTTTACTATCTATTTATTACAGCTCTAATGAGTATGGAACGGGGTGTCCAGAGAAATTCGGTTTTGTACAAATTCTTTTCCTCCGATACCAACAGAAACAGTGTTCAAATTATAATTTTTGTATTGACCGAAATCTCTACATCAATAAAAATTGTTAATAATAAGGAATAATTGATTTATAACAATTCTCGAATTAATACCAAAGGCTTAACTTGATCTGAATGTATTGGTTGAGACTTTTTTCCCGGATTTTTTAATAAAAAATTATATTGATAGAACCCTGAATATTTATTCCGGTAAGTAAATAAGTAATAAGTAAATAATTATCTTGTTTTTTGCTCAATGCAATCGAGAGCACAATTAACCAAGAACCATAAAGTAAAAATATTTTGTATTTTGAAGGACTAAAAACATAAATTTTGAGGAGAAATACATTCCAATGCCTGCGATTGTTATTTCACTTCGTGCCGAAGGTGTGATGGTTGTTAAATATTATTGAAGAGCGAGTTATTGTTCGAAATTGCTGACGTATTCATCGTTGGCATTGAGCTGCAGTCAGGTGTAATACTAACGCGTTTTTAAAAAAATACGTTTCTTTTTTTCTCCACGAATTAGATTTACAAATCTTAATTTGTTAATTTTACAGAAGGGCAAAATAATTAACTAGAATGAAAATGGCTTTCCTTGAGTGACTGTGCCCTAATGATCTTCGAACCTTCTTCCCCACTTGGGGACAAATGGAATTACCAAATGCTCTCAACTTAACTTTGTCGTCACGTTCAGTCCCAATCTTTTACTTCTGCCCTGTTTCACTCTCTCATAATTTGGCATTCGTTTGTAAGAGAACTCTACTGTAATTACTTTCGTGTATGGAAAATAAGTGGCAATTTATATTATCTTGAAGGATAAAATATATATCGCATATATTACTATATAAATCATTATCCCTTCTTGAACAAGTTAAGAATGTTTTTATCCATCGCTTTTCTAGCTCTAGATAAATAGATACATAGTATCATCTAGAACCTCCTTACGTTTGGGAACTGCAAGAGGTGTATTCTACTTATGATACTGAAATCATTTTGAATACTTTTGATATTGAAATCATTTTTCTAAATAAAATTTAGAAAAATGATTTAATCCATCTAATATAATAGAAAAACACGCTCACAAATATTCTGCATTTCATTTATTTGGATTGGGTTGGGAAAATAATGAAATTAATCTAAACTAGAAGAAGTAAAAATGTAATGAATGGGCCTCCAAAAACCTGGATAGTAGATAATGCAAGAGTCTATTTTTTGTTGTCATAAAATTATAAATGAAACAGTTCATTTGGCAAAATTGAGATATAACTTGATAAGTGGAGAATGGTTTACGAAGTTTCAACATTTTGTATTGACTTATATTAACATTTTATTAGAATTTTAAAAAATCAATTTTAAGAATGTTTCGAAACGGAATATTATTAATTGAATTGCGCTTAAATGAAGTTGTAATCTTAATATATGATAAATAAAAAGAATTTTCCAAACATTTAACAATAAATGTCCTATAACAGTTAGAGACTGAGTACCTCATAGGTTAGTATTTTATTCATATAAATACTCAATTGTATTCCCCTTGCTTTTCCCGGTCTGCTTTGGTTCCTAATAATGATATTATTATTTATATTTCTATTACTTTATTATTACGATTCGTAATTTATAATGGAATATTTGAAATATAATTGTATATTAATTTATGAATGATATATTGATTCGAATCCGATGTTGCAAGTATGATGATTGAACTTACTATGTCTTACTTTATTTATAAATAATGATGTAGTATAATAGCATCGTTATATGTAAATATCTATTGATAGAATAATCATCTTAAATAATGAAATTAATTTTCAAAAAAAATTTTTACGGCCTTAGAAGCTAAGAGACGAGTTAAAACAAATAAGTTTTATCCGTGTTGTATAGATTAAAATAAAAATTCTTTTATAAGAATAAATTAAGTAAGAGCTCTATAATAAAATAAATATATTAATTAATCTGTGTCTTAATAAATAGAGACGGAATTGAGTTAATATTCTGAGGGAAGTTTCCTCCCAGGAGGTTGATAACGTCTGCGTTGCTCGGCTGAACGGGGAACAAAGGAGTCGGGATGTACCAGGCAGATAAAGCAGAGAACTGGAGAGCTCTCTTTATACTTTTATCAAGTAATGCTTTTACAAAAGAATGCTTCAATGATAATAATGATAATCTCTGATGGTATTTTATTATATCTTGTGTTATTTTATTATAGTCTCTCATGTTTTATTATAGTATCTTAAGCTGTTCTCTGATGTTATCGTAAATATCCGCTGATTAATTATTCAAGGATAATATAAAAGTAGATAAGATTTGCACTTATATTTGCAGGTCAGTTGAGTTGGTTAAGGTTTAGAATAGGATGGACCCTTTGACATTCTTGATCCGTAGTAACAACGATTGCCTTAAACCGTTTGTCTTAATCAGAAATAATTATAGGTGGTGAAACTGCCAACTTATACTCATTCCAGGTTAACCCAAAAATTAAAATTCCATGCCTTGCATATTTATTGATCCGGAAAGGATTCTGGATATTATTCACGGACTCTATGATATTCTTACTGTTCAATAAACAGCGCTAATGCAACCTTTTAAATTGTGAAGGCAGTAAAGTGCGGTTTACCTATGAACATTTATTTTAATTAACGTTATAATGAATTAATTTTTATTTTCAATGAAATATTAGTGTTTTATTTATCTGCGTGCTTATTTTTCTTAATAATTTACCTATTTTAGGAACATGTTCGCAATAGTAAAACGAAAGATTAACATTTTGTTCGTTTATGATTTCTTATGTTATGGTATAAGATTTTTGTCTTTAAAGTATTGTTTTTTAATTTGTTTATTGAAATATACAACTGTATAACAATAATACACCAAGTAAACAGAATGAAAGCTGTATAATGGCATGCAATGAAGTAGAGAAACTACCTACTGGTAGTACTGGTATAATAAATTCAACTTAAAAGAACACGAGGCCATCTTCTTTTCAGACGCCTCGGAGGATTATCGTGGATTGAAGGGGTTGCTAGGTTTGAAACTAGTGGGTTCGGGTGGGAATAAAGTTTGTCATGAAAGGGAGATATCGAATTCTAGCCAAATCAGTAACAAATAGGACATTAAAGTCATTACGGATTACTTTTATGTAGATTTTATGAAGTGTTTTGGATTGAAAGGATCGGATATAAGATGGATTAGATACCTAGTGGAGACCCAAAGCTGCACTCCGTAGGTCCAAATTGTCATATAACAGTAATGATAAGAGTCTTTTGTTATTAATTGGGAGTTCAAAGCGTTTGTCAAGTAAATTTCGAAATAGCCTGAAACGGCGAACAATTTATTGTCGTATCGGGCTACTGTGATGATTCCAAGTTAAATGTTTGTCAAGATGCAATCCTAAGTACATGACCTGTTCTACATGAATCATTGGGATGCTATTAAATGATACTGAAGTACATGATGTCATTGGTTTACGACGAAGGGTCTAAGGAGTTTCGATGGATTTGTGGAAATTTATTTTAATCCTCCAGTTTTGACTCCACTCTTCATAATTAAAATAAACTTAATGGAATCAAGCGATATTTTTAAGCCATTAAGAGTTATAGTATATGGAATATCATATTTTTAAAAATAAGAACAAAGTATCTTGTCTGGCTTAATCATATCCTTGGAGACTTATAAATAAAAGATATATTAATTATCATCATTTCTTCGCTATTGTGATTCAATAGTGTTTCAGGAAGGTGATTAGGATCGGTGGAATAGGATGGTGGAGTGAGGTGTTCCGAATAAACGGCCCACTCGACTCGAGGGCACTCCAGAAAGAGCCGAGTAAGATAGCGCACTCCGGGAGTGCTCTGAATCCCTAAACCTGGATCTGCGGGGTTTATTGCTCGCCTCTCAGGTCGCTGCTCCTACGGCGATTGCGGAATTAAAAGATTTACTATGCGGTCAGGAATATAGTATATGATATTGCAAAGGGTGGAAGGGGGATGTTTTAGCAGACTTTATTAGTCTGGTTGGATCCATGTTTAAAGATATGGGAAAGAGGAGGTTTATCACATCATACTTCTTCATAATACTAGGAATGACGAGAAAGCATATTTGTATAAAATATTTCATACATATTCAAGATGTTGAAAATGTTTTAGTAATGCATTTTAAGTTGAAAAATGCAAAATTATCTTTCTAATAGGAAGTCCACTACCACAAACATGAAAGTACTGTTAATTATTAATTAAACAACATTGCTATTTAAAAACTGGATTCAGCTTCCTTCCTTAACCATTGCTATTTAGTAATTATTCTTATCCTTATCCGATTTATTTTTTCCTTATCTCCATGAGCCTGATACCCTACCAAAAAAGCCTTTAAATTTTTTTCCTTAACTTCAACTTGATCATATTGTAGACACCTTACCGCCTAAATTATTGCCAATTATTTCGCGGCGGACTATTGAGAACGAGGTGAGGTGAGGACGAAGGGAAGGACTAGCGAGGAGATAAATAGGCTGGGTCGGGACTGGATTAACAACTCCATGCAAATGAGCGGCCTCAACTGCCTTTATAGTCCCCGCCTTGGTTACCGTCCCCTGTCCTGTCTCTTATATATAAATATAGATTCACAATTCGATCCGATGGGTAATGGTTTGTTTTTCTGAATCTATCCTTCTCCTAAACGTTTGGACAGGAAAACGTCAGTCGCTATTTTTATATACATACTTCTATCCGGGTGGATGGCTTTACACTCAACCTAAACGGACTTCGGCAATTTTCGAAATATCTAATTTTTTTAAAATTTCAGTCAAACTCGATAAAAAAACATGCTTGTGATGATTGTATTTTGTCCTGTTATTAATTGATACAGTTTTAAGTTTTATAAATGTAAGCTTGTTTTATAAATAATTAATTAATTAATGTTTAATCAATGTAAGCTTATAGTGTACAGATGTAATCACGCGTAACTGATAGGTCATGCTGTGATAACAGAACGAATTAATGCGTCAGGTATCATAATGATTTTTTTTTAGACATATTTTCATCAAAACTGTACAAATAATGTTTTTTTTATCGGGAAATGATAAAGAAGAAAAATTATTTTCCTATTTTGAGAAATGATTTTCTTAGAACAGTTTTTACAATATAAGCTCGAATTTCTCTAAAGAAATTGAACATTTTTTATCAAGGAAAGACGGTTAAGTTTCACAAACTCTCAGGTAAATGTGGGAGGAATTTTCCAGATTAATTCCATCAGTTCTCCAAAAATATATGTAAGGTTACTGCATGTGAGAACTCACTGTTGTAACCTTCAGTGTTTGTTTAGACTTTTGATAAAAACACATGTGCTAAAGTTTGTTAGTTAAATTAATTTTGTTACAAGTGTTTAATTACTAGTTTGAAAGAACGTGTAATTTAATTCCTTTATAAATAAAGAATAAAATCACGTCAAAACAATCTTACAAATTAAATTACAAGATTTCAACTAGTAAAAAAAAAAATGGATTTTCTTCATGTTCAAGTGGTTAAGAAAGTTGAGAAAGAATTTGTGATTCAATGTATATCCATTGATAGGAATACTTGGTATTTAGTGCCAGAAGAATTTAGAGATGTAAGTATCCACATTTCTCTATTAAATAAAAACCCCATAAAAAATGCAATGTTTGCTATTAAGAACCAAACAGGTTATAGAACAGTTTCTGTAAAAATCGATGAAAATATAAAAAAAGAATACTTCGATGAAGCTGCTAATGTTTGTTTTAGAGAGTTTCCCTTAGAAGAATGTGACCCAATAACAAATCCCTCGGTTGCTAAAGCTGAACAAATAGAGTTAGAAAATCGGATTAGACAATTAGAAACCCAATTATATTTAAATTTAAAACAAGAGGAAATAAAACTTCATCAAATCGAAAAAAAATTTGTTATAGAAAAATTTGAAAGGAATAAATCAGATCCTAAAGAATGGTTAACTAAATTTGAAGAAGAGTGTAGCCACTTCAAAGTAAATTCCGATAGTGGTAAGATTCAAGCTTTGCGGTTTTTTGTCATGGGCCCAGCAAAAGATTGGTTTGAAATAAATCTAAAGAAAATAGGTGTAAATGGTCACTGGAGTACTTGGAAAGAGTCATTCTTGAACGTTTTTGTAGGTAAAGGCTGGCATATTGTTAGGAAAGCTTTCAACTACAAACACTTGGGTGGGTCTTTAATCAATTACGCGCTTATAAAGGAGAGGTTATGCCTAGAAGTAGAACCTAAGGGTACTGAATTATCCCGTATCAACCTCATCGTTTTTGGATTGCCGAAAGAAGCTCAAGAAGAACTTGATAGAGAGAAAATTAACACTGTTGAAGACTTATATGCGGAACTCCGAAAACTAGAGGACTCGTTTTCTACAAAGAAGAAGGAAAATCCGTCAAGTCCTAGATCTAAAATAATTTCTGGCCCGAAAACTTTTCAGAGAGATGAATTTCACTCAAAGAACAAAGTTCAAAGGACAGCATGTTCAATTTGTGCAGCTATTGGTTTTCCGAATCGATACCATCTCGTATCGGAATGCCGCAATCGAAGTAAAGTTTCAGAAAAACTAAAATCAAACATAACTGAAGGATCTTCTGAGATTGACGACTTAGAAATATTACAAACAGACCTGGATGACAAACATTTAAACTGAAGAACCGGGCGAAATTAGATCCGTTGATAAAGATTAATGTAATCATATGTGATAAGGTTAAAACTAAGGCTATTTATGATAGTGGCTCCAACGTTACATTAATTTCTCAACGAATTGCTGACTTGCTAAAGTTGAAATTAATTGAAAAAAAAAGTGTATTGAAAACTATCAGCGGATTAAATTTCACTTCAGCCCGGGCTAAAATTTTACTTCGTATTGGACATATTACAGACTACATAACAACTTATGTTGTCAAGAATGAAAACTTTTCTTATGACATCTTATTGGGGATTGATGCCATAAAAAAGTTTCAATTGATTCAAAATGAAAACTTAAGAATATTACAACGAACAGATAACAACAATGTGATAGATTTACATGAAAACCGATCCAATAGTGATCGAGAGGATAATTTTATTCGATCTAAATTAGATCAGATGGAAAAAATTCAAATAGGTGATAATCAAGTTTCAATTGATAATAATGATCCCAACGATAATACTCAATTAAATTTTAATGAAAGTTTAAAAAAAGAAGAGTTCGACGTCAATTTACATCATATTGAAAATGAGGAGCGAAAACAGCAGATTGCAAAGCTAATAGAAAAGCATAAACACTTATTTGCAAAGGATAAAATTGATATTGGAAAAGTGAAATCAAAAGAAGCAGAGATAAAATTATTATCTAATGAATATGTTACTTGTCGACCGTATAAATGCTCAATTCCAGACGATGAAGAAATACGAAGTCAGATTAAGGCATTATTGCAAGCAAAAATTATTGAAGAATCTGATTCTCCGTTCGCTTCCCCTGTAACCCTCGCGTTCAAGAAAGAGGAGAACAAGAAATCACGCTTGTGTATCGATTTTCGCAAATTAAATAAATTGGTAGTTCCAGAAGTTTTTCCATTTCCTACGATACAGGACGTAATCGACAAAGTTGTAAATTGTAAATACTTTACGGTTTTAGATATTAATTCAGCATTTTGGTGTATTACACTAAAAGAAGAGGACAGAGAAAAAACTTCGTTTATAACAAAATATGGAAAGTTCATGTTCAAAGTCCTTCCATTTGGTCTGAAAAATGCTCCGGCCACGTTCCAGAGAATCTTATCAAACATTATCCGAAGAAATGATTTGGAAAAATTCTGCATCAATTATATCGATGATATTTTGATTTTCTCTCAAACCTGGGAAGATCATCTTGAACATATCGAAAAATTTTTGCAGGTGACCGACGCTGAAGGATTCAAACTAAAACTAGTCAAGTGTTTGTTTGCAGCTAAATCTGTTAAATATCTGGGTCATACAATTTCAAAGAACAGAGTCTCACCAGCTGAAAGTAATTTAGTATCAATAAAAAACCTACAAAGTCCATCGGATAAAACTGGAGTACGAAGTGTTTTAGGGTCAATAAACTTTTATTTAAGATATATAGAAAATAGTTCTCAAAAACTGGAACCATTACATCGGTTATTAAGAAAGGACGTGAAGTTTGAATGGTCCGGTGATTGTGAAAAAGCTTTCAATATGATAAAAGATTATTTATGTACGGCCCCAATACTGTCAATTTACGACTATAATAAGCCCGTCTTTATAGAAACAGACGCCAGTTTTAAAGGGATAGGCGCTACTCTGAAACAGCCACAAGAAGATGGAATACTGCATCCTGTAGCTTATTATTCAAGGAAACTATCGGAAAGGGAAAAACGTTTAAACATCATTCATTTGGAATGCAAGGCGATCAAAGACGCTATAAAATTTTGGCAATATTATTTAATAGGACGCCACTTTACAGTATGCAGCGATCATAAGCCATTAGAAAACTTGAAGACAAAGGCCAGATCAGATGAAATTCTTGGCGATTTAATTTTTTATTTATCACAATTTAATTTCAACATTATTTATAAAAAAGGCAAAGAAAATATTCTAGCCGACTTACTATCAAGAAATCCGGTTTTGGAATATTTCAATAATGAAGATGCAATCAGGATCGTGAACTTGATCGATCTACCTCAGATATTAAAAGACCAAGCTGAACACTTTCCGGAGTTAAAAGTAGCAAAACGGACTGACTATAAGCAAGGAATGATCCTTAAAAGATTAAAAGGCAAACTGAGAATATTTGTTTCTCCAAAATTAGGAAATGAAATCATCCAGCTGGTTCATGATCATTACGGTCACATTGGTCCAGCACAGATGATCGCCACGATTCGACCGCATTATTACTTCAAGGGTTTCGACAAAGCAATCCATAATTTCTGTAAAAGTTGCCAGATATGTGTTAGAAATAAAGCCCGTCGCAGTCGAGCTATCGGCCTTCTCTCACAACTGGGTCCTGCCACTGACCCGTTCCAAATAATGTCACTTGATACTGTTGGAGGGTTTTCAGGGAATCGGTCACCAAAGGAATACATGCTCATTTTGGTGGATCATTTCACCAGATATGCATGGATCTCAACGAGTAAGGGTCAAAGCGCTCACGACTTAATTAATCTGATTAATCCGATTGCTAAAAATTATAATATTTCGGTCCTATTAGCCGACCAATATGCTTCCATAAATTCAAACCATTTTAAAAACTATTTGGAAAAAAAAGGAATACAGATTGTTTTTTGTTGCATTGATCATCCAGAATCAAATGGGCTTAACGAAAGATTAAATCAAACGCTAGTGAATCGTTTACGATGCAAAATAAACAGTGAGACAAATAAAGCCTGGCCGATTCTCGCAAAGGAATGTGTCAATGAGTATAATGATACAATTCATAGCTCAACACGATTCGCACCATCATACTTACTTCTTGGGAAGAAACAGTCAATATCTCCTCTTATCGAACACAATACATCTTCCTTAGAAGAGGATCGAAAATTAGCTTTTCAAAATTCTTTAAGGAACTTTCAAATAAATAAGGCGAGAATAGACAAGAATAGGAGACATCATGATTTCAAGATTGGCGATTTGGTTTACATCGAGAACGGAAACAAATTAAATCGCAACAAACTTGACCCCGTACGAATTGGACCTTTTCCAATCGTCCGAAAGATTTCACCAACATTTTATGAAGTCGCAAGTAGAAAGAAAAAGAAGATTTCCAATTTCTTTCATTCCAGCAAGCTGCTTCCTTTTTCTCCGTGTGAATCGTCTTCAGAGGTGGAGGTGTAAGGTTACTGCATGTGAGAACTCACTGTTGTAACCTTCAGTGTTTGTTTAGACTTTTGATAAAAACACATGTGCTAAAGTTTGTTAGTTAAATTAATTTTGTTACAAGTGTTTAATTACTAGTTTGAAAGAACGTGTAATTTAATTCCTTTATAAATAAAGAATAAAATCACGTCAAAACAATCTTACATATATTCTATAAAATAATGTAATTTTGAAAAGATTTTGAGGGATTTGAAAATTTTGATTGCTAAAATAATTTAGCACAAATTATTCATTTTTAGGGAGACATACAGTTTAATGTTTAAGGCGTCGGGATACTAACCTGTAATGTTTCAATAAAATTCCAGTTCCAGTGATGTGCACAGTTCACAAAATCTTATCAGATATTAAGGTATACAAGAAATTCATATGGATATCACATATTCCTCTCTCTAATAGTTTGATAAAGGCGCTAACGATTGTACCCACATCTGAAATAAATCAAAAATATTAAAAACTTTTTGATAACGAAATAATAAGCATAAATATATCTTTTTTATTATGAATTGGAATGATTAAATATTTGCATTTTTAATGTTTAAAATAAAAGTAAGTTCAATTTTATTTTTGTGTAATTAATAGTCCATCGTACATTAATGCAAGTTGACTGAGAACCTTTATTTCGTTAAATGACTTGTGAAAAGGAAAAAACAGATTGCTGTTGTATTTCAAGAGTTAGCCATTTTTTTCAAAATGATAGCAATGTATCATTTTTATTAATATTATATAATTTAAGTAATTCAAACGCTCCAAGTGTAATTTCAGTATTCTAATAAGAATTCAGAAATATTTCTGCTTTAAATCATAATCCTTTGAAATGAACAAATGTGGATAGATATAATTAAAATTCGTTGCCAGATTTTATGGCGAATAAGCTTTTGTGTTAGGTTAACAACGGAGGAATGTCTACTTCCGCGTGGAGCACAAGAGTTCTCTTCTATAGGCAAGGTAGAATAATGGTCTCAGCAAGATTTATGGGAGGCGAACGCGCTCGGAAGAATAAAGACTTGCTTAAAGTGTTGTACAAGAAGAATATGAGATAGCACTAAACAACAGTGACAAGTTTAAAAGAAAAAAATTAATCTTTACTAATGGCCTCATAATGTTTTAGAGATCTTGAAGTTGTCCTCGGCTTGTGATTTAATAAAGATGGAAGTTTATAGTAACCTGGCCATTAACATTTCTCAGAAAACTGTTGTCCAGGTTGTTGAACGGAAGCAGAACAATCATGATAACTTAGTGATCTCTACGTGATATTTTGCAACACGCTTGCACACGAAGAGATTTCACACAGAGAGAATTAGCATTACTTAATTAATACATTGTTAATATAGCGCATATATTCATTATCATGAGTAAGTCGAGATTTATTCCGAGGATCTGAATGAAATTATAATTCTCCCAAACCGCGCTGCTTCAGAAAAAATAAAGAAGCTTTTGCTAAGACGACTCGAATTCCAGTTTCAAATAATGTATTCGTTTAAATATTTCTACAAAAAAACGAATAATATTAGGTGACACAACTCAGAAAACGGTGTTTTTCGGTGGTAAGTTATGAACATGAAAGAAATGGGTAAATCTAAAATGCTTAAAAGAATTGTAATAATGATTTAATATTAGTAGTAATATTATTACATAAGCAATCGAGGGTCCAGTTTCATTGAAAATTTTAGATGAGGGATGGAAAACTCCAGGGTTTATGACTATTTTCATTACAATCCTGTAATAGTGCAGAAACACACGTACTCTATGTAAAAAAATAAAAGCAAATGAAAAATACCATAAACAATCATGCTACATATGATTTGTTAACTGCTGAAAGGCATTGAGATGTTTGTTTTTAAAACATTTAACTTTTAGGAGAGATGGAAGGCACCGTTTACTACAGAAGGGTTACTTGAACACAAGATAGCTTCGTCTTGACAGCGCCTTAAATATTTTGTTTACTGCAGGTAGGGAAGTAGTCTAGGATAAAATCCCTTATTTTTGTATCTTTTTTCTAAAATTTATAAATTTATTGTTGCATTTCTGTAGTTAGCGGTCTAAAATGCACCTCATAACGTTTGGGAAATATTCCTTGCTGAAACTCAAACAGCTTACGTAAAGGAAAAAAAATGTGGGAACACGGAAACAACAACTCTGCAAGACAAAAATTATACAGTCCATTAACATAATAAAAGAAACTAACTGCAAAAGCCTTATTTTACATACTTAAGTACGTACAGTTTAATCAACTCATTTTCTTTTTCAGCTTTTCAAATATAACAACTGCTGTTTTAAACATATTTTTTAATAGCTTCTGAGTTAGCTGATGTATTTTAGGGGATGGAATTAATTGTCGTTATAATTCCAAAATAGTAAGCATAATATTTCAATATTGTTGATCTCATACTGAAACGATTGTAACCCATCCTGGATACAAAGAACATCATACCAGATCACCAGTTTGGATTCCGAACATCCCGCTCGACTATTCAGCAATATCATCGTGGTGGTGGACTTTGTTTCGTCTGCTTTGGAACATGGATTTTAAAGTTCTTCTTTCTCGACGTTAGTCAGGCTTTTGACCGAGCCTGGCACCCAAGATTGCTTTACAAACTCCGTGAATTCCTACCCTCTTCATACTTTCTTATTATTTAATCTTATTTAATTAACAGCTGATTCAAAGTAAACCATTGTAATGTCTATTCAACTCTCTTTTCTCCATTTTCTGGTGTTCCTCAAGCCCAATTGTCTACACAGAATATACTGCCGACATTCCAACCCATTCTAGTGCTATCATTACCATGTATGCTGATGATACATGAGCATTTAGGTCAATACAGATATTATAAAAAACCCATTCTTGTGTTCAATTTCAGTAAAAACATTAGTATAGATTAGAGGATGAATACCTATCCTGTTGCACCATCCGGTAAACGTCAATCTGTTATTTTTCCATCTCTGGAATAGTTTACATTATTTACTTTAAAATCTTATTAACTTAATGTATAACTTCGGTCGTTATCCCTTAACTACTCTGCAATTTGGGATCCCTTAAGCGGAAGTGTGTAATCAAGTGAATTAGTTATGTTTAGGCCGAAACTCGCTAAAGTAAACATAAGGCCAACTCTCTCGCCAGGTTCGTATAATTAGCAACCCCGGGCTTTGATGTCATCTTTGGGAAAGGATCTTCTGTACTAATTCCATTTAGCCTATACACGATGGACGGTTGAACCGAACTACACTCGAATCTTCCTGTGTCGAAGATTGGCCTCCACTCCACCGGGCAAGGAAGTGTTAAAAGATGTTCATTCAAAACTACCTAAGTAACATTCGGGAACGATAGTACATTCAGTATGCCAGGGTATTGGTTTTTTAATTGTATGACATGCTAAATGACAATAGTTTAACAAAATCAATAGCAGTTTTTAATTTAAATTTCCTACGGTTTTTAGGAAAACTAAAAATTAACTCATATAATAAGAGCTTACTTTCAATTTGAGTATTTATTAGCGAGATTGATATATTATACCATATCGCATAACAAATCCTACCTTGGAATTCATTTTTTCTTAAACCATGAAGCTAAACAAAACAGAAACATAAATTATTATCATCATGCAATTGGGAAAAACCACAATGCAAAGCCTTATGTTTCAAATTTCTCCAGTAATACACTCACTTACCGGTCGACGTTTCGTCTATTCAGGCATTATCAAGAAACAAAAACAAAAAAAGGTTATGTGAATCACATCTCGAAGAAAAAGGTGCAATATATCCCAACGATCAACAGCCCAAACAGGCTCCAAACATGAGACAGCACCCCACCACCAAGACGTTCAACATCCAACTCAAGTTTACTTGTTTAGTTAATCCAACTACAGTTTTTGGTTCTATTTTATTGAGAAATTATTATCATTTAACGATGAATGTTTTAAAGGACTGTATTACATTATAATCAGGAATCGAAAATCTGTACTTTATATGACTTACGTAATTATATGGAAGCGAAATTTAATTAAACGGGTCACGTCCACATCCTGTACCTTACTATCAAATTAAAAAATACTATTGAAGATATTAGTATTGAAGAGTATGATATAAGCAAGTAAAAATATTTGTAAATGAGTTGTGGAGAGACTAATCCACCATTTAATGGTTCAAGTTTTACTTCTTACAGTATACGTTCAGAATGTGAGGTGCCAAAGTACTAAGGATGTTGATGTATCTAATAACTATGAGGATTATACCAGTATATACGTCTATGAAATAATTAGACTGCAACTAAATATTCATAAAAGTTGAATCATTGCGGTGAAGAATGTGTTGACAAGGATTCTGAGATCCACAGTCATCTTTGCTAAGAGAACTTACGCTCTAGAAAGCATTGACAAGGAGTGACTAGTAATGTAACAGATTTAGTTGCCTGCTCCTTTAACTGTTACAGACCACTTGAGTTTATGTAGAGCATAAACACTGAAAATCTATTCGAAATGAAGTTTTCGCAAGAATTACATTTGATATGTAATGATTTGTAATTGTCATTAATAATTAAGATTGTATATTCAACAACTGGCTAGTCGGAATTTCACAATGTACTAACGCGGTTAATTAAATTATAAATCATCAAAATATGGAACGCTATTTTCAAAATTTAAGCCTATCCGTTTTTCATTGTTGGATAGAATAGGAAAGAGGAAATTAAAAAAGTTATCGAATGGAATTTTTCTCACGACTATATTTTTTCGAGACTTCATCATTAATCATGCCTTTCCTTTTAAAATGGTGTTTTACGCTATATTTATGTATTCATCAACTTAATTTATTAAGAAAAGTTAAATAATATTAATTTAATTGACACCTTGATGGACTCATTAATTGAAGGTTCTGTTTAATGTATTAGGGAAATTCATTATGACTCAATAGAGGGCTCGAACTTCCAGGTTAATTAGTAAATAAATCAATCAGCAGTAAACTGGGTCAATCGCGAGGTTATTAACGAAAAATTAGTTACCTACCAATTACCTACAGCTAAAGATTTTAGTTAATAATGAAATTATAAGATATATATATTTGTTATAAATAAAAAAAAACCTGTACCACAACTCGGGTCTTAAATGTATGTAGTTTAAAAAATAATAAAATATAATAATAATATAATATAATATAATATAATATAATATAATAATTATATATATATATATATATATATATATATATATATATATATATATATATATATTATAAATTAACGTATATTACAATTCAGTAACAGAAGGAGGTCTTTTGAGCTACTTTTAATTTAAAAAACCGTATGTAATTTGTTAACTAAAAAAGAAAATCAACAGAATAATTCACCCAAATCTATAAAATTTGAAGCAGTTGAAACACAAACAATATTATTGTATTTTATTGCAATAAAATAATTATAATTTAATAGAAATCCATTTAAAAAATTTAGGTTCCATAAAAGTAAAATTAAGCACTTAACTTGTCAATCATTTTCCCAACTTAGAAAATTAATTTAAAGCAGTTTCCAAACTCTTAAGCCAATTTTTGGAAGCGGAAAATATCAAGAAATGACATAACTTTTGGAATTTCATTAAAAATTGTAAATAAGCCATATGCGATGTGTCTCATTAAATATATTTTATGTTTGAGATGGTTTGTTACGTTTTTATTCTTTTCGATGATGTGTACAAGGGACCACGTTCCAATTTCAATTCTTCCCATTCTGTTGTTTTATTTTCCGTTCCTATATTCTTTTATTCTTTTACGGTGCTACTTCTTTCTGTCTTCGGGCCATTTCTTAAAGAAAGAAATCTTTTTCACCCTTCCCTGTAATCCCTCCATACTCAAGATCACTTCCTTAAAATCTCTCGGTTCACAGTGTCGTCTTCTTTTATATTATTTCTTTCAAAATCTTCCTCTACTTGAGGATACAGCTAGTTGTTGAATTTTTTTTTTTTTACATTTTTACTATATCTATCTCAACGATTTTCGTAAATTTTTCGATTACACAAAAATAGTTAAAAGTCCCTTCTTCTTTTATCAGTTATTGGAGCAATACTTTTTCACAAACAGGTCCAAGCATTTCAGTTGAATAGAACTTCCTCTTGCAAAAACCAACAGTTTTTTTCCGTTTTCACGGTTGTTTTTTAATAAAACAATTAAGCAATATTTTCCAAATATACCAAACACCAGACTTGCAATCGTTAGCAACCGTTTCTTAAACTCATTTCGCAATTTGAATTATAATAATCTAAATTTGGACGTTAGTACGTTTATAATTTCAATCCCTTACAGTTTGATAGACAATTTGTACTCATTGATAAATTAATCGTTAGCTAAAGAAAGGCAACTGGTCTAACTTTTGAGATTATAAAGGATACACTTCCGCAAGATAGCAAAGCTTTGACAAGGCCTTCATTATTTTGTTAAGTGCAGACAGTGAACTAGTCAGGACAGGATCCAAGTATTTTAGTCCTTCTTGTAAAATCTAGCTCTTCCTAATTTTATTAAGAAGTGCTAGCGATTCTATTATATACATAATGAGATAAGATACAAGGACACACCATTTCTTTTTTTTTTTACTTGTCTCGATTCAATTCTTATAATCATTAGTATGAACGATTAAGATTAATCTCCGTCCTTCAATTATTCTATTATAACGTTAAGTATTCAGATTTTTATTTATTTATCATGTTTGTGGTAAATCCGTTGTCTGCCCCACGCGCTATCAACAGTTGGGAAAGATAAACAATACTGAGGTTAAGAATGTCTTCTCGTTTTTGGAAATTTAAAAAAAATACATAAGTAATTAATATAATTAATAAATAAAGTATTAAAAATTGGAGCTGAAATCAACTCCGATGTATTTATAACCCGGCGTCGTAAGGATAAGGTTAGAAAGGTCGCTGAGTCAGCATGCAGTCACCCACCTGAGCGAGTGACTCATTGCTGTCACCCACTTTTTATATTACAAAATATTTATCGTGATTTTTATTTTAGCATTACCTTCTTACACAATGCCGTTTGATGTTCATTGTAAAACCTGATTATAAGGTCCGTACAAAGCAATATGGACAAATTAGCTTATTAAAACCTTAATAATTGGGGTATTTGATTCCTGACTTGTGTAGGAAGTTTTTCTAATAGAACGAAAGATGTCCTTAACAACTCCAAACAAAACTGACAGGAATGAGTTTATTTTTGTTATGTTGGTTTAAAGCACTAAGATTTTTTTTTTTAAGAAGAAGATGGAAAATCGATGGCATAGTTTAATCGTCGGTGCAGATGAGCAGGGGGAGCTCGGTGACAGAGCGCTATGTTGCTATGTCCAAGGTCCCGGATGCAAATGGTTTATAGGGGATGGGCCGTGTGGGATCTGAAGGGTCTCCTGGGGCTACAGTGAATACTATAAATTGGGAGAAAAACCTGGTGGTCGTGCCTGATCTAGGATAAATCTCCTTCCTGCATAACCGTTTTACTTGCAACAGTCAAGTCATTATCGCGTACTGAGCCATTGGGATGTGGTACAGTTTTTTAGGTGCAAATAAGCTGAATGTTCTTCCTCTTTGAATCTATCTGCCTCCTCATCTCAGCCCACAAGGTTACACCATAATATTGTTCTCATGGAATTTTTGACAATTTTTAAAATGCAGTTCTTTTATAAGTTCACTGAGTCACTACATTTGATTTTCAACACCTGGATTTTCAGCGAATCCTACAGTTTTTGCTAGGGAATAAATTGACTTAGGGAATAAATTCCTAACAAGAGGCAAAATGAAGTTAAAAGATATCAACAAATAAACCATCGAAATTTCGGTAGCTTCAGTTGCCAATGCAGGCTTTTAAGTTATACACATCAGCACATAAGTCTCAGCTTAATGCCTTAAAATTATCTTTAGTTTAATTTTACGATTTCTTACAGATTTTTCCGTTAAGTAATTTGTGGGCTTTTAGCTGATTAATTTGGGCAATTTCTTCAATGAAAACATTAAATTAAAATTATTAATAAGATCAAACCCATTGCTCTGTTATCAGCCTACTCCCATAGCTGCAGTTTCGAAAGTAAAGTGTGAGAATAAAGAAACTAGAAGCTATTAAATATACCAGGGACTTAATAAGGCGCTCCTACAGCCGGCACACTTTCGTTCCTTCAGTTCGCATACATTTTACTTTCTAAGCAAGGAGTGAATTAGCGTAATGAGGCTGGCTCTTCACCGGCAAAGAGTTCCTTTGAAGATCCCAAGTTGAAAGGATGAGGCTGGATGTTCTAATAAACTTAGAAAAATTCCTCTGCTCTCAACCCACGCTCTATAAATATTTACTAATGGTTTACATAAGGCTGTTGAAAATACTTCTTCATTTTGACAAACAAATATGAACAATAAATGAGCTGTTATTTTTGAAAGTGGTATAAGTCCGTTTTTTCGAAATCTACAGATTTTCATTTGAATTACTTTAAACATATAGGCAAACGAGGAAATGTTTTTATCACATAGCACTCTGCAAACAGTGACGTTTTAAATTTTATTATGAAATAATAATCATTAAAATCATTTGAAAGAATAAACAATTTTTTTTTTTGTCCAATTGGACTTATACCACATTTAATAGTAAAAGTTCATAACATAGGTACAAATAAACAGTATCGATGGTGAAAAAAAAATACATTTTTCGTTTTTGATGTATAACGATTGCTTTAGGATTCATGAATGTTATGGCAAATTTTCGAATCTGAATTTCACTTTGCAAAGACAAAGAATAGCCCTGTCAAAAGGTCGAATATGCGACTATCATGATTTTCTTCAACAACAAAGTAACGAACGATAAATTCGGTATACTAACGAAGCTGTCACAATTAATGCTTTGTGCTATTAAATGAGGTATAGTGGATGACAAGAGCAAAATACGTTTGACGATACACACTGGTTTTTTAATGAACCTGAAAAGGGTTTTCAATCTCCTGAACAGTTTATTACACTTCCGATACTTAGCGTATCGGTGATACAAATCGAAAGATTTATTTTGTTTATTAAATGGATTATATTTTATGTAGCACTTTTCTTTGTACATCATTGAGGAGGTATGGGTTTGGCAGTGGCCATATATAACATGAGCGCTATGTTACTTTTTTGGCTACTCATCGAATAAACGCATAAATATTGCCAACCTCCTTATTTTTTAAACCTCCGCAACATCGACGTCATATTCCTGTGACCTTCTTTGCAAGAAACAGGTCCTCTTTGCATAGTTTGGAGTGGGCTGGGTCGACTACCGATACTAGATTACGCAATAATAGACCCTTAAGGAGTGGCCACCCACCTCTGATCCAACTACTTGAGGCAACGGTAGCCGAGAACGTTAAGACTGGGAAGGATAAAATATATTTTGTTGTGGAAACACTTCTGGTTTCTACCTATAGTAATCAGTATTTAACCTCAATGAAGAGAAGAAAAGGCCGATAAACACCAATAATCTTTTTCATTTATCCTCACCCCACATATCAGCAGGTAGTCCATACCAAGGGTAAACCAGCTTAGCCTAGACCTTCCACTACACTTCAAACTTTATATTGCCTGTTCTTAAGTAAGTTCTTAAGTAAGTATTTCAGAACACCTGATACCCTAAGGCTACGAACCAGCTGTCTTAGCAGGTTGTTATGTTAACCAATAGACCACAGGTCGCCCCCAACCCAATATTTATGTTCTGAAGCGGTTGTCGTATTCATCCACAGTCACTGCTATCCGTGCTGTTGTACTTACTCCTCTGCTTACTTAAAAATGTCTTCCGCATAGATCACGAAAACTCATTTTGCGAATTAACAAAGATGAAGATCATATTGTTCCAAAATTACTAAAAAGTATAGCTTTCGGGCATTTGACTCTCACGCCTAAAACCTTTTGCTTCAAAACCCTTATTCGATACGCAAAAGAAGCGCCGAATCTACCAAAACATGTTTGCAACAGGTTTCTTGCAATCAATTGTATTATATAAAATGTGTGAATAATATGGGATTTACATACAAAGCGAAATAAATCGCTTAATCCACCAGTAATAATTCATTGGAACACGCTGAAGATGATGAAGATCTTTGGCGTCACTGCTGAAGACAAGAGTCTTGGTCAACTGCCAGACCTTTATTGACCAACCTTCACTAACTTCCCCTAAACTGGGTTCCTCAAAACGGAGCAGTAAATACGAACGGCTATTAGCAATGCTGCTTCAAATGTTGATAATACTATGCTCCTTACGGTTCTTCCATGTCCCGCTGCTATTTGAATTTAAACAAAACCATGAATGGTGATGTTTAAATCCAAAAATCTGAAACTAAATCCATATCTTTAAAAAATTACACATTCTGAAACGAAATAGTTTTTTTTTATTTTCGCTTTCGATCTTTAGCAATATTATACATTTTTGTATATAATATATATTTATATATATTGTATAAGTATGTATAATAATTAAAAATCTTTCTTAATAATTATATAGGGCTGCAGATATAATTGAATACTAGTAAGTCGAATTTAGTTCAGAGAGTGTTAACAAGTGTCATTCTCGAAGTTCTTAATTTGAAATAGATATGTAATGCCAGCAATAATTCCTTTTCAAGCCAATCCCTGACTTAGTTCCTTATTCACAACGAAAATAAAACGATTCCGCTTCCCTAAGTATCAGAAACTCATTTTGGGAGAAAATTCGACATAACCACAGGGGGGCACTATAGGGACTATAGGGACTACAGGGGCTGTAAAAATATTTCTGATAAAACAAAGAAAAAACAATAATCTTTACAACAATGATGATGAAAAAGATACTAAACTTAAAGTTGAACTTGAATGTTCTTGAATTACAGCTTTTATTATTTATAGTTTTTTTTCATTTTGAAGGAAATAAAAAATAACACTTTGTTTTAAAAATTGGGAGCGGAGTGGCTCAATGGTAGAGCTCTGAGTTATGCCGGAAATCCTGGTTCAAATTCCGCTGTAGGCCAAGACTTTTATTTAGTCTGTTTGCAGCCGGAGATGGATCATATAGGATCTACGACCCTCCTGGGGCTCACCCAGCCTCTATAATATATTATAAAAATAGGGTATCCATAATAAGGGGAAAAATCTGGTGGTTCAGCGTAACCAAGGTCAAGTCACCACATTGCAGAACCGTGAAACAGTACAGTCTCTACCATGTACTGAACCCTAGACCCGTTCACGGGTTGTAGTGGTACAGGTTTTTTTTGTGTTAATGTTGCATTTTTGACTTTGATATGAGAATCTTCCTCATAAAAATAAATCAATTATAATTTAACCACTAAGCCTGTTCAGTAACCACTTATTAACAGGGTGTATGAGATGTAGTATTATGTGGAAAATAATTATTTTTTCGCCTCATTTAACTTTCTTTATTTTCTTCTTTACTGCATTTTCTTTATGAAATAATGATTTATGAGTCTTTTAATAACTTTTCCTCAGAACTCTCAGTTCAAATAATAATAAAGTCTACGAGGAAAAACTTCCCTTATTGCCCTAGCTACTGAAATGAACTCGATGAAAATCCCGGCGTAATAAAATAACAAAATTAAATATACATATAAAAAAATATTTAGGCACCAAGAATAAGGTTTTTTTACATAACACCATGGCAAACGTAAATTAATTCATTTTCCAATAATTACAGAATAATTATTCTGTATTTTATGGATCATGCTAAATTTTACAGGTTTTCTTATTCTGATAATTATCAATACATATTAAATATTCGTTTAAATTACCTGTATAAATTGGTGTGTTTCTACAAGGTTATAGTAAAGTAAACCGATATAATTAGGGGTAATAACTGTGCCTCTAGTAGTTTTTCATTTAGATGACAAAATGGATATAAGGTTATTAAAGCCATGGTATCTATCTCCTCTTGTACGATAAATTCAGTCATACGTCTGATAACAATCGCAATTCACAAATGTTATCTACAAATGCTGTATGAGTTTGCAGATAATATACAAATGTGCGTTTTACTTATTGTATATTACCTGTAAAACTCATACAGCGCTAAATCATACAATTCAACAATTATAATTTGGTTTAGCTAAAAATATTCATAAATTTTGATTCAGAATATAGTCTAAGTTTTTGGAGGTGTTAAGATGTGTACGGTGCGAAATTAAATCATTTTCAAAGTTTCATTTACAATATTAACTTATCTATTATATTAATCTATTTCAAGTATACACAAGATTTGTTATTATTCCTAGTATAATTTATATCATAATTTTCCATGATTGGTTGTATTAATCTATTTTTTTTTCCAGGTGAGTGATACTTTCAAATGAAGTAAGGAACTGTGTAAAACATATAAAAAGAAGAAGAAATGTGAGATTGGCTAAAATATAAGTATCCCCTGATTTTCTTTTTCTGCTTCCAATTAGCTTTAGATATAATGTATTACGAAAAAAGTAGTTAGCAATTAATATGACTATTGCCAAATAATGAAAAACAGGAATGCGTGTTTTCTCAAGGCTTTCTGGATTAAAGTAACCAAATTTCGTTAAACAGTCAGTGGGTGTCTTTCAAAAAAGGGTATGTTAAGGGAAATGTGCAACGTTAAACTGAATATATTTATGTATTTAAAAAAAACAAACCTGTAACGTTACAACCCGTGAACGGATCTGGGGTTCAGTACATGGTAGAGACTGTACTGTTTCATGGACAACGGTTGTGCAGGGAGGTGATTTATTCTAGATCATGCTCAACCGCCAGATTTTCCCCGTTATTTTGAGTACCCACTTTATAGAGGCTGGGTGAGCGCCAGGAAGTTCCCCTTATAGTCCATCTCCGGCTGCTAACATATATAATATATTTTTAATTTATTTATCAAAAACAAATTATATTGTGCTGATACAGACTTATCTTAATGAATGACTACCACGCTTTAATAAGCGTACACATGTCTGCTGTGTGTCCTAAGTATAATCAGAAATTACATTTTTTTTAATTCTGTGTATCCATATTAATTACTGCCCACTTGCAGTCGTTCTATATTGTAGCTTACCGCTGAAGGAAACGGAACAAGACTTAATATTAACTACATATTAGCATAGTATCAAACTGAACACATACGCTCCCTGTAAACACATTGATGCCGAGGTCCTCGCCCGCCCAACATCAGTGCACCAACATCAGTAAAGCTGGCATACTATCCCACGCTACCTGTCGGTTGCGTTGCTCTATTGTCAGGGATAATTAGCATTCAATCGATTGTGAAATCCCCAGGTGAATTGTTCTCACTTTCTGGTCAATGGCGGTTTATTTTGTTTTATGCTTACTTTACTTTCTTCTCAATTTTTGATGCTATTTACCTACCGCAATCATAGTATTTTAAGTGGTTGTCATGATGATAGTGGCTTCGTCAATGAGAAAACTTAACACATGAGACTTACTAACGTGAAGATTCGTCGAGCGTAGTACTTAGATGGTGTTGAAACCCATCCCAAACCAAGGCTGAAGTGATGTGCATGATTATTTTTCCACAGTTACATCATATAGTTACCGGATATAGGAGTGAAGATCCCACTTCGGAGAAAGAAATATAGCTCCTTTAAATGCCTAATTACCCAAAACTAGAAGTTTTTGTCGTTATCCATGCCATGGTTTGGTAAGGGCTCTGGTAAGGAGCCCTTTAAAAGAATTGTTAAGGGAGCTTTTGCTAATCTACAGCTGCATCTTCTCGCAAGCAACACTCATTCAATACCGTGAGGTTGTGTGTTACCTTCCAAGTTGTCTCCTGCAAGCAATGTATGATTCGCTAAGTGCAGAAAGCCAACTAGCCAACTTTTGTACTAAATTTTACAAGAGAGACAAAAATTAGTGTCTTGTCCCAGTAAAAAAAATTTGAAAACAAAAACATGAAGATTTTCTGACAAAGTCATCTCACAGATATATAAATCTATGACCACATAAAGGAACCTAGTCCAACTTTTGGGATTTTTGTTTTTAGAACTTGTAACTTCTATCCAGAGTCGTAAAGCAAAAGTTCTAAAAACATCTATAGCTCGTTTACAAAAGAAAGGACACTTGTCAGCAAATATTTAAGACCTTGACAAGGCCTTAAATATTTTGTTTACTTTAGATAGGTAGCTATTCTAGGATAAGACCCCTTTTTTATCTCTCTTGTAAAATTTAGAAAAGTGGACTAATTGGCTTTCTGCTGTTAGCGAATTATATTTTGCTTGCAGGAGTACAGCCAGGCAAGTACAGGTCAGCTGTCACCCGATCTCGGGTCACTGACAGAGAATCATGATTTCCATGATGCAACAGAAGGTTGCAAAGACCTCCGAAATCAGTCCTTTAGGGCCGATTTATCATTCCCCTTACTACCATCAACCTTACGGTTACTAGTTTAGGGCAATCAGGCATATTTAGTTTAGGGACCTATATTTCTATACTAGTCCAGGGCAAGATCAATTTTTATAATTTGTATTATTGTAACATTTAGAAAAGTGGACAAGTTAACTTTCTGCTGTTAGAAATTCATATATTTGTAAGATGAATCGTTGGCAAAAAAGTTACATTGTTGCTTCCAGTTTTTTAGGATCAATTCCTTCTCTTGTATGGGTAAGGAATTATCCTGTATTAATCATCATGTTTTTTTATATATTTTTATATATAATAGGGCTCGAGGAATGCATAGTTTATAACTATTTACAGTCATGTTCGAGCCCGTAGTTGCGCTAAGACCTAAAATACGATTATAATGAAGACGTCACTTGTTTATGAGTGAGACTCACCAGGTGTTGGCGGGATAGTCGTGATGGAATCCAGTTGAAAAACTCTTTGACGGAGCCCAGCTACAAAAGCAGTTGCTTTATTATTCAGAGGGTGTATTTAAGCAAGCACCTCCCCGAGCAACATCAATCATTCTCATCAAAGGGACTATCTCGTCGCTCTGTCTTTGTTAGCATTTGCTACTGCCACTTCTCTCTACCATCTTAGGTTTAATATAGATGATGGATTATATGATATGGTTAAATAGATTGCAGCGATTAATTAAAAGATAAATATTTCTTTTATCAACCTTATAGAGAAATGGAATTTGAATAGTAGCTGCATATAGAAAATCTTTGCTATATATGACATTGTTACCTATTATCCAAGCGATATCATAGTCTGGAATGAATCCTTAAATACTTAAGAATTGAATGATGAGCCATAAAGTATAGGGTCGTTTCATATGAAATGTTCGTTTTCAAAGGAAAGAATATTTAGGAAAACAACTTTATGAAATAAAAAAAGCATTCCAAATATTTAATATATATTTTTACAAACGTGTTATAAAATGTTCAAACCCATAAACTGAACAGAAGTACTTCTGGGTTTTGTACTGAAATAAAAACTGAAAATGCGTTTTTGAATTGAGAATATTTTTTTTTTTAATTTACCCTTGAGGAAATCGTCAAAATTTCTGAACATGGAAATCTATTGGAGATAAGTCTGATGCATAAGGTGGGCGTAGAAGGACTTCGTTACCCAACTCTTTTAGTTTCTTGATTGTCTGTCGTGAAACCAGAGGTCTGGTGTCCTGTATAGGGTTCCACCGATATTACCGATATGGGTACAGTATCGATACTTTTCCTTTGGATACCGATATTTTGGTATCGATACTTTTTTTCTGATATTTTATCGATATCGGTATGGAAAACTAAATATCGAAACAGTTAACTGCTTTTTTTTTTTTTTTTTTTTTGCTCATCCAAACAAAACCTAAATAAACAGTTGTATATATCCTACGGCACATTCTTTCCATATTCTCAAAAAAATAGAATGATATGTTTCCTTTCCGTATATGAACCCTATTATTTTATTATTATGAACCCTATCTGTACATATCACTATAAATTTAGATATTAGCCATCTGTGAAGTATCGGAAATATTTTGAGAATATCGAAAGAGTACCCTGTTCTTCTAGTATCGAAAGAATTTCCATTGCTATGCATATATATTATTTTTTTCTTTTAACTTATTTCCCTAATGTGTACAGATAGTGTTGTTAACATAATAATTTAGATATTGGCTATCTGTAAAAAATTTCGGAATGATCATTCGATATTTTGAAAATATCAAAAGAGTACCCTGTTCTTCTGGTATGGAAAGAATTTTTCTTTACTATGTATATATATTATTTTTTTCTTTTAATTAATTTCCCTGATATGCACAGATAGGGTTCATAACATAATAAAAAATTTTGAAATCAGCCATCTGTGAAGTATCGGAAAATATATTAGAATATCGAATGAGTATATATTCTTCTAACATCGAAAGAATGTCCTTTCCTATGCGTCTATATTATTTTTTCTCTTTTAATTACTTTCCCTGATATGTATAAATAGCGTTAATAACATAATAAAAAATTTAGATATCAGTCAACTGTGAAATATCGGAAAGATCTTTCGATACTCTGAGAATATCGAATGAGTATATATTCTTCTAATATCGAAAGAATGTCCTTTCCTATGCGTGTATATTATTTTTTCTCTTTAATTACTTTCCCTGATATCTACAGATAAGGTTCATAACATAATAAAAAATTTAGATATCAACCATCTTTGAAATATCGGAAAGATCTTTCGATACTCTGAGAATATCGAATGAGTATATATTATTCTAATATCAAAAGAATGTCCTTTCCTATGCGTGTATATTATTTTTTCTCTTTAATTACTTTCCCTGATATGTATAGATAGCGTTAATAACATAATAAAAAATTTAGAAATCAGCCATCTGTGAAGTATCGGAAAATATATTAGAATATCGAAAGAGTATCCTGTTCTTCTAGTATCGAAAGAATGTCCTTTCCTATGCATGTATATGATTTTTTTTCTTTTAATTACTTTCCCTGATATGTACAGATAGGGTTCATAACATAATAAAAAATGTATATATCAACCATCTTTGAAATATCGGAAAGATCTTTCGATACTCTGAGAATATCGAATGAGTATATATTCTTCTAGGATCGAAAGAATGTCCTTTCCTATGCATGTATATGTTTTTTTTTCCTTTTAATTACTTTCCCTGATATCTACAGATAAGGTTCATAACATAATAAAAAATTTAGATATCAACCATCTTTGAAATATCGGAAAGATCTTTCGATACTCTGAGAATATCGAATGAGTATATATTCTTCTAATATCGAAAGAATGTCCTTTCCTATGCGTGTATATTATTTTTTCTCTTTAATTACTTTCCCTGATATGTATAGATAGCGTTAATAACATAATAAAAAATTTAGAAATCAGCCATCTGTGAAGTATCGGAAAATATATTAGAATATCGAAAGAGTATCCTGTTCTTCTAGTATCGAAAGAATGTCCTTTCCTATGCATGTATATGATTTTTTTTCTTTTAATTACTTTCCCTGATATGTACAGATAGGGTTCATAACATAATAAAAAATGTATATATCAACCATCTTTGAAATATCGGAAAGATCTTTCGATACTCTGAGAATATCGAATGAGTATATATTCTTCTAGGATCGAAAGAATGTCCTTTCCTATGCATGTATATGTTTTTTTTTCCTTTTAATTACTTTCCCTGATATCTACAGATAAGGTTCATAACATAATAAAAAATTTAGATATCAACCATCTTTGAAATATCGGAAAGATCTTTCGATACTCTGAGAATATCGAATGAGTATATATTCTTCTAATATCGAAAGAATGTCCTTTCCTATGCGTGTATATTATTTTTTCTCTTTAATTACTTTCCCTGATATGTACAGATAGCGTTAATAACATAATAAAAAATTTAGATATCAGTCAACTGTGAAATATCGGAAAGATCTTTCGATACTTTGAGAATATCGAATGAGTACCATATTCTTCTAGTATTGAAAGCATGTCCTTTCCTATGCATGTATATGTTTTTTTTTCTTTTAATACTTTCCCTGATATGTACAGATGGGGTTCATAACATAATAAAAAATTTATATATCAGCCATCTGTGAAATATCGGAAAGATCTTTCGATACTTTGAGAATATCGAATGAGAACCATATTATTCTAATAAAAAATAAAAAATAAAAGGTCTTTCACTATTTGATTGATTATCCAATGTGTGACGTTTTCCTGGCAATGGAATGTTTGTAGCCATTTGACGAACCGTGCTTTTAAACGACTAAAAATCTTCCGATACCGAGTGATATCGATATTTTTCTTTCGATATTTTCTCGGAATCGATACTTTGTTCCGATATATCGCAAAGGCCTGGTATCGATATTTTTGGGTATCGGTAGAACCCTAGTCCTGTGAGAGTATAGGTATCTTCCGATTAACCAATGCAGGATCTTTCTTGATAAGTTGTTGGTGCATATTGTCAATATATCTAAAGAACGATGTGGATGTGATCTGTTGAAAGTTTTTTGTTCTGTTGAAAGATGTTTGTACATTTTTTTCATTCATTGCATATTGCAGATATATTTAAATTTGTCCAATTGTTTTTAATTTGAGACTGGTCTATTTGGTAGAGCATGTACGAATAATGTTTTTGATTTTAGCAAATTATATAAGAAATAAAAAGGTGGATGTGATTGTTTCACTCCTGGGTTGAAAGAAGAAAAGAATTGTTTATGAATTAATAGTTCACATGAGGAATTAATCTGCATCATCAGCTGAAAATTTCTCAAACCAACGGTGATTGGTACGTTCGTTACATCCTTTCCCGAACGTTTCTGGTAGGCTGCTGATTGACCAAGTTTAAATTCATAAGAAAAAAATACAAGAAAATCGTTTCATTATCAAAGTTGATGGCAAGCTAAACGATATTCGTTCAATTGTAGTTACAGTTAATATTATCGGAAAAGAGAATATTAATAAGCAGCTCATTACAATCTGTAAACGATAATAACGATAATAAAAAATAATAACTAAGAATTATCGGAAGTATCAGTATTATGTTTTTTTTTTATTAAATTCCATTTATTCTTCAAATGTTGCGGTTATTAAATCTTCATCTAAACCCATGATATTGGTTATATATAAACCCAGTTATATCATAAAGCTCGATTTCGAAAACTTCATAAAGCTGTGAAAACTTTCAAAAACAGTTTTTAGTAAACCTGGATGAAATTTGAGAAGAATAAAGCAAGAAAGTTCATTTTATTTTTCCGTCGTTGAATTACTGTGTTCTGAGAAATCTAAAAGTGGGTATTGTCAACTAATTTTGCAAATTTGTTATCATCAACAAAAGCGCCAAGGTTAGCGTTTCTATAATTATTATAGAATGAAGTATAATTGTAAAATATTCTTTATATAACATAGAAAAAATAATAACTACAATAGCGATGGCAAAAAAGATACTAAACTTGAAGTTGTACTTAAATGTAAGTTATATTTTCTTGAAATACAGCTTTTAATATAATAGATTTTTTTTATTCTAAGTCAAGACAAAACGTGTATAATAAACAAGATTGTAAAAATTGATTGAAGCAAAAGAAAAAGTAACACTTCAAAAAAAAATTAAATATAGAATACTCGCATTTTGGAATTCGATATGAGAACATCTCCATCATAAAAATAAAGTTCAAGTATTATATGACCACTTAGCAAATCCAGTGGGTTATAAGTTGCATCTGGAGATGCTTTAATTGTTATGTGCCAATTGTTAACGGAGTATGGGTCGACCCGACCGTATTCAGATATCGCCTCTTCAAAGGGATGCCCTTTGAACACCACTTTCTGTTCAATTCTGAAATTCTTAATCCTAAAAACGGAGGAGAAATTGATTTCACATTTCACCCGACTCGTTTTACAAATATTTTTAGGGAGACGAATTTCGTGTTCAACTTCAGGGTTTGAGAAATCTTCATTGATGGAACAATATGTTTTTCCTGAAGCGTGGTCACTTAATCGCACGTAGTTTATCTGAAAACCGTGGAATATTCTTTCGGCCCGACTTCTGCCGAACACATCTCTAAGATCTTCATTTGCATTTCCTTCTGGTGCTGTTGTCGACATTATGAAATTTTTTTGGTAATTACAGGAGCTAACCTTATACCCAATAATCTCGATGCTTTCTGATCAGCTGTAAAAGTTTTAAACATACGTTTTGCATTTGAATAGATTTTTGATTAAATACCAACGTTCAGTATTAGTTGTTTTAAATTAATTTTTTCGATGCGACGATGATAATTACAACAACGTGGATCACTCAATTTGTTTACAATCAGCTTACCCAAGGTTATTGTAAACCAATGCCTGCCACAATAATGAATTGCCATTTTTTATATACCCAGTTTATTTTTGTTGTGAGAAACTGCCCATTCCAATTGTATAATGAATAATTTTTATAATAAATTTATAGTATACTGAGTTACGGTGCATCAACATATGTCATAATAATGATTAAAAAAAAAATTAAAAAGTTTAATATGTCCGTGTTTTCTCACGAGATGTGGTTTATTTCTGGCAAACATACGAAAGACGTTCAATATGATAACTAATTTAATCTGCCGACTTTACGAAGATACGACTCACTCTAAATGAAGTTGAAATTCACCGTGTTACTAAAGCAAAACTTCAATTAACCCCACAACTTTCAATAGATCTTCTATTACTGTCCAGCCACCAATTTGTCTGAAGATGGGACGATTATTCCTTTCTAAAGATGAATATTTTTTTTCGTTATATTTTGCTTCGTTAGCTTCATAAAAATCAGATGTAATGAGAAACCATATTCAACTTTAGATTGTTGGTCATTTTTGCAGAGATTGCGAATTGTAAGAAAGAAACCTCGTTTGACCGATAATCTCCGTCATCTGATTGCCCAACATTACTGCTTTCATGATTCAGTGATTCAATGAAAGCTAAAGTGTCCTTAAGAAGAAAGGACTTAGATTTTTAAAAAATTTAAATTATTTGCTCAGTACTTTAAAGTTTATATTTATTAACCCTAGTGGAGAAGACATTGGTATGGCAGAAATTGCACTACGCGCCCAAACCATTCCCTTTTGTGGAAGTAGCCACAACATTTGGCCCAAGAAGCACCTCCTGCCATCCTCCACCTGTTTGGAAAGGACCCGAAGGGCACGTGTTACACCTGGCCTGGCCCTCAATGAGATTGAAGAGGTCTTTGTGGGCCTTACAACAATAGCCTCGGCCCTAAACCTCGCCGCTAATAGCAGTTAGTGAGATCGACCGCGGTAGTGGAGTGTGGCCTCTTTGTCCCACCTGTAAAGGACCTTCAGATTGTGGCAGCCCTCCTTGTTTGGACCGCAAGGGGGATCATGCTACCTTCCTTTCATTAGGGATAGATTGCAAACTAAAATCATCATTTTAGAGAAGAATTGGTCGACTGTATCTTCTAATTTAAGGAAGAAATAGTTGGGGGTGCAGTCAATCAAAACACTAAATAAGCATAACTTATTTATTATGTGCCGACGTTTCGGCCTACAATGTAGGCCATCTTCAGGGCTAAGAGAGAGAAACAAACAGAAATATATAAAAACGTAGCAGTAACAAGAATATATAAAGTGGTACAAGAGTGAAAATTAAAATAGTGACTAGATATGATGAAATAGTGAATAGATATATGATAAATAAGAATGAATATAAGACTGGTTACAGAATATAATAAACTTAAAATAGTGATAGATAAAAATAAAATTGTAGATGATGATAGTGACAGATATAATAATAAAAGAATACGAATATAAAATAGAAATAATACATGTCAAGAAAGGATAAAATGTAAACAATAATATAAAGGGAAAGAAAAATGAGGAGGTAAACGGAAAGATACAAAAAGAGAAGATTAAAATATAGAAAAAGGGGGGTTGAGTATGAAGGATTTAGAAAGAACTAGTTTAATTATAGATATGGATAAGATACCAGACATGAGGGGTTACATAGGTAAAGTGTAATAATACAAGCATATATAGAAAGAAAATATTGATAAATTTCAAAAATTAAACATTGAAAATAGTGGTATTTATAACTATGAACTATGAAGAATGAAAAGAAAAAGAAAATATAAGTAAGTAAGCGATAAAGGCGATCTCTGACGGCCAAAAAAATAAATTTTTCACAATGCAATTTACATTATTTACGTGTCACT
The DNA here is from genome assembly GCA_037127475.1 of Arma custos. Taxonomy (NCBI): domain Eukaryota; kingdom Metazoa; phylum Arthropoda; class Insecta; order Hemiptera; family Pentatomidae; genus Arma; species Arma custos. The sequence continues at coordinate 95,087,987 of CM073764.1, forward strand.
TATATCCACTGCATCTGCATTTCCCCTTCCCCCTTCTTTGTCATTATTTTTTTTGGCCGTCAGAGATCGCCTTTATCGCTTCCGCCCGGCCTAACGTATTTCTCACTTGGGTCTGAGCTCGCCTAGCTGTAGCGTGTTTTATTCGGTTAGTACAAATCTTAGTATTTATCTTATCTCCATCCTTTTCACATTCACCTTTCTTCACACCTGTTCTCACACCTACTTTTGGCATCCATCATATGTTAATAGTATAGAGTTCATTATTATTTAGCCTCATATTTTTCATCTACTGTATTTCTTTACCTATTTTCTATATGTTTATGTTATATTCACATCTTATTTTGCATTAATGCCACTTCTTTCTTACTGTATACAGTTACATATTAACTTCCCTTACTTATATTTTCTTTTTCTTTTCATTCTTCATAGTTCATAGTTATAAATACCACTATTTTCAATGTTTAATTTTTGAAATTTATCAATCTTTTCTTTCTATATATGCTTGTATTATTACACTTTACCTATGTAACCCCTCATGTCTGGTATCTTATCTATATCTATAATTAAACTAGTTTTTTCTAAATCCTTCATACTCAACCCCCCTTTTTCTATATTTTAATCTTCTCATTTTGTATCTTTCCATTTACCTCCTCATTTTTCTTTCCCTTTATATTATTGTTTACATTTTATCCTTTCTTGACATGTATTTTTTCTATTTTATATTCGTATTCTTTTATTATTATATCTGTCACTATTAGAATTTCTGTTCATCATCTACAATTTTATTTTTATCTATCACTATTTTAAGTTTATTATATTCTGTAACCAGTCTTATATTCGTTCTTATTTATTATATATCTATTCACTATTTCATCATATCTAGTCACTATTTTAATTTCCACTCTTGTACCACTTTATATATTCTTGTTACTGCTACGTTTTTATATATTTCTGTTTGTTTCTCTCTCTTAGCCCTGAAGATGGCCTACATTGTAGGCCGAAACGTCGGCACATAATAAATAAGTTATGCTTATTTAGTGTTTTGATTGACTGCACCCCCAACTATTTCTTCCTTAAAATCATCATTGATTATGATCTAAGAAGTGTAATCAAGAAAAGTTGTGTCTTAAAGAGGAAGATACAATCAATATACCGACAATGCACTAGAAAAACTCCTTAAGTAACTTCATAATTGTTACTTAAATAAAATAATAGTGGATGCTGGTAAACTAATTTCAATCTACAAAAAAATATAGAATGAAAGTGTGCCTTAAAAATAAAGGTGATGGCACACGTTCAAATATTATACAATTTTTATATAAGGAAGAAATAGTTGGGGGTGCAGTCAATAAAAACACCTTAATAAGTGTAACTTTTTTATTGTGTGCCGACGTTTCGGCCTACAATGTAGGCCATCTTCAGGGCAAATATACCACGCGGCGGCGAGGACGATCACCGACCCAAAATTACAATACAATTTTTAGATGTTATTCTGTTTTTAAAATTGAAACTACAAAACAATTTTTCATAAAATAGTTGGTTTTTATAAAACTAGTTAATGACTTATTATAAAATCTTGCCACCTTATTTACATAAAACTTAAGTAGAGTGATATAAAAAAGGAAGATAAATGTTTCAATCTCTCCGAAATAATCTTTGTATTCAAGAAACAACATTGGTCGTATGCGCTAGAACTAATATGCCACAATACTAAACCCATAGATGTTAGGGAATGAAAGCAAACAGTTTAAGGGGTCGTCTGTGGTGTAGTGATTAACATATACCCATGGTCGCGAGTTCGTAGCCCGAAAGGTGCCCTTAAGATATTTTAAAAAGAGATCATTATTATCCTTTTGGTTATGCCGCCCTTCTGAAGGGGCTAGCTTATACGGTGTCAGGTACTCGTTAAAGGTCTCTATCCCAAGTATGCATGGATAGGGACCAATTAAAACTTCCACTATATCATCGTCCGATTGGCCATGGAAGCATAAAGTCACAATAAATGAATAAACAAACAAAGATGAAGTACTAATAGATAATAAAGACTTTTACGATTGAACATTAGTACATGCAATGAAGTAGTATAATAATTGAAAACAAAAAATAACTCTGCCCATGATCTTCAGATTTAAGGACAATAAATAAATATTCTATGAAATCTTACTATTTATGTAATTAATATAATAAAGCATATTCTTTATGAGCTATGAAGTATTCCTGTATTTCTCACCTACAGCAGGCCGGTATTTCTCCCCTAGATAACAATTAGGCCCCGTTATATTTAACTAGGGCTAGATTAGAGCTAAGCACTAATTTGGGATAGACATCTTAACTTACAATGAAGAGTTTTTAGTAAAGACTTAACTAACCAAAAAATAGTTAAAATCCCAGTAGCAGAATCTGTAAAGTTAGATGTCTTGCAAACAATATTACTCTTGAATTCGAAGAACTCTTTTTGTCGCTCCGTACTTCTTAACACTCTTCAATATTAAAATCGGTTAAACCAGCCTTGATGACAAACAAATCCATTACGAATTCGAAACATCGTTTATTTTCACCATGTTAAAACTTAATATGTACCTATGTAAAAAATTATTGATGCCCTTTTAATAAGAAAATGTAAGGTGAGAGTAAACAAAAGGTTCTTTCGACCCTAAAGCCCACATTTTCTTTTTGTATTTAATTTCAGCCAGATATTTACTCTTCTCCCTTTGCTCGTTGCTCCCCGGGCGTGAAGACAAAGCCGGTAATGAAGGAGCCCCCATCATGTTGGTCCTTTCATTTGTAAACCTTTGTAACCTGTACATTTTGTTTTACTCATATATGTATACTTTAGTGCTTTAGTTATCTACTCTTGGGGGGGTAGGCATTCTCTCATTAAAAGTTTCTCCTATTAGTAACCACTTTTTTATTTTAATGGAGATACATTTTAATTCAATATTTATATACATACAAAATAGCAATATTTTAAGTCATATTTTTCAATTTTTCTCAATAATATGTGTTGAATCAAAATCGTTAAAAAAGGAAGTTGTTTTTAAATATGTAAAATCTTCACGAAAAAACGCTACATATTCCATAAATATCAATATTCTTATGGATCTTTGTTATGATACCTACAGCTGTTCTTGTTTTTCTACCATTGAATGAATGAATAAAGCCTTTATTATAAAGAGAATTATAAAACAAGATGGTTTACAGTAAACTACTAATATTTACAAAAACATATACGTACATAATAACTCTTTATAGGCCTTCCCTTATGGGGGTATGGTCAAACTTCCCGGAGTGTTGGGAAGTGGAGTTCGACATTAATTTCTGCCACTTAACTTTATTTTGAGCAATTCTTGTCCCATCTTCTTCTGTCGAATCGGCAGTAGGCGTGTGGACTTGAACAATGCTTAGGATTTTCTTCTTAAAAAATATTCTGACTAGAGCTATTCTGTGGTTAATTTCTTTAAATTCTAAAATATTTCCTTTTAGTGTTGTTCTACCATTATTCTCCAAATATTAGTTAATTAGGGACAAAAGGCCGCTGTTGTGCATGCATAGGTGCTTGAATGAAAAAATATTAGCATTTCGTAACCAATCATTCAAAGGAAGATATGGAAATAGATAAGAATCAAATTCTCCAAAGAAAAATTACTCCACACACAAAATGAGATCCTTTTTGAAACAACAGAATCTCTGACACAGTGAAGAAATGAAGGTTTGATTTCTGTACATACAGTAGAAACGAAAAGAATATTTGAATTCGTAAATATAAAAAAATTAAACTGAACAGGTTTGGGGAAGGCAGAGAGGGATATGAGAGTAAAAGATGATGTGCTTAGTGATGGCACTGCCTAGAGGTAGAGGTTTGAGGCGAGAAGTAGATCAGAGAGGATGAAGAGATGCAGGGTAGAGAAAATTCGCGTCACAAGCAACAATGATGATGAAGCCAGATTTCCCAAAAGTTTTCCAAAGTCCAAGACCAAGGGACATTTCGTAAAACAATTATCAACAACGAAAGCGTGATCTCAAACGATATTTGTTACCTTCCACTTAATGTGCCCTAAAAAGTGCGTATGTTATTTTATTTATTTCTCAAATATCTCATAACTTGTTAGATAAGATTTTCATTTAGGCAAAAATAATTCGTAATTCGCTTTTAGTTCTTCTACCATTTGATTAATAATCAGGCTCCTAATACTAAATTTTTAAGAGTGTGATGATTTTTTTTAGAATTTTACCTACCCTTGGCCATACGTAACTGATTGTCTTATTCCGTAAACTCACTCTGTAGAGACAATTAACCTATTTCTGAAAGACTTGGAGATGGAAAATCGACCTTGGTATAGGAAACCGATAGAGCAACACATAACGTTGCGGACTTCAGTTGAGAGAAGGGGAAAGGAAGGCGGCTGAGGCGGAACGATGAGATGTGTTGCGGCGATATCGGCGTTGATCCAGGAACCGTGTCGGGGATTTGCGCAAACCTCCTTTGGACGGACCAGTCGCTCCGTCCACTTGGTCCATTACCTGCGGCCAGCTGGCCAATTAGTGGCTAGGTCCTCCTTCGTGTCTGGGTTGCAGCGTAAGGAAGAAAAAAAAAGGTGCTGATTGCCCGGATGTGACAGCCTTCATGTTGTACTCTTGCATTGCTGTCTCCAGTTCACAGTTCCATCGGTAGCATATTCTTCTTCCATCGCTCATATATGAATCGTTAACCACAGAAAGGCACCTAGTTCACTTATCTAAATTTTACAAGAGACAAAAAAGGGATCATGTCCTAGACCAGAACTCTAGTTAAAAATAAAAATCTCAAAACGTGGACTGATTGCCTTTCTGCAGTTGGCGATTCAGATATTGTTCATAGCTGGCGAGTATCCATTTAATAGATATAACATTCCATATTATTTTTTTTCTGACTGAGAGGAGACTTCTCTGTCTTTTGATAATCCTAGTATCTGTATCATTGGCAAACAGAGTTGACCTGTAACCACTAGAACTGCTGTACTGTTTCCAAGACAACAGTTGTGCAGGGAGGTTATTAGTCGGAGATTGTGCTCAATCGTGTAGTTTGTTCACCAATTAAGGGTACCCACTTTATAGAGGCTGAGTGAGCGGATACCTCATTCCTTCTGTGGCTGTTAACAGATTACATCATTTACTTGCCACAGTTGGATTTGAACCCGACACCTTCAGCATAGTAACTCAGCGCTCCTGAGTCCTGTACCTTATGCCGTTGATTGAGGGAAAAACAATGTCCTAAGAATAATAACCTTATTCGTTTTCTACACTAAAATGTAAAAATATTTTAGATCAGACCACATCACATTTGATCACGATCTGCCTTAATTTAAACAAATCATGGTATTGTTTTTTATTGTTCTGTTTTTTAATAAAAGCATTTATCCTTTTTATATTTTTTCCCATACCGGTTTAATATAATCTTATTCAGGGTATATTCCCTCCTCTCTACATCCTACCTTTTGTCGTTAAATAAAACATTTTTTCTATTATCCTCTTATTCAAATCCTTTATGAAATGGTACGAAAGGAAATTTATTCATTGAAAGATCAAAGGGAATAAAGAACGAGATTATTATTTCCTTTGATTAAAAAAAAGTCTTTTAATTAACAACGTTTCAAAGGTTAAAAGATTCACATTCGTTTCGATCACATCAATGATAACTTTGTGAATGTTCGCATGATGACACTGCTGCTGAAATCTTCATCATAAAAACTAAGCTTGATGAGTTTTATGAAATATAGATAGCAGTATCATGTACAGATAATATCTGTATTATTAATTATCTTATCATTGGAAACGGAAAATTTTTTTAAGCATTTTAACTTTACAAAATTACAACTTCTTAGTTTTGAATCATGGTGATTCTAGTTGTGAGCTTCCTGCTAGTGATGAAGATTTGGACTGTTAATGGAAATTTCACCGCCAACTCATATACTTTTGCAAAAGCGGTATGGATTCTATCCAACTTGAATAAATATTTCAGGAATTTGTAATGTTTCTTTTGAAGAAAAGTTAAATTTAAAGGTACGATTTATATAGTCCATGAAATTTCAGAGCCAAAACCGGAATATGGATTTCGTAATAAATTATGGACTTAAGAAATAATTGCATTCGAAAGCGTGGTAATTGTTTACGATCCTACATTTATTTCAATTTAGCTATTTAAGGTGGGTGTGATAACTTCATAACCGCTTCTCTAGATTTTGGCAACTTTTTTCATTATAATTTTAATTGGAGGTTAATAGATTACCTTATTTGTATAAATAAATGTGATACGTCTTTTACCATTCTTCTTTTTTTTTTTCGCAATATTTTATTTTTAAAATAAACTTTTTTTTCACAAAATTTTTACAAACACATTCAGCCTCCTAAAGAATACTTTTATGGTACCTCCACTCCAAAATACAAGCTTTATTGCTGATAGTACATATAACAAGCATTATATCTGGAGCATGTAATTTAAAAGTATAAAACATGTACAAATGTTTTGATAAAAGGCTACTTCTTCTGTCTAAGTGATTATTACATCATTGTGGTTTTTAAAGGCCAAGCTTGCCTCACTCATATATGATGCGTTTTCATTATATGGATTATGGTTTATCATAAACTTAAACAAATCAAAACAAAATGGCCGAAATGAAATGTTTACAAGCGAATCCTCATATAAAGATACAGCGAATACAGGATGTTATTAAATAAAAGTCTTGTGAATATAGCATGTTTTATGTTTAAAATGTTAAAGGGTGGTCATCGGAGCTTGGGGGCATTATTTTTTATTGTTACGTCTGTTTTTTGTATAGATACATCACTTTATGCTGATATGGATAATCGGACGATGCTGCAGTGGGAGACCTACTTTTCGCCTATCCAGGTATAATAAGGATTGGGATCTTTAACGACTACCTGACATTGCACAGTCACGCGACCCCTATTTTAAGTCTCTTCATAAGGACGACAGAACCATCGATTTTGACTCACTTAAAAAAAAAAATTAGGCCCAAATCCCGAGCTGCGAGCCTGCGATTTTGGGCATAGTCGGTTGTTATAGTAACCACTAAACCACAGATGGCCCTTATTGCTACGTTCGACCCATAAAGGAAACCACTATTCTTCTTATTTTTTATTTCCATTTTAACGTTTATTTTAAGTGCTCTTGGAAACTTAATTTAATAATATTTAATTTCTTTTTATTTATCCTAACTCTTGTGCCGTCCGCTACCTCTACCGACAAATAAATTATATGCTTACAAACAATTATTTTCCTCTCTTTTTCTATGTTTTTGTTGGATATACATATTTATATAACTAAATCATATTTTAAAGCATCGAAAAAGGGTATAGTATTGTAATAGAGACGTCCGACCAGAACTCTTCATATCCTCAGGTATCCAAGCTGTCACACCGCGGTCCATCACTCAGGTGAGGCCAGGTGCAGCTCAACACATCAATACACAGCAGAGGCTCCCGTTATTCGACTGTATGGTGGTAGCAGCCTCCGCTTCCTCTGCTAATTGGTTTCTGCGGCTTACGTATACATCCACATTCATTACTTCCTCTAATGAACTAGCAGTTTTTTTGTTGCTGCTAGTTGTTCAGGATCAGGATATATTTCTGGGTGTTTTAAAAATGTTTCCCCAGAGGAATATAAGTAACTAATAGAACTATACGAATAATTCGCATGGTGTATAATTCGGAGATAAAAGTATAATGTATCTCTAATTTTTTTTTTTATTAATTGTTATAATTTTAAATATTTTTATTTTGATGAAAAAAGATTTGTCCAGGCCCGGGATTCGAACCCGGGTCTACCAGGTATCCGTCGTGGTGCTTCTACCACCTGAGCTAGCCTGGCTCGTATCTCGGTCAGACAAATGGATTTGTCTATGTATACAAGGGGAAGAATGTTCATTGAGCATTACTTTAATTAGTATCTTGTTGAGAGAGAGAGTGAGAGAGAGAGAGAGAAAAGAGAGCAAAGTCGTGTTACTTATGTATCGCAGTCAATGTATTGTTTGAATACATACATAGCTGGCTCTACATCCCGTCACCGAGACTGGGCCTCCTCCAAAGAGTGGAATATACCCCTCTATCTATAATATACTATGCCGCAGCCGGATTGGAGCCAGGGCCTTCAGCATAGCAACTCAGAACTCCACACACTGAGCTACCCCGCTCCTAAGCGTAATAAACAGAGGAAAATTTAGCATAAAAAATAAACAGTAACATAAACTTCAATATTGAATTACTTCAAACAAAATCAATCTTCAAAATGATGACAATCATTAAGGCTTGGTAAAGATTTAATAGAGATTATATAGTTTCAATAACATATAAATGGTCGTGATTAACCATAGACATGGGTTGAAGTGTAATATTCGTAAACAAAAAAAATTAACATAAAAAATTAAGATGGTCCAAAATAAAGAATAACGTCATTTAATGTTGAGTTTTGTAAAATCTAGTACCAACATAAACACATTCCTTCCATCCTCAAGTTTGGATTTTGTTTGGATCAAATAAGTTCCCGGTTTGGTTGAGACCGCCTCGTTTGAACACAACGTGTCATAAATCAGAAAAGAGATTTGGAACTGAAAAAGAAAGAAATGGGACTTAGGGTCTGGAATGAGATCGCTATACTGTAACTTTCCTGCAACTTCTAGATGGCGATATAAAATAACTTCTAAGGAAATAATGAATTGAAAACAATAACCAGCCTCCTCCGGTTTCCTAATGAGGCAAACTTTAATTGTTAATAACTTTGTCCGTCATTAACATATTTATTTTATTAATTATTCTAATTGGATAAAACCTCTACACAATCTTTGGACCTATCAAGTCTTTTTTTAATAAACACTGAAATACTTCTATTCTTAAAAATTAAAATATTGCAATATACTAGCGATTTATCAGTATTCATTTGGCATCAGAATATTCTTCTGAGATTAAATATCGCGAGTATTTCCCGAATTGGGAATATTGAGGATTCGCTGCCCAGATCACGAAAAAACCAATATGAATGTGTTAAATCTTGTTTCAATTTTATTTTACACTGATATTGAAATTCCTTCTCTAATTTTATTGATCATGAAGACTTCTTGTTGAAACCGCTTGGGACAAAGACCCCGCAAGGAAGAACCTCGGCATTGTCTTCAGCCATTAGGAGAAATGAAAGGTGAGGCCGGGAACTTATTTCCAATTAGGCATAATAAAGGATGACATTGAACTTTCTCCTTCCTCCTGGGAAATAACTTACCAAAGATATTGTCGGGTAGAGAGGTCTACAACAGCCGTAATAGATAATGGTCAATGCATTGCAAAAGATTCTGCAATATTTTCTGTTGTGTTTATATCTTTATATCATTTATTAAATACAATAGGAGATGGGGGAAACTCTGTGAATAACACTGGGGATTCTTATTTCTCAATTGGTTCTTGAAGAAACTTCACTGTGTTAAAAAATCAAAGAACTTGATTGACTGAGGCCTTTCTTAGGCTCTTCCAATCTCTGCTAACAGTTTTGTTACATCTCTGTTTGTTTTAGATTTATATAATAGTAACAATGTCAGAAGTGTTTGGAATGTTCTTTTAGGACAACAAAAGTGCACTGTTCCTGAAATTAAAAGGGCGAATCTTATTGTTCTGAACCAATCTTCATGCCTCACTATTGGTTTTTGCAAACTCATAAATTATGTTCGACCTATGCTTCTTAAATAAATAATTAAATCATCAAAAAATAAACTCTTTACTTTAAAATTCCTTAACACTTCTATGGAGATTTCTTTAATTAGTATTTAATCATAACTTTTTTTGTTCCAGGTGAGCTTGGAGAAACTTCGTTAATTATTGAGACTAAGCCAGGCAAGGACCTCAGTGATATAACTGATTAATTAGTTAGTATTCGACCCTTATTGTACTTTGTAATAAAGGCTATTATTATTTATAGACTATTAAAACCGGCCTCTTAAAATGAGGTCGCCACCGTTCTGGATAAAATCGTTAATTTTTCCTAGCTAAACCTATCAGGCCCATTCCAAGGGTAGTTCATTCATATTCATGATACTTTAGTGGATTGGCTTGCCTCACATAATAATGATTTTTACAATGATCAAGTTCTAACATTGGTTCAGCATTTAGCCATTGATTGGAAAGATATTACCGGTGATAACTTTAATAGAGAAAATTAAAACAACTAGAGTTCCCTACGCGTTCTTTCTCAGGAAATTGAAAGGGGATTCATCTGCTAGGCCGGAATTGAAACCGTCTCTCCACGGACTGAATATCGTCTGGTATTCCGCTGGCAACACGGCGTGTCATGAATACGGAGGAGGAAGTTGCCGGCTTTTTTAAATAAAATAATTAAAATTGAAAATTACTTCAACTCCGACTTTATTCATCTTGTAAAAAAAATGGATGAGCTTGTCTTCATTCGTTTCACGTACAGAGTCTGCTAATCTTATTAGTTGGTAATTAGTTTGTTAAAATGCACTGTTTTAAATATCGCATATTCAAATTATTTTGTCTTTATAGACAATAATAATGACGAGAATAATTGTAATATTGTACAATAATAGTATTATAATTGAGGAGTTGAAACTGAAAATAGTAAGTTAGTAGATACATTAGAAGCAAAAAACAGTTTTGATACCTAAAAATGAAAGATTCAATTGGCAGACTGTAACTACCAGCGTTCCTAGAAACTAAACCACTCCCAGATTTGACTTATGCCGCTTTCTATCCTATTGGCATAATTGATTACTACCATTTCTATGATTTATTTTTTTTAGATTGTTGAAAGATTTTTTTAACTTACTATCTTTTCCATGTCGCCGCCTCAATTAATCTGATCAAATACATTGTGTTGTTAAAATGATAAACAAAATAGTCCTTATATATATGTATGTAGAAATTGATAGCAATGGGTTGGCAAGGATGTCATATCATGCCCACAAGTAATGAGCCTTCCTAGTTATAAAATTAAAATATTAATGTACTTTAATTTAATTAGTAAAAAGTAATTAGTCAAAATAAATAAGACACATTAGAAGAGGCCAAGGTTCTTCAAGAACATAAAGGTAATTATTTAAAGTAAATTAATTAGTAAATTAGCTAAGTAGTAATTCATACAATGTTGATATTCTTGATTTATTTATTTATTAATTTCACGTCAACAATTTCTAATTACATTTACACATGTTTCTTGTTTTCTTTTATTGTTGTTTTTATTTAAATCGTAAATAAAGTAATCCTTTTTTTAATATTAGCATTTAAATTTTGCTATTAATGCTGTGACCTATATTTAAAATCATATATCCTGTAATGATTGTTTAAATAATTTAAATAATAAATCGAATTTTATCCTAAATGAAATAATTGTGCTAAGGAAAGCGGAATAGCAACATTCTTTTTGTATTTGGCTTGAAATGGAGTTTGAAATATATTAAAAAATATAATATTAGCAATAACTCCATTTAAAGCCAAAGTATAACTATGCCACTCATGCACTACGAGAATGACACGATTCCGCTTAATTAATTACAATCAACTCATTTCGGACAAAATTCGACTTTTGTCAACCAATTAATCATCTTGTTTGCAGACATATTCATATCACACAGTTCAATATTAACGTTTTTCTCCATATCTTCGTTTCAAGCATTAAAAACATCGGAATCTGAAGTAGGCTTAACTATTGATAAATCGACGTTAAAAAAAAAAAAATACAATGTTATATTATTATATGCGATATTTTTAATATTTATATCGTAATATCAACATTGGGGGAAGCGGAGTGGTTAAGTGGTAGAGCACAGAGTTGGCGTGCCGAAGGTCGTGGGTTCAAATCCCACTCGCTGGTAGACTTTATTTTATCTGTTAGCGGCCTGAAACGAATCCTATGGGATCTAGGACCCTCCTGGGGCTCAGCAGGTCTCTAAAAGCGGGTACCCAAAATAAGGTCCTGGCGGTTGAGCGTGATCTAGAACAAATCACCTCCCTGCACAAACCAAAAACAAGAAACAGTACTGTCTCTACGATGTACTGAACTCCAGACCCTTCATGGGTTTTAGTAGTCCTCAAGAAGAAAAAAATCTACATTGCCCGATACGAAAAGCAACATTAAAAAATCGAAAAATGATTTTAAAATATACAATTCTTACTTTTCCGTCGTTATGATTTCTAGTTTCATAAAAAAAAAATTGATTATTTTGATAATTCCAACTTCTGTTTCCTTCAACCCGAAATGGATATGATATTTTTTGATTTTTTGTTTAATGTCTACATGCCTAGTTTATTGTTAGCGTTTACTTATGACATTAATCGGCATTAAACTAAAATTAAATATTTGAATAAATATTTATATTTGATAATCTTTCCACAATTTTATTTTGTCTTCATATTGTCATACTTTTTTGCAGCACAAATCCAGTTCTATATCTGTACGTCCTGGGTGTACAACCGTATATCATACAACCGCTGTCAGTTTATTTATGTGGCAGAGAAAGATAGGTAAAAATTAAAACCCTATGGCATTCCATTTTTCGCCGAGATGAGTCATTCACATTGCACCACCATAGAGCTTCCTCCTACACTCCAGAATGATGAAGTATTACTGAAGGATATCCGTACATTTTACAGTCAAAAACGTTTTCCGTTCTCGATTTTTTTTTTAATAAGGATACTATTTTGGAGTTAGTGGTTTAAACAAAAATGTAGTATTTTAATTAAATGTGTGGATTAATGGGTATCGGTATATTGTAAACTGATAATTAGAATTGTGGAGTTGAAAATTCATTATTTTTTCACTTTTTGTGACTACTTTTCACATATTAACACGCACAGAACATTTGTGAAAATGAAAACAGCAAAAAACACTCAAGCCAACCAAAACCAGCCTATTAGCTACCACTTTTGTTTCTGCCCTACAATGCTTTTATCACACCTTTTTAAAATTTTAAAGGTGAAAATATTATGCTTAATATGACCAAACTTCCATTACCATCAAACTATAAGTTAATTAATTAAAAACTAAAGTATTAACGTTATAATAATAATATTGAGATGAAAATAGTCTGAGAGGACTATCCCTAAGTAGTGAGCAATTATTTATTTTAAACCATACCTTAGGAACGTAAAATGTCTTCTAAATCGTAAACAAGATTTTGGACGAATTTCAATAATAATAAACATGATTCATTACTACATTATAATTTTGATATTTACGTGCGTACTCCAATCACAGATACTAACAAATAGCTTCAAAAAACAAAACATCAATTCTAACATTTTTTTAATGGGTGGTTCTTTGTAAAGAGTTTTCCGCTTAAATAACGTCATGACTAAAAAAAAAAAACTGAGTTTTCAATAGGGAAGTTCATTGATTATAAAAAACAAAAATTCGAAATTGGCAAAGCAAAGCATTCCTATTGTAAAGTTGGTATTGAAATTATTTTATTAATCATTATAAAATTTGTAGAAGCTTGACATTTTTTGAATTTTAACTAATGTCATTATTCCCATAATCTTCAAGTTCCAACATGATACAACTCAAAATATGACTTAAAAAAAAAAAGAAGCATGTTGGAAATGGAATAGTGAAATGTGGTCTATGAATTAAAAAACTTCAACCAATACATTTGCTTTACTCAAAACTGCAAATTTTTTAGTTTTGTCGTTTTTTTGTAGAAGCAATAAGTACAATGTGTAAAAAACAACGATAAGTACGGTTTTATCACACTTTGGAGTGATTTCACGACAGGGCTTACTAAACCGTAGAACGAACCAGATTTTATTAAGACGGATTAATTTAGGAAAGACTCCATCTAACCTCGAAGTTGTATTTTTAAGGCCAGAAGGATTACCACGATCTCTTACAACAAGTCCACAAATGCAATCCAAACAACCAGCTAAGGACGTGGGCATTGTTATTTCTGTTGATGGCTGAGATGTAACTACCCATGGCCAAGCTGTGGTCCAGTGTAGGTTCAAAGGTTTGAGCCAAGGTCCATCTGGATGCTAAGGCATCGACCACAATGAAGGTTCCGAATTTCATTTACTCTTGCATTGATGTTCTTTATCTATTGGCAATAAATATTTCACAATGTGAACCTGGTATATCAGAAGGTCTCCTTAATGCAATCAGTTCAGAGTCGGCGTCTTCAATTTTTGATTGGTTATGAAACAATCTGTTAACAGTCAAGGATGGACACCGTGGGATCTACATACTTACTATATAGCAACAGGCCCTCCTGGAGCTTACCCAAACATTATAAAGTGGGTACCATTGATTAGGTGAAAATCCTGGCGGTTGAGCGTCAAATCGGACTGAGCCCAAGACCCTACTGTAAGACCCTAGGGATGTAATATTACAGTTCCTTTTTGTTTGTTTTTTTAAGAAACAATCATTAAAAACGAAATCGGTCAAATAGAAAAACACAATAGAGCTGTATTATACCGGAGATGAGAAATGTGAAGTAGAAAATATATGCTGATGATCTTAAGTACCCATTAAGCATAGCCGTCATTTTTATTTTATTTTTTGTCAAAATATCGTACCTCTAGGCAAAATAAGGTTTTTATAAATAAAATAAATTTAAGTATTAATTTGTTCTTTTTTGATTTAAGGTATATTACAGATAAGTTAAACAATTTCAATAAAAATCTTACCTTTGATTTGTAACAATAATTTTGTTTACGTTTATTATAGAAACGACTCTATCATAAAAATAATATATTTTTTCAATTATGTAAAGTATCTAGTTTTGACAATAAATATATAACATGCTGGAGAGAATATTACATAATTCGATTAAACTTATTTCGAACAGGTTGCAATGGGAAAAATCCCCAAAACAAAGCCTTAACCCTCTAAAATACTGGAAAAAAAAGTTATTTATGAAGCGCTTTGAAGGAAGGTTGTAGTCTCTACTTGATGGGTTTGTTTGGCCTGTTGGTTTGAAATGTGGTGCCCTTTGTCTTCCTTGTGATTTTATTTAGTTGTCTGTTCTGATGATGTCTGAATTGGGGAAACGTTGATTGGTTAGTTTTCCCATCCTCATGGTAGTAATTGGCCCAATCCTTTATACAGTTTATACAACTAACATCCCGACTCATCCTAATACTAACCTTACCACGTATGCTGATGATACATGTGTATTATCAGTCAACACCAATTCAGTTATTTCATCACAAAGCCTCCAATTCCATATCACTGATCTTGAAGAATGATGTCAACACTGGAGAATTATAATAAATTCTCAAAAATCGCATTAAATCACTTTTACCATTGACTTCATGCTCTTCAACATCCTTTAATAGTATCCCACTGGTGCCTGTAGAAAAGATCCGTTACTTGCATCCCGGAATATCAACCTGGAATCCTCATACAAGACTGAAAAGACAAGAAACGTTTCAGGCTACTTAAACACTTACTGGACAAACGCTCTAAGCTACCAATTAACTACAAGAGCTTTGGGGCTCCACTAAGCCATCGAATTCCTCTCCTATCCAATCCCTACAATCCAAAATCCTTCGTAAAATCCTCAATGCTCCTTATTTTGTTAAGAATAAAATCATCCATAACGACCTTAATGTCCCATTTGTTGCTGATACCCGAACTCGGTATCTATCCTTTCATAAAAAACTTCATTCCCACTCGAACCCCCTAGTTTCAAACCTAGCATCCTCTTCATTTCCCGATAATCTACCGAGGCGTCCGAAAAGAAGATGGCCACGTGACTTTCTTAGTTGAACTTGTGATTTGTTTCATTATGTATCCACTTATCCTATTTACTTGCTGTATTATTGTAGTACAGTTGTAAATATCAATAAATAATTTTTTTAAAAACGGATTTTCCATATTTTAGGAAGTTAAGACTTTGGGATTTTTCCTATCATATTTATAATTTATGTCTCTTTTTGCTCAATTTATTGAATTATTGCGAACGGCTAAACGAGGCATTCTGTCAGCAATCAAGGTTACTTAAAAATTGAACACTAACCGGTTTAGCAATCAGTTTCTATTTAGTAAAATCATTTTAAAAAATTCAATAATTGCATATTATTATTATAAAACTATGTTATTCTGAATTATGATTGAATAAATGGTAACCGTTATATTCGTTTATCAGCAATTGTCTAACGAGGTTTTCAGGAACAATAATTAATGTTGGAGTTACCTTAAAAAATAAATGACCTTGAACTTTAATAGTTATCATAATTAAAAATTATCATACATATTGTAAACATTTAACTTGCCAATAGAACATCCTTAATGTCTACTTTTAACTTTGCCATAAATCATTCTCTTCCGTAATTATCAGATCCGAAGTGATTGTAACAAATTATTTCCACTGCATGTCCTTGGGGAAAAATAGATGATTGCCTGTAATCGCTCAGGCTATTTTCACTTCTTTTTTTTTAAGCCATGAAAAAGGATCATGATGGGCAATACCTGAGCAACCTGTTTTATCATGAACTGTTTGAGCTAGCATAAAATTATATTTTGTTCGCTATTTAGATATTTGTTAATACAATATTTCGGAGTAATTTAATCATTTACTCAACAAAACTAATTTAGTTTAATTATTATAGTATACGTACTTTTAGTTCATGCTTTTATAAAATATATTACCGAGGCATATTATTGAACATTGTTTTCTAATTCTTATATGTATAAATTAAACCAAATAATTCTCAAACTATGAAACTATTTTGATGTGTTTGGATAAACACTTTCTGAGCTATACAAGTTTTTGAACGCTGCAAAATATTCCCAAAACAAGTATTTATCATTGTTTTGATTTTTTTTAATGTATAATTCAACAAATAAAAATGTTTTAGTTTTAATATTCAATTTTCGAATATATTCATCACTAAAATATATATACTAAATTGCACTATAAATTTAATTTAAAGTAATTTGTAATTTGGTGTGGAATGACCCAAAAGGTTTCCTAAAAACTGCTAATTACCAAAAACAACAATTAGCAGTTTTTAGAGAAAAAATTAACAATAATTCTTTAAAGTTCATGAAATGCTTCTCATTACCACCAAGACATATGGATATATAACAACTTCGTACATAAGGATTTATAATAATTTTATGTATCGAGTTTATTTATAATAAACATGTATGGAGTAGATGTTTTTATGTAATGGTCAAAACTTTATTTGATGTAAAAATCTCGTAGTGGAAATGTAATTGACACATAACTGAGAAATCTATAACTAAAAACTTCGTTTCAGGAATTTTAAAAGGTATTAATAGAGTATTAAATTGTAGACGTTCAATAATTGTAGCTAAAATTAATGATCCTTCGATTTTGTCTGAATTGAAAATTACCCAATTAACCCTTAAGACAATCAGCAAGTTACGTTAATTAGTGGTTAGTTCGAATTTTGTCTATGTCTATGCCTGACTTAGCTCCATATTAACTAAGATTCTGCTGCCCTAAGTACAAGCCTATTTTGGAGAAAATTCGACACCATAGCTATAAAAAACATTCTATAATTATTTTCCCGGTGGACATTTTGTTTTGAATGTTAATTTAGTAATTATTATTAACAGCAAATAAATACAGAAATGTAAGGTTTAGTTGCAAATAATCAATTTTTTCCATATTATAATTTTTAATGGTGTGAACCTAAAGCTCATCGAAGCCTGTCAGTTAATGAAGCTGCCAATCAGAAGACAAAACAATGAAAGGTTGTGACTTCATTATTGTCTAATTAATGAATGAAATCAGCTTAATGAATGGATGAATGAAGCGTTTATCTTGGTCAAGCGCTTTGGGAGAGTAAACAAAAGGAACACTTCTTGATTGATATTCTGCCCTGCTCGTTCACTATTCCACTCAGTGCTTGTAGCTTTCAATATAGTGCTGTGCGCAGGATGGTTTCTTGGCTGATGAGAGTGTGCGAGACCTAGAATCCTTTTCTTTCAACGCATTTTTGTCAATTAAGGCTTCAATTATTTTTGTTTTGCAAGAGCTGTAAGATTTTGACTGCCTAGGAATTGAATATGTGATTTTCAATTTTATTGATTTACTAACATTACCCGGTTGATTCATTAGGGAGTGAATCTAATACCATAGTTCTATCAAGTTCCCCATAATGACTATTACGTTTCGATTGAAAAATGGTAGTAGCATCATTAATTAGTTTCTTTGGCATATTATAATTGTTTTATGTGTTATATAATATTAACTCAAATCAAACAAGACTGTGGTGGTAGATGTCTTTAAAGCGCATGGCACTTTGGGAAGCGACTAACCATTTCGGTATCGGTTCGAAACCGGGCTAGGCGGGTTAAAATTTATTTGTGTCGGCCTCACGGAATGAATCTCGATCATCTTACTTAGATTAGAAGTGTTGATAACCTGTAATAATAACCCGTCCTGTTAAAAAAAAAAATCAAATCAGTCAGTGCAACCCATGAGACCTAAGATCATCCTTTAGTTCTTGAGTTCTTGATAAGGAAGGAGTATTTTTTTTTTGGAGACAGCATACACTATTTGGTACCCACTTTATAGTGGATGTGTGTGCAATACCAGAGACTTGTGGCTTCCTTTATAGAATAAATAATTTATCTCCCAAAGCAGAGATATGTAGGTAATTGCCTAACATTGTATTTGTATTTCCATTAGTACAGCAACGTTTCGCATCTTTACTGATCAGAAGCTGTTACAAGTCTCCATTGTTCAAGTATAATATTTATTGTTATACTACATAACGCAGCTGTGGGGGAATTGAACCATTACAAATAAACTTTGATCATGATATAAAACAGCTTTAAAGGTCGCCCGGTAGTCGCTGTTTCAATAACCCGATATTGGTCAGTTTCCTTTGAAATGTTCAAGCACATTGTTGCTGGTCAAGTTAACAATATAATTCCATCAACGGTCTCGAGGATTATTAATCGGTAATTATTCTGCATTCCTGTTTTAATTATGAAAAGTTTGATTGGGTATTAACAGTTTGAGTAATTGTGAAGTTTGATTACCAACGGATATTATGTGTTCAATCGGTTGTAGAGGAGTTATTAGGGGTTCTATAAAAACAAATTAATCGAGATATTTTTAAAATAATACGATTAAATATTAAATACAAGAATCTATAGTCAGAAACGTGAAAATCATTAAATAGATAATAATTAATGATAGCATATATGCTAAATAGAATAACGAATTATACAGTGAAAAAAAAGGAAGAATATTTTAATGTATATACAACTACTAGAATTTCCTTATTCGTGATTAATGTGTTTCTTAACGAATTCAGTAGTTTCTTTCTGCAAAATTTAACTCGATACACAACCTAACTCATACCTAGATCCAAAACGGAATCATCATAAAAAGAATTCTGCTGAAATTGTCCCGAGGTACATGCATGACTGCCTGCCCCTCGGGTATAAGGTAACCTGGGCAATTGAGAAATTATCTCTAGCGTTCTGTTACAGTTACGTCTTGGCACGTGTATTCAGATGTGACAAAACATGACTATGTGACTATTCAGGTGTGAAGTATCACAATGAGGATACCGTTATCATATTTAGAAGTTTATAGTAAAATCGTTTCAGAATAGTAATTATAAATTGGCTAGATTTGTATGACACTTGGAGAATTGAATGGCTTTCTGATGTTATTTTAATAATAATATTATCAATTATTAGAGATTTTTTAAAATTTTCATTTATATAAAGCCCAATTTTTGATTGGATATCCTTTTACTGAATGATTAAGGATGAAAAAATACAATTGCTAGATGCATAGATGTCAAATAAGAAAATAACAATATACAAATAACCATTAGTATATGTATATTATAAAAACAAATTAATAAATACCAAGCTCAATACATTTATAACATCCTTAATAAAAAATAAGCAGAACCCAAACCACTTTTCTGGCAGAGTACATACACATAAAGGTAAAATCAAAATAATTGTTTTGTAAAAAAAAAAAAAAAAAAAAAGGTGGATATTACATCACTCAATAAGCTATTAGATAAAAAACTGAATGAAGCTATTAATGCAGAGCTGTAATTACCTCCTATATTTATGTATCAGTATCCCAGTATAGATGAATGTAATTTAATTTCTTTGAAGTTTGAAAAAGAGCATTCTCTTGGTCAACTTCAACTTGACAATGTTTAGAAAACAAATCTGCAAGGAGCTGATGCTGTTTGAAACTGAAAAGAAACGTTTAGGCATTTCTGTGATAGTTGGAACTTTTAGAAAATACTATTTCAAGGAAGTGAAGGGAAATATTTTAAAAATACATTGCTGGCCCATGTTTTAAGAGGTTAGTAGAATATTAAATATATGAAGTTTGTGGCAAACACATAGTATCTAATTAACCGTACATAATAATTTTCAACAATATAAAAAATAAAAAACCTCCTACAGTAGGTACATTAGGTCTCATTCAAATCGTAAATAAGATCTATTTTATGAAAATAAGGTCTTGTTAAATATCATATTTTTATAAATATTGAAAAGTAAAAAGAGACCTTCCTTATGATTCATTAGTTGAATTTGAGCCTTGGAGGTGGTGGGATGTTTCTTGGATGCATTATTCATGTTTTGTTTTGCTGTTATTCACTTTCTACCCTGGGGATGCCTGAATGGGCGAAATATTAGACAGATAATTTCAATTTCTGTTTTAGTTTGGAGACTTAATGGCTTTTCGTTGTAATTTTTCAACGGTCTTATCATATTTTTATTATCAACATTTTCATTTCCATATCTATTTATGAAGATATTTTCATTTCTTCTTGTAAATTCGACAAAACATAATTCAAACACATGTGCCAATACCGAAATCACTTTGTTATTTTGTGAAAAAAAGAAATTATTATTTACAATAATGGCCTTGAAAAGTTGCATCTAAAGGTATTGAATTTAAACAAATGAATGTACGCCATTTTCAGTTAAAATTTTATTGAGAGAATGAAACAGCTCAGCATTGCTCATTTATTTTCCAGAAGGTTCATTTAAGCAAGCCTTTAATCTCGAAATCCTCGGGTCGCTTTACATTACTTCTCTCGGAGTAACATTACACAATTCTCTCTCTTCTGTACTCAACGACCGGCAGGATACTGTTTTACTTTTTTCAACTCAAGGTTTAGAAACAGTTCAGAAAATCCTAAACCTTATTTAAGCTTTAATCATTCTTTATTCATTTGTAGATTGTCTAAAGAACATTTGCAAGCGAGGCCTTAAATGAATATATAACCGCCTTTGCTTTTAATTACTCTGAACTTCAATGATTTTCCTGTTTGAATTTGGGACCGAAGGCAACCGTTACAATTTACATGTAGATGGAAAATTATCAAAATCGTTTTTGGGAAACATATTAGTACTTCTAGAGATCTTGAATATTTATAGAAGAATAAAAATGGATTAGATGTAGATGAATGTTTGGTTTACTTTATTATAGTTTTGCGAGGGAAGACCTCAGTAAACAAGTGCAAGCTGCATTTATATTATCTGATATTTAAGTATAATTTTATATTAGTTATTTTTTTAGAATAAATCGTTAATAAAAGAAAGAATTCATGACCTTGTAATTTGAATTTTCTATTTGAATAATACCACTGTGTAGTTTCTCTACTTGCCCCTATCGATGCCATCACGTATCATTCATTATATGGAAACCAGAAGAAACAACAGACGAATGTATTACAAATATTGGCCGTGGCAATTTAAGAGTATAATGGAGTAGTTATTTATATTATAGCGATACTTCACTATTTTCTCTATATTTTTTAGGTTTCATAAACTATAAATAGAAAAAAGAATTTAAAGTATTTTTGTTATAGAAAACCATTTAATTATTCATTCGGCTTCGCTAAAAATAAATATTCGTTCCAACAGCATAGCTGACTTATCACCAATAAAATTACTACATATGTTCTTGTTCATTTCATAACAACATTTTCTTTTTCCGGCTTTTATTAATTGTTAAATTCTTTCATAGCTTGTGTTTATCCATTTTTATTACTACTGGCAATAGGAAAGTGTTAATTATTTAAAATAAAGACAAATGAAAAATAGTTTAAAGGTCGACATTTTGAATACTGGGCATTAGAACCTTGCCTTACTATTTAAATAAGGGAAAATTTCAATAAATTATCATAAATAATTTTTAAAAATTGGCATTTCCGGAGAATCAATGTTTGCTACAGCTCTATCCACTTTAAAAACGAATAAATACTTGTTCAACTTTTCAATTTTGAATTGAGCCACTAATAAAGACATTAGTAAGATTTGTTAAATTTAAGTCAATCGGCCATCAAACATGCATTGCAAAGCTTTTCTTTATTATATATTTATATAGATGGTTAGTGGAAGTAAAATAGAAACACAAGAAGTTGATAACACCCAGAAGTATCAAATACTTCAATATATCTTTACCCCGTTTTTCAAAAGAAAAGCTCTAAAAATATATTAGTTACCCCAACTAGTTTGTATACATTTATAAATATAGACAATCCTAAATTCCGAGAAAAATTTTTAATGATCCTTGGTTTATTATGAATCACACTATACACGAAACATGAACATTCCCACTGTAAAAATTTTTAAACATCAAAAATACAACATTCCACTCGTCAGCATTATATCCTCTTGTTCTTTCTCATTCCTACCCTCTGTTACCTTGATTTCCAATGATTAATGATTAAAATGACAATGATCTAGAGACCTACTCAGAAACTATTAATCAGTTAAAAAAAAATAAAAAAATTTAATCTTGATACAATCTCATATTAGGCCTAATGTTTCTATGTTATGTAAGTACATATGTATTTTAGTAAAGGTGTGAGATTTATTTTAAAACACTATTCATGTATACAAAATGCATTTTTTCCCTGATGATTCACCATCAGAGGAGAGTGTTCCCATCAATCAATTTGTTTTTTATTCATCCCATCAAAATTTGGCAGCGTTAAAAGTATTTTTAGGCATCAAAAAAGCATTTGACCTGCCTGTTACGATAAAATACCCCAGTTACCTTTCTCCTTTCTTTTCTTAGCTTAATGGAGTTCTAAACGTTCTATTTTCTTCTTCAGATGACGCAGGTATTTCCTTTCACCCTTGCACTATCACTAAACTATTTAAGTTTACACCTAACCCTGCGTTTTGTGAGATACCTATTTTTGTAATAGCTGTCAGTCAGAACGAATGTTCCGGCCTTCTTCAGCGTTTTGGACCTTACTACATCATGTAAGCTACACCATAGACATTCGAGTTTTCTCTTAGGAAATCAATACTCTTGTATCATAATTTTAAAAAAACTGAACCACTATAACCCTTGAAGTGCTTTCGTTAAGTACATGATAGAGACTGCGCTGTTTCTAGGACAACGGCTGTGCAGGGACTTTATTCGTCCTCGATCACGCTCAACCACCAGGTTTTTCTTCCAATTAAGGGTAACCACTTTGTAGAGGCTGGGTGATCTCCAGGAGGGTCTCAAAGTCCCTCAGGTTCAAACCCCGGCTGTTAACAGATAAAGTAATTTATCTGCCACAGCCAGGACCTTCAGTACAGCAATTCAGCGATCTATCACTGAGCTACCTCTATCCCCGCGTTATATATTAATAGAATAGATATTCTTTAATGTGTTTTTCCTCAAACATATTAAAGAATACCATCAAAGTAAACAAATTGCTTGCCTTGGTTCACATTTTACTACCATTTATAGTTAACCAGCTACCCCAAACGCATGATTTGTGAAAATATGCGAAATATATACATGCGCTCAAAAATCATATTAATTCATTGTATATATAACTTTTAAATATAATTCCAATGGAAAGATTTAAGGATTCTCCTTAGCACATAGATTGAATATCAGATATAAAAAGAAGACCTTAGTTAGACTGGAGTTGTGTATTAGGACAGACAGGAGGGCGCCAAAGAGAGTTGTTTTCTTGGAGCTAAATCAATTGCCTATCCTCCGTTCCTCCAACTACCTTGGGGATGGTCTCGGTCAAATTGATGGCCTCACCTTCACTAATCCTGTCCTGGCTAAGAAAACAAATACCTTTTATCTTTACCAAATTCTCAATGTTAAAGCTACATACAAGCAATTTCGCCTTATATATACATACCCGGTAAATAAGTAGTTGAGTCCCAAATTTTTTCCAATTTGAGTTTCTTAGGGAATCGTAACTGTAGCGAACACGGACTAAGACAGGCATTGGCTGGAAATTGAGTTATTGATTATATTACAAATCCATTTCAAGTCGAACACTTCGAGAATGGCACAATTCCGAATTAACAATTGTATTGAGAAAGAACAACGGACGAAATTCGACTTTACTATTTGTTCACCGAAACTATTATTCTATTATATTGAAGGTCCAATATTTCTTTAATTCAAAATTATTTCGTTATTTTTCTATACTTTGCAATTATCTTATATTAGAGAAACATTCAACAAAGGCGAGTCATACTCAACCTGCTTGCATGTAAAGGTTGACTGTCTTGGCTTGAACATATTTGAATAACGTTCCAATTTACCCAAAAAAATAATCCAAGTAGCACCGTTCTTAACAAAAATCTGTTGATATCGTTGGGAAAATCGAACAATCATTGTAGATTAGGCACACATTTTTATTTGAAGATAAAAAGAGGAAAGGGGGTTATTAATGTCAGAATCTTTGTCTTATTTACAACAGACCGCAAATCCATCTCCAAGACTCATCCAATCCATTTCCATCTCCAAGAAGAATCTCATGGGTGACGAATTTATCACTCGACTTATGAAAAAAATGACAACCTTCCTCACATAAAAATTTCAGACATTTGGAAAGGCAGCAGTATCAACGAGAATTTGGGGGTGATAGTACGAAATTTGAGCACCTTAGAACTATCCGCGCAAAGAAATCTTAATGTTTATATTTAAAATTAATAAAAATTGTATTTTAGTTAACATCAGAATGAATAATTACAGAACAACCCACCTATACTGAACATTGAATGATATTTCTGTGCAATGTTTCCCCTAACTGTGCTATGGTTATTAATGAATAAAAATAAATTTATAAGAAACTTTTAAAGCATAAAAAGTATAACGCATTGGAAGAATAGGAGAATTTAAAAGAAAGCATATACAATTTTTCCTCCGTTTCTTATAAGTTACAGCTTTTAAAAATAAAATGTCATACTGACTTCGATAGATTCACGATCCATCAATGAAAATCATATTTATTTGAAAAAAAACGTATGCGTGTAGAATGCAATATTAAAACTAATCAAAATAAAATCTTTAGGTATTTTCAAGCATAGTATTATTTCGAATCACACAATATCCAACGACATGAAATTTCCCAGTGTAAATTCATATACATAGCAAATGCACAGCATTCAACTCGTCAACATATCGCAAAAATCCTTTCGTTCTATCTCTTTCCTGCTCTCTACTTTACCTGAACTTCCTTAGAGAAGTTTAAAAAGACAATCTCCTTTTTAATCAATTCTAAAATAGATACCAGAGAGCTGCACAGATCATTGATCAGTTCAAATATAAAATAAATGAATATTTAAATCGATCAGTCTAATATTGTGCCTAAAATCTCTTCCTGAAACCACTGGTAAATGTATTTAATTATTTTATGTTGCTCTTTTGGCAGGCACCCTGGGAACGTCGGATCTTAATTAAATCCTTGTTCCTCTTGTATTATGTGTAGGGTGAAGGGTTCATAGTTTTCAGTGTAGCGAGGTGTCAGCTACATTTAGGAACTCATGGTACATGAACTGCGAGGACTGCATTAGCAACATAATATCATTGCGATGTCTCCTCCGCCCTTTCTAGTTGTCCTTAATTAAACTATTATCATATGCCATCACCAGGTGTATCATATATCATCAGGTATTTCAGGAATGCCTAGGAAAAGATAGCTAAGTATAAGCCACTCTTCAATTGTAATTAATACCTTCTAATTACCAAGAATTATAATTAATCCTGAGAATACATGTGTGCTAATAATACTACACAAGGTAAATAGAGAGATGGATTATCAGACCCTCATTGAGATTTTTCTAAATTTGTCTAATCCATCCTAACAATTATAAAAAAAAATATTATATCGTTGTCCTCGGAATGATTACGAAACCAAAAAAAGGTAACCAGTTTTTCTACACCAGAATATTCCAGCTCTTGGCGCTGTCACCTAACAATTAATTATAAATTGAAATGAAAATAACTAAAACCCATTTTATTCGTTATTATTATTGCTAATAGTAGTGAAGCATAGCCAAACGAGAAAAAAAATATCTCCCTGAAGATCTGCCGTTTAACATTTCAAGTTTGACTGAAAAAGAAGCCATGTTTCTATATTTAGGAAACCGAATATCATTATGTCTATATTTGAAGGGTTTCGAAATCATTCAAATAATAATAATTAGGATAGGGATCTTTAACTACTGACCGGCAAGGCACAAGCTCGAGACCCCTATTTTTAAGTCTGTTCTGAATGACGGCATAGCCAAGGATGCAATTTGTTACGTTTTGTAAGGTTTAGAATTTTTTTTGTTTCTAAAAAAAAATAAGACTTCCTCATATTTTTCCCAGAAATGCCAGCAGCCCCCGAACTGCTCATTGACGTAATCCCGAGCTGAGGATCCCTGGGGAGAAGTTACGCCGATGCGCAGGACCCGCGACCGTGGCTGCCACTTTCACCTCCCTCGCTCGGGTCACGGGAAGTCGCAATCCTTTCCAATCTCAG
This sequence comes from Arma custos, assembly GCA_037127475.1. Classification (NCBI taxonomy): domain Eukaryota; kingdom Metazoa; phylum Arthropoda; class Insecta; order Hemiptera; family Pentatomidae; genus Arma; species Arma custos. Next base: position 95,114,729 of record CM073764.1, read on the forward strand.
TCCTAACTGTCTCAGTTACTGGGTCGTCTCAGCCGGTGACGGTAAGCAACTCAATACTCCTGCAGGAGGCGTTGTTTTCCTTCAGTTGCGTTAAGGAGTGGCATAAGATTCAACTTGAATCTAGGACCTTATCTAGGAGGAAATGTTGTCCAATCTAATTTTCATATGAGGTGCTGAATAGAGAAAGATCACAGAAAGGATGCCTAGAAGTTGTTGAGGAAAGCATGTACGATCATGGTCTTTGATAGGGAGATCTTTGGGAGGGAGAAAAAACAGAAGGAAATGGAAAAACGAAATAAAAGAAGTTTTCAGCTAAGCAATTTATTTGTTTGAAGGAAACTTCAATGTTAGGAATCCCGTAAAAAGTATGTATAAATAAATGAATCCACGATGCTTCATTACAAGATGTACTTACCAGCCTACAACCCATCTAAATTTTCCTATCAGGTCCAGAACCTGAATAAAACCATGAGAATAAAGTGACAAAATGTGTTGGACAAAATTGCTTTATTAAAAATAAATTGAAAAAGTAAAATCATATATTACTCTCATTTATAAGACTCATTTATTGAAAGCTCCTATTTAAGAATAGTGGACTCTTCAAATATTTTCTTATGAAAAACTATACTATTTATAGTTATGTATTTATTTCTAGAATAACCTATACCAATAAAACACAAGGGGGGCTTATGCTCATTACACACTAGAGACTGTTCTGTTTCTAAGCCGACTGATATGCAAGGCAAGTGATTATACCCGACTGACAGGTTCCTCCCCCAATTAAGAGTATTGCTATTAAAAGATTAAATCGTTTATCTGTTTCTGTGGGCTTTGAACCTGGGAACTTCAGTGCAGTGATCCAGAGCGCTACACAAAGAGCTACACCGCTCACTTTTTTATAGAATGGCACCATTTAAAAGAAAGTGAAACCTTTCATCGGTTAAAAGCGTGTTTGTTTGCTTAGCAATGTGCCACGCGTTAACTGGGCCCCTTTTTCCTCAAACTAGACACGGTCCGACATCATAATGACCTCAATCAGTTTTCTTCTTTTCCTAAAATCTCGCCGCTCTCACCCTCATCGCCGACCTCCGTCAGGTTAGGTAATCGTAGATCGTCGCTTCCCATCACACTCCCAGCAGGTGATCTGGCAGGTGATGGGGTTGGAAGAGAATCACTCCGGCACCTGGGGGCTAACCACAGTATGCACATGTCTCAGGAAATGATCCATTTGGTTGACTGCTTTCAGAAGTTGCAGATTGATAAACGATTTCCCCGCGCGGTACATCCATATTAAAACAGCCATAACGGGAACATACTTAGTCGGCGCCTTGGCCTCATTTCAGATATCACTTTTGCACAACCGTCTCGGATGTAGTGACATTTATATTTTTATGAACGCCCAAATTTCGATTGTTTTTTTATTTAACTTCACTTTATGCCGTTTGTGGCTAATCGGAAGATGCTAAAGTAGAATTCCTAAAGTTTATTATCCAATAATAATTAGGATAGGCATCTTTAACGAGTACCTGACACAGCACAGGCTTGGGGTTTGTAATAATAATTTTTTTTTTTTTTTATGATTGAGAGTTTCCAGAAAGTTGATGTTTCCTCCAACGAAATTTTAATACATTTTTTCCATGTCTTCCTGTGTATGTTCTTCATTAAGGCCATATCCGAACATATCTTCCTGGACTTGGTTCATCCATGAATTTCTTGGTCGGCCTCTTCTTCTTCCTTCAGGTGTGTCATTTTTGTGATTCTCTTCTATAAAAATAAAATGATAAAAATTATGATCATAACAAATAAAATTCGAGAGCATTCGATTGAACGTCTTGATGGGCTAATGTGTTTGTATGTTGATGAGAGATGAGTTGCTATCAGTTTTTTTTTTTTGTCCTGATGATGCTTGAATTGATGAAACGTTTACTAGTTAGTTTTTTCCAGTGTTTTAAAGACTTAAGGCTTTGTTTTATTGAGTTTTTCAATTGCATTCTAATAATTTAGGCGACCAGAATCAATTGCGAATATCTCCATAATTATAGAATTTGGCGTTTTTTATATTTTTTGCTAGTTTTGTCGATTTCGTCTAACACAACACTTTCCACCTTTTCTCATGGATTTAGTCCGGTTCTGAACAGACGAAGCATGAGAAATAAGATAAAACGATGTAGTTTCGGTAGTATTTCTAGACTAAACGAGGGAAAAAGTAAAATTTTTTTATTCTAAACGCCTCAGTTATTTTATCTATTTGATTTTTCGCTCATTTGATTGAGTTATGAATAAGGTTATTAACGATAGTTAAAAATATATCCGAAAAACCATTAATAAGTATACAAGGCTGTTTGGTGAGCTGATAATGTTATAAAATGAAAATGACTTATGAATAAGTGAGTAAATAGAAGGCCCTACTGTTGATTGACCTTTAAAATTTGATTAGTACTTAATTACAAGTAGTGTTACCTCATCCTGAAAGAGGGATTACTTATGTATCCTAGAAAAGTTAAAATCCTAAACAAATCTTGGCAAAACAAAATTAGCGCATTTTAATTCGTAAGAAACCATCTGACAACAAGTAAATAAAACTTTAATCAACAATATTACCCAGAAAATTGTCCACCAGAGTCAATCTGCCTTAAGTTGTAAAATATCATCAACAAACACCCTAAACAGCAAGTTAACTGTCAACTGGTGAGAAATATTTTTTAATCATGTCTACCCATTAATATTACATTAATTAAGCAACATTCCATACAATATTTAAATTTTATTTTTAAAGAGAAAAGATAGACTCTCGGCTGGGATTCGAACCCGGATCCTCTGTCTTTCCGTGACAGCGCCCTACCATTTGAGCCACCAAGGCCGCGGCCAGAGAATCCGGGTTCGAATCCCGGCCGAGGGCCTATCTTTTCTCTTTAAAAATAAAAATATTTAAAAATAAAAAAATTGACCAATAATTATTAAAAATTATAAATAGTAATATGACATAAATAATAAGATCCTAAAATTAAATTAATGTTCAAAGAATGTTCTAGTGTATTCATCGCAAAAATTGCGAGAACACGAGGGCATGGGATCGGATAAGAGAAAAGATTTGTCCTATGCCGGTAGGGGGCCTTGGTGGCTCAAATGGTAGGGAGCTGTCACGAAAAGACAGAGGATCCGGGTTCGAATCCCGGCCGAGGGCCTACCTATCTTTTTCTTTAAAAATAAAAATATTTAAAAATTGACCAATGGTTATAAAAAATTATTTAAATTTTAGTTTGTGGATATTAGTTGATTCTGTTTGTTCAAGTCGGTACCAAACAGGATGAATTGGCCAAAGAAAATGTTAACTGCACCACGTCCTATCTCTTGGTTTGTTATGTTTATAGCCTATAAATATTGTCATGCTTACTTCTAAATGCATTCCAACCTTTAGGCATTCCAATACGCGTTCCTTTATCGAAAGAATCCATGACAGTACGGATCTGCGGTTCGACCAAAGTGAACCTTTTCCATTTAAAATGTTACTCAGCCTCACTCCAATTCTCTTCCAGCAAAGCATACCTTGACATTACTATATATATATATATATATATATATATATATATATATATATATATATATATATATATATATGATAATATATATATCCTTTATAAATATATGATCTATTTAATTAAATTATATATTTTTATTTTTTATTGATAAAAGCATACATCAAAATTATATATAAACAAACCATTAAGTACACTATAAACAGTCAGTAACATATAGTTAGTGTACTATCTATATAAATTAACACATGCAAGGATAACTAAATTAACATAAGCAAAGTAACAGAAAATGGAATTAAACAATAACATACAAAATATTAATTTACAAAAGCATGACAACCTATAAAATATACTTGTGCATATCTCATTGCAAACAATGTGGGCCTTCTAATTGACTATTGTATTAAAACATAAAAACCAACAGAACAGTCATTTGTTGTAACAATATTTTTTAAAAGGCTATCCATTAATATCACATCATAAGTTACAATAATATATATAAAAAAAAAAAATAATCAGCTGTTGTGGACATTGCCTCCACAGAACCTTTTTAATTTTAAAGACTGAACTCCTCTTAACATTGAATATAATTAATTTTTTATTATGAGAATTTTTATAAAATTAAAAAAAAAATAGAATATGTAAAAATTGTTACTTTACACTTAGATAAATATACAATGCAAAGGGAATAATTATAGAGTATTACCAAGTAAGTAATACATAAGGTAATACAAATTAATCTAATACATAATAGATAATGTTGATGAAATCATTTGATTGTGCAATGTGGGTCAAAACGTTGGCTTTCCATTAATCCGTTCTCCCTATTTAAGAAATTTTCTTTACCTCCACCCAGAGAAATTTCTTCTTCATATATTTAAGATCAACTAATATTATTCAAACAGGAAATATATATTTGAAAAGACCGGCTATACAGGATAAGTATATAATTTATCTACAAAGGGGTGAACCAGGTGCTGAAATTAAATAAAATGTGGGTTCTTGGTCCCTTAAATCAGTAGAATAGGGCCTCAATATGTCTAGTTGATATCAGCCATGTTTCTTCTTTAGCTTTCCCAGCGCCACTGTGGAAACAACCCAATATCCTTCGACAGCGATTCGTTCAAATCTTATCAAAATCCCATCAGGATCTTCCTGTTACCTCCCACTCCTCTCGAGATCACTCTCGTGATTGCCAATATGGGAAAAATAGTACGTTCATTGCTCAAATTACCTGTTGAGGTGATATGTTTCCGAATTCTAAATGTATAAATATGATTTCTATTCTTAATAACAAACAACGAATTTTTTGTTTGTTTTGTTTTTGTTTGTTAAATAGGAGCGGGATGGCTCATTAGTAGAGTGGAATTGCCGTGCCGAAGGTTCCGTGTTAAAATCTATCAGTGGCAGATATTTATTTAATCTGTTAACAGTCGGGGTTGGATACTTTGATATCGGACAATTCCTGCAAATCCTCCCTGCACAACCACAGTCTCTACCACGTACTGAACCCAAGACTCTTCATGGGTCATATTGTTATAGTTAAAAGGTCACGTGATAATTTCGTTATTTTTCAATAAATTGCCAGTTTCGTGTTTCATTATTTTTCTTATATTAATTTACCTTATTTATAAAATTATCAATATTATTGCCAGATGTTTACTGTGATTTCGTCAATTTAATGCCTTACACTCGGAGTAGACTTATACTATTGCCTAGGAGCTGGTAGCTGCTACACTTACACGAAGAAAATTCTAATAAAAAACAATAAGCATAATAAGAAAAGGAAAAATAATCCTTAAGCCCAAGGGAAATCATAGAAACGCGAAACCTTATAACTCAATATTAACTGTGTAACTTATATTTATTATCCCTTTTTTAAGCCTTATTTTAGTAAAAATGTCCCCCACCCTCAAAATATTTTCCCCTCTTGACATCTCAGACTCCTGTATCCATCATTGCTTAAATTGAGAAATGAATTATATTTTCTGCAAAATATAAGGATAAAGATAACGAAAATGTAAACAAAACATCTATTCAATATTCGGTATTTGTACCACTATAATCCATGAAGGGTCTTGGGAATAGTTCAAGAACAAAGGTTGTGCAGGGAGGCAATTAGCCTTAGATCACACTCAACCGCCAGGTTTTCCTCCGATAAAAAGTATTCAGTTTATAGAAGCTTTGTGAACCCCTAGAGAGTCTCCAAACTCCACGGGATCGTCCATCCCAGGCTGATATCATAAATTAATAAAATAAATAAATTATTTGTCACAGTGGAATTTGAACTCGGGACCTTCGGTGCGGTAACATAGAGCTCTACCACTGTTATATTGGCATATAAAATAAATATTGAATAGCAGAAAAATAATGTGATGAATAGATCACTCAAGAATAACAGATGTGTACAAAATCAAATAATGCAAAGGTAGAAACCTAAAGAGAAAAAAATAATGAAAATCTAAAGTAACAAGAATTAAGCTGAAAGGGAAAAAATCAATAAAATCACCTAACACTATAAAAATTAGGTTATAAATGAGGAAAATTAACAATAATTCATCTATTACTTCTGATGGATATGAGCTATTATTATTACTGATTAGAGAGCATCTGGTAATTTAGGAGGTGTAGGAAAAGCTTGGATTTGAATGTAGATAAGGGAGACGCATGCCAGATATTAGGTGGGAGTGAGTTCTCAAGTGTGGTGGGATGGGCGAGAAAATAATGCTCAAATGTTTTGGTTCTGTGGGAACGTGTATAAAGGTTGGAAAGGCGAGATATCTTGCCCTAGGATTGGATAAAGGATTTGAGTTGTAGGAGACTATAGATATAAGAGGGATGTTGTAATTTGATTGTTTAGTATAAGAAAGAACTCACCATAGAGGTGGAACACTGAGACTTCCTCGGGGCGTCGAAGGTTTGTCTTCGCAGTGAGCAGTTCATAATTCGCCTCGAGCTTGTTCGAGAGGCCCCCTTATGCCACACAGCCATAGTCAAAGTGTGGAAAGACGAAATGATATCACGATGTCAAAAAGATATTTTTTAAATAGATCATAAGATAGATCTCTAACAAAATAGAGATAATAATGAAAAAGTTTTGAAGATAATACAAATATCAATGTTATTGTTTGGTAATAATATATAGATACTTTAATTTATTTTAGTTTAATTAAGTTTATATATGCAGACTTCTCGTTTGTAAAATCAATCTAGTATGTATATACTTGAAGATTCAATGTTTAGTGTTCCACCGGGAAAAGTATCATGGGGCACAAATATTCTTTTGTAAAATTTTTAATTATTTTTTAAATAGTAGGTTCTAATTATTTATTTTTTTCTTTATCTTCTTTTGGAATACAGTTAACTCATTAGGGTTGGTATTCAATGAGACACTTTCCCGCATTAGAATTTCTCTTGGTTGAACTTGGCTAATAAGATAGCATTGCCGTTTCACAGAGGCTATATCTTTGAGGTCGATGTCGCCTCGATATAATTCAAGAGAAAGGTATCTTGAGTAATTGGCCAGGAGTTAGTGTCTTTGATCTTGAGAGCAAATCCAACCGATCTCTCATAATCACCAATGGATTTTATAACTCACGTATTTCGGATGTTTTTTTTCCTTGGCGAAATCTCCCAAAAATTCTTCAGCTTAGAGGCTACATAAGAGATCGAGGAATATATGTGAGAGAAATTCACAGTTGACACAACTCTACATCAGGGAAAATCTACAGCAATAATTAATTGTTAATGGGGAAAATATACTTCTTATTTGGAAGGCATGCGTCTTGAATTAAAAGCAATACTACAGGGGTAATTATTTTTCAGACAAATTAACGTATAAATTAGTAATATCAAATCACTAAAATAGAGCCAAAAACTCAAAAAGAAACACTAACAGTTGTATGTTGAACGTCTTGGTGGTACGGTGCTGTCTCATGTTTGGGCTGTTGATCGTTGGGATTTATTGCACTTTTTTCTTCGAGATGCGATTCACATAACCCCTTTTTGATTTTGGTGTCTTGATAATGCCTGAATAGGCGAAACGTCGACTGGTAAGTAGATGTATATTTTTTGAACAGTTGTATGTTGAACGTCTTGGTGGTAGGGTGCTGTCTCATGTTTGGGCTGTTGATCGTTGGGATGTATTGCACTTTTTTCTTCGAGATGCGATTCACATAACCCCTTTTTGATTTTGGTGTCTTGATAATGCCTGAATAGACGAAACGTCGACTGGTAAGTAGATGTATATTTTTTGAAACATAAGGCTTTGCATTGTGGTTTTTCCCAATTGCATTATAATTAGTAATATCAACATTTTTTAAATAGTTTTTCTTTCAAAGAAATAACAATGGTACCAGAATGAGATTAATAAGTCCTTTTTATACTTGACATCGTCGGTTCATAAGTCCCGATTTTCAGGTTTGACAGCTGATGTGACGTGACACTGTTTGTAATATTTCGTCCAGAACAACCATGTCTATTCTGACTATTGAAGGTACAAAAAAAATTAATTCAATTTTTTACGACCCATTTTTATCATTACACTTTATATGTAAAACAAAATACTAAACGATGATCACTAGCAACTTTTTTACATGATATAAATATATAAATGGTTGAGAAGCTAAGAGAAAGGCAATTATTTAATTATTTTATATAATTATACAAATTTTAATGATAAAAAATTTCGATGAAGCGTAAATGTTTAAACTGATGGCATTCTTATTTCATTACTCTCTTGGATTTGAGCAATATGCCGTTTGAATAACATTGCGTGTGCATTAACTGTCAATAATTTCTCTTAACTCTATTTTAGAAAAAGAAAACTTGTTGTACCTACCCTTGGCTTCCTACTTACATCCTTGTGAAATATTTTATAAAAGCAATATTAATAAATATTCCGTGGTAGAGCCATGATAGTATGATTATAATACAAACTTGAACATTCCAGTATCAAATATCAAAATGTTTAAATTAGAAAATAATATCGGAATCCTTGCGGTTAAAACAATAAGTGTCATTGAACATCGTTAGTTATCTTTGCATTTGTTTTGCCAATATTAGAAAAAAAACAATGTTTTTTTAATCAGTCTTGAATCTTGGCCTACTTGCTCAGCCTTCTTCGTCCACTCCAAGGTCTTTAAAGTGAGCTAGTGGTTTTTGAGTACGATGGCCGTGGAATATTCGTGTTATGAAGAAATCTTCGTAAAAAATCTTCTTTTAAAAGAATTTTTTTCCAAACAAGGTAAAACTGAGCTACTAATATGGAAATTTGACTTTTCCAAACTCTTTTCTCCCCTTACTTTGTATGTCAGATATATATTTTTTTTTTAATAATTAGCTTATCTCTACATTTTACATAGCTCTGTGCTCTACATTTTAAGAAAGTATAAATTGAAATTTATCCTTTCTTGAACACGTTTATAAAGTCAATTTAAAATGCATTTAATTATATTATTTTTTCATTTAAAATATACCAAGGGAGAAACCATAGTTCACAACGATCGTCTGTTCATAAGAAGTCCCAATTTTCAAAACTACAGGTTTGACAGCTGATATCACGTGACGTATTTATTAGTTCAAGACAATATATATATGTATATATATATATATATATATATGTGTGTGTGTGTGTGTGTGTGTGTGTGTGTGTGTGTGTGTGTGTGTGTGTGTGTGTGTGTGTGTGTGTGTGTGTGTGTGTGTGTGTGTGTGTGTGTGTGTGTGTGTGTTGCATGTGCATTATCAGAGATAAGATTTATTAAAACTTAATTTATTTTAAAAAAAAATGAAATTCGCATAAAAATCTATTATAAATGTTACCTATAAATATCTAATTTATATTAGGTGGCTACTCGAAGGCTCAATGACACTACAGTCGCCATCTCCTTGATAATGTTCTCGGCGTCCTCCCGGTTGGCTAACGGCAGCCTCCGTGGGACCTGTCGGATGGGCTTAGCATCCCCGGTGTCAATCCTGTGCTGGACGATATCTGTTCTACCCCGTGGCCCTGGGCTGATCTCGAAAACGTCCTACCATTGGTTCGAGTTAATAGTATTGGAAAATCCAGCGATGGTACCTCCATTGCGGCCGACATAGCAATAGCCTGGTGCAATCTTTGTCCTCCTGCGGTGTGTAGCATCCAGCAAGGCATGGTTGGCGGTCTGTGGACTATAAGGCATCGCAGAATATAAATTGTCAGCGCTATAAGATAGGGGGGGTTTCCACCACCACTATTAAGCATGCCAGGAGACTCGACAAATAAAGTGTTTGCTAAGCCCGTTCGTATCTTAGTTTCCCGCGCAATTGGCGAAGATTTAAACTTAGCTTTTATCGAGCTCATGAAGGTATTAACCCTGGCGCTAAGCTCAGGGGAGTATCTCAACCTTCCCTCCACGGTGTCATCATTGGGAAAGAAAAGTGCTTGTAGCCGTTGTTTTCCTGCTATATCAAGCGGTTGTATTAAATCATAACAAATTGAATGTGGGGACGGCATCCTGCTGTAAACTAGTGAGAAGCTCAGGTGGAAGGGGCTTCCACTGGTCATCACCCTCGCGGTTTGCAATAACGTAACGTGCTGTGACTGCTGGGACACGTAACATTCGTAAACATTATGAGAGTTGGCGGTTTGGTCTGGTCAAAAAAGCCAGACTCTATAGTTTCGGGTCGCTCTGCATCTGGTGGTTGAGGAATGGCGACATCCGGTACATTGACGTAAACGTCTACTCCCGTAGGAGTGGTAATCTTACCGACGTTCCTCACGTACTCTTGGATCACCTCAGGAATCCAGAACTCAGTTCCCTCAATCTGTATTGCGTCCTGGCATCTAAGAGTTGTTCCAAAGGGGCGGCCTCCCTGCTCCCGGACTCTATCCAAAAAGATGTCATTCGGATACACTGTGCAGTGATGAAGGAATAAACAGTACGGCATCTGTCTATCCAGTCGATTATCGACGGATCGCATCGCTTCATATGTCTGTTTGAAGTTTTATGAAGCTAGAAAAGTCAAAGTTTTGGCAATATTTTTCAGTTAGCGGGTAAGAAGCTGAACATCCGCCAATATCATAGAATGGTTCATCCTTGGGCGTACTCTGTTTTTGAGCAGCAAACATGGATGGGTCAAGTTCGTTATTTTGGGGCTGGTTCTTATTTTTAGGACGAGGATCCGACCTTTTTGGTGAAACATGTGAAAAATCAGGTTCGTCAGCCCAGATCCCAGTAGTATTGGGATTCTTCTTCTCGAGGTATCGGCGAAGCCTGGTGGCATTACGCACATCTCGGGGTCTTGGTTGTGATGTACTCGCTTCATGAGTGCGGCGGACGTCCGGCCGTGTAGCATTTGAGATTTTTGTATTAGTGGCATCTGCCATTCTGAAAAGACAACAAATTAATAATATCTAACGATAAAAAATGGGTTTTAATTAAATTATATTAATTTTTAATTATTAAGGTGTTTTTATTGACTGCACCCCAACTATTTCTTCCTTACATATCTAATTTATAGATAATATTATTTTTTGGACAGTCAACCTTCCATGTATAATTAACATCATCATGTAAAAGAAAATTCTCTCTTATTCCTCTAACTACTAAGTAACATTATACGTATGTCTAATATAGCATTTATTCAGAAGGATAAAATGAAAATACATCTTTGAATAAGATATTGCTTTTCCATGTAGCTGATAATTTTTTGTTATACATACCACACACAAACAATACAACTCATACATGCAATACAACGCATACACACTATTTTGTAATTTCAAAGTTAAAAAGTACATAATATTTCATTAAAATCAAGTACACCTCAGTCGGTATGGGCCTTTTAATTTAAAATTGCTTTGAAAATTCAGATCATCGAACTTCTTTGTCAGCTAATAATTCGTTATAATAGAGGGAGTATTATAATTCTTCCGGGTAATTTATTATTAATGAAATATCTAATCTCACTTTAACTGAACGGATATTAAATCAACTAAGCCATTAGGGGATGAGCTGGGTTCGATATAAATATTTCGCGTTTTCTCCCCCTCCCCTTCGTTTCTGTTTATTTACGAGCATTCTGGTTATTGCTTTTACAGTTCAAGAAAAATGTAAATGTAAAAGTATAAACAACCGTTACACAAGTACAACTCGTTCTGATCTCATGAAAGTCGCACGAGAAAATCAAAGGAAAATATTTTGTTTCACCAGACCTCTCCATATAATACTAAAAGCATGGTCAATTTTTATAGTGTTCTTAATGTTTATATTTTCCACATGTGCGTGAATATAATATTTAATTAAAATTGTACTGAAACAAATGTCTATTTTTTATTTGTTATCATTACCAAGGATGTACTTGATCAAATCGGTCAATGGATTGATTTTATTTCCTCTAAAAAACTGGATATAAAAAAAACAATAAATAACAATTTGAAGATTAAGCTAGATTAATTTTTACGTTCAACAAATTTTATTTGAATTTTACAGCGTTTTTCTATATACCCTACTGTGTTGTCATATCTTGTTCATTTAGTCCTGATGAAAAATGTTGACTTGGGAGGATTATTAATATTCTATTCCAACAGCTCCATTTGATAGTTCTAAACTCCATTCGATAATCTACTAAACTTTTATTGCTATATACCTCTGTCTTCTTTATACTGTCCTCAGGTGTAGCTCATTCTTCCTTTCCTATCCTATTTTTTTTTCCCAATCTATATCCTTCAAAATTTAATCCATCAATGTCCCCACCTACAACAAGGCAAAGACACCTACATATTTCTGTGATGTATGAGCCCAGAATATAACATATCCGTGCTTGGGTTTGCGGACGATTTGGTACTGTTGGGTGAAGACGCAGAAACTATAAAGCTAAATAAACAAACGTTAATGATTGCTGGTAAGGAAATAGGGCTGGAAATAAATTCGGATAAGACTAAGCATATGCTTAGTTACAGAAAAGGGCGAAATTTTGGTTATATTGTTGTAGGAAGGAATGAGTTCGAACATGTGGAGAAGTTTAAGAAACTTAGCGTCTATGGTAACTAGAAAAAACAAAATTCAAGAGGAAATAAAGGCGGGGAATGCTTGTTATTATTCGTTCACAAAATTACTAAGCTCGCGTCTTTTTTCTCATAATCTAAAAATCAGAATTTATAAAACAATCATCCTCTCATCTCTTCTCTTCGGATGTGAAACTTGGCCGCTAAAGCTGAAGAATGAACAACGTCTTCAGGTATTCGAAAATAAGGTGCTACGTAGAATATTCGGTCCAAAAAAGGATGAGACCACTGGGGAATATAGGATATTACATATTGCGATATTGCGAAGCATGCATCCGGTATATATTATTCAGATGAGAGCTTCACGAAGTTTAAGATGGGCCTGTAAAGTTGCTGGGCTTATTAATGAACGAATTCTTAAGATGTTAATAGGGGCTGTACCGACTGGGAAGTGTCTGAGGGGTAGTAGTGAGGAGTAGGTGGGAGGATTGCGTTAAGAGTGATCTGGCGGGTTTGGGTTTGGGTGGTGGTCCGTGGGTGGATGTTTGTAAGCGAAGATCAGCATCGAGCCTTCGGGTTTGCTAAGCCTTTTATTTATTTATGAGCCACCGACGTACATCCGCAAAATTTCGGATCGTCGTCAGCTACTCCACAAGTCTTTAAGAGGCCCTGTAAGTACATCAGTGGTAGTCGCTATGTTTTAGAAGATCTTACCTATAAGATATCAATTGAAGGTTCTTGTCCCATAGTGGGAAGTTCAGTATTGAACACAGTAGCAGCGCCTTGGTCGCCTTTCTTGTTAACTGTAATATCTTTGGTGCCAACTTATCTGATATTCTCCCAATCAGATCAAATGAAATCAGCAGTATCAAATCTGCAAACACTTTCTGACCAGAGTGGAAGTCACCTCAAGATATTTTAGATTTTTAGGTGTTGAATAACTATCTTATTGAATAACAAACGCCTCTGCTTGGAATATAGTAGGATATTTTCCTAATGAATTTGTTTCATTAAAGTCCTCCACTTAGGATTTCGTGGCCGTTAAATCAGTCGACTCTCTTTGATCCTTCGACTAAGCTGAGTAGGTTGTCCTTTTGAGTTTCATTAAGTCTTTTCCAACTCAAGTGAACAAGTGTATAAGGGTGCACCTACATTGAATCCGATGCGATGCGACGCGATCCTTTTCTATCACATAGGAGGGTGGGCTGAAAAAACAAATAACTGAAATACGCAGTGAGTGCCTACACTGGATCAGATCCGACGTGATTCTATTCTTTTCAATCCGGTATTGAAACTAGTCACTGCCTTCCGAATAAAATAGTATTAATTTTATTCTTTTATTTCTTATATTTTATATATATTATAGTGAAATATAAATATATTAAAAATAATTAATAAATAATCTTAATTTTATAAATTAAAAGAACCAAATGTTATAAAAATGAGGTAATATTACTAACTATATTAGAATATTTTTGTCTTTCTGTTTGACTATAAACAAATAATTTAGTTGTTTTTCAATTAAAAAAATCGAACTTATTGTTTTTAATATATATTCGTGTTTTATATAATGATTTAATTTCCTCGATTGTGATAATATTTATTTCTTTTGATATTTTTTTGTTCATCTTTGCAAACGAGCATAACAAATCAGAAAAGCCCGTACCTCCCAGAGTTGCCAACTGTTTAATAAATAAATTAAACATTACGATGATAATTTTATCAAAAGTTAATGTTTCCAATTTTATTTTACGAATTAAAATTGTAGGTAGGTATATTTTTTATGTACATTTCTGATAGATATAATTATATTCAACGGAAAAATAAATACTTCGCTACTATATTTAATGGTTCATGAAGATTAGTAATAAAATATTTTAATGAGAATTGAGAATATTTAATTTTGATTTATGACGGATATTTATATAATGGTTAATTATCAAATTACAATGTACATTTTTTAATAAACATTTTAGACAATAAAGGTTAAGTTGGCACACATGGTAACGGCTGGCTTATCAGATTGAAAACTAATGATTTTGAAATGTGAAAATCGCACCTGATCGTACAGTATCGCATCGGATCCAATGTAGGCGCTTCCGTATAAATAAACTATTTTGATTCCACGAGCGACTAAATCGCTCGGATTGTTCGGATAAAAATGGATCGGATCGGAGCGGATCCAATGTAGGCACTCTCGATATATTTCAGTCATTTGGTTTGCTTCCGAATTCTGATCGTATCGCATCGGATCCAATGTAGGTGCACCCTAAGAAATAACCTTAAGGTTAAGGTTTTGTCTAGTTTTAGAACACAATTTGTTTGGAACACTGTAAAGGTCCTCATCGTCTACTTTGGCCACTTCTGATCGATCCTTAAGTTCTTCAACCACATGATGTAGCCTTCTTTAAAACGGAAAATTTACATTTAAACGGAGTTTACCGAGAATGGCATCTTTGTATTGTGACCAGGTTGCGGGGTTTTCCGGTCCAAGGTCCATTGATTTAAAAAAACTATTGTCCAAAGAAAAATGTTGTATTCTTATATTATACATCAACGGTAACATAATGCCAACTCCAAAACATAACCATAATATATATTGTAACATCAACGTAACACCACCAACGCTGAGCCGCAAAGATACGATAAGGTAAAAACAGTTAAATTTGGCAATTACTTGGCCATATAACCCACTTATACACATCCGTATGGAATGACGGTCCTCAGTTAAGTGAGGTCAGATTGGTAGAGACACCTGACGGACGAATTTAGCAAACAAAAGAATACTCGTTACACACTCCCCTCCAGCGATTAAGTCCGTCGGGTTGGATAAAATAATTTAAGTTTTGAGGGATGCCATAAGCCTATTATCTTTCCATCTTCATCTCTCAGTTTACAGGATCCACCACCCGTAACGGAAACAACCGTAAAAGGGCCTTCATATTTGGGGTTCAGTTTAGCAGCGAGTTTATCAGCTGCCGACGATAGCTGAAACCTCATCTTTAAGACTTGGTCCCCCGGTTGGAAACGATCTTTTCGGCGTCTCAAGTTATAACGACTGCTCTGATTTAGACTTGCCTTCAGAGAGTTTTCCTCGGCTATATGATGAACTTCAGGCAGTCTGCCCACTTTAGCGGCCCAAGCAGCATGTTCGTCTGTGCCAGCCACTAGGATATCATCGTCGTTAGCTTGATGTAGAGGCCTCAGTTCTCTACCAAAATTCAAGAAGGCAGGACTGAACTTGGTCGAATCTTGAACGGCGGAATTTAAGGCAAACTGGATCTCTCCTAGTTTTTCGTCCCAGCGTTGGTGTTTCTTCCCCAGGTACGCTACGATAAGTTGCTTGATATTCCGATTCGCTCGTTCTGTCGGATTTGCCTGTGAATGGTAAAGAGGAGTAGTTTCTCTCTTGATTCCAAACTCCTTAGCCACTTCAGTTACAAGATTACTGACGAAGTTCTTCGCATTGTCGGAAATTACTTTATGCGGTGCGCCATATCTGTATATTATGCGGGATTTCAATTTATTTACAATAACCGAAGAGGTAGCTTTTCCGATGGGACATAATTCCACCCATCTACTAAACAAATCCACAAACACCAGCAGATACACATTGCCTCTAGAACTCCTAGGATAAGGACCCATAATGTCAACTGACACCATTTCCCACGGCTGCTTGTTATAGCGAGGGAACATTAGCCCACGAGGTGGCGTGTTATTGGGTTTGACCTTCTGGCATAACTCACACTGCCTCACATACTGGCTTATATCTCGGTACAATCCAGGCCAATAATATAGTCTACTAACCCTAGAAACAGTTTTATCTACCCCCAGGTGGCCTGACTGCGGTAGATCATGATTTTCATATATTACTGCTCCCCTTAAATGTCTAGGAACGACAACTTTCCATTCCTCACTGGGGTCTTCTAGCTCTCCCTTCAAAGGATTCTTTCGATGGTATAATAGCTGTCCATCTTTTATCGACCATCCAGGGTGGAGTTCTGGGGACTTCTGGACTCGATAAAATTTCTGATTATACCATTCGTCGGTCGCTATGAAAGTTCCTGAAGTCGAAACAGAATCGGTAGTAGAATTAGGATCAGAACTGGTAGACAATACTGTGATTGCAGCAATTCGTGATAGGGCATCGGCCACTGTGTTGAGTTTCCCCTTTCGATATTCCACCTTGTAGTTGTAAGGCTGCAAGCGAAGAGCCCATCTAGCCAAACGACCTGAAGGGTTTTTCAAGTTCAGTAACCACTTCAGACTGGCGTGGTCAGTTATTACAGTGAATGGATAACCTTCCAAGTAATGCCTATTCTTCTCGATACCAAACAGAACTGCGAGGCATTCCTTTTCGGTTACGGTATAATTCCTTTCAGCTGAACTTAAGGTACGAGAACAAAAAGCGATGACTCTTTCTTCGCCGTCTTGTATTTGAGTCAAGACCGCTCCAAGACCTGTATCACTGGCGTCCGTCTGTAATTGAAAAGGCTGTTTAAAGTCTGGCCTAGCTAATATTGGTGCTTCAGTCAGTGCTGACTTGAGAGCATTGAAAGAAGCGTCCTGCTCTTCTGACCAGATCCATTTAGCGTTACGCTTAAGCAAAGCTGTTAGCGGAGAGACAACTGTGGAGAAGTCTTTAATAAAACGGCGATACCATCCTGCCATTCCAAGGAATCTTCTGAGCTGCCCAGCGTTGGTGGGAGGAGGAATCGAAGTAACGGAACCAACCTTATCTGGATCTACACTCAAGCCATCACTATTAACCAGATAGCCCAAGTACCTAACTTCATTACAGCCAAATTCACATTTTTCCGGGTTGATACGCAAACCTGAGGCTTTAAGTCGACTGAACACTTCCATTAGCATATCCAAATGCAGTTTGAAAGTTGGTGTGCAAACCAAAATATCATCAAGAAAAACTACCACGTAAGGGTAAAGTTCGGGTCCAAATATTGCATCGGCTAACCTCTGAAAGGTAGCAGGTGAATTCGTCAGCCCAAAGGGCATAACTTTAAACCTGAATAGTCCTCTGCCAGGAACTGTAAACGCAGTAATGTCTTTACTAGTTTCGTCGGCAAGGGGCACCTGCAAAAATGCTTGCTTGAGGTCAAACTTGGAGAGATATCTAGCCTGTCGAAGTCCGTCCAAGAGAGATGTCATATTAGGCATAGGATAGCAATCTTTACAAGTGACTTCATTAACCTTACGAAAGTCTATACAAAAACGATAACCTGATCCCTTACGAACCATGACTACCGGGGAAGACCATGGAGATTGGCAAGGTTCCACTAAGTCTTCATCCAACATTCGATCTAACTCCTGGTGCATTGCCTCAAGTACTTTGGGTGAGTAATGGTAGGAGCGCTGCTTGATAGGTTGGGCATCCTGAACATCTACCTTATGGCTAATGCGCGCCGTTAATCCTGGAGAATCTTGGAGAATTCGCAAACCTTCACTGACTATTCTATCCAGATCCACCCTTTCTGAGGGATCAAGTGAACTAATGCCGCATATTTTTGATGTTTCCACTTCTACTAATTGAACATCTTGACGAAACGAGAACTTATGGTCGGGGTCATCTTGAAACCACCATGTCGCTTCACGATGATTAGTACTCATATTTGTGTTAACGATAAAATCTAACCCTAAAAGAAACATAAATGGAAGATTGGTTAAAACGTAAAGCTTCGTGTCATATGACCGGTACCCAACGGTAATTGAAATGGAGAATCTTTCATCAACAATACCAGAGCTTCCATTAGCGACACAAATATTAAATTCGGGAATTTTCTCAACTTCATATCCCAATTTAAGGAGAATCTCAACCCCTTCTGGCCCAACAAATGAGGTAGTGGAACCAGGGTCAAACAGGGCCAAGTAGGACAGGCCCCCTTTGTCAGGTTTCCCTATTCGGAAATCAATATAGTGCTGTTTAGGAAACGGTAAAATATAACAAGATACGGTAGAACTTTCGGGAGAATTCGATACGACACAAGGAGAAACGATATCAGATTTAGCGGTACAAAAAGATAAACGATAAGGCACGGTAATAGGTAAATCGGTACTTGGTGGGTCAGCTGAAACCATGGGAACAGGAATGACCCTCACTTCCGATTCCCTTGCACATTTCCCGGAGTACATTTAGGACATGCGTGAATGGAAACTCCTGGGTTACCACAACGATAACAGAACAACTTTCGTGGTAGCGGACATCTCGAATATACGTGCGGTCCACCACAATTCCAGCAAATTAATTTCTTAGCTGGTAGAGCCGGTTTTGAGCCTTTTAGACACGTTTTCTCGTAGAGAATCGATTCGGTACTATTTCTTGATTGTACATCAGTCGGAGAGAATACCTGTTTCTTAGAGCCAACTGCCTGAATTTCGAACTGGTCGAATTGAGGATCGTGATTCGTTGTGTTAGCAGCAACATCGGTTTGTTTTTCCAATGGCGAAACAGTAAAAATTCCCGGAGATATTTGTTCTTTTCCGGAATTAGATTTGTTATATCGTTTAGTGGAATTCGCAGAGCGGGATTTTTCTGTAATAGGCCTTTCTGATCGGCTTTCTTGAGCCATCATCTCATATACTCTAGTTCGTTCGGTGACGAAATTAATCAAATCCTTATAAGAGGGAATATCTGCTGATTTTATTCGTTCTAAATTATTAAGAGCTAAATGAAGTTTAATGAAATCCCCCATGTCTTCAATGCCTAAAGCCGATAACGCAGAAAAATTATTCTCATGCTCAGATAAAAATCTCTGCAAATTAGACGCTGAAGAATTGTTTAAAGGGGTAAAATCCATCACCTTCTTGATATAATATCTGGCTAGTCGCCTTTTATTTTGATAGCGAGAGACCAATGCGTCGTAAGCGAGCGGATAATTAGCTTCGTCTAATGCGAAGCCCGAGATAAGCGACAGAGCTTCATCGCGTAAGCTACTTCGTAGATAGTAAAATTTCCTAATGGTCGATAGAGATTCTTCCCTATGAACCATAGAATCAAATAGGGAATAGAATCCATTCCAGTCCTCTAATTTCCCTGTGAATATCGGTAAGTCAATTTTCGGTAGCTCCTGAGGAATAGAATGAGAATGGACAACCACAGGTTTATTCTCAGGAGGGCAGGTAGATTGCACCACTTTGTTATAATTCGCTTTAGTAATATCAACTAAATCGTTAAATGAATTTTGTACTTCTGTTGTCTCGAGTTTTTCACTTTTGTTCTTTATACTTGCATTAAATATCCGAATTTTTGATTGAATTTCTTCAAATCGGATTTCATTTTTGAGTAAGCGGTCATAAGCGGGTTTAAAAGCGGATGCTGAATCGGTACTCAAAGATTTGGATTTTGTGAAAATGGATTGAACTGCGGCAAAAATATCCTCCCTCTCTGACACTAGAACGACTGGATCACCCATTGTGACAATAAATCAAGACGTTACCCAAAGTTACAAAAAATGCCAAAGAAAGTAAATGTTGAAAAAAAAATACCAACAGAACCTTTAAAGGTCGTAAAATACTGAAAATTAAATTAATAAAATTATATTAAAACTAACAAATTAAATTAAATCGGTAAGCGTCCTTTACAAACTTAATATATAATTTTTTTCATATGTCAGCCATAGATAAATAAATATTTTCCCTTTAAAAGGAAACACAAGATAATGCTAAATAGAAACAAACAACAGCTGTTGTCTCTAGGTGAACTTAATGCTTACTTGCTAATCTAACATATGTTCAATTCAACTATTTAAACTTACGGTAAAAATACAAAATAAAATCATATATTAGTAGATTTTAATTTTCAAAACATGTGTTAAACAAAACTAAGTCGTTCTACGACCTTAAGTAAAAATTCTTAATTTTTGTTGTTGATACAAAATTATAAATTAAAAATAATTATCTTTACATTTCCAAAATTGCGTCTAAGACAAACCTTTTGCTTCCGTCAACAGAAATTTAGTACCTTCGATTAATACGAAGATTATATTTAAACATAAAAAACATTAAAGTATTGTTTGGAAAAATTATCCTGTTACTATTATTATAAAACTATTATCAGTTAACTTCACTATTTCAAAAAAATGTTAATATAATAATTAAATCTTCAACTAATAACTTATCTGTAGATTTTTCTTTTGCAGTCCCTGTATTCGAGCGCCATAATATTTGTGACCAGGTTGCGGGGTTTTCCGGTCCAAGGTCCAAATTGATTTAAAAAAACTATTGTCCAAAGAAAAATGTTGTATTCTTATATTATACATCAACGGTAACATAATGCCAACTCCAAAACATAACCATAATATATATTGTAACATCAACGTAACACCACCAACGCTGAGCCGCAAAGATACGATAAGGTAAAAACAGTTAAATTTGGCAATTACTTGGCCAATAACCCACTTATACACATCCGTATGGAATGACGGTCCTCAGTTAAGTGAGGTCAGATTGGTAGAGACACCTGACGGACGAATTTAGCAAACAAAAGAATACTCGTTACAGTATACTACAGTGTAGCAGTAGAACGGTAATAAAGTGAATTAAAGTTTAGAAATAATGTAAAAGGTAATGCGTAGTTCTTATTTAAGTACAATTAACAGATAATTGAATTTTTAATGATTCTCCTGATATATCTTCCTACTAAAAACTCTTTGGTCAGGCCTGCAGACTACTGTAATTATTATTTTTGTTTAGAAGAGAAATATTTGCCCTGGCCGGGATTCGAACCCGGGTCGTCTGCGTCTCCGCCGCAGTGCTCTAAACCACTGAGCTAATAGGGGTCACATCCAAGTCAGGCAAATCTGTTCTCTTCTAATAAAAATAAATTGCAATTATTATTGCTTTTAATGATGTACATAATTAGATTAAATTGGTTATTATAATACAATATATGTTTATGTGGTATAATGCTTTTCAATATGTCAAAACACTGTCCGGTTTACTCCGAAATTTCAAAAATTGAGTTTTTCAAATTTTTCACTAGTTTAGGAATGCAACGTCTAACACGATACTTTGCCGCCTCAATTCTAATTGTTTTAGTCAAGTTCTTATCCTTAAATTTCAGGAGCTTTAAGTATCTCTTGACAAAATCATCGAAAAATGTGAAGAATTAAATTTTTGAAATTTGAAGTTATCCACTTTTCAGCCTGAACGTCTCAGTTACAATTTTTTTTTCACCTATAATACTCATGATAGGTGAAAAAAATAATAATTCCTATTATTTTGAGAATATTCTAATTATCAGACTTTACATAAAAATAATTGCCAATTCTTATTAAGGTTCGGTGATCCCCGGAGATAGTTGACCACATTGTTTGGAATCCACTCATTGATTAGTTAGCGTTGTTAGAACAAGAACAAGATAATAGTATTGCTGATTGGGCACTTCGCGTCGATATTGTTTTATCAGATCGGCGATAGCGGCTGAGTATGTTCCTTTTCATGTCAACAATGTTCTTCGGGGTATCAACATGTCCTGAGGGAAAGATACTGGGAAAGTCCAATGAACTGCCATGTAGTGAATTGTGGACAATATCAAAAGTAAATTATAGTAATAGTAAAATATCTTAAACCCGTTTTAAACGCATAGATTACTCGATGAAATGGTATTAAGACGTCGTATTACAAAAAATAAGTTGAAGCCAATGTGGTTTTTAGAGGAATTAAACTGCTTGATGTGAGATACGGAATGTAAGTACGTATGATGGTCATGATTGTTTCAGAATGTCTCATTGATGTCTCATTTAAAATTATTCAGATGTAGGAATACGAAAATGGATAAGGTTGGTAAGAAAATACTACACTCACTCCACTATTTGTCATGCGAAGTCCGTTTCACGATCCATCGTTAATGCCTTTAGGAACGGTAGTTCCCCGGACGCATCGTACATATTTACAGTCATTAATGACTGTATAAATTTACAGCATGCAGTTATAGCTAATTGAATCGGTCTTGTCCCTGCGAGGGATGTACCGCCACTCTTCCTATAATAATATGTCGGAAGTGGGGGGATTATTGATTTTTCACTATTCCTATTAATAGGACATTGGTCTGATAAGAGAGAAAGTCCTTCCTTCTTACTTAACGAGATTAAGTTGTTATTTCCTAATCATTAACTTTCTTTAACCTTTTGCACTCTAGTCCATGGAAGCACTTTTATTTTGGTCTGTTTATCATGGGGGTTATTAAGTTCATAATTGTAATATTTAATTATCTATGTTAGCAGTAATTTGGCCTATATAAATACACCATCATCAGCTGCTCTCTCGGAATAGGTTAATGAGAACTCCATTAACAAACAGCTTCCCGATAACCGTCAATATTTACTGCCACCTACTAAACAGCTTTGTGTTGATTAAACTCAGGTCCTTAACATACAAATTTAATTTTGTATCCCATTTCAAACTAATTTCAATACTAGAAAAACTAATTATCCAAATCTTTACTGGTCTTATAGTTTTTAATGTTCGTCTACTGTTTCCTTGTTAACAATATCTCAGGAATCCACTTTCCTTCAGCACTGAAACATTTCAGTTAATGTGTTGCGAGTTATGTTGATGTGTAGGTATTTCTTTAAATTTCAGATAGTATGTGAAAGATGCTTGCAGGTTAAAATTGTCACAAAGAGTTATTTTATTTTATGTGGTTCTCTTCAATAACTAAATTGCTGGATTCGATAAAGTCATATCATTCTTCTTTTTTTTTAGATTTGGAGAAATATATTAATATTAAGAAGCAAATTGTTCATGCGAAAGCGTCATTATTTTATAAAAGTTTTTCAAGAAGACTATTTATTTATTTCTTTTAATTTAGGAATATACTTTTAAGCACTAAATTAAATTAATTAATAATGAATAATTGGTTCGTTAGTATATCCTCAAATACGCAATGTGTAATGCAACCTTAGATTTTATTATTTCCATAAATTACTGAGATAACAATGAATAGATAGAATAAAAGAAGATTTGATTGTTATAACAATTAAATGCCTTAACCTTCTAGGTTATGTATACATATAACAAATTTTAAATGCAGTTCTTTTAACTTCATTTTCTTCTTCAACTAAATAATAACTTTATTATTATCACTGGCTCTACAACCCAGCACGGGTCCTGGCCGCATCAAGGCGTCGCCTCCACTCTTCTCTGTCCTGCGCCAAGGTCTTCCAAGCTCTGGATCCAATGATGCTGCCTGCATCACTCTCGACTTCATCTGACCATCTAAGTCGTGGAGGCCCACGTTTTCTTTTTCCATCAACGAATCCAAACAGAAGTCTTTTTAAGATAGCGTTGTCCTCCATTCTGGCCACATGCCCAGCCCATCTCAATCTAGCTATTCTTATGTGCTTCACCACGTCAGGCTCCTGATACAAAAGATACAGCTCTGCATTTTGTCTGAGTCTAAATTGATCGCCAACTCTTACAGCTCCAAACATTCTTCTTAATATTTTTCTTTCGAAGAGCAGCAAACTGTTGGCATCTGCCCTGGACAGAGGCCAGGTTTCCGATCCATAAGTCAAAACAGGCCTGATGATTATTTTGTACAGCACGACCTTGGCTCTTCTTGATATCAGACGACTTCGTAAAATTTTCGCCATCCCAAAATAACATCTATTAGCGGCCAATATTCTTCTTTGAACTTCTGGGCTGGTTGAGCTATCTGCTTTGACCAATGAACCGAGGTAGACAAAACTGTCGACACTTTCGAATGTGTAGGGACCAAACGTGATGGTGGGATCCGATTGTCTTGAAGGGTTAGCCACCATATACTTAGTCTTTACTTGGTTTACCTGAAGACCTATACGCCGTCCTGCATTCTCCAATACAAGAAAAGCCTGTTGTAGATCTCTCGGTGTTCTTCCCACTATGTCTATGTCATCTGCATAGGCCAGTATTTGGATGGACTTAGTCAGAATCGTACCAGTGACTTGTAACCCTGCGTCTCTTATGACCTTTTCTAGTGCAAAATTAAATAACAGGCACGAGAGTCCATCCCCTTGTCTCAGACCCCTGGTTGTCTTGAATTCTTCAGACAAGTCATTCTGGATCTTGACCTGGCTTCTCGACTCCCTCATCAGCAATTCCACGAGGCTTATCAATTCTCTGGGGACATTCATTTCTTCCATACTTTGAAACAGTTTTCCCCTGATGATACAGTCATAGTACTTTCTAGTCCTTTCCATAAGAGTTCTCAGGGGGAATATTTGATCAATACAAGATCTACCATTAATAAATCCGCACTGGTACATTCCAATCTCTCTCTGGGCATGGGGAAGTAGTCTTTGGAATGCCACATTCGAAAGTACTTTGTAGGCAGAGCTCATGAGTGTTATACCACGGTAGTTATCACAAAGCATCTGGTCTCCTTTCTTGTGAAGAGGGAGGATAAGGCCAAGAAGCTCACACTCTTTGTAATTTTGAATAGTGTCAGAGCCATAACTATCTTCTAGGGCAGGATTCCGAACACTCCCCAGCAGACTACCGAAATGGTCGGACCATCTTTCCAGGATCCCTTCTTTATCTGTGATCAATTGACCGTCCTTACCTCTACAAGTATTGGATCTTGGATTAAATCCCTTTCGCTGGACGTTGATTGTCTTGTAGAAAGCTCTAGTATTAGCTTGTCTACTCAAGACCTCAATCTCTCTTATTCTTTCTCCCTCTTTTTTCTCTTATGCAGGTGTTTCTCCTCCAATCTTAACACTCTGTAATCAGAAACAGCCTGGCGAGTTCTACGCACATTTATCATCTTCCTATAGGCCTTGTTTTTCCTGTCTGTAGCCTCTTGACATTCTTGATCAAACCATGTAGACCTCTGAGGCGGCCCCTCTAAGCCCAGTACTTCTTCAGCAATTTGTTTAATAGCATCCCTACACTGGCACCATATTTTATCAACACCATTCTCCTCAGACCCACGTTCCAAAGCTACATCCAACCTTTGGGCAAACTGGAGTTTGTACTCTGGCTCCTGCAGCTTTCGAGTATTTATTCTCCTTGAGCGGGTACCTCTAGTCTTATGTACGTTGCTAATTTTGGCATGGATACGTGCTACTACCAGGTAATGATCGCTATCTAAATTTGCTCCTCTGTATGTTCTAACCGCCATAAATATAGAACGCTGTCTTCTGCTGATAAGAACATGGTCAATCTGGTTCCTGAAGTTATTGTCTGGAGAAACCCATGTTGCCTTGTAGATATCTTTCCTATCAAACATGGTACTCCCAACAACCATATTATGTGATGCTGCAAAATTGACCAACTTGGTTCCATTATCATTGGACATATTGTGCAGGCTATGTCTTCCAGCTAGGGGCCAAAGAACTGAATCTCTACCGATTTGTGCATTGAGGTCTCCCAAAACTATTTTTATATCGTGACGAGGACATTCATCGAAGGCACTTGCGAGGTTGCTATAGAAAGTTTCCTTTGCTTCTTCTTCCGCCATCTCTGTTGGTGCGTGGCATGAAATTATAGAATAGTTTCGGAATCTTCCTTTAAGTCGTAACTTACAGATGCGGTGGTTAATGGGTTTAAAATCAATAACCATTTGTCTCATCCCACCGCCAACAACAAAGCCTGTTCCAAAAATATGCTGATCTTTGTGGCAACTGTAGTATATGGTCTGATGCTTCATCTCCATAATGCCTGATCCTGTCCATCTCATCTCTTGGATCGCCGTTATATCTATCTTATACTTAGACAGCTCATTCAGTAGCATCTTTAAAGATCCTGGTCTATATAATGATCTTACATTCCATGTGGCTAGTTTAAAATCTTTGAGTGGGCCGGGTCGATTCCTTGAAGACAGTCCAAATCCGAGGCTAATTCCTTGATGTTTCACAGCAATACATGTTTTCTGAGGGTGGGGTAGCTGGCCCCTCCGCTCAACCCCCAACCTGGAGGACCAGTAGCTGATTGCGACCCTAGGGCCGGGCGATGGGGTCGCTACTTCCCTACGCCAGAAATAATAACTTTACAGTATTAAAAACACAAAAATCCTGGGTCCCATCCTATACACGATACATACACCTGACATCCCAGCCCATCCACGCAATGTCCTCATTACGTACGCCGATGACACATGTGTGTTATATCAGTAAATAAGGATCCATTTGTTGCATCCCAATCTCTTCAATCCCATATCTTCAAGAATGTTGCCAAAATTGGAGAATTAAAATAAATCCTAACAAATCCCATCAAATTACCTTCACCCTTCGTCGTAAACCTACGGATTCCTGCTCTACTGTATCCTTAATAGTACTCCACTAATCCCTGTCGAACAGATACGTTACCTAGGACTCCATTTGGACAAACATCTCACTTGGAATCCTCATACAATACTGAAAAGAAAAGATACTGCTCGACGTTTTCGCCTACTTCAGCATTTACTGGACAAACGCTTTAAGCTCCCAATTAATTACAAAAGACTCATTTACATGACAGTTATCAGACCTATTTGAAAATTCGGAGTTGAGCTTTGGGGCTCTACTAAACCGTTCAATTCACCTCGTATCCAATCCTTCGTAAAATCCTCAATGCTCCTTATTATGTCACAAATAAACTCATCCATCATGATCTTAATATCCCATATGCTGCTGATTTGGCCCAAACTAGGTACCTATCCTTCCATGAAAAGCTCCATACACACTTGAATCCGCTAGTCTCTCAACTAGCTTCCCATACTAATCCTGATAACCCTCCGATGCGTCTGAAAAGAAGATAGCCTCGAGACCTTCTATTATAGAACTTTATTGGAGTGTACAATATTTTCTTTTCGTCAGGGGGGTTCGATAAGAACATTTCATTAGCGATCTCGTGTCTATAATCACCGAATACTTTAGTATTTGGATTTAAATGAATTTTTGTATTATATTGTATTAGTGTTACTTAAAATACAGATCTTATGATTGAAGTGTATCTAAATCGTATTTTTTTCACAAATTTCAGTAATGTTATTTGTGAAGAATTGTTATTACAGGGTAGTCAAATGTTCTTAAACTGGCATTAAAATAATAGAAAAATAGTGAATTACTCTATGAAAAAAGTATCCATACTTTCCTTATAGTAGACCACAGCAGTTTTAGCAGTAGTATCATTAAGCTTTTCGAATCTTCTTTCGCCAGTTAATACTTCAAAGAGCGAGACTGCTTGGACAAACTGCAGCTCGAGGAAAAGGAATTTTTCAGAAGGCTTCTTTCTCTCTCTAATTCTTCAACCACTGGCTTAATGTTTTTCTTAATTACGTTCCTTTATTTCTTGTTTGATCCTTCCTTGATCAAAGCGACTTCTGGAAAATAATGATGGAAGTTACTTCAGGAAAAAAAAAACTTCAAATTGAAAATAAAGAGAACTTGACTTAAGGAAACTTCTAATAAATAAATCTTATATTTTATATTCTTACAAAACAGAAGGTTATAAACAAAGAATATATAAATACATTTATACAGACCACTGTGTAATATGTTTATAATATACGTTTTTCCAAATTACCTTTACCCTCTGTTGTAAACCAATGACTTCATGTCTTCCAGTACCGTTTAATAACATCCCACTGATTCCAGTAGAATAGGACTACACCATGATAAACGTTTAACTTGAAATCCTCATACTAGACTGAAACGGCTCGCCGTTTTAGGCTTTTTCAACATTTATTAGACAAATCGTATTCAATCCTTACAATTCAAAATCCTTCGTAAAAGGATTTCCCCAATTGTTATGAACAAAGTAATCCATAATGACCTTAATATCCCATTTTGTTACTGATATGGGCCGAATCTAATATCAATCTTCTCATGAAAAACTTTATTCCCGCTCAAACCACTAGTTTCAAACCTAGCAACCTCTTCAATTCCTGATAATCCTCCGAGGCGTCTGAAAATAAAATGGCCTCTTGACCTTCTAAGTTGAACAGCTTATTGGAGTACTACCATTGGGTAGTTTCTCTACTTGCCTTTATCTCATGAAATTATTTATCTTTCATTATATTTACTTGATGTATCTTACTAATATTATAAATGTGAAAGTTTGTATGTTTGTCTTTCTTTCACGCAAAAACTACTGGACGGATTTGGACGAAACTTGACAGTAATATAGGTTATACATCAGAATAATAAATAGGCTACAATTTATAATGATTTTGTGTAATTTGGTCATAATATAAGGTATTTCTTTAGTTAAGGTCTCCCTTATGACGTAGGCGATAACCAGCGCCTTCTACATTTCCCTACCGGCACTTTCCCCCGCCACTTCATCTCCTCATTGTTTATCTTCCTAACCCTTATTTTGTTTTCCGAAATGGTTTGTATCAGTTGCAGAATGTCTTACACTGATTTTGATGCCAGTTTCGGCATAAATGAGGTTTTTTACTTTCAGTTTCTACCAAAGTTTCAGTTCCTATCAAAGGGAGAAATAATCGCTAAATAATGAAGAAAAATTCAAACAATACCATCAGTGGTTTACACTTATTTAAAAAAATATATATAACTAGATGAGTGAGCAGCCACATCCTACTAATCCTACTATCCTATCCTACTAATATTACAAATGCTAAAGGTTACAGTAAATAACCGCGATTAGCTACTGACCATATGTTGGAGGTTATATTGAGAATCTGCTGTATCGAAGTACTTTTTAATAATGAAATAGTACTGAATACTTTGATCTATTAAATTAGTGTAATTTATTTATTATTAACAGCACAATGAAAAAAAAATAATATTTAATTTTAAATGTATTTTATAATCCTACTAATATTATAAATGCGAAAGTTTCTGTTTGTCTTTCTTTTACGCAAAAATACTGGACGGATTTGGATGATACTTTGTATGATACATCAGAATAACACATGGGCTACAAAAAGGGCGGATTTAGGGGGGGTACATGCCCCCTAGACAGTTTTTTGTGCATTGTGGAGAATCCATTATAGTACATAATTATAGGCAAATCACATGATCATAGTTGTTAAAATAACAGAAAGAACATGAGTGAAACTATTGTTTTGATATTTTAATAAACTTTTTAAATCTTTCGATAGATACTACAAATTTATTTGTAAGTTATTGTTGATTTTTTCCTCGTTGTCCCATTGTGCCATCCCAGAAAAAAATCCTGGATCCGCCCCTGGGCTTAGTTACAATGATGTGTACTTGTTCATAATGTAATGATAAATATCAAGTAAGTCGGATAAAATTCTGCTCTCTGAATAGCTTTCTCACATGTTTCTTACTCGCAAACTCTACATATTTTCGCTGAATATCCAGTAACATATTTTACAGGAGTATATTGCAGTAGGAGTAGGACCGCCAAAACTAAAAACACATTGATAAATTAACTACATATGTACATTAATCTAATCCTTTTAGTTTTAATTTCTCGCTGCTGCCGTACGACAAGTGAAACCGTTTTACTAAGTAATCCTTTTCAATTAATTCAATAAAATTACATAATAATCCTTTACTGCCACGAACAACAGTAAACTTCTGTCCGTCCCGTTTGTTAATCAGTGTCAATGTAGGTTTCACGACTGTGCTAATCCGTTTGTGATAAAATTTGATATAGATAATCTCAAGCCTGGGGAAGAACATAGGCTACTTTTTATCAACACATCATACAGGCGAAGTTTATATAAAACTGTAACCTGATTGACTAACACACCCAGCGGCCAACGCACAGCTGAAATCACTGAACTTAGCATCTTGAAATTCGCAGATAGGTTATTTGTATAGCTTAAATGAGCACTAAGAAAGGAATTTGGACAATTCCACCCCCAAGGGATTTTCCCTTAATATAATTGTGGTTCAAAGATTGTATGTAATCCGTCAGTTTTGAAGTTAGGCATCTGAAATTTTGGATGTACGAGTAGCATATTTACAAAAATTAAATTATTTATTTAAAATTATCTGTCACGAAACTTTATGTGGCAGACCAAATTCCTTGCGAGCGAAGCCGCGAGCAAAAGCTAGTTCTATTATACAGTAGTAAATTTCAATAAATAACTTTTTAAAAATATATGCGGTTTTCAGTCAATAAATATTAAACTACATACATTTGGCTGGCTGAATTACAAGAACCAGAAAAGCTTATATTATAAATAGTTAAGAAAATTATAAAATTAGATGCCAATATATATGTATTATTTATACATACACATTCATACTATATATATTAAAACATTTGTTAGTTAAAGAACAGCCGAAGAAGAGAAGACGTAACGAGACGAGACAAGAGAACAATGACAGAGCAGAAATAGAACTGGTTTTTGTTTACTAAGCAGCCGTTTGGGGCCAACGCCTTCAAACTGATAATATAAACAGCCAACCTTAATCCCAATGGAGTTCAGAACTTCGGTTTAATAAATATTAATTAATTTTTAAATAGATAAAACGTATTCAATTAGCCTTTTATTGGTCATAGAATTGGAATGAGTGTATGGTTGAACTGTGAACTATGATAGCCTTACATCATGAATGATGATTTCTTATGATCGATTTTTTTTTTTTAAATTTATTTATTGATATCTACAACTGTATTACAATAATACAACAAGTAAATAGGCTAAGTGATGTATAATGACATGATAATGACAAGTAGAGAAACTACCCACTGGTAGTACTCAAATCAAAGTTCAAGTAAGGAGGTCACGTGGCCATCTTCTTTTCAAACGCCTCGGAGGATTATCGGGAATTGAAGAGGAAGCTAGGTATGAAACTAGAGGGTTTGAATGATAAATAAGTTTGTTATGAAAGGATAGATACCGGGTTTAAGGACATTAAGGTCGTTATGGATGAATTTATTCTTAACAAAATAAGGAGCATTGAGGATTTTACGAAGGATTTTGGACTGTAAGGATTGGATACGAGAGGAATTCGATGTCTTAGTGGAGCCCCAAAGCTCTACTCCGTAAGTCCAAATAGGTCGTATGATGGTCATGTAGATGAGTCTTTTGTAGTTAATTGGGAGCTTAGAGCGTTTGTCTAGTAAGTGTTGAAGTAGCCTGAAACGTCGTGCGGTTTCTTGTCTTTTCAGTCTTGTATGAGGATTCCAGGTTAATCGTTTGTCAAGGTGCAACCCTAAGTATCGGATCTGTTCTACAGGCACCAGAGGGATATTATTAAAGGATACTGAAGGGCAGAAAGTCATTGGTTTACGACGTAAGGTAAAAGTGATTTGATGCGATTTTTGAGAATTTATTTTAATTCTCCAGTTTTGACACCATTCTTCAAGATCAGTGATATGGGATTGGAGGCTTTGGGATGCAATAACTGGATTGGTGTTGACTGATAATACACATGTATCATCAGCATACGTGGTAAGGATAGTATTATTATAAGGATAGTATTACCTTGAGTATTAGGATGAGTTGGGATGTCAGCTGTATAAACTATATATAGGATTGGACCAATGATACTACCTTGAGTATGATCGATATAAAAAAAATTTTAAAGATTTTTTTAATTTATTAAATTAAGTACCCTTATACAATAGAATAGAAAAGTAATTTTATTTTGGGACGAGGTCCCTTAAGAATAACAATATTGTACATACATTAATAGAAATATATCTGGCCAGACGGCTACATTATGCGAATACTGCAATTAAATCTTACTAATATTATAAATGTGAAAGTTTGTATGTTTGTCTCTCTTTCACGCAAAAACTACTGAACGGATTTGGATGAAACTTTACAGTAACATAGGTTATACATCAGAATAACACATGGGCTATAGCAAGCGCGGATTTAGGGGGGCGCACGGGGGCAGGCGCCCTCTCCCCTGACAGTTTTATAGGAACTATGGAGAATCCATTATAGTACATAATTAAAGGAAAATAACATGATCATAGTTGTTAAAATATCAGAAAGAACAAGAGTGAAACTATTTGTTTTGATATACTACTAATCTTACTAATATTATAAATGTGAAAGTTTGTATGTTTGTCTTTCTTTCACGCAAAAACTACTGAGCGGATTTGGATGAAACTTTACAGTAATATAGGTTATACATCAGAATAACACATGGGCTATAGCAAGCGCGGATTTAGGGGGGCGCACGGGTGCAGGCGCCCCCCCCCGACAGTTTTATAGGAACTGTGGAGAATCCATTATAGTACATAATTAAAGGAAAATAGCATCACCATAGTTGTTAAAATATCAGAAAGAACAAGAGTGAAACTATTTGTTTTGATATACTACTAATCTTACTAATATTATAAATGTGAAAGTTTGTATGTTAGTCTCTCTTTCACGCAAAAACTACTGAACGGATTTGGATGAAACTTTACAGTAATATAGGTTATACATCAGAATAACACATGAGCTATAGCAAGGGCGGATTTAGGGGGGCGCAAAGGGGGCACATGCCCCCTCCCCCCCCCGACAGTTTTATAGGAACTGTGGAGAATCCATTATAGTACATAATTAAAGGAAAATAACATGATCATAGTTGTTAAAATATCAGAAAGAACAAGAGTGAAACTATTTGTTTTGATATACTACTAATCTTACTAATATTATAAATGTGAAAGTTTGTATGTTTGTCTCTCTTTCACGCAAAAACTACTGAGCGGATTTGGATGAAACTTTACAGTAATATAGGTTATACATCAGAATAACATATGGGCTATAGCAAGCGCGGATTTAGGGGGGCGCACGGGGGCACGTTCAGCTCCCCTCCCCTGACAGTTTTAGAGGTACTGTGGAGAATCCATTATAGTACATAATTAAAGGCTAATCAGGAATTTAGCATCTTGAAATTTGCAGATAGGTCCTTTGTATGATTTAAGAAAGAAGTTTGGATAATTCCACCCATATTATAATAAGGGTTCAAAGGTTGTATGGAATCCGTCAGTTTTGAAGTTAGACATCTGAAATTTTGTACGAGTAACCTATAGTGAAAAAAATTAAATTATTTAAATAATTAAATTATTTATTATTTTAAATTATTGTTAAAAAGCACTGTCAAGAAACTTTATGCGGTAGACCAAATTCTATGCGAGCGAAGCCGCGGGCAAAAGCTAGTATGAACTAAAACGTATGTTCTGGTAGAGAGTAAAAAATAAATTATATATGTATATATAAATTATAGACTTTCACTCACCAAAATAATGGCTGATTTTTGCGCTCTATCAAAATATCTTAATTTTGTAAATACAATAGAAAATTAAATACTACATTATTATGTTAAATTATTAAATTAATTGATTAATTTAATATAATTATGGTTTAATCTGAAGAGTAAATATTCTTCTTTTCGATTCTTTCTTTGGCTTTTTTGAAAGAGTGGAATGTGAGAGACACTAAATATTCAATTATAATTATTTTTATTCAAAACATCAATGTTCAGAATTGATTCAATGAATCAATTACCATAAACTGATTGATAAGAACCTGAGTGAAGGTTTCACTTGTCTATAAAAAAAGTAGTGTTGATACAGAGTCAGATTATAAATAATACAATCAATATAACTTAATAACATTTAAATATATCATAAATTAAATTAAACAAATTATAGAGAATAACGTTATAACAATATTATATAACTACTTAATTCCATTGTCAATGAGTATGGTATAAAACTCAGGCATATGCATATTGACAAGAATGCTTTGACGCAGTCATTGTGTGATTGTTATATCAGGTGATGAGGGAATGTGCATTACAATGAATGGCGCATTCAAAGAATATATTTAGCCATTTGTAAATCAATAATTTTAACAGGTGCTTATCGCAATACAATATTAATAACACACGAAAGGAAATTGAAAAAATCTGGTTTTGAGATTTGTCTCAAAATACATATTCTAATTAATGACATTCCATCACAAACTATATTAGCAAATGCTACAAAAACGGTAGGCGGTTTAAAGATTAGAATGATGGTATTGATTATTATATTTGCATTATATTAAAAATATTACATCTATATTTTGTTTCAAGCATTTAAATTATAATTGCCACATTTCTAAGAAGGCTCTTCTTTATATTTGTTCATACATTCGGAAGCAATACCAAACTGTATTTATATCAAACCCCGGCATATGTTTAAGAAATGTTCTTTCCTTCGTATATTTCATCATTATAACAATCATATTACATCCTTTCTCAAAATGAAATAGCCAATTGTTTTTGTTATATTTATAATTTATTTTTTATTTATTGTTTTTTTAATGGTCATTATTTTTAAATATTATTATAAAAATTAAATATTATATTTTATGATAATAATATAATATTAATATTATCTTTTATAATGATTGTGAAATCGGTATTTAAGAATAGGTGTTTCATTTTAATTCTTATTTAATATACTGGACTGTATCTCCACTGTAATTTCTATCTTTGAAAAAAACAGCTTCCATTAAAAAATAATTTTATTCTTTCAAAGACAAGACGTTTCGGCATTCAAATGCCATTTTCAATTTTAAATATACATCAACTCTCTAAAATATAACTTTAAAAAAAGATATATAAGTCAAATTCTGTAAAAAAACAATCATAAATGAGTTATACAGTCCAAAAACAAAAACAAAAAACTTGTCCCTAAACAGTTAGCAAAACCAAGAATAGATACCTCATAAAAAATGCTTAGTAATATATTTAAAAATTATTATTTATCTCATTCATATTTTATAAGATTGTGAAATCGGTATTTAAGAATAGGTGTTTATACTAAATATTATATTTTCTTTTCAAAATAAAAATGTTTTTGTTATAACTTACTTAATTGTTAACGCTTAATTATCTTCATAACAGTTATACCTATCAAAAATTGAACTTTTTTTAAGTTTAAATAAATTTGTCGGAGTAGAGCTTTAGGGCTCCACTAAGCCATAGAATTCCTCTCGTGTCCAACCCTTCGTTGGATATATAAAATCCTCAATGCCCCTTACTTCGTTACGAACAAAATCATTCATAATGATCTTGATGTCTCATTTCTCGCTGATTTGGTCCGAACCGATCCTTTCATTCATGAAAAACTATATTTCCACTCAAACCCACTAGTTTCAAACCTATTAGCCACTTCAATTCCCGATAATCCTCCGAGGCGTTTGAAAAGAAGATGGTAGTTTCTCTTGTCACTAGTCTTATCGGTTGTCATTATGTATCACTCATTCTATTGAGTTGTTTTATGATAATACAGTTGTAAATTTTAATAAATAATTTTTTAAATAATGAAAATATTTATTGAAGTTGTTCTATTTTTTAATTTTTTTATAATGTTTTGTTAATTATTTTAATTTTTAAATATTTTTATTTTGAAGAGAAAAGATTTGCCCCGACCGGGATTCGAACCCGGGTCGCCTGTCTCTCCGTGACCAGCAGAGTTGGTAGAGTGCTGTCACGGAGAGACAGGCTACCCGGGTTCGAATCCCGGCCGGGGCAAATCTTTTCTCTTCAAAATAAAAATATTCTATTTTTTATTTATCTTTATAAATATTTTAAGAAACGAAGTTACTAACGCTGATTCTCTTTATTTTTTTCCAGAGATGACGGAGAGGAGTATTCCACACATTCGAGACATATTCGACTCGGACCGTTCTAACGGTACCCAGGTAGATCGGAAGCGGCCGGTCGTGGGACCAAGGAGCGAACCAGACCTCAAGCACCTCGATAGGCACCTCAGCATGAAGAAGACCATCCGCAAGAAGATCATGAGGGACCTGCAGCAGGCCTTCGTCGCGGAGAGCGGGGAGAAGGATGTGGAAATTGTCGTGGACACGACAGGGCGCGAGGGGTTCCTCGACGTCCTCCGCAGGGGTGGCAAGGAGGAGAAGGAGGAAGTCAACGACAACAAGGACGAAGAGAAAAAGCAAGGATTCTGGAGAAGATTCACCATCAGGAGAAATAAGCGCTGATTGATCCACAATTATCTATCTCTTCATCATCAGAAACCAAATCGTTGAGTATGCAGAGCATAAAACACAGACACGTCATATTGTGGAATCGGTATTTAAGAAAAGGTTTTTATGTTCCTGCCCAACTATTTGGCTTCCCCGATCTTATGACAGGTCAAAGAGACTCTCATTATACTAGTTAGAGACATTATAAAGACTTAATTGTGTATGAAGCCAAATATCTGTAAATACTGGCAAAATATTCCTTAATATCTAAGATAATGTGTAGAATAGTTATTCCTAAAGAACCTTTTATAATTTCTATTCATTAGGGGATACTTATTATTTCGTTAATCATTACCTATTGGAACATGTATGGAAGAAGTTTTATACTTCTCATTAACAATAAAAGATGTGGGTAAATCAATAAGATTTTTTACTAAATCTTATTTTTATATGGAAGTACATTGATTGGACTATATAATATTATGCAGAATAGATTTTATTTTTTAATAAAATAACTTAAATGATCATCATTGTCAACGAGGCTAACGTCGGAACATGTCAATAATTTCAGTAATATAAATAACATCATCATTTCACTTAGTCACTTCAACCATTAAGAAAAACCATATTAAATTTTATTATCCATTATAATTATGCCATTGTATATAAACTATGAATATAAAAGCACACAGTTTTGTTATATAATTAACAATGAGTGCACTTAAATGCTTTCACCCCCTTGCGACTTTATGCTTACTCCGAAGCTATTACTTTACCTCGCAACTTTTTAAAATCCCTTTTTAAGTGCATTCGCTAGAAATTGTTTTTGAGAAGTATTATTAAATTGTATAATAAATATTTATTTAAACATGGCTTTTACATAATATTCTATTTTTATAAATATGTTTCCTGTTATGCCTGTTTTTGTTTAGCGTCACCCCAAGGCTCTGCACCCTGTCGCTTTGCACCGGTTGTACTCGCGCATTCTTAGCAATTGTTTATATTCATAATTTCTTCTACATCGTAAGTTTGGTTCAACAGAACGTGGGATCAACAAAATCATTTCAACAGGGCTTGATGTACTTATAAGACGTTTTCCTTATCGAATGCCAACAATGGATACCTTTTATTATAAATTACTTTCTATTAGCCGGTTCCTGAAATCTAGGGAGTGAGCATAAAACTGAAGATAAATGTTATTTATTACTTGAAACTTTGCTAAGTCAATATGAACTTAATTTAAGATCTAAATTATTGAACTGATTGAAATACAAACCCAATGGTGGCATATCTCCGTTATATACGTTTTTAGTAATTGTGATCACTGTACAATATTTTCTTTCCGATTGATCCATTTTTTTGTGGCAAATTTTTAGTATTCCACCTCATATGTGAAAAATTAATTAACTGAGAATGAAGAAAAATTTGATCTTTTTTTTGTACTTTTAATGGATTACAAAATATACTCTAAAACAATTGTACAACAACAAAACTTCGAATGTTAGAACAACTCATAAGTGAAAACTATCGAAATATATTAGTTCCATTGTATTCGTACATTGAATACACTACCTGTGAAATATTAATTACTACATGGCAAAAATGTATTGAATTGTCTTTTCGCACGTTTCAAGGATCTTACAATAAATAGAAATTATTTAAACCTAAAACTATACCGTTAACAAAATTCAAACAACGCGATAAACAACTATAAATAAAAAAAGAAATGCCTGAAAACTCTCTCCACAATTTTCGAAACTTGTCTTAATATTTACATCATCATTTAATCAAAGCTTAGGAACGATTGTTTATTCTTTTTTTGAAAATATATTCTTGTTGTAATAAATACAATGCATTGAGTTTATCTAACTCATTGTTTGCCATCAGTCTTACGATACCAATCATTACAATAGGTTAGTATTCATCAAAATGGAAAAGAAAAGAAAACAAGAATGTTATAAAAATTTTAATATTTAACTTCACAATGCAAGCGGTTCTACTAGCTGACACCCGTTGTGTAAATTTCTGTACACCCATTGTCAAAACTATATTTGGTCATAACATAAGTATCTATTTATGTTTGCTTGTTTTTTGTGTGTGTGTTCAAGTGGAATTTGCATCTTATTGAATTTCGCTCTGGTATTTTAACAAAAAAATAAACCATCTGGCTTTTTTAGACTCTAACCAAAAATCAGCTCTCTACCTCCGAGCGTGCCTTAATCGCGAATTTCCCTTAAGTTACATTATCCTTGGTACACACAGCGTACCGTTGCAGACGCCAATAATGAGCTGGCGATAGAACTAGCAGTCCTCCCATATTTGGAGTCCAAGGCGAAGAACCAGCGAATGAAGGACAACGAACTCGGCCGCTCCTGTTCTTAGAACATGTCCTGCAGGACGTAACCCCTGTCGTGTACAGATACTTCTTTCTATCAGATATTAATTATGGAATTAATATAAAGATATTAATATATAAGGATATTATTTACAATATTCGATAATCCTTAGAGTATAAAGTTGAGACAATAAAGATCCGCATAAACTACTATAACCGGCATTAATATACTCGTCCTGACAATTATATCCGTAAATGTATATTATTTACCTTTCTTAACTTTATTATTTATAATGATTGCATGAAGTTTTTTTTCCTGAAATTGTTTTAGTTTTAAATTTTTCGAACTTACATCAATAATAACACTGGGGTCAACTATGATTTAGTGGTGATGGCAGTCTGGCAGTTGGCCTTAAGATCTTTTAAATGGACTACAAAATACTTAGTTATTTTTTATACCCTTCGGAAGGGTCTTAAAATAGGGGTCCCGAGCCTGTACGACCTCAGGTACTCGTTAAAGATCCCTAGGTACTTGTGCATCAGCCGTTAAACACAAAACCTACCTCCTTATCTAGTGTAACCTCTTGTTATCACTAGTTACATCATTATTGTATCTTCCGTTACACTGCACAAAGGCATCATAATATTGCAGATGTGAATAACACGCTGTATGGAAGACCTTTCCAAGTGACTTGCTCCCACCTTATCCTGGCGCCAGGCTTGCGCAATCCTATACCCACATGATCTGCCCCCGCGAGTTGTCTGAAATAATAAATGTCATTTGAAAAGTAGAAATAAAAATGGCGAAACTATATCAGGTATTACGTACCTGATCTGCATAACATTGAAAATTTAATGCATAACCGTGAGATGATTAACGTAGTAAGTTCAATAATTGGAGGAGTCACTCTCTGAAGAGCATAATTCCAATTTGACATCAGAAGAAATTATCAGAAAAAAAGTGCAAAAATATTGTTAAATAGGTAATTTAAACTTTGTTAAACAAAATATAATTTGCATTAAATAATGCGTTGAATAAAAATATACTTTATAACTGAGTCTTACAACACATTCCTGCCGACCCACAGTGTGTAATTTTGCCAATCTAGTAGGACAAAAATACTAAACTCCTCAGAATGAGTGTTTAATAATTTTTATATATTTAAGTGGCCAAACTAAGACAATTAATGAGATTTATCAAGAATTATATCACAACAGGTATAATTTTAATAATTACATATATACATAATTTTAGTAATTTTTATTTATTTATTTATTTTTTGTAACTTATTTCTTACCTTGATGTCGATGGTAGTTCTGCAATAGGAGTGCCTGCAATGCATTCAAATCCAACAACAAAATTGTTCCGCAACCAGGAGACATTCATTGCTAGAAAACGTGCTGCTGTGCGTTGAGATTTTTCCCAGCGCCACTCCAATCTGTACAGTACTGACTTCAGGCGAGCTCTAATTTTTTCCATTTTTTCTTCAGGCAATCCTCTCCAGCATTTTTTTCTCAATCAAAAAACTAGAAACGTTGTCAAATCTTGCACCCTTTTCACTTTCTCTCCATATCTCATACAGCCTTTCTTAAGTGACTAATTCGTCCATTCTAAAATACAGTAACATTTTTTAAGATTTCGACAAAACGGGCAAATATGGGCAAACTTTTATTGTTATGTTCTCTTCTCTACCTTCCTACGTTTACGTTAATACATAGAGCAAGACGTGAATCGGCGTAATAAAGAAGTTACCTTCCTCCAAAATTCAATAAGTCTATGATTTTTTTGAATTGTATTCGTTTCACTTGAACAAAATGTTTAAGCCCTTTAAATTACACGTATTCAAATGTAACCATGTCAATATTTACCTCAAATGATGTATAAACAGAGAAAAATTCACAAGTTGAAATAACTGGAAAACAGAACCGTGCACACTCATGAACAAAGAATGAATGAGTGAAGGTTTGCACTAATTCCTTGTATGTAAACATTGAACAGGCAAGTTTGGGTGTAAAGTACGACGCTTTAAGTGGCTTTAAAATTTTAACTATTTCGATTCCAATACCCTCAGACATTGTACCTGTCATATGTAGTATTAAAAATCCTTAAAAAAATAGTTCATTTTTTCCATTCTTGTCCTCCTAGATTGGGGAAATTTCAGACTGTGCGACCCCTAACTTAACGAACATTTCTGCTCTCATCGCTTTTTCTACATTGAGGTGGGGAGGGGAAGATAATTTTTACATAAAATATTTCTTGTTTGCTTTAGATAGGGATGTTTTAAATTAGTTAAAAAAATATAAAAAATTGGTTTGTAAAAAGAAATAAAAATTGAATATAATGATGAATGCGCTTAACAATATATATAATTTATAAATAAGTATAAATGTTTAAGGTTTTTTAAAATAATAATACCAACATAAATATTTGTTATTATTCATATATATCATACTAAGCTACATATTATGGTATTTTATTTTTTATAACAAATTTAAAACATCCCTATCTAAAGTAAACAAGGAATATTTTATGTAAAAATTATCTTTTGTATTTAGGTCGAAATTAAGTATTCATTTATTACTGCATACTGCTACTAATTATTAACCATACAATATTTTATTGAAACTACAAATTCTTCTTTCTGATTTTTTATTATTTTTTTAGTATTATGCAATACATATTCATAGTTAATATTCATGGCAACGGCGCAATTCACAATGATTTACATTTTTATAAATAGAGCACACAATCTTTTTTTTTTTAATTACTTTTTATTGTATTTTAGCAAGTAATTTGTTTTATAGCTTCGAGATGTCATGCATATATAAATAAACGTTATGCTATTGGTAGATTTACAAAACATGTTTTTTAAGTGAATAAAATTCTATGTGGATTAATATTGTTTGAAATTATTATGTCGATATATTTGGAAAATATTGTATATTTCAATAAAGTTATCGATTTAATAAATTTATTTTTCTCTGCAGCAAATAATGGTCTTTATTGGCCATAAAACATTGTATTGTGAGCTTAAAAAGAAAGACTCATATTTTCCTATAATTGTCAACATCACTCTTATTATATCCGTATTGTGATATATTGTAAGGGACATGTATTTATTTATAAGAGTAATTGTAATTTAAGGCTTATTTGTGATAATTATTAGTAAGACTAATAGGCAAGTACTTATTTCTGTATCATGTAAATATTGTATTTGATTATAAAGTTATTATTTTCAAATAAAGAAATTTCATTACTTTTATTGTTTTTTCTTTCAAACAACTTGTTTTTCTAGAAATAGAATTCTGTCACTAAGAGCGATGTGTTTTAAAATAAATGGAGAATTCATTTATTAGCAGCATTAAATTAAATATACAATAATTGCCCTTTATGAATTAGATGGTTGAACAAAAATATTAATGCTGTAGAATACTTGAAGAATGTTGAAGTTTCTTGGTTCAAATCCGGATGTGACAGATAAATTATTTAGAGATCTCAGACCCTCCTAGAGCTCGCTTAGCTCCTATAAGATGGTTATCCTTAATTGGAGAAAAACCTGGAGGTTGGGGGAGATCTCGGACAAATCAGCTCCCTGCATAACCGTCGTCCTAGAAACAGTTTAGTATCAACCATGAACTGAACCCAACACCCTTCATGTGGTATATTACAGATTTTTTTTATTTTATTTTGAGCATTAGGGTCTTTAGTGCAATCTTTGTAGCAAGATGCGATTT
Organism: Arma custos; assembly: GCA_037127475.1. Taxonomy (NCBI): domain Eukaryota; kingdom Metazoa; phylum Arthropoda; class Insecta; order Hemiptera; family Pentatomidae; genus Arma; species Arma custos. Next base: position 95,157,169 of record CM073764.1, read on the forward strand.
CCTTTGCCCAACTACAATTGATAGTGACCACATCAAAAGATTAATTGTATGAAGATCCCGGATAGTTTTAAACAGTTACAGTTATGGAGCTTGAATAGTTCCACTTAAAGATTCCTGTTATAAATGGATCCAATAGCAATTAGTTGGTTCTTACAGCCTAGGCTGGTTGCTTACTTGGACTGTAGTCTGATTGGGTATGTTAGTTCTGCTATGTTAGTAAGTGTAAAACGTGAAAGAATTTTCATCTATCTTCAATCCATACAGCAGATAAGTTCTAATATAAGTTAGAACTTATCAGCAGATAAGTTCTTCAATCCATAAGTAGATAAGTTCTAGCTTGATTTCAAAGCATTTGTCCTAAAAAATGGTGGTACGCTACTCAGGTTTCTGATGAAAGAAAAATATATTTTTTTATCATGAATCTTAAACAAAAAAAAAAACCTTTACCAATACAACTCATAGAATTTTGAGTTCATGACAAGGTAGAGTTTGAACTATTTCTTGAGCAACGGGTTTACAGGGAGATACTTTGTTCTAGATCAAGCTTCACCGCCAAATAAGGGTACCTCACTGAGTTACACCGTTCCAAAACAGTTCTAAAGCTTAGACATATTGAAAAATTCAATAGAATTCTCGTTGGAAAAGACAAGTGAGCCTGAAATTTGTTTGATCCTGTTGGAACTTAGTGGTTCCCTTGGACTATGTAAGCGGGCTTGAGACAGGAAAGTAGCGACGGGTCCAAATGAGATGCAGAACCTGTCTGGATGAGCCTCTGATCCAACGAAACCAACAACTCCAAACACTCAGACCCAGTAACCATTTCACAAGATTGGAAATATGAATAAAATAAAATAATTTAATAACCCAATATCAATAAAATAATTAAACAACCCAATAAATTATACATTCCACAATGGAACTCATTTATAGCAATAACACAGAAAATATTGATTAAGGTTTAAAAAATGCTAAAGTAGTTAAATATAATTTTTAATTATTGTTTGCTGAAGTTTTGCGTGGAATAAGTTTCAGATGGTGTATTCATGCCAGTTGCGCAGTACTCTCTGAACCGAACGGGTAATTTAAATCAACCCAAGGTCGCTGCTCATACTATTTCCATAAGAGATGTTGTTATATATATATATATAATAAAAAATATTGATATAAAAATCCTAAGTTGTTTTCTCAGGACCAGTCGCCGCTACCAACCGAGAATATGAAGAGAGAGGACAAAAACTTGGGAGACTTGGCGGCCTAACAGCAACCTATCTCTCTTTCTTTATTTCTTCCAGCTCGGAATTCCCACATCGATTATTCCCAAGGACTTAGCAGGTTTCCTATTGCCTCGGTTTTTCCGAGTCATGAAAATACTATGTTATTTATCCATTTCTCCAAGTTTACAAAACATTTATTTGATTCCAATTATATATTTTAAAAAAACTGCTGATATTCTTGAGACTCCGTTGATAATTATTATATACCCTTCAAGCTAAACTAAAATTCAATCGTTTTTGCATTGAAAATATGTATTCCTGCTCCTAATCCCCGCGTGCTGATTCGAGCAACCTGTAAACTCTATAGTGAAAAATAATTAATAAAGCATATTGAAATTTCTTTACGATTATAGTATAGTATTTTATTTATGTATATAATTTAAATTTTCGAATTTGAGAAGTTTTAATCAAATCCTTATTTTTTTATATTCTACGCCAGGTATATGTGAATCACGAGAGTAAATCACCGTAGGAGTCTTTGTAGTAGTAAGACTAATGAAAGGGATACAGCGAAAAGCACCAGATTTAATATACATTGGTTTGTAATAAATAAATAAAAATGAATATGCACCTCTCAATCCATAATTGAAATTATATTGTAGTCATTCGTACGCTAAAAAAAACAAAACTGTTTGCCGTAATTAATTTGCAGCCCAAGGTTTTAAATTTAAAGCCGGAAATATCTTAAAGCAAAACTACCACTACTTTTTTATTTAATAACGGTTTTTGTATTTTTCACATCTTAGATAGGAAAATAGTGAAAAATATCAAGAGTGAATGTAGTAGATAATTAAATTTCCAATCGACTATCTGTTCGCGGATCGATCCTTAAATCTAGCGTTGATACGCAACAGCTGTTTCAAAAGATAAGATGATTTGTTTTATAGAAATCTATTAAGACTTGAAAGCAAATCACCTCTTCCGATGACGATGTAATCATAAAAAAAGAAAGAATGCACAATTAGAGTCTTCACCAATCTCGAATAAGAAATATACATTATACGGTTATGCAAGAGACATGAAGATGTCTATATTTCATTTATTTTTATTTGATGGTGATTATTTAAATATTATTATTTAGATGAGAAATGCGGAAGACCCCCGCGAACCCCCGGTTCGAATTCCGGCCGGGACAAATCTTTTCTCTTCAAAATAAAAATATTTAAATAATCACCATCAAATAAAAATGAATAAAATATAATTTATAAATATAAAAATTTGACGTACGTCAACGAGATCCTAATTTCAAAAAAATAAAATCAATTTCAATGAACATTCGTCCCCGTATATACATTATACATTATATACGCAAAAATTGTGATGTAGGAAACAGTGAAACTGGGGATGTAGGATCGGTGAAGAGAAAGGATTTGTCTGGTCTGGTTAGGACCCCTGGTAGCTGGGAGAGTGCCGCACTAGAGATGCGGAAGACCCGGGTTCGAATCCCGGCCAGAGCAAATCTTTTCTCTTTAAAATAAAAATATATTAAGCTGTTTAGACGAGAAAATCTAAAATGGATCCACAGATGGTGAAAATGTATATATTCTTTGAAATCTGCTAATCTAAAATGCCGTCATTTTACTTCGTTTATTCCATGAAAGGAAGTAAAAATCATTCAAGACACCATGCGCGAATTAATCACAAATGTGAGCCCATTTTGTCCAGTTTCTGATAGTTAAAATAACAAACTTTCCCTGATTTTTCTACATTCGTCATACAATAAATTGTTTCTAATCCCTGGTAACAGCTATTTTTAATGATTAAATAACCCTTGAACAACAATAATCAATGTTAAAACAGTAGTTGGTAGAGATAATTCAGATAGTATACTACTAATTAACTCTTATGGAATCGGATATTACGAGAATCAGAAGTAATAAATTAATTACTACTGCATAACATCCACCACTGCCTTCATCTTCATGCTCTGTTTCATGACGTTCCAGTTAAATATTTTATGGTCCTATATAAACATGAAGTGCCTCTACAAGCATATAAATCCCTTTTCTGAATGATTTTGTATAATAAAATTTATTTTTAGTACAACACAATATTATTATCTACACTAGTGAAACTTTATAGCTCGGAAATATTTAAACCATAAACTCAGTATTCGAAGTACAGACCATTTACCTTATCTAGAACAAACTCTCTTTAAAATAATATTTTAACTCTAAACTTAATAAATTCTCTAATATTTTAAGATTAGTTACCAGATATGATGGGAAATTCATTTTATTTTTTTTTTAATTTTGACATCCGATTATTCAAAAATTGATAATCGAATAACTAAAAAACAATAAATGATTTGCTTAAAGAGCACACAGGTAAAGAATTTGAGTCAGTTCTGATTGAAAAATAAATAAAATTCCGAAACTTCAAATACATGTAGATAATAATTTATTATCTAATGATTATGATTATTGTTATAATAATAACACATCTAATTATTAATAAATAATTTCCGTTAAATTTTCATCAAACGTTCAAGACTTTCAAGTAGGTTAGTGAGTTAATCTAAATTAAAATTAATACCAGAATCAGCAGCTCATTAATAGAAATAGCTAAGTTATTTAGTAATAACTTATTATTCAACCATCATAGAAAAGAGTAGAGAATTTGCCTTTCTCCCTTATCATGACAAGATAAATAATTAAATAGAGGGAAAATATTAATTACAATTAACTTAAATATATAAGGTTAGAGTGTTTTTATTAATATTAGGAGCCTTCAGTAAACTTATAATTTGTTTAACGTAAAGAAAACATTTCTTAAGAAAAATATATTTCACAATCATACATAAAATATATTTCACAACGTTTTTCCAAATTTCTGTCAACACGGATATTCCGTGTTTAAAGAGCGATGTTGCTTTGGCAGCGAACCAATCATCGATCCATTTTCGCACTTATCAGCATTTTGAAACAACATGCCAGCCAAGCAAACCATGCTTCATTGATCTGTATAAGTAATCAGAAGGCTCCTTGTCAGGTTAGTACCCTCGGTGTGGCAGAACTACCCGTTCCTTTATCCTTCATAGCTCTTATAAATGTTTAGCCGAGGGTTGTCATGCTAGAGGATGCCTCTGTCACTCGCTGTTTCTGGTCTTTCCTAACCGTAAATAAATAAACCTGTTAATGAACATCTGTATGGGAAGGGATGAGATGTTGAAAAGCAAGGATTTAAATGAGCAAGGATAAGGAAGAAGGATGAACGATATTAGGAGGATTTGAGTTCCACATGATGGTGGAACGGGCGTCAAAGGAACGCTCGAATGTTTATGTTCTTTGTGAACGGGTATAGAGACCGAAAAGGAGAGATATTGCTTCCTGGTAATGGACTGAGGATTCAAATTGAAAGAGACTGTAGGACAGATTGGCATAAGAAGTAACCGAGATTATTCAATAAAAATCTTTGGAAATATTATTGATTGAATTTGCGCGGCATACATCAGATGATTAAAGAAAATAAAAGCTACGTGCAAACTGTTGAAGACAGCGTAGGGTTTGACCTTAACGAGACTTTTGACAGTTTAAGCAGATCAGATTAAGGTCTTGATAAGGTTATCTAATATGTTGATAAGGTTATCTCTTATCCCTTTATAAAAGGCAACAACATGTCTGCTAACAATGGAGGTGAGGGATAAAACACCATGGTGTTGATGTTTCTATCTTAAACATTGGAGAACATTATTAAATTTGTTTTGCTTAAGGTCCCTATATTGTAGTTTAATTTAAGTTAAGTTTACAGTGATACTCTAAAGACTATTTCCCTATTTGGGCGCAAAATATGAAAAGTTACGAACTGAATTAGGAATACTTCCAATCTACGTGTACCAGCAATATGAAAACGACAAAAAATATATAAATAATCCATGAGGGAGAACTGAGATTACGCCCAATGCAGTTTAGCTCAAGCTATCAAAATTCAAATTTCATTAGTGGGAGCTAACAGAGTATTTATAAAAATTATTATTATTTACATGCACATCTTGTGTATGCTATGATCGCCTAACTAAGAACTATTTTCCTAAAAAATTGTAACTATCTTAATAGAAATTAATTTAAAAGTAATTTTAGAAGTTGAAAAATGTTCAGTTGGTTGCAAAAATTATGGGTATTACTTAGGAATAGTCGCATTTTTAAAAACATCATTAAAATCCATCTCGAAAATGGATTGATTTAAGAAGATGTAGTCTAGCATATCTATGGCGCTATGAAAGAGGGGATAATTTCGATAAATTAAAATTTCTGTTGAACACATTTTTGAAATTTCTTGCTGGGACATACAGTACAGAATAATGTTAAATCATAATTACAATTATAACATGGATTGTGCAATTTTTTTTACTTTTGGATGTAAGTAATTATTATGCGATTCTTATTTAGACTGTTAATGCTAGTAATAAGCCCATAATTGTCCACATTCAGATAGATAACCTTATTATATCACGGCGTGTGTAATAAGATACAAATCAAATTGGCGAAGATTGATTATTTATTAATTAAATAATTATGAATAACCATATTTTTATTTTATATATATATTTTTTTTTTTTTTAATTTTACTCTCTTCAGCTACGTACATATATCCTTCTTTTAAAAAATAAATTATTATATAATACATAAAATTAATGAAATGATTAACGAAGGTGGTATTATTATAAATATGCCAAACATACATGTATATAATTCTATTGTATATAATTCTATGATTACGAATATTATATTAAAGAATTATGTAAAACACGTAAAAAATGACGTAATAGCTTAACATAAATAAAAACAAAACATAAACAGGTTCTATCCACACAAAAGCCAAGAGTCCTTGTATACTCAAGTTGGAAATGTCAAAGGTGGACAATGATATCATATTCTGTGGTCCACAACCTACCTCGCGTCCCTCGACCAAGGTTTCTGGCATCTAAATTTTATTCGGCGGTCCTTTCAAAAATAAAAATCACTCCTGTTAACAAAACTTCCTATATCGGAATATCGAATTTTCTATAAAATCCTGAAATTCCTAAATCGAAATCTATCATGATTTATTTAATCTCTTATTTATATATCTGATTCAAAACCCATTCGGGTTGTTTATTATAAAGGATTTTCAGTTTATTTTATACTCGCAGTTATGAGCTAAATTGTGAGGTTTAATTATTTTTAATGAGAGTATGTTATGCGATCCCTTAAGGTCCATGAGCTGGTATAGAAGAGCTTGATTAAATCGTTACGCACTTAAAATATAATAATGTTGCAAACTAGACCTCAGGCCGATATTTTGGTGAAATTCAATGTTAATTAATTACAATTGAAAGTGAAATTATCGTTTTTCGGACCAAATATTGCACAGAATACCTTATTTCTGAATACCTTAAGTTAGTCTTCCGTTAAAGTTAGCGGCCATCTTTCAAAACTTTACAGTTGGAATGATTTGTATTTCAAGTTTTTCACATACTTTTTCCTAACACTTTATTTTTATTCAAACATAATATTTTGTCATAGCATCCCAATGGTCCAACAACAAGAAATTAGAGAATCGAAAATTGTTGTGATTACAATACTACTTTTATTGCATACAAGAAAGTAAAAGGTATGCTGATCACAACTGAAATATAATAATAATGAAAAACCATCAGACTAGACAAGACATTTTATTTTTTATATATTTAATTCTTTTTCGGAAAACAATATCGGCTCCTGAAACTCAAATGTCAATACCGATATTAATATTTCAATACACCGTGTTCCTCTAGGTAGTATCCTTGGCCCAATCGCTTATACAGTTTATACAGCTGACATCCCAACTCATCCTAATACTATCCTTACCACATACGCTGATGATATATGTGTATTATCAGTCAACACCAATCCAGTTATTGCATCCCAAAGCCTCCCATTTTCTATCACTGACCTTGAAGAATGGTGTCAAACTGGAGAATTAAAATAAATTCTCAAAAATCGCATCAAATCACTTTTACCTCGTCGTACGTCGTAAACCAATGACTTCCTGCCCTTCAGTATCCTTAAATAATATCCTACTGGTGCCTGTAGAACAGATCCGATACTTAGGGTTGCATCTCGATAAACGATTAATCTGGAATCCTCATACAAGACTGAAAAGACAAGAAACCGCTCGACGTTTCAGGCAACTTCAACACTTACTAGTCAAACGCTCTAAGCTCCCAATTAACTACAAAAGACTCATCTACATGACCATCATACGACCTATTTGGACTTATTTGGAGTAGAGCTTTGGGGCTCCACTAAGCCATCGAATTCCTCTCGTATCCAATCGCTACAATTGAAATCCTTCGTAAAATCCTCAATGCTCCTTATTTTGTTAAGAATAAAGTCATCCACAACGACCTTAATGTCCCATTTATAGCTGATTTGGCCCGAGCCCGGTATCTATCCTTTCATGACAAACTTCATTCCCACTCAAAACCTCTAGTTCCAAACCTAGCTTCCTCTTCAATTCTCGATAATCCTCCGAGGCATCTGAAAAGAAGATGGCCACGTGACCTTCTTAGTTGAAATTGTAATTTTAGTACTACCAGTGGGTAGTTTCTCTACTTGTCATTATCTCATGCCATTATGTATCACGTAGCCTATTAACTTGTTGTATTATTGTAATACAGTTGTAAATGTCAATAAATAAATAAATAAAAAAATATATCAAGTTCAAACTATCCTACAAAGTATAGATATTTTGAAAGAAAAATATTTACACAGTCTGTTAATGAAGGGGGTTAAAAATATCAAGGTATGATACATCAAAATATCGAAATACTTAATCCGCAGCCCTGGTGAATAAGTGGTCAAGTCGAATTTCGTCCTGAGTTAATTATGTGACGGAAGCCGAATCGTGTCATTCTCGTAATGTTTGACTTAAAATGTAGTTGTAGCATAAGCAATAACTCCTTTGAGAGCCAATTTCGGACTTATTAATTACGAAATAAGACGCTTCTGCTTCCTTAAGTACAACAAACTCATTTTGGAGAAAATTCTACTCAACCACTTATTCACCGGGGCTGTAGATATATGAAACTACTACTTCATTATACTCGAAAACTATCAAAATACTAATACATCAATGAAATCAATTAAATATACATTGAAATATATTTTTATATACTCACATAATAACCGGTACGACAACTGTAGCAGAAAAGTTGTTTCCAAAATGTTTCCTTGAAGTTTTAAGATGTGAGACATTTTACAGAATATTCCATCATAAATCCGAATAGTTTAATTTATAACTATATAAAGGGTTCCACCTAAAAAAAGAACATTTTTTAGCAGAAAAATAATGGTAATATGAATGACGAAATTTAAGAATCTATACAGAAATAATTAGTATCATTGCGTTCTCTGTAAAAACGATTGCTAATTTTCTGAATTGAAATCCTATCCACACATCATTGATCCATGGAGGCGGGCCTCGGTTCAATGCCCTAGCAACCTTGACCTCCAATCCTTAGCGATATACTTCTCATTCATTTTGGTATTAAACAATCGTAATAAACTAATTTTTATAGCAGTAAAGGCTGATAGATAATACAGACCATCAACAATTTACCTGTCCCTAAATTTCAAAAGTAATCCTCAAATTCTATTAAGGTAAACTCAAACTTACAATAAATAAGGTAACTGTTCCGCTGGTTGTCGCTTCGAGTTAAATCACAAGTTTTAATTTATATAGGTTTCCTTTTTAATATTCTCGAAAATAAAAAATAATCGTGAGTTTAAGCATGAAAAAAGAGAGTACATATTTATGGGAAATTTGTATATAGCGGTAATCATTTCATCAAGAAATGATTGTTTCTACTTACATTTCGAAGTACAGACAAAATATAAGCTATTCCCATAATTACACTGTTTATTTCATACTAAAACTAACCATTATTTTTCTTTTCGATAAAATTTATTAAAAAGGAAACGAATGAAAAGTTAAAACATGCTGTGCCTTAACTCGAAGCGACAGCCTGCGGAAATGATACCCAATATTCTTAATATAAAAAGAATGAGATAATATATTTTGCAAAAATCTTTCCTTTTATATCTTTGAAGCTTCTCAAATTACATCTCCACATGTTCTATAATTCTTCATCAGAAAACTCTATGCTGAATCATCAGAAAACACTGCTATGCAAATTTTCTGTCTTTCTGGCATAAGGAAATTGGAATATAGCTCCAACAAATTCATTTTGAGAAATAATTGAGGCGTGGGCATGGAAAAGGTAGTAAGTAGTGAAAAAGTAATATTACAGGAGAAGTAAAAATCTTTTTTAATAACTAAAAATGTAAGTTTCATTAAGAAAATAGTAACTAACGTCGTTACTATTTTTCTAACGTCGTTTTCTCTTTGAATGTAAAGCACTATGTCGAAAGAGGACATTTGACCTTGGCCCTCGAGGGCACAAGGAACTTCAAGAACTGTGATTTAAAGACTTTCTAAAATTTCTCAGAACCCTAGACCTAGGATAGGGATTGTTAGGACTCGAGCATAATGTGCCTCTTTAGGCTGGTATGGTAATGTAGTGGAAGAGTTCCACACAAATATACTGTTACGGGCTACTGGGTATTAAAATGAATTAAACAATCCCTTAATTAAAGATACTAATATTTATTAACACAAGTGATAAATAAGGATACAATTAAATTATTAACAATTAAATTATTGAACTAAGATAAATTTATAATAACAATATTCTAAATATTTATTATCTAGGCCTAACTCCTATTTAATTATTACAATAATATTAGATATTACTAATTCTAGATAGCTTAACTAGTTACAATAGTTTCTATGAATATATTATACTACAATTTATAACTAATAATTAACACTTACAGTTCACTAGTCCACCGACCCTAAGATTCTCCAAGTATCACAAACTGACACACAGTAACAAACAGAAACAGTTTATTACACTCGCGAGACTGTTACAGTTCACTGATACACTTATTACACTGGCCGGCTCAACACTGACTAGTTTATCACACTGACACTCACTTATCACAGATCTTGCATGGTCTACTCTCAGGCTAAGACTGACTGCCTCGAGTTGAGGGAAGTATTTAAAGAGGCAAGGCCGAACATTCTAGAACACGGAGGGGCCAGAATATTCTGGAATCTTCTTAATCCTTTTCCGACAAAAGAAGACGATCTAGAACAGTCCTAATCCTATTTTAACTTCTCCTGCCGACGGATTTAAGCCGCTAATCCTCTTACTTCCTTCTTCCTGTCGGCGTCCGTAACAATACAACTAACGTCGTTGAAGGAGAGTTAACCGCTGTCAGTTTTGAGCTACTCCTCTCTTTATCGTTTTGCCATGATCAATACTACCTTTCCTATAAAAAAAATTATAAAATGATTTTTTTTTTACCTTTACATTCTCCATGTCAACGCCTCAATTATAGATCTGTACAAATAGAGGATTTTAACGGTTACTTTTTAATCAGTTAAAGTAAATTGCGTACCTATAGCAAAAATTACCCTAATCACAAAACATAAGTTACGAATTTATATAAAAAAGGTCTTAAGTTTTCAGGTCATTTAAAGTCCTTATTAATTTAAACAGCTGTCCAGGCAGACGTTGTTCTGCCCTATTTCCCTGAAACAAAGGGCTTCCAAATTTCCTACAACCATTACAACGGCAACTTCATCGATTGTTGGTGCATTGAAACATCTCACATGTTCTCCTATAGAAGTTCCACTTTACAACTTTATGATTACCAGATCCCATAAGATCCAGTACAGTTTTACACAATGTATTCAATTGATTGTGTTGATGAAACACAATTCGTAATTGTTCTACAATAGACCTCCTCACTGAACTGTTATTCAGTTTCATTTCTCAAATCAACCAATTTCTTCTGGTGTATTGCCCATTTATTCCATTTGCAGGAATTTATAGTCGCCATCTGTCACCGCTCACAGCGAACCTGCTTTATGATATATTTGGCCTTGTATCAGCAAATTAAACAGAAAATTTTTATTTTTAAAAAGGAATAAACAAAGTAAGTCTTGTTACCTTAAAAATTGGCATGAAATTGTCGCAAAGTATATCTGTTGCCCCAAAAAAAGTCATTTGTAAGCAGTTGCTATATTTCTGTATGTTTATAAGGAAATGTATGGAATCTCTTCCAGTTTCTGAAACTAATCCATTTTCATTCACGTAACACAATCCGTTTCCTTCATTTTTGTATTTCAATGCCTTGAAATTGGGGCAAACTGAGTTCGTAGGTCCAATAGCAACGCATTGTTACGAGTTGCAGTCAACTTAAACATTGTTACTGAAAGCCGCTCGTGAAACACTGAAAGCAGTTTGAAAACGACGCTTTGCCCGTGATAGTAATGTCCTAATCCTTTCAATTGTCATTTCGCTTTTCACGTTGCTGTGCAGTCCGACTAGATTGAACATTAGCTTGATTTGTAGTTTCTAGTTCTTCGACCCAAATTACTGGGCCCGCGTGTTATAGGCGTAATGGGTCTAAATGTAAACACACCTAAAAAATATACACACAACTTGTTTTCGAGAGAAGCGAAAATTTAATAACAACCTTATTATATACTTACGATTACAGATCTCCATTAAGTAAAATAACACCATTTTTTATACAATAAAAATCACTATAAACAATATTTGAATAACTAAAATAAGAACGAAAACAAATTTGAGGGAACTCGTTATAATATTTTATTAATGACCCGCAAACCCTAATAAACTTTCACTAGCAACTATTAGACTTAAAAAGCTGCGGTTAAACTCAAATTGTAGCAAATTTAATCTACTTTAAAAATGGTTACATTTTTTCCAAAAACGCACCGATTAGGAGATACAGGCCAAAAACTGGATTAACTCCGAAAATTTCACGATTTTTCGGCCACCAAATGTTTTCCCATCCGTTTTTTTCAGTTGCAAACTTGGAATTACTCTACTCAGACATGCCCTTACAATGTATCAAAAATACCCTAACCACCCCTAACCAAACCATCAAAAAAAACATCTAACCACTCCTAACGAAACCATTAAAAAAACACCTAACCATATATATCAATCGAAAGCTCTTTCGATTTGTAGTCGAATGACATAAATCCGAAAGCTACGCGTCCGCAAAGGTCAAAAAAAAAGTTTCTTAAAAGCGTTTAAAAACGTTCAAAACGCTAGATACCCTATGTAACCACCTCTAACCAACCATGACCACCACCCCTAACCATCTAACCACCCCTAACCATCTAACCACCCCTAACCATCTCATCACCATAAAAACTTAAGCTAATCTAACCTAACGAAACCATGAAAAATCATTAAAAAAAACACCTAACCACCCCTAACCAAACAACCAAAAAACCACCTAACCACCCCAAATAACTCCCAGTGTCCGCGAAGGTCAAATAAAAAAGTTAGGCGTCCAGGAAGGTCAAATAAAAAAGTTTCTTAAAAACGTTCGTAACGCTAGATACCGTATGTAACCACCTTAACCACCCCTAACTTTTTTTTTTTTCTTTCTCCTTCCTGACATTGCTGGCATACGAGGTTCGGCAGTGGCGGGTTAATACGTAACCACCCCTAACCATCTAACCACCAAAAAAACCTAACGTAATCTAACCTAACCTAAACAAACCATAACTATAACCAAACCAAACCATAACCACCCCTAACCAAACCACCAAAAAAACCCATCTAACCACTCCCTAACAAAACCATAAAAAATACCTAACCATATATATCAATCGAAAGCTCTTTCGATTTGTAGTCTAATGACATAACTCCCAGCGTCCGCAAAGGTCAAATGAAAAAGCTACGCGTCCGCAAAGGTCAAATAAAAATGTTTCTTAAAAACGTTCAAAACGCTAGATACCCTATATAACCACCTCTAACCACCACCCCTAACCATCTAATCACCCCTAACCATCTAATCACCAAAAAAACTTAACCTAATCTAACCTAACGGACGCGTAGCTTTTTTATTTGACCTTTGCGGACGCTGGGAGTTATGTCATTCGACTACAAATCGAAAGAGCTTTCGATTGATATATATGGTTGCCACCTCGCGAGTGTACGCTAAAACGAATGTTAGCCAAAAGGGTATGATACTTCTCCATATAATCTTGTAACAACTTAAACAAGAGACAAATTTACGTTATATAGGATATTGGAAATAATTCCGTCTGTATGTCTATTGATAGGGTTATGAATTATTTTTATTATTAGTATGAATTATACAAATGTCAAAGTAATTATTATCCTTATAATGCGAATTCTGTGCGTATATTCTTTCTTGGTACTGCAATGTTTTTTTTATAGTTATTTTTGTTTTGTTTGTTTTTCTCTGATAGCCCTGAAGATGACCTACCACGTAGGTCGAAACATCGCCACTAATAACAAATAAGTTTGATTTGTTTGGTGACTGCACCCCCAACTAATTCCATCCTTCGTGAATATATACAGGAATAAAAAGTAGTACTACAATCATTATAATACTAAATTAAAAGGTATCATTTAAGTAGATTACCATTATTAAGTAATTTGATAAAGAGATTATTTTATTTTAAGAAAAAGAATAAACTAAAGGTATTAGTAAGTTATTTTTCCCTAATACCTCTAATAATAAGTGATAAGATTCTTATCACTAATAAGCCTTATCAGAATTATATTTTTCGTTATTTGTTTATTGTAAATGTGGTTAGATAAAATTCATCATGAGTAGAGTTATTTTATTAGAAACCCGATGATTTGATATAAACAGTTATTTATTAAAATTTACAATCTGACTCCGTTTGACACTACTTATTTATCTAACAAACTGAAACCTCCCAGTTTCTTATCAACCGGTTTTATGAGAATCGATACATCGAATCCATTCTGAACATTAACATTGGCTCAGAAAAAGTAATAAAATATATGTATGTATATAATTTGAATATTGACTGTATGCATACTAATCTTATGTAGTATTATTATTTTTCATAAATTTCAGAGAGGACCTCCCTCTACGTATGCCACTGAAAACAAATAACACAGGAAAACTGGTTTGTACCTCACTTGTTCTGTTAGAAAGAAATAGAGGAGTTCCGATGTGAAGTGACTATAATAGATTGTCATGAAATCAAGCCGCTTATAGGAAAGGTGACATTTAGTCATGATATTTCACGTGCCAATGACGAACTGCTCAAAAATAAATTGCTTGGTAGGAAAAAATATTTAAAACACATGATTCAAAAATACCAACACCGAGAATTGGTTAGTGCCAGTCGATGATTTTTTAAGACCATTGTTAGTAAATTGTATTGCTATTACATCATTCCACTAAACTTTCACTCAATAAATCTCAAAGTAATCAGTTATGTTGATTTCAATTAACAATCAGTTCTTCAATTACTTTCAATCAGTCTTTGCAAATTACTCAGTGAACTACCGATAATAATTGAATCTAAGCTGAGAACCATCACAAAGTAGGAAAACATGATATGTAATCCTTTTAAGTTAATTATTTAAATGACCGATAATATAAAAATGCATTACTTGTGAAAAAAGAGAAATCATTAAATAAAATACGCTCATAACACTTATTATTTAATTGAATTTACTGGTTCTTTATATTTAATTGATAAAACGAAAGAAAATTTCATATTGATGACTGCTGGCGGTAAAATGTAAGTCCCAGTGTTGGCAGCGCTGCTGTAAACATCTTAATTCTCCCACATGTTTTATCAATAATGGAAGTGAAACTTTAGGTAGTTATTAATGTATCATAAATACCACAATTCATAATTCGAAAACATTTGCTGAAGTGATAGGTACGATGAAGATTACCGTTAAAGTGTTTCAAGGGCAAGAAACTACATTAGAGGTATTTGTAGATGTTTTCTCACTAACGTGAAGAAGGTTAAGTTTTAATTATTACTAGTTATATCGTTTTGATGTGTTATTCTAGGTATCGGGTGAAACTAGTGTTAAAGAATTAAAACAATATGTTTCCCAAACTCTCAAAGTGCCTGTTAATCAGCAAAAGTTATTATTTACTGGCAAACCTCTGTCTGGCAAGTATCAATCAACATCATTAAGGATTGCTTTAATTTTTTATTGTTATTCTTATTGGAATTGGTATTTGCAGATGAAAAATGTCTATTAGACTATCCACTTATTAAAGATGGAACAAAAATTAATTTAGTTGTTAAGAGGACTGATGAAGAGTCTGTATTGCGTACTGCAGTAGTCAATTTTCTTCGACCGAGGTTCAGTGAAAATGAGACTCAAAAAATAGCTGATGAATTCATGAAGGTATGTTTTAAGTTAGTTTTGTTTTTTTGAAATGTAAGATAAAACTGTTACATTTGTTATTTAATTCAGTAATTTTCATTGCAAGGCAGAGTTTTGTCTCTTAAACTGCATTTTATAGCATTGTCAATCTAATCATTACGAATGCTCAGGAAAGTATGTAAATGTTGTTGGATCGGGACTAATCCTGCCAAGTTTTGAAGATGAGCTGTCACTTCATGATGTCTGGAAAGTTACCCTGATTCCTGTAAAAAGTCATATTTGTATTAACACTGGTAGTTAACCTCACAATTCTAAAGAATTAATTTCTTATGTTTGAAGAAGATAAATGTCATAAACTTCATAGAGCTGATCGATGCTCTGTGCAAATGTTTTAAACGTATTTAACCTATTAGAGAACCACCCCAGTGATCAAAATATCTGAATATTTGATGATGGTTGAAATCATATTAATGAATTTAATTTTAAAAATCAATTGATGAAGGCTGTCTTGCATTAAACCTAATTTAACCTTGGAACTACCAATATTGAAACTAATGAATGTATTTAGTTAGTGTTTAGCCCTGGAAAAACTATTTGTACGTTAGTTGTATTCTTGAGCTTATCCTATCTGAAATAAGTTTGTAACTTATGTACCTTTTTGGGCACTAGGATTTTTTTTGTTTTGGGAAACCAATCGTTATTGGTCCTAATTGTGTGTCGTTATTGGTCTTAAACTGTGTGAATTACTCAAAGTCTGTTGTTCATGAAGTATGTTGTTAGTGAATTTTGAAAATAGTGTTTAGTAATCTTCTCTTTCAAGGTTTGGTATCCACTCTGTTTTATACTATTATTATGGCCAATGTTTCATATTTTTATGGCATTATTAGGTTACCTGTATAGTAAATATATCTTATAGAATATTTATTTTTTGGTTCGACTTCATTTTTGTTTAAATAAGATTCTTTTATTTTATACATTCTAGTAAATTGATTATTAGTGTTGGTATTAAAGATTAAATGACACTCGAGATAATGTACAGTATACTTTTTATTGTTTTATCAGTGGTACATTTTTATTATCATTAATTTTTTAGAAAATAGTGTAAGTAAGAATAGATCAGTTCAAAGTAGTCAGCAATCTTGAAATCGTCCTGATAAAAATTCATCTTAGAGTTCTAATTATGTTTTATGTTTAATCCATTAAATTGAATAAAAGTACCTAGAATATTTTTATTCCACCAAACACCAAAAGAAGTAATACGCAGTTGCCTCTAGTGGCATCAGTTCCCTAGTAGGTCGCTTTGAGTTAAGTCACTATAAGTTTTAACTTTTCTTTTGTTTCTTCTTTAGTATTCTCATTAATACAAGCAATTGTGAGTTCTAATATGAAAAATAGAGCGTAATTGTGAGATATGTGTTTGTTTGCGCAATTATTTAATCCAGAAATAAATAACATTTTTGTACTGTTGTGATAATTTTTTTCAAGAAGAATTAAGTGGTCAAAATTAAATATGATGAACTATCATATTTGAAGAGTCTTCTTCATAAACTTTGGGCTTAGCACTTTCTCATCCTTAATAAATAATTTATTATATTCAAACCAACTTTGATAAATAAAAAAAAAAGTAAATAATAAACAGCCAATTTTATATTTAAATATAAAGAGAATTTTTTTCTTATTGCATTATTAACTATTGTTAATTTTTAATGTGATCTTTATCCATTTATAAGGTGTTACTTACAGTGTCATAGATTTGTTGAAAATATTTTTAAAGTTTTTACAATGCATAGACCCTTTTGTGAAAATCATTTTTTAGAATTCAGTCTTGATCGAATGTGTGTCAATTTCAAACAGGAAAAAATATATTTCATTTTTAAATTATTTTAATTCAATTAATTATCCAGCCAAAGCTTTAATTAATGTTGCTTTCACCGACATTGCGGTGTAATGAGGTTAAGCAGTGTTGATTTATTTAAATTATTAACAACTTATTATTCTGTTACCAATTGCTTTGCCTTATTTCAAGGAGTTCTACAGATCCATGTCAACCCTCAATTTAGAAGATATTGAAAGAATAGCTACATCCTATTATTCAGAAGAAGAAAGGAGTTAGCCATTAGCTCTCGTGCCTGGAAGCTATTCATAAAGACTTGAGGGATCGCACCCTTTAATGGACTACCAATTTATAGTTTTGTGTACATCATATGTAATATATATACATCTATATATATATATATATATAATATATGGAATTTGTAATCTATCATTTCATCTCCGTTTTATTATTTATTTAGCTGTATGGTTGTGAGGATGAAAAATATAAACTGCTTTTTTTTTTTTAATTAGTTTTCCTTACTAGCCAATTTGTTTGCTCATAAATATCCTAATTATGTTTCATTAATTGACCTTTATAAAGGATGTAAAGAATTTTTGTCTTCATCGAGTTCCTTTACTAGTTGAGTATGAGTCTTAGATAGACCACTATTTATTTCCAGTTGCCATGGAAAAATTTTGCTGTTGTTTGGTACAACAAATAAAGAAGAGCTGTGAAAAAGCTCCAATATCATTTTGAAATAGGTTATTATAAAATAATCTGTTTTAAAGATAAAATTCTATGAAATTGATTTTAAGTTGAATTTGCTATGATGAATATGACTATTGTTCTTCACATAACTGGCAAAGAGTATATATTAAACAGATCTAGAGATCTTTTTTATAGCAGCACCAATGATGTATGTACTCGTATTGTACTCTTAAAATAATTTTTTGCAAATGTTCAAAAATTTATTTTCTTTTTCAGACATTATTAATTACTCTTTACAAATTTCAAATAAATTGTTTTAAAAAATTGTATATGCTGAATGTAGTAATGGTTTTTAAATTTACTAACTGCTGTAATTAATTTGAATATTTTTTTTTTTGGAATTATGTCTATTGCAGGCAATATAGTGAGATTAACTATCATCCATGGAATTTTGTATCAGCTGATCATTTTCTTTTGGATTTTTATATAACTAAGTCATTTTATGTATATTAGAATCAAAATATATGTCGCACCTGACTTAATCCTTTTAAACAATTAAAACCCATACCTTTTAATTATTGATATGAGAGAATGGATTCTGATTCTTCTATGGACTTATTTTTTGGAATCATGTCCCATTCTTTTCAATTTTTAACAAAACAATTATGATGAAATCACTTAAAAAAGATTTTCCACTTTAATTTTTTTTTGTATTGTTCCACAGGTTGTTGCTTCGAGTTGAGTTACAAGTTTTAATGAGGAAAGAGAATGTAATTATGAGTAATGAATAGATTTCGGCAATTATTTCATCAAGAAATAAATGTTTTAACTAACATTTTGAAGTATAGATGATATATGTTTGCTGAAACATTTAATTGTAGATAAAAAGATCACCAAAGTATACACATTTCCCTTAATTACATTCTCTTTTCCATACTAAAGCACATAGCTTGTGTTTTGGGAAAACATTAAAAGAGAAAAGTTAAAACTTGGAAATAAAACTTAGCTTGAAGTGACAACCTGTGGAATAATCAACTTTTTTTTCTCTCTCTTTCCATTATAGGAACGCTACTTTATAAAATTGACTGCCAGGAATGATCAATAAATATTTTAGATTTTTCTCAACAGTTTTGCCTTTAATTTGGATATTTGTCAATTGTAAAATGTACAAAACACCATTAATGTTAACTGATTAATGTTTGTGACAATAAAAGTTTATTTAAAAGATTTTGTATTTTTTTATTTCGATCAAGCATTTAGATTTGTTTAGTTGAAATAAAATAGGACTTAATTCCTCCTACACATAGGTACATTATATGAAGTTGTAGATATATACATATATTTTTACAGAGTTCATAGATTGAGGTGATGCAAAATGATCAGTTTTGAGAAATTATTTGATATGTACAAAAAAACTGATATCTAAGCAAGGGATGAAAACCTAAGGTTCTACTAGCTTCCAAGAGACCTGACCAGAATAGGTTGTGATGGTAACTTGTTGGAAGGATGTTAAAAAAATAGTATTATTCTTATCTGTTGGTTAATCACTGTTGTTTTGTACATTACATTTTTAATTTTAACACCGTTAAAACCCAATTTTAATTAATAATAGCTTATAAAAATCTTATATAAGCTTTTAAAAAAAATGTTTTTACTTTATTTTTTAATCCCCTCTCCCAATATGACATGTCAACTTTGATCCAGAATTACTTGTTATTTTTAATTGGTATATACTAACCCTTAAAAGGTAGACAATGAGGTATTAAGTATTGAAAATAAATGTTTGAATTTTAATTTATCGTGATGTAAATACAGCTGAGCTGTTCCGTCATATCACTTGTTTATATGTATTTTCATTTCCCCGCTGTCATATTTTTGTGGGGCATCTATAGCTTTCTACTATTAATGCAGTGGTCTCATCGAAATTATCAAACAATTTGTACCACTGAAAATAAAACCATGCAAAGAAAGCTAATACAGTTTTTAAACAATGCTATGTTTATGGATAGTCAGAAATGAATTAGCGATGGGTATAATGGCTAGAACAGCAATGACTAGTTCTATCTTTAAGTATCTAAGTTTGAGCTACTACTATTGGTACATTGATATGCAAATGGTGACCTTAGTTATAATTATGAAGAATTTGATCAGGTCAAAACTGGTGCTTGACTCTACATTCCCGTGCACTGAGGATCATCCTAAAAGATAGGCTGAATAAATATGTTGTAGTTATCAATTATGTTTTCATTAACCACACACTTGACCAATCTGTGAGATTACTGCTGTTAAGATCCCTGAATGATTAATGGAGGAAAGATAGTGTCCAGTTAGTGATCCTTAAATGAGCTTCCATGCATTCCTTTTAAGTTTCAAAAGTCATCTACAACTATATACAAATTGAATGGATGATGGAACATAGGGCTGGATTACAAGTTATTTTTTATTCTATAAGAGGCCTACTATGAACAATTGACAAATTCATTATTCTAAAGCCAACTGCATAGAGAAGTAACGTATCAAAAAGTAGGGAAGAAAAAAAGCAAAAACAAACATTAGGAAGCCTGCATAGCGAGGAGGTAACATGTGTTCCTCTTCAAAACAAAATTGTCACTCTTTAACATTGTATAGTTTTCTCTTCTTAATTCATCTTGTTCTAGGCCCTTTCCAGCCTCTCCCAATGAAATAAACTCATATTTTTTGTCCACCTCAGTTAATACTTCTAAATCATCCTCTCCCGTATTTTCCCTACCACCATCTTTCAACCCTGACAACTTTTACTTCGCTGACATTTCACCCAACGACATTATTTCCTCTGTTCTGAAATCCCACTCCATCTCCACAGGCTTCGATGGGATTCCTGTCAAACTGCTAAAATCCTGCCTTATCGATATTATACCTGTCCTACTCTTTATATACAATTTTTCACTGCAAAACGGAGTATTCCCAGCCTCCTGGAAAAAAGCCATAGTCCATCCTATTAATAAATCCTCTAACCCTGTCTCACTCAAAGACTACCGCCCAATCTCAATCCTCTCAAACCTTTCCAAGCCTCTAGAAAGAATAGTCCAGTCACAAATGTCAAATTTCCTCGAACAGTCCAACCTCCTTGACCCACTTCAATCTGGTTTCCGTCCCGGTTTCTCCACACAATCGGCACTTACCAAAATCACCAATGACATACATACCGCTATGGACGACAAAAAACTAACTGTGCTTATCCTTCTTGATTTTACTAAAGCTTTTGATTCCTTGGACCATTCTATCCTTTTTAGCAAACTCAAATCAATGTCCTTTTCTAACAGTTCCATCCGATGGTTCCAATCCTTCCTCTCTGATAGATCTCAAGCAGTTTCTATACCTAATCATCCCCTTTCCTCTTTCCTCACTCTTTCCTCAGGCGTGGCACAGGGCTCAAGTATCTCTCCTCTTCTTTTCAACTGCTATATCAATGATCTCCCTAAATCTGTTCACCACTGTTCCCATCATCTATATGCTGACGATTTCCAAATATATCTGTCCTTTCCCCCTTCCGAGCTATTTTTTGCGTTCGCTAGTATTCAGGAAGACCTGGATAGGATCTGTGCCTGGGCAAAGTTGAACAAACTGGAATTGAACGCATTGAAAACTCAGGCCATTGTTTTAGGTTCCAATTCCCTCCTTACATCCATCCACACCCTCCCAACATTACTCCTAAACGATAATCCTATCACGTTTACCTCCTCGGTGAAAAACCTAGGCATCACCATCGACCAAAACCTTTCCTGGAAATCCCACATCGCCCAAATATCCCGACGGACAATTAGTTCCCTGAAGTTGTTCCATCGTTCTCGTCATCTCCTTACACAATCTTCCCGTAAGCTTCTCGTTTCTTCTCTCATCTTCCCCCACTTTGACTATTGTAGCGTGGTATATGGAGGCCTCTCCAAAATACTTGAAGACAGATTAAAGAGAATAATGAATTGCTCTCTAAGATTTGTGCTTGGTACTCCGAAGCGATCGCGCGTCTCCCACCTCTATGATGGGTTAAAGTGGCTCTTCCCTCCCTTCCGAAGACAATATTTCCTCTGTTCATTCTTATACCAATCCATTCACTCTCAACACCCTTCATATATCTACAGTCTCCTCCAATTCAAATCATCAGTGCAACACCATAAAACAAGATCCCGCCTTTCTGATCTCTATATACGTTCACACAGAACTAAAGCATTCGAACGTTCCTTTCTCGCCCGCTCCACCACAATGTGGAACTCAATCCCTCCTAATATCCGTCATACTCCCTCTCTATCATTATTCAAATCCTGGCTGTTTCAACATCTATTAGCTTCCCAGAAGGATAGTCTCTAGGTAGGTTAGTCATTTGCTTAGAATACAAGGTATATAATAACAAACTGTGTTATCTAGTTCTTTTAATTCTGCTCTTTGAAAAGCTGTACATCATGTAAACAAATTATTGAATGCTAGCTCATGCATTCAATTTCAAAAGCTTTGGATTTATCTATTCTCTGTAATTGCTTAATATCCTGTCAAGATCTGTACTATTTATTTACTTGCTATTATTTTTGTTTATATATTTCTTTTTAAATTGTTTTCTGTCATATTTTCACGCTTTATGATTTGTAACATTTAGCCTTCTGGCCAGATAAATATTATGTTTTTATTCCTGTTCATATCTGTTATTCTAAAGGGACTTTGTCCCAGAATAAAGTTACTTTTCTATTCTATTCTATTCTATTCTATTCTATAGATGGCATTACAAGCAATTAGTCCTTAATCCTTACACTATTCCATATATTCTTCCTGCTATTAATTCCTACCGCCCTTGACTGTGCATACTTGGTAGTATTCCTCTATTATTCCTGTCCCTTATACTCATCATTCACCTCAGTTTTTAAATTGTTATTTTATTTTATTAATTTATCACCAAACATTCTTATATTTTTTCTGTTAATCTTGTTAACTCTGAATTTATTTTGGTCCAAATGATCGTTCACAAATTTGGACCAAGACATTGGCTATCAGAATAAAAATATATTACGTAGACTTTTTCCCCATGATTATTATGGAATTATATCCATTGAATAATCCAAAATAAAAAATTTTAAACTTAGAAAATTAATAAAACAAAATTGTTTCTAAGTCATTAATAAAATTAAATAACAGCTTTCCAGTAGACAGCCTGTGTCCCAGAGGTACATTAATTATCATTTAGTTTAAACATCTCAACTGTAGTCTAAATTGCTTTCTTTCAATTCTTA
Organism: Arma custos; assembly: GCA_037127475.1. NCBI lineage: Eukaryota > Metazoa > Arthropoda > Insecta > Hemiptera > Pentatomidae > Arma > Arma custos. Next base: position 95,180,494 of record CM073764.1, read on the forward strand.
TTGTCTATTGCAGGATAAATAAATTTATTGAATAACAAGGGATCATCACTGTTCCACCATCATAAAATTAATTAAATACGTAGTGGTTTAAAATGATTCAACTAATCAGCTAAGCGAGTAAAATTTCCAACTATATAGATTACATCACATTATTGCTAATCATAAATCAATGAGATAACCAATAACCTGGAAAGTTTGGTTAAAAGGAAAGGAATGGATGAAGAACATTCAAATATGAAGCACATATTTTGTAATTGTGTTGACAGGTTCAGGTCTCTACACATTTAAATTAAAAATGCAGAATAAGTTACTTATAAGCTAAGAGCAAGATAGTTTACGGAAGCAAAAGGTATTTAAAAAAAAAAAAAATACGATATTACTTTATATTTTAAATGAAAAATAAAGAAAGAAAAGAAAACTTACATAAAAATGAGATTACTAAATAATTTTACAAAAGAAAGAAAATAAATAAAATAACAAAAACTTCTGACTCATAATAAACTTTAAAAAAAAAAAAATCATTTCTTATTTTTAGCATTTTACTTCTTCTTTTTTTAAAGGCAGTAATAGACAACATAAAAGTTGCTCAGTCGAAGAAAAAAGATAGAGAAATCAAAGCTGAGTTAGTTTTGGTTCCCCAAAACTAGTGGTAGGAAAATTGCCTATGAGTATTAGAGTCAAGCCTGGGGCCAAAAAAGTTTATTTAATTTTCACTTATTCTTTTTCGAACGTTTCTTCCCCCTTCCAGAACCATTCTGTGAGTAAAGACTGTTTAAGAGATCTTCGAAGTCAGGTTCAGGTCTGGAAACAAGTTAAAGCATTAATAGACATGCTATCAACATAAATAATTTTTTCATGGTAAAATGTTTAAAATTCAATACAGTAAAACCTCTATTATCCGTCACTCTCTGTTAACCGACACCTCAGTTTTGAGAAAAAAAAAAGATGTGTATATATTGTTTGGTTGCTAAAGTTGGCATACAATGATTTTGCTTTTAGCCATCGATGTACATAATTATTATTATTTAAAAAATATATGTTTACTACATATGTACGTAAATAAGTTACAAATACATATACAATGTCGAATGTTTGAAATACATTGTTCAATTTATATGCATATATAAATATAATATATGTCACACTCCATATCAATCTATTTCCCAATTTCCCAAATCCGTCACCATCTTGGTCCCATGCCCTGACGGATAATATGAGGTTCTACTGTATATATACATTTTTTTAGTTTCCCTTCACGCAGTATGCCTACATAAAAGACATTTATTTCTCTGCAAGTTCCGTACATTACATACAATTGTACTTTCATGTTGTTTTTTCTATTGTTTACATTCTTTTGTTTTAATTATAAATAAAACTTTACGCTAAATTGAAAATACAACATTAAAACAAAACTTAAACAACAAAATATTGAACAAAGTAAACATTAAACCAGTTTACTTATTTATATATGAATACATATAACCAGTACAAGTCCTAGAAGAATCTCCAATGTTCTGCTGGGCATACTTAAACTTTGATTCTATTTTTTTATAAATATTTTGATTTGTTTTTTCTGTATTAAAATTATTTTTATAAAAACAAAGCTGTGAAATTTTTTTCCATAATTTGGCAAACACATGGGACAGAGGCCCAATGCGGTGTAACTTTTGCTAATCATTTTAACATAAGTAGATGTCTCCAACTTTGGAAGTAGAAATTTACATTTCTTATTTAATTACTTCAGGAATTAATCTAAAGATCAATAACTAAAGTTCATGCTTGAAAAAACTCTATACAATTATAAATACTTCCAGCTATAATTTTAAACATTAATTAATTAATAATCATGAGTTTTAATGATTGATAAAGAGAGTATTATTTAATTATTCCAAGAATAAACATCCATATAAATTTAATAAAGGATATCACTTGATAAGTAAGTAATAAACAAACACCAGATACGAGCTTTTCAAAATCACCATTTTTTTAATTATCATACTTTTTCTTAATTAACTGAACACATAATATTCCTAACAAATAAATCAGAACATTACTAAAGGATTTTGATTCTAATTCTAACAAACATATTTTCATTCCCCTAACATTGGGTTAACCACAGAAAGATAGGTTTTTCTTTTTTTTCTATGGCTTGATTTTTTTCCCAATGATTTACTTATGGAACCATAGAAATAACTTAAAAATTGACTAATATAGAATAACTATTATATAAACAATACATACGGAGGATTAGAATGAGGTGGCCTTCCAACGAGAACCCTATACTGGACAGTATGGGAATCTGGCTTTACCCTCTGCACGGTGGGTCCTTGGCAGTGTGCCCATTGGGTAATGTCATAAACAGAACCTTCCATGCACGCATAATATCTACATGACCACCAGCCCCAGCCTCTTGATTCAGCCCACATATCACCCTAAAAAAATTTGTGCCAAACAAACAAATTCAACAATAGTAGTACCTAATACTAAGATAATTTATAATAATATATAATATATAAAAATATCTATTATATCTGCAAAAGTTAATACTCCAAGTTTAATAGTGTTCATTAATAAACATTTTTAACAAATTCTTAAAAAGATTGTATTATTAGAATAATTACCTCTTTGACCGAGTGATGAATTTTACATTGTGCACAATACCTAGCAGCGTAACTTGGCCTATCTGTTATTTCTCGTTTATGCCTTTTACCACAGTTGTTACACCTATTTAAAAATACAGAAGCAAACTTATATTATAAAAAATACCAATGACCAAAAATTAAAATTAAAGAAAATTAGGAAATATAACTAAGTTCAATAATTTATACATATACATACATAATGTGGAAGTATTGTAATCAATAATTTTGAATTAAAGTTTTCAACAGATTCAAGGTCCTCGAAATAACCAAATCTCCTATGATTATATGAAATTAAATTGCATATCTAAGATAGGTGGTAGATATATGTAGATGGTAAACAGAAAAAAAAAACATGCTTACAATGTAAAACAATTATTTGTTACGATCGACTAAATGGATCTGTCATTTTATATGTTTGATTTCCCATTTTCTCATGTTATTGGAATAATTAATTTTTTTTAGATTAATTTATTGATATTCACAACTGTAATAATGCTACAAGTAAATTTGCTAATATAAACAAATGACATATAAAACAAAAAACACTTGTGGAGAAACTACCCATTGATAGCACTCCAATAAAGTTCTATAGTAGAAGGTTTCGAGGCCATCTTCTTTTCAGACGCCTCGGAGGGTTATCAGGAATAGTATGGGAAGCAAGTTGAGAGACTAGCGGATTTAAGTGTGTATGGAGCTTGTCATGGAATATTAAGATCATGATGGATGAGTTTGTTTGTGACATACTAAGGAGCACTGAGGATTTTACGAAGGATTTTGGATAGTAAGGATTGGATACGAGATGAATTGGATGGTTTAGTAGAGTCCCAAAGCTCAACTCTGTATGTCCAAATAGGTCTGATAATATAATAGGTCATGTAAATGAGTCTTTTGTAATTAATTGGGAGCTTAGAATGTTTGCCCAGTAAATGTTGAAGTAGGCGAAAACGTCAAGCAGTTTCTTGTCTTTTCAGTCTTGTATGAGGATTCCAACCGAGACATTTGTCCAGATGGAGCCCTATAACTGGCTCTCCAGGTCTAATGTTTATAGAAAAATTGCCTGTATCCCAACTGATATTTAAAAAAAAATACAAATAATAGTTGTTATCATGCAGAAACAGAACTAACAAACATTACCTAATAGTATTAGCGGCATACTCCATTTTTTCATGAAGTTGAGATATAAGATCGCTTAATTCGCTCCAAGCTTGTTCAACTTGATTAGTTTCAGCAACATAACGATCGTAAGCTGCTCTCTTCTCCTGAAATATATTAAATTGCTTGAAAAACTAGATAATTCAATAAAAATATTTAAATTCAAACAAACCAGGTAAAAGAAAGGAGATATCTTCTCATGTATAATTATTTTTTAATGACTTTATTTGATCATCAAAGGTAAATTACTACTTAAAATGAGAGACTGAATGTTTGTTTTTTCATTTAACATCACTTTATGCTTCTATGGCTAATCGGACGATGCTACAGTGGGAGCTCTATATTTTGCCTATCCAGGTTTAATTAGGATAGGGATTTTTAACGAGTACCTGACATCGTACAGGCACGGGACCCCCGTTTAACGTCATTTTCGAAGGACGGCGTAACTAAGGATTTTTTACTCCCTTAAAAAAATCCTAGGTCCACCTGCCGGGCTACGAACCTGCCATCTTGGGCTTAGTAGTTTGTTACGCTAACCACTAGACCAAAGGTGACCGTGGGACTGAATAAAAAACAAATACATTTGAACCATACATAGTTTAACAAGACAAAAGCAATTAGATAAGACCATGTTGTTGTGAAGACACGATTTCCACTAGCATCTCATGAACAGCCACCCGAGAGGTTACAAGTAAGAAGTATATGCTATAAGTATTTCATAAATAAAGACATACTTAGCAGTATTTCTGGTAAATAATAGAAGAATGACGTAAATTAAAACACTTATCCACCATGAAAAAAAATATATATATACTGTTGTGTATCTCTTTGGAAGAAGGTTATGTTTTTCTTTTAGTCATATGATAGTATATATATTATGAGTTCTCTGTATGTTCAAATATGTTCCTAATAGATTACAGTTAATTATGAGTGTATTCATTATATTTTAATACTCTTATGAGGAAATAACAGTTGGCGACGAGGATGGGATATATATATATATATATATATATATATATATATATATATATATATATAGTCAATGATATTATTGCAAATGTAGAGCAATGAATGGAAATAAAACATAAATTAAACAAGGTAACCAAATATTATTTTTCTTTAGGACTCATTCATTTCAAATAGAAAAATAAAGAAATCACATTTGTACAAGCATTTAACAGAATAATAACTACATACTGGTTCAGCAATTAGATCAAAGGCATGTACAAGGATCTTGAATGCTTCCTCAGCTCCAGGCTGCGAATTCTTGTCAGGATGAACAAGCAATGCCTGAGATTTATAGTACTTTTTTATTTCCTCGTCAGTACATGTACTTGTCACACCAAGTATACTAAAATAAACAAACCACAAAAGTGATCAACTTACACATTACTCAATAACAAGCAAGCTAGCATCAAGACTCATCTAACCTATATGGATCTTTTCCTTTGCAAGACAGAAGCCTCTTCATAGCTTCATCCCCAGTCGTCGGCAAAGAAATGTTGTGCTGCAGAGACCCAGGTAGGGGAGGGGGCGGAGGATCTGGAGTCTTCTTACGCCTCCAACCGCCAAGGAGAGATGGTCCACGAAGCCTGGCACATTGTGCCCACATTTTGCAAGTTGACATCACCTCACCACACCTAAAATAATACCATTCAATATTTATTTCTTAAATTGTAATAAATGAATCATTAATGTGAACTTATTTTGAGTTTTTTAAATTTTTAGCTTAATCTTGAAGAACCTCCTACATGAAGGAGACACATCCTGACATTTTTTTTATCTAATATATAAAATTGTCGTGTCACAGTGTTTGTAACAGAACTCCTCTGAAACGACTTGACTGATTCTTATGAAATTTTGTGTGAATATTCAGTAGGTCTAAGAATTGGATGTAATCTATTTTTCATACCCCTAAGTGATATGGGTCGGGTGTTAATATTGATTATGCATCGATCGTAGCAGTGACACTTGATGACGCTGCATTTTTGATATGTTGTAAGGGCCTGTCTGAGTAGTGTAAATCCAAGTTTGCAACCAAACAAATGGATGGGATAACTTTTGGTGGCCAAAAAACGCACTATGATTAATTTGAACAACAGCGACAAGCTGTTCTATTACTATCTGGTGATTTCTGACAGACATAGCCAGTCATTCCTCGCTCTACTTTTATCGATCGATGAGATTAACGCATGTTTAAATCAATCGTTTTTGTGGCGAACTGTCTAAACGCTTCGATTGAACATCAACATGCGAGTACAATTACAAAATGACCCATCAGCACAAATATTTTCAAAACTACTACTGGATATTGGAATCGCTGAAATAGAACTGCATCCAAATACTTTTTAAAACTATTACAACAGCCAAAGCCAAATTAGCAATGCGTGGCCGGGTCAGCTAGTATCTCATTAAAATTTTTTGGTCTAATCGTTTATCATTTCCAATGTTATTTTCGTTATGAACAAAGGGTGAGAATGTCCAAGAATAAAGCAGGTTTGGAAATTTGTTTTCCCTCAAAATAGAATTCTTAAATCAAAAATTGGGGGTTAGCTTCAGAGATGGCTGCTCACAGAGAGGTGACCTATCTCTAATACTGTTATGCTTAGTAACAGACCCCCTCTCTGTTGACAGCCATCAGCATAGCAGATTTCTAGGCCCTAACCTAAAGAAGTTCTCATGAGCCACTGGGCCTACAAAGGTGCAAAAGGAAAAATCTGGGGTTGTAAACCTAACGTGATTCACTGATTATGTCTAATAGCCATTAGATAAATAATATATACGCAGACTCTTGGTGTAACCAAGCAAAAACAGAGGGATCCACAATTTAACTGGAGAGGATACATTTAAGTTCTAAAGGATAACAATGCGGACTATTCCATCAGTAGCTGTGGAGGTAATACTTAACATTATCACTTCGTTTGGAAGTTGAAACATAACCCCTTAAAACAATGCATAAAGAGAAAACAGCTTTTTTATTTTACTGTTAATAATTAGTCACACGAAGCAATAAGATGTGAATTTTTTAGAGACCATAGTTGAAAAGATCTACAGCTCCAGCTATAATTAATTGTTTGTTTTTCATTTTGAAAAATCTTAACGCATTTTAACTACTTAATTATAATCATTAAAATGTATAAAAAGAATGATTTATTCAATATTTTTTAAATATTCCTAAACAAATAAATATGTCTTATATTATGATATTTTAACATTCAATAATGGATTTTCCAAGAAGTTCAAATTTCAAATATGTTTGTGATTGATCAATTTCTAGTCACTTTCTAAACATTAATTTAATACAACAATCTATTAGCAATAGCTTACATATGAACCAATAGAGTAGCTGACATAGCCGTCACATCCCAGAGCAAGTTTATAAGCCAAGATGTTAAAAGGACTAAGTAATACGAAGACTGTTCTTGCCATTTTCTGCAAAGAGCACCTGAAAAAGAATAAATCTCATTTATTCTGTAAATGAATAAAAATTGCATTAAATAAATATTTCATAATTGGAATTTTAGAAATTGAGTTGTTTGTAGTTTTTCTTAAAAAATAAAAATTTTTGTTGATATTATCAGTTGCAATTTTTTTTTAGAGGATTTGAAAATCCTTGAATTGAAACAAGGTCGGATATAGTAGATAGCAGCTTTTTTACATGATTAATAACAGTTTTTTTAAAATTATTTTTACACTATCAATTACAATATCATTTTTTTTCTTTATCACAAAAAACTTTGTAAAAAAAACAACACAAAACTGAACGAAAAATGAGGGATAGCTACCTGCTCACCTCCTTGATTAAGCCAAGCCATAAATGACTTTTATTACTACATCCATGAAAATATAATTTAAAAAATTACCTAAGTTACTCTCTTTTTTACGGTAGCTCCTTTGAGATCTCTTGGATTTGGTAGCTCTTGTACTAGATGCTCGCTCTGACTTACTTGAAGAACCTAAGGTAAAAATAGATATCAATAATCATGACCATACTTCTTGAATATTTATAAGAAATAAATTTAATAATTTCCTGGAAAGTCAGCTGGTTTGTCAACTTGCTTTTTACCTTCATACTATGCTTTCTAGTAGATTTTGTTTGCCTATTAACAATCCTTTGACCAACAAAATCGAAGATTTTATTTGTGTTGGTAGACAGTAAATCAGAAAACTGTCAAGGAAAAATCTAATTAAGAAAGTATTTTGAAGAACAGTTTTAAATTTTTTAAACCTAAATTTTTACTTACAGTAAATAAAAATTAAAATATGTCTGTTATGTATTTCCTTTAAGTTCAAGAGTAAAGTATAGTGAGAAAATTATGTACATACCCTATATCAAATTACTTTAACTATTAAATCAGTAATATAAAAAATTTGGGATCATGGAATAAAATGAAATTTATTTTTTATTTACCTTTTCTCTCATCTCTATCTCTATTTTTTGGCTTCACCTGCGGCCTTTCGCTAACTTGTGGTTTAGGCTGACTAGTGCTGTTAGCATTCTCTTTTCTATTAGTTACTTTGGTAGCTTCAGCATCTTTTGCTTGGGTTTCTACCTTTTCTTCCTTCTCAACAACTAAAAAGCAAGAACAATGAGTATTAACAGCAATATGGTAATTTTATATATTTGTACAAAAATTATAAGAATTAAAAAATGAATACAACCAAGTATCATTTTATAAATACTTGAAGGTTTTGATATTCGGTTATACACCATGAAATATCAGTTTTGGTCATGAAAACTAGTGATTAATACAAGTGTAAGTATGGACCATAATTATTAATTAATGAATACTCATTTTGAAATTTAGCTAAAAAAAACATATAATGCTTAAAAGTTAAGATTTTTCAGTGATCACTAACCGGTAACTGATTACTTCAAGACCAAGGACTATTTCATCCAAATAATGAATTACATATTGTTTTTAAGAAATTTATAACCAATAATCAGTACTTGTACTAGTAAAGTAGTATAATGTATACATGTATGTTTTGTTTTTTTTAGCAATGCTGCCCAGTATGCTCTAAATGTATGATAATTAATGACATTTCAAACAATAAAACCTAGTAATTGATTTCATAAAAACATGTTTCGTTTATCATTATAAGTAACACACCTAATATTTAATTTATATATAATATAAATAAATATATATATATATTATATATATATATATATTTTATTCCATTCCTACCAGTGATAAAAATTTATTTTACTAATTGATACTCATTACTTCCGCTTATCTAAGGTATTTACGGGTTTAAATGGGCAGATTTTAACTACCTATATTCACTGATAAGAACTGGAATAAATTACTTAAGCTAAATTGAAAATCTTACCTTGAATTGATTAATTACTTTTATTAACTATTAATAAACCTTTTATCATTTGAATATAAATATGGATAAACATTGGGCAATTAATAGATAAGGCAAAATAAATTTCACTAACATTGATTTATTATTAACCACAATTGAAAGCAATAATATAAACAAATTGATTTCAATTTAAAAACAATATAATGGACAAATCCATCTCAATAGAAAATAATATAATAAACAGATTAATCTCAATATAAAATAATATAATGAATAAATTAATTTCAATAGAAAACAGTATAATGAACAAATCAAAGAAATTGATGTTGAAAATTTACATTTATCAAATATTAAATATAATTATTAATTTCTTACTATCAAATGCCTTTATGATTAAAGCATAACCAACTGACAGATTATATCTATATGCATATAGCGCTTTTGAATTTATTTAATTTTAATTTTATGAGCTCTAAAACAAATTGTAGTTATCGACGTATTCTGCAAAATAATGATATATAGTACTTGCATTGATAGACGAGGTGATCCTTCCCCTGCGGTGGTTAATCTTCTTCCATAGCTGTTACCTGATTGAAGGTTTGAACTGAAGTGCTTGTTTTATCTATGGAAGGGATAGGTGAGACTGCCGATCCCTAGCGGCATTTTACTTAAAGTCTTCAATGTTCTCTAGGAAATTATATCCTCCGGTCTTTATGTCCAGGTTTATTAAGGAATGGTTATATTCTTCTTCATTAGACGATAGTTGCGTCATGTATCAATATATATATATACATATATATATATTAATACCACTTCTTCATTATGATATTCTTAAAAATAATCTACAGAATAATACTCGCTAATTAAACAACATGTATTACTGTGAACATCGAAGCAAGTATTGGAGTCATGCATTTTTTTATTTCAGCAGATACATCCATTTTAACTATTATTTTTTTAAATAATAGTAAATATTATTTTTATAAATAATAGTAACTATTATTTTTTTATATTTATTTATTCTGAATTAAATAATAAACGATAACCTAATAATACTTGTCTTAATTTGACTTAAGATCAATTTTTAAACCACTGATCTATAATTTAATCGGTGGAAAAAGAGTCAACATTGTGGAAAAATTGTCTACATGAAATATTTTGATACATGTAATCAGGTTATTTTTAATGAGGTATTAACACACATTTTTTTTAAATAAGGAAAGGATTACCATAATCCTGATCTTTATGTATACATTAATGTTTTTTTTTATTGTGAGAAAGAATTATCATAATCCAGAATAAAAACATGAAGAATCACTTCATTGCAAACTTTAACACAAACGTCAATTATTAAATCCTAACAACCATTGTTTAACTTTTTTAACTACTATACAAGTTTGACACTAAGCAGCATCAATCTAGTACTCAAATACTTACTGAACCAAAATCAATAAATAGTTAAACATCTATATCACGTCAATCCTTTTAAATTAAAATCAGATGAGATAAAATAAATAGAAGGATCAGCATGGGGTGGAAGAAATACTTGGGCAACTATCTTCAAGCTTAAAGGCAAGGGTAATGGAAACACATTTAAACTCAACAATTTTATATAGATCTCAAAAATGGTCTGACAACAAAATAAAAGTTAAGAAAAGCTAAACAAGACACAACTAGAATTTTTTTATAAGCATTTTTAGCATTAAAAAAATTATCAATAACAGAAAAGAGCAAATTAAAAAGTTGAGGTTAAAAGCTTATCTTTAAATTATTAAAAAAGCTTTTGATATGGAACATGGGCTAGTTATGTTACCTCTTGAAGCTAGACATGATTCAAGATGGTCAAAAGTTGCAACAGAGTGGATGCCAAGTGTCCACAGCGAAAGATAAAAAGACAATTAATATTTTCACATCCCACCCCACTAGAAGAAATTACTAAAAAAAAATATGACTAAGTTTTCAAGTTTTCCCACAATACAAGGTGTTTCAAAAAGAATCATCCGATTTGACGTGTTTATATTCCTAACACTAATAAGCATATACAAATACTGATTTTTTTGTCTGAAAGGGAAACTGAACAAATTTTTTTTTCATACCTTTACAGGGTTTCATTATGTCCACCAGTAGATGCAAGGCATAGGTCTATGCGGTATTCAAATTCGTCCCACACTCTAGCGAGCATGTCATGAGTTACTTATGCCACTGCTGCTCTTATGCGACTCCTCAGATCATCCATTGTAGCGCTCCACGTCTACATCGGACACTTTGGGACGGCCCGGTGATTTGCCTTTACACAGACAACCTGATGCCATTTTCACTAGAACTGAAGCTACCTAGCGGGAACCATGTAAAACTTGAGAGTTTCCTCTTTCCAACAGTATGTTGTTGGCGCATTTAGCTCAAATAACAGAATAGTTATGATTTTATGAAATCGGATGATTCTTTTTGAAACACCCTATATTATAGTTTGGATACATCCAACTATGACGAGAAATGATCGGTTTCTCTGAGCAATGAACTGATTACAACACAGATTAACAGATAATGTTAGAAGAGAAAAAAAATAATCATATAGTTTAAAAAGAATATTTTTATTGCCCTATTCGTAATATCAAACAATTAGAAAGTCTTGTTGGAAAAAATATTTCTTAAACCACACATAGAAAATTCCGGTCACAATTCAAGATGAGGTGAGTGCTATTGGAAATAGGTTGCTAGAGGATTTTTTTTTTTTATGTATCCTCGAAGTTCCTTGGCGACTACAAAATCTAAATAATTTTCATATTTTAACTTGGGTATGTATATTTGCGGATGAATATATATGTATATTTTCCTGCACCAATTGCATAGAAACACAAACACACACAAAACCACTTGATCTAATCAATGTTTCAAAATAAGTGCCCAATTAGATCACAAGACTATGCAAGTTAAAAATGTCTAGTTAAATACAAAAATTTTCAATTTTACAATCTTTTAATTGGTAAAGATTCCAAATTCTGATTATAATTATTCTGACAGAAAGTTAGTATAATAACATTAAACCTCCGATAAAGCTCAAAAACAAAACAAAATGCAAGTACCTTGTTTTGCCTGTTTAGACTTTTTCTTCTTTTCCTTTTTCATATCTTGTTTGACAGGAGGCTCAAATTCTTGAGAAAGCCATCTCCTAATTGCTGCCCTTGCCTTTTCTGCTAAAGCTTCATTACTTCCATTAGAATTTTCCCTCTTTAGATTACTGTTTACTTTACCATCTAAAAATATAGTGATAGATAGGAGAGTAATTAATAAATTATAGCAGTCTTAAATAAATTAAAAAATATATAAGAAAACAACTACAGCATATAATTATGTTAGCAAGAGGGAATGTATAGTTTAAATGTTTTTGTAATGAGAATACAGATGTTATACAAAATAAAACAGTTTTTAATGATTAAACTATTTTTTGGATAAATCTATTTCTAAAAAATTTGAATGGAAGCTCTAAAAAAAAAAATTAGGTAAATTCTGCAGAACTAAATCTGTTAATTTCAAACTAAAACCTATTTAACTTTTGATGTCAAATATAAGAAAAATTTTGAATGAGTTTTAAGTGTTTTAAATCGGAATCAAAATCCTTCCTCAAAAATTTATTATCCCTAAAACTCCTATAAACTTAGACAAGGTGACTTCATTGTTGTAAAATATAAGGAAAAGTAAAAGTAAAATATGTATTTGGTTCTAATTTCTTTCACATAACAATTTTAAAATTAAATATAAAAAAAAACTCACTAGGAATACTGTTGGGCTTGGTTTGAGGTTTCTTTGGTTCTGATTTTACAGAAGGCATTGGAGGAGATGTAACGGGTTTAGATGCTGTTTTTGCTGTAGGAGGTGGTGTTAATGGAGGAGATTTAGCAAGAACGTCAGAATAGCTGGGACGCATAGGTTTGACCTGCAAAAATCAAAAAACATTTATCACCAAAATCATTTTTCACGTTATTACCAGGATCTTTGAACTGATAAATAACTGTAGATTTCATTTCCAACATTATTTTCTTCAAATCAATAATGAATTTTATTTTTTTTAAACTCTCTGTATCAAGAAAAGATATACAGTATAATGAAAACTATTTTAAAAGATAACAAAAGTGGGGACTTATCAACAAGAGATAAGCAAATATAAAAGATAATAGGTTTGAAAGATGTTTACTTATAACTCTCCTTGGCAAAATATAATTTGATTTTAATGATAAAAAAAATATCTAAACTAGGTTTGAAAATAAAACATATAAAAACTTCTTGAAACCTTAATGAATAAGTAACTTTAGCTAGATAGTAATAGACTAAAAATATTGTAACCAATAGACAAATAGTTGTTATTGTAACTATTAGTATGTAAAAATATAATTTATATGTTTTAATATAGTTACCTCAGCTACTATCCTCTGCTTCTTAACTGGTGCTGGTGCAGGTGATTGCTGCTGATTAATCTGTTGTTGTTGAGGGATGGGAGGAGCATCTTCCTGAGATACGCCAGGAAAAGGGGAATAAGTCCCAGTCCTGTTGGGAACCCAATTTCCCACTACATTTTCAATAAGACATCCATTTGGAAGATTTTCATTATAACCTCTGTAAAAAAAATAGTTTGATCATAATAATGTATTTTCCTTTTTAATTATGGGACTAGTATATTCAAAATAATAATTACAGGCTGTAAGTATGGGTTTCAGAGCCACAAAGTAAACTAAAGTATACTGGAATGTTGTGGGAGCAGAACAGGATCTTTGAGTTGACTGTACAAATATTTTAATTATTATTTTTAACACTAGGCATAAATGAAAGAAACTGGAAAAATAAAGATTTTATAGACCCAAGAGAGAGTGAAGGAGGGTATAGAATAGATCTGTAAGGGAAAATGGTTGGGGAGGAGGAGGTTGTGAAGAGTTATTGGGAGATTAGGACTAAATGGAATATTTTATCATTTTTTCAGATGATCAAGAAAACTACTGGATATAAGGATTTTGTATATGTAGAATTAATTATTATTGGGGAATCGTGAATTGAATAATGGTTAGTTATGATGATTAAAATTATCAACATTGCTAATTTTATGGCAAGAATGTTGGACACTATAAATAAGGTGATCGGAATAGGTTGGGGTTTAATGTACCAATCATATATAATTATTACAAGAATAGTTTTGTGTCTGGTTACAGATTGTACCAGGTACCGTTTATTTAGCTCACGTCAGCCAAATGTTCGGTGCTCAGAACTTATACCAAAAAGGAAAAACTGTAGATTAGCCAGATAAGTTTTTTATGTGGGAACTATTTTTTTTTTAAACTTGGATAATTATAAATCTTCATTGAACAATTATTAGTGTACTATATAAGTATGGAGAAAAAAATGGTCAGGATGGAGGTAAAAAAAAATAATTCCTTAAATAGTGAAACTATTAATTAGAAATATTGGTTCAAATTATAAGAAACTGTGGGTCGAAACATCGGTTTCTAATAGTTTCACTATTTAAGGAATTATTTCTTAACCTCCACCCAGACCATTTTCTTCTCTATAAACCTTTATTTTTGAATATTATTATTTATTATGTAAGGTTTTGCTTATTATATACTAAAAAATAACCCTCTACCCCGGACAATACTAATTCTAGCAGAACCAAGAAGATTTGGGGCAATTATCTAAATTTGTAACTAAATAATTGGAACAAAAAAAAAGAAACTTTCATTACAACTCAGGAAGGGTAATGTGTTCAGTACATGACAGGGAATACACTGTTTTTAAAGCCAAAAGCTATGCAGAGATAAGATTTGATGATGATTGAGATCATGTCCAACCTCCAATTAAATGCTAGGTGAGCCACAGGAGGGTTTTCGTATCTCACAACACATAATAAATATTTTTTTATAATTATTGGTCATTTTTTATGAGTTATAAATATTTTTATTTATTAATCTTGTGATGGTCATTATTTTTAAATATTTTTATTTTGAAGAGAAAAGATTTGTCCTGGCTGGGATTGGAGCCCAGGCCTTCCACATCTCTAGTGTGGCATTCTATCAACTAAGCTAACAAAGCTCGTAACCAGGTCATACAAATCCATTCTCTCCACCGATTAGTATGCTGTACTCCCTAAATGACTAAATAATTAGTAATGGTTGATTCAGTTGTAAATAAAATGCAAATTTTCTTTTATTTGATATAGTTTGGTGAATATTTTCTTAGCAATTAAATTAATTTTAGTTGCAGATTAGAACTAGTTTATTTAAATTGTGAAAAATGAATTGCCATTGACAATTGAAAAGTATTAAACTTTATTCATAACCGTTGAGTTTGAGAGTCATACAACCTAATGGTTCTCAGTCAGCCCTTCATTCGGGAATTCATTTGAAAGTTATAATTCCTACAAAAAGTGAATTTCCTTAATATATAAATACAACAAGTAAATTTAATTACTTCAAAACAAATTAAACCGATCTTGAGTTAGGCGATTATTACACACATGAGATGATTGGGAACTACTAGAAAATTCCTCCTGACACATGTCAAATAGAGGACTTCTGAGGCTTGTTCGAAGCTGTGTTAAGTGTGAATGCCTTATATACTATTTAAACTTGTGATTTGTAGGTATTAGCCATGCAATCCTTCTTAAAGCTATGGATCAAACATTCAACTTGCTCAATTAATCAAGAGTTTCTATGATTTATGTGGAACTGTTAGATTTACTTGTTCTAATATTATTAAAGTTGTAAATATCAATAAATTAATCTTAAAAAAAAAAGAGCTATGGATCAAACATTCAACTTGCTCAATTAATCAAGAGTTTCTATGATTTATGTGGAACTGTTAGTTTTTGATTCAAAAGTGAAACCAAGCCTATGGTGGTATAAATTGAAAGCATTCGGGATAAGTGCCATTAATATGTTTTCTTTGTATTTTTCAATAAAGAAGATGTCAATAAGAAATAGAAGTAATATTCAGTCATTTGTTTATATTAACAGATTTACTTGTTCTAATATTATTAAAGTTGTAAATATCAATAAATTAATCTTAAAAAAAAAAAGAGTTATGGATCAAACATTCAACTTGCTCAATTAATCAAGAGTTTCTATGATTTATGTGGAACTGTTAGTTTTTGATTCAAAAGTGAAACCAAGCCTATGGTGGTATAAATTGAAAGCATTCGGGATAAGTGCCATTAATATGTTTTCTTTGTATTTTTCAATAAAGAAGATGTCAATAAGAAATAGAAGTAATATTCAGTGAATGAGTTTGTAAAGGACAATAATGTACATGCCAGAAACAAGAGAATTTTCTATTGCTAAGCTGACAATTTTATTACAGAATATATTTTAATTTAAATTCTTTTTTTTAATTAGTTCTAAGCCATGTGCTAGTAACTTTTATGATTTTATAGAATATACCGTATATCTCTCTTGTACCTCTGTTTCAATTTTAGCCCTGATAATGGCTAACAAGTTTAAACTGAATTATTGACTTTCAAAATAAATAAAAATTGACTGCACTCCGACCATTAACTTCAACATTAATATTAATTCACCTTTATCAGCATAAAAAAATTTATTTATTTACGCAAATGAAATTTAAATAGCATTTGTTTCCTTCCACTTACACTCAAACATTGGTTCATTAAAATGAATTAACATTTAATCAGCTACTCAATATCACTTCCTGAAGATCAGATAATTTTAACTAGCAGGAACGATAAAACCATATAGTCCAGTTGTCAATTAAAGAGTAGCATTACACTTTTTTTTTTTTTAAAACACATTGATAATAATCGGTATAGGAATGTCATTGTAAGTAAAATAAAAAAATAAATAACATAGCCTGAAAATTTTCAGCTTATAAAATCATAATAATCATGATGATTAATAGTTTAAAAGCTATTTAATTGACCAACTTATCGTCATACAAGACTGAAGAGACAAGAAACTGCTCGCCGTTATCGCCTACTTCAACATTTACTGGGCAAACGTTCTAAGCTCCCAATTAATTACAAAAGACTCATTGACTGACATGACAGTTATCGGACCTATTTGGACATACAGAGTTGAGCTTTGGGGCTCAACTAAATCATCCAATTCATCTCGTATCCAATCCTTACAATCCAAAATCCTTCATAAAATCCTCAGTGCTCATTAGTATGTCACAAACAAACTCATCCATCATGATCTTAATATCCCATATGTTACTGCTTCGGCCCAAACTAGATACCTATCCTACCATGACAAGCTCCATACACACTTAAATCCGCTAGTCTCTCAACTTGCTTCCCATACTATTCCTGATAACCCTCCGAGGCGTCTGAAAAGAAGATGGCCTCGAGACCTCCTACTATAGAACTTTATTGGAGTGCTACCGATGGGTAGTTTCTCAACAAGTGTTATTTTTTCATGTCATTTGTTTATATTAACAGATTTACTTGTTCTAATATTATTAAAGTTGTAAATATCAATAAATTAATCTTAAAAAAAAACAACAAACTTATTTTTAAAAATTGAAAGATCAAATTTTCAATCATCTGATTGTTTGATGTCTGTTGATAAGGTAACAAATTTGTTTTAAAGTAAACAATTATTAAAAAGAACCATCGTTAAAGAGCAGTAGAATGAAGTGATAGAAACAAAGACATAGACATTAATAACGTGAAAGATCCCTGACAATGGTACAATCTTGATAGTTTAGGTTTCACAGTTCAACATTAAAATGACACACAAATGCTGCACATACTATTTTTGATTATCATTCTTCTCGACTATTCAAACATGTATAATAGAGAATACATACTCATAAACAACATACGTTTCAGTTTAACAGAAAATCAGTCAAAATTGAAAACGTAAATGCCTGAAACATACACATACCTTTGCGAATAGTCAATGATGTGTGGCTGTACTAAATTCTGTGGTTGTTGATAATGAATAAAACTCATGGGTTGATTGAATTCTTGAGTTCCAGGTTTAAAAACAAGATTAACATATTTCCCACCACCAACATCCATCATCATCATCTCATTGTTATCTCTAACAGGTTGATAATACACCCCTTGAGGTTGTGGAGGAGTCCAAACTGTATGCCCTGAAGCAGGTGGTGATCCTAAAAGAATATATTGTCCTTCATAGCTCTGCAGATCAGCTGTCATATGCTCAATAATATCATCAATACATCTCTTCTTTCCTGGTTCATTGGAAATGCCAGGCATTTCACCACGAGCTCCAGAGTAATCTAAATTCTGGCTCATATTAAGTATCTTATGTTATCTCTAATCCCAGGTTTTACCGCCACAATGTTTCATTATTCAACTTCATGAAGCGTCCCAGGTGCATCAACACTATTATACTGGGAACTTATCATAAGCATACTACACGACAAATCGATTCCGAAATCGTACAAAGAGGAAATAAAACTACATGAACTCAGATAAGTGCTAGTACCTCTACTACAAACTAAACACCTTCCCAAAACACCCTGCATCACCCCAAGGCCTCGTGTATTAAATAAAATAATATTAAACTAGGCCTTTATATGATAGTTTAAAACTAAACGGATCTGTTAACCATTCAAACATTTTATAAAAAAAATTAAATAAATCAGTAATCAACATTTCACTAGACGTCTTAATGAAACTTTTGCATTTCTCTCCAATTGTAATTTGTAATCATTTACATTACACTTCCAGCATGAGAAGAAAACATTTACTGAATCCCCCATGTTATTAGCTAATCTTTCTCAAAGTTTCTGAATTATATAGATAATTAGCAGGAGAAAAGAAAAAAGGTTTGTGTAGGAATATATTTCTGTATGCATTAATGTGTAATTACGAACGATGATTACATGTTTAACCACTATTGCTCAATGCTACACTACAATACGTGTAGATAATAATTATATCAACAGCAAAAACAAAGTAACAATCTAATAATTTTTTCAATATTATAATTGAGGTGGGAGATTTCAAATTACTTCAAGGTTATACGAAGTTCAGGAAGGTTGCAAGGTTGTGAGAGGTGAGAAATTGAAATGGGTCTGCTCAGTTGTGCTCTAACAATTAGAGAGGGATGTGATGTAATTTGTGTTTCCAATCTATGATATTTTCCTTTTTATTCCTCGTTTTATTATAATCATGGCAAATTTTAGTAAATATGTGACAAGACAAAGTGTTACTGGTGCTGTAGCTATTCCAATTATTTTATATTTATTAAAAAAACATTTGAAGAAAAATAAAAAATCCAAACAACTGACCAGGTAAATAATTATATTGTTTTTTTTATTTTTACTCCTTCAAATTTAGAGATGTAATTATTAGTATTATTTGAACTCTGCAGTTACACAATCTACTTATAACTCAAATTAGTAGTAATATTTCATTGGATTTATATCACACAATTCAGTAAAATATAATTAATTGTAATAGTCAGAAAAATAATTAACTATCAGGCCTGGTGTATTGAATTATTTTCAAAATACAGTGTCTGGTTGTGTTTGAAAATCATTGTTAGCTGTCAAAGTATTAAAGCAATTTAACATGGATCAAATGGTTAATTATTATATTTATAGTGAATTTTTAATTTTTTTTCATTAATACATATTTGTTTTATTTTTCTAGGAAAGTTATATATCCTGAAGTTGAATATGTAATTGGAGAGGTGAATTATATTTTTAATTTGATTGAAAATTATATTGTGTGAATTTTATGCAAGGGATGTGTGTTTAATCTAAATTAATAATTAAAGTGTAATTGAAAATATAGATGATTTTGTTTAAAATAAAAATAATTTATAAACCTTGCTATAAAATTTGCTCAAGTATGGGAGTTTTTCATTTATTCTTTGCTCCTTGCTTAGTATTAGAAATTAAATTCTACTTTATTAGAATTAAGGTATCTAAATTTATATTATTATTTTTTATGTCAGTTATAAATAAATATCACTTCATTGGAAGTTTTTATTTAATCTAAATAACAATGTGCAGTCAATTCTGTAATTTTTTTTTGTTAAAAGATGATATAGATTATGTTTTTTCATTATTTATTTTATTTTTTTACAAAGCTTGTTATCACTTAATTTTTCTTTATTATTGTTTATGAAATTTCCTTCTGTAATTTTTATGATTTTAAATTATTCTTTAATTATAATTTGTTTTTCTATAAATATTTTTTTTCTATAAACCTTGTATTTTTATGTAATTGACATTTAGAAAACCCCAGTGAAAGTGAAGGCATATGTAGATGCCAACTTTTTACGACAACTAAGGTTTCTTTTGCGAATTGGGATACCTGGATGGCTAAGTCCGGAAGCTGGTTTTATGGCTTTGGTGGCTGGATCTCTTGTAGCAAGAACTCTGTGTGACATCTGGATGATCAGACATGCGACCGTTATTGAAAAGTAATATTATATTCAAGATTGTGTATAACTATTTTTATTTATCTGTTAAAGCGTTTAAGCCTTTTGAATTGATTTTGATTATAAGTTATTATTATTGAGTTATAAAAAATAGTGTCATATTTTTTTTTTTTTTACAGTTTGATCGTAACCATGGATAAAAAAGGGTTCAGATTCAACTTGTTCAAGTTTTTTGCTGTCATACCTATGGTGAGTTTTATTAAAAACAAAGATGATAGTCAATGAGTTAATCTTCCTATTCTCTGAGGATGATTTGATGTTAATATTTATACTTTTTAATTTATGTATTTGAAATATATAAAAACCTGCATTATACAGCACATAGATATACAAATACACATGTATGTATATATGTATATAAATATATATATATATATATATATATATATATATATATATATATATATATATATATATATATATATAAACATATAAATATATATAAACATATAAACGTAATTTTATATATATATATTTTTTCTTTCTCTCATATTTTCAAATATTACATATCTTATTTTTTATTTTTCAGATAGCCTTAGTGAACAATATACTTAAAGTAAGTTTATCAATGTTCAATTATTTTATTTTAATTATCTAACTTCCTTTTCTTATTTGCATTTTGCTAAGTCACTTCTGATTAATGCGTTATAGGATCTTATAAATTCATAATACATTAGAATCTATGAATCTTTAACTCTAATTTTACTTTATCTGTCATATGACACAGATTATCTTGATTAATGATCAGTAATTTTTAAAATACTTTATTATAAAGGAGAAGGATATAAAAAGTCATTAATATTTGTTCTTAGTTTTTCTCTGTTTATGATATATGATTTGTTTTTATGATTAAAATAGATTGTTTAAATTCTTGTTAATTGTAATGACAAATCTTATATTTTATTGTTCGTGGTACATAATAATAAAATAATTATATTTCTGAAAGTAGCATCTTGATTCTGTGGTATTTGATGAAAGAATTAAAATAATAAAAGAATTAAAATAAAGAATTTATTGAATTCAAAAGTTGATAATTTGCAATTGAAATAGAAGATAACACAACCATTATTATTATCATTATTGTTGGCTAACTGTAGTGAAAAAATAAATCATCCCTCTTTTTTAATTTTATATTTAATTGCGTTTAATTATTAATGTCTATAGTTTAGTTGTTGAATAGACTAATGTTTTTTTCTACTTTTATTATCATTTATTGAATTGAATAAATATTTATTATATTATAGTAAATTGAATTAAAAAAAGTCTTCAAATGATTATTTTTATCTTGAGATATGCTAAAATAATGAAAAATAAATATTTGGTTATAATAATTGTGATCCACCACTTTCTGTTTTTTTTTTTCTCTAAATAATAAAATATTTAAAGTTCTTCTGGAATGAATTATTATTTTTTCAATTCACATAATAATATTGGATCCTATGGGAAATTATTTATTTATTTATTACTGGGTTCTACTGTCCTTGGAGAACCATGGCCTCTGTTAATTTCTTCTGCCATTCGCCTCCATCCGCCGCAAGGCGCCTTATTTATATCCGTTATAGGCGGTTTATACCCGTTGCCTTCAGGTCACTCTCCAAATCGTCGAGCTACCTGAGATGGGGTCTCCCTCTTAATCTTAAACCACCATTTGGTATCATCTTTCTTGGAAATCTCGTTGGGTCCATTCTGTCCACATGCCCCAACAACCATTGTAGTCGTTGGTTTGGAGCTGTATGATTTTCACTATATTGGACTCTTCGTGTAGCATCCGTAAGTCACAACTGGTCTCACAAATGTTTTATATATGAGACACTTTGCCTTTCTGGACATCCTTTTACAGCACAATATTTTCTGTATACCAAACAGACATCTATTTCCCGGCTCTATTTGAGCCTTAACATAGGTACATCAGTTACATTTTAATTACTGCAACGAACATTAATTATCTATTGGATATCCAGTATCATATCTTTGTGCATAAACATATTAAATTTCGGCTACTAGCCATAAATCAGAAGTGAGGTTTTGAAGAAAAAATACTTTTTTCCTCCCACTGCATAGTTAAGGAGATATAGGAATCATGAAAATCACTTTTCGAAATGTTTTATTTAGTAACCATAGCTATCATTCTTCATATATTAACTTTTTCCCTTAAGTAATAAATGCTAATTTAATTAAATCAGGATCTGTTTTTGAGCCAGTTATTTATAGTTTTATGGATGTGCATCCACATCAGATTTTTTCTACTCATGTTCAAATAATCCACAGCTTTATTACTATATTTGGATTATATTATTCCATTTATAACTTTTTCTAGAGCTTAATGATGTCAATAAAAAACCTTGATAACTTTAAAATATTTATTTTGTTAGTATTGCATTTCTTCATGACATAGTTATGAGAAGAATAAACTTGTTTCAGTGGGGACTTGGTGAATTAAAACTGAGATTAAGAACAAGAGTTACTCATTACTTGTATGATGAGTATTTAAAGTAAGCTATGACTTTTAGTATTATTTATTTTATTAGTTAGCTGTGCATGTGTAAATATATAACATTGAATATTTATTGGTTGTCTACATTAAGGTAAGATGGTCCAGCTAGGAGATTAAGGAAAGATAAATATTCAGAAACAGTTGGACTATTTATTGTAACATGGTTTAGCAATAGTAAAATTTACTGACTTTGCAAAAGTCAAAAAACCAATTCACGCTAGAATACAGTGCTGTAACTACTCTGGACATTTTTGAAAATTGCTTAAAATATCTTCCTCAAAGCTCTTTAACTAACAATATATGAACTGTATATCCAAAAAGAGTGGAGTTATGGTGAAAAGAATGTTTTGATTATACATTACTTCAAAAGTATGGCTTTTTCAAATTTATTTCTATGATCATGCAAATTATCATGGGAAGGTTAATTGATTGATTGAAAATTGAAATTGATTGAAATTTTCCATAACTTTTGTGGTAATTTTCTCCTTAGAAAACAATCTGACATACTGAATTTCAGCTCATTTGAATCAAAGTAAGGGAAAAATGAGTGTTTGTATGAATATATGCCATCCCCAAAACTTCCATGATCATATTTTGGGGGTTGTGAAATAGTTACTCTGTCATTGATTGAATCTGTTTTCTGCTTCATTTGATTTTAAATTTCATTACTTGATTTTTGAACTGACATATATATATATATATATATATTTTTTTTTTAGGGGATTTACTTTTTATAAAATGTCGAATTTGGATACACGAATTGCTAATGCTGACCAACTTCTAACTACGGACGTTGACAAATTCTGTGACATGGTTACCAACATGTACTCTAATATGTGCAAACCTCTGTTAGATATATTTATTTATGTTTACCGTTTGACAACAAATTTAGGTGGGCAGGTAAGATAATATGTTATACTTATTACTCATTACATTATTGAACATTCATTTATTAATTGATTGTGACTATTTTTTCTTGTACATATTTTTTGTTAGGTTGTAAATGTATGATATAAACATTTTAGTAATTTTCAATTTTGTATGTATTTATAATTAAAGTGTTCTTTTAAGTTATGAAATGTTTGAGTATATTTAATATTTTCCTTTTTTTAAGTGGCTGAATGTGAGTAATAGAAAGTTTATAGTAAACAAATGGGAAAGAAAAGATGTAATATATATAATTTAATGGTGATAAACAACTAAAATTAACCAAAAAAAGTCTTTTATTTTGTCCTGCTCCCCTCTTTTATTAGTTTATTAGGAACTTTGTCAACTCCCACTGCTTGCATTCTATTTTTTAATAGCAATTTTTACCTCCTGCTCAGACTGTTCTTCTATTAACGGTTCAGTGCGCTGATCAAGAAAGAAAAATTTTGAATATATTTTCATGTATTCAAAATACTGTCAAAGTGATTTTTACATTCGTTGAAAATGTGCACTGAAACAAGATATTGTTATTTCAGCTCATATTCCATTCAATACAGATGTAAATAATAATGTGATCTGTTTATACACTTGCACGTGTCCTTTAACTTGGAAATATTGTGGCAGGTTCAATTTTCAATTTATTGTATTTATTAATCAGTTTATTGACTGTTGTCCTCTGGGTGGCTGATTCTGCAGGTCAGAGGTGCTACACAAAAACTTTTACTACACACAGAAAAAAGTTCCCAACTTTTTCTGTTTTATGTTCGTAAAGTACCAAGAAAAAAAAAGTTTAAATTATCCATTATGAGTGGAAATAAATTTACACTCGCGAACATACTACCATTAAACGTAGGATTAAGACAGTATGTGGTGATGCCATTTTACTTTCTGAACTAAATATAAAGTGTAATTATTTTTATTTTTAATAGTTTATTATGAAGAGAGAAAAAAAATTAAACATTTATTAAATTAAAATTAAAATTAAACATGTTGTTTGTTTGTTTGATGTTGTTTATGGGCGAAAAACAGCTATGGTCATCAACGCCCGTTAGTTTATATATTTATCTGCTTTGAGGAGACCACCGACACGTATCCCGCAGGGCCCCGACGAGAGCGGCACCCAGGCCGATGGGGGCCAGCCAGAGCAAAGGGGTCGCTCCGGTCACATTTGTCAGATGGCGGCTTCTATTCGACACGAGGCTTTATCGGAGGATGTGGATTAAAACCATGAAATTAAACATGAGAAAGTTATGATGTTCTAAAACTTTCTCATGAAATTAGCGTCACTCATGTGTAGCTATTAAATTGACATTTATTAGTTGGAGGAAATACAGTTTATTGTATTTATTGGCTTGCGAGTTTTTGTAATATAAAGATCTAAGTTTTTTTTATATTAAAACATTCATTTTTTAGTAAAATAAAATCATTTCTTCACAGAACCTTGTGAGAAAGTTGACTATTAAACAGTTTATTTTGTTATGCTAATTTTTTTTTTTTTTATAGACTCCTGGACTTCTCCTTCTCTATTTAGTTTTTGGTGGAAGTTTGTTGACTTACCTCCGAAGACCAGCTGGTAGATTGACAATTCAAGAGCAGAAGCTGGAGGGTGAATATCGTTACATTAATTCTCGTCTCATTACGCACTCTGAAGAAATCGCATTTTACTCTGGAAATAATAAAGAAAAATATACGCTTCTTACTGCATTTCATAAATTGGTAACTTTTATAGACCAGTATTTTTTATATAATGATAATCTTTATATTTTTCTGTAGAACTTAATTTAGAAATATGATATATATTCTTAAAATAATTAGTAATGAGATATTATTGCATTTCTTTTTTACTTTAAAATCACTTATTTAAATAATTGCTGATTAAAATTATTAGAAATTGATATCATTATCTGCTATCTACAATCAACAAAATTCTTAAAGATAAACAAAAATTTTTTTGTAAATGATGTTACTTTTTGTTATCAAACTATTAAGTATTACAATTGCATTATATTATTATGGCCATGCGTAAAATAAATAGTTTTTTGTATATGTCACATATTATCATAAAATCATTCAGTGGTTATATTTACATGATGACAACTTCATAAAAATGGAAATGTGTTGAATATATACAAGACCACTTTACTTAGTGTGAATATTGTTGAATATGAATACAATTCAAAGTAAATTATTGTTATTGCTTAAGCAAAGGGGCTATAACAGGAGGAAAATTGTTGTTTAAATGAACAGATATTTTCAAGTTAAACTAACTATTTTGTTATAACATGATACTTTAAACATAGTTGTTATAAATTATTTGACTTCACCAAGCGTAAACATATGTTACATAAATACACCTAATAGTATATTTGTACGAACAAGCATGTTTTTCTAATATCCCTTGTGTGACAGGAGTGTGATAGTTACGAGAAGGGTATATTAGATAAACGTTGTTTCCATATATAATTACAATCCATTATAAGATTAATACATTTTTTTTTTTTTTTAGAATAACCATATGAGGAAATTTTTGGAATTCAAAGTTTTGATAGGACTTCTTGAAAATATTTTGGGAAAATGTAAGTCATTTAAATTTTATTATACCATGCTGTGTTAATTTTATGAAATATAAAAGAGAAATGCTGAATGAGAAGTAGTATTTATGTAAAACAGGGATTAGGAAGGGAAAGGAAGCACTTATAAATGTATGGAGACTGGTGGGTTAATATAAAATAATCTTTTGTATGTAATAAAAATAACCATTTGTTTGTTATTTTTATCATCCATTAAAAAAAAAAAAATTCTAATTTATGTTTGGTTCTGATTCTCATTATCAAACTTTAAGTTACCCACATAAATTATACGAGTGATTTAGAGATTACATAAGGTGTAATTGCAGATTTTTTTAATATAATTAACTTAATTAGCACTGTGTCAATTAAGATGGTATTGTAAATTTGTTTGTCTCAATACCAAAACAATTTAATAAGTGCTGAGCAAAACATCCAAATAACTATAAGATAGACTAGAAAAAGGTGGGAAAATTGTGTTAGAGGTGATAATAAAATTGTGGAACTTAGGTTTAGGCGGTATCAGTTGACAGAGCATTGCAAACAGTGAAGTAACTTTTAGGCTAAGCCTTATTATTAAATATGAGTATACCAAAAAAAAAAATAGAAAGTGTGAGCAACAATACTCCATTATAAGTTCATATTTTAAATTATTAATAACTAGGTATCTAAATAATTATAATCGATACCTGTATATTTATAAAATTATATTTTCTTTTGTGTTTAAAATTAAAAATATGTATCGAAATGGCTGTTATTACAGAAAAAAGTTGAAATTCACCTTAAAAAAAAAATAAATCTCTTTTATACGATTAACATACAAATTTCCTTTCAACCTCCAACTCA
The DNA here is from genome assembly GCA_037127475.1 of Arma custos. Lineage (NCBI taxonomy): Eukaryota > Metazoa > Arthropoda > Insecta > Hemiptera > Pentatomidae > Arma > Arma custos. The sequence goes on from CM073764.1 coordinate 95,207,861, forward strand.
ATTAGCAAGGATTGTGTAAGCATGCAAAATCTTTAAAAAACTAGGAAACTTTCTTTGAAAAATAAGATTGGGATAAAAAAGTTGAGACAACAATTCTCTTGTACTGACTTAATTTTCATTCTATTTTTTAAAAATACTATAATATAATGTGGAAAGGCTGAAGAGTTGTACAAAAGGTTAATGCCGTAATAGATTCTATAGTTTCAGCTTATATGACCCTAATGAGTGTACCAAAATAGTATTAATACTGCTCAAACAAATATACAACACCTCTATTTAGGAACATTTCATATTTCGGAACATAATACTTCATTAATATATTCTAGCCAATATGACATGAATCTCCTACCCATTCAGTTACATTTGATGCAGTGCAAAAAGTGCAAATTGTTTCAGGAGAAAAATGACTGTAATAACAATATTTTTAGTAATGTTTTATTTTGAATCTAAATGAATCCCTTACCATATTAATATGTAAATAAATTCAACAATAGGGGTAGTCATGAAGAAATTATTTTCTTATATTTAATAGAAAACTCAAAATTGTTTTTAAACATGCATTGAAGATTAGTTGGTACTGATCTTAATGTTTGTGTTCTTATATGATAGTATTCACTTTAAATTCATTATTATTTTGTACTACTTATTTGTATGTTTATTTTTCTTCAGATTTTGGAACTGTGGTTGGATTTTTTGCTGTCAGTATTCCTTTTATGAATGACAAGCACCCTCTCCTTTCTAATAAGTCCAAAGATTTCAGATTTATGGTAAGGCTTGTATTTAATTTTTAGAATAAAAAATTCATGAATTTTGTTTTTTGTCCTGTATGTGTTTTTATATATTTTATCAATCATTATTAAAGGAATATTACACAATGGGTAGAATGATGCTCAAGTTGGCTGAAGCTATAGGAAGAATGGTATTAGTTTTAAGGGATTTGAATAGACTAGCTGGTTTAACCGCTAGGGTAACTCAATTGACAACAGTAATTGCTGATATAAATTCTGGTACTTACCAAAGAACTATGCTCACAAAAGGTATGTGCTTATTATACAAAAAATATATTATTAGTATTTTTAGTTAGCTATTTCACTTCTAGAAATTCAGAATAAATAATGTAAACACGAGTATATGTTTATATAATATATAATTAAATAGTTATAATATAATATAATTATAGCAATTAATTTGTGTTGCAGATATAGATGGCATGACCCCAGGTTCTGGTAAAATAGTTGTACAAGATAAAATAATAAAATTCGAACATGTTCCTCTTGCTACTCCAAATGGTGATATATTAGTGAAAGAATTAAATTTTGAAGTGAGATCCGGTATGAATGTTCTGGTGTGCGGCCCCAACGGATGTGGAAAAAGTTCCTTGTTTAGGGTACTAGGAGAGGTAAATAATATGTTATACAATTTTCAAAATTACTTTTTTTTGTAATAAAAAACTTTCCATGTTTTGGTGTATGACAAACTTATAATTTACGCACTCAGGATCAAAAGCTGATAACTCGAAATTTACTTTTTTAACTACTTCAGGTTCAGAACTGGACTAAAAGCATGATAAATAAGGCGGTAATGTATCGTGTTGTACACAATTGCTGGACTAAACTAGGGAAAAATGTGAAAAAGTTAATTTCCGAAATTTAGTAGTTATTCATGTTTGTTCCTGAATGCCTCAATTATTCCTATTTCCACCAAAAAAATATACCGGAACCTAAAAAGAAAAACAGAGATACAAAGACTACATGCGCTTTGTGTACCAAAGGATTCACAAAATAAGTTGAATGGACCGAGTTTTAAACGAGACTATATGTAGAGAGGTTGAGAAAGGAAAAAAATGTAGTGATTACTATAAATAAATGTTAATTGGGACACAATGTGAGGGGATAAATATAATTTATTGCAGCTGATTATCCAGGGAAAAAGAAGTGTAGGAAAGAGACAACACTACTGGCTCCAAAACCTAAGGGAATGGTTCAAAAGCTCTACAAAACAGTTTTTCAGATCAGCTGTATCCAAAATTAGAATAGCCTTGATGATTGCTGATCAACTGACTGAGGATGGCACTAGAATAAGAAGATTTAGTATTGATAAATTATTGTTAATTTAGATGATTTATTCGATTGAAGATAAAATTTTAATCTGGTTGAAAATTTGAGGTATTTAATTAGTATATTTCAGATTCTAATTTTACTTCAAAAGTAAATTAAACTGCTTATTTACTTTCTTAATTGTGTTACACCAGGAGGTATATTTCAATTCATAAAAAAAAAAAACAGAGAATGGAGATAGTTGAGGGGTGCAGTAAAAAAACACCAAATAAGTCAAGACTTATTTTTATTTGTGCCGACGTTTCGACCTACTTTGTTGGTCATCTTCAGGGCTAATAGGAGAGGCGGCTGGGTGAACTGTGTAATTGGGACACAATTTCAGTTACACTTCGGGTCTTACATTTACATACTTATATTTTGGGTCAGTTACACAGTTCACCCAACCGCCTCTCCTATTAGCACTGAAGATGACCTACAAAGTAGGTCAAAACGTCGGCACAAATAAAAATAATACTTGATTTATTTGGTGTTTTTTTTACTGCACCCCCCCAACTATCTTCATCTCTATTATATCATTCAGTCAACTATTTTCCTCTCTATCATAAAAAAAAAAAAAAATAGTTTGTATCTGTTCATGTTTTATTTATCTTATTACAAAAAATTAATATCTGTTTTGGTACACCCAAATACTTATGAATCAAAGTTTAATCCAATATTTGTTTTATTGAAAGCAGGAAAAGATATTTTTTCAGAATCTTTTTGATTTTTATTAATAACATTTAATTGACTAAAGTTTTACTAATATAAATATTTTAATTTATTGCTTTTAATCTTTAGCTTTGGCCCCTATTTGGAGGAACCTTAACCAAACCGCCTAAATCTAAATTGTTTTACATCCCACAAAGGCCTTACATGTGCTTAGGTACTTTAAGAGATCAGGTGAGTGCTTCTTGTTAAACCTATTAATTAATTTTAGATAAATTGAGTTTTTGTAATCAGTACAATATTTCATCATTTTTAAACATCAGAGACATAAAATATTAATTAAAGAATAAAAACCAAACATTGTATCCTAGACTTGAACTCATATCACTCAGGTAAGTGATAATATTACTCACAAGACAATTTATTTTGTTTATGAGGAATTTAATGGTGTTAACATAAATCCCATGTTGAGTTTCAAATTGATATTTCTGAAGAGTTGAAGAGAAATGTATCTGGCCACGGGAGGGATCCTGAAATATAACACATCTAAAAGTAATCAGTATCAGGTTTAAAAGTTTGATAAATCCTTTGTGAAGTATTGTATATTTTTTTAATTTAGTAAAAAAAAATGCAAACTGAATTCAAATACTATTTTGTGTGGGTATAAAATAAAATCACTTATTTCATGAGAATGCTGTTGATTAATGTAATGTTGATTACATTGTATGATTTAACTTGTATAATTTTTTTATTTTAGTTTTAGACAATGTCTCCAAAGATTATAATAACACTAGTAATAAGGAATATATGTGTGTATGTGTGTGTCTCTCAAATGTTTTTCTGCCACTAGTTGATTTATTTTAAATACTAGCTGTCCCGCCAGACGTCCTTCTGCCCTATTACCCTAAAACAAAGTGCTTCCAAATTTTCTCCAACCATTTCAATGGTAACTTCATCAATTGTTGGTGCATTGAAACATCTCACATGCTTTCCTACAGGAGTTTTATCAGCTCTGATTACAAGATGGCATAAGATCCAGTGTAGTTTTAAACAATGAAATCAATTGATTTTGTTGATGAAACAAAGGTTCTAATTGTTCTACAGTAGAACTCCTCACTGAACTGTTATTTGCACTACGCTGATCAATTTCTTTTGGTGTATTGCCCATTTATTCCATTTGCAGAAATTTCTAGTCGCCATCTGTCACCGGCAACAGCGAACCTGCTTTATGATATATTTGGCCTTGTATCAGCAAATTAAACAGAAAAGTTCTATTTTTACACAATTATATGATTTTATTATATGATAGGGACTGGACCATAATAAACTTTTACTAACAACTAGCGTGCCTTTGTTTTGTTTTGATTGACGTCAAATGTTTGACAGCTGGAAATTTAAATTAAATTTTTTTCAGGTTATATATCCGCACACAAAAGAGGAAATGAGAAGACGGGGTAAAGATGATAATTTGTTGACTCAACATTTAGAAAGGGTTCAGCTTTCATATTTGCTTCAACGAGAAGGGGGTTGGGATTCTATTGCTGATTGGATAGATGTTTTATCTGGCGGTGAAAAACAAAGGATTGCTGTAAGTATGAATTACTAAATAATTTTAAATATTTATCTACCTAATCCTCATAATGCCCCTTTGTGTCTATTATAATTCTTAAAATATAATAGTTTAGTTGTATTTTTGGTTAAGAATGAATGAAGAAATTGAAAGTGGACTAAGCATGTATTCTATTCTTATATAAAAAATCAACCTCACACTGTTCACATCATCAGTCAACATCAGCGGTAGTGGACTATGATGATGTCATCAAAAATCATCTTCTTGATGGTTTGTACATGTTGTTCAGGTACATTACAACAAAACTATGATAACAGCTTACGTCATTGGGATGTTCTGTTTTTCACGTATAGCTTGTTTCCAGTACAATGGCTTTTCACTGGCTAAATTGCACCTATTTCCACTTTATCAATTGTAGTCAACATAGCATGTGTAATCATGTGTTCGGCACATATCATGACTACTTGGAAGTTACACTGTAACCACCCAATTTCACTATTGGACCTTCAATTCTGCATGTTAACCGAGAATTAAGATCTGCATCCTGTTCCACAAATGTAAAGACGAAGATGAGGTGTTATATGGAAGATCTTTACTATCAATCAAATCATTTGTTCACAATACCCCAACGAAGACTATCTTTACATGCCCTAAAAAAAAAAATGGAATATAAAAGAAAAAAGTATTGATACTGGTCAAAAGAGCAAAAATGTATGATTTAAAGTCAATAGAAAATGTATATAAGTCTTTAATTTTATAAAAGTGCCTTAACATGTTACATATTTAAATAATGTCTGCATTTGCAATAACACTTTTATTCTTTTACAGATGGCTCGTTTGTTTTATCATTCTCCTCAGTTTGCCATCCTTGATGAATGCACTAGTGCAGTTAGTGTCGATGTCGAGGGCTCAATGTATCAATATTGTAGGGAAACAAACATTACATTGTTTACAGTTTCACACCGCAAATCATTGTGGGTGTACCATGAGGTATGGATCAATTTTAATGTTGTAGTAACCATTATCATTATGATTCCTTTGCAGTATTTATGCATCATTAATTTTTGACCATTTTTTTTTCAGTACTACCTGCATATGGATGGCCGAGGTTCATTTGTTTTCAAGAAAATTGAGCCAGAAACAGAAGAATTCGGTTCTTAATTGTTTTACTTTTTGGAGTGATTTACTTAAATAATTTTAATGTTGAACCAAAATCTCCGTTCATTAAAACCATTTTTGCAGGCACACAATCAAAAACCATTTAATGGTTGAATTAGAACAATGTTGTTTTTAACTAAGTTCCAAGTGGATTAAAAATGATACGGTTCAATTATGATGAACAAGTTTGTAATGAATCATGCAAACTAACTTACAGGTAAAATTACTTGGCTGCATTTTATAAGCTAAAATATGTGATATTATCTTTGAATATTACTTTCAAGCATTCCACTTAATAAAACTGTTAGGTATAACTTTCCCAATTACCAAATTATTTTTTGTACTATTTTTAACGAATCTAAACAGTGAATGAGAATTGAACAATATATATTTTTAACATTAAAAATCACATATTTCATGGGCTTAATAGTAAAAGTCACTGTCCAAAATCATTAAAAAAAATCAAATTCATTTCTCCTTTTTGTAAAGCATTTACTTTCATATAGCAAAATCTGTTAAGTCGTTCAAGGTTTTATTTGGCTCTAATTTGATGTGCATTTTAATTTATTCCATAGATGTTTGTTGATCACTTACTGAATTTAGTGACTTTTGCTCAAAGACAATCTCATTTAAATATTACAGAATTTATATATTACAAAACTCATTTTGTACTAAACCTTGTGGGTTTTTGAATCTGCTTTCATATCCATATCTGCTTGTCAAATCTCTGATATAATGATACTTTGAACAAATATGTGAATTAAAACTGTTTTACTTTCTCTTTTGAGAATTAATTGTGATGATTTTTAACAGAAGTGAGAGTGATCTGTATAAATGAATTATTAATAGATATATATATTGTTATTACTGTTATTTTTATTTTATTTTTGAACTTATTATTTGTTACTTCAGTTAGATATTTTATTTAAATTGTTATGTTCTAGTTTTTGCAATGCTTTCATGAATTATTTTAATTGAAATTATAGTCTTTATACTTGCATCTTTCATTTTAAGATGGGTTAATTTTTTTTATAAGAATATAGCCGCATTACATTTGTGATTGTTTCCTATTATGTACTATATAACCAAATCTTCAAATAGACCAAATTATTATAAAAGTTGTTGATTATTCTGAATATTAAACCAACCATAATCTTACATTTAAAGAATAAGATGAATTACACCTTTGGATAAGGTCCTTTTGTCATGAATCAAGTTATTCATTGAGAAAAGTTTTCCTATGTGACATACTACTAAGAAAATTTAATGTTGTTTCTTCAATAAATTTCAGAACGATAATTTTTCTTCTTTTACTTGGTATTATCCACCTTTGCTATCCAACTTTTACTTGCATATCTCCACCATGCTTTTTAAGAAATTGGAAATACAATGTGGTTGGTTAATGGTTTTGTTGTTTTTGAAAGTTTCCATGCCCTATTAGATTGTAACCCTTCAGGTTCTTCAAAAATCTATTATTTTTTATATTCAATGTAAGGGTAGAATTTTAGAATGTTCAAATAACAAATTCCAGAAGTTTGAATTATGAATTTTTTCTTGTTTTGAAAACTACCCAACTTATTCAAATGTTTTTACCTTATCAATTTTGACATCTCTACTTCTCAGATTTTATATTTTGCTCACTATTGTATTGACCAGCAATGTTTCTCCCCCCTGATGTGGTTGGCAGACCACCATTCCCTCTTTATTTGCCTTCCATTTTTTTGAACTCACAATGTTCTGAGATTTTTTCTCGATCTTCTGGTCATTGCTTCCTTAGTTTTCACTTTTGCTATAATTTATAATTAATTGTTACTTTTTAAGTGTTGGAAGAATAAATTAATATGTATGTATATATATATATATATATATATATATATATATATATATATAAGATAAATTAATTGAAATCTAGTTATAATTTTCCATTCATTTATCATTTAGTTATTTAATAATTTGATTAATTTTAATTTCAAATAGATTTCTTTTATATCAATAATTATAATAGTTGAATGGATACAGTTTTTATTCTGTAGCAGGTGTGTGTAAAAAACTTGATCCCTATCTTTTGAGGTCGTGATATAGGATTTTTTCCTTTTTAAATACTTTTTTGTAAAAAGTTAAAGACATTCTCTATTTTAATAATGTTGACAACTATACTACTTAAACAATTTTTATTTCAAGAGAAAAGATATGCCCCCGGCCGGGATTTGAACCTGGGTCCTCTGTCTCTCCGTGACCGTGCTCTACCATTTGAGCTACCAGAGTCAATTACCAGCCGGGGACAAATCTGTTCTCTTATCTGATCCCATGTCCAGGTGTTCCCGCAAATTTTTCGCGATGTATACACGAGAACGAATGTTCTTTGAACATTACTTCATTTTAGGATCTTGTTGACTTACGTCATTTTACTATTTATATGTTTTTAATAATTTTTTGTTAATTGTTTTAATTTTTAACAATTTTTATATTTAACTATTTAATTTTATATTTAATCTATTTTAACTATTTTTATTTGAAGAGCAATCTTATCTTTTCTCTTCAAATAAAAATAGTTAAAAATTAAAACAATTTAAAAAAAATATTAAAAATATACTAATTATAGTGTTTTAACAATGCCCAGAAAATGAAAAAGTAAACAAATAAACATTTTAAATTTGAAGGCAATGAATTATTTTTCTAATCTAAGGAAAATCATTGCAAGACTTGAAGTAGTTGTTTGAAGGATAAGAATTATAAGAAAACATATAATAAAACCAAATGCATGATTTATTATTATTATTTCAACAGTAAAATTTAATTATTCAAGATATATATATACAAATGAACAATATCCAATTTAAAATCATGTTGTTCATAAAAATCCTAGTAGTCATCCCCTTTGCTGATGACTTCCTTACAGGTAGGACGGAGAACAATAGTGTGCTCGAATTGGGCAGTGTAGCATCCTTTTATATCACATAGGGGAGGATAAGCCTCAACAGCACCTAGAAGAATAAAGAAATTGTTAACAACTGTTTCTCTTTTATAGTCATTTAAGTTATTTGAGTATTGTTTGATTATATTGACTACTGATATAAATAATAATAAAAATCTTAAATATAACCGTCAGCCTACCTTTGTCACAAAGATCCTTTAGAGCCATCTGATACCTAGTCTGGCCTAGACGATCCAACCACCGCTTACAAAATGCCAACGTTCCAAAATTGTTATTTATTACATTCAATAATTGTTTTGAAGACTGGATTCTACAAAAAGCAATGAAGAAGATTGTCCATAATTAAATATCATTTAAGCATCACTCTAATATATAACAGATGCATAGTACTACACTTTTTAGAGGTATATCACAACTTTCACTATCATCCTATAATTATTTTAAAGAATTTAATACACTACCTGACATAGTTTCAGCATGTACATGAACATATAAGACATCTACTTAAATTAATTAGATCAGATATCAAATGTTTAGTCAAGGAAGGATGATGGGAGGCAAAAAAAAGAAGAAATTTGCCTTACATTCCATGTAATCGATGTAATGGAAATATATGTAAAATGGTTAAGTAAAGAAAAGGTTTTTATACCAGAACTCCATAAATGTTAAATAATTATTAAGCTAAATCATAAATGATTCAGGGATTAACTGAAAATTTGATAGAAGAATTTAAATTAAGCTGATGTTACAGATCATGATTTTGAAGTTGTCAGTAATTAGAGAGCGAAACGTTCACCAAGTTATTATTGTCATCATTATTAACTAACAGAATAATGAAATAAATCAAAAGCTTGGTGTACCTCAGAGGAACAAAGCCTGCATCAAAGTTTTTCATATAATGTGAAACATCCATATCATCATGAACTACTCCACGGCCTGTTGATCCAAAAGTTTCTATTGCGTAAAACTCATTCTCTTCCATTACTGTTGCCTCACCGCCTTTTACTATTGGAACGGTCTTTCCAGCATGGATCCCTATAATAATTAATATTGAGTATTAGGAAAATAAATTAAGGTAATTACTAATATAAATTTATTATTTGAATACTTACTGTATGGAGCAATAGAATGTCCATTGAGATTGCGAATAGACTTAACAGGATACGTCTTTCCATCAATCTCGACCTCATAGGACTCCATCACCTCTTGAATAGCAGCTCCTATTTCACAGAGAGGGACATCAATACCAGCTTCCTGAAAGGATTGTTTTTCTTTAAGTTTCTTTTTCATGCATTAAACAAAATCTTGTCTCAAATACTAAAAAATTAAAAATTTGATAGTTTATTTTATTGATTACAGTAACTAAAAACCATTCTGAAGGATTGTTATTTGACCAAGAAGGCTATTTTAACATAAAGTAATGTAAAAAGTAAGCGCTGTAAGTACAGAAAGTAATGAACTTAAAGAAGTAAAGCAAATAATGATAACATGAATTAAAACATGTCAGTAAGAAAACAGACATACTATGTCTCTAGTATTTGTCTCACACTCTCTATGCACAGGAAAGTATAGATGAGACAAACTAAAATTGAACTTTCTATTAAGTCCCTGAAATAGAAGTAGTCACTAAAGTAGAATAAAAGAAAAGTTTAAAAACATGCTTTAGACACAAATTTAGCTAGAGTAAAAGTGATCATTGGAGAAGATAAAAAACAGAACTATTTCTATTATGAGACCCATAGAAAATCTGTTTAAAGATGGCTAAATTGAGCAAGTCAGTAAGCTATGATGAACTAGATAAACCTTCAGAAAGCTACTGGAAAAAAACCTAGTTCCTGTGGATAATCAGAGTAACCCACGAACTCTTCATCATAACAGGATCTCAAATGAAAAGAACTACAAAGTGAAGTACAAGAAAAAACTATCATACAAAGTATGACCATACCGTTGATTGATTAAACCTAAAAAGTATAATCAATCTAAAATAACCTATTATTTTGATGAAGATAGTTAAAACTAACAGAGGATTAAACAATTTGTATTTATTTTTTAATGCTTTTGCTTGTTAATAATAATTAATTATTTACCTTTATGCCTGTATTAGTAGCCTCCCTTACAGCTTCAATCAGTTTATCATACTTAGGATTGAAAGTTAATGTCCATGCGCAATCAATTATTCTTCCTGAGCAAACATTATTAATTAGAACAAATATAATAGGTAAGAAAGTACACATGACCAAAGAAATTAAAATTTAACTACAAAAGTACTCAAACAAAATGTTACTAGTAACAGCTTGTATTGTCCAACTATTTGGAGAATGCAAGGCTCTGTTTAACCCAACAGCAACTATACTTCATACAATCTTTAATGAAAAAAGTATTGTTTGTTTTTAAATCACATAAATGAAAATTTACTTTTCTTATGCATTAATTAAATGAATCAATACAGAATAAATTTGAATATTATGGTTATAATAAAAATTAAAACAATTTAGAACCAAATAACTGTGTTCATCAAGGCCTATAGTAATATAAACAAAAAATATTCACCAGTCGGTACCAGTATGTCAAATAAATGGTTACTAATGTAGCTTAAGTGAAATCAGTATTCCTGTTTATTAGAATAAGTTTGAATAAATATTTTTAGTTAAAAGCTGCAATATAAAGTACAAACAGTCAAATACAAAGAATAAAAAAAACTAAATAAAATACAAATGTTAGGTAGGGAACGATGTGACTAGATACAAATCTAGTAACACAGAGACCTCCTTATTAATATAGGAACAGCATGTATGCTACATCAACAGACTCAGTGGATGGCAATTGATTATTCTGTTCCAAAAAACTAAAATCATAAATAAGGCATATTTTTTTTTGCAATATATTTTTAACACTCGTTTAATCTTTTAATATTTTTTAAATAATTAAATCATTTTAACCTTGAGAAAATAGCATGTATATGATATAATCTACCTTTTCCATAAATAAATAAAAAAATTGAAAGTATTGATAATTGATAATCTTTATGCATGTTTGAAGTAAACATCAAATAAAAGCTATTTTTATTCAAGGGTCGATAATTAATTTACTGTAAATAAAAATAAAATAATTTTGTTTAAAGATAGTGTGGGTATTGTGACATTAGTCAAAAAAATTACCCTATCAATAATTGGGCTATGTATGCTAAGTTCAAAATACATATGCTTTTTTTTTTATGAACTATTGCTATTATACGTTTATTGTTTATATAAACAGTAAATGCTTACAACAGTCAGTATATATATTGTTACACAATTGGAATGCCTACTATTCAATGAATAAATAAAATCTCACCATTAATATGTGTTCCAAAATCAATTTTAGTGACATCATCATAAAGCAGTACTGTTGGGTCACCAGCATTAGGAGTGTAATGTGCAGCACAATGATTGCGAGAACAGCCAGTTGGAAAAGCTAAGCCAGCTTTCAAACCTTCCTCTTTGATGAGCAAACGTGCAGTTTTTTCTAGCTCTTCACACAACTCGATCATAGTAATTCCAGGTTTGACCCATTTCTGAATATGTTTTCGGGTCTACACGTGAAATAACAAAAGTAAAGGTTAAAAACTAATAATCATTTGACATATATATTCCAAATTTATATGGGGATCATTTATTATCTGACCTGCCTGTGAGCTTCAGCAGCTTGCCTTGCTTCATTGTACATATCATTGTGAAGGCGATCTAGGGCACGCATTTCTTCATTAGTGAATCTATCTTTTGCTTTCCTTTCGTCCCCTGGGTACATCATTTCCAGCCCAACCGGGAAGTTTCCTAATTAATAAAAAAATTAATAAGGTTTACTACAGATTTAAACTTGAATAATATAAGTTGACGTAGTACATATGAGGAAGAAAACGGTCCGTCAACCCTTGACTCTATTTCAAGCCATGAATAAAACCTACAACGTGGGTCGAAACATTAGCTTTAAAATAAATTATTAGCTTATTTAATATAATGCAATTGGGAAAAACCACAATGCAAAGCCTATGTTTCAAAAAATACACCTACTTACCAGTCGACGTTTCGCCTATTCAGGCATTATCAAGACACCAAAATCAAAAAGGGGTTATGTGAATCGCATCTCGAAGAAAAAAGTGCAATACATCCCAACGATCAACAGCCCAAACAGGCTCCAAACATGAGACAGCACCCTACCACCAAGACGTTCAACATACAACATTAGTATATTAGTGTAGTTGTATGTTGAACGTCTTGGTGGTAGGGTGCTGTCTCATGTTTGGAGCCTGTTTGGGCTGTTGATCGTTGGGATGTATTGCACTTTTTTCTTCGAGATGCGATTCACATAACCCCTTTTTGATTTTGGTGTCTTGATAATGCCTGAATAGGCGAAACGTCGACTGGTAAGTAGGTGTATTTTTTGAAACATAGGCTTTGCATTGTGGTTTTTCCCAATTGCATTATAATAAATAATAGTGTTTCTTTTTGAGTTTTTGGCTCTATTTTAGCTTATTTAAGGTAATTTTTTCTGACCACCACCCGAACCATTTTCTTCCCCCTATAGGTTTAAATCTATCTATTCTATAGATGTTTCAATGCCGTATTTTGAATTTATCAACAGTTTTTGTAACAATTCAGACCAATTATTAGTGAAATATACTTACAAGGTGGTTTTATATGAACGATTAAGAAGCCCAGGAGAACAAGTGACTCAATTTTAAAGATATTATGGTTTAGGGTAGTTAAATAAAAGTATAAAATATGTTTTGAATACAATAATGTACGCATCGATACATAATATAAATATAATACAATCCTTATTGAGTTTTATCAAAATATGATAATTTTAAAAATTCCGATACACAAAAAACTAAAGTTGTCACTTTGTATCCCTTTGCTTTTCTCTCCCTCTTATATCTCTAAATACAATAATTTGAAAATAAAAGCTGTTTATTATTTATTGTTATCCCAAGAACATTTGAAAACCTTCTCAAACTATTAAAGTAAATAACTTTTTCTAAAAAAACTTGTTCAACTACAACAAACTATGAACCTTTTCGGGGTCAGTACTTGGCAAGAATTGTACTCAACAGAACTTTTGCTTTGCTTATCTCAGTGCAAGCAGTTCTCGAACGCAGAATCTAGAAAAAAAACAGCACAATACCTTAAATACTGATCTACCTCTCTTTCTATTCTTTACTATGGCATGAATAATCACATAAAATCTAGAAAAATATATATAACAAAAATAAAATTCACAAACCATCTGGAAACAGATTGGAGACAGGAATTGAAGGAGGATCAGTCTGTTTCTTAGACTTTCCACGGTTCCTCCTCTTTTTTTTTTTAGTTTCATCTTTTTCATTGAGATCAATTTCTGCTATCTCTGCTGCTGCATCATTTGGAGCATTTTCGTCTTCACCAGGAACATCAGCGGAAGCTTCTCCGGCTCCTAAGCATAATATAAAATTTATGTTTATCAGTTATACTGGAACTTTTAATATTGCAATGAAACTTATTACTTAAAATCAATTTAAGTCTAAAATACATTATAAAATAAGTCAGTTATTTATCAAATACAAAATGAGCAGTATTAAACAGAAGAAAATAAGTTGAACATGAAAAGAGGTGGATTTCAACATGCCTGCAGAAAATGTCAGCACCTTTTAATATGCATACATGTCAAAAAAGGTACTTCACATACAGTATGGTAGTTTCACATTGAAAACTCAATTACATTGATGTCTGTTCCGCAGGTTGTTGCTTCGAATTGAATCACAACTAGTTTTACCTGTTTATTCCTTTTCCTTTTAATATTTTCCAAAAATACAAGTTATCATGAGCATTAGTATGGAAAAGAGAATGTAACTGTGGGTAATGAGTAGATTTTGGTAATCATTTCATCAATAAATAGTTTCAACTAACATTTCGGAGTATAGATGATATTTATTGAAACGTTCATTTCTAGATGAAATGATTACATAAAATTAGTAAAAACATTTCCCATTAATAACTACATTCTCTTATCCATAGTAAAGCTCATGTATTCTTAGTAGCAACTTGTACAGTTTCGTTTTAATTAAAAAAATTGTAATAATTTCAAATTTTGCAGCCTCCCGAAAACTGAGTCTCTTAGCAAGTAATAAACAGGAAATTCAGATTCCTATATCATTACCACAAAATGAGAAACCATATAACAGGAAAAGGGTTCCTAGTTTCCTTATTGATAATGCCTTTTAAGAGGTTATACCCAAGAAATATAGGATAGTACATTATATGCTTCATGCAGTACAGAAGGTCCATCAGGAAAAAATAAGGTAAGATATCAATCGTAAATTTATTAAAGGAAAATATTAAAATGTAAAAAAATATTTTGGTTTAAGACTAAATAAAAAAAATCACATCAACTCTTACACCAACTTTCAAAACAAAATTAAAGAAATGTGTATCATTCGGAACAAACAAACTAAATTAAAAAACTAACTGTTATCATATTATCTAATATCATATTAGACTGAAAACTATGTTGTTAACTAATTGAGCACCTCTAAAACCTTCCACAGAAACTCACATGTGACTGCTAAGCTTTTAGTAAGATTTACAAATTCTTTTGAAAATCCATTGCGATAAAATGGCATAAAAGTTTTAAATTAGAGATGTAGTTATTTAAAAATAAAAATAATTATTAATAGTATGTAATATAAAATATGGAATTCTGGAATACCTGCTTTCTTCTTCTTCTTCTTTCGCTTCTTTTTTTTAGATGCTTCTGATGCCCCATTTTCAACATCTTCATCATTGATTTCATCATTTATTTCTTCATCAACTTGTTTTTCCGCCGATTTTCCAACTTCATCAACAACGGCAGCCATTTTAAACAACGTAAACTGTAAGACACCACGAGATAAACAGTTCGTATGGGTTGTTGATAAGAACTTCAGAATTCAATATGAGAATAATAATAATTAAAGTTTACAATATTAAATGTATCTAACTTATTATACATATATAACAATTCCTTTAATAACAATTTAATTTTAAAATACAATTACGTAAGTCAATAAAAAATATATAATGATTGAAAAAAAATGAATAAGGTTTAGAAATTATTTAAGGCTTTAATAAATTACGCTCAAAAATTATGAAAACAATTATGAAGAACACAACGTGTTTAGAATAAATTATGCAGCATTCTAAATTTGATATATTACCTAAAATTTACTATATTTTTCCATCTATTGATACTAGAAGGTCAATTTACTATTTAAAATGAGATATTGTATGACTAGACTTTAAATATCAATCCAAATATATATATTAATATCTATATTTCATTAACATTAAAACAACTATAACTGTTGTATGTTTAATCTTGAATAAAGTGACATAGTGAGTTCATATATTTAACGTTACTTTATGCTGCTATGGCTAATCGGACGATGCTACAGCGGGAGTCCTAAATTTTGCCTATCCAAATTTAATTAGGATAGGGGTTTAGTTATTAAATTTATCCAAGGGCGGATCCAGGATTTTTTTCTGGGAGGAGCACAACGGGCAGACGGGCAAAAAAATCAACAATAACTGTTAGAAATAAACTTGTAGTATTTTTAAAAAGGTTTATTAAAATATCAAAACAATATAAAAATTACATGTTTAATAAAGACAGTTTTCTTTTATGTTTCCTGCTAAAGATGTCCAGCAATTCATTAGCGTTCATTTTTGTCGCAATTTCTTATGGATATGCATTTAAGCCAGTCTATTCAAACGTTCTTCAGTCATCCTGCTGCGAAGATATGACTTTCATCGGTGTAAGGTGGAGAAAGATCGTTTGGCAGTGCTATTAGACACTGGAAACGTGCACAGCAATTGACAAAGAATTAAATATTTTGCAGCACCGTTGCTCTTTTGTAAGCATCTGCTGGAGGTATTGGGATTTGTTCTCTCCTCTGTTTGCCAAATTTTTATCTTTAACTTCAAAGCTAACAAATAAGCAAGGTCTTCCTTATATACTTCAACGCCTTGCAAAACATCGTCTATATCTGCGTCACTGAAGTTCGGGGACAGCAACTTTTGCAACTGTTCGATTCTTGCATTTCTCTCATGCTCTCCCATCGACGCTCTCGTCAACGCTGATTATCTTTCTTTCATTCGCATTTCCAGCCAGAAATGAACAACATTGATCATGTGATTTGCCTATAAGTATGTACTGTAATGGAATATCTACAGTAGATACACAAAAATCGTCTGGGAGGGCACGTGTCCCCGTGCCCTCCTTAAATCCTTAAATACCCACAATGGATGGGATGATATTTTTTTCTATGCTTAGCTAAAGGTGAACTCTAGCAGTCACTTACTGCAGTAAACTATAGCTTGAAGTTTTTTTCTCCTTCCAATGATCAGACCATATGCCGCAAGAAATGGAGGGAATAAAGCTGGCGACACTTAAATTTCAGATCAATAAGTGCTTTTAATATTAACGTCAGGCCACTATGCCCGGGTACCACATAACTTTTTATTGGCGATTGCTCGACTTGAGTGAGCTTTTGATGTTGTAGGAACCCTGCAAGTTGATCTATAAGTTGTTGTTTTTTAAGCGGTTTGTATGTATGTACAAGAATGGTGTTGGCTTTTCTGGTACCCTAAGAAAAAATATTATACCCCACATTCATATGTCCCCTAATTCACCTATCCTTGACTAAATTAGGTCAACTCTGACTTAAAATGAAGGATTATACATGTATAATAATCGCAAATTTGCAATGAAAAGTTGTTTTATTTCATTTTCGATTAATATACCTTTTTCATCATGTACTCGCTAGTCCCGTCTAGGTTATATTAGCGAAGTTCTACACTTGATAATTCACAATTAAATGAATAATGCTGCAGTTCCGATAAACAAGAGTTTAAATCAAATTTTCTCCAGATAGAATTACTTGTTTTGAAGGAAGTGGAATCGTGTTATTCTCGTTGTATCTGGCTTGAAATGGAGTTTAAATATAAATAATAACCCAATTTCAACGCCTGACTTTATCCTCTTATGCACCACGAGAATAGCAAGATTTCGCTTTCTCAAGCAAAAGAAACTCATTTTGGAAAAAAATCGACTTAATCACCGGGGCTGTAGAATTAATGTTATATGCAAATAATTGAAAAAACTCTTTACATTCTATACGGAATGCACGAGCAATAAATGTGAAACAGTTCACCCACTTCTCAATATTTTTAGACATGTTGGCCGAAGGTGAAAATCAGCCCTGCAACTGATTTTAATTTTACAATTTCAGAAAGACCCTTCCAAAAATACCTCTTGCTTAACCATTCGACAACTTGAGTGGCAAAAAAGCATGTATATTTCGTTTAACGTTGATAAACTTTACCCTCAAAAAAAAAAAAAAAAAATCGACATCAATCCACCATTCCGTTCTAAAGATTTTCTCACCCCTTGCGGTTTATTCCCTTGACTTCCTATAGGAATGAACGGCAATACATTCTTGTTGCTTCAGTCCTTTTTGTGGCTTAATCTGTACCACTACAACTTATGACTGAACCGTCTTGGGTTCAGTACATGGTAGAGACTGAACTGTTTCTGAGGCAAAGGCTGTGCAGGGAGGTGATATGTCCGAGATCACGCCAAGTTTTTCGTCTTTTAAGGGAAACGAATTTATTGAGGCCGGATGAGCCCAAGAGGGTCGGCAGATCCCACTTAAAACCAGTTTGAAAATAAATTTAGGTAGTGCAAGGAAATATTTTTCAGTGATTGCACATAGTTTAATCGATATCGTTAAAATTTCTCGACGAGTGATCAAATTGTAAATTCAATAAAAATGTATTTTATTTACCAACTTATTGTCTTAAGAATGTTAATTAATGCGATAAATATATAAATACTTAAGGCGTATGATATTAAAATAGATTTACGTATACTGCCATCTGGGATTCCTTCTTCTAACTATTTCATTGCTACAATTAGTGATGGGCTTAACTGCTACTTTTCAGTAACAGTTCTAACCGTTACTGTGATTTTTCTTACCTGTGATTTCTTAACTGCTACTAACTGTGATTCGTGATTCTGTTCGTGAAATGCTACCAACAATTCCACATCTTGAATATAACGATCACAGAATATGCATTATAAGGATAATAATTACTTGTTATTATAATTACTTGTATAATTCACTATAATCCTGTCAATATAAAAACAGATAGAATTATTTAAATTGAAGAGAGCTGCATTTTTGATATGTTGTAAGGACATGTCTGATTAGAGTAAATCTTAGATTGCAAACGAAAAAACGGATAGGAAAACTTTTGGTGGTCAGAAAACCTCAGGGAGACTGGGTGGATCCCCCTCCCCCAGGGGCGGATCCAGGATTTCTTTCGGGCAGATGGGAAAAAAAATCAACAATAACTTAGAAATAAACTTGTAGTATTTATAGAGAGGTTTCAAAGGTTTATTAAAATATCAAAACAATAGTTTCACTCATGTTCTTTCTGTTATTTTATTCATGTATTCTAACAACTATGATCTTGTGATTTGCCTATAAGTATGTACTGTAATGGATTCTCCTCAGTACAAAAAAAAAAAGTCTGGGGGGGGGGCACGTGCCCCCCTTGCCCTCCCCCTTAAATCCGCCCTTCCCCTACATAGTAGTACCTTCTAATACTACCATTATTTTTTGTATAGGTAATTTACAAGTAAATATTTATACTTTACAATAAACAAGATGTAAATAAATATCTGACTTCCCCTTTTATTTAAACATTCAAATACACTTTAAATTTATTACTGAGCAGTTAATTTTCTACAATAAAATTAATTGAGTCAAATTAAGGTAGCAGCCTATCAGAGTTTATTACTATAGAAAAAGGTTTTCCAAGGGTGCAAATCCCTTACGACATTAATCACTCATTTCACCTAAATCAGAGTAGTCACAATTACCCTTCAATTCCGTTCGCCGACGACCAGTTCCCAAATGCGAAGAACAGTTTAGAACTGTTGCTGTAGTTCTAATAACAATCACACTTCAATTCCGTTCCCCGACGACCAGTTCTCAAATGCGAAGAACAGTTTAGAACTGTTGCTGTAGTTCTAATAACAACCACACTTCAATTCCGTTCCCCGACGACCAGTTCTCAAATGCGAAGAACAGTTTAGAACTGTTGCTGTAGTTCTAATAACAACCACAGTTCAATTCCGTTCCCCGACGACCAGTTCTCAAATGCGAAGAACAGTTTAGAACTGTTGCTGTAGTTCTAATAACAATCACACTTCAATTCTGTTCCCCGACGACCAGTTCTCAAATGCGAAGAACAGTTTAGAACTGTTACTGATGAATTTCTAATCACAGGTAGACCTGTGACTTTTGAGTAACAGTGAAAAAGTAACAGTTCGTGATTTCTGGCCCATCACTAGCTACAATTGGATAAATTCGAACACATTTCCAGTTAAAAATCGAATAATTTGCTTCAACATTGGTTAATAATTGCAAGTCTCTTGAAGAGGCAATTATTGAAAGAAGTTACATTGCTTTTATAGTAAATTGTTATTTAAAAAGCGTTTTGTTTGCTAGCGTAAATAGATTTACGCTCTTAAGTTTTGTAGCGACACATTTCTCTGAGGTACATATTTATTTTTCCTAATTAGAACGTTTATTGCATTTAGATTATTTGTTATATTTATTTGAAAATTTGTAGTTAAAAAATGTAAACCTTTATAATGCAAAATAATCAGTAATGATAACAACTTTGCCGGTATATTTATATTGAGGTTATCACGAGAACCTTCTAGAATATTCGATCCTAGTCTTCTTTAGTCTTGTAAGAGGCTGCCTTAACCAGTATTGCTTTATTATTTGTATGCTTCATTTCCTTGTTTGAAGTTCCAGAATGGGTTCTATGGACCAAGACAACCAAGATCAAACCCAGGGGGATGTTCCTATGAAGGAAGTCTACACTCCAAGTAAAAATGCTGTTGATGTTTCTCCCAAAAAGGATGGAGGAGTTCTTAAAGAAATTATTAGACCTGGAACTTCAGAAGGATCACCTCCTCAAGGGTGTAAAGTGATAGTCCATTATGAAGGGAAGCTTACAGATGGTACTGTATTTGATTCCAGCAAAGAAAGGGCACCTTTTGAATTCAATTTAGGAAAAGGTGAGTTTATTTTCATATAGAAGTAGTAAGGTTTTGATAGATTAATTTCATCCGATAAGGTTTCAATTCATTACAGGTGATAATGTTGATTTTAATATTTCTTGCTTACTCCGTAATTTGAATTTTCCGTAAAATCTTTCCTCTTCTACAATAAATCTCATTATTTAATTTATCAGCTTCATCGTGTTAGTTAGAAATATTTATTGAGCTCAAAGAATTTTTTTCTGTTATTTGTATCAATAGCTTTTTCCAAAAACTGAAAATGGCTTAAAGAGTTATGACCATTGAATGTAAAAAAATCAAACAAATTAACAGCAAGGGTTCTGATTTTTTAACTGAGGGCTCAGAAGTTCCTCTAATACAAACAAATTTCTAAAAGGAGGGATATACATATTAAGGAGTACAATAACTTAAATAGAGTGTTATCCTTTATTTTTTTCCTGAGAAATACAACTCAAAAGTCCAAAATTTAATGCTTTTAGTTTTAAATTAAGAAATAATCATATCAAAATAAATTAATTTGTCGGGTTAATTTCTACTCAGAAGTTCTAAAATTAATTGAAACATTAATAATTTAGAATTTTTTATAATTATTGGTCATTTTTTATGAGTTATAAATATTTTTATTTTTGTAAAGAGAAAAGATAGGCCCTCGACCGGGATTTGAACCCGGAACCTTTGTCTCACCGTGACATCGCTCTGCCAATTGAGCTATCCAAGGCCCCTCCCGGTCATTGGCAGAGCGATGTCACGGTGAGACAAAGGTTCCGGGTTCAAATCCCGGTCGAGGGCCTATCTTTTCTCTTTAAAAAAATAAAAAAATAAATAATTTAGCTGTGTACATGATATTTCTATATTCTTTTAATTTCAAAGTTATAATCAGTATTTTTTAAAATTGTAATTATCCATGCAAAATATTTCTTTTAAACTATTTAAAAATATGTAGATAATTGAACAATTTTAAGTAGAAGGAAATAATTTCTAGGGGGAAAGGAGTTTGTAAAACATACTTGATTTAAATTTAGAAAGAGAGGATGTATGCCCCATTATCTTGAACTAGCATCATTGAATTTAGGAAACATTAGAGCTGTTAAAACTGAATTTCTTAATTGTTTTTGTCCAACTTATTTCATCAGAAATTCTATTATTAAACAAACAATAATATTTTTGGAAAAATCAATTAGGATACAAGTAGTTGGAGATAGCGTATTGTTGTTAGGAATAGTTTTAATATATTACAAGAACTGCCTTTGAATTAAAATGAATAATGGGATGTTTTAGATATGTCATTCTATTTTGTTTGATTAGGGTTTGATTGAACGTGATCCAGATTTTTTTCCGAGAAACGATATTGCACTGAATTCGAGTTTTGGTTACTATAAGATTAAGAAAAAATTCAATGGTCATCCAATAGAGACGATATCTAATAAAAATGGCTTTGGTTTATTTCCTTCAATAATATTATCTCTGATTTTTAACTGTTTATAAATTTATTATTGAATTTTAATTAGTAGAGTTATTAAGGTTTGAACTTATTCTTTTTTTTTGAGAATAACCACTTCCAAAAACTATGTGCCAGAAAAAATGGGAATTACTACCAATCGAAAAAAAATAAATTGTTCACGTAGGCTTCCACGGTCTGCGGCATTGTCCATATGTTCTTTTTCTGGGATGGACCGTGTGGTGTTGGTTTTGTTTGCCAAGCTTTCGCTCATCGTGTTGTGAGCTTCCTCAGGGCTAGTCAGTAAATGAAGAGCGGATGGTGGAGCCAGGGTGTATATACCTTAGAGGAGGGGGGTCTCGGTCGAAGTCTGCCTTCCCATTGGCTCGCTTGTGCCGAGTTCGTAGGGTGTGTTGTGTTCGGGTGGGTTCGTGTGTGTTTGGTATTGTCGTATGTGTGTGGATGGTAGGTTGATGTGTTAGTCTTTTGTTTTATGGCAGGATACCAGTTTTTGCTAAGTTTGTAACCGTCTTCCTTATTGAAATTATTGTATTTGTTAATTTCAATGGCTTCTCTTATGGTGCGGAGGTGATAATTATTTTCTTTAACCATTATAGTTGTGTTTTCGAAAGGTATGTGGTGGTTGGTGTTGTAGAGTGCTACAGCCGATTTTTCCGTCTTGAAGTTTTTGACACTAGATATGTGTTCCATTATCCTTCTTTCGATGGTCCTTCCGGTTTGTCCAATGTAGACCTTGCCACAGGAACAGGGTATGCTGTAGATGCCTGGGGTACGTAGTCCTAACTTGTCTTTGGGTTTCGGTAGGATGTGAGCTATTGTTTTGTTTGTGGAGAATGTGGTCTTGATTGTTGTGGTTCTTTAGAATCCTGGTGATCTTTTCTGAGGTACCTTTGATGTAAGGAATGGTTGTCTGGATTTTAGGTTCGTTGTTGGTTGCGTTATTGTCTTGTTTTTTGAGTTTTCTCTTGCGTTCTACCCGTTTAATAGTTTCTTTGTCGTATCCGGTTTTTAGGAAGGCTGTTCTCAAGTGCCTCTTCTCTTTAGGGAGCTGTGACGGTTCAGCTATCATTTCAGCTCTGTTGAGTAGAGTGTTGATGATTCCTTCCTTCTGAGACGGGTGGTGGTGTGATGTGGCATGAAGGTATCTGTCTGTATGGGTAGGTTTACGGTAGACGGTGTGTCCAAGGTGGTTTCCTTTCTTCTCGACCAGGACATCCAGGAAGGGAAGTTTCCCATCCTTCTCCAGCTCCATGGTGAATTGTATGTTAAGGTGGATGCTGTTTAGGTGGAGTAAGAATCTGTCCAGGGCATCTTTTCGGTGCTTCCAGATGGCGAAGGTGTCGTCCACGTATCTGAACCAATATACAGGTTTCTGGGCTGCGGTGGAGAGTGCCTTCTGTTCGAAGTGTTCCATGTACAGGTGCGCTGCCGGTGAGCTCAATGAAGATCCCAAAAAAAAAATTAAAATCAAGATATGAAACGAACAGTTCAAGTATTTGCCATGTCAATGAACAAAGAAACTTGGGCAAGGGAAGAGATTGGCTCGGACATTGATGTCATTACCATTTACACCAAACCTATTAAGGAATGTAGTGTTTTTCTTTTGATGTGCTATTTCTGTTAATAATTTCATATATTATATGAAGTAATAAGATATACAGTAGATGCGTCCCTCATATATTTTCTTTTGCACTTAATGTGATGTCCTTAATATTGATTATGTTACAACTGTATCATTATTTCGATTCCAATCCATTATTGATAATACATAAAATGTACCCAGCTTTAGATGCATTTTATGTGCCTTTATAATTATAATACTGGCAAAATGCTATTTTGATTAAAGAATTATAATGAAATACTTGTTTCAGGGAATGTAATAAAAGCTTGGGATATTGGTGTCGCAACTATGCAAAAAGGAGAAATAGCCATACTGACATGTAGGGAAGATTATGCATATGGTGCAGCTGGAAGTCCACCAAAAATACCTCCAGGAGCAACTCTTCTCTTTGAGGTTGTAATTGTTTTTTTTAAATACATTCAATACAATCTTTTATTAGTATTGTTATTATTATACAATATTAGTACTGTTTAAACATTTTATGGACATTGTAAATTTTTCTTTTAGGTGGAGTTGATAGATTGGGAACCTGAGAATTTGTCTGGTAAGAAGGATAAAGGTATATTAAGGTATCCTATCAAAGAAGGAAACGGTTTCGATTCACCTAAGGAATCATCAAATGTTGAAAGTGAGTTTTAATTTTTATTATGCATTTATCTTCTCCTCTTAAGACAAAGAGGACATGTTATTCCTCTAGGTTACCTACCTTTTTAACAAGAATGGGTAGGTTGAGATTTGTTCTGTGGGTTCCCCACAGAATTATTTCATTCTGCTGAGACTAGATAAAAATTAAATAAATAAATGGATGATTATCTTAAATTGCTTATTGAGATTATATTATTATGATTTCACATTTATCCATACAAGACTATACAAGGGTATAAAGACTAAGTAGTGACTTTAGGCATAGTATTTATAAATAAAATAAATACATACATTAAAATAAGCGTTTTACTGCAAATAGTTTATTTAAGTACATTTTTTGTTTTCCCTTCTTTTGCCAAAACATAGAGATTTTGTGGGTTTGATACACGTGAGCATGCCACATGCCATCTAAATGAACACCTGCAACCTAGATGAAGCGTCTGTCCTTGAGCTTGATTTATTGTTATTGCAAATGCTGTTTTCAGAGGAAACTGTACTCTTTTAAACTGAAAAGGCAACTCAGTAGGAATTATCGGAGTACGGGGAATCAAAAAATTGTCTCCTTTTGCCATTCCAGTCATGATTGTAGCTTTTATGATGTTGTGTCCCAGGTGTGTAATTTGTACCATTACATAGCCTTGGCGCATCAAGATTTCTCATTAATAGGACTGGAACACAAACTTTGAGCCTCAACTTATGGGAAGGCACTCCTGATAATTCTAATGAGTTGAGAAACTGTATAGGGTGTGATGCGACTTGTTCAGTGTCCATAACATTGTCTATTGAGAGGTATTCGACAACATCCCCTCCCACATCCGACATGATTTGTTCGTTTATTTGGTTAACTATCTCATTAGTAGGCGCCAAATTTGCACTTTCACATAGCCATTCTCGATTGCCAATATTTATTTGAGGATCAGAATAGACATTATTTTTTAGATCATATGTGTTATCGACAGTTTGACAGAATTCATGTCTCAGTGTAATCATGTCGTTACTGTCTGTTGGCATACAATCTTCTCCGATTTTTAGAAGAACAGCTGCATATTGCCCTGCTTGAGAATCATTGTGAAGTTTTACTCGCATATTTGTAGTGAAACAATTTTTTTTACCCTTAATACAGATGCTTTAAAACAGGCATTTATTTCATCTGCCGGCGTACTTCTAGTAATAACCAGGAGAGACTGTCTAAAGTCACCGGATAAAAGTACCACCATCCCTCCCATGATACCCTGGTTGCCTTTGATATCTTTTATTGTGCAATCTCGTGCTTCGATTGCTTTTTTATGGGACATCGTATATTCATCCCAAACCAACAGCTTACACTATTGTAATATTTTTCCGTGCTCACTGCTTTTGCTAATTTTAATACTGGTATTTCCTCATGAGCTAAGCTCAATAGTAGTTTTAGAACTACTAACTTCTCCAATTCTTTATGGTCTTCTCATTCCAAAATTGGATACATTTTTCCTTGTAAATTAAATCATTATATGAAGCATTCGGATTCTGTTCTTATAATTTGTGTAAAATATCATCCGCAATGTCATTTTTATACTTCTCCCACAATTCTTGAGGGTTTGAAAATCCACATGTCGCTATTAATTAGCTAACAGCTCTCTCACCTTGAGCGCAGATTTGCACTGTGCAGCCTTTTCCGGAGTTGTATCCCAATGATTATCATTTTATGAACTTCTTGCCTCAAATGCCTCTCGAAATGTTGAAACTTCTTGATTATTGAGCTTTCTTAATAAACATATGTTTATTAATTATAGACAAATTATATCAATTATATTTAATCATCCCCTATTTCAACCCCTTACAACCCTTTTTTCGCATTAAGAAGTAGCCTATGTCCTTTCTCAGGCTCCAGACTATCTCTGTACCAAACTTCATCACAATCGGCCCAGCGGTTTGGCCGTGATAACGTCAGTGACAGACAGACAGAGTTACTTTCACATTTATAATATTATTATAGATTAATTGCTTGTTTGATTGCTAATATAAATATATTTTTTTCTTAACAGTTATGAAATTAGCTATACATCATTTAGCATTCATTATTTTTTCTTTTTTTTTTTGCAGTAACTATAAAAGGTGAGTATGAAGGCAGAATATTTGATGAAAGAGATGTTTCTTTTTGCCTTGGTGAAGGAATAGAAAGTGGTATCCCACTTGGAGTGGAGAAAGGCTTGGAGAAGTTTATCAAAGGAGAAACATCTAGGTTAGAATTAAAACCACAATATGGCTTCGGAGCTATCGGGCATGAGCGGTTTGGCATTCCACCAAATGCTCATGTTACATACACTGTTACATTAAAAGATTTCGATCCTGTAAGATATTTCACATTCAATTTAATTCCTTATTTTTATTTAAGTTCCCAGTATTACAATACATTTTAATCTAGTATTAATTTATTTTTGTCTAGACATTATCTGTGAAGAAGTCATTATTTCTTAATAAGCACAGAATATGTTTTATGAAAAAGTAAATTTTTCTCAGCCAAAACAAAAAATTGTTATTTTCTAGAGCATACAAAAAAAATATATAACAAAACAGTGTTAAAAAATACAAAACATGTTTATTTATTTTATTTTATTGTTAGAGGTTATAATTTTTTTAATATTTTATTATTATTATTAACTCGGCACTACAACTCGGTTACGAGTCTTGGCATCTTCCAGTCTTCTCTGTTCTGCGCAGCTGCCATCCAGTTCCTAACTCCCAGGACATCTCTGGCATCTCTTGCCACACCATCCGACCATCTCATCTTCGGTCTCCCTCTTTTCCTAGACCCATGGAGAGGTTCAGTCAAGTCCCTCGGTATTGCCTCGTTCTCCATCCTACCCACATGTCCAGCCCATTACAATCTCACAAGCTTCATTGTCAGAACAACATCCTCTTCATTAAATATAGCATATATTTCGTTGTTCGTTCGCCTTCTCCAGTTCCCACTGAAAATTCTTCGGAGGATTTTCCTTTCAAAAACTAATAGGTCCTGCTCGATTTTAATATTTTAAAATATTTTATTTGAAAAGAAAAGATATGACTAGGACTCGGACTTGAACCCCGGTCTCCCACATATCCGTTGTGGTACTTATACACCTCAGCCGTCCTGTTTCGCTTCTCGGTCAGACATATCCCTTCTTTTCACTAATCCTATATCTCCGTGTTCTAGCAATTTGCGATGTATACACGGGGAGAATGTTAATTAACATTACTTTCTTCATTTTTGGATCTTGATCTCTCAAAGGGTAGATTATGATAATATATATATATATATATATATATATATATATATATATATATATATATATATATATATATATATATATATATATTGTTAAGAATTTAATATTTTAATAAAATTCAAGATATTTAATAAAAATCAACGTTAATTTTATTTTATTACAAAATTTAAATTATTACAAAGAAAACAAAACAGAACAATACAATATTTGATCTCCGTGGTTCAATGATAATTAATTTTAAAGTCGGGATAACTAGAACAAATTCTAAATTACAAACACAATTCTCAAAGTTAAATGATTCAAATAAACACTCACAGATGTATGTACCAATCTCTGTCTTGAAACTCCCTCCGAATCAACACATGATAACGTTCTTCTTAACAACTTGAAGATGCTGTCTTCTGGACACCTTGTACTCGAAAAATGATGAGTAACTGGAAGGTCTTCTTCCCTGGACGCGTCGTACTCGATTGATAATAACTGGAGAGGTCTTCTTCCCTGGACGCCCTTCTCACCAGCGTGACATAAATGGGGAGATCCTATCCTTAGGACGCGTTGAACTAGAGTGAGTTAGATATGGCGGAAGACGCCGGTAGGGAGCAGCAATGCCATTTGCATAATACTTAAATCAACTTGACTTATAAAAATTGTGTTTTTCATTGAACAAATCAAATATTAATTTAATAAAAAAAAAATTTTTATAAGTTTTGGAATTATTTTTATTTACTTAAATAAATTGTTCAGTAATCGATATCAACTTTACGGAAGTCCGATTGATAATAACTATCGATAGTTTTTTATTTATTTCTAACATATTTTGAACCTCAACATTATATATATATATATATATATATATATATATATATATATATATATATATATATATATTTAAAATATATAAAGATATTTAATAAATTATATATTATTATAAGATATATAAAGATATTTAAAATATCTTTCATGCCAATATCAATATCACCTGTTACTCGAAATATTTTTCCTGTTTCTAATTTAAGTATATTACCGAAATATTCCCAATTTATCTGTATACAAATGATCACATTCATAAAAATCAGTTTGGTTTCACCCCCCAAACTTTTACGGCAGATGCACTAAAAAATGCAACTGATTTTATTTAATATGGCTTGAGTAGAAAACTACATGTTGTTCTAATATCCATTGATATTAAGGGAGCGTTTGACAATGCCTGGTTGCCATCAATTCTACATACCTTACAGACAATGGACTGTCCACGGAACATTTACAACTCGATTTCAGACTATTTCAAAGACAGACAGGCTTGTATTGTAACATCTCATTGTCAACTACGAAAAACACAGACTCTAGGAACTCCGCAGGGGTCTGCACTATCTCCGTTATTGTGGACTTTAATTGTAAATGGATTATTGATGAGAGAATATCCGGAGAGTGTGGTTGTGCAGGCATTTGCGGATGACATAATTTTACTTACACAAGCTGACAATGCTCGAACACTTCAAGAATTAATAGATCAATACACTCAAAAAATTGACAACTGGGCACACGAAAACAAACTAACTTTCAATACTATAAAATCTACATACATAATTTTCACCAGATCAAGGACTTTACCAACTTTACAGGTAAAAATTCAAGGACAACCCAAAATTAAGATGGAACGTACATATTGAATCACTGGAGACTAAACTACTGAGACTTACCAACAACTTAAAGATAGCAGCTAGGAATACATGGGGACTAAAAACTGAAGCATTAAGTATACTGTACAAAGGAGCCATATTACCAATACTAACGTACACTATTAACATCTGGCACGCAGGACTGCAGAGAAAATACAATTTACGGAAACTTCGACGTGTACAGAGATTAATGGCAATCAAAATAGTAAAAGGTTTTAAGACATTATCTTATGAAGCAGCCTGTGTACTTGCAAAACTGATCCCCATCGACTTGATTGCTCAACAGTACACTACATTATATACCTTACTTCGGACCAACCTAGACTGTGACGGGATACTTGCCGATGACGTTGAACGACCTATTAACTATAAAAATTGGAAGCATCCTGCACATTTCCCAGAAATCAAACAACTTACAAAAGAAGATTATGCTGAAGCAGAAATTTATACAGACGGTAGTAAAGATTGTGGAAATGTGGGATGTGCAGCGGTATTGTTTGAAGACGGTGTACTGACTGATGTAAAGAAATACAGACTTGGATCTAATTGCACAAACAATCAAGCTGAACAATACGCTATACTGAAAACACTAGAATATATACAGACATTTAATTTCCACAGGACATCTATTTGCATACTAACTGACAGCCAAAGTACGTTATACAAACTCATTAATTGCAAAATTCATGAACCGCTGATTGAAGAAACTAGACTTACTTTACTTCACTTACAAAATGCAGGATACAACATCAACTACAGGTGGGTGAGAGCGCACTCTGGCAACGTGGGTAACGAATTAGTTGACAAGGCTGCTAAGTCAGCTGTCAAAGACGGCTCACTTTCAATACTCTACAGTAAATTGACTAAGACTTACTTGAAACACAGACAAACAGTTACAAATATGGATCAGTGGCAAAACACATGGGATACGACAACTAAAGGACAACATCTTAAACTATACATAAATGACTTACATGAATATTTTAGGAATAACAAAATAACAACTGACTTCTACCTCACACAAATGTTGACAGGACATGGACCCACAAAATCCTACTTGTATAAATTTAAACTTACAGATAATAAGACATGCCCTTGTGACTTTGCTATCGAACAAACTTACACTTAATATATGACTGCAGACTAACCGACGAACCAAGGACTACACTTATCAAACATGTGACGCAGAAGGACAGCTGGCCAATCAGTGTTAAGGACTTATACTGGAAGTATTTTCAGCAATTCAAGGTGTTTGCTAAAGCAGTGTGGTTAATCATCACTACACGAAATCAATATTATAGGTGAACAAGCATTTTAGTTTTGTTTTCAATTACTTTGTTGTAATTTTGTTTTTTCCTATTTCTTTTTTTTTGTTCAACTGGCTTAATATTTACTATGGTCAATATTTTTATGTTTATGTTTTTTTTTTTTTAATGATGTATTTTCAATTTAGCGTTTAGTTTTATATATAAATAATACAAAAAAAATGTAAACAATAGAAAAAAAACCAACATGAAAGTACAATTTTATGTAATGTACTATAAATGTACGGAATATGCAGAACAATAAACGTCCTTCGCGAAGAGGAAAACAAAAAAAAATAAAAAAATGAATAAATAAAAAAAAATATATATATATAATGTGTTGATCTAAATATATATATATATATATATTTATATATGTGTTGATATAAATATATATATATATATATATATATATATATATATTTATATATGTGTTGATATAAATATATATATATATATATATATATATATATTTAGATCAACACATTATGCATCATTGGCATAAAGAGTGTTTAATTGCAATTGTTTTTAAGGGGATTAGAAAAGTCCTTAGGTTATTGGAATATAAAACTGGGATTTTTTTCGTAATTAATAAACTGGTGTATTTAATTTTTAAAGAAGGAAATTATTTTTTAACAATTTAAAACAAGTTAAAAAAAATCATAACTAGGTAGTTAAAAACAGTAGAGATTTTGAGTTCCAAAAATTGCACCTTTTATTGTCTGTTACATTCTATATGTTAAGTTTCCCACACTTAAACTAACCATGAGTATTTGAGTGATATTTGCAGTTACTATGTATACATGATATAAATATTTTACTACAAATATTATTTTTTATAGGTTGTTGATATATGGATGATGTCAAATGAACAGAAGATATCACAGTCGAAAGTATTAAAAGAAAAAGGAACAAAATACTTCAAGGAAGAAAAGTACCAACTTGCTCTTAAAATGTATCTTAGGATAGTTGAAATATTGGATTATAAGAATGGTATGTTGTTTTAAATTTCTTTTACTTATAAAAAACAAATAGGAATTCTTTTTTTATTATTTATTATATTTGTATGCTACATTCCAAGTAAAATATGGTATAAAAATCCCATGGTCAATACCCGTATTATTTATATTTGGCTTGTGTTGGCATGTTGTCTGTATGTACTTCCGTTAATCTATTGCATAAATCAAAACAGTTGACTACAGAAAGATAAATTTATGTATTTGCGATTTATTTAACATCTAGTAATGTACATGTTGGCTTTACGTGTTTGAAAGTCTGACCGCATAGCCATGATAAGATTCTCTTCAATTTTTCCGAAACAATTGCTTAATTTAATTCACAGTAAACTGGCAATGTTGGAATAATCTTGTGTTTGTAAGCAAGTACAATAAGTTCATGACCTGGGACTCGAGCTCCAAATATTAAGTCATAGTCCATTATTACAGTTACTGTGTTTGTAACCATTTTTTTATATTCATTCATTAAAATTTTCAGATTTCCAAGGAGCTGAACAGGCAGAAGCAAAGTCTCTATTACTAGCTGCTAATCTTAATATTTCAATGTGTCAACTTAAATTAAAAAATTATTTAGCTGTGAGGAAGGTGTGTGACAAAATTCTTGAAGAAGATAGCAAAAACGTTAAGGGTCTCTTTAGGCGAGGACAGGTACGTTGTATTATTATTTTGATCATTTTAATTTATGCTTGGCTTTTAGCACTTTAACTGCTATGGGTGATATATGCCGGTGCACGGGAACGTGCCTCCTTTGCTAAAGACGATATATGCCATTCTGCATCACACACAGCCTCAGTGCTAAAGACGATATATGCCGCACTGCTTTTCTATTTATTTGCTAAAGCCGAGTATAGACGCATGACCTTGTTTCATTCTTATTCATATATCATTCATGTACCTTTTGCTTGGGCTATCGGTAGCTACCTGCTTCGGCCATGTAACCAATCTCATCCTTTTTTTTGCTCTCTTTGTGAAACAACCCTCAGTTGAACTGCCTGTATGTAGCACAGGCCGGTAGACGGGTAGCCGGCCCACTGAGCGCTGTGATAGACGCAAAGCTCTTCACTCGCAGCAGTTAAAGCTTTAAGTTGTATGTAAGATAGAAGAATTAGTAATAATTAATTATAAATAGAATAATTAGTTCTGTAAGAATTAAAATTTAATCTACACCTAGAATTTATATCTACACTTAGCAATGATTTGCCTATCAGAGTAACTCTTGGCCATTATCAGCTTCCAATGTACCTCTAGGCTGTTTCTCCCCATCTTAATTACCAACCCCTACATAAATATTATGGTCTCTTTTTTTTAAAAGATGGAACTGAATGGTTGATTTGTAAGGCTATAATCTATCCACTTAAAACAATAATTTTCTGTTTACAAGATTATTAGTTTCTTATTTGGTAGAAAATATTCTTTTACTTAGTAATGATTTAGAATATTTAATAAGGTGAGGTGTGTGACTAATATAGTGATAAATTGTATAGCTAATTTATATATAGTAAAAAAAAAAAATTGAAGGGTCTTAGGTTCAGTATATGATAAAAATTGTAATTTTTCTTGGACAGCGGTTCTGTAGGGATGTGATTTGTCTTATAGAGGTGAGAGTCCCATATCTCAATAACTATCCCCGGCTGATCGTAAATTAATTAAAATCTGTCAGCAGCTGGATTTGAACCTGGGGCCTTTTGAGCGGCCATCTCAGCACTCTATGGCTCCTTATATAGTCAATAAGAGTCCAAACATGTGGAGAAATTTTTCCCATTGTATTTCAAAGTAATAATTATAATAATGACAATTTCAATTATATGTGTGTATTTGTAGAATGAAATAAACATTTAAACACTCAGTAATTTTATACTGTTAATTAGATTCTATTTTCATATATGTTGTTATGGTGAAAATTAATTATTTTTATAATTAAATCATTAGAGTATTTTTCAAGCATGGAACTTAAACTAAACTTATTTTGGTGGGCTGAAAATAAAAATTTAGTGATTATTACAGTATAAAAATATCTTACACTAAATGATAAAAATTGTAATGATTAGAACACTCAAATTATTTATTTTAATTTTAAACTTGATGTTTCCATGTTTTAAAATTTAATTTTGAAATAACATATTATATTTTTGTAGGCATACTTAGGTTTAAATGAACCTCAATTGGCCAAAAATGACTTCGAAGCAGTATTAGCAATAGAGCCAGACAACAAGGCTGTACCTCCTCAAATTGCCATTTGTAATGCCAAGCTAAAGGAAATACGATCAAAGGAAAAGAAAATGTATGCAAATATGTTTGAGAAGTTCGCCCAGAAGGATCGTGAGGTTAGCGACACTACCTAAAATATTTTGTTGAGTGAAAAATGAGAACCACAAAATATAACTTTTTTCTTTTCAAATAAAAGACTTTTCTTAGATATATGTTAAGATATTAAGTTTAAATTTTATATTTTGTGTAATTCTTAAATTAAGTGTCATTACGTTAAGTTTTTTTTTACATTCTCTGTTAACTATTATTCCTTATTCCATCGTGATATTAAAAAATAGTTACGAGATTACTTCAAGTAAACTTAGGTTTTATAATTTCATAGTGGAGATTTGGTTGGCTTGAAGGAGAAAAGCCTGTTGTTGAAATAGCCCCTGAGAATCCCGAGATTCTTGAGGAAAGGAAAAGAAAAAAAGAAGAAAAAAAAAGATATATAGAAGAAACAAGGAGGTTGTTACAGTTAAAAAAAGAAAGAGAAGAACTTGAAAAAAACTCAGATACAAAAGATGTTTCTGAAAATGAAGAAAATGTTCAAACAAACCAATCAGAACTAAATTCTGACTGTCAAACTGCTGAAACCTCTGAAAATAAAGCTGCGGACGAAACTTGTAACTATTAATTTTTCCCTTAATATTTGGCATGTATTATTTGGTCTTGACAGTTGTTAACACTAACAGTCGGAAATGGTAACAAGGCTATGATCTGTTTTTTATGGAGTGCATTAACTTGGTTATTATTAATAGTACTGATAATTGATTCCTGGGATTCTCTACACACATTTTTATCTATCAACATTTTATGACATTTGTCCTAATTTCTATATTTTTACAATATCTTAGATTTGTTTGTTTAGTTTTCTTTTCTAATATTTCAAGGATGATGACATTGAAGTTCATTCTTTTAAGATAGTGGCTTTAATCAAGCAGTTTCTAAAAAACCCTTGGTAATTATTTATTTTGAAAAAAATCTTTACCACAAAATATTTTGTTATTGTTAGTCAAAATTGAAATAAATGCTCTATATTTATTTATTGTTTTTGTCTTTCCTTATATTAAAAAAACATCCTTCCTAAAATTGAAATGAATTTTCATTGTGTAAATTGAAATTTGTATAAATATTCGGTTATTTTTTAGCTATAATATTAGATTGCTAACCGTCCTGATATGAGTGACAAGGAATAATGTTAGAGAAGAAATTAGTTGACTGGAACTTCTAATGTAAGGATAGAGATAGTTGGGGGTACACTCAATTGAAACACCATAATAAGTGCATAATTATTTATCATATTTATTAAATCTTTATCTTCATCCTTCTCCATCTTCATCCTTCTTCGCACCTGTTTCTCACATCATCTTTTGGCATCCATCATATGTTAATATCATAGAGTTCATTATTATTTAGCCTCATATTTTTACATTTAATCTCCATTCTCTAACTGAATTTTTATACCTATTTGCTATATGTTTCTGTTATATTCACATCATATTTTATATTAATGCAACTTCATTCTAATTGTATACAGTTTTATAATATTAACTTCCCATACTTATATTTTCAATTTTATATTTATATTTTACTTTTCTACTTTTCATTCACGATATTTCTTATCGTTTGCTTTGCTTTCTAGATAATTCTTCCATTATTACAAAGTAGGTTGAAACATCGGCACACAATAAATAAGCATGCGCTTATTATGGTGTTTCAATTGACTGCACCCCCAACTATCTCTATCTTTACAGACAAGGGATAATGTTGAGTTTAAAGCAGGAATGTCTTAAAAATGATGTTTTACAATTGTTTAAACAATAAATTTTGTGTTAACCCCTTCTGATTATGTTAAATATCAGTTTATCAATTTACATATTTGAAAAATATCTACACCATATACACTAATGATCCCTAATCAATTATTGGTGGGTTGTAGTTATCAGCAAATTTTTTTGACAAAAACCTAAATTAGAGTGTGACTTATTTTTTTCCTAATTAACAGCTATATGTTATCATACAATTTTTTTCCATCTTCATGAAAATAGTAATATTTTCTTAACCTTATAGTTCTACTAATATAGTAATGAAGATCATTATTTGTATATAATTACAAAACAATATGTTTGCTTGTAAAACTCCCTTCAGCATTGTATGTAAACTACTACACTGAGGTATCCAGAACTTGGTTATAGTTTTCTCCTAAATATTTTTTTTTGCACATTGATAATTCTCATTTATATTGCTACAATATACATTTTAATATAATTTAATATAACTGGCATAGGCATGTGGGAGGTCATCACTCCTCTATATTTCAATATGAGATTGCCTACAATGATTCGTTGCCATTCTGGAGGCTTCTCCTAAATTTATTTTCTTTTACTTGAAGTGATGAAATTGATTTTTATTTTTACCGTACATTGTCATAAATCAATTTCCATTTGTTGTGTCTGTAGAGTCCTCAAATGCCTAGTTTCTCTAGTTCAAAAACATTTAGAATGCAAGTTATTCCATGTTCCTTTCTTTTTAAATACGCCATATCTTCTGTGATTAAGGTAAGTGTTGGAATTAAGCTTTCAAATCACAGGACTAGTTAAAAAACCAAACCAGAACTTCATTCACTGATGTTTTCATACATCAGGAAAACCTGCCGAGGAGAATCTGTAGGGTTCACACGAAGTACCTAAACTACAAGTTAAACTGTCAAACTACTTGGGAATAATTAAAATTATTATTCAAGAAATGAAAACTTGTATCGTTAACCATGCTTGAATGTAATGTTTGTCATAAACAATATGTATAATTTATAAACTATGATTAAATTAAACAAAACAAATAATAACTCTCTCTGCCTTCAAGTTTTGCTAGAAAGAGGACAAAACTTAATTTTTTTTTAATGATTTATAAAATGCTTATGAAAAACAATCTCTTTTTGAAAAAGTGTATATTTTTTTATAATAGGTCTTTTGAGTTGTGCTTTTATAGATAGCATTTTAGAATTACTATTTTTGTGCTATTATTTTTGAAAGTGGTGTAAGTCCATTATTTCATATTAACTATATTTGAAAGTTTCCATTTTGATTACTTTAAAAATATGGGCAAACAAGCAAATGTTTTTATGACTTAGCACTGAGCAAAGAGTGGTTTTAAACCCTTAACACCTTCTAATTTGATTATGAAATAATAATCATTAAAGTAATTTAAAAGAATAAACAGTATTTTTTGATCCAAATGGACTGATCCTACTTTAAAAAATAATAGCTCATTTCTTAGTTGTATATCTCTTTTGTTAATTTTTATTAATAATGAAAAGAACTTTTAGTGCAGCCATTCACCTATAATTATTTTTTAAATTAAAATTTTGCTTATATTCAATTACTTGGTCTGAAGAATAGTGCAAGTAGTGCACAGTCTGTTTGATTATTTTAGTTCAGTTTAGAAGCACAATTGTAGATTAATGTATAGAATCATTTTAATTTAAGCATATAAAATTAATTTATATATTAATGTGGTTTTGTGCATGCTGTACTACTGACTTGTTATTTTTTAAACATGTTTTTGTTTTTTTCTTAACCAAAATTTCTATTTCTATTTTTATAAAAAAGTTAGAAATCAATTGATTGAGTTTATTTTTAAAGTTCTTCATTGTTAAAGTAGTTTTCTTTTGTTAACTGTCATGTTGCTGTAAGAGGCATTTTCCTCTTGCAGAAAGAGGAAGAGGAGAGAAAGAAACAACCAGATATAATGAAAGGCTGCTTTGGCGAGTGGGGAGCTGAAGAACGAGAACGTGAACCTGGCGACTTTGAAAAGGAAAATCCTGATATACTTATGCTCGAGGGCTCTGGAGACTTCAAGAATATGTAAACAAAACAGAAAATATGACTCTCACTTGTTCTGTGGAGAATGTTTTATAAACAGTCCATATGAATTTTCAATTGCTTTTGATAAATTAGTCACATGGTAGTCATTTCAGTTTATAATTTGTAAATAATTAAATAATTTCTTTTTAATTTTTCATAAATAATATGAATGTTCTTGTTTATTTTTACTCATTTCTGTTGTAAATATTAATTGTAATAATAATAAGTTTCATTTATAAAGTTTCCTACATGGTATATTTATTATCCTGTAGTAGTTACAATATAGCTAATAGTAGTTTTGACCATTGTTTTAGATCATATTCCTGAACTATTAAGTTTCAGTAATAACTCTTTCATAAAATAGTTATGAAGAGTAATGACTCTTTCATGAAATAGTTATAGTACAATTATTTGACCGTTGAAATGTAGATCTGTTTTTGAAACCCAATTTTATTCAACAAATTAAAAAAAAAAAACTGAAAGCATTGCTCCTGTTTTATACATTTCACACAATACTCTCTTTTGCCTGATATATTCTGATTGAGGTATTCACAAGCACAAATTTATGGAACGAGGGAAAATAATCAATTGTTTTAATTTATTTCTCAACAATAATTTTTTTGTTTAATGATTTATTTAAATGGTTAATATTTATGATTGAGTAGAAAATAGTTGACTGGAAGATCTAATCTGGGATATAGATAGTCTGGGGTTGCAGTAAAAAAAAACAACTAAATAAGACAAAATTATTTATTGTAAGTGCTAACGTTTCGGCCTACGTTGTAGGCCATCTTCAGAGAAGAAACAGAACAAAAATAACTATAAAAAACATTGCAATACCGAGAAAGCATATAATAAAATCAAAAATTGAAAGGTAATGAAATTAGCGATGGATATAATATTAAGGGCATATATGAATACAAGATTACAGCATAAGAGTATAACAGGTGGTAATGTCAAGGAATGATAAAAAAAGAAAAATGAACAGTAAGATACAAAATAAACATAAAGAGAAGGTATAGATGTAAAATTGTGAGATATAAAAGTATGGAACCTCGTTAAATTACAGGTGATTTATAAAAATGTAAAATGGTAATTTACTAATAGAAATTATATAAGTAAATATGTATGAAAATAATTGCAAAGTATGACGTAAAATATATAAAGATAATAAAAGTATGGGATGTCATTTAAATATATATAATATTGAATGTATATTAATACAAAATATGGTGTTATAGAAGGGATTTATAGAGAGTAAAGATATAAAATTCTGGATTGTAAATGAGGGTAAATAATAAAATCGTGATGTTTTGTTAAAACAATTGATGGATGCCTAGGGACAAAGAGAGAATTGGGTATGAATGATGGGGACAGATAAGGATGAAGAGAAGATATAAAAATTATAAGTAGGAAGTAGGAATCTGATAGAAGGAAGAGCTACTATTATGAGGCCTCATTGGGTGGGTAACAAAAAATTTTAACGGCCCAAAGTGTAGCGAAGTGGGAGGAAATAGGAAAAAAGGGGGCATGAATAAATAGGTGATATAATGACATGTAAATAATTTAGAAAAATAAGAAAGTTTAATATTATAATAAATTAAAATTTTAAAAATGTTTAAAGTTAAAATAAGTGAATTAAAAAAATTAAAGTGAGAAATTAAAATATTAAAATACGTCAAGGTGTCAGAATGTGTCATTAAAATATAGAGGGTTATATTCATAGCTACAAAATGATTGTAGGAAGCAGTAACAAAGAAAAAGGATTTACGTTTTTTTTGAGTAGATTAAATATTTGGAAGTGGGTTGAGGAAAGATTATATGGGAGGGATCTATATATCGGGATAGATGGTGGAAAAGGTGATCGGGTGGGGGGGGGGGGTTTGTAGTCATGAATGAGTTTGTTAGCAATATAGGGGGAAGTTTTTTTTTAACAAAATGTCTTTTATAAGGTAGGTGTTGGTTTTATGGAAGCAAACCCGTATGCCAGAAATGGCTGGTACGGTGAGAAAGAAAGAAAAAAAAAGGGTTTTATGGAAGCAGGGTTCAGACACGGTGGATGATATTTTTAATCATGTTAATTTTTTGGTGGTGGGATTGTTGAAAGTTATAATTAAGGAGTCTGCCATATACCGGTCTGTGGATAAGGTGTCTGGGTTTCTAATGATAGGAAAGGGTAGAGATTAATTAGATTTATGTCCAACGGTGAAATGTATGAATTGAAGGAGGATAATAATTCCAAAATGATGGTGGGATTTAGGATAAGGAGGTCGTCCACATATTTTTTGATGAAAATAATTTCGTCAGGGAACTGGGGTAGGATAGAGTTTAGGAGATCATTTAGGACAATATTGGAAAGGTCAGGAGCGAGAGGATTCCCCATGGCAAGTCCAGAAATTTGGTTAAAGAACTGTCCAACCATCATTCATAAACAATTCTCCCTTCATCTCTAAGCTTCCATCAATTGTTTTAACAAAACATCATGATTTTATTGTTTACCCTCATTAAAAATTCAGAATTTTATATCCTTACTTACTACACATCCCTTCTATACCACCATATAACTATAACACCATATTTTGTATTAATATAAATTCAACACATTCTGACACCTTGACATATTTTAATATTTTAATTTCTCACTTTAATTTTTTTAATTCACTTATTTTAACTTTAAACATTTTTAAAATTTTAATTTATTATAATATTAAACTTTAATATTTTTCT
Organism: Arma custos; assembly: GCA_037127475.1. NCBI lineage: Eukaryota > Metazoa > Arthropoda > Insecta > Hemiptera > Pentatomidae > Arma > Arma custos. Next base: position 95,248,251 of record CM073764.1, read on the forward strand.
AAATTATTTACATGTCATTATATCACCTATTTATTCATGCCCCCTTTTTTCCTATTTCCTCCCACTTCGCTACAGTTTGGGCCGTTAAAATTTTTTGTCACCCAACCAATGAGGCCTCATAATAGTAGCTCTTCCTTCTATCAGATTCCTACTTCCTACTTATGATTTTTATATCTTCCCTTCATCCTTATCTGTCCCCATCATTCATACCCAATTCTCTCTTTGTCACTAGGCATCCATCAATTGTTTTAACAAAACATCACAATTTTATTATTTACCCTCATTTACAATCCAGAATTTTATATCTTTACTCTCTATACATCCCTTCTATAACACCATATTTTGAATTAATATACATTCAATATTATATATATTTAAATGACATCCCATACTTTTATTATCTTTATATATTTTACGTCATACTTTGCAATTATTTTCATACATATTTACTTATATAATTTCTATTAGTAAATTACCATTTTACATTTTTATAAATCATCTGTAATTTAATGAGGTTCCATACTTTTATATCTCACAATTTTACGTCTATACCTTCTCTTTATGTTTATTTTTTATCTTACTGTTCATTTTTCTTTTTTTATCATTGCTTGGCATTACCACCTGTTGTACTCTTATGCTGTAATCTTGTATTCACATATGCCCTTAATATTATATCCATCGCTAATTACATTACCTTTCAATTTCTGATTTTATACTTTCTCGGTATTCCAATGTTTTTTATAGTTATTTTTGTTCTGTTTCTTCTCTCATAGTCCTGAAGATGGCCTTAACGTAGGCCGAAACGTTAGCACTTACAATAAATAAGTTTGTCTTATTTAGTTTTTTTTTTTTCTGCAATCCCAGACTATATACAAATTTTAACAGTAAGATTACTATTTTAATGAAGCTTCACATTTTCAACAGATTGATCTTAGTTGTATATTTATTTAGAATTTACAATGGTTTTTATTTGTATGTTTTCGTTGAATGAATTCGTTGTCAGTTCTATAATCTCTTTAATTATAAAATTGTTTTCCTGCCTTGCCCAGCAACTGTTTCAGGAAATATTTGTAGGAAGGAAGCTTGGAAGCTCATTTGCATATAGTTTTTATTTGCCTTTAGGGAGAGTTAAGTAAAGCTAAGATAATATGTGCATACTTAAGGGTGATTACCTACTCAACAATTTAAGAGAGGGAATATGAATTAATAGTCTAGGTTCCAAATAATCTGATTTAGGAATATACTATATCAAAGAAGAGTGAAGTAGAAATCAACAACAAATAATCTAAATGAACAAAAATAAAATATTTTAACTAAAGCCTATTTAATAATGAGAAAGGTCGAATTGCAAGCTAGACTAAGATATAGAACTAAAATTATATTTTAATTAGAATTAAGTACTAAAAAAAAAACGAATGAAAAAAATAAATGTATGAGAGGAAAGAAATAAATGTATGGGGTTTATCATAGTAGGGGGGGAGAGGATTATATAATTAACTATTTATTATATAACAGTCATACGGCAATAATGAAAAAGCTAAATTTGTTATTTGTAATTTAAAACATGCAATATATTTTTCAAAAAGCTTTATCTTGTGAGAAATTTCTGTTGACTCAAGTTAAAAACTCCGGATGATGATATTTTCACAAATCTTTGACAAAATGGCTCCTATAAATTCCAATCAAAGATATAAGATTTTATCTGATAATAATGGAAAGCGTTTAACGACGTGCATATTTTCTTATATTAAAAATAGACGTGAAACACAAAATAAAGCTTTATATGTAATTAGTTATATATTAGTAATGTCTTCCTTTCTGACCTTATTCGTGGCTGATTTTTTTTTTAGCGATTATTCCATTTATTTTTTGTTAAAAAAGTCATTTTGCCAGATGTTAGTTAATAATGTAAATTAAGAAACATACCAAATATCACTTTTCAGACAAATGATATGTTAACAGTTCTAAATTTAGTTCGAAGAAATTACACACATCCACACTCCGCAAAGTAAGTCGTATCGCTTTGGCATGGAGTAATCTTAAGATTGAGGAACATCGGATCGGTGGCGATAGTTTTCAAGAATGTCACACAAATAAAGTTCTCCACCGAATCCGTTGTAACCACCCACCTTATGTACTCACATTGCACACTATTTTTGGCACTACACAAGAATAAATTAAAATATTTTTCAACTATTTCCATTGTAAAATGAAGTCAAAACGTTTCACTAAGACAGATCGCCTGTGGTTGTACACATTGCTGAAATTGGTAAAGAACGCTGCTAAAGTGCGAAATGACGCGGCTAAGGCTCGACGTCCTAAATCCGAAAAAAACAAGAAATCATACGATCCTCCCGCTGTAGATATCCTGCCTTGTCTTGCTGATTTGTTCTTAATGTCGAATAATGGAATGGATGAAGAGGACTTCCAAAGGTATACTGAGCGAATTAATGATTTAGAAAATATTATTTGTAAAAAGAATGCAGCTAAGAAAAAAGTTTCTTTTGCTGTTAATACTAAGGGATGCGGTGATATGAGTTCAGAAAAATGCCGTGACTTTCCACCTGGCGATTTGAAAAAAATTAAAACGATTAACAGAGATACCGCGAAGGATATTTTCCTGAACCAAAACATTAGGAAGCATACGGTTCGTTTTAATGGAGAAGGAATGGCTTCATCATCAGATTACCAATCACTTATAACTCTCGGAAACAGATTGGACAATCTGAAAAAGAACTCTTCCAACACTGATTTGATTGAAGGTAAACGAGGATCAGTGAATGTAGATACTGAAAGTGTGACCATTTCTTTGGATTCAAAAAAGAGAAAGATAAAATCTCATTATGAGTTAACTAAAGACAATGTTAGGAATATCCCATTCGGTTTCCTTTCAGAAATCAAGGATGTGGTACACTGTGACGTTGGCAAGATGATCGGCAGGTACACTCGTAGGGGGTTATCCAAGTCTGAATCTATCCGTTCCAAGAAAAAACAATCCGCTAACAACTCTAAAGGATTAGGCTTCTACAAAGTAATTGAAAATTTTGGTGACATTCCGAAAGCTGAACCGAAAGCAAAAACTACAGGGGCGTCCATTCCGAAACCATTGAATATCGAAGAGAAAACCCAACCAGCCATTAATGAGATAATGACGAATTACAGAGACGTTTCAAGCAGGTTTGGTGATAACTACAAGCGGATAAGCATGTTTTTGGAAGCGAGGAAGGTAACTACACCTGGCAAGAGGCAATTTAATGAAGCAACAGGCGAGTTGAGTATAGACGATTCTTCAGAAGATCTGCACAACATTTTACAGGGTAAGAAACGTGCCGATGTAGATAAGAAGCGTACGAAAGTATTAAAGAATAATTACTATGTTGAGAGAAAGGCTTTACCTAAAACGAATAGGCACGTTTCCAAATCAATTAAGTTAAGTAAGAAGGATGATGTCGAAGAAGTGGGTAAGTTTAATAACGTGAAGAAGAAGAAGCGGAGAGGAGGAAAGGTTAAGGAGACACATAGTGGCTGTGAATGTTATCTGAGAAATATGTTGAAAGACAGAGAGCCATATTTGAATAATTTAGGCTTAAAAGGAGTCTAACTTTTAGTTGTATTTTGTCCTGTTGTTTTCTTCGAACCGGTCCACAAAATACTTCTGTAAAACTTGACTCGATTCACCCAAAATAGTGTTCTGTATTTTAACTCCATTATATTGTGGCTTCACTGATTAAAATAATTTTTTTTAACTAAATCTGCAGATCTATGTATTTAAATGATTTAATTTGTTAAATCTTGAAATACTAGAGATTATAAATTTTTCATAGGGACATATTATGATGCATGAAATAGAATGGCGTAAGTTTAAAACAAAACGTTATATATTTTTATTTTGTGTCATATATCACATAATTAATTTAGGTTTTTCTTACATATAATTTGTGAAATAATAAAATTTAAGTTATAACATTTTTGCAAATTATTAGTGATTTGGTTAATAAACTTATCTGCTGTCCCTCATGTCATTTAAAAGTTTATTTTTCATGTAATATTAGGATACCATTTATGACGAATAATATGTTATATTAATTTAAGAAAAGTTATCTCTAATGTCTTCATAGTTCAGAATTGGTTTTATTTCTAAACGTATGTTGGCAATAAACTAGTTATTGAAAATTAAAACCTAATTTTTTTTTTTTATCAATGAAGCCATTTTTTTTAATGTGAATCTTTGTGAAGCATGCGACAAAATTATTAAAAAAAATATTTATTGAAAAAATCATTCCTTTTTAGTTTATATTCAAATCCACATACCATAATGAATATTTATATAGTTATTTGCATACACCTATTTAATTAGAGAGTAAAACAGAGTTACTATATTTATTATGTAAATGAAGGCTTCAAATTAGTGATGATGACACAAAGTATTCACTATATAATTTATAATGAAATTAAGACATCTGATGATAATGGATGCACCTGTGTCAACATTGGATGTGTAGATGTTTATCTATTCATGCATAGAGCGCAGATTTACTGTACTGAAGGCCTCGGGTTTTAATCTGGCTGTGGATGATAAATTATTTGGTCATGGATGGACTTAAATGGACCTGTGTAATAAAAAATCACATCCCTTCACAACCGTTGTTATGGAAACAGTACAGTTTCTACCATGTACTGAACTCAAAACCCTTCATTTAAATGTCTTGTAATAATCTACTCAACTGCCCATTGCTCCACCATTGGTGTATTCTTCCTCCTGTTTTTCCATCCGACTCCCTTTCCCAATTCTTCTTAATGACTTGATTTAAATTCCATTTTTTTTTTAGTTTATCATTAAATTTCAAAGATGATTATGAAAGGTATGGACGCGTAATTTAATATGTTTAGAATAATTTACCATCTACAATTGTTTTGGGGTTAAAATTTAATATAAAAAATAGATGAAGACTTTAAAAAAAATTATGCTAATGATACATATTCATATCACTATCGATATCGTTTAAACTGAATAACAAAAACACAACATAAAGTATAACCTTCTTTGTTCTACGAACTTTTAGACAATTTAAAAACTTCAGAAAATCCACTGCCGATAACCACGTCGAGGTACAAAAGCTTTTCTATTCATTCTAAAAAAATATAAACAGGTTATGAGTAAGTCCTTTGCTAAGTAAATGAAGGAAACAAAATAAAAAAATAAGTTTAACACTTAATATAACACGAGCTTTAAAAGCATAAAATATTCCAATATGCTTGAAGCTAAGATAATAAGGCACACTCACTATTACTAACCAGGAAAATTCTTTCAATACCAAATAAAATATTTACACAAGCAGGATATATTTCACCAATTTGATTATTATCCCTTAAGAGAGACTTCAGGCATTGTTCATCCCTTAGTATTGTGCATTTATAGTAGATCAAAAAAGAAAATAATCGAAAATAAAAACATCTACGAATGGTATTACTCTAAGAAAAGCTCCTATGTTATTTTATGATTTATATAATCACTAATCACTAATTTTGCCTATTTTAAAAGGGCTTTTGTAACTGGATCATGTTGTTTTTCATTAATTTGAAGGCACCTAACATTTCTAAACAATTTTAATGAAATATTAGCACTTACATCATTCCATTGAGTGAAGATATCTGCATCCTTTTCGAAATCAAATTATAATTATTGGACAGGGCATGCAACAAAAAGCACAAGCACCCAATATGACCAGAAGGAAACAGAGTAAGCCGCTTGTTAGTGTGATGATCATTTTGGAATTTATTATTAGATTCCTAAATTAATTGATGAATAAATTAATACAACAATGCCATATGTTTCTATTCATAGATAACTGAATATTTTTCAAATTTTTTATAGGTTGAAATAGGTTAATTTTGTTATTTCTTTCTTTACTTTCCTCTTCTGCCGTTCAGCGTAGAGGAGACTCCATCCATTCACCTATCTTTTTCATTCGGGCTAATGTTTCCTCCCTTGTTGCTCATATTGGTTGTATGTAATGTCGATACAAGATTCTTGGGCGACCTCGGGACCTTCTGCTCAGTGGTAGCCTTTCTTCGGTTGCGGTTCTTTGTCCATGCGACAGACATGCCCAAACCACTTCAATTGTATGCTTTCGATGGTAGTCTAGTGAAGCTGCAGACGATAATATTTAATATTTACAGACCAAAAGTCTGATAGCTGCCTTGGACACTCTGAAAAATACTGATAACATTTCGTAACTTATTCCTGTGCCAAGGTAAACCAATTATCTCTAGTTTTACTCTTGCTGGTATAGCTTCTCGCTTAAAGGTTTCATTGCGTTGTATTTTTGAGGCAATCAACTGCAAAAGAACATCAAATTGGCAGGGTCATTTTTAGTATTTTTTAAAATTCATGTTCATCATGAGTGCGCAGTTCTGTCATGATTATAGAAGTTGCTCCAAATTTTTCCTCTGTAACTAACACCTTATCCATATTTTTTTTCTTTTGGCTTTTGAGAATTCCCATCAAATGCTCACCTAGGAGTAATGCCAATAGTCTTATATTTTTTCGAGTTATATCGCACTGATCAGCCATTTTGCTGGCCTCGTGAAACGCAATGCGTCAGAAACCCAAGCAAGAACTAGTTACACAGCAGCTGTGTACTGCTGTCTTCCAATGCAGACCCAATAGTGAGAACACGTCAGGAACTGTACAAACAGCAGAATGTGTGGTTGCTGTCTACTGGGTGGTCAGTACCTGGGCCTGTGATAACCAGGCCTTAAAGGCTTGATGTGTTGTCGGAAATTTTCATACCATGACCATCTTAATGGGTTCTCTTCTTGCTATGAGTTTAATATATTAATTTTTAATATGCATTATACTTAATTGCACCAATTTAATATGAACTTTTGGAACTAATAATTTATTTTTTAAAAAAATCCTAAACATCCAGAGCCTAATATGTACATATCTACACCCCGATGAATAAGTGTTTAAGTCTAATTTTCTCCAAAATGAGTTTCATGTATTTAAGTAAGCGGAATCGAGTTATTTTCGTCGTGAATAAGGGACTAAGTAAGGAATTGGCTTGAAAAGGAGTTATTGTTTATATTACAACTCCATTTAAAGCCAAAAACTACGAGAATGATACGATTACGACTACTTTTTTTATGACAAGATTTAATGAGTTCCAAAAGAACGTACCTCTAATTTTTCGACTTTTACGGTTTTATAAAGATTGATTCCTGAAAGTTTTTCAAGAGATTTCCTCTTTCATCCTCTCGACGTCGATACTCGGTTCGGAACAACAGATCATCAAGAAAAGGACAATGGCAACATCGAAAGCTTTCATCGTTTTCTGCTTATTAGAAAACTTCGCTAATGAACTTAATCCCCTTTATGGATTGTTTGAAAAGCCCTATTGAGAAACTTTCGAGAATCCTTTGCATTAAATACAGGTATAAACCCCAATATTAATAATGATAAAGGCAGCATTTTTTTTTCAATGTTGATGAGTTAGGAAACAAAAAAAACAAATAGTTTTTACCCAGCAAACAACTCTTTGATTCTGAAGACAAACCTTTGTTCTGCCAATACGCTTCTGTTTTTAATTTCTTAAAATGTTTTTTCAGAATATACTGCACACCTTTTTTCATATGGATGCGGATGATCGAAAATGGTAAGCATTGGTTTTTGGTACAGCGTCGTACAGTTATGCTGAGCCTTTTATTATTATGACTCTAAATTTGAAATAACTGTCCGCTTAATTATAGTGATTGAATTCAGACGAGCATGAATCGCCAAGCATTTCTGAAAAAAATGAATTTCGAAAATATTTCCCCTACTTTCTATTGTAAATAATATAGTATATAGTTTCGACATTATAAATAACATGGCATATTTCACAATAGAGGGGGGAGGAGTTCACCGGTAGAGATCTTAATTGCTATGTCGAAGGTTCTGAGTTCAAATCTGAATGAGCAGAAAACATAATTTAACCTGTTAACATTCGTTTTAGTACTCTGTGCGATCCGACGGCCCTTCTTTGGCTAACCCAGCCTCTTTAAAGTGGGGTCTCTTAATTGGGGGAAACCTGGCGTTGAGCGTGATCTCGAACAAATCACCTCCCGGCACAATCGTTGTCCTTAAACAGTACAGTCTCTACCCATCACTGAACCCTTTATGGTATGTAATGTTACAGATTACAGGTTTTTGATTATAAATAATAATTATTCAATATTGTAGATTATTCATTATCACTTCCCACTCTTATCATTACAGAGAAAACAGATTCTTCGACGAAGTTTTTCTGATCCATTTAAATATATTGTATTCTGTTTTCTGCACCAACTTTAATAGTTTTATACGCTTGATTTAAGAAGCTTTAATGTAATGTAATGAATCTATAAATTAATATAAACTTTTAACTCATTAAATAAAAAGCTTTTACCAATAGTTTGTAGACTGCCGGGGGAGCGTTGCCCCAGGTGTGTAGCTGGCTTAGGTAGAGAGAACACGGTCAAAATAATTCCACATCTATTTAGTTCTCAGGGTGGGGGCTGAATGTAAGCAGGGAGGATTTACCTACCGGGCTTTTCTGCTTCCATTGACATCCCAGCCACTTTGTACGGTTCACTTGGTATCCATAACTTCTTTAACATATCGAATAAAGCTAATATATTTTTTAAAACATCACTTCGCGTTGAATAACTTTAAATCCTATTTATACAGATCATTTTGTCACTGAATTATTTCTTCTTCTTCCCCCCGATGAGACCAGCTGAGTTGTTTACTCTTAGTGAATTATTTAAATTTAATAGATATTTAGATATTTTTGCATTCTAACTGATTGTTGTTTACTATAGTATAGTAAGTATAGTATAGTTTAGTAAGTATATTTAGTTTAATAAGATGCAAAAGGAAATATCTCCAAAACAAAGGTTTACGTCTAAAAAATATTGGAACAAAACAACCAGTCAACGTTTCGCCAATTCCGGCATCATCAAGAAACACATTACAAAAAATCAAATGAGACAAAGTGCAACACATCTCACACCATCAGTCCAAAAAGACTCATCAAATAGAATCATCAAAATTAATACAAGACGCAAACAACTATTGATATTATTATGCCCTTATCGTATATACAAGCATTGATATTATACTCGTATTTATTAACCCTATTGATATTAATCACACTTTGAATTTTTTTTTTTAACATTTTGAATGATTGTTCACTTTTGTAGTTAGTTTATTTTATTTATGAATATTTTATCACTTAGCTAAGGAATATTCTGTCGTTAATACCGGAATCCTGATTACAACTGGCCCGCTTAGAACCATTCCATACTATAAGTTCCGGATGAGGTTTACCTCTTTTGTTATGCAGAACAGAAAAATTGGAAATTATGCCTCCAAATTATTTCCGCAGACAAATCTTCCCAATTATAAATACATTTTTTAATCGAAATTCTCTACAGCTTTTCTTAAAAAATTAAATTTAACCTTTATTCTGATAGAAAAAAATCTTATGCTTATTTCAGCTCATAAAGGTATTTCAGTATTTAAACTTGAACTCCAGAATCTATCTTTGACCCTACATTTATCTAAAACAATACCAAATCTTTCCAATTTTCCTAAAAATAATACCACTCCTTCATCATATTAAATAAGATAGCATCAGTGACACACGAAGAGTAGGGTAAATCCGTATATGTTATATGGATCTCCAGACAACTACTTGCGTCAACTAATCTACGTTCTGGTTCAAATCTAGCGTGACCTAAACCCCTCGAAGAAATTGTAGTTAGTGCTCTGTAGTTCAAAGAAATCAAGAGACCTATTCATCGCTAAATATAAAAATGACAACTATGTTATTGGGCCCATACAGCTCAGAGGAAAAGTTCGATGAACTAAAAGAATCTGAAGGCCATAGAGATCCGTCAAGAATGGAAGGGCTACAGCTTTCGGATATCTAGCTATTCCAAAATGAATCCCATCGCTCCACAAGGTTGATACGAAATCCAGTCACTACGGAAACTCCCGTTTCCAGTTTCAAGAAGTAAAACTTGTGTTTTTTTCATATTGGCAACTTCGGATCAAGTTACAATTTTATTTATTTTTTCTGCTGGATTTTTTTTTCTCCAATATTTCTTTATGCGTTCACTGCCACGTTTCTTGCGATCCTGTGTCCAGCTTCGTCCGACGTTCTCTGGTGTCTCTTCATCCTGAAACTCATCAAGATTTTCCTATTGTCACTATCGGATTTATTTTCTCTCCTCCAAATTATCCTTCCTACTTTTTTAGGATATGCTGTTTTTGTTAGGGTAAGTAATAACTCATAGTCGGTTTGATCATTTGAAATTAAAATTTATTGAAATAGATAATAGCAATTCTGTTTAAAATTATTAAACTTCAGAATAATCAATATCAATTAATGGCAGTGCTCAAAATAAACACAACCTGATATACCGATTGATTCTACCGCTAAACCAAACATGTAGCCAGGAGCCGTTCAGTGGCAGATCGAATCGGAAGCGGTGGCGGAGATGCGCTGCCTCTCACGCCTCCTGCCCCATCCTGATTATTTCATCAGCTGTCAGTTCGTGTTAAGCCATCCTAAAATTGGCTTAAATTGTCTCGACTTTCTGCTCTTTGAAAAAAAAATATACTCTTTTTAACCATGCCGATTTAGAATAAATAAGTGGAATTTGTTTGTATCATCTGTCGTTATGATTCCATTAAATGTGTATGCAAATAATTTATTTGCAAAATAAATTATTTGCTGTCGAAAGCATGTGTAAGTTGTAAGCATTATAGAAGTTTGGATAGAGAGCTAGGTTATAATAATATACTTTAATATATGTCTCAATGATGTCTTCTCGTTTAGTAGAAAAACCTGTTTTTAAAAAATATTTTTATCGAATTACCAGTTAGCCGAGGCATTTATTATTATGATGATTTTTTTAAACCATTCTTCTCCAAATTGATAATGCTTTCTTATGAACTAGTTACAAATTATCTTGTCGTTTTTGGATGTATTTAAAAATATAAAATCAGATAATTCCGGGAATTTTAGCTTTTGTACACTTACTTCTATTATTAATTAAAAAAAACTATTCAACCCATCATCAGAATCATGGGTTCAGTATGTGGTAGAAACTATACTGTCCCTAGAACAACGGTTGTGTGGGGAAGTGATTTTTTCGAAATCAGGCTCGGCGGCCTGGTTTTTACCCAATTGTGGGTACCCTCTTTGTAGTAGAGGTGAGTCCCAGGGGGGTCTTCAGGTCCCAAAGGATCCATTCCAGGCCGTTAGAATAAATGAATAGATTATCGGACACAGCCGGATTTTAACGAAATTTTCCTATTTCCAGTTGTCCAAGATATATTATTACCATGATGAATTTTTCATAACTAATTTCAAATTCTGTAGAAAGTCTAGTAACTAATTAGAAATTCTCTAATCGGTTCTGGGATGCATTTAAAAATGTACAATCAGGTAATTTTTAAATCAGATACCTGGAATTTAATTTCTTTTCCCTTTCTTTTCTATTCACGACTGGGCCGTTATGGACTATGCTTGTTTAAAACGTTGTTTACTTTCCTTCCATATCTCTTTCATTCATTCCCTGTGTTTTTCTGTCTTTCCTCTATCCAAATTTATCCTTTTTAGTGTTTCTTGAAATCCTTTAACATTCTGAAGTCCTTTCCTAAGTAAAAAACTTCCTTGAGTGCCTTTCGGAAAACCTTGAGCTGTTCAATGTTCTTTTCAGACTCCTTAATTTACGTGTTGGCCATTTTCAATTTTAAGATACGCAAATACTCTCTTGTTCAATCTGCTTGGGTTTTGCTGCTTTTAGGTATCCATAGAAAGTTGGAATTCCATAGACAATTGGAAAAAATATAAATTCCGCCTTTGGATGTCCTACATGTTCTCTACCATTTTACCTAAAAACGATACGATCAGTTTAGAACTAATTCTATATTGTGTTTATGTGCTTTATTTTGTAAAGTAAACCTTTGTTTAAAAAAATTGTCGATTCACATTTTCACTGTTCGAAAAATAATTTACTTCATTTGTTGCAGTCTTAAACCTATTGTGAAATATGTGGTTTGTGTGATCTGATTTTATCTTCTTCTTCTTCTTCTTTCGCTACCTCTTTCTTTGTGCCATAGAAAGAAAGAGGTCTAAGGCCAGCTTTTGCGGTTCGAGCTGGTCCTCCACAATTCGTCGTAGTCTCGTTTCGAGAATGCATGTGAATATCATATATACGACAGAAAGTAGGCTAAACGGCCTATAGTTTTTACATTCTGTAGTGCTGCCCTTTTTGAGTATCGGAATAATTACACTAAAGTTCCAATCCTCTGGTACCCTCCCGGAATCCCATATTTCTTGAAATAGCCCTTGTAGGGCCTTCACCAGTTTTTGGCCACCGTATTTGATAAACTCTGGGGCAATGCCACCTCTTCCTGGGGCTTTTCCAACCTTAATTTTCTCAATGACATCGGCTATCACCTCTTCTTCTACTGACTCCTGGCTTGTGTTACCATTGGCAATAATTTGAGGGACCGCACATTCCTCTTTCTTAAAGAGTTCTTCAAAGTGGGTTTTCATTTGTCGAAAATTCCTTCCGTCTCCGAGAGTATGTTCCCATTCTGGTCTTTGATATTTCTTAAAGGCTTTTTATATTTACCTTTTAGGACCTTAACTGTTCTCCAGAATCTCTTAACATTATCTCGATGGTCTTCATCCAAACTTCTACCGAATTCTTCCCAAATATTATTTTTGACCGCTTTAACTGCTATCTTACATTCAGTTTTTACCCTGCGATACTCGATGTGTTTTTCTTGGGATTCATCTTGGAGATATCCAGGCTTGCTTCTTCTTGCCGACAATTTCCATTATGCTGTCATCCCACCACTTGGTACGTTTACCTTTTCCTGTCACTCTGTGAATTTTGTTTTTAAAATTTGTTTCTGAAATTGCTTGTTTCAGGAGACCCCACTGGGTCTCAATGTTATCCTCTTGGTTCAAATCACTGATCCTTATGATTATATTTAATGTTTATTTTTTAATAATAAAAGGAAAGAGTGAAAAAGTAATACAGAAAATGTGATGGTGTTATAAAGCGGAAGAAAGACGGACACGGATCATGTAAGAATAGGTTTTAGATAGAACGGGATGAAAGGATTTAGTTCGAGGGATTTCTTCCTTGGAGGGATATTCCAGAAAAACGTTGTCGAGAAGATACAAACAAATTAATTTTTTTAAAAGGATATGGTCTAAATAGACTTTAAGTTTTTCCAAATTTTCTTTCTTTAAGTACCTTGCCGATAAGTAAGTTGCTTCATGCCTACTAATTTTTTGAAGGATAGAACTTATTTTATATAATATGGAATCAGGTGTTATTATGTATTGTTATAATGAAACAGAAGTATAAATTGAGCTTTAAATTATTTCAAAGGGATCATCAATTTAAATCTCTTTTTTAACAGAGAATTGCATCGCGCTTTGTGCATGAGCTTACATCGTTATTCATAAATTTTCAAACAAATAAATAAAATTTCTCGCATACTTCAAATAAATTACTTTACAACAAATTTTGTGAAGTTTCACTTTTATCCCTCTTTATCGCTACCGTTTGAGGATGACTTGCTGGAAGGAGAGATGGCTTTTGTAGGTGTTAAATTTTGATGATTGTACCTACATATATAAAAAAATTACAATATGAACAGTTTTTAATTATAAAATACTCTTTGGGGCGACTTATGGCGTAGTGGTTAGCATAATAGCTAATTATGCCAAAGATTCCGGATTGGCAGCACGGCAGTTGGCCCAAGGATTTTTAAAGGGAATAAAAATCCTCGGTTTTACCGTCTTTAGGAAGGGATGCGAAATGTCAGCTACTCGTTAAAGGTACCTATCCGAATTATAACTGGATGTGCAAAATTAACTCTTGCTTTGGCATCGTCCAAAATTAGCCGTAGCAGCATAAAGTTTAAATGAATAAACTAACTATTTTCGGTCAATCGGAAACGACTTTTTTTTCGTAGTCGTTTTTGAGATGATTTGAACCAAAGACGTTGGGGTGGTTTTCGAATTATACGGCAACATGTTGCTGTAAGCCATCGACGGGGTTGTTTTTTTTCTGGTAGCATGCGCAAGAGTGGTGCGACCTGGTGGCCAACATCGACACTCCCTCAGTCCCACACCGACACCAGTTAAGAACGTCTCGCTGCTCTTCCGGCATTATTTACGTCATTTATTTAGGGTGAGTGCCGCCCATCATGCTTCCCTCATAATTGTTTATAATCTATTAATAAAGAGAAAAATATATTTATAGTCAATATATAAAACTATTTTTAATAATGTCTAATTAGAATTGAAAATGACAAGGTTGAATTTAAAAGGTCTTATTAAATAAAACCATTAAAACCAGTAAAACTAGTGTAAAAAGTTTCCTACAAAAATAGGAAAACACTATAAAATTAATATCTATGTCCCAGAGGTAAAGAGAACCATGTCCACAAAATAGATAATATTTTAGGTAAATTTTCAAAAATAAATATTAAAATTAATGCTTCCAATTATTTATCAATGCCAATAACAATGTGTACAATTTTCTTTATGCTGTTTCTATAAGTTACGAGGAAAGAAATTTTAATAAAAGTTTAAAGCTTCGTTAAAATAAAAAACTCGACTCCCCTAAATAAATACAAAAATACAAATATGTTACATGGTGTCCTTCACCTCCGGGTAACAGAAATGTTAAAATGATACTGTTGACAAGACAAAGAACTCAGTTTATAATGATAAAGTATATTTAAGTGTACCCCAACTAAGACTTTCCCATAGGAAACAATTACAATCGATTTAAAAAATTAAATAAAAAAAATGTTTAAGTTCCGCAGGTTGAAGCCTCCTGTTGAGTTTCAAACAAGTCTTAATTTTTCACTCGTTTCCTTTTTATTATTCTCTAAAATAAAAATAATCGTGAGCTTCTATATGAAATAAAGAGTAGTCATCGGAAAAGTCTATATTTCGGTAGTCATTTCATCAAGAAATGATTACAGAAATATACACAATACCCATTTTTACATTCTCTTTTCCATTCAAAAGCACACAATTATTTACATTTTTGAGAAACATAAATTATATTAGGAATAAAAAGAAACGAATGAAATGTTAAAACTTGTTGTGACTCAACTCGAAACGGAACTGATACCATTTTCCATTTCAGGCCTAAAATAATATATCTTTCTTAAGTTATTTAACTTATATACCTTGATATTTTAAATATTAAACTATTATAAATTAATAAGAAACATCAACAAAGATTTAATCTTTTGAAGTATCCAATCATAAGTAAAGAATAACTAACTCATTTAGGTTACATATTTAAAAAAACAAAACAGAATAAACTAAATACTAAAACTAATCGATCGGAAAATGTTAAGATCTATTAAAAACAAAAATAAAAAATGCATGAAATTATATGTATTTAATCTATATATTTTAGATGATTTATAAAACTTATATTTAATGCTGGTCATATAATTTCTAAAGGTATATTAAACTATTAAAAAAAAAAAAAAAATGAATGCTTTGAAGTATCCAATTTTTCCGTAAAGATCTCAGATTTTGATTACATATTAAAACAACAAAACGAAAAAATACTAAAGCATTCTTATATTTTCCCCATTTAAGGAAAGTTTACCCCCTGAATCAAATAAATTAGAAACTTCTGAATCAGTATATATAAAATATTGTGGACATTACAATGTATTAGTAGTTAAATAGTTTAGTTATTTACTAGATTCGTTTTAAAATATATTGTTTGATTTAAAAATGTATATTATGTAAATTTATATAAATATAAATAACTATAAACAAAATATTGCTAGAGGAGGAACAGTATTGCCAAGCGGGTTGTCGCACCCGTCATGATGATGATGTACAAAATATATTATGTAATATAAATATACAAAATCATTTATTTCTTCTTTCCAAATCTCTTTTCTCCAATACATAATATTTTCATATTAAAAATAATTTCTAAATATGATTAACTTTTAGCCAATTATTTAAAAAATTGAATTAACCAACTTGAAATCTTTGAAATTAATACACAATTTTTAATATTGAAAAGTAAAAAAGAGACCCCACATAAATGTTAAGACCGTGGAAAAATTCCAACGAAAAGCCTTAAGTCTCCAAACTAAAACTTAGTTTATTAGTTGCATTTGAGCCTTCGAGGTGGTGGGATGTTTCTTGGGTGCATTATTCATGTTTTGTTTTGCTGTTATTCTCTTTCTACCCTGAGGATGCCTGAATGGGCGAAATATTGGACAGATAATTTCTATTTCTGTTTTAGTTTAGAGACTTAAGGCTTTTCGTTGGAATTTTTCCACGGTCTTAACAATACATATTTTTTATTTATATATTAACAGATCCATTATTGAGACCCGTGAAAAACTGACGATGTTTAAAAATTCAACATCCTTAATCAATTAATTGGTCATATTAATTAATTAATTTTGTAAGAACTTGCTATAACCTGAATCGATTTCAAGGGAGTTCCAGTTTTTGTTTACTTTGAAAGTTTCATAAGTTGTATTTGATTGTTTGATTGACTTGCTGAAGAAATTGAAGTATTATTTATAATTTTAAGTGCACGAAGAATTACTCATGGTTTAACTAACGAAAGAAAAGATTCATAAATATATTTATATTTCGAATTCAAGCTTATTGCTTAAAAATTACCGAAATTCAATCGTTTCTACAGTTTTCAACATTACGTCAGGAAAATTGTAATGAGCTGTTTTACTTATTATGTGGAATATTTATAAAAGTCTACTAAAAATAAAAGAAATTATTAAAAAAACAACGTTTTTATTTCAATTTTTTTTTTTAATTTTAACTATACATTTTATTTTATTAGTATATTGTAAAAAAATGACCAATATTTATCTGCCCGTAGTGTTTTCACAATCGTGCTAGCTACAATAGTCAAAAAGTTCAGAAAAAACCCAACAAATTGTCAATTGTTTTTAATATAGTAAAATTATTTCACTTTGGCTTGGTAGAATGATACCTCTAAGCTACTTGCGAAATTCTCATATATTATTGTACAATCAACCAACTGTATACAGAAGATAAATTTGGAAGTTCAAAGACATGTTCGTTTAATTCAAATTTTGTGCTTAGAATGATATAATTAATAAAATAATTAGTTACATGATGGATGAAAATCAGTAATAATAATTGTTCATAGCGAATGGAATGATTGCATTTTAGCTAGTGGCGCGAATTATAAAAAATATATACAATATTATAACGTATGCATTTTATGGGTATATTTTATAATTTAACTATAGTTTATAAATTATTGCTATGTGCTTTTGTAAGCATAGGTAAGGAATCGAGGTATACATTTTTCAATATTTTAAATAAAATTCTTTAAAAACATATGCAGTAGCATATGATATATATGTGATTGATTATACTGGTGATTATATGCATTATAATATGTGCCCAAATTATGAAAAAAGGAAATAATAATGAAATATTTTTATTTCAGATTTTTTTTACTTACCAAATTTAATTATTATCTATAAATACAAATAATATTGTGAAAGAAGTAATACTAATATTTAATAGCGGTTATAATTTTATTAATAATTATACTGGTGATTTTGATAAATAAGAAAATTCTCAAAAAAAAAAAAACAGCTATAAAAACTGTAAATAATACAAATTGATTATATATCTGTGGCACCTGTGCATACTGGGTTATTCGAATTTTGTGAATTTCAAGCTATCTACCGTAATTTTTTCTCTTTCCTTGTGTCCAAAACGCTAAATGTTCCGTCCATTGCAATGAAGGATATTCCTTTGTGAATCGTGGGCTGATTCTCCAATCGTAAACTTAAAATAAGTCCAGAAAAATTACGATTCTAAGTAGATAGTTTGAAATTCACAAAATTCGACTTAGCCCACTATGCACAGGTGCCACAGATATATCATAAGAAATTCCGGATTTCAGGTAGAGGGAACCATTTTTAACAGATTAGTCCAAATCCTAGGGTATGCTGATGACTTTGATAATATAGCAAGATATAAAAGGGCGCTGAGGGAAGCTTTCTTAGCACTGGAAGAGGCAGTCAAGAAACTTGGGCTTAATGTCAACATACAGAAGACCAAGTATATGCGAATAGGAGGAACCCAGGAAAAAGAGGATTACTTCGAAGTTGGTCAGTACCGATTCGATTGCGTTGACAGCTTCTTTTACTTAGGGACAGAAATTAACTCACAAAATGACATGTCTCAGGAGATAAGAAGAAGAATTAATTCTGCTAATAAATGCTATTATAGCCTGAGGAAGCACCTAACTAGCAAGTTCCTTTCTGGGCGGACAAAGCTGCTGATCTACAAAACCCTGATTCGACAGGTAATCACATATGGCTGAGAGGCCTGGGCACTAACAAAGGCAGACGAGAAAAGGCTCCTAATCTTCGAGAGGACAATCCTGAGGAAGATTTTCACCAATAAAAGTGGGAGGAATATGGAGAAGGCGATACAACAGACTTCTATAAGAGCTCAGATGTTGTCAGAACAATCAAACTTGCCGACTGCGATGGGCAGGTCACGTGACACGGGTAGAGGACACTCGGATTCCCAAGAAGATTCTCACAGAGGGAATCCATGGTACACGGAGAGTAGGAAGACCAAATGTGAGGTAGATGGATGCTGTAGCGGAGGATGCACGTACCCTTCATAATGCTGGAGAGATGCTGCGCAGGATAGAGCTGATTGGCCGAGAATGCTGGAGGCGGCCCAGACTCGGTGACGAGTAGTTGCGCCGGATATTATTATTATCATTATTATTATGTATTTATAATATATAATATAAAAATAAACATATAAAAATAATCCATCCCAATTGACATAAAAATGTATTACAATTAGGTAACAATTTAAATTATATTTCTATGAACAAGAAAAAAACAAATAATAATATTAATTAACTTTTAATAAAATTTCACTTATCCTTGCTTAATTTTTATTATTGTAGTTTTACAATATTGTTTAAGTGTCAATATTTTGTGAATTTCTTACAACTGTACTAATATTACAAGTAAATCTGCTAATATGAACAAATAACATGAAAAAAAAAAAACACTTGTGGAGAAACTATCCTTCGGTAGCGCTCCATCAATGTTCTATAGTAGAAGTTCTCGAAGCCAAAAAAAATAAACAATGAATTACTTTCTTATTGTCCTTTAGCATGCATGAACTATTTCTTTAAGTTCCTTAATTTGAAGGGCCATAAAAAAAAAAAAAACTACCCAAAACTTTTTCTTTTTTGTACCATAAAGTTCACCTATAGTATACAATGTAATGAGGACAATTTAACTTGAGTTCCTCCACAATTTTGAACAATTTCGAGAATCTATGAAAGTTTCTTCTGTTCGACGCCCTTAGTGCGAAGAGGATGCCACTCAAAGCTAGAAATCTATAGCATTCTACTTTTTATTAGGATATTACAAAAGCTAAGCACTTACAAAACTGAAATAACATACAGAACAATTTACTACGGTACTTAACAAAAAATCTACTATTGATCTATTCTGATGAGAACTAATTTAAATTTAAAAAATGCTAATGAAATACGTAGACATCTTATATACACTTAAGTTAGGATACTGTTTTACTATATGCTTATTATTTATTTGTTATCACGTCACTTTATGCTTCTATGACTAATTGGACAATCGCATCGCGGTCCTGAATTTTGTCTATCCAGATGTAATTGAGATAGTAATCTTTAAACCAGTACCTGACATCAATGCTACTGATCACCATTTTACATGTCCTCCGAAAGATGGCATAAAAAAAGAATTTCTTACTCTCTTTAAAGAATCGTTGGGCAACCTGACGGGTTGTGAACCCGTGATTTTGGGCATTGAAGTTCTGTTAACCATTACACCAAAGGTTACCCCAGGTTTATTCTGTTATTCCATTATTACCAAATTTCGATTTTCTTTAAATTGGCACGCTTTGAAACTATGGGAAACGATGTTTTTATAAATAGCTGCTTTAATTTCGATGCAAGTTGAGCTGTTTTAATAACCCGTAACATCAAAAATCTGTTTACATTCACGACCAAATGCGTCGTTCTTTTTAACTTCATCCCTTTGACATTAATATTCCTTGAATACAGCATTAATAATATTTTTTTTAATACGCACTGAATCGGACGGGTGGGCCTAAGTAAAAGCGGATCTTTATAACAGAGGTTATACGAGATGAGATCAAATATGTTTTAAATAAATTAAATTGATCAATTCTATAAAGCGGGCTGTGGCCATGCGCGAATTCTCTCTGATATCCCTAGCTTGAGTCTCCTAGTCCTGGAGTTCCTGTAGTCGCTATTGTATTACTAACGTTGCCGATGTCATAAAAAGAAAGTGGATCAGAGGCCAATGAGCTTTCTGCAAAGTCACGATCGAAGAATATTTTTGTAGTAAATAAAAAAATAAATGGAAAAAAATCCTGTATCACTACGATCAATAAAGGGTCTTGGGTTACAGGATGGTATTGGGCACTTCATGATGAACTGCATTGGTTCTAGGACAACGGTTATGCGGGGAGGTGATTTGTCCGAGATTTCGCTCAGCCACCAGGCTCAGCCCCCCCCCCCTCCCCCCAGTTAAGGGTACTTACTTTAAAGAGGCCTTTTGATTCATAGGAGTGCCTGTTAACAGATCGATTAATTTATCACACACATCGGCCACAGCCCGATTTGAACCTCCACTGTATCTGATCTCTAATAGATGGAGGCAAAATAAAATAAAATTCCGTATGAGGTATAACGTTACTCGAACTTTTAATACTTACTATTAAAAAAAAAACTTTTTTCATGACATGAAGGTTATTTTAAAATCGTAAATGTCACTAATAATTGAAATCAACCTCAGAAGGAACGGCCAAGTAAAGTAGAAAGTATGTTGATGTAAAGAAGGGTCGAATTTTCTGGATCATTGTCTGGACCAGAGGCTTATTGTGTAATCCGGTGATGAAAGAGTTGAGGAGTTATTATAGATGATTGGACAATGGCTCCTATTGTAAGAGGAAGTAATAACACGTTATTATCTCATTTCATCTCGAGTAAAAGTCCAAATCACGCGTGGATTTCGGTAAATGCCATGAGGAAGTTCTTCTGATTATTTTAACCGCGTTATGAAAAATGTTTATATGCTTATTTCGAATTTACGACTTTTTAAACAAACTTTATTTATTGAAATTTACAATTTTATTATAACAATACAACAAGCAAATTTAATGAAAGGCACATAACGGCTGGGAGAGAAACTACCCAGTCGTGGTGCTCAAATAAGAAATATAACTTAAAAGAGTAGGATGCCATATTATTTTCCGAAGCCTCACAGGATTTTCGGCAATTGAAGAGATTGCTAGGTTTGAAACTAGAGCTTTTGAATTGCTATGAAGTTTGTCATTTAACAGCCCACTAAGCCCAAGATCGGGAGTGCGTAACCCGACAGGTGGACCTAGGATTTCTTTAAAAGGAAATAAAATATCCTTGGTTATGCCATCCTTTGGAAGGGAAGTTAAACGGGAGTCCCGAGCCTGTAGATGTCAGGTACTCGTTAAAAATATCTACAATAATTAAACCTGGATAGGCAGAATATAGAGCTCTCAGTGTAGCACCGTTCGATTAGCTATAGTAGCATAAAAGTGGCATTAAATAAACAAATAAACACGTTTGTCATGAAAGGATTGATACCGTGTTTTGGCTTAATCAGCAACAAATAGGACACTGAGGCCATTATTTATGACTTTATTCTTAACAAAGTAAGGAGCATTAAGGATTTTACGAAGGGTTTTTGATATTTAGGATAGGATATGAGAGGAATTCGATGGCTTAGTAGGATCCCAAAACTCTACTCTGTAAGTCCAAATAGGTCTTATAACACTTATTCATATGAATCTTTTGTAATTATTTGAGAACTTAGAGCGTTTGACTAGTAAGTGTTGAAGTTGCCTGGGCATTCTACAACCTAAGATTTAATTATTGAATTTTAACATTACTGTCGCCTAACCTGTGGGCACTAGACCTGGAAAGATACCTTGACCTACTGCAATTATATTATCAAGTTGAAACAAACAAGAGGGAAGAGTATTCACGATTTGAGGAGTCTAGCAAGAGATAGAGACAAATAGAATTGGCTGATGTAGTACCTAGCTGCTGAAAGGCACAAAGAGAAAGAAAAGGAAGAAGGAAAAAATAGTGTCTAAGACGAAAAATGTCTCACCATTCAGTGAGAATGGCGTATATTTACAAAAAATGTGCAGCCTTTCTGGTATTTAGTGTTGATGTGAATCGCCCTATTCAAATTACTATTTATTTATGGCTATCAAATATTTTGTAAGACCCCTTTCTATAAAAACCCTCGTATATCATATGAAGTTCAGCTTAAGGACTGCTTCGAGTGACTCATTACGAAAGATGGAAACTGGAGACTTGTGTACTGGAGATACAATACCCAATTCCGTGAGGTCTTTAAAGAGATAAAAAAAAGTTAAGAGAAAGAAGTAAGATAAGGCTGAAAGAAAGTAAGTGCTTTGTGAGTTAATAATATATAATGCTGAGTTAAACGGAAGTTAATGGCATTTATTTATTGAACGTTCCATGGATTTTTTAAAGAACTGTTCAATTATTATCTTTATATATTATTAAAAAAAAGTCCTCAGCCGCGTTAGTTCGCGGTAAAATCAATTACTACTGCACGGATTTTCATGCGGTTTTCAGCAATAGATAGAGTGATGCACAAGGAAGGCTTGGAGGTATATAATTTGTCGAGTTTTGTGTAAATGGGTTGGAATATAATGATAATTGTCGGAAATTTTGGAAAAAGTATAGCCGCCTGGGAGGTTTCATCGAAGGCGCTGCCTAATATATCTTATTTATCTATCTGTAGAAAATAAAAAGAGTACTCGACGAGGGAAAAGGTAAATATAGAGTTGTCCTCCCAAGTATCTCCGAGCAATGATGACCATACTTCATTTGCTTATTAAAATCTTGAATACGTTTTGTTATTCCTCTTGGAGGGAAGAAGCCGAAGCCGAGCAGCCAGCATCCGTGGATATAGACTCATTGGTCAGTGTACTTGAAATTGTGTTTGAAACTAGGACGGTTGTATATGGCCAATAGCGCGGAAAATAATATAATAATCAGAGTATCATTGCATTGGATAGTAACAATAAAGAATTCGTATATGAAGATCAGTACTTTAGGATAAGAAAGGAAGATGATTTAACAGGCACGTAGCCTTGGTGTTTGTGGGGTTCATACCCTTTAGAAAATTTATTTTTATGCTTCAAATATTAATTATTCTCTCAATTTTAATAGAAGTTTACTTCTTTTGAATAATAATCTAGTTGACTCATTTTCAAAATCAAAACAATAATTAACATGTTTGGGTTTCTCAAATGATTTGCCTCCTCCAAAAAAATCCTAGCTTCGGTACTTGGATGTATCAAGTCATATATAAAAATCAGGCAATGTATATTTATTCGAAATTTCCCTTGAATGATAAATTTAAATTATAAACGCCCGTTCTTAGTTTAATAATTAACTGTAGACGGAAATATGATAATTATCTTAGGTCAATCTGAATATTCAAGAAATGTTTTCAATTCCTAAGACCAGATTCGGCTAGGAATCCTCGAATGCCATTCCTCTAGTTCACAGCTCTAGGATATTATTCAAACAATCTTCCTTGTAGTTAATCGCTCTAATTAATTCATCATCTCCCTTCCAAATAAAAATTTATTATTACTTTGCCATGTCAGTGAGATAAGTTTTAAATAAAATAATGTTTAAAATAAGATACTTAAAGGGTTTAGGTAATTATGTTAAGGAAACGGAGGGGATATTATAGTTTGCAAAAAATATTTTGTGAAGTATTTAGAATTTCGGCTTGTTCTATTTAATGTGAATTTGATAATCCTCCTTTTTTTTATCATATATATATATATATATATATATATATATATATATATATATATGGTTTTCTACAGTTAAGCTACCTATATCAGTTATAAGAATGACGTATTGTATGATATTGTACGTATTATAAATTGTTATTATTTTTAAATATTTTGTTTTGAAGATAAAAGATTTGCCTGGACGGGATTCGAACCCGGGTCGTCTGCTTATTCGTAGTGCTCAATCCGCTGAGCTACCAGGGGTCGTATCCCAGTCAGACAAATCCGTTCTCTAACTAACCCCTAGGATCGGCGAAGAGCCCGTGTTCGATACTCAAGTTCTGTCCCTCCAGATAAAATAGATTTGTATTGATCATCAGCAAATATCTATTCAAAATGAGTCAAATAACCAAACGAACGTTTGTCTCATATTCATGAGCGTCTTTCGATCCAGATGTTAGTACAGCCTACAATTGCACCAACAACAAGTGTTCGATCAACATCGTTATTTCACCTTTTATTTACATTTTACTCGATGGAATACCGAAAAAACGAATTAAATACTTTCAAGTAGGTAACTCACTAATGAAAATATACATAAATGTAAAGTTGATTCAAGGTTCGAAAGCGTATCATGAAAACTGGATTCACTTTCGTTAACCTGCGGCTCTTCCTTTAAACCTCGTGGACTCCTGTAAATGGCTGGCTGGGAACATACGATAAATACAAGGGTACATACGGTAAGCCTAGGGAAGGAAACAAACCCCAAAGTTTAAAAAAGATAATATATATTTATAAAGACTTATTATAATTACCATAAAAAAATAACACCAATCCAATACTCAATTAACAAGATTTATAATCCCACCTGGTTGGTGATCGAGTCGTTACTTTGATAGTCATAACTGGCAAATAATTTGCCTTTGGAATTTCCATAATCTCTGTACACTGCTGCGCTCTATCAGAGCCATTCAACTAACCTGTAGAGATTATGTGAATATCTTTTTCAAATAATGTTGTAAGGATACAAAATAAGTAGATTTTAAACGTTTCTGCGACGTCTACAATAATTGATTGTGGGGATTGATTGGTTTGCAACGCCTCTAACACTGACTAGATTTGTATAGTATCTCTTTATTTATTACAATGATTCTTAATATTAAACTTTTAATTATTATACTTTGAACCATTTCTAGTACAATAATTATGATTTAAAAAAAGAATGTAATCTTGTTTATTTCATTTGAGAGTAATGTAATTCCTCAAGGATTTTTGATGAGCGTTTGCACAAATTTAGCCTTTTCCTACAATTAAGTAAAGTTTCTAAAGTGCTTGTGGATCTATTGTATTTTCTATACAATTTTTTCAGAAGTTGGCCCTCTGCCTCTGCCTTCCCCCCTCTCTCTCTTTCTCTCTCGCTTCTTATCTCCTATCTCACCCTCTCTCTTCCTCTCTATCTATCTCCCTAATTTATAGGGCGTGAGAAACATTTTATAAATACAGTTGTGTACTTGTTTAGTTTTTTTAGAAAGAACATTACATACATTACTTCATTAAAAGGTAAAAATGTGCCAAGTAGATTTTTAATCGGCTTATGGATATCAGCATCAGACAGTTCAATTTTCCGCTCACTGTGATAGTTGATAGTTTATAGGCGAGCAGAAGTGAGATTGCCGACATGATCCCACATCTAATTCCAACTTGCGGCCAACTGCTCCCTCAGGATTTTGTACTGGAATGATTGAACTTGCTCAGGAGCTTAACTGCATGCGATTATCGTATGAGTTGCTCCTCTACCTCGTGCTCGTATATGCCCTTCCTTAACTAGCGCCTTGCAGATGAGTTGGTCTGGTCTATCTACTTTAATTATCTAGTCTCTTGTGTCGGCATCAATAGGCTGCTCTATCTAAGCTCTACCGAGGGAACAAGGAGACAGTGTAAAAGGTTTCCCTTTTCGTTATATTGCTTTTAATAGACTTCTCTAACAAAAATGATAACAATTAATAAAAAAATAAAATAAATTATAAATAATATAATGACGTGAGTCAACAAGATCCTAAATAAAGTAATGTTCAATGAGCATTCTTCCCCGTGTTTACATCACAAAATTGCGGAAGCGACCCAAAATGTGGGGTCGGTGAAGAGAATGGATTTGTCTGGCCGTGTTACGAGCAAGGGTAGCTCAATTGGTTAGAGAACACCACGACGGAAACGTGGACGACCCGGCTTCGAATCCCGGCGCTGGACAAATATTTTCTCTTCAGAATAAAATATTTAAAAATTATAACAATTATTAAAAAAATACAATTGAAGCAGACAAGCGACAGAAGCAAACAAGCTAAAATAAATTTGGTCGATGGAGTGATAAAAAATGTTGACATTTTCCTATACCTGTATCCAGTTATATTACGACTCCTACTGTAGCGTCGTCCGATTAGCCGTAGCAGTGTTTAAGTGACGCTAACGAACAAACAAAAGGTTTACTAGTTCGAAATAAACCTTTTTACTGTAATATAATAATATTATTCAACATTATGTTATCAAAACTGACAATATATTGAAGCTTTATATGGGCCACAAACCTGAAGCTATATGATTCGTTTTTCAGTACTCCAGATTTAAAAAAATATAATTGTCTATTTCATTAGTGCCTTAAATCAATATTTATAAAAAATGAAATTATAAATTAAATATTTATTTGTGTTTTATAGGTGTGAGTAAAAATAGAAACAGAAAAAAAGGAGTTTTTTAACCTCTAGGAGAAAAAATATTACAAGAAAAGTAAAATTTAATTTTATAAATATACGCATCAGATTGCATTACTAAATATAATGACAGGACAATAATAATTGATATTATCTAAAATTATTTCATTTTTAAATTATACAGAATATTATAAATGCATAATATATAAATTTGTAAATAAAAGCCACTGATCAGTAATGATTCGATGAGTTAATGGGATATTAGGTCTAGGATTGTTGGAAAGCGAGCAGCCGCGAAAACGTTTGCCATGTGGCGGCCATTAGCAAGGCCATCAACACCATCTGTCACCCTCTTTATTTACTTGCTTATTTCTTCTTTCTATTTCTGTTAAATGTCCAACGCTTTCCTGCTACCGATACTTTTAACAACTGGTCTCTGAGTATGTTTCTGTTTTAATATTTTTAAGATATTGCAAATAATACACATCAAATATTGACTTCTCATTTTTTATTATTTGTCAATAATTTAATCAAAACAAAAGAAAGAAACATTAAAAAAACACCCAGCACCCCAACAACTACGAAGAGTATCCTTCAGTTCTCCGTATGACTAATCCTTAATGATAGCTTTTTATCTTGTCTGTAAAAGTAGAACTGTGTGCTTATAAACCGTATAAAACTCAATCATCATAAATGGTATAAATATATAATATTCGAACTTAGCAGTCAAAAAACGATTAAAATGGCTCAAAGAAAGAAGGCTATAATTAGTATTAAAATGTGTGATATATTAATATTGTAAAACATGTTTTGCCGAAAGGAAGGGTGAATAAATAAATAAGTGGTATCGATTTAAATGGGAGCAGAGTGGCTCAGTGGTTGCCATGTCGGAAATCAGTGTTCAAATCCCGCTGCCTGCAAGTCTTTTCTTTAGTCTGTTACCGGTCGGATATGAATCATATGGGACCTAGGATCCTCCTGGGGCTCACTCAGCCTCTATTAGTGGGTACCCAAAATAACGGGGAAAACCTGTCGGTTTAGTCACAAATCACCTCCCTGCACAACCGTTGCCCATTAAACAGAACAGGCTCCACCATGTAGTGAAACCCATACCCGTTCACGAGTTGTGGTGGTATAGGTTTTTTTATAAATTTTAATCCCATTCAAAGCCTTATATCCTGATTTTTTTTAATTATTATTTCTCGTTTAATCGTAATATTGTTGCAATTTATAAATTTGACAGAATCCATACCAGGAAAAATAACTAGTAATGCGATGGCATATTTTTGGTACCAACACTAATTATTAAAAAAAATATACATATATGAAACTAAAAAAAATAAACCTTAGAAATCACAATGGAAGATGGTATGAAGAAAATAAATTAACACAAAAGTATTGAATCATTAAATAATTAGATAATACTATTATTAGTAATATTAATTAATATTATTAATATAATTAATATTAGTAATATTAATTAATATTATTAATATAATTAATATTAGTAATTTACCATGCTCAAACTTATTAATTTTTTTATCCAACAGTTGATATATGAACGTCTTAAAATATTCGTTACATTTACTTACCTCATAACTATAAAAAAATTGTTATTACCTGATGCAGTACATTCCTGAAAACGATTACTTGAAAAATTCAAATAATGAAAATAACAATATTATGATAAAAAATTACTTTTAAAACTTCTATACCTTCAGTAGAAAATCAGTTTCGTTTCTATTTAATTTATTAATTGCAAAAGAGTTGTTGGCTTAATTACTCTTTATATAAGACACTTCCAAGAATTAATTACAATACCAAAACTAATATTGAAGAAAGATTTTTTTTTATTTATTGAAATTTTCGAATGTTTTAACAAGATTAACGTTACTTTTTCATTTTCAAAATCACTCTTTGGGCGAAACTTCAAAGAATTAATTTGAATTCCGACTTGTAATGAAAGAAGTATTTTTTTATTTATTGCATTTTTTATGGGTATTTCTGTAAAGAAACGAGATCATTTAAGAAACCGTGAATACATTATTTACACAGGTAAAACAGAATTTAATATTTCAATTAACTTTTAGAAAAAAAAATACCCCGCCAGATATAATTAACACTAATCTAATTTAACCTATTTAATTTCTAATCTGTAATTAAGTGCTCTAATTCCGATGACGATTAGCGGCTACATTGTAGTAGTGGTGTTGAAACCGTTTAATGACTCATAAAACAAGATTAAAGCAATATACGATGATTATTCCAATGCATTAAGAATTACTTTGAATATGCAATAGCTAGAGGTTGAATTGATCGTTGTGTTATCTTGTTCTATTATCCTCTCTATTTTTTTTTTCTTGATAATACAAAAAATATTATTTTAATATCGTGATAATATGATGACGTCCACTTTTTGGGGATTTGCACAAATATAACGCAACATATAACATGAAGTTCATGACAAACTTAACACGAACGATAGTCTGTAATCAACCATTTAATAAATGAGTTGCATTATTTCCTTGTTAATAGTTAGTAGTAGTTAAATTACTATTTCCCTATACCGTTGAAATTGATCCTAAAACCAAGTCATCAGCACAACATATCTAATCAAGAAATCTTATCTAAACTTTGTCATCTTTAGATGATTTACCTTCGTAAATACTTACTGTTCAAATACTTACTGAAGTAAGATTAAAACAGTAAATGGTTTTGTCTTTAAAATGATCCGAGTGAATATCAATATAATTATAAAAAATATTTGCTCTTTATCTACTGTAAAATCATGAATTTAACCTTTATGTTATAACCTGAGAAAGGATTTTCATTTCAGTACATATATAATTCTTTCAAATTTAAAAGCTGGTATCAACTAATGTTTTATGTTTTGACTCTTTTGGAATACTTGTAAGTTCGTTTAACTTCACTTTATTTTGCTATGTCTAATCGGACGATGCTACAGTGGGAGTTCCTAAATTTCGCATATCCAGGAATAAATAGGATAGGGATCTTTAACGAGTACCTGACACCTCACAGCCTCAGGCCTGCCATTTTATGTCTCCGTCCGATGGACGGAATAACCAAGGATGTATTTTTCCTTTAAAAAATTCTTAGGTCACCTGCCGTTCTGCGGATCCTGTATGGCATATTAGGTTGTCATGCTAACCACTACACCACAGATAGCCCTGTTTGTAATATTTTTAAAGCAGTTTGAATTTACATTTATATTCAATTATTTGATATTGATGATTTTTCACATTATATTTGTTAATTATATCAGAAAATAAATAAACATATTCTCAAAATATCAGTAAACATTCTCCAAAGCCAATATATTTCCAGATAATACAAATCCGATAGCAACTTGATTTCATCATTCACTGATCATTCTCCTTCTTATAATATTCAGTTTTTTGAATGTTTGTCCTTCATTCCTGGATACAGTGTAGTCGATTTAATCTCTTAATAGTATTCGTAAAGGTCAAAACTACGGTCAAATTGCCAAGAAACTGCCTTTACCTCCTCGGCCAGTTCACTAGGTCAGGACCTTAGTTAGATGCTAATGAGAAGGTGCTAAACGAAGGGCTTGGACGAAATAGGGGAACTTCATCCTAATCACTACCGAACTTAAGGACATGGCTCTATTAAAAACATATAACTAAGTTATTAATAAAACAATTCCCATAAAGGGAAACAGAAAAAAGTATTTGGACAAAAATTAAGGTGTCTTAAAAAACATACTGGAAGAAGAAACATGCTGCATATTGCTGACATCATTAGTGGAAAGGAGATAGAAGCGAAACTGTGAACTGAATGGGACGATTTTGAATCAGCCATTTTCTGAAAAGTTTCAGTCACCTTAGTTAACTCGAGTGTTCTTTCAAAAGATGTATGTTTGTAATAAGACTAGATGGAAGTACTTTTGAAAATTTAAAAATTAATTTAGTGTTCTTCTAATTGTTCTTCTTAAAATGAGTAGTTTTTGAAGCATATGAATTAATTAATTAATTAATTATTTTTCTTTTATTTACACATTACATATATTACGCACATTTCAAATATTCATCTTATTAAACAGTCACACATATTTTACTATTTTGATTACATGGAAATCCTTGCCTTAGTTTTAATTATATTTATTGCATTTTCATCAAGTATGCAAATTGCTTGTCTTGAACAGTTGGTAAGCATTTGAACATCGTAGTAATTAACCAAAAGTATAATAAAATATAATACAAGTATGAGTTGATGACTTCAACAATGAAAGACAATTTATTTATAGGCAATAAAACAATACAATAAGATAATTAACTAAGTGTTAATTAATTTAAATTTTCTATTGAATACAATAATTAATTATATGAACCAGGTACGCTTTTAATGGTTATTATGACACTAATAACGATGAATGACAAGAATAAATAATAAATAGATAGGACTGAAGGAAAATGGAATAAAATGATGTATTTTATATTTTCCAATTACAATGTCACAATAATGATTTATTTATATTATATTGTTTAGTTTTATAACATATATGGAGAAAATAGGAGCACATACCTCATTGTTTTTTATATGATACGAAAATATTGTCCGATGTCTTCTTGGAAATTTGAATATTTCTCTTGCTTCTATTGAATGATTTTATCATTTTTGTTAGATTCCTGTCTGTTTCAGGTCGCTAAAAATTCGTAAAAAGCCAGAATTCGTTAAAAAAACAAAGTTCTTTTTTTCTAGCTTGTTCTTTTATGTATTCCCAATCTTTTAGACCTTGCTTCAATCTGATACTCCTGAACCTAGGAAGTTATAATTACAGTCTTATCTTATTTTACTAATATTCTCATTTGGCTCCACACACAACTCGGATTTCCGCATGTTCCTTTTCCGCTTTTTTTTTTTTTATTATTTGTGAGAGACCTTTTATTTGTGGTTGCTAGGCATAAATTTTAATCATGTCATGTCATGTCCCTTTGCTCTGCCCATATCCGTTTCGGGTTATATCTATCTAGATATTTGGGTATATGAATATCATCTAGATGGTATGGAAGGGACGGGCATTGACACTAATATAGTTGCCTATCCAGGTAATTTTGTCACTATATTAAAAGGTATCATGTCAGATACACGAGAGCTATATACTCGTAATTGTGTTTGCTGTCCCTGGGTGAAGCAGATACGGTTTATTCTTATATTGTGATATTATTAGCGTCCACAAAATTCAAATTATACCTTACAATGTTATTTCGGTGGGTATTTGACTTATAAAATTAAAAGTTTAATGGTTCATATACTCATATAAAAAAAAATAATAATTTTTGTACTTAGTACCATGTGGTGAATCCTAATTTTTTTCAAAATATCAACTAAACAGCTTTGTTAACAGTATTATGATTATCTGTCATCAATCATTTTCCTTCATCCCAACCTATTTATTTTTGTTAACTACCAAATTTGTGGCGTAGATCTAAATGTAAGTTATCAAATCAGTTTTTCATGCAAGTGCATATTCTAATAGTCCAGTTGCGTTCCCATGATGGTGGACAACCGACAATTAGTTAAGCGTTTACGGCCCATAAACAGGACATTAGGCTTGTGTGACTCGTGAAAGTTGCTGAAGAGGGTTGTAAAAGGACATTTACTACACTAACTATCATTAAAAGCAGAGAATTGAGAATACTGTGGGGAATATAATGCTTTTTCTCATTCCTGACATTATTATTCTACATTCTGTTGTTGTCTTCCTTCTGTTGCTGACTAAAAAAGCAGTTCTTGTTGTCGTGGTCCAGTCAATGGTCTTATTTAGAAGGTAAGGTTGCTGTGAATACTATGGTAGGACAGGGAAGTCTTGCAGCCCAACTGGAGGAAGGGCAGTTGCGTGGGAATAGGACTGAAATAGTGTTGAGTTAAGTTCTTCCAGGATTTGCGTCCTTCTGGTTCGCCGTACGAACTTCGGTCTTACTAGGCCGCACTGCACACACCTATGTAGGATGATTACAATAGATCCAAAGTTGACTATAAGTTTAGTGCAGATTACATTGGAGTATTATGCTTTTTCAGAGTTCTTTGTTTCTTGAGAGAGTTGACTAGTTTCCGTAACTTCATTTTCAAATACTTACTGTTGAAATGTTTATAAATCCAGTTTTATTGCACAGTTACAAATTAAGACAAACAGCTATGGGAAAATTCAGTTTCATAGACATTATTTTTTAACGCGGTTTTCTAGCTTCGCCTGTAGGTACGTAGGTATGTAACAGAATATTTGAACTAAATTTTCGGTCACTTAAAAACATCGAATAAAATTGAAACTTTGCACACTTCTCAAGGACCGATGACAATAAAATAATTTAATAAATTTGTCTCATTATACAGATAAAGATCTTCAGGATTTTGTTATTTTTAATATCCGAAGACACAGGCCTACATTGCTTAATCCTTGAGACAAACAGATGGCTATTGGCAGGATACACTGGAGAATTTGTATATTTTGCAACAAAAAAATAATAGTTTAAAAAATTAAAAAACACGCTTTTGTAGCCAGCAGAATATTAAGCAGAAAATAAATATTAAAACCTAATGAATATTAAAAAGTAATAAACGAGCGTTTATAACCTACCGAACTAAAAAGTAGTATTAGTTTAAAAAACTAAAAAGATCGCGCTTTTATAAGCAGAAAACAGGCCTAAAAAGTAGAAAATAGTTTTCAATAAGTTTAAAATAAGAAAAGATTGATGAACAAAATTCATTGTGTCGTAAAAAACCGTGGAGTACTTTTTAAGATATCAAAACGACTGTACTTTTACCAATATAATTCAATAAACTATTTTCAACAACTAACATCAAGCAATCCACGCTTTATACAATAGAATGATTTTTTTTGTTCATCACTAAATTCTTATTTTAAATCCATTGAAAATTATTTGAGATACAGTATATTAACTGAAACAAAAAATGAAAACATTATTTTTCCAAGTTTTTAAATAATTAAGGCTGACTAATGTATCAGCATCCACATAGTGCTCCTTCAAAAGAACAATCCCACAACTCAAAAAACCTGAAAGTTCCATGTGAGTTTTAAAAAAATATTGGGTGTTGGTAAAACGAAGCATTCCTGATGTAATGATAGTATTGAAATTATTTTATTAACCATTAGGAAATTTATAAAAGCTTGAAACTTTTTTAATTTAACTCCAGTCATTATTCCCATAAAACTTCAAGTTCAAACAGGATACAACTCAAAATATGACTTTATTTAAAAAAAACACGTTGGAAACGGTATATCGGATATGTCGTTCCTGAATTAAAAAGCTTAAACCTATACAATTGCTACTGAAGGCTGAACTGAAAAGAGCCAATTTTTGTCGTTTTTTTTGGAAGGAGCGATATATTTTCTATATCAATGTTTACTTTTCTTTCATTCCTGGGATTATTAGAGTTTAGTTGGGGCTGAACTTAAAAACTTTAAGGCTAAGCTGAAAGAACTTAAGACCTCTCCTTGCGTTATCAACCAAAACTCACACCAAGCTGGTTAAATATTGGGCGTTATATTGACGGCTGAATAGAGAAAGCAAGGACGTGTGCTCGATTGCCCGATCGAATGAAGCTCTACGATAAATATTGGCTTGTGTCACTGTATTAGGACTTTGATTAGGCCCTTCGCGGTTTCGCTCCCGCTCAACCGAGTTCTATCTCATGTAAGGGAGGTCCTTATTCACTCAACCCTTCAAAGGAGTTAAAAAATCAATTACGTAGGCAGACATGAGGACGTGAAAATGAAAGTGAAAACTCAAAACTTTGGAATAACTGTGTTCTTTTTTAATTTCTAAATCAATCATAGTTTGGATTATTTAAATTTCAAATTTGTAAATTTAAATTATTAACACTAGTCTGGTTTTCACATCTATTGGCACTCGAAACAATAATTATATACATTTTCAAGTAGTTTATTTATAAATAAAAATATATGGTCGGCTGAACAATCTCAATACAAAATATCAATAATTTAAGTGAAATAATAATTATTATATATTATATAGAGCATATACCTTATATTTATTTGTATTTACGTAGATGCTAATGAACTCTATTTTCATTTTTAGCATTATTATATTTCTTAAGTTCAACAATCCTTAGATCATTTGTACTTCAATCATTTCATAAAACAACAAATGTGACTATGAAAATTACAATCTTTACAGGGAAACGAAAAGTTATTGATGCTTTAAGTTATAATTAGTATAAATTGCACTACTATTAAACGATTTTAGATAAATATAATTATTCTCATATCAATGTAACTCCAACCTTTAAACTAAAATTGATTAAAATAAAATTCATGCACAGGCCGCTAGCCGTCACCAGTCTCGCGCAATACGTCATAAGCATGTCGAGTATTACTATAAATTTAAAAATATTTGATATTGCGTACTACCATAAACTGAAAATTACTATTAAAAGTTCTGTTTAAAAAGTTTATTTATTACATATAGATTCATTTTTATTTGTTTTCATTTTATATTAAAAACAATTGAAACGGCAATAAAAAAGACATTGCTGAAAGGTAAGAATTATTGAATGTAAGTGCTCAAAGAGAAGTAAATACAAAATAAAATTTTACTTCGGTGTAGATCAAATCGAGAACTTTTCTATTATTTCATGGATGGAAAAACCACGTGGAAGACTTTGAAGAAACTTCACAGGGGTTCTGGGGTCGAACACGTGTCCTTAAAATAATTTCATTGCTACTCTTCTTTCCTTGGCAAAAATATTTTTGATGTTATTAAGTCAAATCCCCTAATTAGTTAACCATTTTTTTAAAAAAATCATTAAAAAGAATTATTAAATTCATTCTTAAAATATTTTATTAATTTAAAAACGAAATATGGGGGATTGTTTATTGTATTTTTTTCTTTCATTGGGATTTGACTAGATATAATCCTCGATTAGTTAACTAAGTTATTAATTATCAATTTTATCACTTAATAAATAAGTAACTTTAAAAGTAAATTCATCTGCAGAAAGAATTTTAAATGGATAGAAATATTAGGGTGTTTGAATTTGAATAATGTTTAGGGAGCGGAGTGGCTCAGTGGTAGAGCACTGAGCTGCCATGCTGGAAATCCTGGTTCAAATCCCGCTGCAGACCATGATTTTTAATTAGTCTGTTTGCAGCGGGAGATGAATCATATAGGATCTAGGAACCTCCTGGGGCCCACCCAGCCTCTATAAAATATTATGAAAATAGAATACCCAAAATAAGGGAGAAAATCTGGCGGTTGAGCGTGACCTAGGACAAGTCACCTCTTTGCAGAACCGTTGTCCATGAAACAGTACAGTGTCTACCATGTACTGAACCCCAGACCCTTCATTGGTTGTAGTGGTACAGGTTTTTTTTTTTTTAATTGAATTATCTTGTGAATAGAAATATAGAAAATTTCCTCTTTTTCCTATCGAATGAATTGGGTTATTTTTGTATTGAATGAATTAGTTGATGACAAGTAACTTTTATTTTGGAACTCCCATTCCTCTAAGGATAAGAAAAATTTACGATTTCCTCAAGTTTCCGACTAGCACTTAATTTAGTTGCTTAAGACAAAGGTTGAAAGAAAATCATGGTTTGAAATTCACTGTCGGACGTGAATATTGTTTAATTTCTTTTTCCGATTTAATTTCACTGGCTAATTCTAGAGTTAGGATCTAAGTAATGGTTTCGCGACAGTGGACACAAGTACTTTGAATCGCAACTGAGGTGGTATCCCATCTTTGTTGGCTGGATTCCACCATCCTTTGACCATTCAGGTGGAAAATCTCATCTGGCAAGTAATGCCTGATTATTGACAGTTAGGCGAATGGTTGATTAAATTGTCGTCGTCTTGATTGTTAGACTGCTTTTATCAGTGGTTTAAATCTTAACTTTTTGAAAGGTTTTACATTACAATTTACATATTAAATATTTTTTCG
This sequence comes from Arma custos, assembly GCA_037127475.1. NCBI lineage: Eukaryota > Metazoa > Arthropoda > Insecta > Hemiptera > Pentatomidae > Arma > Arma custos. Next base: position 95,284,909 of record CM073764.1, read on the forward strand.
TGAACATAAAGTTTCGTGAAAGATCATTTTAAATATATAATTTAATTTTTTTAACTATAAGTTACTCGTATGTACTTCTAAAATTTCAGACGTCTAACTTCAAAACTGACGGATTCCATACAATCTTTGAACCCCTAATATATTAAGGGGAAAACCCTTGGGGGTGGAATTATCCAAATTCCTTTCTTAGTGCTCATTTAAGCTTTACAAAGAACATATCTTCAAATTTCGAAATGCTAAGTTCAGGGGTTTCTTCTGTGCGTTGACCGCTGGGTGTCTTAGTCAATCAGGTCACAGTTTTATAAAAACTTCGCTTGTGTGGTTTGTTGTTAAAAAGTAGCCTATGTCCTTTCCCAGGCTTGAGATTATCTATATCCAATTTCATCACAAACGGATGAGCACAGCCGTGAAACATACATTGACACTGATTAACAAACGGGACGGACAGAAGTTACTTTCGTTTACTGATTGTGTCAGTAAAGGATTAGTATATAATGTTATTGAATTTATTGTAAAGAATTACTTTGTATAACGGTTTTACTTGTCGAATATGTAGGTAATTTATCGATGTGTTTTTAGTTTTGGCGGTCCTACTTACCTACTGCATTATACTCCTGTAATCTATGTTACTCGATTCGTTTCGTTCTGCGAACATATGTAGATTTTGTGAGTAGGAAACAGATGCGCGAGCTACTCAGGGGGGAGCCCTGTAGCGATGCTAACAATGTTTAACAATTAAATTAAATAATTGCGATTACTTACTGACCATATGTTGGATGTAATATTGGTAATGTGTTATATCCAAGTACTTTTTAATGATATTTATCGTTATATTATGACCAAATTTCATAAAATCATTATAAATTGTAGTCTATGTGTTATTCTGATGTATAACCTATATTACTGTAAAGTTTCATCCAAATCCATTCTGTAGTAATTGCGTAAAAGATTAGCAAACATTCATACAAACTTTCGCATTTATAATACTAGTAGGATTTATAAAAAATGAAAAATATAGTAATGAAATAAATAAATTGAATCTATTGAATAATTGAGTCTATTGAATAAACACATTTACAAACTCACTCATATTAAAAGATAGATCTTTATCATTTATGGTGGCAGAGAACTATATATACATTATCTGCCAAAAAAAAATCAGTAAAGTATTCACACAATTTTCTATGGGTATATAAATAGTTATGTTTCATCTTATAATAATGATTTTTTCTTATACATATAAGTAAAATCTACAGAAATGTTAAGAGTGTCGGGAAATTAAATTTGCGCTTGAGGGCAAGTGCTTGCTTTCGGGCAGTGCTTTAACAATTTTTAATCGTGCTAACGAAGTATTACGAAGTATTACTGTTTAAACCAGGCTTTACACTGTGCATAACTATTTAAGAATTCAAAACCAATGATGTTAATTGGAAAGGGTTGTGTGTGTAAATAATAAGCATTTGTTAGTAGAAAATGTTTGTTGGTGCTAATTTTTCTGTGATGAAATATTATATTATATTGTGGTGTTTAAAATTTCATAAAATATGTTACTAACGTATTTAATGGAAGTACTTAAAGACTAAATTTTTTTCAATAAAATAGAACCAAAAACTCAAAAAGAAACACTATTATTTATTATAATGCAGTTGGGAAAAACCACAATGCAAAGCCTTATGTTTCAAATCTAGTAATACACCCACTTACCAGTCGACGTTTCGCCTATTCAGGCATTAACAAGACACAAAAACAAAAAAGGGTTATGTGAATCACATCTCGAAGAAAAATGTGCAATACATCCCAACGATCAACAGCCCAAACAGGCTCCAAACATGAGACAGCACCCCACCACCAAGACTTTCAACATACAACTGAAAAGAAGGTAATACGCAACCAGCTGGGAAGGTTATAGAATCAGCTGATCCACAAAACATATCCAGTAATACTAACCTATATAAATTTATACACATTAGCAAAGTTAGCCAATTTTTTCTTTTAAAATATTCAACGTTTCCGAATAATATTGGTTCAAATTTCTGCAATCTGTTTTATAATTAACCGAGATGTCAATCTTTTGCGCAATCTGCATGGCCTCGAACAACTTCCTTCTAGATCCATCACTCTCTTTGCAAACAACTTTAGCATTCTCAAAATCAAATTGATGCTTACAGGTTTTGGTATGCTGGGCCAATGCTGTGTTAGGTTCTTTGCCACCAATATTTTTACAATCATATTGATGCTGGTACATTCTTTTGTGCAGCAATTGTGATGTTTCACCAATGTATATCTTAGGGCATTGTAAACTAATGCAATGGAAATGAGAATTGTAATGTTTACAATGCCCTAAGATATGCATTGGTGAAACATCACAATTGCTGCACAAAAGAATGTACCAGCATCAATATGATTGTAAAAATATTGGTGGCAAAGAACCTAACACAGCATTGGCCCAGCATACCAAAACCTGTAAGCATCAATTTGATTTCGAGAATGCTAAAGTTGTTTGCAAAGAGAGTGATGGATCTAGAAGGAAGTTGTTCGAGGCCATGCAGATTGCGCAAAAGATTGACATCTCGGTTAATTATATAACAGATTGCAGAAATTTGAACCAATATTATTCGGAAATGTTGAATATTTTAAAAGAAAAAATTGGCTAACTTTGCTAATGTGTATAAATTTATATAGGTTAGTATTACTGGATATGTTTTGTGGATCAGCTGATTCTATAACCTTCCCAGCTGTTTGCATATTACCTTCTTTTCAGTTGTATGTTGAACGTCTTGGTGGTGGGGTGCTGTCTCATGTTTGGAGCCTGTTTGGGCTGTTGATCGTTGGGATGTATTGCACCTTTTTCTGCGATGTGTGATTCACATAACCCTTTTTTGTTTTTGTGTCTTGATAATGCCTGAATAGGCGAAACGTCGACTGGTAAGTGGATGTATTTCTAGATTTGAAACATGAGCCTTTGCATTGTGGTTTTTCCCAATTGCAATATACTAAATTTTTTTTTTGGTGTTATATTTAGAATATTTTTATTTATCCGTACGCTAGTAATAAATTAGCGTAAATATAATTTAGATGAATTTAATTTTATTATGGTACTTCTATTTGATGGTTTTTATTTTTGAGTTTTAAAAATTTACCTAAAATTATAACGTATATAAATAAAATTTCAATCAAAAAGTTCATAACTATAATTAACGACATGAAATTAGGTGGCTAAAAGAAAATGCAGTGTGCCGCTTGTAACGAGAATGAGGGCGTGCTTTTACTCGAAACTGCCAATATTTGACAAAAATGTGCTAGCAATGTTGCCTAGTTCTCCCAGTTTCAGTTATTTGGTTTTTACCCTTGGTACACTAGTGTAGGTCGATTTGGCAACACCGCATTTTCTTTGAGCCGCCTAATTTCATGTCGCCAAGTATAGTTTTACTCTACTCCTTGAAACTTTAATATGCAAGTTACTGTCTACTTCTGAAGTAATGATATACTATATGCATGTAGCAAACGGAATTTTTTCGTTATTTCTAATTAACTTACTATCATTAATCTTGCTTTTGGTATCACATTTGTACTAGATAATAGCGTTTATCATACTCGAGGCACAATTAATCGTTAACAGATTCTTCGGTGGACACTAAAAGGTAGTAAGTACCTGAAGAGCACAACGTGCCTAAAGGATTTGCCGCAGCGGTCTCGTGGTTTGTTATTCATTTCCTCTGCCCGGCCTAAAAGCCATGAATAAGTGAAGAACCGAACGCTTTTACAACAGTTTCAGCATAAATATTCCAATTCTGTATTTGTAACAATTAGAGAGGCAAATTGATGAATAATTCAGTAATTGTTTTCGATTAAATGTTATTGTTGTCGTTTTCTTGTAACATTAAACATTATTCTTTTTAATTTTCCACAGATCTTTAATGAATTATGATAATAAAATAAATAGTTTCGATAATAAATTATTATTATTATTTAATTTTCATTTGCACCTGCGCAATGGGGCATCCAGCTAATTTGATTGAAGTGTCTTTCTCTTCGCTTTTCTATCTGATCATCCAGTTATTTTGAAAAAAAAAATAGATATCAATTGTTGAGTAGGTCTCTTGGCCAATGCCTTTTTAACCTTTTGTTATCAAGTCCAGGTAACAGGGAGTAGGAAAGCGGAAGAACGAGCGGATTTGGGTGATATTGTGTCGATGAGTGGAATGTTATGTATTTGTTATGAACATATGATTTTATAGTAGGAATGTTCATGTCATTGTGTATAGTGTGATTCGAAATATATCATGGTGCTATACCGAAATATACCGATAATAAATTAAAATTATAATATAAATCGTTTATATAATTGTAATGGTTAAATAAGAGCGGGGTAGCTCCGTAGTAGAGCGCTTAGTTGCCGTCCTGAAGGTCCTGGGATTAAATCCGGCTATGGCAGATAATTTATTAAATCATAAATTTATTAAATAAAATAATTTATTAACAGCCGGGGATGGATCCTGTGGAATCTGGAGACTCTCGTGGGGATCATCCAGCCTCTATAAATTGGGTACTCTTAATATAGGGAAAACCCGGTGGTTGAGCCTGATCTCGGACAGATCACTTTCATTCAAAACTATTATCCTAGAAACAATACAGTCTCTACCAAATCCTGTACCCAAGACTCTTCATTGGTTGTAATGGCAGTATTTTTAATATATAATATAAATGTTGAATAATATCACTTGAACTTATTTATATTTGACGAAGAAAATGGTCCGAGTGGAGGTCAGAGAAATTCTATTTAATAAGGAGAATTATTTATTTCAAAGCCAAAGGCTTTAAAATTATTAGCCCATTGAGAACTGTTTATTTTGAATAAAATTATTATTTGGTAATTGATTATCATATAAATAGTTTAGATTAAAATAAACGGCTTCGGTTAAAAACATTCCCGATACACAGCCGATCTGTGGGACTAATAGAATTGGACACAGTCACCAGTGTCGGTAAATGTGAAATAATTGCTCTGGGAATCTGTACAGCTAACACGACAGCCATTTATTTTACAATTAGTTTCAGTTAATAGTATTGATTGTCGAAGTTGTGGCTTTGAACTGTAACGGCTAGTAGAGGCTTTGAATTGTTTCAAAGGACATAGCCAATATAGCATTGCTTACCGAAGTAAATCCTAGGCAACTCCAAAACCAGCCACTGCTTCGAGAAATACTTAATATAAATCTGCTTTGTTTTTAGCAATAATGAATTAAAAAGTTATTTCAAAGTTACATAAAAATAAACTTGTAAGCACTTAGGAACGGAAAGCTCATGAAGGACATATGGGAAAGAGGAAACAGATAAGGAAGAAGAATTAGAGTTGTGATATTCGCGTGGTCTTTGAGGCCTTTTCGTGGGAAAAAAACTATACAAGTAACAAAACTAAATTAAAAAAGAATAATAATTAAAAAAAATTATGCATATATAAAGAAAAATAAGGGAAAATAAAAAGTAGGAGATAACTGTATTAGATATTCTTAACTAATCTTTCTTTTGATAGAAAGGCAATGACCTTATTAATGTACTTTTCTTCATTTCCTAATATCATGGATACATTGCCAGGTAGTCCCATTAATTTGTTTATTAAGTGACTTTAACTAACCCATATCAATGCCTGCAACGAAAAAATCTTTAACTTGCAATATTTAATTAAACTATTCCATTATATCATAACTATATATATGTAAGACCTTTTAAAATGTGATTTATTTCAGTAATAATAAAGAATTAAATTACACGTAAATTCAACAGAGTAAGTTAAGCTAACATTTGTGTATAATCAAAGAAAATAATAATAACACAGATGATATAAAAATAACACGAGGTTGCTCAAGTAACCTTACATATAAAAAAAAATCGATGTATAGTTAAGTAGGATGTAGTATGCAATAAAAATAAGTTTTTTATTTCATAAATGTTTTTTTTCAGGCTCTGTTTTAAAAAAAATGTAATTTATCTGAAAGTAAATAAACCATTTACCATTACGGATATTCTATGTAGTACCTTTAGACTTTGTTAATGGAAGGCCATGTTATACATCCATTCATAAGATACAGTTGTTATTATGATAGTTTTATAAATTCTAATCTTTAAATTTCCAGACAGGTGCGAGCTCAGTAATGTCGTAAAATTAGTAAACCGGAGTTATGTTTTTTTCATGATGCATATAAATAAACCGATAAAAACGTGAATAAAAAAACAGAAATAACAATTTTCTATTACTCTCTTCTTACACCTGATACATTCTATCAAGGCACATGTGTAGGGAAGTGTTGATGACCTGAAGTCGGTAATTCCAGCATGCAGCCTCCTAGGCATGTATTATTAAAAACGCTTATCTCGCTTTTACAACATCCGCATATCTTTGTTTTATAACAGCGATAACCTCAACATCGCTGCATTGCACAAGTAATAAATTTTGTGTTTAGTGCACTACAAAGTTTTACGGTCCTGGCTTGAAATATAATTTATCTGGTTCCCGAACAATACCATCCTGTTATATAGCTACCAGAGGAAAAATGTATGGTTTCGCCATATTCTAGAATGCTATTGGTGCCAAACCATCACCATGAAAGGCAGCACTCCCTTTTCATCCGCTCCGTTTCACTGTTACGGGATGTATGGCTGTTCTCGTGGTGTGATGGTGCAAGCACATCAGACTTATTAACGCAAGACAGTTTTAGTAATGCATATATATGCTTCAGAACTCAGTAGTTGAATTTTGAACTTTTTCATTTTAAATATAGACTAGTGTAGAGGATATACCCCTGCCCGCCTACTAACGCATTTCATCAAACCATTCGAACTTACATTGTTGATATAATTTTATAAATCTATAATATTGTAGTTATATCGTATATTTTTTCGATATATTGAAAGTATAAAAAAAAAATTCAAAACTTCGATCTCCATCATTTCCATTGATGTCTAGAAGAAGCGAAATGTTCCATCTTAACATCCCTACCTTTTCTGTTAGTATAAAAAAATGTCAATATATTAAACAAAAAAGATATCTAATTTAGTAGCAGATATAAGAAGTTTGAAGTTCTATGAAACAAAGAACAGTTGAATTTCTTTGGGCACATCAGCGCACTTCTCTCAACTAGACTAATCAACATGATTTATACTTATGTTCCTATTAGGTTTACAGTGTTTAAAGATTGAATCAACTATACTATGGATTACACAAGTAAAAGTGGACCTACAAAAAGTGGAAATAGAAGCTGCAGACATAAATAATAGAAAAGCCTTTAGAAGTAAAATAAAAAAGATAAGAGATCTACCGAAGAAACGGAAGAATACTCAATAATGACTCGGAATGCTAGAACGTGATCCTAGAACACAATCGAATATCGGATTGTTCTAAAAACTACCAGCGTTATGCATTTTACACTTAAATATATTTAAAAAAATCCTTTAGCTTTAACTACCGAATTTATATTCAACAGTCTTTACAGCCATTTCAAAAAAAAAAAAATACAAAGAGAAGAATCAATTTCAAACATATTATGGCTTCGTTCACACTACATTTCTTAGGTACAATATTAATATGATTAAATTGATAAGTATCCATACAATAAAGCCTAAGACAAATCTATGCTCTTATCAGCTCTGAATTCTAGAAAGAGTTGTAGTATTTTTTTTTATTTCACTCATATAAGTTTTTCGGTACTTTTCCGTTAGCCGGGGGCAAATGTTCGGGGCCATGTGTTATATTCTATGAATTAATTCAAAACAAACCAGTTTTCCTTTTTTTCTCCACTCTTTTTTTATATAAAAAAAAATGAACATTTGCGATTTAGCTAGAACTGAAAATGACGCAGTCTGTTATTTTCAAGAGAAAGGTATATCGGCAAAGAATGCAACATGCGATCAGAATCGTGAAATATAAGCTCTCGTCTATCTCAACTATTTTTTTTGGACCACTGATTTTTTTCTTTTGCTTACGTTCCGCTACTACTTCTACTCAAACTTCTCTTAAATAGTTGTTCCAATCTACAACTTAATTATGATTCATATCCAGTTTTATTTACACCATTTGTCTGATGTCTTCTCTTCTCAAAAAAAAATTTCAGAGATGTTAGGAAACTCAATCTTGACGATTTCAACCACGTACCATTGCGAATGCTCTTCTTCTTCCTGCATGATGATGGACGATTTCAACCACGTACTATTGCGAATGCTCTTCTTCGTGCTGCATAATGAACGACAGCACCGCCAACGTAGTACTCCGTCACAAAAAGACAGTTTCATTTGATGATTCTGATCGCATGTTGCATTCTTTGCCAACATACCTTTCTCTTGAAAACAAGGGACTGCATCTTTATCTTGTTTTTTCTTAATGCTAAACAATTTATATGCTAAACAAAATATTTTATTCGTTTTTAAAATACATATATTATAAGCATGGAAGAGGCTGAAGTTAAAATCAGCCTCGAAGATCCATTTTCTTCTGATATGATTATTTTTTTATTTTTTGACACTATATACCATTTTCAATCAATGTCAATCAATACTTTACGTGTATTGTAGTTGTTAACACTTAAAATCAGCTTTGCTTATATCTGTGGTAAAGATGATGTTGTAAAGACAAATGACTTCTCTTTTTGTTGTTCTCTCATTCCAGAAGTATGTAATATTTAAATAAGCTATAACATGATATAATCATTGTGGTTGCGTAAATGATGATTATATGCTTTAATTTACTATATAAAATATCATGTGAAATCAATTAATTGTCTCAACTGATCGTGTAAAATATGCAGGTTAATGTTGAAGAAATATATCCTTCCAGAGGTGGTGTATAGGGTCTGGTTCGGGTGAGTCGGATCGATACCCGAAGATGGAAAAAAATTAATTGGGTATGAAACATATCGGTTTATAGGCTTCCCTCGCGACGGGACGGCATAAAAAGTGTCAATTCAAACCGGCTGCCTCTTTGACCTCTTTCAATATTTATCTTTGAATATATTTTTTTAATTTCAGTCACTGCGGTTAAGATGATTGTCAAAGCTATCGTAAATCCTTTTTTGAAATATTATTTATTTGATCTTATTTGTTTATCTTTTTGGATTTTTCTAACAAGATGTTAATTGAGACGTCATTTGTTTGTGTTTTAACTTAATTGAATCATTTGGTTTAAATTAAAAATTAGTTTAAATTAAAACAGCATATTTTGGGTTGTTAAACATTCGTTACTTGCTTTCCTTTAAAACTAGATTGTTAATTGGCATTATAATAATCTTTAATAAATAACATTTTTTTATAACCAATTATTAAAAGTTTGAAAAAAAAGTTTTATGTTCATTTTATAAGCATTTACCTTGCAAAAACACAAGGTTTTTGGGCTTACTTATGGGTATCACAGTAATTATAAACAGAATAAACAATAAAATTGAAGAATTCTCAATATGAACTTAAAAAAAAGTGTAACAATATTGTATTGATAAACATAATCGTTCTATTTTCGCCCGTTCTTCCACTATCTGAAACTCAATCCATCCTATTATCTGTCATGCTTCTTCCCTACCTTCATTTAAATCTTTGCTTTCCCAAGCAGAAGCTCTGAAATCAGCATTAAATAATGGATTTTTTTTTAGTTTGTTTGTTGTAAAGAAGATATACATTATGTAATGAAGTTATTACACCTTGCTTAGTATTAGGTCACGAATTGTAATTCACCATTTGTATTATGTAGCCTTCTAGTCATATGTATATTGTTTTTCTCTTTCTGTACATATTCTTTATTCTAAAGGGGCTTAGCCCCAGACACAGACATTTCATTTTCTATTTTATTATAATACAGCACCAGTGATATATGCTAAATTTGAAATAAAATGCTTTTCAGGCTTCTTTTATTAACCAATAAAAAGTTTTATTTTAGACTATTATTTTCGCTTGTCAATTTTATATGTGATGAAATAATAATAATAATAATATAATCATCTTTATTTTTTTATGTATATATAAAAATGGTTCAGAATTAATTTTGCAGTTACACCAATATAGGTGCTACTAACTTTGTTCATCATATTATTTATTTCTAGTTCTATTATTAATGTTCTATATTCTATGAAGTGTTCTAAATATATTAGTGGAGTAACACAAAAAACTTTAGTAGTTGAACATCACTCCAACTTCTTCTTCCCAATCCTCAACTTAGTACTTGACATGTTTCCTAAGCAACTAGCTAGTGTGTCACAAATATTATTAATTGCTACTTTTATTTTATAGTTATTACTTCATTTATCCTTCACAAATTCAATATGCATAGTCTCGATTTCTCAATATTTCTTGCAATTTTGCTCATTTATAGTATATTAGTTTGGTTCTGACTGATGGGAAATTGTTGATTTTCACCTAATAGAAAATTTGTTTTATTTATTTTTCTATGAAAACTCATCAGAGAAATTACTTTCTATTTACTTACATTATTATTATTAATTAATTTATATAAGGGTATATAATTTGCAAGGCAATATATATAAATAATAAATAGAATATAGAAAACGATGAAATATAGAAAACAGAAAAACAGAAATCGGATAACGACAGTAGAACTTACTTTCGAAACGTCAACTCGATAACATTTTACGCATAGTATTGGATCCAGAATTAGAATCCAGGATGGTTCGATTGTAACTGAGAACAATGTCATTTTAAATAGATGGGACGAGCATTTTGATTCACTTCTCAATGGTGGGAATGAAGAGCAGGAAACCTTAGAAATTGATGAACAAGAACATCTGGAGCCCTCATCGCTCGATGAGGAAGAAATCGAAACAGCAATCGGCAGAATGAAGAACAACAAATCTCTAGGCTCAGATAACCTCGTATTGCAACTTTACAATCATGATGGGCAGGGATTTATAAAGTAGCTGCAAAAAAATAATCTAACAGATTGAGGAAGAAATAAATCCTCGTGGAATAAAGGTATTGTGTGTCCGATATCTAAAAATAAAGAAAAACCAACAGGATTGTACAAATTGCTGTGGAATATATTTGCTAATCTGTGCGTACATTATCTTGTCCATATATAATAATGTCCATAAATAATGTATGCAAAACTTTTCTCCTTTGCAGAACCGGAGCTAGGTATAAATATGTCTTTCGGAGAAATAAATCACCATCTAAACAATTATTCTCTCTCCTGATGATTGTATATAAAAATAGGGAATTAAATATGAAGATTTAATACCCATTATTCATATGTCCCACCTCGTAGCCAGAAGAGAAGTCGGTGCCGTTCCAAGGAAACTAGCTGAAGAAAAGCTGGACCGAACAAGGAGGGTAGGAAGGGCGAACTGCGCTGAATGGGTGATGTTTCATAAGATGCCCGAGTTTTACTCCGTATGAGAAATTGGATAGGAATTAGTGACGAAAGGATTGGAAGGAGGCCAAGCTTCTGTAAAGGGCTGCAACTCCCTATACATTTTATTGGGGAATATGTCGGCGATACAAATGAAAAATATCGAATGCGAAAAAAACAAAACAACAAATTGTTCGTTTTCGATCGATGGGGATTTCTTCTATGAAAGAAATTGATATAAAGTTCATATAGTCATCTATAAGGCACATAACCAAGTATAATGACAGGTAAACTACGTTTGACGATACGCATTGATTCTTAAAGTATCTTGAAACAGTTCCTAAAAAGTCGAGTATTTCCTTTCGGTACCTTTGGGTAGTATCGACGATGTTATATCTCACTAATAATATTTATTTAAGCAGTTATGTTATATGGAAGATTTAAATTTATTGAGCCCAAATCACTTTATTTTTTAAATAAAATTATTTGTTTCTTTTCGATTTGAATTAAATAGCCATAAAATGCATCAGATATACGACGTATTTTTATAACACTGGAGACATGAATCATGCTTTACATGACATAATATTTTTATTTTGTTACAGGCATACCTTTATTTTAGGTAGCGTTTTACTTTTTTTATTTATCGTACCTACTTTTATTCTTTTCAGGTGAGTGGCGTGGCATGACCTATGTACATCTGGAGCTGGAAGAATGGTAATAAAAAATGTCAAACTTGAGATGTTACTGACCAATTGATTTTTTCATGGAATTGCAATGATTAGATAACTATAATTTTCGTACAGTTCCCTATGTGGATATCTATTTCATATGTTATCTAGATTGGTGGCCAAGATTTAAAATCTTAAAAAACATGCACACTAACCTTAGTATCACTGATGTTCATTTCTTTAGGTTTTCACAGGAGAGTGCATAGTGATAGTGGTATTAGAACTTGAGTGAAGTGTTTTCCGTTTCTTATTCACTTAATATACAGTCTTATCTCTATGTACTAAGTGAATCATCATTCTAATATCAGCTAATGTAACCTATATTAATTGAGGAGTTGACATTAAAAATGTAGTAATTAATCATGCCAATATGATAGAGAGAGGAGCAAGTCAAAACTGAGAGTAGCTTATTTTCCATGAAAGGTGGTAATTACTATTCTCTACTTTAAGACTTCAATTTTCGTTTTCAAAACAGTTTTCGGCTTATACTGTAAAATTATGTTTTCATGATTTTTTACCTTGTCCGTGTCAACGAATCGATTTTTAAAATATGGCAACTAAAGCTTTTTTTCCTATTTCTGAAAAAAAATGGATATTAAAAAGGGACAAAGCCTTGGCTCAGTAAGCTGGAAAAACTCATCCAAGTACAGAAGTATTGTATGGTAACACTGTAATATAAGGTCCAAGGATCATCACAAAACGATATAATCCAAGGATCAGTGTTTTTTAAAGTTTTTTATTTGTTAATTTGCTTACTCTACTCCTGATGAATCTTTTGTTCTCAATTTTTTTTTATCTCTCATTTTAGACTTTGCATTAAGATTTTATTATGAAACTTCAATTAGCCGCAAGCATGCTATTTGGTTTCGTTCATCCCATGAAGCTGGCTGAATCACGGAGTTTATACAACAATACCGCAGCATCAGCTGAGCTAAGACGGGATCATCAGCGGTTAGTGGCCGCCTCTGACAGTGCGTCCCAATCACAGCGATGGTGATATCCTCTTAGCTATATAGTTGGAATAGCATAGCTTCCTTTCACAAACTGGTACGGGGTATGAATATTCAAACATGGAATCGTACAGTCAAACAGTAACTGTACAGTTGTTATCACTTAAAAAATAAAAAGTATTTACCATAATTTTTTTGGATCAATCCATTCTACAGAATAAAAAAAAAATCGTAGAAATGATTTCTTATAAAGTTAATTTCTTAAATTGATTCTAGAAAGAGGAAAATATGAAGTTTGTTCTCCGGGCCAAGGTTTTTTTTTTGTGTGGAGGAAAGGAGTATTTTTGCTATTTCATTCCATCTAAAGGTCAACTTAAAACATCATCATGATATTGGAGTTGGGGGAGGCAAAACGTTCTGTAAACATTTCATAAATATTATTAAAAAGTAATTAATTCTTCTTCTAGATTACGAATCATTAGATGCATGAGAAAAATAAAAATATCAAATATCAAAATTATCAAGAATTTTTCTTTTTATAAAGAAATGAAAATTATATTTGAGAAGAAAATAGTTAACTGGAAGATTACAATGAAGTGTAGAATTGGTCAGGGGGTGGAGTCAATTATAACACTAAAATGAGGTTAACTTATTTTTTTATAGTGCCGACAGTTTTCAGTTTTTATTTATTAGCCCTAATGGCATACAACGTAGGCCGAAACGTCGGCACTATAGAGAAAATAAGTTAGCCTTACTTCAGTGTTATTATTGACTGCACCCCCTGACTAATCCTATACTTCATAATGATAATTATTGTTGAATGAATGAACGTGTTTATTAAACGAAATTGAAAATGATATATACAATACAATTCATTACAATTGTTACAAAAACACTATTTGTCGAGGTCTGTGTATTTAATTTTATTGTTTACTTAAAATGGATAGAAATACATTAAAATAAATTTAAAAAAACCGTGTTGTGAGTTGGTAATATGTAATGCACCGGTGAATAAATTGTTAAGTCGAATTTTCTATAAAATGAGTTTCTTGTACGTAGGGAAACAGAATCGTGTTATTTTCGTAGTGAATAAAAGGCTGTCATCTTATTCTGGCTTCAAGAGGAATCCTTCCTGATATTAAATCTCAGTTTCAAGCCAAAATCTAGGAGAATGACACAATTCCGATTCCCTCAATACAATCAACTCACTTTGGACAAAACTCAAATACTTATATTCAGGGGTTGCAGATATATTATAGTTATCATATATAATATAATCATATATAATGTAAAAAAATAGCACTATAGGATGTTTTATTTATTAATCAATTAGTGAGATTTTAACTAAGATGTTTTGGATTTTAGTGACGATTGTGGAGCAGATTGGTTGGCGCGTAGGAACAGATGTTTGAGAGAATCTGCCCCGCATGAGCCCGCATAAGGGCACCTAGCCTAGTGCAAAGTATTTAGCAGCTCTAAATAACGTTTTATCATTTATTTCCCCTCTATATAATTATGGTTCATCATTTTCTTTTATCAGTTCCACTACCCAAAGTGGCAGTATTTTTTCAAAAATGTAAAATGAATATTTTAATCGCATCGTAAAGAAATTGATTAACCAATTATTTCCTTCTTGCAAACAGAAGTGTATTCGATGAAGTTGCTTTTCGTATTGGGAACGGAGTAACTGAGTTTATAGAGTGAGTACCTTGTGATGCTGAAAGCCCCGGGTTCAAATCCAGTCGAGGTATATAAATTATTGATTCTGTTAACAGCGATGGATGTCGAATCTGTCGAATCTACAGAACCTCCTGGGGCCCAACCAGCCTATACTGGGTGTTTCAGGGTTAAGTTGCTAAACTGAAAATTTGAACTAAGGGCTTCAAAACTAGAAAAAAATTCCTTTGGAGGTATGTCCGCAAATGTTTTGATTAGGAGTTATTCACATCTAAATAGTGTTATGACTTATTTGGGCATATTAAATAAACAAAACTTATTTTATTTGCTCCTACTACTTAATTAATTGCATTTACATTGTTTTAAAAAGAAAAAAAGGCCCTTCTTTGGGAATAAGCCTCTCCCAATTTACCCCAGCTACGTCTGTTCCAAGCAGAACGGTGCCATAGTACTCCGATGAAGTTTTGTATGTCGTCCCGCCATCTCGTAGCTGGTCTCTCTCTTCTCCTAGTGCGGTGTATTGGTTACCAATCTGTTGTTGCCTTAGCCCAATGTGTTGATCCCATTCTTGCAATGTGTCCAGCCCACGGCCATTTAAGATCAGATACTGTCTTGAGAATATCGCGAGTACCAGCTTCCGTAGTTCTGTCTTCTTTATTTTCTCCCTTCTACTTTTCCTTAACATACTTCGCTCCATTGCACGCTGAGTGGTTGCCAGGGATTTAGATATATCGTTATTTTTACTCCAAGTTTGGCATCCATAATTTAAAGAAGGAATGATGCAAGCATCAAAAACTTTTCTCTTGTGATTTATGTTGCTTTTGAAAATATTTTTGTGTGACAAAAATTTGGACCATCCTATTTTAATCCTTCTATTCACCGCTTTCTTGGCTCTATCTGCAAATGATATGAGTTGCCCTACATAGATTCTTTAACCCATTGGAGTTTGCTGGTACCATGAACTATTTTTTCTTCTTCGGCATTTGTCACCAAGACTGATTTGTTAAAATTTATCTCCAGCTCAGCTTCATTTCCTACTAGGACCAGCTTTTCTAGCATTTTCTTCAGTTCAGATGGTTATGATATATAATTTTATATAATATATAACATATACTATTATATAATGGAATAATATTTTATTTCGTTATTGAGCAACTTATACTATAGTTAGTATAATCTCATAAACACTGACGATTTATTTCTGCAATGCAAACCGCTGTATTAATTTATTATTTAAAACAGACGAATAACATATTTATTTATACACTAGTAAATCATATTAAAAACAGTAAAATAAATGTCAGTTATTTATTTTTCAATGTATTTTAAAATAATTTCAAACTTATACCAGACTTCTTTTTCAATATTCAAAAAATATAAAATAACTTAATTTATCTAATTTTAACATTTGTAATACACAAACATCATATTGTAAAATGCATTATTAAAATTTCATAGACACTCAGACTCATTGATAGAACAAATGGCCACGATTCACTTTCATGAGGACACGAAGAGGAGACAAAAAAGAACGGGAATGAGGGATATGATGTTATCATAAGAACATTAAATCAAGTCAAGGGGGAGGCATCGCTGGGTTCTGTTCTTCTTCATACCTCTTAAGTCGTTTTGTTGTAATTTTACCACCAGGCAATCTGCTGATTGGCAATTTTTTGTACTTGACAGGTGTGGATAAATATAAGAGAAAAAATTATTATTAACATATATTATTATTAATTATTTGACT
Organism: Arma custos; assembly: GCA_037127475.1. Classification (NCBI taxonomy): domain Eukaryota; kingdom Metazoa; phylum Arthropoda; class Insecta; order Hemiptera; family Pentatomidae; genus Arma; species Arma custos. Next base: position 95,301,355 of record CM073764.1, read on the forward strand.
TATTTTATTATCCTCATAGATGATTTATAACGGAGCAGCCAAGCCGTCTCTCTTCTGGAATAGGGAGGAAGGCCTTAAGTCGCTATCCTAATTCATTATGAGCCACCTGTAGCAGTTACAGCGCTCTTCCCCAGTAATTGATAAGTCCTTCAGCTCGTTAGGGAAATCCGCTTCCCAACTGTATCCGAATTAATTAATCGTTAGCTCATTCATCAATGGCAACCATGTATGCTCCTATTTACCTGGATACACATCTTTTTTAAACTGTAGGATTAGTAGTCATGGAGAATTTAAACGCTCATTAACTCAATTAAATATATCTATTTTATAAATTATAAAATAATTAGATGTATAGCTATAAATCTAGCAGAAACAGTATGAACAACTAAAAAATGATATAAGGATATAAAATGAAGGTATACCAAGAAGCGTGCGTAACAATTCTGGTACGTACTTTATTGTTGAGAGATTGGAGAAGATTCCCTGTGGTATACCATACAGGATGGAACTGAACAAGGGGACGCTGCACCAAAAGATGGCTGCTATTAGAGTAGGAGGGGCAAGTATTCTAACAATACATTTCCCGGGAATGATTCCTACTAAGGTTGATAGATGATCCGGTAGAGCTCAATACCTTGAAGGGACAGATTCTCTAGAATGTTCCACCTTACATCAAATAAGAACTCCCAGATATATTCAATGGGAACTTGGAAAACGTCTAGTTTCCAGACAAGTTGAGGATTGCAGATTGGGATTGTACTGTATAAGAAGAAACAAGGATAAAGAAATACCGAAAGCTTACTGCCTTTCGGCTTCTCTCAGTTTATTGCCAGGTCCTAACCACATTATTGTTGCCAATCCACGACAGACTTTGACAAGGTAACATGAAATATCCTACTGGGGGTGCTTAGGTAGGTGGTATATAAGACATTCCATAGAGCGGGAAGCATGTCCTATTGATCATTCTCGGCATATCCGTCATCGACATAAACTGGGAGCCTGAGGTACTTCTGCGGTTCCTACAGCTGTACACCCTCAGATACATATCCCCTCGTCAGAAGCTACCTCAGTAAATAGAGTGTGGACTGGAGGAATTCCGGTAGAGAATCAGAAAGGTCCCTAATAGAAGCAAGAGAGCCATCAGATTTCACAAGTGTGGAATCAACTGTAAATGGTGAAACAGAAAATGTTCAATTGCGGAAGTTCTTCTCCACCTTCCTATATAGACAGGAGGTGAAATGTAGCCTTCTTGATTAATGCATCTTATTTATTATGAAAGCACATACAGGGTTCCGGAAAATATTATTTTCTCATTGGAAAGAATTTGACCTCCTGTGTTCCTAACTGCTGCGACCTAAGCAGTATAACTCGGCATTGTGTCTTGCTCAGAGAAATTCCCGAATCTTTACACTCTTCGATTTTGATTCCTTATCAGATTCTACCAAATGGAGCCCATCTCTTTTCGATCGAAGAACGATCACCATCAATATTGTCCTTTGAGTATTTTCCTCTTTTTGTTAAGCCCAAGCAACAATTTAAGAATTCGTCATTTCTCGGTAAAAATTCACTTTCTATTGATATTTGTTTTCATGAAAAAAGATCATCCTTGAGTGCCGGAAGAGGGATCTATATAAAGGCGTTAATATGTAGTGAGGATTATTTCAAAGACATATGAAACGTGTATCTAAATTAATGCAAAGTTTATTTCAGAAATAATTAATGCCAGCTCGTACAATGAATCATCAGATTGCATCAGGGGAAATTCAGGGTCTGTCAGGTGAAAATTGAGCTGCTAGAACCAACAAGGAACCATCAAAAGAATTAATGAATCCGATAAATTAGATTCAAATCTAAAAATCATTACTTATTACTTCACTCAAATTGCAGCAACGATATGCAATGTCGCAAGCAGTGGAAAATAGAAAAAATTCCCCTCGCGAAAGTAGCCACCTATTAAAATAACTAAAGCCAAATATTTAAACAAATAGCACTAGAAAGAACATCCGTGAATAACTGTGATGAATTATCATTTATCTGGTTGAATGAAAATAAACTTAAATTGTGAGAAATCGGTCATCGAAATTATCAATTGTCAAATATATAATTGGCACTGTTAGTTATATTGTTACTAATACAAATAAAATCTTTGTGTTTAGCTTGTACTGCTTTATTATTTTTTTAAACCTTATGAAAACTCGAAACTTTTTTGGACGGTTAGGTCGCCTGCCTTTTCACCAGCTATTAATGAAATCCTCATCAAGATGTTAGTTATAATAGTTTTAAACTGTAATAGGTTTGCTATGTCTCTGTCCTTTAACTATTTGATTTTTTTTATTTATGTTATTGTATTTAAAGTTAGGGGATGGTTTTTATTTTGAAATAGAATTAGGGGACGAATGGAAGAAGTTTCGCCTGGTTCCTGGAGATTCCCTCTGCAAGAGCTACCTGTTGATCCACAGCCAGGAAGCAAGTTTAATTACTTATTTACGATGGAACCAGTATTATGCAAACAATACTAGTAAAACTCTGGCGCAAACTTTAACTTACTCTCTACTTTAAATAAATTTTAAATATAGTTTCCAAGGAAGTCTAAGTAAACATATTCAAACACACACAAAAAGAAAGCTGCGAGGCTTGATTATTTAGTCTTAGTATTTCACAATTGAAAATACTATCCTATTAGTATTAGTTATTTCAAAAACTCACTAGGCATTTTTCCATATTGTTTCGAGACTTAAACATTGCTTTAATTCACATATGCCGTTTTTACAAACGAAACGTTATTTTTATACAATTTCTATTTATTTTGGAAAGTTGACTATATGTGGAATTTGCTTTGATCACTTTTAAAAGTATTAAACAACCATTGAGAAAATTAATAACGATATTTAAGTCATTACTTAATGAAAATCAGATTCCATAGCGGACAGAGTTTCAAATATTATATTTCCGAATCTGATTAAACGAAGTATTAGTCGAAAACTCCCTTGAAAATTCTCTACGGATGGAAATTCCCTACAATTTCCCGGAGCCTTTTCAATCCGTTCAGTGAAGAAGCAATTGGAGCCGTGTGCTCCGAGGCAACTACTAAGCCTTCACATTCAACTGACGTGTCCTCCATAAAATGAATTTCATATTGAAATGCCGAGGCCTCCATTCTCGGGGGCTTACGTGAACTTCTTACTAGCTTCGACAATTGTAGCCTGCGTGGGATTGAAGTAATTCATTCCGGCAATGGCAGTTCCTGACGGAGAGGATGATCAGAGGTTGAATAGGAATTAGAGTAAATCCTTGGAATAATGGTTCAACTATTAAGCTTTTTATTGTAAATGGTGAGTTAGCTATTTTATATTATACCTGTAAAGTGCTACATTGACAATAGGTATTTCAACAAGTACATTGTACAATATGTGGACTTAAACCTTCTGGTTCTGGTAAACTAGATTGGTCCAGTCGTTCAAATCATGCTATCCAAAATTTAAAAAATAAAAGTTCATTTACCACCTGCTTTAGAAATAAATTTAGTTAAAGATTTCATTTAGCTTTTGCCCAATTTATATAGAAATTAAATATTCCTGTAATTATTCCTCACTCATAATGATATAATTTTTTATATTATTAGATGCTATTATTACTTCACTTATTTCACCAAACAGATGCTCTATAATCAATAAATAATGTATAGATATATTCACCTTAATCAATTGATGAATTACTTACTGTAAATATTCCTCACTCATAATGACATCATTCTTTATATTATTAGAATTTATATTATTATTTATTTACTTATTTTTCTATAAGCCTATTTCTTCCTATTGTAAATTTGTCTGTGTTTTTATTTAATTTTGTATTACATTTTCTGATTCTCTACCAAAACATACCTGTAAGTTATTTACTTTGAAGATATTATGTAAATATTGTTTTATTCTAATGTAGTCCTTTGGCCATATATATAGTTATTTAATTTAATATCCGTATATGTTGATTATGCCGTATGGGTAGGTAATGCAGATAAAAGTCAGAATACAGTATGACTTTAAAACAAATCGAACAAAAATAGGTGAATTGTTTGATAAATAAATAAATACATACTTACATATATCTGATATGTATTTTAGTTAAATGTTTTGTAAAAGATTCTCTCTCCTTTTAAATAGAGGAAGAATACTATTTACGTTATCGCTGCCGGGTACAGGGATGTTGGTTCCTAGAATATTTTTAATTACAGCCTATCTTTAGGAGATCCATTATTAATAAAGGGATAGGGAATGTTATAATATTGTAAAGTCTTAATAAAGAGGAGTTTATAAAGTTATAAAGGAACCTTAGCCTTTTGAATCATTGATTTAGCTCTGTAATTAATGCTTTTTCCAGGCTAATGAACGCAACTTGCTCTTCTCTCCCTCAAAATTTCCGCTGTAAGTTTCAAGTTTATTTTACTCTTATTTTAAAGTCGTAAAACGTCCAATTTCATATATCTTTCTTTTATATAAAACAGTTTTTATTTATTTTGAAATAATGTATTTTACCTCTAACGGTAAAGCTGAACGGACGGCAAAGGAGAGACCTCTCTTCTTTGTTGTCACTTTGGATTGTTTTGTGTTAAATATGTGTCTGTAAACCCACCTTTGCTTTTAATTAAGAAACATTATAATTAAAAATCGGAGAAAAGCATGCAATTTCATTTTCGAAAAATAAATGAGATAGCAACTCATTTGTTTTCACTTCTGTGCTATACAACAGAACACACATATTAGGGCATAATGTTTCATTAATAAGTTTTATAAAATTAAATAACTAAATTGAGTTTTAGTTAATTAGAATATATTCTAAGAAGCCATTTTTCTTACATTGAACATTGGGCGGACCTTTAGCGAAGGGTTTTTTGGCTGTTTTTCTTTCTCACAGTTGGCCGGGAAAGACATGTAACCAACTTTATTAAAAAATGTAAAACATTACATGAAGGATGAAAATTTTAATATTAGTAGGATAAATGAGTTGATAATTAATAAAAAAGAAAACAAAAATCACCACAAAATTGTTTTCTCTTGTTGCTTGCGATACATCACAGATAGCATGTATAGTAAGCCGGAATTTTTATTTGCATTCCAGAACCGAAATTGCATTTTATGTTTTACTTTACTCGAACATTTGGCATCTTCCATTTCGGTTAATTATTAATTTATTTTTTATATAATCCTATATCAATTTTCTAATATAGCAAGCTGGTTGGTATTTCACATTTAATTTTGAAAATCATACACTCGTATAGTTGACCAATACTCGAGTTTTGATGATTGATGATTGAAAATTTATTTAATTTTGTGTAGATGTTATTGATGTTATAATACCATGTAGCAGGTTTTGACCTTTTGCCGTTGTTTTTTTTTTATCAGTTGTTAAAAAACGTTGGAAAATTTTCCAACGTTTTTGTGTAAAGCTCTGGCCTAAAGTTTACTTTCCGATCCGTTCCTTGGGGACTCATTGTTCCGCGTTAAAATTTCCATTCAACCCAAGCCCTTCCATTTTTTTCAGGAGAAGTAGGTGAAATACTGCCTCTTTATTAACCTTCGGTACTCATCTCTATACCTGTATTTGAATGACTAAAACAATTATCACTATTGATTTGAATCGAATAAATCAGTGGTCCATAAATAATAAGTTATTGTTGAATGTGAAGAAAACCAGGCAATAATAATAGGATCGAACTACTTCCTTAAAACTATTCCCCATAACCCAATTCTCCTTCTAAATAATAATCCCATCAATTTCTACCCAACCGTCAAAAACCTTGGAATTATCTTTGACCAAACCCTCTCCTGGAAAAACCATATCTCTGAAATCTCTCGTCGTACCTTTTCCACCTTAAAGCGCCTGAATCAACTTCGTCACCTGTTACCATTTGAAACCTGTAGACTTCTAGTTATTTCCTTAATTTTCCCTTATTTGGACTGTTGCTGTACTCTGGGGATCTCGAAGCAAAACTAAAACGGTTGATCAATTGCTTCGTTCGTTTCATCTTTGGGATCCCGAGAGACGCCCGTATCACCCGATATTACGAAGAGTTGAAGTGGCTTTGCCCTTCCTATCGCCGTAAGCATTTCCTAGCTTCCTTTCTTTACCAAGTTATCCAATCCCGCCGACCATCACACATCTCCGATCTCCTTAAATTCGAAACCTCGGTCCACTCCCGTAACACCCATTCTCGGCTCTCAGACCTATATACAGCAGTCCACCGAACAATTGCTTTTGATGGAGATTTCCTTATACGATCCTCGTCCCTTTGTAACTCTATATCTACTTCCATTCGTCGTTCCAATGATCTTTCAACCTTCAAATCCCATATATTCAATCACCTTATATCCTTAGAATTCCCAAAAAATCGGAAATAACATACTCAGTTTTCAGATTAATATTTTCTAACTGATAAATAAATGATGTGTTTTTATTTATATACAAGTATATTTATATATATTTATGTTGTTGACGCTTCACTCATCCAGTTAGATATTTTAAAAAACAAGTCATATTAGTTGATATTGTTCAGATTTTTGTTTCATTTTCTGCTTTCTTAGTTTCTATTTGACTTTGTAATTAGCATAAATATGCAATTATCTCTTGTTTATCTTTATGTAATTATTGTAATCTTATTTCTGTTTTTTTTTTATTACTTGTACTCTGTTTTCTTTTTTTTTTTTCTTTTTTAAATGTTATCACTGTAAAGATTCGCAATTTTTTTTTCTCATTAATACTTTCTCATTTAATAAAACACAATAATACCTCTGTATTAATATATTCTAAGATATAATAATACCCTATATGGAAACCTATATTGTTATTCTAAAGGGACTTGTCCCAGAATAAATAAAGAATTTATTATTATTATTGTTAGTCAACCCCTACTTACTAATCATTGATTACAACCGCTAACCAACAACTATAAGATACATTTTCGGTTTAGAATCAATTATAGATCGGTTGGGTAAGGACCAAGTTAATTCTACTGTTTGTTTTACCAGTTTTACTAAAGTTTTTTTACCAGTATTATTATAAATAATAACCAGTACTATTACAAACCATGTAAAGTATTGGACTATGTTCATGGTAGAGGATGTACTGTTTCTAAGTCGGTTGTTCAGGGAGGTAATTCGACCAAGACCATGCTCAACCGCCAAGTTTTTTCTACAATTAAGAGTGCCCATTTTATAGATAAGGTCACCTGTGGTCTAGTGGTTAGCGTAACAAACTACTAAGCCCAAGATCACGGGTTCGTATCCCGGCAGGTGACCCTAGGATTTTTTAAAGGGAGTAAAATCCTTAGTTACGCCGTCCTTCGGAAGGGACGTTAAACGGGGGTCCCGTGCCTGTACGATGTCAGGTACTCGTTAAAAATCCCTATCCTAATTAAACCTGGATAGGCAAAATTTAGAGCTTCCAATGTAGTATCGTCTGATTAGCCATAGCAGCAAAAAGTGACGTTAAATGAACAAACAAACAAACATTTTATAGATAGCAGATTAAATAATTTGTTTACCAAAACGAGATTCGAAACCGTGTCATACGGAATCAGCTACTCAGAACTTTTTTTATTGCTTAATGTTTAAATAACAGCTTTCATTATTATTATTTATGGCGTTACAACTCGGTGACGAGTCCTGGCATCCCCCAGTCTTCTCTGTTTTGTGCAACCGTCATTCAGTTCCTGAATCACAGATATTTCTCGCATCTCTGCCCACATCATCCAAACAACTCAGTTACCATCGAGAGAAACTCCACCGAAGATTCTCGAAGGATTAGGAAGACTAGAACTTCTTGCTCAATCTGTTTGGTCATTGTCTTTGTCTCCGATCCATACAAAAGTGGGCGGATTATTGTATTGTACAGATAGTCAGTTGGGATAGAAAGTGAGAAAAGAATTCCTTGCGTTGACCAAAATAACACTTGCAGCTAACCATATTATATTATTTTTTTAACCTCGGCCAACAGCATTCATTAATAATAAAAAAAATGTAAGAGGCACTGAATATTCATATCGTCCCTGCCATTTCCAACTATCGAATGTGAAAATCGGTACTTTTGAGGAGAATAAAAAAAAAAAGCAGTTTCCAGGTTCAATAATAACACAGGCCAACGATGAAAAAACTTTTTTAATGAAAATACCTTATTCTTATGTTGTTTAGGTTGCTGAATCCAAATATGATGCTTAAAAAGTTGTATCACCCACCATTTATTCACATTTTATAGTTAAATTCATGAAATAAAGAAATATTTTTAGAATTTAACAGCTTTTTCATAGTTAAGATAACATGAAAAAATTAAGCTCGACCTGAGTGAACAATTTAGGCTCTACATTTTCTGTAACACATTGGAATTCTTCATCGTGTTCATCTAACTCCGACTGTACATCAGAAAATACTTCTGTTTCAATAGAATTTAAGTCCTCTGGTGGTTCCGGGATTGGCAAATCTACACCGTGCCCTACTGGTCGGATGGCGGACGGAAGGTTAGGGTAGCTTATTACCTTCTTGTGAACAAAGATGATGTTGGCAGCACTGCTGAAACACATGCTAAACAGCTGATGTTTTGTTTATTTTCAACATAACCTCACTTTTACGTTTCCTGTACATGTGCTCAGTGCAATGTCTCATCGCGGCTGTAAAAACTCTGCTGACAGTTTTTGTTATATTTGTGGTGAGTTTGTTATTAAAAAGCACCAAAGAAACATTACAGACTTTGTGAAAAAGGTTTATCTAGCATACTTTGGAACCAAACTTGGAGACCAGGATAAACCTTGGGCACCGCATAAGGTATGTTATGTATGTGTTGAAGACCTCAGGAAATGGTCAAAAAAAGAGAAAAAACACTTTAAATTTGCTGTTCCCATGATATGGAGGGAACCAAAAAATCATTCCGATGACTGTTACTTTTGCAGTGTAGATATTACTGGTCATAACTCTAAGAACAAGAAGGTAATAAGCTACCCTAACCTTCCGTCCGCCATCCGACCAGTAGGGCACGGTGTAGATTTGCCAATCCCGGAACCACCAGAGGACTTAAATTCTATTGAAACAGAAGTATTTTCTGATGTACAGTCGGAGTTAGATGAACACGATGAAGAATTCCAATGTGTTACAGAAAATGTAGAGCCTAAATTGTTCACTCAGGTCGAGCTTAATGACTTAGTTAGGGATCTGGGCTTAACAAAAGAAAAAGCTGAACTGCTTGGCTCTAGGCTAAAAGAAAAGAACTTGCTGGCGGCTGGAACCAGCATTCATGTGTATAGGAAGAGAGAACAACAATTTTCGAAGTATTTTGAACAAGAGGGTGATTTGGTGTACTGCTCAGACATTCATGGTTTAATGAATGAGTTTGGAATTGAATACAAAACAGAAGATTGGAGGTTGTTTATTGATTCATCCAAAAATAGTTTGAAGGCAGTTTTAGCACACAACGGTAACATGTATGCCTCTGTACCTGTCGGTCATTCTGTACATATGAAAGAGAGTTACGAAAATCTAGAAATAGTGTTAAATAAAATAGGTTATTCTGCACACGGTTGGATGATATGTGGTGATTTGAAAGTTACGTGCATGCTCCTTGGTCAGCAAGGGGGTTTTACCAAATTTCCATGTTTCTTGTGTGAATGGGACAGTAGAGCTCGGAATCAACATTGGTGCAGAAAGAACTGGCCTGCTAGGGAGTCTTTAAAGCCTGGCGAGAAGAACATTTTACGCAAAAACCTTGTAGATCCAAAAAACGTGCTCCTACCACCACTACATATTAAGTTAGGTCTCATGAAACAGTTTGTAAAGGCTTTGCCTAAAGATGGGCTTTGTTTCAAATATCTCTGTCAGAAGTTTCCACACCTTTCAGAAGCTAAACTGAAAGAAGGCGTCTTTACCGGGCCTGATATTAGAAAAATGATGTTTGACGTTAACTTTGAATCCACAATGACCTCAAATGAAAAGGAAGCATGGGTTTCATTCAAGCAAGTTGTCACCAAGTTTTTGGGAAATGAAAAAGACCCAGAATATAAGGCTATTGTTGCTAACATGTTAAAAAAATTTGAACAGTTAGGATGTTTGATGAGCCTGAAAGTTCACTTTTTGAGCAGCCACCTCGATTACTTCCCGGAAAATTTAGGAGATGTTAGTGAGGAGCAAGGTGAGCGTTTTCACCAGGACGTTAAAGTGATGGAAAAACGTTACCAGGGCCGCTGGAATACCAACATGATGGGGGATTACTGTTGGTCACTTCACCGGGAAGTTCAGCAAGCTATTCATCGCAGGAAAAGCTACACAAGAAGCTTCAAGGAAAAAAGGGAAAGAAAATATAAACCAATTCCAGTTGACAAGTGAACCTTGTATCATCACATAAAATTACTATTCCAAGTATTTTACTGTAAATACAAACCATTTTTACGATTCTACAGTGTTTCATTGATTTCCCTATATACTGTAAATGGGTATTAGACTATATAATAAAATACATTTTGCTTGGAAACTAAGGGTGATACATAAAAACTACGAGCAGATTTGGATTCAGCACATAAAAATCTATCAAGATCAGCTATTAAAATTAAAAAAGTTTTCAAAAAGGTTTTTTTTGTTGGCCTGTGTAATTGCCTATAGTCAAACCAATGACATTCGTTTTACATTGTTTGTGTGACTGTTAGATGCCTTTTTATGAATTTTATATCAATTATCAAACCTAAAGTAACTGCTATAAGTTGAAAACGAAAACTGTGTTTTTTTCACATCCGATATTTTGCGATGGTAGGGATATTATAAATTTTAAATTAAAATGAAATTAATGTTCTGAATTGATTCGATAATTCGATTACCAATAACTGAATGATAAGAAACGGGTTTACTTGTTTAGAGAAGGGTTTACTTGTTCGTTTTAAAAATGTGTATTCATACGTAGTCGGATTGTTAATTTTCATCACAAATTATTGTATTGTTAATAAAACTTATCTACAGTAAATGTAGTTGTTGAAATATAAAAATATCGTTTAAACTTTTTGTTGCCATGTTTTTCGATTGACCCGATCGTGGGCAGGATGGTATCGCTGCAGGTAGCCCGGTTATCACGCTCGACAACATTCCGTGATCGGATTTCTTTCTGTGCCAGGGTCTGAGGCCTTTTCCCCACTACTCTATTCTCCTAAACACCCCCAACCTACCCCAAACATTATACGATATTTCATTACTTTTAGTTATTACGATTATTAGCATTTTTTCGATAATTTAGTGATGTAATGAATAGAAAATATTACATTGTACTACTCTATTTTTTTCGTCATGACAGATATTGGATACATTAACTTTACATTTAATTTTAATTAATGGTTTTTTATTCATTGTTTCAATAATAATTAGTTAAAGATATTATATTTTTCCTTATTATATTTAACAAAAATAATCCAACCTTTATTTTGTTTTTGATCTTTCATCTCGTAATATTTATTATAATTTTTAATTGTAATTATCATTTTCTATTTCGGTAGATTTTCAAGATTATTGTAATTTAATCTTTCGAATTAAAAAAAAATAACATTAAACCGTTCCGACTCACCATTTTATATATTTTTTTTGTACTAACTCAGTAATCTACATAGATTTTTCTATTATTTTCACAATTTTAAACGATTTTTCTGATTTGTTGTATTAATATGAGAATAGAACCTGCCTTTCTCGATTTCAGAAAAAGTTTTATTCCACTTTCATATTTTCCCAATAACAATACAAATCAAGTTGGTTGATTTATATTGTTAGTACACAATGAATTACGAGTTTAGTTCTACGGATGACAGTATCTTAGACTGCATCAATCAATATTTGCTTTTAATTTGAAAACATATGTTTTCTAATGATACTGTAACCAAAGAAAATAAAAAAAAATGCATTAATCACTTTCTATATGTTAACCTTTGACTGTTTTTTTTTATCTAACAGTTACATGAGTTCATCATGCTAGCTTTCTAGGCTTCATTACAAGCAGTGCGTCTTTTTATGAATCATTAAAAAATAATTACGCACCACAAGAAAACAGAAAGCGTAATCAAATATGCAACAGTTCAAATATAAAGATCCCGCAAGAACAAGAGGAACTTAAACTTCTTCCTCCTATATAGCTCATTGAACTTTTCTTTTTATGTATATCTATATTTTTTAAAATTTATCTTTGTTAGACTATTTATTAATATTTATGTTCTATTTATCTTAAATTCACGTACTTGATATATATAATATATTATTATAATTAGCGTTTGACCTTATGGGATAACGCAAAGCAACCTTGACTTCATTTTCTAATGTTTCTTCTATTTTCCCATGCTTTTCTCATTTTTTCTCCGTGGATCCTCCGTCCATTCTGCCCTGGTCTTCCTAGGCTTCTCATTCTCTGACATTACTTCCCATTTGTTAACCTTTTGTCTGTATCTCTCTCTATTTTCAATTTTTGTAATGTTTATCTGTGCTTCTTCCAGATCTTTTCGTGGAGTTGTCGTCTTGACTCCCTGTAGGTATGTGAGGACTCGCTTGGCAATCCTGGTTTCGGGTAATCTGTGGAAGTGTCCATAAAACTTGAGTCTCCTCTTCATGATGTCTGCAGCGAGGTTGGATATTATTTCTGTTGTTTTCCTGAAGTGTAGTCTGTATTCTTCTTATGTTTGTTTTGGGCCTAAAATTTGTCGTTCTTCTTTTAATACATTTTCGAGATCTCTTTTTGTGAAGAGTGTAAGCGTTTCACTCGCATACATCTGGTTTCACTACAATTGTAGTGCCTAACTTTTGTGTGTAGTGACAATCGTTGTTTGTTGTAGATGTTTCGTGTTTTGAAGAAATTTAGTATTTAAACATTATTCCTCATTCAGTATTTAAACATTATTTCTTCTCGTAGTAGTAATTATAATTTTATGTCACTATTTTCTACTACATTGGTCATGAACTAGCACTCGATTAGGCACAGAGTGACTTTAGCAAAAGCATAGGATGCCTCCTGACATTGGATAACGACCGTAGAACCAATAACGTCCACCACAACATTTACTCCTGGCAAATTGGCAGCTCTAAACGTGATTTCTGTGTCGGTAATGGGGCTCACGCTACTGTCACGGCCTTGGATAACAATACTATTTTTAGACCTTGCCAACTCCACAGTTTCTTGTTGCTATGGTTGATATTTCGCTAACGTATATAAAAAATTGTATTGATCAGAAAAAGTACCGAATATTATGTCTTGATTTGTATTTGTTTAAAATGGTCGGGGGGGGAGGGAGAGAGGGGGAGGAAGGAGTATGTAGAAAATAAATCTTTTTTTATATCATCAAGTTGGATGGAGTTTGATGCATTATACACAGGGCTTCCTCCCTAAGGTTAGAGAGAAATCCTCATTCAAAAACGTCCATTCGTTCAGGAGACATCATTAGTGACCAAAGACGATTTTTGCAAAGAAGAGCTTTGAAAGTGCTTCATTCATCGAGTCGAGTGTGTGAGGCCTATTCCTATAAATCTCTCTTCTACGAACGACGGATTTGAGGGGGATCTTACAGCCAAGTTGAGGAATGCCAAAGAAGAAAATAAATGTTTTGAACTATTTGCCGAATGGCACAGTGCATGTTTTAAACTTAAAGTACACTTCTGTCATCCGAAAACTATAATAAGTAAATAGACTTAAACTATAAAATTACAAAGAAAAAAATTCCTGTAAGTCTAAAAGTACTGGGGAATATTTTAAAATTATTATTGGGTCGTTTCATATAAAATATCCTTTTTCAAATTAAAACTTATTCAATTAAACGACTTTATGAGATCAAAATATTTATTCTAATTTCCTAAGCTCTTTCTCCAAAATTCAGTGTTTTATGATGAAATAAAGCTTGAACAACAGTTTTTGAGTTGAAAATCGTGATTAAAAAATGTAACCACAAGGAAGTTGTCTAAATTTCTAAATAGATGGAAATCGGTTGGAGATAAGCCAGGCAAATAAGGAAGGAGTCGGGGACTTCGTAGCCCAGAACATGACGTCTGGGGTTGTCGTTTAAGGGTGTAGGTCCCTTCCGATTAACCAATGTACATTGTTTTTTCACTCAATATTCTTGCAGTACGGTGTTGATGTATGTTGGTTGTACCTCTGTGTAGAAAGGAGAAATGATTTATTTATGGATTATTCTGTGTAATCAGCATCATTGCAATGTCTCAAATTAACGGCGAATGGTTTGTTCATAACGACATCCTTTCCCGAACGCGGTGGTAATGTTTTTGCTGCAGGGGCTCGTGTGTTTCCATGTTCATGTTTGATGGCATACTAAACAATGTTCGTTAAATGTATGATAGTAAATATTATTAACAATGAAGGAATTAATGACAGTTCAGTACAATCTGTAAACATATACATAGCAAACAACAAAAGTACGGACATTTCATATTAATCGTCCCAATAAAATTATCAAGATGGAAATTTTTCTTAATTATTGATTGACTACTTTTAATTCCAATGAATTGCACTAGATTAGAAAGAAAGAATCATTGGATCGATGTTCGGATAAAAGATAGGTAAGAAATAAATAAGGACATCACAATCTCGATTGGATTGCATGGAATTTTCTAGGTTCGTCCTCATTCGTTTCATCCTTGTAATATTTTATCCGCTTGAAATATTATATATATTATAATATAAATCGAAGCTTTTTTCCTCATGAACAACTAAACGCTTCATCGCTTCTTGTAAAATAGAACTTCCACCCACAATACCGCGCCCTTACGTTTTTTTTTTTACATTTTAAGCCTAATTTTTTTTTATTCTTTTTTCCTATTCCCTTTTGTCATATTGTGTAGATGATTTTAAAGCTTGTATCTGCAACCCCATTGAATAAGTGGTTACTTCGAATTTGGTCCAAAGAAAGTTAACTGTATCGAGGAAAGCAGAATGGAGTTGTAATACAAGCAATAACTCCTTATTAAATCAATCATTGACTTAACCTCGCATTTAATACCAAAATAACACGATTCCCCTTCCCTAATACAATAAACTAATTTTGGAGTAAATTCGACTCAACCACTTATTCCCTGTAGCTGTAGATACACCACAATATACCCTAATCTTTAGGAAAACGGTATAATAAGATTTCGAAAGAATATTTTGACCACGATATGAAGATTTGTGTTTGAAAAGTTCATCCATTGATTTTATAACTAGTTTTTTTTTTCGATAAACTCTATTTTTCGAATCTTATGTCAAATTACAACCCCACAAATTTCCTATGTGAAATTAGTATTAAAAATTTATCATTATAGATAAATAATTAGCTTTAGTCTATGAGATTCCTCTGCAATAATTTTTAACGACTTGTTTTCAAGTTCACACATTGACTTTGGTAGAAAAATCCTTATTTATTGTTGAGTGGAATCTAAAACAAAATTTTGAATATTGTGGAAAGTAAAATTCTAATAAGATTATCACTTTGATGTTTATCGATAACTGAGCGTCAGTTGCCGATTCTTATCACAGGTCATCGCTGGAGCCCTGCACATGAATCAAGCCTTACTTGGATCTCCTATCGAAGATCTCTGACAAACTGTTCGGTAATCGAATCCGAAATATCTACGCGACGCTTATTTTTTCCTCCGTTCTGAGACGAAGTAGGCATATAAAACCAATAAACGGTTTCATAAAGAAAAAAAGATGCACATTAATCCATAGTTCCGGAATTATTTTTAAGAGGAGATTTTAAATGCACATATTAATATATGAAGAGTAGCCTGGAAGAAGGGCGCATGTTACATTTTTCGGTTTTCGTTTTTTTTGTTGATTAAGGTCCATGTGATGGCCCCGACCGCTAATGTTATTAGTTTTTAGTTGCCTAAACAGTCAATAGAGGCCAGGTATAACACAATCGTTGTCCATATCAGAGGATGATCTGTCTCTCAAGAGACAAACTTTCAGTGGAAGAAAGGCGTATGTAAAGATATCCTAACTTTAGTAGTGTTACTTACAAGGGCTTAGTTGCAAAATCTATAAAATGGAAGAAGGGCATATGTGACAGTCACCTAATTAAATGACCCGTTTTCTTATTTTTGCTCTCCCGTAAACTTTGAAAAATGTAACATGCGCCCTTTATTCTTCCAGGCAACTATTCATATGGTGATATAAAATCCATGCTAACATTTGCGAAAACTAATGTGATATTAATTTAATCATTCCAAATATAGTTAAAAGGGTGTTTTCCTACAAAATACATCTACATCGACTACTAATCTATAATGTTGAGGGGCTTAAGCCTGGGAAATCAGAAGGCTGGGTTTCCATCCAGAAGGGTTTCCAGACCCCACAGGGTCCATCCCTGGCTGTTAACAGATTAAATAAATCATCAGCCAGATACGGATTTGAAGCTGGGACCTTCGGCACGGCAACTCAGTGCTCTACCACTGAGCTACCTCACTCCGCAAGCAATCTTATGTTCCAGAACCGGATTAAAAATATGATAAATAAGGGAGCAATGCTAGACGAAGTTCCATGATTAAACTAGCGAAAGTAAATTTTTAAAATTGTGGA
Source organism: Arma custos (assembly GCA_037127475.1). Lineage (NCBI taxonomy): Eukaryota > Metazoa > Arthropoda > Insecta > Hemiptera > Pentatomidae > Arma > Arma custos. Next base: position 95,317,915 of record CM073764.1, read on the forward strand.
ATTATCCACAATTATTCATAAAAGGGTTTTGTGAAATAATTTTAATTTTATTAGTAAAAAAAAAATCGTACATATCTCTCACTTATAGCATTTTACAAGACGGGTATTGCGTGTTGTTTGTCAGTTACAAAATTGCTAAGTTCTCTCCCAACTTTCAGACTCGTGGAAGTTCAGAGTTCAGAGTGGAAGTTCAGAGAACTATTATCCTTGCCCTGGGCCTCTCACTTAGAAATAAGACTTGAAGTTTTCGAAAATGAACTGTTACATACAATAATTGGTTTGAGTATAATTGGAACATTAAGATGCTGCAAAACGAGAATATTTAGTAGTAATATAATTAATACTGGGTATATATAAAGTTGGGATCTAGGACCCTCTTGGGACTCACCCAGTCTATATAGTCTATATATGGGGTACTTAAAATAAAGGGGACAAATCTGGCGGTTGAGCGTGATCTGGGACAAATCACCCTCCTGCACAACCTTTGCCCATGAAACAGTACAGCCTCTACCATGTACTGAACACCAGACCCATGTGTGTAGTGGTACAGGTTTATATATATGTATAAATATATATATATATATATATATATATATATATATATATATATATATATATATATATATACATATATATAAATTATAATTAATGATGGGTATGTAAAATTGTATAGATTGATATACTGTTCATCGGAATCGAACCGAAATTTGTAAATTTTCAAGGAGTATTCCAAGACGTTTAAGGAGGTATTCCGAGGATTGTGTAAAGGTAGGTCTTGCAGAATTTGTTTTACTGGCTTCATGAGGCGAATATTGATGCAAAGGAATTGAACCGACTTTTTTCATAATTAAGTCCTGAATGTACATATAATACTTGCAATGCCTTAAAGAAAATGCGAAATCTATTAATATGATGAGTTGATTTGATGTAGAAGGCAGGTGTGTTGATGTAATGGATGTGGGCAGAGAGCAGGTGAAGAAACCCTCGATTTGGGTCAGAGCGTCTACCATTTGTCACGAATGACACTTATATGATTATTTCAATATCTTTATAAGGGGCGTCATATATCTCAATAGGAAATGAATATTGAATACATTTTTACATTTAAATATCTATTCTACATAATATGCCGTCTAAATATGTACTTTGGAGAATGGAACATGCCAAGAAGAACTATTAAGAAAAAAACACAACTCTATTACATCCTTAATCCAAATTTCCATAAAGGAGGAACTTTCACACTTGTTGAGGATGAAAGCCTTATAATGGTAATCACTTCATTATTAACGAAGTTACGAAAAAGCTATCGCAATAGGAGCTAGAACAAAATAACTTCAAAAACAAATATTTTTGGTAAACTGTGAACTTTTGGGTGGCTATAATCTGGTTGATTCTGTGGGATCTGAAACCCTCCTGGGGCTCACCCTTCCTCTATAACGCTGATGCTTTTAATTGGGGGATAATCTGGCTATTGAGTATGATTAAATATTATCGTTGCATTTCCATAGGCAAGAAGCAGTTTGGTCTTACTGAGTACTCAACCCCAAACCCTTCGTGGGTTTTAGTCATGCTACTGATAGGTATATATCAATTACACCAGAACATACGAACCCGTATGTTAGGTCAATATCGGTCGCAATTGATCTAATTTATACGATTTCAACAAATTAACAGTCATCCTAAATGGGCAATAGTAGTTCACTTTGGTAGGGGTAGATGAAGATGTGCTGAAGGGAGTTCAGCCACCATGTGATGCCTAAAATTTTACTTTCTTCTCGAAATATCTGCTACAATCCGATATGATTTCCTCCGGTCGCGTATCAATGTGAAATTTCCTCCCATGCTGTTACTGGTGTTTTTGCTTCAATGGGATATGCCATCGCGATTTTACTAAATGAGTCTATCGCTGTTAGCCAAGACTGTCTCTCTTTGGAATAAATGTCGATTTGAATTGACCTTAGTGGTTCCATCGCGTTTGGTGTGACTACTTGCCCCGCTATTGGGAGTTGCCGGTCGTACTTTGCTCTCTGACATATCTCACACTCCTCTACTATCCCGCACATTGCGATTCATATTCTTCCAAAAATATAGCGATTTTAATGCGCACAGGCTCTCCACTATTCACCGATAGTTCGTCTTGCTCATGTGGGGATCGATGACAATCCTCAGCTGTACTTCTGAATCGGTGATTGTTTCGACTTGTCGCAAACACCGAATTAAAGAATAACCTATTCCCAATCTTTCCTCTCTCCATAGTATTTTAATCTTATCTATCACCCAGTTCCCTATATACACGGAATAGCTACGACCGGGAATAGTGAACTCCGCGAATATCCGTTCCAATTCATTCTCGCTTATCGCTGCGGTGGTACGGACTAAAATAATTGCTAATCCCTCATACCTGGACGAACGCGTTTCCATACCAGGATCTCACTTCGAACTGATAATGATTTGACGCTATCATTGATAATATCGTCAATATCCGGTCTATCTAACGAAGCCTCGTTCTCTTCCGATTCGGCTATGCCTTCTTCTTCGATTGCGTTCACTACCAAGTCTCGCGATAACCAATCGGCGAGCGCGTTCTCTAGGTCTTTCTTGTGCACTATCTGGAAATTATATGCCACAATCCGTTCTTTTCATCGCGATACCGGCTCCGATGATTCTTTAAGAATGCCCAGGTATGTTACGGGCTTGGGATCGGTTGCCAAGTCAAATCTTCTTCCGTATACATAGGGACGAGAATGTTCTACAGCCCACACTACTGCTATTAGTTCACGTTCGATCGCGCTATAATGCTGTTCTGCTGCGGTTAACTTTATTTCCGCGTATGCTCTGGGCTTTTCGCCGTCGTCGAATTACTGGGATAGACCCACCCCAATAGCGACCTCGCTGGCGTCCGTGGTGATTTTAAACGTCCTATGAATGTCGGGGAAAGCAAGTAATGGTCGCTTAGTCAGAATCTCCCACCATTTCTAAATACTTGACAACTACTCAGAGCCTAGTCGAAAACGTTTCGTTTTATTTAGTATTTCTGTTAATGGGTGTGCCAGCTCTGCTATTTTCGGGATGAATTTTCTATAACAATTTACCATGACCAAAAACCGCTTAACTCTGCGGGCATTCTTCGATAGTGGGGCTTCTTTAATAGCTTTCACACGTTCCTGATCTGATTGTACACCGCGATATTATGTGGCCAAGAACCTAATCTCGTGCAAGCAGAATTTAAATTTCTCGGGATTATTTAAGTCTGAATTCGCGCACCCGGTCGAACACTTGTCTCAAATGCACGAGATATTCTTATTTGGTTTGACTAAAAACAATTAAATCGTCCATACTTAGAAAACGTATGGACTAATTCTCTCTGCAATTCTCTCTACAATGGAAAACGTATCGTCTAATTCTCTCTGCAATTCGTCCATAAGACGTTGAAACGTAAGCGGGGTCCCTTTTAACCCGAAAGGATTCTAACGAATTCAAAATGCCCCCGTTCCATAAAACGCAGTCTTCCCTATATCCTCGCCGGTCATTCTAACCTGATGGTATCCACTCTTGAGGTCCAAAGAACTAAATATAGTTGCTCCCGATAGACGATATCTTTGACCGCTAGAATATAAGGGGTACCCGCGGTAGAAGGGGGTACCGCTCGTCCTTTGGTGCCTCTTTCAATTTATCACAGAATATATTCAATATCCCCAAAAATAGGATATCATATATTCAATATCCCCCACGACTGTATACCGCTTATTGTTTTCACTAGGCTGCGCCTGCTTTTTCTCGACCACTCATAGTCCTTGGTAATAAGGAGAGTTGCCGGGCCTTATTATGTCTTGTTTAAGAAGAGAACTCCTTAAACAAGGCATGATAAGTAGAAACTAACTGTCCCCTATTGATATCCCTCATAGCCTGAGGGTACCGCCTATTTTTTACATATATTGGGGTTTCCATCTTGAGATTGATCCTGTGTACGGTCTTCCCGTGGTCGTTAAGAATTCCTTTTCATGGTAGAACAAATCGTTATTGATCTCGAATAGTTGTGGTAACGATTCTTTCCTACACTCTAAGGTTCCAATTTGAATATCTTCACTATCCCTCTCCGTTTTGGCTCGGTACAGCCGTTCCCCTATCATATTACACCAATTTTCGTGTTTGAACCTCATATATAGGCCCGCAAAATATCAAATACGATTATTAAGTTGTAACCCGCCATTAGTTTGTCGATTATGTATATTTTTACATACGAGTCGCACCCCGTTAATTGGTTGATGTTGAAGACCGTTTCAGCCAGGGTTTGACATTTTCCGCTTATTGTAGATAACTGTAGACCGGACATTTGCATTTCTGTGCCCGACCCAAATACGCAGTTTATCCGCTCTCCTCTTGCTACCTAACGAGTTAGTGCTTCCTGTGTCAATTAAAAACATTACTCCTAACCTCACTACGGGCAACCTAGACCACCGCCCTTTCTCCGCGCTATTGTTAATCACCAACTCTCTCGATTGATTGCTCCACCCAGTACTGAACACTCAATCCAAACCGGACTACCTCTCTGATACTTCCACTCTGGAAGGACTTTCACCCCAGGGATTCACAACACTTACCTCGTGTCTCCTTGTAGCTCGAGTGCTGCGCTCAGAGTGTACGCTCTCCACCTCCGAAGATTCCCCGCTAGTGTAACGCTCCCCGCTTCTCCTGTTGGTTCCCCTGAGGCTCCAGTCCTGATAGTTCATCTTCATAGGCTTTGATTGTGGCCCCCTACTATTTGTTCTCGTACTGCGTCTCGGGCATTCTCTCACTAGATGTCCTCGCCTACCGCATTCATAGCATAAGAGGTTGCAGTGGGCTGCAATATGACCGGTTCGGTTACATTCGATACAGCGTCGCTCTGGTTTCCACCTTCTCTCGTTTGGGCCTCTGCTTGATCGTTTTTCGATATTCCTATTGTTAGCGTTCTATCTTGGTGGACTTAGTGTCTTCTCCTAGGCGAATTCACTTCTTTCCATACATTTTCTGACTTAACGAAATGGGCTTCGTGTCGTTTTCTCGCATTAATTAGGTCGTCTGCACAATCTATGAAGTCACGATCTCTTGGAAGTGAGCCTGGCCGGTCTAAATAGTGGTTTAACCGTATCATGAAAATTTCCTTCAAGAAATCCAATCTTTGACCTCCTGCTTCGCCCAAGGTTTCAACCATTTTCTCCATCAATTTGTAATATAGAGCGAGAAGGTTCTCGGTGAATCTTCCCTCTGATTGGCCTTTAGTAAGTAGTAGCTCTTTTAGTAAATAAAATGCATCCTCCTCCGGTGTCCATCTTCCAGTCTGTGATTGGCCGCCGTATAGTGAACATCGCCTAGCGTCTTCATAGCGTCCCTTACCACGTGGCGTAACGGCTTTTTAACGGCTTTTTAGCGTGTTTTACTAAAATGTGAGTACAGATTTTAATTATTGTTATAATCATTATATAATCATTTTATATTAATAAGTGCATGTAATTTTAATTTTATCAGTGAGTAGATAGCTGTTTTTAATTTATTTACTTTTGTTTACTTACCCATTGTTACGATGACGAACCCCCCGGACATGGCCATGGACTCTGACAACACACCTCCTACTAATACACCACAAAATACAACACAAAATACACTTATACAACCACGTATCAAATCTAAACTAAAAAGAACACAGATCGGCTCTGACGGCTTTCAACTCGTACAGGCTAAAAAAGCCATGAATTACATCCCGAGACCCGACATAACCCCGACTATTACTAAAAACTCCTTCACCGCATTGAGCAATCAACCTTCAACTTCAACTAACAACAATACAAATACACCCACCACACCACAAAACACACACAAGCCGGCACCTATAGTAATCAGACCGGCTATGTCGGCCGTGGCTATCAGACGCCAACTAATTGATGCTGGAATAGCATCTTTTTTTATTCGGTCAAATAAGACCGAAAATAAAATTTTCCTACAAACAAATGACGACTTTAAGACTGTTGTTGGTCTACTTGACGGTGCCAACAATATTAGTTACCACTCTTATGCTCCTAGAGGTACCAAACCTCTAAGAAGGTACATTCTCAAGGGTTTCGACATAGATCACCCTATAGAATCTATAAAAAGTCATCTAGAGGCCAACTTACCAGGTTTCCAAAATATTTGGAGGATGACAAAAACCGACGAACACGGACACAAACGATTACTAAGCAACATCGTAGTTACTACCAACTCTGATGTAACCCTTGAAAAAATCTCTAAACTGGGCCCTATTGATTATATGGGGTACAGTGTAGAGAAAATGAAAAATATAAATGGCCCCAGGCAATGCCATTCTTGCCAGGAGTTTGGCCACACCAAAAATTACTGTGGGCGCATTGTTAAATGCGTCCGTTGTGGTGAAAACCACGACACTAATGACTGTCCCAAAACAGCCCCCCCCAAATGCGCAAACTGTGGAGGCCCACATGTGGCCTCATATCGCAATTGCGCAAAAAGAATAGAACTTATAAAATCTAAAGTTCAAAATAAAATTGTTGTCCAACAAGACAACAACAAAAATCAACAAAGCACTAATAGTGCCACAAAATCTGACCCGCATTCTTTTGCAGGGGTCACTTTTTCAGGTACCATCCCTCCCCCCAAAAATCCTAATCAGGATGAGAAATCCGTATGGGCTAGCGAGCTCATAAACATGTTCAAGGACATGAAAGAAATGTTTATGACATTAATGGGCACACTCAACGTCGTGCTTCAAAATTCTTTCAGTCCTCGACATGGATAGACATTCTATCATCAATTACAACATTACAGGGCTCGTTAAGCGAAAGCTCGAGCTAGAAACCCTCCTAGCCTCTTATAGGCCCTCCGTTGTCGCACTTACAGACACAAAACTAAACGGACATACACACGTATACTTTAGAGGCTACTACATATACAGACTTGACTCACAAACTAAGCATGGAGGTGTAGCACTATTAGTGCGCAACGACGTCCCCTCCAGACTAATAAACAACAACACACTCAACGATGACAAACACACAGCTATCACAGTACTTGTCAGACTTAAACACAATTACAAACTGACTTGCATTTACAGAAAACCGAACGCCAAACTTGACACTATCAAAACACTACTTAGAAAAAACGAAACTGACAGACAACATATCATCCTAGGTGACCTAAACGCCAAACACCACACATGGAACTGTACGAAACCCAACGCACTAGGCAACCACTTAACAAAAACAAAATACACAATCATACACCCCAACGCTCACACTTACAGACACCACTCGAACCCTTCATACACTTCCACTCTAGACCTGCTCCTCACACAACAGGCACACAGATTTACAAACTGCATCACAATAGACTTCAGTGACAACGACCACATTCCCGTACTCTACGAACTTGGTAGAAACGCAACAACAACTCCACCTACTGACTACAAATACAACTTCAAACTAGCTGACTGGAAACAGTACAAAAAACTAGTCCACACAAACATACCAAACATCACCCCACTTACAACCATAGAACACGTTGACATAGCCATAAACACACTATTCACCACTATACAAGACGCAGCATCAGCCTCTATACCTACATTTAACCCAACACCCATACACCTACGCAAACCACCACAACACATACTCGCTCTCATAAAACAACGTAACAACATAAAGAACTGTTGGTACAGGACAAAAGATCCTACTTACAGACCCATAATAAACAACATGACCAGACAAATCACATCCCTAATGTCGCAGTGGAAAACCTCCATATGGCATGACCAACTACGCCGGACTCACTACGATCCTCATAACTTCTGGAAATTAGTCAGGAGTCACAACACAAATACCAAATCGGTCAAAATCCACCGTGGCGATGAGCTTCTCACTCCCGCAGATCAGGCTACTATACTCGCCGACTATTGCGTTGAACGTGACTCAGCACGAACAAACACACCATACCAACACCGCCCTCTGAGCGTTAGCTCAGAGAACATCATATTCTCAACATATAAAGAACTGACTGCAATTCTGAGAAATACTAAGGGAAACAAATCTTCTGGAAAGGACAACACCCCTTATGTCCTATACAAACAATTACCTAGGAAACCCCTCATGTTTCTCTTAAATATCTACAACTCATGCTCACGCCTTAAATACTTCCCAACGGAGTGGAAACATGCTATTGTTGTTCCACTCCTAAAACCCAAAAAACGAGGAGCTGTACCGGAAGAATACCGGCCTATCAGCCTCCTCAACCACATCTCAAAAATATATGAGAAATTAGTTATAATACACATCCGCAAACACTGCGAAACACATGACATTATACCCCCTGAGCAAACGGGGTTCTCTCGCGGAGTAAGCTGCTATCACCACGTAGCGAAATTACAACTGATACAGCTCACAACCTAAACAAAAACCTCGCTACAGCAATGATATCCCTCGACTGCACTCAAGCATTCGGTTCTGTATCCCACTCTATTCTGATAGAAAAACTCAGGCTTCACCACTTCCCAGACCAATTGGTTGATATAATAGGCTCATACCTCAGTGGCCGGACTTTCTCTGTCCGTGTCAAAACTGAACTCTCTACAAAACGCCCAGTCACTTGTGGGGTCCCCCAGGGCTCGGTCCTTGCGCCGATATTATTTAACATTTATACTGCCCAAATAGTGGGGCAAAAAATAGATAACGTGCAAATCGCCGCCTATGCTGATGACATAGCAATATACAATGCTAGCATGAATGCGGATCACGCCATGCGCAAGGCCCAACAAGCAGCCCAACTGATCACAGAACAGCTACAAGACATAAACATACACATTAACACACACAAAACAGACGCCATCACTTTCTCTTACAGGAAAACACTTAAAACACAACCAACACTAAACGGACAAACAATACAAAACAAAAATCAACTCACATACCTAGGCATGAAACTCGAATCACACCTTTCATTCACAGCTCACACACAACACAGAATACACATAGCACGAGCCACAGCCAATCAACTCAGACACTTACTCTACTCACCGGGGCTGTCACTCAGACTCAAGATCCTACTTTACAAAGCAGTCCTCAGACCCACACTACTACACGGAGCCCCACTCCTTCATTACCTATTTCCGTCAGCCCTGAAGTCACTACAGACATACCAAAACAGCATCCTACAGAAGATCACGAGAGGCACTATATTAGAAAGACGCAACATGGAACACATACACAACGAACTACAGTTAAACACTGTACAGACTCACATCACTAGGTGTCACTTGAAATTCTTTGACAACCTCCCTGCATCACACAACCCACTCTTCCGAGCAATAACCCCATCCCCCCTTCCTGCTAGGTGGCAGGGTAGGAAGGGGCCCCTAAACCCCGTCAACATCACATCCTAATTTCCCCCCTTCATATTTCCTAGATCCTCTCCTGCCTCCTTTCCTTTCCTCTATCCTCCTGCGACCCCCCCCCTCAACTCTCCTTTTAACTATAAGTTTTAGTATTAGTTTAGTCTGTAAGTTACTCAACTAGAGAAGGCCCTTCACCTTCAGATAATTTTTTACCTGAAAATGGATAATTTTATTACTTTTCAAATCAGTACACCTTCCATTACTTTTAGTAGAATAAGGATAATTTTAAGATATAAGTACATTACTAATTACTTGTTTTATTATGTTTCATGTTTTCGTTTACTGAGGGATCCGAAAAAAAAAAAAAAAAAAAAAAAAAAAAAAAGTCCATCTTCCTCGGCCGTACTGTTTCTTCAATCTCACCTTCAGTGTGTCCCAGGAGTTTGTCGTGTCACCCTGAATGGCATTTAAAACACTTCTTGAGATACGACCTACTAGTACACATATTATAAAACAAAGTCTTCAACCGCGTTTGTTCGCGGTAAACTCAATAACTACTGCATGGATTTTCATGCGGTTGATAGAGTGATTCACCAGTGATCAGAATCACTCTTAACAATGAACCAAAATGTGTACCGCGTTGTTTGTGGTGTTCCGATCTTGACGATGTTTTTCTAAATTTAATAGTACATTAATGTATACATTACATTTACAGGTAAATTATATAAAATAAAATTTATATAATGTATTAGATTATGATTAAACCCTGAATAGAATTTGATTGGAAAATACTTTTCTGAGCATAGTGTTTTGAAAATATCACATTTCCAATTCTATCGGCCATAGCTGATGACTGTATATTTTTTAATTTTAATAATACATATAACAAAATATCGGCTACTAAACTTTATTTTGCTAAAATAATCCTATATTAAGTTGAAAAAAGCTAGTACTTTACTACCTGTACGGGTAGCAGTTGCTAAATTATAAACAATCCATCTTGCTCCAACTTGTAAATTCTTTAGCTCGTTTCTTATTTTGTTAGTGCCAACACTGAAATGATTGATATCGACACAAGGGGATGGATCAGGGCGTACGGAATATTATTGTTGAAATATTTATTAGAGCATATGATGGATAGAAACTGATATCAAAGAGATAATGTTAAAAATGATCGTAAAAGGGAATATACTCCTTTTATTTTATGCTCTTATTTATGACTGTCCCTATTTTAATTTTTTTCTTTTCTTTTTATGGCTAAGAGGTTTAAGAAATATATTATTTATTGTTAAAATGAACCGTAAATACAAAAGATAATATAAGGCATAGAGAGTCTAGATATAATGGGCGTAAAATAAATAAATGCTTGAATTATATTTTTATATTTTATATTGTTGACAATGAAATAATTTATGTTTTACACAATATAAATCTCTCATTCCATAATGCATGGATGAAAATATTTGTTTAATAAGATCTATTCAAATTAAACGTTTAATTAAGGAGGTAATCATAAATAAAAAAATAATCGAAGGAGAGAGTTTTACTTTTATTTTACTTTTTCAGTTTTTTCCCTCAATGGTTAAGTCAGAGCGTCTCTCCACTTTTCTCTATTCCACCAGTCATTCTCCTCAAGTTCCCTGCCGGCCATCTCCTCCTCCACGCAGTCCTTCCACCCGGTTCGGGGTCTTCCTCTTCTTCGTCTTTCTCTGATATCTTTATTTCTGACTCTTCTAGGCATCTCCTCCAAAAGTCCACCTCAGCAGCTTGTAATCTGGAGTAGAGTCCCGGGTTAAGCGCCCAGGTCTCTGAGGCATAATTACTATGATAAATTCAATAAAATCTGATACAGCAATGACAAATCAGACTGTGTAGAAATGTCATTGCACTTAACAATGTAACAGCTTACACTTAACAGCAATTGTGAGCCACATTTTTTGATACGTTGGTTGCTACTGTAATATGTTTAACAGTTGTTTTCATCTCTATTAGTAATATAACATAAAAAGTCAAACGAATATACTCAAAAAGATGTTAATATTCCTAACCAACCCGAATCTTGGAGCCACACTTTTTCTGTATCATCAATTCCAAAGTATCAAGGTTTCTACTGTGTAGCAATGTTGTTCGATAAGTTTTTCTACTATCAACGTTTTGCCTGAAATTATTGTCTGTTTTGTAACATAGTTAAATTAATAAGCAAACGAGGACGTTAAAACGAAAAAGATAAACTATCTGTTTCAGAAAAATCATGGACAAAGTACCTTTAGCTATTTAATTGAATTATTCATGCTTGATGAAAAGATGCGAAATCCTGCTAAAAGAAGAAAAGAATTTAAGCATTAATCCAGAATAAATCAGGAGAGGGGGGGATAGCACGCAATAATAAAAGAATACTTTACGATTGGAAGAGGAATCCTTCTGAATAAAAGAAAAGATTCTTTCTTCATCCTCCCCCCCGCGACGTAGGCTACAAAGAGGTTTCATATCGCGGTGGTACCTGAAGGAGTGCCGTCGTTTGTCGAGGCAACAATAAATACTGGATAGAGTGAACTCTTTGCTCTGGCTCTTTGTTGTTCTTACACTGAGGATGTTGTCTTGGTCCAATGTTATTGTTTTATACGATTCACTAAAAATAGTGCCTCTTTCTGGGCAATGTTCATCATTATTATTTTGAAAAAAAATAACAATATGTATGTATAATACAGTTATATAAATAATGCTATATAACAGCATTATATGTACATATTTAATTATATAACAGTTATATTTTTATCTTATAAATAATGCTAAATTGAAATTATTTATTATGAGTAATAGATGACATTTTTCTTTTATTTTTAGATTAATATTATAATTATTTAAAGATAAATAAAATCCCTAACAATGTTGGGAGCATTTGTGATTTTATCCTTCTGTAAGTCCATAAATGACTATTAAAAATAATTAACCTTGAGTTTTTTTTAATAATCATTACCACTACATCTCAAAATTATCTTTTCACTTGATCAATTAAAAATTGAAATTAAAAAAAATATATTATACTTTTCTTTAAAAACTTTCTGCTTTTAAATAATACACTCATAAAAATTGCATTTATTAGCTATCTGACAAAATGGAGATAAAGGAATTTCGAACTTTTTTTTCATAATGGATCAGAATAAGATGTATGTAACTTTGTAATGCAACTAAAACAGTAGATAAAATTAAATGTATATGAGAATGTGAGAAGACAAGGGATTTAATTACTAAGCATAAGTAAGATTTGAGTGTTGTTATGGATAAATATAATATAAATATAAGTATAAAATGTTTTATGAAAGCAATATTATTTGTTTACATTAAGTATACAGTAAAGCCATATTTTTAAAGTATGGTTTAAATACTATCAAAATCTTTTCATTAAAATATATTTATAACAAAATAGTTTATATATCAATAATGCTGTAATCCCAGGCCTTTCATCCTCACGTACATAAAAGAAAAATTATAACAAAATTGTAAATCGTAATAATCAAAGAACTTCTGTTATTAAAAATTATCACTGTTATTTGGCTTTACTGTAGCTACACAATTGAACTGATAAAAACATATTTGACTAAACTTATAGTTGATTGATTATCGGAACCAATGTGTTCTGAAACCTTTCATGAAAGTTCAAACAAACAACCACTTTCCGCCAGTTTTAATTGATTAGCTAATATCATGGGGGAAGCCACATTTCAGAGAAAAGTTTCATGATTGGTAATGAGGTGCGTATTCAGCAAAGGACATTGTGAGATCATAAAAATCAACAAGAGAATCATTAAATACTTCCAGAAGAATAATAAATCCAGCTGCAATAAATCTAAAATTGTTAAGTTCAAAATATAGATCATTATTTTATACTTTTACTATCGTAATACAAGGAGGTGAGAAGCTCAGTGGTAGAGCACAGAGTTGCTATTCCGCAGTTTGGCAGAAATTTATTACATCTGTTAGAGGCCGCAGATGACTCCTATGGGATCTAGGACCCTCCTGGGGCTCACCCAGCCTCTATAAAGTGGATACCCAAAATAAGGGGGCAATCTACCGTTTGAGCGAGGCCTTCCCTCAAATTAAATCACTTCCCTGCACAACAGTTGTCAAAGAAACAGTACAGTCTCTACTATGTACTAAATACCGAATCATTCATTGGTTGTAGTGGTACATGTGTTTTTTTTTTTATCGCCATACTTCTTGGTACAAACCGATGGGTTTCGTTTTTCGCAAAAAATTCCCATATTGTAAAATTATTTATATTTAACTACATCTACCACAATTCATCACAAGGTTACCGCAAGCTGGAAATACAGAAATTTGAAAAAAAAAATTATACCAGTATTAAAATTGGTATAGGTTTTAGTCATTAGTAATACTGTTGATAACATGTATATGATATGGTACAATAATAATACAAAAATATGCTTCAGAACCATTTAATCAAAAGGTATGGCCGTATCACATAACAGGAATTTAATATATGAGGCGTGGAGATGCAAAAAGGGATAAATCCATATTTAATCATTTTTAATGTTTTTCACAAATTTAGCGTCCTCTATGCGGTGGTACATGGTTCACCATTCAAGACATTTCAAAGCCAATATAAGTTTTCTAAAAAAAATTGTCTCAAATAAATAATCATTTCATAATAACCTGAATTATGCATATATATATATATGTGTGTGTTTCCTGAAAAAATTTTACCCCTTTTTTGCATGTCAACGCCTCATATAATCCTTTAAATACTGGTTTGGTGCCCGTAGATCATGGATGCATGGTTGAACAATAACAGTTCGAAATCCATTCAATTGGAAACAAGAAGACGAATTTGGAGCGTTGGAATGGAATATGGAATAGAGTGGGCTAATCATAATTAGCCCACTACCAATAATTATTGATTTCCGTTGATAATAGGCAGCCTCCCCAGGAAGGCGGTTTAGTGTGAGCTTAATAGATCTTGAGGCTCGAGGCTCGTTCCTTTGTACCTTTCTCTTCGGCTGAGTAAGGATATGGTGAAGAGTATTCTGAGGTTATTGAATATATTATTGGTGTGTTGAATTCCAAAAGAGAGTTAAATTTCATATGTTTAATATATTAATTTTAAAATACACGTATATATAAAGAAAACAATTGGAGTGACTGGTGAAGCAGTGATGATAAATTGAGATTTAATTGTAGGTTTAAGTTACCAAAGAATGTGTTTCTTTCTATCATAAAACATGTTTTTAGTGATGTTATATTGTTTTATTTTACCTTTGTAAAGATGGATAGACCTTAGCTGAGAACCCTCAATTCTTATTTCCAGAATTACTTCTCCTATCGATAGTTTTGGGTTCAATTTGTATCTGTAAACTACTCTCTGCTTTTTCGTAGTAAATATTATAGTTAAAAATCGAAGAAATCACGGCAATTTCATCTTCAAAAAAGAAATGAGATAGTAATTCACTTCTTATATATGTTCTTGGCACAACAAACATATATAATAGTTCTTAATGTTTTTATTACTAAATATTATAAAATTAAATGATTAAATAATTTATATTTTGTAAATTATAATATATTTTAAGTAGCTATTTTCTTTTCTTTCTATTTTCTATTTGATGAAATCTGAATTGAACGCTACAGGTCCGTGCAGAATCATACGCTGTACTGCATTCTCAGTGTTGGTTGTGTTTTGAAGTATATAGATGTCATTCTTAAAATAATTGGTTATACTTCGAGTTTATTAAATCTATGATTTAATTATAGTAGTTAACTATCAAAGAAAGCACTGAAGTTTTCATCTTACAATTAGAAAGGATGTAATAGTTCACTTCTTAAATAATGAACACTCCATGTTAGCTTAACAGTTATACTACAACCCTTTTTTTTACCCCTCAAATAACAAAAACAAAAGTGAAGTGGAAAAATAATATAACTTTAATTACATTGATAAAACTAATACAACTTGTATTGAAAATGTTTATGTTACGTTATGATACAGGTTCTGAATCATGAACCATTAATTATTATTTTTTTTAGATTAATTTATTGGTATTTACAACTGTAATAATATTACAATAAGTAAATTCGCTAATATGAACAAATGACATGAAAAAAACAATTGTGGAGAACCTACCCATCGGTAGCACTCCAATAAAGTTCTATAGTAGTAGTAGGTCTCGAGGCCATCTTCTTTTCAGACGCCTCGGAGGGTTATCAGGAATAGTATGGGAAGCAAGTTAGGAGACTAGCGGATTCAAGTGTGTGTGTGGAGCTTGTCATGGAAGGATAGGTATCTAGTTTGGACCAAACTAACCAAACAGATATCGAATTCTTAAAATAATTGGTAACATTTGAAATCTATTTCCAAAATTCTCCGATTTCTATTAGACGATGGAGGCGCTTGGTTGCTCTCCTGTGGGAACTGACAAGTGTGAAAATCCAACTCAGGACTTCTGAAGCTTGCTGTAGGTTTTAGGTTTATTTGTGAATACATTCGCTGTATGGTGTTATACAGTTTTCTGTTATTTCCACCTTAATCGGAGGAATAAACATTCAAATACAGTGTTCAGGTGCAAATTAGAATATTTACATTCAAAATTTATATAGAAAACTTAAAAAGGCATTTACTTTTTGTAAAGACTGGATAGTTTGGTAACGTAATAAAAGATTATTAGTTTTAATCATAAAAATTAAGTTTTTTTTTTAAAAGAAAGAACATTTTCTTTTTCAAACTTTTTGGAAACAATATAATTTAAGCCTTTAATTTCATAATTGTTTACAATAATTTTATTATTCATTTGTTTCATTATATCTCTAATATTTGTCATAAGTTTAAAAACAGATGTTACAAAAGTGGAGTCGATCGGCTTATGTTCACTCCGACTATATCACGCCAGACTCAGGTGGTATGAGCCTCTTAACGTGCACATCGCAAACTGTTGGAGCTCAGAGTTGCATTAGGAATTGAAGAGTACTAAGTCGCTGCCCACCTGCAGGCGTAATCAGTCTAAATCTCT
This sequence comes from Arma custos, assembly GCA_037127475.1. Taxonomy (NCBI): domain Eukaryota; kingdom Metazoa; phylum Arthropoda; class Insecta; order Hemiptera; family Pentatomidae; genus Arma; species Arma custos. Next base: position 95,334,313 of record CM073764.1, read on the forward strand.
TCATCGATTCGACTACTTCGAATTGGCCTAGTCTATCACCTCAACATTCTCGCTGCCGATTTATGCTATTAGTTTAATATAAGGTTATGCCCAAATGACATGCAATCTGAAATAATTGAACCAGAAATTTTATTTTTTCCTTATCCATTTCGGAATTCTCATCGAAAGGACCAATTATTTCGCTATGAGCTAAAACATTTTTATGAGTTAATTCAAATATTATTATTATTCAAATTCAAATATTTTGTATATTCTTTGAAAATACACTTCTCTGCCCAAAGTTAGTTATTACTTGTGTTTAATGATGTATTAGCTAGCTTCCTAAATAATGTATCTAGAGCTAGATCTGCAATCTTAATGGTAGATCTACCTACATTCAAACTTTGTAGTTGTGAGGTATCTGCAGCAAACTAGTTTAATCTTGTTATGTATATTTGAAGATCTGGTTTAGTAAGAAGATACATACTAGTTATATGGATGAAATTAATCATGCTTTACTGATCTAGACGTTCTAAGAATTTAAGATCTCATCTGCGTTGTTTTTTTTTAACACTATAGCCTATCAGAAAAACATGTCAGGGGGAAACAGGTTGCTATTGGCAGATGTGGAAATAACTGTAAATGACGGCTGCTTACGTCACTTTTCTGCTCCAATCCCCCCAACTTCCTTTGGTTTTCCTCTTGTATGTTGTTCTTTTTAGCTCCACCTTATTTCAGACGTTCAAAAATAATTTAATATTTAAGTTTGAATTAAGTCTTAAAGACTTCTTTGGTAAGTGGGTCGCGAAAGTTGGTAATCCTCATGCATTATTAAATGTATTTCCCTTTAAAATTGTGTTGATGATTTTCACAACCATATTTGGTAGGGTAATAAAAATATTTCTTTTTACATTTTAGCACTTATCTTGAGGGTAATATTGATAATTTCTTAGTTTGAAGAGTTTATCTCATATAATATTTCTACTATTCTCAAATCAACAACGTATTTCACTAAATAATATTTAATCCCATTCCAGTTATTGTTAGGGGCTTTTATTTATTTATTATTTTTATTTAAGTTTTGGTTATATTAGATTTTTATTCTATTCTTTTTCTCTACCAGAACATACATTTTAGTTTATAATTAATTTCAGGTTAATCATTTCATAATTCAGTTAAACTTAATATTGTATTATTCTTATATTGTAGCCCTTTGGCCTGATATATATTTATTAAATTTTTGTACACATACGCTAATCTTAAGGGACTTGATCCCCGAATGAAATTATTTTTCTATTCTATTGTATTATAAAATTTAATGTATTGTAGAAAAAAATGCATTAAACAATACAGAAAATCAAAATTTGCTGCAGTAGAGGAAAATAGCATTAAAAAATAATTATGATATTTATATCACATAGATATATCGCAGTCTGCCTCATTGCGGGTTCGCAGCTCGGCAGGTGGCCTTAGGAGTTCTTAAAGGGAGTAAAAAGGCTGAGTTATGCCATCCTTCGGATGGTACTTAAAATGATGGACCCGAGTCTTCAATTATCCCAATAATCCTAATTATGAACTGAATAGGCAAATTTCAGGAGTCCCGCAGTAGCATCATCCAACAAGCCATAGCATAAATTGACATTGAATTTGTTGAAGTTGTGTGTGGCACAACAATTAATGGGGCATTAATTGAATTTGTTGACTTGAGACAACAAATAATTAATATTGCAGTCTTGACATTATAAATACTCTATCGAATCGATTATTAAAATTACAGGTTAATTATTCTTTTTTTTCTAAGGTTCATAATAAAAACTTCAATATAACACTGACATCGTATGAGCTCCTATTATTTAACCTTCTGGTTTATTTTTATTGCATTATAGTAATTATATTAAATGGAACTAGATCAAAGATCGAACCCTAGAATTTTAACAAAACTCAAATTCGTTGTTTTTATTAATTACTTAATCCTTCGTCTTTTCCTGAGACCATGTTTGAGTTTGAGAATAATTATACTTTTTTGCTTTAGCTAAAACTCTAAATTGAAAAAGTCATTAATCAAAAAGCGGTTAGGTATGTTAGTTTGTAAAATTATTTACACATTGAAATGAATTCGTGTAGGCAGAATTCATCTATTCATTACTCTGAACACAAACTGTTTTGAACAAAGCAACTCTCCAAATTTTCTACGATTACGAGTAAATGTACATTTAATTATTTAAAAAAAAAATTGTTTGTATTTTCATTGAAACGTTTTGCTTTGTAATCCAAAAAGTACTTAAATGAAAAGTTCGGATAAGTTAAATCCAACCTGATGGCTTTTAGGAGATATATTATACAGGATTACGATTTTAATTAAGGAGAAGAAATTCTTCCAGCTTAAATATCCGGTTTTAGGTATTGTATTCGCTGTATCCAATTACGAAAGCTTAAACACGCTTAGGTAAAAGTTTGGGCATTTTATAACTTGTAACGTTAGTATTCATCAGATGAATTTTCATCTTATCTACATTTGTGTATTGTTTTGCAAATCTTTCGTCTTTGTTAAAGGAAAATCAGGTTACAGAGAAGTAATTCTTGATAGTGTTCGTACTTTAGATGAAGTTCTTTGAAACATCGGATTCATCCTTTATAATATAAGAGGAATAAACAAGAAGATAATAATAATCAATGAAAACATTTATTGATATTAATATTCGAATGCTTGATTAATATCATTATCGGTGCTATGAATCAACGTTTAAGATGAAATCACCTGGTGTGTAGTGGTTAACAAAATTAACATTCTGTTCCTAAGGTCGCGGTTTCACAGCTTGCGGGTGATCTTAATATTTTTAGAAGAGAAAAAAAATACTTTGGAGGGGGTGTAAATTGTCGTCCCGAGTCTACGCGATGTTGGGGTGCTCGTTAAAAATCCCTGTACTAACTACTCCTTGATAGACAAAATTTATTCCCAATTACTCCATTAGTGATGGTAGCATAAAGTGAAGTAATATAAGGTTCACAATACATGTGTATTATTTTCTGACTATCCTAATACATTTTAATGACTATTTACTATTTTTAGGAATTGCATCCACAATTGAAAGCAATAATGAATAATTTACCTACCTCTTATTTTTATGGCTAGAATTAAAACTAGAATTGTTCATTTTTTTAAATATATTATATTAAGAAATTTATACTTTAAAATTTATTGAATGAGAAATGAGTCAAGAAATAAAGTTTCTGATAGGGCGTGATTAGACTGAATAAAATTTAATATGAAGTAAATTTAAGTACAATGGGAATTTGAATGAAATCTCAGATATTAACATAGCGTTTATTAATTTTAAGGACATATGAATATCTTTTTCTTAACTAAGCAAATATACAGGTGATTAATGATTAAACTTAATAGTAGCAGCTATACAAGGACTTACAAACTAAACATGAAAAATAACGATCTAATGAACAAATATGATTAATTACTAATACTAAAGATTAACATTGGATAGGAGCTATAATAAATACGATTAATACGATTAATACGATTAATTAGCTTGAATCGTCCTTTTGGTATCATATAACCACCATGAGTTGTTGATTATCATCAGCAATATTAGTCGGCGATTTGAGGCCTTATGAAATGAAATGAAATGGGACTTGCGATTTGTGTGTTCTCTATGCCCAAATTATCACTTGGTCTGGTGTCTCAGTAGAGCTCCTGGTGCGTGACAGGCTGCAAGACCTCCTAGACACTGGACGTTCTCAATGAAGAATATCTGCTTGAAAGCGGCAAGCGGTCGTAGCTGCGAAGGTCTAGTAGAACAGCCCAGCTCCGCGTCCTAACAGCAAGTGTCCGCAGTTCCAAGCGTCATTCCCCCTTGATTTTGGCGGTAAAGTATATCTTCCGATACTAGAGGCAAGGATTGGTTTGTTCCTACCGGTGGTTAGTACAGGTCCGCGGCTAAACAGTTTCCTTTCCCAGTGTAAAATAGTAATGTAAAAAATAAACTTAGATCTTCTGGTAAATCGATTTCATCAAAACCATTGCGGCAAAATTCTTAGTATTGAGCCCAATATTTTTCTGGTCAGTTTTAAACGATTTTGGTTTTGGTGACAAAAAGGGTTGCAATGCAATGCAAAGATCGAAAAAACAAATAACTTGTTAAAATTTTCGGTTTTATACAACGATTATGGTGTAAAAACATTGTTCTTCTTTTTATATCATTTATTTCCAGATCGGCTATTTCTAGCCTTACATGTTTTTTTAAATAATGAATTTTAAACTTTAACATAAGGTAAAAAGTGTGGGTTTCGTCTCATGCAAGAGACACCCTTAACCGTACATTATCAGATTATTTACAAAAGATGAAATAAATATGTTATAGTTTTTTCATATAAAATAAATATAATTATATAATATAATTATTATAATGTAATAACAAACAGAACTATAGTACTATAAAACGGAAAACTATGAGGAAACAGGAATATATTACAATATGTTAAAATGATTGGTGAGAAAGGTAATAGTGTTCACATCAGAATATCTTTCAAGAGTATGTTGAATGCTAATTAGCCTATGTTGAATGCTACAGCTCCTTTGACTGCAAGGTAGTCCGATCTTAAATCTGGTGTAACGCTTTTTAATGAATTCTTCAATCGTCTCTAGTTTTAGCTATCTGTGTAGTTAACTGTTTCCTACAAACCAAGGCGCGTTTACTGCGTTCCGTAGGATTTTATTTGGAAAGGTTTGCAATTTTTTTCGCTTTGTTGTTGACGCTGCACCCCGCACTTCACAACCGTACATTAGTAGAGGTCTAAGTGTGGTATTATAAATTAAAAAGGTCGTTTCTGGTTTTAATCTAGATTTTCTATTAATGATTGGATAAAGTAGACCTGTACTAGTCATGCGTAGGCCTGTGTTAATTTAGAAAAAAATTGTTAAAAACATTAATTTGTTATAAGACATACCTTCATAAGACAGTAACTGAATATTTTTTAAATATAACATTGTTTAAATAACATTAAATAGTCTACTTACGGGTTCTTTAATGAACGCTTTAAAGCATTGAGTTTGACAATAAGCGCTCAACCGTGATTAGTAAAAGTAAACTTTCATTCATTGCAATATATGAACTTCGATTATTTGCTTGAATGTCCGAGTTTACAGTCCGTTCATTCCTCCGTTAAATAAACTCAAACAACCGTTAGATGAATAGGGATTATTATATTGTTTTAATTTACCATTACTTGTATCTTGAATATTAAAACTAAAATACAGTGGCTTTTCGTTATTTATACAAATAAACTAGTAAATACTTTTATATTACACATACGCAACACATAAAATATTTATTTCACGTATATTTAATTTCCGTTTTGTTTTTAATACGTTTTTATAAGCTTCGCCTGTATCTATGATAACTAGCAGGATATACTTGGGAGTTTCGCATATTTTGCAACAAAACTCCCAAAAGTATAGAAAAATTGAAATATAAACTTTCACGATTGATGGATCAAAAAAAAAGTATTAGTTAAAAAAATTAAGAACCCGTTGCGTTTATAGCCGTACTGAAAATTATAAAATAAATAATAATTTATAAAGCACACTTTAATAGAAAACCAAACTAAAAGAAAAATAATAATAGCCTAACAAACCAAAAAACACGATTTAATAGAAATCAATATGCTTTTTAAGATACATATTTACATATTGACTCTAGTTTTACCGATATTAGTCAATACATTTTTTTTTATTATTAAATGCTATTATTTATTCACTTATTTTCCCATAAGCCTTTTTCTTTTTGTTGTAAATTTTTCTGTTTTTTTATTTTAATTTTGTGATACATTTTCTGATTCTCTACCAAAACATACCTGTTAGATGTTGTTTTATTTTTAAGGGCAAACAACTACAAATGGTTATTACTGCCCTCACTACTAGAGAATATACAAATTTACATTACCTAGATAATTACAAATATTGATTATTGTTACACTATTACTTAGTATTGTTACATTATTACTTATACATTATTACTTAGTAAAAATATTATTACATATAAAAATATTAACATACTATACTATATTAAACCTATAATAGAAACATGTTAATCATATAATAGAAACAATAGGTAATAATAATAGAAACATATTATATATAGTAGACACATATTAAACTTATAATAGAAACAATAACATAGCTGTTAGTTATTTACTTTCAAGATATTATGTAAATATTGTTTTATTCTGATGTAGGCCTTTGGCCAGATTTATATATATATATTTATTTCTGTTATTCTAAGGGGGCCTTGTCTCAGAATAAAATTATTTTTCTATTCTATTCTAAAAAATTGAAAATGAACATCAGGTATCCCACGCTTTTTTACAATAAAATGATTTTTTTTTTGTTCATTACCTATTCTTTTTTTAAACTTATTGACAATTGATTCCTACTTTTCTGTATTGTTTCCTATTATAGCCTGTATTTTATATTAATTTTTAATTTTTCGTTTGAAAACGGCTTCGAAAATTTTTACTGAAGGTTTATGTTCAAGTAAATGAAAAGTGGTAATGACAACAACTAAAAACTCAAAATTGTTACGCTTTCGTCAAAATCTATATTATTTATTTGTTACGGCATATTTCCTTTGTTATATGATGACTGCCTTATTTTCAAAAATTTATAGAAGCAAAGAAATGAAAATGTTTCCTCCTTTAACTCTTGATTGGGGAATGGAATGATTTATTTAAAATAAACGTATGATATGTAGTATTACAAGAATATTGTAATCGAAGGCAGAAAAACTATTTTCTTTTTTTCTGAATTATTTACTAAATAATTCGCAATATTTTTTCTCATTAATTCTTTAAATTCTTTATCTTTTGTTAATTTAATTGTATTAATTAATTAAATGTAATTACATTATGCTGTAAGTCATAATAACTTATATATTGTTATTGGATAACCTGGATTGTTATTCTTCAGGAAATTGTTTCAGAATAAATAAAGACTTTATTATTATTATTATTAATACATAATATTTCAATGATTTTATTTATATTTAAACACTTCTTATGCAACTTCACACTTTTTAAGTAAAGAAGACGATAGTGGTGAAAAGATTTTCAATTTACTCTTCCTAACGAGAGTATCATTCCCCCTAAAAGTGTTTTCCGCTCGTGTGCCTTTGAAGAAAGCTGATAGTGCAAATCCACCTAGTCTCTCTTATCAGCTTTACAAACGCTCAAGTTTCTTACACGTAAATAGTCTGCTGAAACCATTTTATCACTATGGATGTTTTACTATTTTACACTATGAAGGTTTACTTTGGGTAATATAAAACTTACTTATAACGAAATTACTTAATACAACATTGTTCGGTACTTCACACCATAATACGATTGGATGCATTGAATACCTAAATAAAAAAATGACCGTTTTTTTAAATTCAAGATTTCAAAGGACTGTAAATATTTTAATCTTATTTAATACTAACCAATATTTAGTAATATCTTAAGATCATTCCCTAAGTTGTTTAATCTTATTAGACTTCTACAAAGCCTAAGTTTAGTTATTTGTTTCAAAGCAAAAACATGACAGTGTCCTACGAAATTCTCTTAATTTTAAGGTATAACTGGAAAAACATTGCAATGCCGCTGAAGCAACTCGTGAAATTATTAAATATGAAGGAGAAGGGTCTTTTATCAGCGTACTGCAGCGGTATTGGTTTGAAAAAATTAGTAGTGGAGATACGACGTTGGAAAGGAAGAAAAGATCCATTAATGGATATTGATGAGATTCTGCAGAAAGCTGTTGAGTCAAATCCAGAGCTTGCCATAGAGTGTGGTGTGCCTAATGATACTATTAGTCGCCATCTACGCTCCATTGGGAAGGTGAAAAAAAGCTGCAAACTGGTCTCTCATGAACTTACTCCTCAGAAGAGGTTTGATTTATCGAAAAACTCTTCTGACATGAGATTTTACTGGAAGATTGTCACCAATGATGGAAGTAGGTTTAATGGCGACATCTGAATACATTTCATAAAACAGTACAGGCTATTGTAAGCGATTTGAAACATAGAATTTAATTTTGAAAATGCTTTCTCCTAATTCAAAGTTGATTGATATCCATGAGTTCAGAAATCAGCAAGTTTGTACTAAATGCGATTTTCAATTTCCCTTCCTGGAGATAACAAGGCTATTAGCCTATTTCAATCAAGGTGATATTGTCATATCAATTGGAAGGTTGATTAAGGAATACAGGCCAAATTGTTAACTCCGACCAAACCAATTAATATAGTCAACCGTCAAAAACCTGTCGAGTAAAATACTTTATTGTAGACCAGAAACATGCCGGATTTCTTTTATTTTATTTTTTTCTAGGTACTCCAAAAATGACATCATTCAAAACTATGGTTAAGAATTTTCAAAATAAGATTTAAAATGTTGTGTATGATTGGAACTCTATACAAATATACTCTAATCAGTATATATGTAATCATTTTAATAAATTAAATTTAAATTTAAGTGTAAATTAACTAATTTAAAAATGCATTTATGTAATTTAGAACTGTATTAAATGATACAACTAAATATTAGGAATAATATATAATGGCAAGACAAAGGTAAGTAGAGAAATTAACCACTGGTAGTATGCAAATTACAGATTTAAGTTTTAGGCATCCTATTTTTTGACGTCTTTGAGGATTATCTGGAATTGAAGAATCAAGGGTTCGGTCCAAATCAGCAACAAACGTGACATTAATTTTACCATGGATGATTTTATTTTTAACAAATTTAGGGTCAATAGGGCTCTTAGGAGGATTTTGAATTGTAACGATTGGATACACGAGGAAATCCATGGCTTAGTAGAACTCCAAAGCTCTACTCGTTATGTTCAAATAGTTCTTATTATAGTCATTATAATTAATTGGGAGCTAACAGCGTTTGTTACTGACTATTGAAGTAATCCTAATATCTGAGTGTTAATTAAATTGAAATATATAATTTACACTAAACTGCAAAAACAAGGGAAGTGGCAAAATCAGAAGTGGAATTATAACAGGAAACCGAGAGTACTATGGCCTTCTAAGTTAATTCAAGCCTTGACAACACTGGTGCAGAAACCTGGACGTTGAGATTCAGACCAGTTCGCCCTAAAGGGTCTTCGAGAGGAAAGTATTTTGACGCATATTCTATACATTAATGGCATCTGGTTTATTAGAAAGAATAGGGAGCTTGATCATAGATGAGGCATTCATAATCAAAAGTGGATAGCTCCATAATTTCAAAACTAGCCTATTCCACATTTTTCGCTAGTATAATAAAGAACTTCTACTAAAATTGACACTTTGCTGCCTTATTTCTCATTGCTTAAGACCGGTTCTGAACCCGAAATTTCCGGAGCATAAGATTACTTGACTAAGCCTAAGTGTCTGGTACATAATTAGACATGTAAAGTCAAGAAAGGTAAGTTTGCTTAGGCATATTGAAAGGTTTACAGAAGGACATATTACGAGGAAGATAATGAAGGAGGTTTTTCAAGGGGGAAGAAGAAGGGAAGAGGGCTAAGATGAATTGGCTGAAGGATGTGGAACAAGAGTTGTACAAACTTGGATTGACTGCGTGAAGGATCAAGGCAATGGATCCAGACGGCTGGAGACAGATGGTGAGGAAGTTCTGGGAGGACTATATAGCGTTCTATAGAAAGAATGAAAATGTGTGTTTTTAAAAGTTTTTATTTCATTTATTAAAAGAAAATATAATAATGGTGTAAAAAGGTGTGGGGTGAGTTTTAGATAATAACTTCAGCGTGGCGCAAGAAGAAAATTTCTAAATTAATTTTTTTTTTAATTGTCAAAGAAGATGTAAAGTATGCTATATAAAAATATATCTTTAATTAATTAAATTCTTCTCTCTATAGCTTTACTTATGAATTGATTTTCAAACATTGTTTTATGGCTATTATTTTGTTCTTAAGACTTATTAAAATATTTTCTAAACAATTTGGAAGAGTGGTTCACCACTTCGGTTCTGAAGCCATAGTGAGTGAGTCTTCTTGCGAATCACCTTAGCCTTTGAAATATTTATTGGTGCATGTTCGAATGTATATACATACAGTATATATTGCAAATATTTTGTACGTTGCAATTATTGCCTGTATGTGCAACTATTAAAACTGTTTATTATGGTTTTAAGAATTCCATTATACGTAATTAGAGTTTCAAATGCTGTAACTAGAGAAAAGCCGCGGTAGTCGGAACCCTTAAATTAAATTACATTCTTCAAGGAGTTTGAAAACGCCTTAATATGACCGTCATCGAGACTTCTTTCTTAAGAACCTTTTCTGAATCAAAAGCGGCAAAATCCCATTACTTTTCCAGAATCACTTCTCTCCCTGTTTTGTTTTTTATGATATTTCAAGAATGAAAATATTTTTTAAGGCTACCTAAGTTTCGCCGAATGTTAAATAAAAAAAACAAACAATGCTTTTAATTTAATTTGTTTTCTTTGAAGACCTTATAGGTTTCAGTTTTACACAGGATGCTACGTTTTTAAAACTAAAAGATGATTAAATATTTCTTTTAATTGTATATCATAGCAAATAGAACATAATGATGTCTGAACTAATTTAAAAATATGTATATGCTATGGTAGCCATATAGATAATTATTTGTATTTAACTAATATTTAATAATTGTAATCCTGAAGAGCATAAACTGTATTTTATTGAAGTTTTTATCGTTTAAGTGCTAATCAAGTTTAGGTAAACTATGAGCCGGAAATTACCTGCATTACATTTGCATATATTATATTTGAATTAACGTATGATGGGTAAAATATAAAAAATATTCTTCACGTCAAAGTTATAGTCAGATTGACTCCATAGCAATGGCATAATTAAAAAAAAAAGTATGTGAAAAAAAACTGTACCAATACTATACCTACATGAATGGTAGATACTGTACCAGTTCTAGGACAACGATTTTTTCTCATTTTAGAGTACCCACTCATATAGATCCTTGGTGTGCCCCTGGAGAGTCTGTAGATATGTACCAAGGAGTGCAGATTAAATAATTTATATGTCACAGAACCGAAACCTTCAGCTCAGTAACTCAGCGATTTACACACAGAGCTACCTCAGAATCCATATATCAAGAAACATTTTTAATTTAGTTGTATATTCAGAAAGCATTCATTGATTATTTAGCGCAGTTAGAGTTAATGATTTTTATTTTATTAACAGGTTTGAATTATCATAATAATCATTTATTATTTTATTTATATCATAATATAGACATTATACATTGCTTAGCGATTATGCAAATTATGTTTTTTACAACTCCACTAATCCTTCATATCACAGTTTTTCTCGTGTATTATTTGTTATTAGAATGAATATTCTTATTATTTTACATTAAATTAAATGCTAAATCAAACACTATGAAAATACATTAATCACTTTATGCTGATCCAAAACGATTTACTTGAATGCATTAATAGATATCTAGCATAATGCTTTATGAAAGATATAAATAATATATGAATGTAACCCATCTATCCATAAAATAATCCATTGAACTGATAGTATATATTTTTCCGCTTGTATATATTTATTTATACATTTATTTTGTTTATATCATTGATTTGTTATGGAATGATTGTAAGGTACATAGCACCATTACTTATTGCACACAAGTGGCAGATTGTAATGCTTCAATAAAGTGTTTTTTCTTTTTTGAACTGATGGTTCGCGCAATGGATCAGTAACTACATTCCTTTCTACAGTTTGCTGTTTTAATTTCATGTAACTATGCTCCATTCACTTTTCCCTATGTCTTCGGTTGATCGACTCAAATTGAAACCCAATTAAAAGTGTCGGTTTTTATCTCGATTTTCTGGGCAAATATTTGCTCTCAATTATTGGCCAGTACATCACGGTTGGGGTCATCATTCCAACCGTCAATTGAAACGTCGATTATTATTGCTAATTTGTTTAGTTAAACAATCAACTCTTTAGTTATTGTTGTTTGATTTAATTAGCGTTTACATTAGGAATACACAACTAGTCCTAAAATTACTCTACTGTTAATAAATTGTCGACTAATAAATAAGTCATGCCTAAGGCAACATCAGAAGATTCAAGACACTAGGCCATACCTTAAGATAAAGTGTGTCCTGCAAATGACCGAAGAGAATATTTAAAAATGGTAGCAGACTTCAAGAGGAATAAAAATATTTCCGCACATAGTATCAGAGAATTTCTCTTTTTTCATATGTAAGTCACGGTATTATTTAACATTAAGCTGTTCAAAAAAGTATTCGATGACAATCAAGTTCCTATTGCACTATCGTAAATAAAATTTCCTAAAAAAATATATTCTTTCTTAATTAATTAATAAAATAAAGGTTATTTTTTCCATTTCCGTTCGTAATCGGAATAAAAATGTTAAACATTAAAGTTATAATAATGAAATTTCTGATCACCTTTATGGTCTCAATTTTGATCTAAAGCCTACCGGTTAAAATCTTAAAAAGAGATAATTTCTAATAAAAAATCTATTTTGACCTTCTAGTAAATTAGTTTTACTTCTAGTGATACCTTATTAGTTATCGAATAGGTGTCTTATCTTAGAAAATGTTAATATTATGGATATACAAACTGGGATATTATGGAATCACTTTCTAGTTGTCTCTCCAGTTTAACATACCCTTAAACCTATATACTATATACATCTATATACCTTCTGATATGCTGTGAGAACAGAATGGACAATAGTGTGTAAGATGATTTATAGTCATTAGTCTCTGGTTCTTAGTCGATAGACTATTACCTACAGTTTGAAGTTCTCTTATAATAAGCCATTCATCAATATAGATCTTTTTCACTTCATTTTTAATACAAATGGATTCAGATATTTCCTTTGACTTGTGGAAACGGTAAATTTTCACAATCCTTCTAGAAATAGGAAAAATGCTTCTTTGTGAATTATGTTTTTACTAAAAAAACACAAAGAACCAAGGAACTAATAGCATAATAACCTTCTTAAAATAAAAACCTCTTCATTATAATGAATATGTTTAACCAGATTTTATTTAATAAAGCTAATATAACTAATTTGAGATGGTGCATCTGGAGCTTAATGGACTTGTAACTTAATATTATTTTAGTGATAGCTTCTTTTTTACTGAAAAAACGAGAACTTACTTTAACAACAGATAATCTCTGTTTTCTTGAGAGGTTTCGTGTGTTGGGTTATATAAGCTGATGAAATAGGTTCACTATAATTATATAGTGTTAATTATTTGGATGAAATACTTTGATCCAGTTTTGTTGCTTCGGGGGGGGGGGGGGGGGTATTTGATCTACACGAAAATGCCAAAACAGAAATATATTATAAGAGCTATAATAAGTTGGTTGGATCTGATGAAGTAATTCGGCCGGATAGGGCATACAGTTAAGTATTCATGGCAAAGTCGGGAATTAGTCATTCGAGCCTCTATAGTCCCCTGCTGAACCTGAGTCATTAATTTTTCAAATTATATTCAATAAATAAGCAGGATCCACGGTTTCTTAATGAAATAACATGATTGTACTCAGAAGTTAATAAGAGGCCTCTGAGCTTGTATTTTCAAAATGGAATTCTCCAAAAAACCTTTAGTTTTGTAAATTTAAAATAATTAGCCATCTCTGATAGCTGGTAATAATGATTATAAAAGGTTTAGCGAAAGATACGATAGTAACAATCACGGTAAACAGAACTCCTTACACCGAATGCCGCCCAAACCCGTAAGATCACCCTCAACGCAATCCTCCCATCTGCGCCTTGGACTACCTGTCAGTCGGTTCAGCGTTTATTCACTTTTTACCGATTAGTCCATTGCTAAGTTCAATAACTTTTAAAAGCTCATCTCATTCGTAGTGGTATAATCACTTCTGAAAGCATTCTATATCGCATTGCGTAACCCCCCTAATATCCTTTTATGGCCCTTTTTCGAACTGAATATGTTACGCAATGTTTTTTTCTTCGGAGACTTTAAGGCATCAATATTTTTTCAACTTTCACACGGCGGGAAAGATAATTCTTTTATATGTTGTTGAGTACCTTTATACGATTTAATTTTTCTAAAGTCTTTTTTGATTTACAGTTCGGTTAATGCTGATATTCAGAAGGAAGAATTTGATAAATAATATTTACCGTATCCAGAATACTCTCAAATAAACCTATTTTATTTTTAAACTTATTCAAAATGTTATTTTCATCATTAATTCCATTTGTTACGGACTTATTCTTTTTATACCTTTGTACAAATTCATTCCTTAGGTTGTTTTTGATTCTGTAAGTTTCTGTATAATATTTTCTTTATAAGACCCTCATTTCCTTTTTTTTTTTTTTTTTTTCTTTTTTTTATGAAAATTTAGACGTTTTATTTAGAAGGCTCGTATGTTCGCAACATAATTACAGCTTGGATTATTTAGAGCATTTAATTTTGTGTATTTTCTTATTTCACAAATGTTTCTTATTATTGAACCAGGGTTATTTCTGTTTTATTATCACTTTTTCCCAAAACTTCCACAGCACAACTTCCAGTCTATTATGGCTTGGCTTCGAATAATTGTTAAAAAAAACAACCAATACAATTCTTGATCTCTATTGAAGACTGAGTTATTATTAAAGTTACGGGTAAATTAAATAACCTGTAAAATTATTATTATTTTAATACAAGAGTTAAGACGGTATTGGAAGATCTAAACATTATTTTTTTTCAATAAATAATAACGGTAATGTACATACAGATTTTATTTTAATTGTATATGTTGCTGCTTATATATGTTGCTTAATGTTGATGATGATGCATGCCGTTAGGTTGGGCAGGTCGTCGAAAACTTTACCTCTGTTGGTGTTGGCGGCTTTAGAAGTGGTTGGTCGTTGACCGTTACTTTTAGCAATTAACGTTGTCTCGAACCAATTGTTCCCGAGAGTAAACTGTTACCTCAGTACACTTTCTAGAGCAGCAAAGAACGACAACCCTACTGGTGGGAATAAACTAGTATATTTCAAGAAGGCATAAAACAATTATTTTAGAAATCAATATCTTATAATAATGATTGTAAGAATGATTGTATTGTATTACCATTCTTTAGGCAAATATAACAAGCATTTTTCAGTTAAAAGGAAATTAGTATTCAAGAGGAAAAGATCATAAGAGATATAAAATACTTGTTAAGAACTTACTGGAAGAATTCCAACCAAAAAGCTCCAAGTCCTTAATCTAAATCATAAAACGAAAATATCTTGTAATGTTTCACCCATCCAGCCATTTTCAGACAGAAAGAGAATAATAGCAAAGGAAAAATGGAATAAAGGACAACCTATCCTAAAATTGCAGCAAGACACTAACCTGAGGAAACATCCCACCACCTCAAAGGTATAACTGAATCTACTTTATGTTGTATTTTATTCTTAAAAGTAAAATTGCCACTAAAATGTCTCTCTTGAAAAATATTTTAATTAATTACATTGAACACAGTAATACTTTGGTGAATTCGAGGTATAAATTGGTTTTAGTAGTGGATTTAACAGATCACGGGTGAAAAGGCTACATTAAATGTCTGCAGATACGAAAGGGTCCACCTGTGGATGTAAACAGATAGAATAATTTATCTGTCGCAGCCGAATTGTAACGCTGGACATTCAGTATAGCAACGCAGTGCCCTACACACTGAGCCCACTCCTAAGATCATAATCATGTATTAATAAATTATAAATTGGCAATTATGTTACGGATATTAGCTACATTGTGCTGGCCTATTGTACTATCGCTAGGGAGATAGAGCCCAGGGGCACATCTTCCTGCCATTCAGCTTAATTAATTATCAGTCTAAGGTGTCTCTTATCTCGTTCCTCCTTCCCCATAGTCGAATTACCTCAGTAATGTTAGCTCTTTACTTGAATATTTCGTTTAAGTTTGTTAATATTTATAGAGTAAACATCTACGATTTAAACTATCATGAATTGTTGGGGCTGCTTTGAAGGACCTCGTCTGAATATGTAATTGTCATTAAATTTGATAAGTATAAGTTCATATCAATTATTAGTAAGTGAGTACATTGTATGCATTATGTTTCCGTGCGATGAGTAGTTTAGAACATCTATGTAATATGAAAATTAATAAGAAATTAGCCTTTTAATTTTCTTCTTGGCACACAGTCTTCTTGTCAATCTTATGTCAGGAAAATTTCTCATGAAGGTTATCTCATCTGTTTCTATCGAGCTATACTTTATGTTACTGAAGGGTAGATTGTTTATCTAATCATAAATATTGTAACAAAACAACATTTGATTTTCATTTTTGAGCTTCCACTACACTACCAAGTTAAGGAATGTGTACATCCTCTCCAACACTTTACTTGATTGAACTTTATCAGATTCTTCAGAATTTTGAAGAGTAAGAGTATGTGCTGTTTTTGTCTTCTTTGGGAATAGTCTTCGTTTATAGAAGTAAGTCGATGTATTCCCAACCGGATTATTTTAAAGTACGCCTGCAGCTTTTTATTAGTAGATTCATTTAATTGAAATTTCTGCAAATAATTTTGGGATTGTTTATCTTTTTAATAGGAAGCAGGGTAGCTCAGTAGAGCTGCCAAAGATCCTGGATTCAAATCCGTATGTGGCAGATAAATTTCTCAATAGTCAGGAGATCCCCAAGGGTTTATCAAACCTCTATAAATTGGATACCCTCAATTTGATGTATAGGTGACTATAGTAGAATGTTCTGGTGGTCGAGAAAAATCACATCGCTGCACGAATGTTGTCCTCCCTACCATTTATTGAACCCAAGACACTTCAAGGATTGCAGTGTTACGGGTTTCTTACCTTTTTAATGATTTCTCATTTGAAAAATAAGGATCTAGATAAAATTATGTTATGTTATGATTACAGGTAGTTAGATCTAAGAAAATAAAATCTAAAACAGGATAATTATGTTGTCGAGGATGACCTGAAGGCGATCGAGATAAACCGCTGGAGGCGCCTTGCGGTGGACAGCGGCAGATGGCGGAAGAAATTAGCAGAGGCCAAGGTTCTTCAAGGACTGCAGAGCCCATTAATAAATAAATAATTATGTTGGACACGCCATGACGAAGTTTACCGAGTTTTTGACAAATGATAGAAGTTACAATATGAAATGGGGTTGCCCACTTCATTTCACGGAAGGCTATCATGGCATTAGGCGCAACACTTGAGGCTCGTATCCTACTTACGAAGAATCGTAGATACTACTATAAGTAAAAAAGTTACGTGAAAGTAGTTGTGTTACAAAGTTACTTCAGCTACGTTTTACTTGCTAGTAAATTTCGTCCCATGAATCTGTGTAATATGTAAAATATAGGAAGCCTCTTATAGCTATGCATATGAACATACACACAACAAACTAATGTAGAAAAGTGAATTTTATTTAGACAAATATAGTATTCGACTAAAACATGAATTCAAGTTTACTAACAACCTCCATTCTATTCCATTAGATACATTACATCTGAGATATGTCAGAACATTCCGTATATAGGGATTCGATAATATTCTAGTTATTTTTGTTGTACAGTGTATACAATTTAGTATTTTTAGATCGAAATTTTTTAATATTTATTTTATTAGGTTGTAATGGATACTTTTTGTGCTGATAGTCTATAAAATCGTTGTCAATTAATTAAATTAAGCAATATTTAATGAAAAACCTTTGTTTAAATGGTTAATTAAATGTTAAAAGGTGGTGGAAAATATTTCAGCTCAATGTGTAAAGACATGTGTTAGAAGGACATTAATACTTTTTATTACTTTTACTTTATTACTTCTCCCTAAGATCTCGTGGACACCTGGAAAGGGCTGTGTGGGAAACAAGACCCAACCCAAACCCAAAACATCATAAAATTAAAAAAAATGCTATATTCAAACACAAGATTTCAACAACAACAGTAATAACCTTAATAACAGTAAAAAACTAAAATCCAATACTTATTTACCATAATCCCATCTAGTTAGTGATAAAATCGTTAAAAATATATATATATATATATATATATATATATATATATATATATATATGTATATATATATTTATTATAGGCTCTATCATCAAATAATCAAAGACCTAGCTAACCCCATTATATTATATAGTCAAACTACAGTATAAAAGACTCCTACCTTCAGAATTCATCTTTCTTCAGCACCGATCTTCCTTTCACCTGGAGTATTAAGTCTTCAATCTCTGCCTTATTACAAAAAATTGCTCATTGTATATGTTAATTTTAGTTATCGTAAACAGATCCTGAATAGTTTCCTCGTTTTCCTTGAGGGTCACTTTAGTCTCTGTCCATTGCTGCACTCTATCGGAACCATTCGACTAACCTCTTTTGATCGAGTGAATATATTGAAAAACAAGACAAATGTAGATTAATTTCCTTTACACATGTCTCCAACGTCTAAAAACATTTAGTGTGGGAACTGATTGGTTTGCCCGCCTTAATCACTGACTGGATTTTTTCTCCGTCTTAATATTAATATTATTATATTAATTACAGTATTAACTTTTACATCATTACACTTTTATTCAAACAAATTATTCCGGTATGGGCTTGATGGAATTTCGAATCTAGTTAAAAACTATTATAACGCAAAAAATAAACATTATTATTTTTAGCCAAAATGCAATCACTTGATTGAGCAAGTTAAATCAAATATTCCGATTTTACCTCCCCTCAATTGAGTAGGAGAGAGAAATAAAATAAGAGACGACCGCTAAGTATGCTGATTGGGGCGGCAGCGCGGAGGCTGTTCCCAACAGCGGCAGGAAACATTAGACCATATTAGAATAACTAGGGCGTGATAATTCACTAATCTACAATTGAAATGCGAATTATCAACACGCCATAATGGTGGCCTTGGTAGGAATATGTATAGCAATATTATTTTTAATATAGACGTTTGTTATAGCTTTGATTTTAAAACATTTTGTTAAATATTTTAACTCATTACTGGTTCGTTTCGTATATAACGTCCGTTTTAAAAGAGGAGTTGATTTAGTAAAACCACTTTATGGAATCAAAACATTTTTATTCCTACATTTTCCTTATTACGTTTGATGATAAAATAAATTGGACGTTTTGGACTTCCAAATATATTCCAAATAAATTTGGACGTTGGATAAATCGTATTAAAAAATTTTACCCGTAAAGAAGTTGTCCAAATTTTTTATCAAATATGAAATCCGTTGGATCTAAGTCTAAATGAGGTATGGAGTATGGGGGACTAAAACCAAAAAGAAGCTGGTTTCTGCATTTTCTACCTGCGTTTTCGTTTAAGAGTTTTTTCTACGAGAGCATTTTCTATTTTAGAGCATTTTCTACCTAAGTTTTAGTCTCTTCCAATTAACCAATGCAGTTTGTATAGATACGTTTTTGTTACATTCTCTCATATCACTGCAGCACGGTGTGTCATGGTGTCACCTCTGGGAAGAATGGAGGAATGAATTATTCCTAACGTAGACCACCACAGAGAAACTAATCATTTTTCGGGTGCCAATTTTGTTTTGGCATGAGCGAATGGTCCTTTCGTAATGTTACTCTTAATTGCTTGTTTCCATGGTTATATTTGATGGCATACTAAACAATGTTCATTCATTTGTACTAATAGTAAATATTATCTAAGAGAGGATTGATAACAGCTCATTACAATATTTAAACATAAATATAGTAAAAGACTGAAGCCCACTAATTAATATGGACATTCCATATGAAACGACCCAAAGCAATGTTTCCTTTTCTATTGACTCAATAAAAAAATCATTCTTAAACATGAACCTAAACATCATTAATTTTTTTTCTTCATCTGTCAATGAGGACAGTATGAACCTTGGCCTCCCTCACTATCTGTCTCCAATCTTCCCGGTCCATCGTCTTCGTCCTTCACGCGGTAACTTTGTATAACTCTTTTTCTTCATCCTTCAGCCAGCTCACTATGCGGCACAACTTTCTTAATTTCATCATATCTCCTGGATATGATCCCTCTGACAACCTTTCAGTATACCCTGGCCAACTTAGCCTTTTTGTGTTTAGAAACCCATGTGATATCGTGCCTTATTATTGGTTCACTGAGAGTACACTGTGATAAAAATACCTATTAGCATTTTCTTCCTACAGAAGTTTAAGTCTCACTGGACTGTGACTTTCAATCTATGTTTCTTCACCAAACCACATCACCGTTCCTATCAGAGACTTGAACATTTTTATTTTTGTTTGTTTAGTCAGAAGATTCCGTCGAATTTATTTTAAAAGGCTTCTCGAATTTATCTCACCGCTTCTCTTGTTGCAAAAATGCCTCTCCAAGTTGGGTGAATATATAGTTCAATTATCAATTCTTTGATTCTCTTGCACAATTTAACAATATCATCCGCATGATTAGTAAATTTCATAGCACGATTTGAAAGGATTTCCAAGAGGTAAATATAATTTTGTATTGTATCACAGCATTTAATATAAATGTTGGAAATATAATGTTAACTAAGTTAACCTTTTTGAACTGAAATATATATTGATATAATTGTTTTTTTATCTTTAAATTTATGTCATGGATAAATTTTTTGCTTTGAATGAGAGATTTTTTACCCTTTGTCAAATGTATTATATGCTCGTGGCTCGGTGCTCATGCAAATCAGTCCAACTCCGAACTACATCAGAGAAAATATTATCTTTCCATCGAGACTTCAGTATACCGTTCCCATGTACACATCTGATGAGCGTCTACAAACTTTGTAGTTTCATAGAAATTTCCTAATTTACATAATGCATTCACCTCGTTATTATGAAGTTATATTGGCACTAAACGTTTATAAAAGAACTTAATTTTCAAAAGTTGTTTTAAGATCTTGACATAATTCACAGTTAATTTGTAATAATATCATAAGAGTGATATTATACATTAAAATGGAATTTTATGAGTAATGAACTACTTAGTGATGGGGTAAAGATATGGTTTTGATCATCTGGTAGTTTAAGGGGTTAATATTTTTTTATGATAATTAAATATTATAATCATGTACCATTTACTTGTTGTACAAATAAATACAGTAACAATAATAAATACGAATAAAAATATTTTTATTGCTTTATAGCTTTTATTTTTATTTTCTCCGAACGTTTTCAGAAACGAGACGATCAGCAAATCACAAATGAACACTCAAAAAACTATATTAAGATAATTATAAACATTGAATATTGAATGTAGGGAGCGAAGTGGCTCAGTGGCAGAGCGCTGAGTTGTAGTGTGGTCCTGGGTCCACACCCCACTGATGACAGAGTTTATTTAATCTGTTAGTGGTCGGAGATTTGAGATGACTGGACCTTATTAGATCTAGGACCCTCCTGGGGCTTATCAGCCTCTATAAAGTGGGTACCCAAAATAGTGGGAAGATCGGCGTTCGAGCATGATCTAGGACAAATCACCTCCAGCAGTTGTCTTAGAAACAGTACGCCTTCACAACGTACTGAACCCAAGATTCTCCACGGGTTATTGTGGTACAGGTTTTACATATCGAGTAGAATTACAAAAAAACAAATCGAAAAAAGTAAATTCGATTAATAAAAAAAAATGATCATATATAGTTTTTGCACTGCTCTTCTTTCCAATTGACTTCTAATTGTTGATACTGTTTTAGCCAAATAATCTGGCAATTGAACTGGCACTGTCTCTACTCGAATAAAACCTCTTTATAATTCTATTGGATCTTTTCGTATGGAACGTTTTTATTATTTCTTAAATTGAAGTGGAATTTCTTCCACTTGAAATGACCTAAGTCTTACAAGACAACTCCAGACCTCACATGTCACTGTGAAGAAACTAAACGTGCTGGGTCACGAAGTCCTACCACAACCACCTTTATTCGCCAGGCTAATCTCGAACAAATATCCATCTGTTCAGAAATTTGGACACCTTCCTTATGGGTAAAATTGTTGAAATTCAAGTCAAAACCATATTTGCAGACTAATACCGTTGAAAAATTCCAACTAAAAACCCTTAAGTCTCCAAACTAAAACAGAAAATGAAATTCAAATTTTCAACTAACACTTAAATATGCACATTTCCCATAATTAAATGTTAGTTGAAACTTTTATTTCTTTATAAAATTATTACCGTAATCTTTCATTACCCATAATTACATTCTCTTTTCCTCACGATAACATTTTTTTTTTAAAAATTTAAAAAAGAAACGAATAAACAGTTAAAACTTGTATCTCAACCCAAAGCGAAAATTATTTCGTCGGATAAAAAAATTGGGAACGATGTATTGAAAATTATGATAAATACTTTGTATAAAAATGTTTTGATTTCTTATACTTATATAACTAAATAACCCTTCTTTTGAAAATTGACATTTCCTAATATATAATCCTTTAATATCAAGGTATTATTCAATAATGGTTAAATATTTTTTTATAAAATGATATGCAAAAACTACAAAAACGTACAATTGTCCTAGATTGAGAGAATGAGACTTGTTGAAGTGTTAATCCTCTATTAAATGCCATCAGAGGGTTGTTGGAAAAATCCTTTGGGAACTGAATAACCACAGAATAACCCGATCCGACGCTTCCTCCCCCGGGCATCCCCTGTAATCTAATACCTTCTGTCCATTAACAAATTGCTCCTGTCAAAAGGTCCTCTCGTAATCTGTCATAGTTTCTGCTGTAAGTATGAGAGTGATAATTAATTAATAAACTAAGTTTTTAGTTTTATGACTAAAAAAAAAATGAATTTGTTAGATGCCTCGCTCTTTTATCATGGGAACGTTATATATAAGTGAACATCAATATACTACGTTGTTTTTTAAGTAAAAACTTCGTTAGCCTCGTGTAGCGACTTCAGGTAAGGGGGAAACTTATGATTTCGCATCACCGACATGGTTGTGTTGTATTGCACAAGATTAACGACACCTTACGGCCAGTGTCTGAGTTATACAATTTGTTTTAATCAACAAATTATATATTACTAAAAGGTCGTTTAATAATTGTGCAATTGATACTAATAATAACTTAAAACATCAATAACTAGGTGAACTCCATATTAATGATAATAATTTTAATTTATAAATCTGAAATTTAAATAATTCAGATTAACTCATTTACAAATTCAAAAAAAGGGCACAGTTATTCTAAAGTGTTGATTTTTCACTTCTGTCGGCAGTTCTCGTGGCTGCCAACTATTTTTTTTTCTTTCGTCTAGATTTATAAGGCTGAATATCTTCGGAGGTTAATGGAAGATAAAAATAGTTCAAGTAAGAAACTTTAGAATTTTAAAAAAAATTATCAACGACAATAATTGAGGGGTTGACATGGAAAATAGTAAGTTATGAAAATGTAATTTTACAGGAGAAGCAGAAACAAGTTTTGACAACTGTAGGTTTAATTGGAAAAGAATAATTACCGCCGTTGATAGACATTAAATAACTCCCAGTAGACTACTGACTTACTCCATCCTTTTTCTATCCTACTCATTAATAAATACCTTATCTTTGAAAAAACTTAAAGATTTTACTTACTACTATTTCCATGTCAACGCTTCAATTATCGATTTTTTTTTTTTTTTTTTTTTTTCTATCCCTCCTAGAATTTTATTTACAATTTTTTACAATTACAATTAACTTAATAACTACAATGCTACTATACAAAAAATCCTTCTTTTACCTTGCGGTATTTTAAGGAATTACATGGGCTGAGCCCGCTGATGGCGGTTTATACTCTAACCGGCACGTGGCCGCTGGCGTTATATAATACAAAACGGGGAGGGACCGTTATGCGGGATTAGGAATATTAGGAAGAAGAAAGAGGAAGAAGGAAGAAGGAAAAGGAAATAAGGATAAGGACAAGGGAGTCCTCACCCCATCCCTAGATCATTGAGAGCACATCGACCAAGGGGACACTGCCCTGCCATTTCCCGGGTATGGGAGGTGGTTTAATATCCCTAAAGAGGGGGTTCGCACAGGCCTTCAGCCCATCAAAGAATTTGATGTGCCGCCGACCTATGTACTCAGGCACCGAGGGGAGCCGAAGCTCCTCCCGGATCGTGGTGTTACGTGCCCTCTCGAGCGATGTGCCTCGTACTATTTTCCTAAGGATGGAGTTCTGTAATGCTTGGAGCTTGGTCATGGTGGTTTTGAAGAGGTGCCTCATGAGCGGAGCACCATAGAGCATCGTCGGTCTAATAATGGATTTATAGATCTGAAGTTTTAATCGGAGAGAGAGCTGCGGCGATACTAGCAAATGGTAGAGCCTATACGATTTTAGTCGGGCTAACTTCAATCTCTCCAGGGCGTGCTTTGAGAAGGTTAAATGCCTATCAAAGTGAACAACGAGGTAGAGGATTGAAGTAGAGAGACTTCTGTCTTCGCCGTCTATGTTAAAAAGTTTAGGCAAAGCCTTCTTGTGGTTCGTCTGGAATGACATCACGATGGTGTCCGTCTTAGACGGATTCACCCTGATGCCATTCAGTTTCAGTTCCTTGACTATAGTCTGTGTCGCAGTCTGTGCCTTTTTAAGGGCATGTGGGGCGTTGACGCTGGAGGCATAAATCCCTATATCATCGGCATAGGCTGCTACCACTGCTCCTGGATGCTGAATTGCGACCACGGGTGCTGTGAAAATCACAAACATCAGCGGTCCCAATACAGAGCCTTGAGGTACTCCACAGGTGGTGGTGCTAGAAGTCGAATAGTCATTGCCGACTCGTACGACGTATGACCTTCCGCTAAGATAGCTTCGGATCAAACGGCACAGCGAGGCGGGGAAACTAAACTCTTCCAAGCGTCGGAGTAACAGCTCATGAGACACACAGTCAAAGGCTTGGGTGCAGTCCAGTGAGATGAAGGCCGTAGCTCTGTTCATATGCATATGCTCTATGGCGTGCGCTTGCAGTTTGGCCAGATGATGTTCACAGGCGACTCCTCTCTGAAACCCAGTCTGCTCCGGCG
The DNA here is from genome assembly GCA_037127475.1 of Arma custos. Lineage (NCBI taxonomy): Eukaryota > Metazoa > Arthropoda > Insecta > Hemiptera > Pentatomidae > Arma > Arma custos. The sequence continues at coordinate 95,359,306 of CM073764.1, forward strand.
GGATGATCTCGTGTTCTCTGCAGTGCTTCGACATGTGATGGTGGACCAGTCTCTCGAAGATCTTACTCATGTGAGAGAGTAGGCTAATCGGCCGATAGTGCTCCGGCAGAGCCCCACTCTTCCCTGGCTTGAGTAGCGGCACTATGACAGCTTGTTTCCACACATCAGGAAAGTATGAGATCCTCATGCAAGTGTTGAATATGTTTAGTAGAAAGGCTTTACCCTTCCTAGGGAGCATCTTCAACATCACATAGGGAATGTCATCCATTCCTGAGGCTTTGTTACCTTTAGTACGTCGTAGCACCGACTCAAGCTGGCCGAAGGTGGAGAATATGGCTTTCTCGTTGGGGCACGGGAGCGGTCCTTCGGGAATCTGTGGCGCATCTAACAGCCGAGTAGCCTCCCTCTCCTCGTAAGACTTAGCCAGAAGTTCAGCCTGTTCCCCGGGCGTCAGCAGGTTGCCTCCGGAGGACATGAAAACGCCTCTCCTCTTAGCTACATGGGTCTTGACGAGTCGCCAGAACTGACGAGGGTCGTCGTGAGTCCGTCGCAGCTGCTCATGCCAGAGGGATGTCTTCCAGTCTCGCATGAGGCTGGCTATCTGCCGGGTCATCGCATTGATGGCCGGTTTTAGCCCGTAGTCACGAGAGCGCTGAAAAACATTCCTCAGGTTATTACGCTGTTTGATAAGAGCCAGAATGTGTTTCGGAGGTTTCCTGATGGCGTTGGGGAGTGGGCTGAACTTCGGGATACTCTGGTCCGCCGCGGCTTGTATGGTAGTGGTGATGACCTCCACCGCCCTGTCCACCTCGACCTCTGTACTCATGTGAGTGATCGTGGGAAGGTCCTCCCCAACGCTGGCCCTGTATCCTTTCCAGTCGGCTTTGTGCAAAAGGTACTTGCTCGCAGGCGGGGCTGCGGGGGTACCTCCGAAAGTATAAAGCACGGGCCGGTGATCCGACGGTCCGAACGGAAGCGCAGTGCAAGCCGTTACGGTGTGCGGATCCCTGGTAAGGAGAAGGTCCAGTGTTGAGGTCCAATCGGGTCGGGCTGCATGCCGGAAAGTATGTACTCCGGGGTGAAAGACGCACATCCTAGTCTTAGTGATGACAATACCCAGTGTGTCGTTACCAGCGCACAACCAGGCGGTGTGCTTAGCGTTGAAGTCTCCTAGGACTACGTATCGGCTCACAGTCTGAGCATGCGCTAGTAACGACTTTGTAGTTGTGTGTACGGCTCTTGGTCTCCTATAGACACAGCTGAACGTGAAACGGGTCTTGAACCGTACGTCAACTGTGACTATATGAGTACCATTGGTCGGACACACTGGGTTAGGAATACTCCTAGAGGGCACATCATTTCTGACCAGGATGGCGACGCTCGCTTGTATCCCCGGTGCACATTCCTCCCGGTATACAGTGTACCCCCGTATGTACAGGCGTCTCGAGGCGGGCAGCATGATGTCTGTCAGCGCCACTACCGATGGCCGGTGTTGCTGCAGCAGAATCTCGATCTCAGCCAGCTTGGGAAGCAGACCTCTGATGTTGTAGCTGATCACTTGATGTTCAATCATGTAAGACTGACTTCAGCACAAAACTCATCATCTGGGTCATCTGAGTCATCATCGTCATCATCTGGTCAATCTTGTCGAGCAGTCTCTGGATGCTGAGGTCTTTTCCTGTCGGAGGTTGGCTTGAAAGTGTCCCCGGAGTTTTTTTTTTTTTTTTTTTTTTTTTTTTTTCCAAGCCCCTGGAATGGTGATCACCTGAAACAGACTTACATACTAACGTATATTAATAAATTTATATATGTACATATATACAACTCTTTTCCTGCACCGGGTGCATTTTAAGATGGTTTTGAGGATGTTTAAGGATTGAGGTCTTGGGGTATAACTAGGATCGGATATCCAGTGATGGGGCTCACTGGTTGTTTGAAAAATGATAAAACTAAAACTAAGACTTAAAACTAAACTAAAACTATGAGTAATGATAATGCACCTCAGTCGATACTGAGGGAACTTACATACTGTTGCCAGCGCTGTGGCCGGCTCGCTGGTCTCAATGTGCTGAATAGCGGGTTAGTGCAGTGTTGGAGGCTATCAAAGAATTTGATATGCCTCCGTGTTATAAAATCTGTCACCGTCGGTAGTCCGAGAGTGTCATGAATTATGTCTGTCTTTGAGCGCTGTAGTGTAGTATGTCGTACTATACGCCTTAATATGGTGTTTTGAAACTGCTGGAGTCTCTTCGTGGTAGTCGGAGATATGTTATTGAGCATTGGTGCTCCGTAGAGAAGGGCAGGTCTGAGGACCCCCTTGTATATCATTAGTTTGAGGCGTAATGATAAATTCGGTGAAGTAAGCAGGTGGTTCAACCTGTAGGACTTTATCCTAGTCTGTCTGATCTTTCTCATGCAGTGCTGGGACAACGTCAGGTGCCTGTCTAGGGTGACGCCCAGATACACTATCTGATTGGCCGGATGGTTCTCGCTGTCCCCCACTCTATAGACCGTCGGTAGAGGGCGCTTGTTTTTCTGAAATGAAAATACAACACAGTCGGTCTTCTTGGGATTGACTGTAATATTTAATCTCTCCAGCTTGTCAGTTATCTCCTTACAGGCCGCCTCTGCCTGTCGTAGAGCTATCTTAGCGTTCAGTGAGCTACTGTAAATTGCTATATCGTCGGCGTAAGCCGCGACAGTGGCCTTGCTGTACCTCGCTCCAACAGTTTCCGCCGTGTAGATCGAAAAGAGAACTGGTGATAACACAGAGCCCTGGGGCACACCACAAGTGAGATCAAAGGGATTGGACAGCTCTTCGCCGACTCGAACCTTAGTTGAACGTCGCGTCAGAAAGGACCGTATTATAGTATAGAGCTGCTCGGGAAACTCGTTGTCCTGCAGTGTCTTACATAGAAGACTATGGGACACTGAGTCGAACGCCTCCGTGCAGTCTATAGATATCATAGCGGTTGCCGTGTTCTTAACGGTGTTCTCGCTGACTTCCGCGTGTAACTTCGCCAGATGGTGGTCCGGGCACAGTCCGGCTTGGAAGCCAGTCTGTTCCGGTGGGATTAGTGCTACTTCCGAGCAATAGGTTTTGAGATAATTAAGAATAATTTTCTCAAAAACTTTGCCCATGTGCGGAAGCAGGCTAATAGGTCGGTAGTCGGCTGGCTGATTTCCGGTTCTCGCAGGCTTCAGGAGTGGGAAGAGGGTAGCTCTTTTCCATGCCTCAGGGAAGTATCTCAGCCTGAGACAGGAGTTGTAGAGGTTTGTCAGATGAGCTAAGCCTCTCCGCGGTAGATGTTTCAACAATACAGTCTGTATCCCGTCGGAGCCTGGAGCTTTACTACCTCGCGAACGACGGAGTATCGCCTTCAGCTGCTTCGGAGATACAAACATATAATTGTTGCCGATCTCTTCTGTCGGTAATTCGGACGTAATTTACTTAACCTCACCTACATTATTTGTCCCCGGAGCGGGGGGCTGGGGAGCTATATAGGGTAAGGAGTGGGGGGTAGGAGTAGGTGTAGGGTGGGGATGAGGGTGGGGGGTAGAGGTAGGGTGGGAGGTGGTAGAGGAGTGGGGTTGCGGTCCCTCACCTGATTGGTTCGGCATGGCTGGTCCTCGGCTTCCTCCTAGTAGGGATGAGTAGCTCGTTCCCTGGGTGACTCTCTTCGCTGCAATCTTTTTCTTCTTCTGTTCCACAAGGTCCTTCCTCATTGGGCAGTCCTTATGAAAAGCTGGGTGATTGCCCTCACAGTTTTTACACTTGGCGGGCGCCTTCTGTTCTCGTAGTGGGCACTGGTGCAGCAGGTGATGGTCACAGCACCACGCACAATATGCTGTGCGGCCGCAATACTTAGCAGTGTGCCCATACTCCTGGCACTGGTAACACTGCGTGGGGCCTTTATTTTCCTTAAAGACCACAGGGTGAAAAAGGACACGTCCCGCAGTTCTCAGCTTCTTGAGCTTGTCAATAGTCACGGTATGGTCCGTGAAGAGGAGTAGACCTTCTGTAAGGCGAAGAACGTCGTCCTTGTCCCGCCTCATAAGGTGCTTTACTGTTTTGAAGCCGTTTAGCCCAGCCTTGAGGTCAGCGGTGACTTCCTCTAGATCGGCGTCAGAGTCGTACCCGTAGAGTACAAACTTCTTCGAGCGTTTTGTACCCCGCGGGACGAATGTATGAAAGAGGGTCTCTTTGTCGCCTCTAAGTATCCGTTGGGCAGCGGAATGATCCCGTTCATTGCTGAGGTATAGTCTCAGCTCCCTCTTAGATGAATTCATCGCGAAGTCGGTGATGTTCTCCGCGATGAGGGCTGCTCTCAGCTTCTTTTGCCCGCAGGGTGGGCTAATAATGATCGGTGGCGGTCTTCTGGTCCCAGTAGGCCGTACGATCGTCTCATCCCTGCTAGTACTAGCAAGGGGTGAAAATTTATTGCTGACTTTGGTAGGTGGTGCTGGCTTGAGAACTGCACTCTCAATCTCAATCTCAATCACGGTGAATTCTTCATCGGCGCTTCTCTTCAGGCCTAAAGTCTCAAAGTCCATTGCCACGTCTGCGGGAACAACGTCTACAGAGCTGGAGCTGGTCGCCATAGCAGGAATAATCGTAGGGAACGATACGGCAAACTCGGTTACACCGAACCGGACGGACCGTAACGGCGGCACTACGTGAACGGCGGGTGGGGGGGTTGCCAGCGCAACGCTGCCCGATTGGTCTTTGAGGTTTGCTCCACTAGATAAGTGTGGACCTCGTCGACATAAGGCGCTAGCTGAGCAAATACTGGGGAACACTAAACAACAGTAAACAGAACACTTCACTTCAGGAGAGATCTTCTAGGTGACGTTTCCTCTTCAACTGCTGGCTGGAGAATTATTATCGATCTTAGGATAATTAATTTGTTTTATCCCCTATTTTGCTTTTGTGTCCCCTAATCTTTATAAATCTCCTTCCCTCTAAATCCTGAATTGAAACAAAATTTATACCTGTACCACCGTCGATTCAATGGTCGGCCTACTCACTGCTAATCTCCGAAACATCATGAATACCCATGCCCCACTCAAATCTTCAACCTTCCACCACCAACCTGCTCCTTGGATGTGTCAAAAAATCAAAGACCTGCAAAGGAAACGTGACGCTGCCCGTAGACTCTTTAGACGCACTAGGCTTACTGATGACTACCAAGCGTTCAGGGCTCTTCGCAATATGACACAATCTACAATCAGACAAGCAAAATCCAAATATTTCCATGAAACCCTTTCCACTGCTCCCGATCCTAAATCTAAATGCAACTCCTCCGAAAGCTCTTCCTTTGCTTCTCCCGATGAAATGAACTCGTATTTTTTGTCTGCCTCAATTAACACACCAAGATCCTCCTCCTCCGTCTTTTCACTAACGCCATCTTTCAACCCCGACAATTTCTATTTCTTAGAAAATTTCACCTACAGACATTTCCTCCGTTCTCAAATCCCACTCCAGTTCTATAGGTCTCGGCTTAGACAAGATACCCGTCAAACTATGCCTCATCGATATCCTAACAGTACTACTCTTCATTTATAATTTCTCACTACAAAAAGCAGTATTCTCGACTTCTTGGAAAAAATTCCCAGTCCATCCTATAAATAAAACCTCTACCCCATTATCTCCCAAAGACTCACGATCTCCATACTTTCCAAAGTTTCCAAACCTCTCGAAAGAATAGCCCAGTCTCAAATATTAAATTTTCTCGAACAGTCCAAACTCCTTGATCCACTTAATCAGGCTTTTGACCTGGTTTTTCCACTCAATCTGCCCTTACCAAAATCACCAATGACAACCATAAAGCCATGGACAACAAACAACTAACCGTGCTAATCCTCCTAGACTTTTCCAAAGCTTTCGATTCCTTGGACCATTCCATCTTTTTCTCCAAACTAAAGTCATTGTCATTTTTAAATATTTTTTTTTAAAGAGCAATGATATTCCCCTGGCCAGGATTCGAACCCGGAACCTCTGTCTTTCCAAATCTATTTATCCTTTCCTCTATCTGAGCTATCATATGCGTTCGCCGGTATTCAGCAAGACCTAGATAGGACCAGTGCCTGGGCAAAGCTGAACAAACTGGAATTGAACGCAATGAAAACCCAGGTCATTGTTCTAGGTTTCAACTCCCTCCTTACAACTATCCCACCCTTCCACATTAATCCTATACGACCACCCCACCAGTTTCAATTCCTCCGTTAAAAACCTAGGCATTACCATTGACCAAAACCATGGAAACACCATGCCACCCAAATATCCCGACGATCTATTAGTTCCCTGAAATAATTCCATCGATCTCGGCATCTCCTTACACAATCTACCCGGAAGCTGCTCGTATCATCTCTCATCTTCCCCCACTTCGACTGCTGTTGTGTGGTATACGGGGGCCTCTCGAAAATGCTTGAGGGCCGCTTAAAAAGAATAATGAACTGCGCGTTAAGATTTGTCCTTGGATGTCACCTTTTCCCGGGAATTAAAGTGGCTCTTCCCTCCCATTCGTAGACAATATTTCCTTAGCGTTTTTCTATACCAATCCATCAACTCGCAACACCCTTCATAAATCTATAGGCTCCTTCCATTGAAATCCTGTGTCCAGCACCAAAAATCTCGTCTTTCCGATCTCTGCATTCCTTACCACAGAACTAGGGCATTCGAGCGTTCCTTCCTCGCTCGCTCCACCACTGTGTGGAACTCAATCCCTCCTTTCATCCGCCTTTCTTCTTCACTGGCTTCATTTAAATCCCTGCTTTTCCATCATCTCTTGGCATCCCAAAATGACGGTCTCCAAGCAGGTCAAACTTCCGCTTGAACAAATCAGCATTGTAAACTCGATCTCGCTACCTATGTGTTTTGTTTATTTTTCGAACAACAAAGAAGATACAGACGTTGTAAATACTTTATCGCATGCTATGCCATTCATTTATTTTAGATAGCAATTTCGTTATTAACTACTGTATTGATTATTATTTTGTTAATATCAATCAATATATTTATTTTCGACAAGTAGTTAAAATCCTGTCGTTTCGTACTTTTTATTTATTTATTTTCTCATCTATTTTTTTTTGTTATGTTTTGCCACTCTTTATTATTTCATTATTTGTATTATTATGTAGCCTTCTGGTTTGATGAATATTATGTTTTATTTTTATTTGTTCATTATTGTGATTCTAAAGGGAGTTGATCCCATAATAAAGTTTGTTTTTTATTCTATTCTATTCTAAATAAACCAGTTTCGATATAGTTTATCGTAGATCCTCTCTAGTTTATTCTAAAACTGAGCTGATCTCGGTAGAAGAATACATGTTCATTAAGGCAATTTTAAACGAATATTTCTGAAAAATATATTCTATCACTGAAAAACTGAAAGTTTTTCAATCTATTCAATAAAAAGAAATTTATTCAACAATTAATTTTTCATTACAAAAACCAGGTATCAAAGAGTCACGTAATTAGGCGCGATAGAACGGAGGAGGGGGGAGATATGCCTGCAGAAAAAGGCGATTCTGTCACGAGATACTGGAGAGATGGAAGATCCGAGAGAGGCCCTTACGAACAAACCTATCTGGCGAAGGACCCTATAAGCATCCTGTTCAATCTAAGCCGTCTTCAGTGATGTGAATTCATTGGCCAACCACTGTACACAAAATGACCATGTAGAGCAGTTCGAGAACAGTAGTAGAACAGCATGAGACAGGTGAACACGTGCTCAATCAATATCATGGAGTAGGAATCAACTCAGAGAGCCATCAGGGTAGGGGGAAGCGGCAAGCAAGAAAAGCCATTCACAGATGTGCAATAAACATAACTAATACTCATGTAAGAATATTTGTTCAAGTTTGTATTTCTAATCATTATAATACGTACAGTATGTATAACGTCCTTCATTTCATTTCTATCTAATTATATAAATATACAGTCCACCCAATCTGAAGTACCATATCTTACCAAAGGAATATCCTTTTCTAACGTAAACATATCCCTTTTAAACACAGATAACTTTTAAGTTAATTTAAATATTTGTTTTATGGCAAGACTATCAAACTCTATCATTGATATCTTCTAAATTCATGGATTATGTTCAAAATAATATCTATTTATTATATTCGTTTTAGTGATTGAACTGTGTACTTATTTCTTATTAACCTATTAATAAGGATCCCAAAGTTAAGTATAATTACAGCCTTAAAAAGGATAGACCATAGCATTTATGAAATGACAAATATGTATTAAGAAAACAAAATAAATAAATGAATAAGTATTTTTATTTTTTTTAAATGTAGCAGTAAACATTTTTACTGTGAAGCTGAAAGAAATTCTAACATTGAAAATGAATTTACCTAGAAGCCAAATGAGGTTGTTCATTAATTATAAATTATTCGTTCTCTCTCTCTCTCTCTCTCTCTCACCCTCTTTCTCTCAATCTCTCTGTCTCTCTCACTCTCTGTCTCTCTCACTCTCTCTCTCACTCTCTCTCTCTCTCTCTCTCTCTCTCTCTCTCTCTCTCTCTCTTTCTCTCTCTGTTTTGACCAATCAGCTGAGAGCAATCTGAGGACACGATATTTATACCAATCATATATATTTTATTCACCAAGTTTAGTTGTTTGGAAATATGCACTACTAACGGAGAAATGAAGGTGACTAGGTGAGGGATCGTGTAATTGACATTTTTTTTATTTACCTTGTAATTAATTAAATATTTCAATCGCAAATGGAGTCAAATTAATTCCACTTTTAAAGTGCAAGTTAAAATTCGAGACTTCTTGAAGCAGGTTGAAGTTCCTGTCTATTTCTAGTCTGATTCTAGTCAAATTAACTACCAGTAGATATGAGATGGCAACATTATTAATGATTTGACACACACCTTCTTTAGGATATTAATCGATCTTGGAAGCTTGAGTTCACTATCTATTAATACTGCTTATATTATTACGCCTTGAGACAGGGTGATCCTCTTGCCCCTCTTTTTTAATTTAACCCTCGAAGCAGCCATCTGTACAGTAAAAACAAATCTTGAAGGAACTATTTACAACGGCATGTCCCAACATCTAGCATATGCTGTTGACGTCGTCATTTCCGCTAGAACCCAAGGAACATTATCAGGAACATTTCAAGAATTTGAAGAGGCAGCCGCCAACTGGGTTTTATGGTGAATGAAGATGAAACTGTATACATGAAAAACTCAAAATTGGAAAAGGTGGTGAATGGAAAAGCGAGTCTCATAGAACACAGTATCAGATCCATAACCCAATTCAAGTACGTGGGAAATGTGGTTACAGTTGATAACAAAATAGAGACTGAAATAATCAAAATACTACTGAAATATAAAATTGAAATAGTAATGCTTGTGCAGGAAATAGGTGTTATACAAAAAGTGTTTCAGTTTAAATCACACTAAAAGTATGGGTGTGATACATGACCCGTGACCAAAAAATCAGAACTTATGGTCAATTCATGGGAAAGGAAAATATTAAGAAAAATCTGGAGCGGAGTGGCCGAAAATGGGGAAGAAGAAAGAATGAGGAGCTGATGGAGCTACGAGCTCATATATGGAGAGCCGGACATGGTGGTTATTTTGCCTCAAGTTTATCCTTAGGTAACAACATAACTTTTTAACAATCAATCAATTAGTACGAAATATACATCCAATATTAGCTTCCCAATGTCAAAGAATTATATCACCGAATTCTGACGAGGAATTAATTCAAGATTAAAAGAACAGTTTTGAAAATTATTCTGCTCAGTTCTGTGGCGACAGAAAGGATTAGTTTGACCACTAAACCTGGAAATCCTAAAGACTCCAGCGCTCGGAATGGTTGTCCCCTGAATATTAATTAGTACAATTAATATATATTTTATCGGGGTTGCCTAGCAACGGATCGAGGAAATAGTTTTTGTTATTCTTTCGTCGTGCTCTTTAAGTTATATTATAATTTTATAATTTTTATTATAAAATTATATAATTATTATTTTATAATTATAATTATAAATTGGCAAATCACAAAGCACTGTTCTTGACTTCTTCAAGCCATTATACGAACCCATTTTTAAAAATTAAAATGGAATGCGTCATTAAAAAAAAAAAAAGATGCTACATCTTATTTTAATACTTCGTTTTTAAGGATGTTATCAGCCCACACATAATATGGAGATTGAAATGAAATAAGATTAAGGCGTTTATTTTATAAACTATGATTTTTTTAATAGTGATTCCATTTCTCAATTCTTAGAGAGAAGTTTTATTTTGTTATTATTTTTATTTATTTCTGGCTGGGATTCGAACCCAGGTCTTCCGCAACTCCAGCGCGATACTTTACCAACTGAGCAACCAGGCTAGTAACCAGGCCAGACAAGTCCATTATCCTCACCGATCCTATATCCCCTGTTCTTGCAATTTTTGCGATGTAAATATGGGGAAGAACGTTCATTGAACATTACTTCTTTAGGATCTGGTTGATTCACGTCAATTTTATATTTATAAGTTATTTTTATTTAATATCGCTTTAAATTTATATTGAAGTTTTAAACTAAACTTCAATTTATATAATAAAGTAGATCTCTAATTAAAGGTTAAGTAACTACTGTAATAAAAATATATATACAAACAAATACACATTTGTTTCGGTTCGATTTTTTGGTCTAATTGTAAAGGTGAAGAAACATTATTATTCGAAAAGGAAGAAGAAGAAGAGAAACACAGCTACTTAATACTGCAGTGGATGAAGAATTGCTTGATTATTCTATGCTGTACAATTTGAAGAAAGATTGTACTAACAGCTAGTAATGTAATGAGTAATTAAGTGTAGTAGAGTATTGTATAATTCGTAAACGTAATAAAAACTAAATTTTCATTGAATTAAATATGTTTTCCTCAAGTTAATTTCTACCAAATTGGCTATGAAGTGCATAATTGAAGTTGCCTTCTAAACTACTTTTCGAAGTCATTTAAATTCAACCGTTAAAATACTTCTGTCCAACGACTGCCAACTCCCGAATTCTAATTACATCTAAATAATAAAAAGAAAACTTTTGAAGTGACAAATGAACCACAGGGCAGAGAAAACTCTCTTTAACTTGATCGTGCTTAATGGCGATGAAGAAAGTTGCGAGGAGGAAACTCAAGGACTTTCCGCTCTTTGAGAGCTCCTGGACACAAATTTAGTTAAAAGAGACAAATTTAATGAAAAGAGAAGTTGGACTATGACATCTAGGACTAGAGCAGCAGGCATTTATTGCCCTTATGAAAAAGAATTTTTATTTATAAAGAAGAATATTTAATATGGGTAGAAAAAATTCAATTTTATTATTTATTACGGAGATAGGTGAAAAAAACCTGCATTTTTTACAGCATATACATATGTACACATTACAGCATCTGGGAGAAAGTGGATTAGAGAACAGCAGAATGGATTAGATAAATCAGCTGTAGGATATCGGATCCTTGCAATGGAAAGGGTTTATGGGTTGACAAAAAGTATCTACAAGATGTGTATCTCCTGAAATGCCAAAATAAGACATTGAAACACTGTCGTAAAAACGGAATACCTTGTTGCCAGTTAATGCCTCGATGAACTATAGACTGGGAAAAATCTGGAAGTCCTACAAAGAAGAATTACAAGAAAATCATGTTCAGAGAGAAAACAGTTGGAAACTGCGGATGAACAGTGAAATCTACAAGAACATAGCAGGTTCTTAATTCATGACATACCTCAGACATCTGTATAGAATGAATAAGCATATATTGACCAAGCAAATATTTGAATATTTTTTAAAACAAATACCACGAAAGATTTCGAAAAGTTAAACATTACAGAGCCTCACATGCTAGGAGAAAGTTATTTTGGAAGTGTTTCAGAATGAACAATTTGGAAGGGTTTCAGAATGAAGTAGACCCAGAAACAGTTTGGACGAAAGATGAAAAGAATCGTGCCAGAAATCGCATGAAGGGACATTAAAGACTGGAAGTTCAAACTCAAGAAGAAAAAAAAGTTGCAACATGATCTGAAGTGGCAAATACGAAAAAAAATAATATGATTTCTGAATTATTTGCACAGCATGGCCTCTAGAACTCGTAGGGATACAATAATTTACCTATCACAGAAGAATGCAATATTCCATCATAGATAGAGATACTGAAGAATGGACAGTTCTGATGAAATATCTAAGAATTAATTCAGGTCTAGACTAACAAAATTCATCTAGACAAGGGCATTAGGAACTAGAACAGGAGGAAGACATCGGTTTAACTATAAAAAATTTATTCCGTGTTGCATTAATGAATGAATAATAGAGGGACAGAGAAATATGAAGATTGTTGTCGCATCATCGATGAATGTTACCATCAGAAAGTTAAAGGAAAATGCTTGTTTCTGATATTGATACTATAAAATACATAAAAATGTACAAGATGGAAAATTTAATATTTTCATAAACAGGAATTTAAGTAATATCATCAAATTTTATTAAAAAAGATAGTACATTTTTGAAAGTTCACTGCAAGTCTTTTATAAAGCAAACCACTATTTATAAACTATAAATAAAAGGAGAAAAAATCCTACAATTCTACAATTGGGAGAAATATAGCGTATTAGCATATGAAAAAAATCATACATTTGTATTTGTAGGGGGTATTAACATACCGAAAAATACATACGAAAATACATATGAAAAAAATCTACACCCATGTTCAACCTAGGTTAGTTTAATGGCATCTAGGAAGTTATTTCGAGGAATATTCCAGAGCAGTATTAGAACGTAAATTTGATTTTCTGTAGATGCTAATATAAAATAATAAAAAATGAGGGTGACCTGAGATAATATAACAACCTCCCTAGATATTTGGTTCGCAGCCCGTCAGGAGGACCCCTAGGATTTTTGGTCGTCCTCGAGCCTGTATGATGTCTGGTACTCATTAAAGATCCCTATCCTATCTCCAAATAGGAAAAAATTAGGACTTGCACTGTAGCTTGGTCTGATATAAGCATTAATATTGATATTACATATACAGTAGTATACATAGTAGTTTCAAGTATGAATAAATGAAAATTTATTTAATTAATAACTTATTTCACAATTAAAAAGGATATATTATATTAATATATATATTTATTAACGTTCGAAATGGCATACTTATTTGTATTAAACTTAAGTATCACTGGAATAATATGAGTCTATACATCCCATCTTTTCTTTTTATTTCTTAATATATAACATTAAAAAAGGAAATGATGGCTATGAAAAGTAATCTAATAATTTAATTTAAACATTTTTTTCTGGGATAAAATTTTAAACCAGGCACTTAATTTTATAAGTGAATTTATTTTATTATATGTTTATATAAGTTCTTAATCTTGTTCTTCATTATCTTTATACATTCATTCATCTTACAATCTTGAACTATTTTTTTTTAATCCTCAATTTACCTAGATTTTCATTCAATCCATTGCTACATATAAACCTAGATTATGTGGTTAATGCCTAATATAAAAGTTGTCCATGATATAAATAATAATAATAATAATAACAGTCTTATAACATATAAATATATTTGAGTGTTATAAGTCCCAGGGAGATCGTATTTAGGTTGCCTTCCGCAGGGAACAAGAAAACACTTCTCCTTGGACGGTGGCCCTAATGCTGGAGAAAATGGGTTTATCCCCGCCCTAACTTCGGGATATTGAAAAAAAGAAAGATTTATCGAAATAATTTTCCTCACCTTCACCTTTCCCGTTTTTTTTACCAAAACAGAAATCTCAACGATTACTTATTTTATTTTCTGAGTGTTTTATAATCTTAATCTACGGTGAAATGCAAATTTGAGTCTAATATTTTGCATTGCTTATAGTGACTAACTTGCAAAAAATACATCTAAGTATTAAATGTTTTAGTAACTTACAACTATGCAAGAAATAAATTTGTAATTATAAATTATTATTGTGTAAACGACGTATCTGCAAAGTGAGGAGCCTGTGGGGAATTATCAATAGTACACAAGAGTACAAACACAACGATTTACTGTTTAATAAACTAAATACATTTGATAGGTTAACACGCGCACAAGGCACAACAATCTCCGACATTGGGAATAGACTCACCGCTCGATCTCCCCTCCACCTGGAATCGATTACCACCTATACATCGATACACAACACTCTTCCCCCCTGACTCTGATTTTGACATGGGAACCAAAAAAAACTTATAAACTAAGTTTACACAAAACAAAATCCCTAATACCTCCGTGTTAACCTTTATTTACATTTTTTTTTTTCAAACTTTACACCCAACTTCCAATATTACAATTGACTAAAAAAAAACACAACAAAATGACAAAATAGAAAATAATAGTATACAAACTAATTACAGACTTTACATCTATTACATAGACTGTTTTTTTTTTTGTTTTTTTTTTTCCATATATGACATGACTGATTTAGATATGATTTAATGAAATCAACTATAATACACACAAAATTTTACTTCTAACCCTCATATTGACTGTGACTAAATCTCTGTGGCTTTTTAATCACTCTACCAAACCTCGACATTTGACTAAGGTCTTCCGATACTTCTCCCTGTTTATCTCTATTTACAGCTGATTCTTGTCTGACTTTTAGACTTGACTGCTCTTTTGAGCAAGAAACTAACTCGTGATTTGTCCTTTCTGTTTCTTGGTTTAACGGATACTTACATGAACTGATGCCAGTTGGCAAAGGTATTTCTTCAGGATGATGATTAAAATGCAATTGACTTGGACGAATTTGATTTACATGAACTTTCCTAACCATCTCATTGACTTTGACAAGATAGACTAAATGACTTAATTTTGCACAAATTCTACCTGGTATCCATAATTTTGCATTAGGATGTCGTAAATTGACTAACACTTTCTCATTTACTTCAAATGACTGACTAAGAACAACTTGTTGACATTTCGATTTAGGCTTATCACTTGTATACGCCTTTTGAGTTGTAATTTTTATTTTTGACTGAGTAGTTTTCAATGTTGAATTTTTATTAACACTTTGCATTGGATTAAGTTAAATAAAATTTAGCATTGCTGACATAGGTGATATACCTGTAACTGACGATGGTACTGACCTATACTTATATAAAGTAGATGATAAAATTTCGGAAATACCTTTGTTTCTTGACCAATTTTTAACTAAAAGGCACTTGAATGTCTGCACCGCACGTTCAGCCAATCCATTTGATTCTGGATTATACGGAGGGCTAAAAATATGGTTAATTGACACATGTTGACAAAACATTTCAAACATCTTTGAATTAAATGGAGGCCCATTATCTGATACTAACAACTTAGGTAATGAGAATCTAGAGATTACGTCTTGCAATTTAGATATTACCGAATTTGTATCCGTTGATGACAATACAAAGCATTCAATCCACTTGGAAAACGCATCTACTATAATGAGAAAATTCTTCCCTTTAAAATGAAATAAATCTACATGAACTCTGTCCCATGGCAAAGCTGCACGTTCCCAAGTACAACGCACCTTTTTATACCTATCACTCTGATTTTGCTGACATTTGAGACATGATTTTGCTGACCGTTCTATGTCTTGATCCATATTTTTCCAATATACGTATGACCTAGCAAACATTTTTGATCTGACTATTCCAATATGAGATTCATGAATTATCTTTAAAATATTATTTATTAACGATGCTGGAATAACAACTCTATCTCCAAACATAAGGCAACCTTGATTAACTGACAAATGATTGCGAATTGCAAAGTAAGATTTAATTGACTCATCCGTTTGATTCTTCCAGTTAGACTCAACACACGATATAACTTTACTTAAAACGCTATCTGCTTTGGTATGCTCTGCGACCGTGACATGCGAAATTAAAGGAGAAGACAAATACAAATAATTACAATCAAAATCTGGCACTGGATTTTGACTTGGAAGACGAGACATTACATCTGCCTGAGGGATATTTTTTCCTTTTTTTACGACCATGGTATAATTATACGCTGATAATATAATCGACCATCTAATCAATCTCGATTGAGCTTGTACCGGAAGAGATTTCGTTTCTGACAACAAAGACCTAAGTGCTTCATGGTCGGTGTACAAAGTAAAATGTCGACCATACAAAAACTGATGAAATTTTTTGATTCCATACACTATTGCTAATGCCTCCTTATGTAACTGACTATAATTAATTTAATGTAGCTGATTCAAATGCTAGAGGTTGCTCCACCCCATTTACATTGTGGCTTAAAACTGCACCTACTCCATATTGTGAAGCATCGACTGATAAACGCAACGGTTTTGTAGGATCAAATAACACTAAACGCGACTTTTCTGACAGAGCACATTTACTTTTTGCGAATGCAAGTTCACATTCAGCCGACCATATGAACGGTTCCTCTTTCTTTAACAGATTATATAAAGGTTGCAATAAATCTGGACACATAGGAATGAAATTTCTATAAAATGACAACATTGATAAATACGACTTAAGTTGAGTAACGTTAACTGGAACAGGACAATTTAATATTTTAATTATCTTTTGTTTAGAGGGATGTTTACCAGCTGCTGAAATTCTAAATCCCAGAAAATCCAATGACTCGACTAAAAATTGACTTTTGCCAATATTTATTTTTACATTATATTCTTCTAACCTAGATAAGACTAACATTAAAGTATTCTGACACTCTTCTCGAGTTGATCCTCCAAGCAATATATCATCCAAATACACTGAGCAGTTTTTTATACCATCCAGTATATGCTCCATAACCATCTGGAATATTGCCGGACTAGACGCTAATCCAAACACTAATCTATTGTAAGCAAAAAGACCATGAATGGTATTAATTGTTAGCAAATGTCTACTACCTTCACTAACTTCCAATTGCAAGTAAGCATTGGTAAGATCTAGACAACAGAAATATTTACAACCAGTAAAATTATTAAAGAAATCATCTATCCTAGGCAATGGATATTGATTAACTTCTATCTGCGGATTAACCGACTTCTTCAGGTCCACACATAAACGAATATTCCCATCCTTTTTTGGTACGACTACAATTGGAGAAGCCCACTGGCTTGACTCGACTCTAGAAATTATTCCGGAAGACTCTAATTTTTCCAATTCCTTTTTTACTTGATCTCTTAATGCATAGGGAACAGTATACGCTTTTTGAAAGACTGGACATGCATTTTGTTTTAATTTTATATCCACTTTGAAACCTTTAATGGGGGCATCACTATTTTTTTTTGCAAACACTCTAGGAAATTTTTGTTCTAAATTTCTAATAGATATTGACAACGACTTTTCCCTTGATCTAATTTCACCCTCTCCCAAAGATTCAACTTGACTAATAGACTCTAGTCTTGATTCAACATTCAAAATGTCCCATTTCCAGCTAGGATTCATCACATCCAACCAAGACCTTCCAATAATTGCAGGACAAGACAAATTATCCACAACAACAAGCGGCAAATAAAAAAACTCATCATGATACCATACCTCGGCCTGAAAATACCCCTTAACCTTCAGACTATTTCCATCGGCAGCTGACAGTTTCCCTAAGAAAGGCCTCAGACTCGTGATGGAGAAATATTTTGTATACATATTCCATGAGATAAGACTAGCCCCAGATCCAGTATCTAAAAGAAAATTCAAATCAGTCATGTTTACAGTTAATAATACATATTTACCTTCCTGACTTAAATGAACCCCAGACCAATGGTTATTTAAATTTTTGGTGTGAAATATGGACATCACAGAACCAAAATTTCTTCCTTCTTGATGACTTCCTTGACTGGTGTGGCCCGATTTACCACAGTTGATACAGTTCCATTTCTTCGCTGGACACGATTCCACAGGATGCTTGATGGTACACATGTGACATCTCTTGTAGACCTGATGAGTAGACTGACCGTAAGACTGACGAGATCTTTTATCTGCACTATTTGAAAACGTAGTTGACGGTTTTATGAATTTTTTATTGTAATAATTTACATTGTGAACAGACGAATTTGACATCACTTGTTGTGAACGCTCTATTGATTCGAATTCCGAGACTAGTTTGACTGTAGCCTCCCAGGTGAGATCATCCGGTTGCGCCAATAATTTGTTCAACAAAACCTGATTAGTAATACCTGAAATTAAGCGATCTCTCAACACTTGCTCCAAAAATTCTCCAAACTCACATGACGCTGACAAATTTCTGAGCACCATTACATATTCCGTGAGGGATTCCGCCGGGTCCTGATTTCTGGAGTAGAATTTAAATCGGTTAGTTATCAGACAATTCTTCGGCGCATAATAACCTTGAAGACACTTGACACAGTCCTCATAAGATACCTGTTTTAAAGAATTTGGAAATAAGCCATCCTTCATGATTTTAAAAATCTCCGTGGGTAGAACGACTCCTAGGTAGTCCACTTTCTGTTCTTCCGGTACTTTCGTCAACTGATCAATGAACGGCATTAGGTCCTCTGAATTTTCCAACGTAGGACACTTAACATTAATTGGTGACAGCTTCAAAGCGTCGGTGACCTCTTTATCAATCGACCCGACCGTATTTCCTTTTTTTGTAGACTGTTCACCTTTCATTTTAACAAAATTTGACTTAAATTATTATTCAAAATTTTAATTACCCTTTTGTGGAAATGTCCGTGATGTAACCTAAATTGTAGACGCAACGATGTGATTCTGTTCAATGTGCCATGTGGCTCCTTAACCTCAAGTTGAAAAAAATCCGATCCTCGTCGCCAAATATTGTGTAAACGACGTATCTGCAAAGTGAGGAGCCTGTGGGGAATTATCAATAGTACACAAGAGTACAAACACAACGATTTACTGTTTAATAAACTAAATACATTTGATAGGTTAACACGCGCACAAGGCACAACAATCTCCGACATTGGGAATAGACTCACCGCTCGATCTCCCCTCCACCTGGAATCGATTACCACCAATACATCGATACACAACAACTATAATTACTATAAATATATAATTGTTCTAATCAGGGTGCGTAGAGGCTCAGAGGTTGAGTGCCCAAGATCATGGGTTCTAATCTCGCTGCTTGGTTGACTTTAATTTGGCCTGTTAGCAGCCGGAGATGGATCATATTGGATCTACGACCTTCCTGGGGCCTCTCAAAAAACCTTAAATAGGGTGGTGTAGGACAAATCACATCCGTGCCCATCCAGTGTCCGAGAAACAGTGTATTCTCGACCATGTACGGAGCCCAAGACCCTTCATGGGTTGCATTGGTACAGGTTTAATAGTTTATATCCATCCATATAAAAAAAAATTGGATGAATAATGGCTGTCAACATAAATTATTACTTTTCACTCTTCCAAAGAAAGTATGTTCTGTGATACTTCAGGAGTTAATTCAGTCACCGTGCTGGAAAAAATACTGTAACACTGATATATCTAAACAATGAACGGGTAATGCAACAACTTTTGAATGAACAGAGATATTCCATCAATAGTTGAAAGTTGGTTCGCTTGAGGGACTCAGAGAAACTTTTCCATGTCCTTCAGTTCCGATATGCTATTGTTTTAGGAGGAGCTTCCCTCTGTCAAACTTGGTCATTGAATACATCGGAGCTCGGCATAAATCCTTAGATTTTACACAATATAAAATATATCAATTACGGGATAAACTTGTCCCTATGATTTGTTCAACCGCCATTGAACTGTGAATCTAGTTTTAACTTTATCATTAACAAGGAAGTTTGTAATTTGAATTAATCTTCAGTATCTTCTACAAAAATACCCTTTTCATTAGAGATCTTATATAGAAATTAATCTAGTAATTTATTTGTTGAAACAAATTTTTGATAAAACTCTGAACAAAAAAGTTTGACTTTCGAAGCAAAAGTGTGAAGCAAACAAATGCATTTCATCTGCACTACTGTACAGATATCGATGTAACATTATGACCACACGAGCTTTACGTTAAGTTCCTTTAGTAAGTCAGTTTGTAGTTTTCTATGAAGAATTTATGAATTTCGTATTAATGAAATCGTATATGTAATAAAAATCAAAAAGTTGCTTAATTTATGTAACCTGGAAGAATGTTTATATAAATAATGATAAACTTGATTCTTTGTTGTCCTCATATTTAAAAGTGTATTTTTTTCTATTTAAAATGTCTTGGCTTCATCACACATTTTACTCTTAACTGTTTCTATGATAACGGTTGAGTAAGAAGGTTATTTATCCGAGATCACGTTCAACTTCAATTAAGGGTACGCACTTTATAGAGGCTGGGTAAGCCTCAGGATGGTCTCCATATCCCACAGGCTCAATCCACGGCTAATGCGCGATACCTTCGGCATAGCAACTCGTCATTGTACACACTTAAGTTTATTTAAGTGAGATAGATTTGAATTTATAAATATGTCTCCTAAGATTTGATTTTTTCCTAGTATTGGATAGACTTGTTATAAAATTCTTCAATGCATCATAGCCATGAAACTCACAGGGCTGCAATTAATAACACACATCCCCTTACACTATAATAGCAACTAGTTAATAGCCGAAGCAATAATGAAGCTGGGAGGTAAGAAACTAAAAGCCTCTAATGACTGTAACTTTATCGCGACCATTAGCATGTTTCGGTTTTAGGCCGCATTAACAATAATCGAACGAATAACTTCTAATTTATGGCGTGTTCCTTGGGGAGGTGGAAGGTACAGAACCGCCTCTATAGCGCTTTTTGGCTGGAAGATTAATTTTTGCAATCTCAAATAATTTGTAGTGTTTGAAAATTAAGTTAAAATTAATGGTCATATTAATTTATTAATTAATTATTGTATTAAAATATTGGCTAAACATGTTGCTATGTAAAGAGGCAAATTTTTACGAGTGTACCATAACCGAATATCGCTCTTTCAAAAGAACAACATAATAACTCAAAAAACCTAACTTTTCAATAGAGGTATTTGAAAGATCCATGTGATTGGTAAAACAAAGCATTGCTGTATTAACTCCGAATTCAATAAATTAGCATACTTTTTACTTATTAATAATTTATTTATTTATTGGATTTCTTTTATTAACCATTAGAACATTTTTAAAAGCTTGAAACTTTTTAAATTTTAATTTAAGTGATTATTCCTATAAAACTACAAGTAAACCCGTAAAAATGATACAACTTAAAATACGACTTTATTTAAGTTTATTATATAAGACAATGGAACAATAACAAAATAGAATAACAAGAAAATGGAATATCAGGTATGTCGTTCCTGAATTAAAAAGCTTAAATCTACACAATTGCTCCTAAAGATTTAAATAAAAAATGCCGTTGTTCTTTTGAAGGAACGATATGTTGAATACGGATCTATAATTCGTTAAATAGTGCCTAAGTGACTGATGGATGATGGGATAGGATTTCAGGATATAAAGATAGTAAAAATGTTTTTTTTTTAATTTGGCTTTTTCTACTTTTCTAAAAAAGGCTACCTACATGACTTTTTAGAAATTGTAATTATTCAAAGAAAAAACTATTGAGGAAGGCTAGTGAAAATCAATATATAGAAAGCTCCATAGTGCGTATAAGCGTTAAGAGTCAAAAGCTGATAAATCTGACATAAAAAAAATTGTATTGGTCTTTTTTCAGTTTCCACTACTTCAATCAAGCGTTTTTGTCTTAAACGACACTTTGCATTCTTATTCATCATGTATATAGTTCGGTTATGAACCTGATGTTTGGGGAACATAAAACTACTTATAAATTTTGAAATTTCAGCTTGATCCCTAACTCCTCACTTAAAATAATATATTAAAAAATAATAGAGGCACTCGTGGAATTTACTAGATATGATTCTAGTTACTATCCGGCCTTAAAAAGTAAAAAGCAAAAAAGAACCATGTTAAATAACTAAGGTTCATTTCGAAAATTATTTATGATAGGCACTGTTTGTTAAAATACAAAATATTCTGTTATTTATAAATTTATAATGTCTCATTGATGGTATACTAAATAAAGTTAACCTCTATCCTGGAACTGTACAAAGTCTTATTACAAAGTCTTGTATAACCATCTGTCTAAATGTTACACTGGCAACATGACTTGATACTTCAACAAAAGGTTGTTGTTGAAGCGGGCAGAATATATACACTGGATGAATTCGGAGAAATACAAATAAATAAATAAGTGGCTGGAAAATCCATTAGCCAAGCTGTCTCTATTATTTTCTGCTTTTGTTGTGATATTGTTCGTTGTTTCAGGACCTGGTTCCACGCTGTTCGTCCACTATGTTTTAGCTCTTCCGATTCTTTTTGTTTAGTGAATAAACGCTGGCTACTCATATAAAAGAATAGATTCTTATAAAACTTTAAGTCCAGTCTAATGTAAATTAGTGTTATGAATATATGACGAAGTTTAAAGTAATTAAGGAAAATAAGAATAAAACTGACGAAATAGAGTCAATTAAGGACATTACTTTGGATTCTAAAGAATATTCAAGCAAAAATTGGTAATTATAGTAAAGTATCAATATCTGCATTCCCTAACTTCTAGAAAGGAAACCCAAGTACCTTCAACAGCAAGAGAGAATTGAGAAAGAAAACTAAGAATTGTTATTATTAAGAAGGAAAGACGTTTTACGTGGTTAATGAGACGTTATAAATATAAGGAGATGTTGTGGTTAACGTTGGATAGTAACTATTAGTTAGAATTTCATTGAGTTATTTTTTATGAAAAAGTTAAAGAAGAGAGCTATGCTAAATTTTAGTTAGAAGATATGAACCTATTTCAATTTTTAATATTTATAAATGAACTACAAAGTGATGCTATCTTAAAAAAATATTTAAGCGTATCTAGCTTATTTTTTCTCTGCAGTGTGATAAATGTGTTAAATGCGTTTTGATAATATTTTTCTTTTATTATGGGGTAGCTAAGTATATATTTATTGCGTTCTAGGTCGAGCTGAAGACTTACCATGCCAGATATATTATTTATTGTGTTAACAGCACTGAGTCGAACCTCTAAGGAAAGAAATTCCTCCAGGAGCTTACGCTGCCTCTATGGTGATGGGCTCTTTAATTGGGAGGGGGGGGGGGGGAGGTTGGTGGGTGAGCCTGACTTAAGCCAAATTACTTCCTTACACAACTGTTTGCTTAGAAATAATTAAAACATGCCATATATTGTTGTGATTGAGTTTTTACACCAGAAACATTCTATTTAATTTGAGACGATTTATCACTATTAAATACATAAGTGGTTTCTAAACATATGAAAGCTTCGTGTAGTGTACAGCTAAATTGACTTAATACTTAAATTAATTATTTATTATTACTACTTAATAATTAAAACAAGCTTAATAGCTTAATAAAAGCTGTAACTTAATACATTGTAATTACATTCAGATTAATTATAATATTTTATTGTGAAAATTACAAATATATCAGAAGTTGTTTTATTAAAACAAAGTTCATTTGGCAGGAATTATTAAATTATATGCAACTTATTTTTTTAATATATTTATATTAGTCAAAGGTACTAATTTGCTTCAATAAATTTGGTGGTCATTTTGAATTACTTATTTTACTTTACTTCACTTTTGCAATTTTTTTCCCTCAATGGGTTGCCTGGTTAAGACAGAGCGTCCCTCCACTTTTCTCTGTTCCACCAGTCATCCTCCTTAAGTCCAGTGCCTGCTATCTCCTCCTCCACGCAGTCCTACCTCCGGGTTCGGGGTCTTCCTCTTCTTCGTCTGCCTGGCTGTTCCCTCAGCGAAAGGCTACTCGGCCGCCAACGCTCTGGCATCCGCTGGCAGTGTCCGTACCATCGCAGCCTGTTCCTTCCAATCCTCTCCGGAACTCCTTCGGTCACACCCAGCCTGTCAGTAACATCTTCATTTTTGACTTTATCCAGGCGAGTGATCCTCAGGCATCTCCTCCAAAAGTCCATCTCTGCAGCTTGTAATCTGGAGTATAGTCCCGGGTTAAGAGTCCATGTCTCTGAGGCGTAGCTGAGGGAGGGCTCAACAATGCTTCTGAAAATACGCCTCTTGTTGTCCGTTGAGATGACTGTGTTCCAAAGAACTGGGCACAACATTCTATTCTTTCTTCTTGCCAGGCCAACTCTCCTCCTAACTTCGGGTTCCGACTTGCCGTTACCATCTATTGTTGACCCTAAATATTTGAAAGAGTCCACCCGCTTGCATATTTTCCCGCTAATATGAAGGTCTGTGGCTTCTCTGCAGTTCACTGCCAGGTATTAGGTCTTATCAAAATTTATTAGTAGACCCCATAGGCTGTATTCTTTTTCCAGGGCCATCAGCGACTCTTCCAGACCATCTCTGTTATATGTGACCACTGCCTGGTCATCGGCAAAGAAAAGAGAGAAAAGCATATGTCCGTTTACGTCTATGCCCTTTGGTCTCCAATGTGCACTCCACTCCTTTACAGCCTGCTGTACATAAATTTTAAACAGGGTCGGGGACATACTGAATCCCTGCTTAAGGCCCTTTGAGGCAGAAAAAGGCTCAGATAAGCGAGAGCCGAGCTTCAATCTGTACTCGTCTTCCCTGTACAGACGTCTCACGGCATTTATTAAGGCATCGCTAATGCCCGCACTCTTAAGGGATTCCCACATTTTATGTCTTGGCACACTGTCATAAGCTGTTCTAGGTCTATGAAAGCTATATGCACAGCTCTTCCTTTCTCTATTCGTTTTTCTATGAGCTGCCTTAGGAGAAACATGCTGTCTGTACAAGACCTGGCTGCAGTGAAACCAAACTGTTCCTCTGGGGTGACACAAACTTCTCTTCTAATTTTTGCTTCAGAATTCTGCCCACTATTCTTGATACCAAACTCTGTACACAAATACTTCTATAATTTCGGCATACATTCCTGTCTCCATTTTTATATATATATATATATGTAAGAAATCCTGTCTTAAGGTTCTTTGGTAGCTCTTGCCCTTGTGTTATAAGCTTTGTATAGATATATATTTGTGTATATAAGATTTACAAGCTTTGTAAGGACGTATAAAAATGCAGGCCCTCCCTGCCTTTAACAGCTCTACTGAAATACCTTCAGGTTCTGCAGTTTTTCCACATTTTGCATTTCCGAGTGCAGCAAGAACTTCATCTTCTTTTACAATAATATTTCCTTGTGCATGAATCTCGGTTGGATTTGAACCGGACCATTCTGGCCTTGTTTCAGTCAGCAGTTTTTCGTAATGGTCCACCCAAGTCTTCTCAGCTATCAGAGGAATCACCCTTGTGTCCTGAACGCCTTCATTACTCTCCATGATTCGCATATCTTGTTGCCCAGGATATTATCAATTCTCCTGCAACAGGCTTCCCATGCTTGGTTCTTGCTTTCTGCGACAGTGCGCTTTACCTGTGTGTTAAGGCTTTGGTGTTCCCTCCAATCTTCTTGGCTTCCGCTACATAACCATTTATTGAAGATCCGTTTTTTTTTTTTGCCTACCATTTCTTCTATTTCCATGTTCCACCATTCTTTTGGAGGGTTAGTTTCTATCTCCTAGGGGTCATTTTAAATAAGAATTAAATTCTTGGTCTGTTTTTATTTGTATTGACCTCAGTTATCAACATAGCCTCCAGAACTGTCCACAACATATCATTAGAGAAAAGATATTTCTATGATTCTGACGGGCTCCATAATGTTAAATTTTCGCTGTGTTTCGGAAAACGGGTCCAATTCCTGGCCTTGTTTTGAAGGCTAAACCTGTCTGTTCATCCATTTCGTCATTAAAGCTATTGCTTTATATTGTATTAGCTCCTAATAATAATCGTAAAAAAAAACCAGTAAGATTTTATTTGTAGAGTTGCAAGATTCGTAGTGATAAATTAGTGAATTTCTAGGGAATCGTCTACATTTAAACGGTTTAATCGTAGATAGAGCAAGGAAAATTATAGACAGTTAATGAAACTTTCTGGAACTCTGCAGTACATAAAACCAAAAAAATACACAAACTCTGAAGTATCTTACAGAGGATGGTTATGGAGTTTCGCAGTTTGTAATAGCCATCCTCTCCTGCGGTATTCAGAACCTAACAGACAAGCAGGCAGGTGAGGATAGAAGGGCAGATAAAGCACCGCGTGGGCATGAAACCATTTCTATAAATAACAAACGCTTCTGAGAATAATTGAATCATTGTTTGGAATTGGGCTAGTGTTTCGCCGAATCAGATTACAAATAATTGGTTTATCGTACCATTATTCACATGTTGTCCGAGACGCATTTATGACTTCGAGGGAAATTTTGGATTGTGCTCTTTGGAAGGTTATTATATTGTGAAAACATGTCTAATTACAATCATGATTCTCTAGATCAGGTGATTGTTTATTCCATGTTGAACTGCTTTCTAGTCAACCGAACTTCTATTTTAGAGTACATTTCATTTTGCCATTTTACCATTATCAGCCGCTCCTCTTTTAGACCACGAGGATGCCTGTAAAGGACTGTTTATTAAACAAGGTTCAGTCAAGGGCGCATATAGGGAAACTTGGGAAGGAAACAAACCCAAAACATTCTCAAATGAAAAACAAAACACAACTACCTTAAAAAAAAGTAAGATACACTCTATAAATAACAATTATGATCATTATCACTATCCCATCTGTTTAGTGATCAAGTTGTTACAAAAAAAAAAAAAAAGAAAAAAATGAACATGAGTGATTGGCTCTATCATCAACTGAAACTACAACTGGCTACACCCAGAATCTAGTCCAAAGAGAGATTTCTTCCTTCAGAGTTCATCGGGCTACCGGTCAGATCGCGAGACTTCTGGAGTACCATTCTTCAATCTCTGACTTAATGGAAATTTACCGTAAACATTAGAGTACACTCCTGTGTGAGGTGCTGCGTCCTAGAAGACCAATTTGACTATTTTTTTCTATGGAGAGGGAGTTATTTTACAAAAACCGACCCCTTTCGATACACTATTTACTTTTTACAAAAACTGTGCGTGAGGACTGTTTGTGTTGCAAAACCTCGATCACTGATGAGATATTTTTTACCTTATCAATACAATTCTTAACCTAAATATATAATTTATATTTAAATATATAAATTTAAGTTCCTTGTTTTCTTTATTACATTACTTGTATGATAAAATTTTATAAAATCTAACTTTTTAATGAAACTTCATAAGATGCTTTCAATATTTGCTTTAAATGTTTAACTTTACTAACGACGTATGGCAATTACTTTTGTTGAGTAATGTAGTT
Source organism: Arma custos (assembly GCA_037127475.1). NCBI lineage: Eukaryota > Metazoa > Arthropoda > Insecta > Hemiptera > Pentatomidae > Arma > Arma custos. The sequence goes on from CM073764.1 coordinate 95,386,537, forward strand.
ATGTTGGATTAATTTCACTAAGTGGTTAGTAAAGGGCGCTTTTACCTGAAGATCAAGTTTCTTAGCTATCTGTCCTCTGCGTTGTTGCGGTTTGTGACCTTAGGCGAGGGGCATGTTTATAAGTTGTTCTCCTCTTAATTATCTTGTTCTTGGGCATGTTTTATATATTTATTAAAATAAAGATCTATTAATATTGTTGAGCAATTCATTTATTTTGTTTTCTTAATAAATATTTGCCATCACATAAATTTGAAATTCTGGTATGTCATGAATAATTATTGAAGATAATTACTCAAAGTTATTATTTATTTTAGTGCCATAACAGTTTTAGATTGGGTTCGTTTCCCGAGGTGGTTTGTATGTTTATCAATTTACTAATCAGTCAACTTAATAGCTTAATAGAATTATCAATAACGCATTATGTGAGGTGAGTAAGGAATAAGTACACAGCTAAATCATTGAAATACCTTCTACTTACTTCCTTATTATCAGTTCCTACCTCAGTAATAGAACCTTTGAAGTAAACCATAATTTTTCCTACTCTTCCCTCTTTACCCAGTTTGCCGTAGTTCCTCAAGGTAGTATCCTGGGTTCCATCCTATACACGATATATATAGCTGACATCCTAACCCATCCAAGCACTGTCCTCACTACGTACGCTGATGACACATGTGTGTCATCAGTATATAAGGATCCATTTGTTGCATCCCAATCTCTTCAATCCCAATCAAAAGAATGGTGTCAAAATTGAAGAATTAAAAGAAATACTAACAAATCCCATCAAATTACCTTCACCCTTCGTCGTAAACCTTTGAATTCCTGCCCTACTGTAACCTTTTATAATATTCCACTGATCCTTTTCGAACTGATACGTTACCTAGGACGGACAAACGCCTCACTTGGAATCCTCATACAAGACTGAAAAGACAAGAAACTGCTCGACGTTTTTGGCTACCGACGTTTTTTGTCTGCAGGTATATCACCCCCTCCTACGTTTTGTTACGCCTAACTATGGGACTCTTCGTCACTTGATTTTTGTAATCTTTGTTTCTTTTATTTTCTGAATGATTATTTATTCCTATTATTTCTTTAATTATTGTTTATAATTTCTTTCAAACATGGTCTGTACGATACATAACAATTGTTATTCTTAAGCAAGTATATACTGAAGATTAATATAATCAAAATTAAGAAGCGTATCTCTTTAATCGATTCAACGAATATTACGATATCTTTCTTTATTAAAAAATATGCAATACAAAATAAACATAATTCGTTTTTTGAACCAGGATGGTTATTTTTGTAATAAATCGCTGACTGTAACTTGACCTCGTACAAGGTCCGTAGAGAGGTTTCATAAGGAAAGAAGGGAATAACAACTCGTAGATAAATCTCCGAGGCAGGGAAAAGTTTCTTGAAGTGGAGATTGAATATCCCGAGCCTTTGTAGAGTTGCCAGGCTTCCGTTTCCATAGCCTACAATATTAACCCTAACTAAACCATATCAGTTTCTCTCTCAAGGTTATCTGATTTCTACTCATTCTGTCTAGAAGTGAAGCATTCTGAAAATAGTTTAGCTGCATAAAACAATTCAATCTCTACATTGTCCTTACTGGAGTTTGAAATATTCCTCTTATTCTAGCTATTCAACTATGTATATTTATAATACCATGAATACATTTTTGAATAAATATATAAATACATTTGCGCGGTTGCTCAAGGTAGAGAAGGAGGAGGGCGAAGACTGTCCAAGGAGGGCCTGACTCAATAACTGGGTTGTTGCGCCACTCTTGATGATGATGAACACATTTATACTTATCATAAACTCTGTATATACATAACTATTTGTATTTCATTTAATTATAATCATGTACTATTAATATAAACAATGTAATATTAAATAATGATTCACCAAACAATAAAATTTAAAAAGAATATTATTTAAACTATTTGTTGTCAAAGAAAGCGGGGTAACTCAGGGGTAAAGTGCTGAGTTCCCGTGCTAAAGGTCCCGGGTTCATATCTGTCTGTGACGGATAATTTATTTAATTTGTTGACAGCTGAAGATGGAAAAAAAGATTAAAAATAATGTTTTTCAAGATAAATTTTCAGCAGGTCTTTGAGTTCCACCGCAGGAAGTAGCTTTTTAAAATTTAAAAATTTATAGTTATTAGAATTTAATTTCATTAAAAAAACTCTGATTACACTTTGAATGAAGTCGACAAGAAGTTAAGAAATCTCTATTTTTTAAAGTCAAAATTCCAGATCCTCAGAATTAAACGATTTTAAATATCTGTTTTGTCTTATTCTCATTATAGTTGCCTGACAGACGTGAACACTTAATTTAATAAAAAATAATTAATTATACAATGTCTTTTTCTAAAATAAATGTTGATTATTTGAAATAAATTACTGTTCCTTATAATTATAAGTATTATGATCAATAATGATCCTTGGAGAATTGTGTTAATTAACAAACGGAGAGAGAAACATAATAAACAAAATTTGTATATAATTTTTATTTGTTAATATATATAAATTTATATTTGTGTAAGTTTCAAGACGATTTCTCTTAACATATGGAAGTTCTAGTTATGTATGGAAGTCGTGTATTGTACCCCAAAGCACTAAGCACTAAGCAGATTGAATTTTTTTTTAATAAACATTCTGTTATATCTAAATTTTAACTCGAAATTGCATACTAAGTTTTGGTGTAGCTTTAATAAGAACTTACACGACTTTACTGAAAATATCGTTTGGTCCACAGCGCATTGATTGGGTGTTTTTTTATGGTTGCCCGCGTGGCGATTTGTCCAACCTGTTTGTTGTTCTTTTGTTCGTTAAAACCAGGGATTAATTGGACCCCGAGATTTAACAATGCAAATTCAAGGCGAGGAGAGCTCTGTCTTCGGTATGGTCGCCGTTTTATTTAATTTTTTTTTATTGTTGGATTGATAACAAAATAAAATTGTGAATATTGAAAATGAGGTGAAAAACCAAAAGGAAATTTCCGATGGTGTATCAAAACGAAAATTAATAGTTTTCCTAATGTAAATATACAGCTACAATTTATTAAAGATATTATTTTAAAAATAATAAAAACGGACATTTCATATGAAACAACCCAATACTTACCTTAACTTAACCACATACGACGACTTTAATGCCGATGAATTAGAGATATTTAATAGTTATAGAATTATTTTCGATTAATTGAAGATATAATGTTCGCATCGTATGCAGCTTGATATGGTTAAATGTAGGTTTTTTTAAAAAAAAACATGCATGGTTTTCCAGATGCTTTGATCCTTTTAATTTATAACTCTAAAACTAAAAACCTAAATGCAATATATTTGATGAAAGATGTTTAATATTTGCTTGGTAGAAGAAACAGCAACAGCGATTGATACTGATATAGAAGGAAACATGGGGAACGGAAAAATGCAAGAGGAAACAAAGGTGTGCAATAAATGGTTGTTGCTTTTAGTCGTCAACATCATTTATTCTCTATGTCTAGATTATTGAAAACAATTAAGTATATTTCTCTTTAAAAATAATTTAAATTCTTGTTTAAGTTAAATTTAAATAAATATTTTCAAAATTTTATTTATAGATGTGAAACGTAGCCGTTAACTTTTAAAAATATAACAACGCCTTACGATCTTCGGGAATTAGGTATTTAGTTGAATATTCAGTTCGAAGTAATTTACGAAATGACACTCTAAGGTAAGTTAAACAAAAAATGTATTGTGTTTTTAACCAAATCGATAGGGATCTTGGCGGGAGTACGACATACTAGCTACGACTATTTTAATTCACTATTAAAGTAAGATTTCGCCCTCTACGCGTTGACTAAATTTAACCCTTGCTCTAAATTCGGAACAGTCTAAACAACGAAAATCTATTCCCAAATGCTTCTTACATGTTGTTGGTATAATTCCTATTTGTTTATAGGAAGTGTTCATTATAGTTAGTTATTTTAGAGCCGGTTCCTTTTCGTTCCTTCCCCGGTTTTCAGAATTTCACACTGTTTTTAGAACCAGTATTTTCACAGTATTTTTTCTCTGAAAGCATGACATAGTACGTCTTTATTAAGTTAAACCATAGCTTAATTAAAATTTTAACCATTGTTGACTAAAAACATTATCTGAAATGAAGATAAGAAGTTAATATATTTTTAACTGTGCAACAAACATTATTCCTCAAAATTAATGTGATGTAAAGGGCCGAAGATTGTTTGACTATGTGGCTACTCAAGTAATACTTGTCGGCTACACTATGAATCAATAACTAGAAAAAGTTTATCATATTTTATTTTTACAAATAATTGCTTGAATATTATGTTATGTTAGCTTATGATTTTTCATCACAAATAACTATCTCCGTTTTGATGATTCTTTTTTAAGCGTGTTTATCGCAAATGGGTTATCCGTGCAATTGATCACCTATTCTAGCCAGCACGAAATTTATTACCTGTCCCCACCATGAAATATTTGTAAACTAACCAAGAAAGATTTAGTTCATAAGGAGAAGCCTTAACTCCCTCGGCTAAACTGAACTCAACAGAAACTTTTTTAATTTAGTGTTTTACAATCTACGAAGGCAAACAGTACTTCTGTTTTGCGTACATATTACCAAATCATCTAAATGGGAAGGCCTTCATTCAGAGCCAACCATGGAACAAATCATATATCATAAATAAATATAATCAGTTAGGGCAGATCCCCAACTCTCTCGCTCTCTCTCATTCTTTCTCTCTCTTTTTGTTTAGTCTCTCCTCATTCATCCTCATCATATAACCATAAAATCTGAGTCATCTAACGCTCATATCTGTTTCCAAGTCACTCATTTCAAAGTAATTTTCTTTGTTAGATTTCAGATAGGAAACTGATTTTAGTACATAGCTGTCGTCAATTAAGACTGTTCGAAAAAAAAAAGTATCAAGATTTTGAAAAACATCTAAGCAAGTAAGCGAAGGTTGGATGGACATGGAATAAAAATATATAATGGAATAATACATATGTTTATCTTTGAGGGGCAATCCAGTGGAAAAAAAGAAGGAAATTCCAAGGAATTTGGTGTCAAATTACACAAAAATCGACTCAAGAACCTCGTGGAAAAGCCCCAGCGACAGATGGACGAATTTTTTGTGAATTAATATTCTACATATCATGAAAAGTTATACTTTATACCTTTTATCCCAGGCCGTTTTCCTCGATTTTTGAAAAAATAAATCTAAAAAAAGGTAAAATAAAAATTTAAATATTTGTTTGTAAAACATTATCGTAGGACCTTCAGGACCTTACAATTTTATATTAAAACTCAAATTTAATTTACTTTCAAAAAGGTATACGATGAGAATGTTTTTCATAAGATCTTTTTAGATATAAGGTCAGAATGAAAAATGAGGGACAATTTTATGTGTTTTATTTTCGAAAATAGTAATTTTTGAGCGACAGACAACATTGTTATTGCCTTTATAATTGTATTAAACGAGTACTCTATTTCTCTATTTCGGCGCTGGCTCCAAGGCTAATGGCTTAACTAAGTCGAGTGCGGTTAGTACTTGTGGTTGGTAAACACGAGAATTGGGTGACCGCCTACCGAGGAAACTGTACTACTCAGTTCGAGTTTCTGCAGCCGATTATCAAACTCATGGATGCAAGTTCTCAACAGAATGAAGACAACTCACAACAACTGGTTATAGGAATGTGCCAACTCTTTATATACTTATATACATGTATATCATCAGATCATATGCATCATCATATAGACATTTTGAACAAGGATAGGTTGAACAAACTAATGAATGTTGGATGTGGTAATGAAACAAAAAACGTAAAGAATATCAGAACAAACAAAGGAGGAATTGAAGAGAATGGCTATCAGAGAAGACTAACAGGATAGAGAAGGATTCAATCAATTAATATGGCGCACCTTAAGAAAATATGACCCTAGTGAAAAGATGGGTCATATTTTACTAAAGATTACACTTTAGTAAAATCAATTAATTCTTTAGGATATCTATCATTCGTAATTTATTTCGGGGTCGCTTGTTGGACCATTCACACAAACACGTCAACAATACCTCAAATTCTTGTTTAATTTTAATTTTCGTAGTTTTTCTTCCTTTTAGTAAGAAGATTAATATATTAATAGAATTAATATTATATTTACATTATTCATACAATTAATTAATTCTGATTAGTATTATTTTGTATTAGTATTGAGGTGTGCAGCTAGAGAACAAAGAGAACAGACGAAGAACAAAGTCAGCGAAGAATCCATTAATGAAGAAGAAGTAGAACTGGCTATTGAACAGATGAAGACAGACAAGGCAGCAGGTAGATATAACATTGCCCCCGAGTTCCTGAAATATGGTGGACAATAGCTATTAAAGCGTTGCAAGACTTATTTCAGACTGAATGGGATACCATGAGAATCCCGAAAGATTCGGAATACAGTGTGATTATTCCTATCCACAAAAAAGGAAGTCAAAGAGAATGTCTCAATTATAGATCAATTAGCCACTTGTCTGTGGCTTACAAAATGTACAAGCACATTCTGGAGAAAATGCTGCGACGAATTGTGGAGAAAGAGCTAGAAGAGGAGCAAGCAGGTTTTCACTTTGGGAATCAGACCCCGGATAATATTTTTGTCATATGAAATATATTAGAATAATCATGGACAGAGATAAGAACACATATTTAGCATTCCTTGAGGGTGCTTTTTAGGTCTTAGTTAGTCACACCGACTGACTCGGTCACACGTCAAGAAATGTGGAACGCCCTTGCAGCAAAAACTGTACCAAGAGACCTCATTACCGCCATAAAATCTGTATACACAAATTTAAAAGGAGTGGTAAGGATTAACGGAACAGATTCTGCTCCTTTTCCCATTGACAGAGGAGTACAGTCTGAGCCCACTTCTATTTATGGATGAGATTCATAAAATTTGTAAAAGGCGAACTGCCTGAACATTTATAGGTTAGTGGAACATGAGGACGATACTGAGCCAGTTACTCTTATATGCAGATGATATCGTTCTCATTTGTGACACAAAAGAAAAACTACTGCAAGCTCTACTGGAATGACAGGAAGAACTTCAGCGAAAAGGAATGACCATCGATGCGTCTAAGAGCTAACCAGATCTATTATAACATGTACAACAGTATTGTTGGGCATCGAGATGTGAGGCTAGTGACGAAACTCCACATTTACAAATCAGCATACCTCTTACTCTATAATTGCTCTTACCTACGAGAGCAAGAGCTGCCCAAGCAGATAAGCCAAATGAGATGAGATACTTACGTAGGGTCGCAGGAAAAACGAGAAGAGACCGGGTAAGAAATGCAAGGATTAGAGCGGAGCTGAAAACCATCCTAGAGAAACGTCAGCTAAAATGGTTTGGCCATGTTTGTCAAATGAGCGAGGACCGGGAACCTAGAAACGTGATGGAAGAACTTTCCAAAAACTAAAACAGCTCCGCAGGGAACGTGAAGTATGGCAGCGTTGGATTGAGTCCCCTCCACGCTTGGCACAGAGGAGGTATATAAACAAAGAGAAGAAGTATTGAGGTACAATAATATTTATACTACTATAAAACTACTAATAATAGTGAGGTGAGTAAAACATAACGGTTCCTATCAATTCATGATACTAGTTTCTACGACTTTCCAACTCTTGGATCGTCAGCTGTATAAAAAGAGAGGATTGGAGGCAGCCGACAAAACGTTCCGGTTCCTTTTGTGCTCTACTTGTTACATGAGCTATTGTCGTATGTCCAAACGGAATTTTCCTTTGAGTGAAAAACTCGTGAAAGTCTCCTAAGGGGTATAATGGCAGGGGTGGGAAACTCTCCTAAAGGAAGAGATTGCGGTGTTCCGGTTGGACGCTTGCTACCGTTTAATGTTACTCACGAGTGGGCTCTGGAGGCAACTGGAGGCAAATGAACTTGTAACTCTGTTCCCATTAAGGGCTTAAGGAGGGGATGTCTCTTCAGGGTTTTAGTTTAGGAGTTGTTTAGGAGTCGAGTCAATTGTCCCCAGTTGATTGTGTCTGATTTCCATTAGAATATTTCAAACGGAAGTTAATTTATTCATAAAATCGAGTTGAGAAAAAAATTTATTTAATTTGTAATCAGATTCACGTCATCATTGATCGAAGTATTTTTATCATTATCATTTTTACGCTGAAAATGAAAATAAAGTCCTTTAGCATCTATCTATAAACAAATACAAGGTATAAATGATATAACTATATACTAATTATTAGTAATTGATATTTTTTATTGAGCTTTTGCAGCCCATCATTTGTTTTGATTAATAAATAAGCTATTTGAAATTGTATATATATATAAAAATACAGAGAAGAAAAGATTGGAATGGTATGGTCATCTCAGAAAAATGAAGGAAGAAAGATTGCCAAATTTAATTATCAATCGGACTGCTGAAGGGAGGAAACGGCGAGGAAGGCCACGAAAAGAATGGATAGAAGGAATCGAAGAAAGTATGCACGGCCATGTTATGAGGGAGGAAGATATACAACACAGAAGAAAATAATGGAAAAACGAATTAAAGAAAATTTTTGGTTGAAGAAAACCTTAAAGAGAAAAAGTATATAATTATTGTTCGGAGTGTGAGAGAATTTAATAATTTAGATTTACAAATTTGAAATTTAAATAATTCAGGCTAAATTGATTTAGGAAAATGAAAAAAAACAACAATTATTCCAAAGTCTTCAGTTTTCACTTCTATCGACTACCTATTCTCACGACTACATATTTAAATCTTTTGTTCAGAACTGACTATGGGTGGAACTCACCCAGCTTATTTTAAATAGTAATCTCCAAAAAAAGATAGAGATTTATACTGGCTTTATAATTATAAAAAAATCATAAAATTTTTTTTTCTGAATCGAAAATTGTCACTTTTGTCTTAACTCAAGAAAATCACTAACAAATATAATTGCAAAACAACGAAAACACCAATTAAGGTATCAAATAAGTTTTGTTAATTCTGAAATAATGTTTTATAACTTCCATAAGTTTTTGAAACATTTTAACTTAGAAATAATTGGGGCTTAGAAATAATTATTTTGTGATTAATTTACTTACTATCTTTTTGTATGTATTAAAATTACCTGAACTTTCCTCAATCAATCATTTTCAGTTATGTGTAAGTATAACGAAATATTCTCGAAAATGAACGCTGGGTTTCTCCATCATAAATTTAAATTCTTCAATCAATTCTTATCCTATCAAGAGAAGAGGTTAATCAATTTGGTAGAAAAACGTTTTCAATCAAGCCCTCGTTCGGACATTACCTCTAAATTATCTTTTTACTTCTTTTTGTTTATGTTTTGACTCACTTTTAACTAATCGTTTTACCTAAGTGATGGATGATTCTTTTTCAGTAATATTAGCAAGATAAATTTACACCGTTATGGTTTATATAAAAATGTGAATGGAAAAGTTCTATGCCTACTCAGTATCATGCAAAATATAATTTTTTAAGGAATTACTAATCTGTACTCTGTAATAAATAGTATTATATTATGCATGCTATTATCTTTATTATCGTACCTTAAATATGTTATACCCAGGTTTACAGAGATCATTTCTTGTATTTTGTTTTAATTATTTAAAAAAAGTTATAACTAATATAAATTTGATAAAATTGATTTCCTTGGCACTGAAAACACTTTTGCAGTTATTTGCTTATCTAATATCCTAGCGCTGAGCAGTGTGCAATGTTTTATCTAGTTATCGCTCCCCAGAGCCTCCTGTTACATCCTCTCCCATTCCAACCCCTTCTGGATTGCGACTTCCCATGTAGTCTTTGGTATTCTCCCTTCTGCCCCTCTAACATTGTTTCATATTTCAGTATCACTACCAATTTCTATTATTTTAGAAAATAACCCTACCATGATGTTTGAGATGTTCTTTGATAACATAATAAGCTGGCCTAAGCCACATATGTTATCTCTACTTCTTGGTGACCCCTTCATTATTCAAGACTTGGCTAGCTTGGCTTCGCTCGCGCGGACTTTGGTCTGCCACATAAAGTTTCGTGAAAGATCATTTAAAATAAATAATTTAATATTTTTAAAAAACATTAGTTACTCGTACATCCAAAAATTTCAGATGTCATACTTCAAAACTGACGGATTCTATACAACCTTTGAATCCCTATTATATTAAAGGGGAAACCCTTCGGGTGGAATTATCCAAATTTCTTTCTTAAACTATACAAAGAACCTATCTACAAATTTCAAGATGCCAAGTTCCTGATTTGCCTTTAATTATGTAATATAAGGGGGGCGGCACATGCCCCAGTACCCCCACATAAATCTGCCCTTGCTGTAGCCTATGATGTATAACCTATTTTACTCAATAAATTTCATCCAAATCCGTGAGGTAGTTTTTGCGTGAATGAGTAACAATCATAAATACAAACATTCGCATTTATAATATTAATAGGATATCCCCCCCGTGATCACCCCCTAGATCAGCCCTTGCTATAGCCCATGTGTAATTCTGATTTATAACCTATATTACTGTAAAGTTTCATCCAAATCCATTCAGTTGTTTTTGAGTGAATGAGAGACAAACATACAAACCTTCACATTTATAATATTAGTAAGATTAGTAGGATATCAAAACAAATAATTTCGCTCATGTCCTTTCTGTTATTTTAACAACTATGATCATGTGATTTGCCTTTAATTATGTGCTATGATGGATTCTCTGGTACCTAATGAATTTTCAGTACCTAAAAAACTGTCGAGAGGGCACGTGCCCCCGTGCGCTCCCCCCCTAAATCCGCGCTTGCTATAGCCTATGTGTTAGTCTGATGTATAACCTATATTACTGTAAAGTTTCATCCAAATCCGTCCAGTAGTTTTTGCGTGAAAGAAAGACAAACATACAAACTTCCACATTTACAATATTAGTAAGATGGTTTGATCTTGAGCTTTGCTGTTAGTGTCCAATATTCACTTAATTCGGTGAGAATACATTAGAAGGAGCTTTTATGAGTTACAATTACATTCTTCGTTTTTGACTCTTTTTTTTACCGAAGGATTTAAAACATCTGCTGGCAGATTCATTATTCGTTTATTCTTACAAAACCGTATTCATTAAGAGTATTTATTTACTTTCGATCTTTACTTACTTAGTATTGTTACTTAATATTGTTCAATCTTCCAACTTGATCAGAGCGCTCACGTTCTTCTAATTCTATGGTCTTTGTTTATGATTGCATTCATAGTTCTATGTTTATAAAATTAACACCACGTTACAATTATTCGTGCCGAACGCTTATATTTAACTTTAGGTCTCTACAGTTTTTAAATAAGTTTTTCCTCAGCGAGATTTTGGTAGGCCGGGCTGATGTTTCTGGATCCTAGAAAGTATAACCTCACTTTTGATTTAGCTCTGCCCGTTTTTTTTCATAAAATGTAGTGTTCTCGAATTGATCCCTGCCTCATGCCTTCGGTTTCGAGTTCTTTTGATTTATGGTCGCTTGACCGATCCGAATTCCTCAGTTTATCTTAAAGACTTTAGATAGTTTGCTGAAGAACCGGATTGAATCTTTTCACATTGATACGATGTCCGTCTTTCTAATCCTACCAAAGTCATTTGTAAAATTTATAAACCAGAGAATACTTCCTTCTCTGATATTGGTGTTAGACTAAAGATAACTGTTTGATTTGAAATTCATACTGGATTTCACCCAGAATTTAGTTCTCCTATTTTAGGATTTCTAAGATGCCATCTCAGGAGTTTTGAGTACAAAATTGGGTACAAAAAAGAAAGTCCAAGACACTTATGGTTATGACATTCAATCTTTCATAACTGTAGGCATTATAATGAGTAACTCCCAATATCTCAAAACTTCTTGGTTCTTCCAGTTCAGGAGATACCGAAACGAAGTTTGTGGAGTACTTCGCATGTATCACATTATCTTGGATGTAATTTCCGGTATGCCTGCTACTTTACAGTATTTTCAGAGTAAATTTAACCTATGAAATCGCCTTATTTCTATCTTATTTTCAACAGGTAGTTCTGTAATGTCAGTTTCTTTTATAACCTTAATAGAAGCTGTGATATGCATAGATGCTGGTAATGGAAGACCTCTTTTTATTTTGATCTTTTCTTAAAAAAAAAAACAGTTTATCGTTCACCGAGTAGTCTTCTTAGTTGTTTTTTCCATCCTGATCTTTCGGCGTGTTGCTTCTGTGAAACCTATTATTGTGCTTCTAAACGAATTCCAGCTTTTTTCGACTCCCTCACAATTCCAATGATGTTTAAGAAAATATTTCTTTTATAGCTTTTGCATGCTTCACCGACAATTGGTTCTTTCGGTTATGATGATTTGATTTTGAAATTAGGATTTCTTTTTCCTTTTTATTTTCATTTTCATGACAACAACCATGTCTATAACAACTTTCTAAAAAGGAAATGGAACTAATATATTTCTTTGTATTTAGAGTTATAAAGTCATCAAGATGAGCTTACCCATATTAATTAGCTTAACTTTCCTATGAAAAGGGAATAGACAAAAACAGCCGAAAAAAGCTCATTCACCTGTTCATGGCGTGTTGGATATGATAGATAACAGAGATAATGGTACATATCATCTTTCTGAGTTGGGATCACATAAATTGTTAATTGTTCAGTAATTTCATTACTAACCAATGGTTTCATTCTGAGTTGTCACGATACAATTTATTGATAAAAATATTTTTCTTCCTGTACCTTTCCTGGCCTGTTCTTGTAAGTTTTGTCTTCCTAGCTCTTATGAGTTGGGAAGATTTTTTAATAAAAACTGCTGAGTTCATCCCTCTGGTGATCAAACCAATTAAGAAATTATACAAGCTGGGTGTTTAACATAAAATATATTGATGATTTACTACCTACGAATGCGTTCACATTACTGTACACGTACAAATTCAACATTCACATTGACTTAACATTAATTTTATTTATTGGACGTTCGCCCAGCTGGTTTGCATGATTCTGTTTTCTAAGCTTGATTCTTCACCCTTAACCTTTGTTCGTAAAGCTCAACGATATATTCTCTATATCTTGCAAAATTTTTGCCTTAACAGAGAATTTTTCCCCTTCCTTTTTTCTCATACGCATAAGAGCTACCGAAAACTTTTATATTTACAAACTGAATATTCAGTAATATAGAATGATCATGTTGCCTGTTCAGTCTTGATTCTTAATAAACATTCTATACCTGTCTTCAAAGATTCCATTCTGTAGGTGCTATCGGGCATGGTTTGGAGCTGTGTTATAAATTTTTTTCATGTGAAAACTTTAAAGGAATATCGCATGGACCTGATAGTGAAATACATTTATTTATTTCTAAAAATTATGTTTACTTCAATGACTTTAATTACCTAGCATAGGTGTAAAGAGGGAACTTGTCCTTATTTGTAAGATAGGGAAGATATGAGAGTTTGGTCCCAGTAGCGGACGGAGGCTGTTCCTCCGGTTAGAAGGAACATCAAAGGGACTTCCGCTCTCTTGGCCAGCCCTCTCCTAAACTAGCTTCTGCGTTCCTGTCCGTATTTTTTTGTTTAATCATTCTGAAACTATTCCATATCGATGAAAATGCAGAAAAATAAAGTAAAAAAAAAAATGGTTCTAAAACAGTTAAATAGAATTTTTGAGTCTGATCCGCATTAATTTTTACTTGAAAATAGAAGACCTTTAAAAAAAACTATTGAATGTCTAAAATAGTTAGTAAAATCAAACATCAATTTAAGTATTGGCTTGAAAATTAATTTAGCCTAAACTCCTGTGTAGTTTTGAATATGCCCATTTTTATTATGTCTTTTTGTTTTCTAAAGATTACGGCTCATAAAACTTTGAAAAACTATACCAATTATCAACAGTAGATATTCATTCCTTCTAATATTTGTATAAATACAAAATATGTCGCTCACCAAATGGAGTAAAGCGCTTGATTTGTATATGTATCATATGAAATCAAGGTTTCGCAACCTTGAGCGAGGTTTGTACATAAATGGATGACCGCCTGAATAAGGCGATCGCACACTGTGGAAAACCTTGAGATTAGGAATATAATTATCTCTTCCCATTGGGTTTGAGGCCCATAAGCTGACTGGAGGGAAGCATGTCGATTGCAGCCTGCATTGGCCCAGGGACAGACGGCTTCGGGGAAAGACAATATAGGTCCTGATGCGCCTGCTGACTTCGAACAGCCATCATTCATGGATTTAGGCCTATTTTTCAGTGTCATTGGTCATACCGATCCTACCATGTTCCAAAGTTGGGTTGTTCTTTCTAGACCGAATGTTCTCCCATAAATCATAAATTTCTCTCTTATAACCATACCATTCGGCTAGAGATTTCTGTGGTATTTAGTACCAACTAAAAAATAAAATCAACAATGATAAATGTAAATGCGTTCGAGAGAATCTGATTCAGAAAAATCTCTAGTTGTCTCCTCCTCTTAAAGCATTCCATCCTTTCGAAATATCAAATATTATTCACAGATTACCCGCCACCAAAGCCCCTGAGCACGCCCTAATCACATCCCACATTCTAAAACGCCTTCCTTGGAAAGCGATCCTACTCCTTACATATATATACAATGCCGTATTCCGCACCACATACTTTCCCTGATTCCTGGAAATTATCCATAGTTAAGATGATACCAAAACCTAAAAAACCACTAGAACTCCCATCTTCTTACCGTCCTATATCTCTCCTGCGCATAATGGGCAAAATACTTTAAAAACTCATTCTGAAACGTCTTCATCCTATCATAGAATCCAACCAAATAATACCAGATCACCAATTTGTTTTCCGAACATCACACTCCACCAACCATGCCATCGTGTGGTAGACATTGTCTCATCCGCATTAGAGCATGGAATGTACTGCACGGGAGCTTTTCTTGACGTAGGCTTTTGATCGAGTCTGGCGTCCGGGTCTGCTGTAATAACTACGTAAATTCTTACTTTCTACTAACTTCCATATTATCAGTTCCTACCTCAGTAATAGAACCTTTAAAGTAAACCATAATTTTTCCTATTCTTCCCTCTTTACCCAGTCTGCCGGTGTTCCTCAAGGACTATACTGGATAATAATCCAGGGCCCCATCCTATACACGATATATACAACTGACATCCCAACCCATCCAAGCACTGTCCTCACTACGTACGCTGATGACACATATGTGTGTAAGGATTCATTTGTTACACCCCAATCTCTTCAATCCCATATCTCAAACCTTCAAGAATGGTGTCAAAATTGGAGAATTAAAATAAATCCTAACAATTCCCATCAAATTACCTTCACCCTTCGTCGTAAACCTACAAATTCCTTCCCAACTGTATCCTTTATTAATATTCATCTGATCCATTTTGAACCGATACTTTACCTAGGACTCCATCTGGACAAACATCTCACTTGGAATACTCATACAAGACTGAAAAGACAAGAAACTGCTCGGCGTTTTTGCCTACTTCAACATTTACTGGACAAAAGCTCTAAGCTCCCAATTAATTACAAAAGACTCATTTACATGACAGTTATCAGACCTATTTGGACATACGGAGTTCAGCTTCGGAGCTCTACTAAACCATCCAATTCATCTCGTATCCAATCCTTACAATCCAAAATCCTCAATGCTCCTTATTATGTCACAAACAAACTCATCCATCATGATCTTAATATCCCATATGTTGCTGATTTGGCCCAAACTAGATACCTATCCTTCCACGACAAGCTTCATAACCACTTGAATCCTCTATTCTCTGATCTTGCTTTCCATACTATTCCTGATAACCCTCCGTCTGAAAGGCGTCTGAAAAGAAGATGGCCTCGAGCCCTTCTATTATAGAACTTTATTGGAGGGCTACCGATGGGTAGTTTCTCCACAAGTGTTTTTTTCTTCATGCCTTTTGTTCATATTAGCAGATTTACTTGTAATATTATTGTAGTTGTAAATATCAATAAATTAATCTAAAAAACACAAGAAAAATCTCAATTATAGCAATCGGTCCTTACATCAGAGAGCACTTTAAAAGGAATTATAATAGGAAATGAAGACTCGAGATTTGATATTACATGGAGCTTCCTCGAAACTTCAAATCAGTCTCATTTCCTGAGAAATTTTTGTCGTTAAAAAAAAGAAGTAAGGTTTCCTATCAAGACCAAGTTAGGAACATGACTGCAGCGTGTCTTCAACACACAAGGTACCTGCAGCCTTGTTCATTTTGCTTGCTTAACTGTCTACATCATCCTATTGAAGTGCCTTTCATTTCAGGAAGTTTGCCATGAAGTGTTAATTAAGTTAATATACTTAGTAAAGTGATGTAACTGTATACAACAAACTTAACAGTAATTAAATAAAATTATATTTTAATAAAATATAACTAAAATATCCATGTACAGACGAGCAAAAGCTCAAAAAAGGCAGACTTGTTAAGACGTTATTGAAAAAATCCAACTAAAAAGACTGAAATCTCTAAACTAATACAGGCAATTTGGTATCAATTGGTTTTTGGTTTAGAAGCTTAAGGCTTTTCGATTGAAATTGTTCCACTAATGTCTTAACATATATAAAACCGTTAAGTCAAAACACTTGTACTGGTTACATTCATTTTAAAAAGTTACATTCAATTCAACTATTTATTATTATTTTTTATTATTGTTGGTAAACTGTTTTTATTTTTAAATATTTTTATTGTTTGTTATGTTGCTAACAATTCGGTTCAAACAATAATTACTGACAATTGTTTATGATCTTGATCAGAAAATATCGATATCTGGATAGTTTATGGTTGATAAATAGTAAATAAATAAAATCGACATTTCTAAAAACAAATCACATAAAGCAATGTAATTAAACAATATATATACTTAATTTTGATTTTTCATTTAATGTAACAGATGCACCATTTTTGATACATCTGAAATTACATGAAAATACACCTGAAATAGCAGCTTATTTTGATAAAACTATGAACACTATATCATAATTGTTTTCTGCTCCAGCATTATTGGCCTGATTATTTGCATAATGATAATGCATAATTAACGAACAATATTTTTACTCTGATAAGTTCACAATTGTCTAAATTTCAATTTTACTGGAAATAACAATGGATTTTGGACGATTACCTTCGAATGATAAGAAGATCAAAATCAAAATTTAATAACTTAAAACTTCAAGATTTCGTGATCTAGAAAGCGTATAATAAAATTAGGAAGGGCGGAGAGTGTTGGAGGTAGTTAAGGGAGCCTCGGCTAATCAGTTATTCTGTTAATAGAGGAAGGATGAGATTAAATAATTCATGGCTCTCTAAATCATTGCGAAAGGTGTGATGAATTGCATTACCTGTTCATTGCTCCGGGGGGATTATTTTAAAAGCGATATTTATCAAATCACAGTTCAACCTATTGCCTTATGTAAATTTGAGAGGAATGCTAATTAGATTCGCTTCTCCTCGATCTCCTTAACACGCGAATATTTTATTTATTTTTCAAGTAATATTTTATCATAAGTAATATTCCAAGTATGGAAATAAGGGTTCAATTACAGCAGCCGATGTGGTTCGATAAATCGTTGCGACCTGGGTGATAAAAATTTGCTGTGTACACAATTTTCACCTCTACAGTTACGAAAGCGGACGCAAATGAGGAACAAGTTGTAGTTTATTGGTTCAGGCGTAGAATGAGAAGTCAATTCGCAAGTTGTTGTTTCGAGTTGAGTCACGAGTTTTTATTCATTTCCTTTTTAGTAGTCTTGAAAATAAAAAAAATAGTTTAAGTATGAAAAAAAGAGAGGGGTTATGAGAAATGTGTATATTTCGATAATCATTTCATCAACAACGTTTCAGCTAACATTTTTAAGTATAGATGATATGTATATCTTTCATAGGAGATGACACAACGTGCGCTTGCGTTGCATGTACTTGGTTAATATTCATATGATATCATTGAGTCGCGATGATTAAAAAAAAATTGTTGGGCTGAGATAATGAATACATTCCTAAATAGTTAATAAGCGCTGTGCCGACTGGGAAGCGTCTGGTGGGTAGATCGAGACGTAGGCGGGATGATTGCATTAAGAGTGATTTGAAGGGTTTGGGTAGTGGTCCGGAGTTTAGTAGGCTGTGTGTGGTGGCACCGGCATCGAGTTCGCTAATCCTTTTATTTATTTTTCTTCCATTCATATTCACAGTTAGAAATATCGAACGCTGAGATCCATAAGTGGTACATCCAGAGATGTTTATCTTGCGATATGTTGCGCAATTACGCATGTATGAACTTTAGATTTCACAGTGTCTGTTTGTATCGCGTATCGTATATCACTTATCTTATATCTTATATCAGCCCCGGTGAAAAAGTGGTTAAGTCGGATTGTTTCCAAGAGACATAACTGCTTCTAGATCTCAGTTATCGTATCATTCTCGTAGTTTATGGCTTGGAACGGAGTTGTAATATAAGCAATAACTCCTTATCAAGACAATGCCTTACTTAGCCCCTTATTCACTCGATTACTGATCCACGAAAATAACTCGATTACTTAAGTACAAGAAACTCATTTTGGAGAAAATTAGACTTAATCACTTATTCACCGCGGCTGTAGATATCTCCTCAGTGTAAGAGCGGCAAAAGGTTTACATTTTGTCATGACCTTCTAAAATCCGTAAAGTTAATTTATCATTGCAACTAATGATTTTATGTCATCTTTATAATATTACTAATAATAAAGTGTAAAATTGTAAAGTAGTGAGTTGTAAAATAAATAAGTGATATTTTCGTACTCAGTGATATTTTCCTCACCAGAATAATAAATTTACGATCTCAATACTTACCAGACACTGCACAATAGTAGGAAATTTAATTTAATACAATAAGAAATGCTGACCATTGGAGCAGGATTCTCTGCAAAATGATAGCTCCTCAGTTTTATCTGAACAAAACGTCGTTCATTACAAGAAGCGGTAGCACATCTGTCACCATCTGCTTCGAGAACAGAAGCCATAAAGGATGAGGCTGAAATTCCCAGCGGTACTTCTTTAAACCCTTCTGGGACAGCGCTACTTACCTCATTCTTTCTTCTTCATCCTCTGAGCAAGAAGTGTAGTGGAAGATCTCTTTTGTCTAAACTTCGAAAATAGCAAATATTGATCAACATTAACAGAAAGGAATTCAAACAAATAAGTAGAAGAGGATAAAAGAGCCAGGAAGTACAGTCGATAAATTACAAAAAATAAGTTTATTGTATTTATGCCTACGTTTCAGCTTATGTTTTAGGCCATCATCGGGGCTGAGAATAAAAAAAAAATAGGAAACTTATATAAAGAATGCAGTGCCTATGAAGATGTAGCAGGTTTTATAAACAGAAATGAAGAGTGAAAGATAATTAATGAAGAATTGATGAGAAATAATAAATTTAATATTTTAACTGTGAGAGAGGGATCCTCACCCAGCCTCTATAAAGCGGGTAACAAAACAAGGGGGAAACGCGCGGTTGAACGTGAGCGAGGACAAATCACCTTCCTGCACAACCGTTGTTCAAAAGACAGTAAAGTCTCTAAGTACTGAACCCTAGATCCTTTTTGTATATGTATATAGTTTTTCTGTTTTTCACAGCCAAGATGATGATCTACAACTTTTGCGAAACATAAGCACAAATAAAATATGTTGGACTTATTTTGTGTAATTTATCTATGACAGTTTTAATCTCTTCTAATATATATCCAGTCAACTATTTCCACATAAAAAAAAAATTTCTCATCCTCCAAAAATTTTATTTACAATATGATACAAATTTACAAAAATTCCTGAAAATGTTTTCTTATAAACCAAAAGCCTTCTGTTGCCTCTCGGTATTTTAAGGCGTTACAATGGGCTGAGTCCGCTGAAGGCGGTAAAACATAAAAAAATATTATTTCTCAGTAAATAACAGAATCGAACTAATATTATTTTTTCGAGAATAAAAACAAGTTTTAGATAACATGGCACTGGTAAATAACAGAAGTGCAGAAGATAGTTGTTTATATGGAATAGCAATACTTACCACCGGGTTATAAAATAATGTAAAATAACTTAAACTGAAAGAATTAATAAATGTGATACCCATTAGATCCCGTGACTGCAGGTTAACGCCTGTAAGGTTGAAGGGTAGGTAAAATTTAAGATCATAAGTAAGCGAGTGTAAGCCCACTGCAGATGATCCACGATTACAGAATAAAACATCGACGAGATTGAGGAGTCCTGATGAAGACCTCGCGTGAGTGGAAGATGTAATACATAATGACTATTCAGGGCCGAAAACCGAGAAGATGTGAACGAATTTAAAATGATACAAGGTAAGGAAAGTTTTTTTTCATTACCTTGCTGATGTTTTCTAGCAATGCTTTACAGGAACATCTAAAAATAGAAAATGTGACCTTTTCCAGCGAGGGGCCCGGATTCATAGATCATTATTTTTATAGCGATGATTAATTTTTGTTATGTTTGTTACACGGTTCAAGTATTTAACATTTATTAAAAAAGTTCCATCTCCGGTTTCTAGTAAAATTTATTTTTCTAGCGCGAAGTTAGAACATGTATCACTTCACATCCTCCACATACTCATCTCATATATTCCAATATGTTTCCGAGTTCTCTTTGAAACCAACATCTGAAATGTATGAGAATGCTACTAATGTCTTAAACAAGAGAGTATGCGGTCTTTGAAGGCACAGAGGTTAAACATTCCGAAGCTAAGAAAGAAGTGCTTTCCCATTGCTTTCCGTTTAAAGTAAACAAACATTCGAGTTGTTCCTTCGAACCTTTCTCGCCATGTTAGTATTTACTTTCGTGACAATTCAATCATGGAACCCAGACTTGAAAATCGAACCATTACATCGAGGGACTTCTGAAATGTATAATTCTACATTTAATTATTTATTTATTGAACATGAAGATTGTAACCTTTGGTTATAGTTATAAACAAATATAACAGTTTCTAATTAACTTATTCCACTTCACGTAAAAATTGCTCTTTTGCTGGTTATGTGGAAGTCAGATGATGATAATTCCTTCTGTTTTTAACTTTTTACATTTATGTTTGAGTGGAAAATAGTTGACTGGATAATTCTAATGATGGATTGAATTGGTCAGGGGGTGCAGTCAATGATAACAAGCAGAACTTATTTTGTGTTATCATTGACTGCATCTCCTGACCAATTCAATTCATCTTTATGAATTTATATTGGGGAAAAAATCCAAGATTTTATATTTTGATTAAAATATTCCTACAAAAAGTAAACTTTTATATTTGTCGGACTTTCAACATTTATAAATGTAAACAATATACTCTTTCTTTATAAATACTCTTTCAAACTAAAATGTTTGTTTAACCCTGTAATATTTTGTTACGTTTTGACATCTTAGTTAAGACTGAATTTTTTCTAAGTAGCAAAATGTTACGGGGGGTAAAGAACATTTTTGTTCGAAAGAGGATTAATAAATTTTGACATTTATAAAAATCAAAAGTAATAAGTTTACTATGTGGAGGAGTATTTAAACCCCCCCCCCCATAAAATCCTGCATTTTTCCTAGACAGTTCAATAGCACAGAAGTATGACAGCTTACTTAAACGTCGGCACATAATTATAAGTCTAGTACTTATTCAGTGTTTTTTTTTACTGCACTCCCCAACTATCTCCTTTCTACATATGACAGCTTACGTATTAAAAAGACTATCTTTTATGGCAAAACTTAATTGCACGTAGAAGCCTGAAGATGCGTAATTTTGCATCATACGCTAAAAAATATAATATTCAGATATGTGGTTTCCGCCAAACATAATATGATTCCGCATATGATGAGGCGTATGTGGGGTGATAACACTGAACATGTCCTGGTAGATCTTTCTTTTGAATAATGTTGCTGGACAAATGTGTTTAAGTCTTTTTTGTTTGTCCCCTAAAACCTAACAAAATGATTTTCTCTTCAATTAACCGGTTAATGATTTTGAACGAGCACCGCTTGCGTGCGGTCAGCATACTCTAACGCACCAACCCGAGCGCTGCTCGCAGATTTCGACGTCGAATTACATACGAAAAATCGTGCTTGACAGTCGCTTCTTGTCATTTGTACCGGCTTCTGCATATAGTTTCTTTTCTTATAGCTTATAAAACTTTTTACAATTTCCTGTAGGTGTTTTTGAAACAACAAATGAATGATTATAATTATATATATTATAATAAAATAAAATGAAAATGATTTTTTCAATTTATAATAAAATAAAAATGATTTTTCATTGTATAGAAAAATGAAAATTTCATTTTATTCAATTTTGTATGATATATTAATTTCTATTTATTTTGATTAGAAATAATTGAACTATATTGAATAATATTGGAATAATAAAACTATTTTTTTAAACAATATAAACTTTTCAAATACAAAATAAAAAACCCGATGTTTTTGGTTACATTTTTGTGGAAAAAAAACGAGCGTCAAGGGGTTAAGCAAGTATTTGAACGTTTGTTTGCTCAAATTGATGTCAGTTCTTAACCAAGCAAGGTCCTGTTAATCTGTTCCTTAATAACTAATTGTAAAAATAAGTTATAGTAAGTTATATTTACAATGAGAAGGAAATGTATATCGACATTTCCCTTTCGCTACGATTTAAGAAATAACAGTAGAGGGGTGAGTTGAACATTTTCGACGTCATTCAAAGAAAGAAACACGTGTGGCCTTTGCGGCTTGAAGCTTGCGGAAATGAATTTCCCCCGGGAAATAATGACACGACGAAGTCGGCCATGGGAAGGCTCTAGAAGAAAAAGAAAAAGAAATGGTTTCTTTCCTGATCTTTGGCTGAAGTAACAATAAAGAACCATCGTTTCAAGAACGTATTGTTCTATCCAGGTAAAAATATTTATCACCTTTGCTTTGTAAATGTACATACCAGGGACTTAAATTCATTCTTACTTCATTAAATTTAGGCTAATATCTAGAAAACCATTGCTATGGACGGGTTTTTATCTTTAATTTTATTATTAACGTTTATAAAGAGAAAAAATGTTTAACGTTTAATGATTTCCAATTATCTCTTTTTTTAAACTTTTTAAATTTAATTAGAATACAATAGGACAAGCCCCAAAAAGCAGAGCCCCAAGTCTATATAATACTGGAAAAATCTAACCCATTAAAGTTTCGACAAATCAGGTATCATCACATACACAAAAAAAAGTTCACTCCAAAGAGGACATAGCGGATCAAATCTCACATATGCAGTCCAAATAGACTCATCAACTAGTGACAACAACCTTAACTTCAACACATTCAACAAACACTATGCTAATAAAAACAGCTGGGATCGTTAGGTTTGATATATTAACCTATATCTATATCAATTCAATTTCATATATACTCCATATATATGTCTCTTTGTCTTCGTTGATATGATTTTCCTTCTGGTGTATGTCCTGATGATGTTAAAATTGAAAGGCGGACTGGTTAATTTTTTCAGGATTTTAGAGAATTAAGGATTTGCTTTTCATATATTATATTTTCAATAACATATACTAAAACAAAAAACCGTGACTCATCCTGAATTAAAGTGCCCCAAAGGTTGAGGGATATTTAAAATTTTTTATAGGCAAAAGCATTTTAAGGTGTGATGATATAAAATGACAATTTAAAAAATATATAAAAAATAAACTGTAAAAACCTTCTGGTATAATGAATCTTCGGGTCAACAATTTTTAAAAGAACATTAGCGTGCTATTTATAAAAATATAGAATTTAAAAATATTTGAGAATTTTTTTATGAACACTTAAATGAATAAAATGTTGGTGCTTTGTTTATTCTTCTGATCACCTAGAAAGGTCCTTTGCATTTGTTCCAATATCGATTAATTTTGTAATATCCAGATTTTAATATTATGCAAAAGGATTTCCCTAAAAATCTGTTATTTTTTATATAAAATCCTGAATTATTTAAAATTAAAATGAAATATAACATGTGATATATAAGATGAAGGATCTCGGGTTCTGTAAACAGTTGTGCGAGGATTTGTCGGAGATCATGCTCAACCGCCGTGTTTTCCCCCATTAAGGGCATCACATAAATGCTGTTTGTGTCTCAGGAGGGTCTCCATATCCCATTGGATTTATTTATTAGTTCATACTATCTCATGTTAAAAGGCATTGCAATATTTTTGAAAACTGTTGCCATTGATAATTCAATTATTACGATTAGTAGTATATTAGTAATAACATACAAAAATAATATATATATTTCAGAATAATTTAAATCGAGTTCAAACCGAACAGAACTGGATTAAATTTCGCCTATTACAAATACAGGCTTTGACAGCCCTTAACAGGGAAATGTTTACCGTGTGAACTACCTCCAGACATCCCAGTCACTGTTATAATTTAATGAAGACGTGGATGTGACATTCCAAATAAGATCTGTTTGTTCTCTCTGTGTTTGCTTCTGAGGAGGAGACCTCTTTGCTTACTGCTACACGTGTTCGTCTTCCTCGCTGCTTTGCAGAGTTTACACATATCGATTTCTCAGTAATCTTGTCAAGTATTATATCATTATAAGTTTTAACATTAGATGGTTTCAATAATATTTAAACAATTATATCTAAACTACTTTCTGAAGAAGCTTGCACCCGGTTACGCGAATATTTACAACGTAAATAATAATTATTTCCTATATTTAGGTACTGCGGAAATGGAGCACAAACATGCTCAAGGGTAACAGAGAACCCGTTTTGGGACCTTGGTGGTTCGATTCAACCTGGATCAGTTATTATTTATTTTGTTGTGGTCCCAAGAAATGAAACCCTCACTCTGGTTAATATGCGGTAGCGTCCTCCAATACCTTCATCAGTATTTTTTATACAAAATATTATTTACTTATTTTAATAATAAATTAATATTTTCTAAATGAGAAATTATAAATGAGTTTGAATGATAAAGTATGAAAGCGGATAAATGCGACAATTTAATATTTTAGTAAAATTGCATTGGTAGTAGTTTGAACAATAATTTCAATTATATTAGAAACAATGGTGATCGGTGGATTCTAAAGGCTTTGGAAAGTACTCAAAATTGCTGATTTTTTTCCATAAACAAATGGAGAGAGATTGCACAAACCAGACTAAAGAGAAAATAGGAAGGATGTTTTGGTCTCATATCTTAAGTGCTTTATTCCAACTTGATATCATTGAATGAACCCCTCAGACTATGTCCAATTAGCTTTTATTGGCCCGATGATACTTCCTGATTGTTAACTCTTATCGATTGGTATAGCTGATGATACTGACGTGTGTCGAAATTGATGAAAGGTCAAAATACAATATAAAATGAACATATTTTACTTTATCTATCTGGGGCTATTCGAAGCGCGTTGATGACCTCTGATTTAGAACCAATTATACACAGGGTCCGTTCAGCATATCAGCAAAACACGCATCTATTAGATAAAGTGTGTGTTTTAAAAAAAATACATCCGTGTGCTGTGATGCCATTTGCAATATTTGTAGATGTGGACGAGGATCAGTTTCTCATATATTTGGAGAATTGTTTAGGAAACTAATTACCTGGCATTCATCTGGTAACCCTCCTCAATGTTTGGAGTTTGATGAGAGGAACAATGAATCCCATTCCACACGGAAATCATTGTTCAATTCCTCAATTAAACAATGATTTCCAATCCGTTGGAAAGTATTGGTATCATGAAAGGTTGAGGAGAAATATAATGTTTCCCGCTGTAGTTGTTTGTAGTTAGCTGTTGATTCGTTTCCCTCCGTTCTGTTTAATTGATAGCTGATTGCGGTTAATTCTTTTTATAATTGGTTAAGGCTTGTTCGAAATTGTATATTTTGTGAGTAGGTGGGGATGTTATTTTGTCATAACCAAGTTCTCAGAATACTGGGATGTGACCAATGTCTCAGAAGTAATTTTTTGTGACTGATACAATGTCCTCCCACCACGTCTTGTACGATCTTGGAAAGGTGTTCGTCCTAGTTATAAGAAATAACCGTATGGATAAAGCCATTGGATACTCTTACATTCATGGTTGATGTTCACCTATTGAAAAATGGTTATTTAGCAGTGTAACTGACTGTATCGAAATGGATTAAATTATTTGTGATTTTTAAAACCGTTCTATGAAAAAAAAAATCCAGATTCATCTTTTATAACAATAACAAATATTTTAATGAATTGCGAGAATATTAAATAGAACATTACATTTATAACCATTATGATTATTGCAGAGTGATGGAGGGAGAGTGAAGATGGAATCTCCAGTTCTACCGAGGCATCAATGGACGAAGAGGTTGAGTCTCAAGGTGACTCGGAAGCCAACGTTGGATGAGGTGAGTCTTTTTTATAATTTAATTGTTCCAAAGCGGGTTCACTCAACCAATAGGCTAAAAGAGCTTGTACCCGGAATAGAATTCCTTCCTAGTACTAATTTTTTTGTTATTACTTATCATTTAGTTATAAATATTCAAAGTATATTCGTGAAACAATAACTAAATAATTTTTTTAATGTAACATTATATATTATGTAATATTTTAAGAAATTTTTTTATGCTACACAAAAAAAGTTCTTTGTGCAGCTTTAAAAAAAGTATTGGAAAGGTGGTTCCCCATCTTCAAGACAAAGTATTTATTGATTGGACCCTATTTATATCATTTACATTTTTTCAATTTCTAACAACCCAGACATTATTTTACGGGGTCAACAAACCCCTAATAATATAATATAATATTATAATAATATATCGATTCAGTAATGAAGTGATAAATTTAATTGACATTAAATTTAACGGTTAAGTTTGCCTAACCTTAGGTAAATAAGTTTTATGGTAAAAAAGTTATTAACTATTTTAGTGAATGTATTTGTAGTGTTGTTTATTTAATCGATTTGCAGCCAAATCGATTTAGATTTGAGGGGTTTACCCTATTTGAGGGGTTATATTTTTGGGAATAATATCTCAATTTAAAGTATCTTAACGATTTTTAATAATTAATGTTAGGATTATCTTTTGTAATATGCAGGCGTATATTAACTGAAACATTTATGGAAAAGAAAAAGGCAATTAATAAAAATAAAATTAAAGCGACAACCATAAATATATAATATACAACATTCAAAGACCATGGAATCCCAAATGATAATGCCCATTCCTTAGCATATAGGAGTCGAGAGGACAAAATCTCTTACAGCTCCAAGTGCTGTCATATTCTTAAAAAAAATGTATTCTTAAAGATGATTCCGAACTAGATAAATTATTTGGAAAATAATTTACATATTTACTATTCAAAACGTAACACCCGATCATTACTTCGGCTTAGTATGTCTTAAGATACACTATAATTTCAAATTCTTTCTTACAGTTATGCTCGCAGCATAAAAGCATAAAATGCATGAAACTGGTGTATTTTTATTTTTAATTGCATATATATTAATACATGGAAATGAGAAGACACCAGTGGTGTAGCGGTTAGCATAACAACTACTATGGCAAAAATTGCGGGTTCACAGCGTGGTAGGTAGCCTTAGGATTTTTTAAAGGGAGTAAATTCCGTATTTCGGATGGGACGTAAAATAATCCTGTACGATGCGATTGAATACCTGAATAGTTCAATTTAGAACTCCCACGGTAGCTTCGTCTGATAGCCTAAGGAGCATAAACTGGCATAGATGAGTCGAGCTTATTTATAAGAATCATTTGGGTAAAGAGAGTTGTTTTAGTAAGATTTTGTTAAATTAAGGATATAATAATATTATTAATGATTTATATATGACTAAATACCTACTCCCTTTATTATTCTTAGCATTATTGCAATCATTTTTTGGATCATGTTACGCTAATATTGGGAACTTCTGCTGTATAAAAAACTAATTTGTTTTATGGAGAATAGACGAGTATAATATAGTGTAGAATGTAGACTGAAGGAAAATAACCACTTCGGGAAAGTTTATTCTCTGGTGTTCCGTCCGATGGCTTCGTGTTATGAATATTTATGAATCAATTAAACTTCTTCGTGGTGGAGGTGAAGATAATCCTGGATTAAGAACAGTGCTGCGGTATCTGACTGCGATTGAAATCCGCCATAGCGAGCAACTGCTACCGTCGGTGTGAGGTTTTGGTCGTTGCGTTATTCAACTTTTTTTTAATGAAATCAACATGGAATCGAAAAATATTCCAGTCTTTGTTGTGGGTCTCGCGTTTCATGTTAGCATGTTGAGATCGATGTCATCCTTCCGTTAGACGTGCGCGTATGTAAGTGTTAAAGGTATCCAGTATCCCAATGTTAACGACGGTGATGTGAGTGTATTGAATGCATTGTAAATCCGGTATCGATTGTATTATTGTATTGAACTTTGAATCTTGAGCGGTATGGTCCAGGACTGGTTATTAAACAAATTTTCAAACAGCTCTGAAGAACTGAGAAGAATCCATTGAAGAGTAAAGACTGGAGGATGGGATAGGAGATTTAGGTTAGTATAGTCCTGAGTTTAAAGAGAAGACTCTGAGATTAGACATTGTCAACATATGTTTGTATGTTTCGTTTGACGCCAGTTTATGCTCCTTAGGCTATCAGACGAAGCTACAGTGGGAGTTCTAAATTGAACTATTCAGGTATTCAATCGCATCGTACAGGATTATTTTACGTCCCATCCGAAATACGGAATTTACTCCCTTTAAAAAATCCTAAGGCTACCTACCTAGTAGTTGTTATGCTAACCGCTACACCACTGGTGTCTTCTCATTTCCATGTATTAATATATATGCAATTAAAAATAAAAATACACCAGTTTCATGCATTTTATGCTTTTATGCTGCGAGCATAACTGTAAGAAAGAATTTGAAATTATAGTGTATCTTAAGACATACTAAGCCGAAGTAATGATCGGGTGTTACGTTTTGAATAGTAAATATGTAAATTATTTTCCAAATAATTTATCTAGTTCGGAATCATCTTTAAGAATACATTTTTTTTTAAGAATATGACAGCACTTGGAGCTGTAAGAGATTTTGTCCTCTCTCCTCCTATATGCTAAGGAATGGGCATTATCATTTGGGATTCCATGGTCTTTGAATGTTGTATATTATATATTTATGGTTGTCTCTTTAATTTTATTTTTATTAATTGCCTTTTTCTTTTCCATAAATGTTTCAGTTAATATACGCCTGCATATTACAAAAGATAATCCTAACATTAATTATTAAAAATCGTTAAGTTACTTTAAATTGAGATATTATTCCCAAAAATATAGGTTGTTAATAATCATAAAAGAGAGGTTTTATAATTTATAAATAATAATATCTAAATTGTTTTCATAATAAGAAAGCCAGAAAATATATTAGACGTTTTTAATATTCTACTTCTTTCTCAAGGATCAGATTTTTATGTTCTGACAGTTTACCATTTATCTTCAAAATTGGGACGCTTTATTTTGACCACAGAAAAAGAGAAATTGGGAAATACTTCAATCTCAAATCTAAAAAAAACTTGCTGTTGCGGAACATCTTCCCGAGGCCAGGCTGTGGGAGAAACAATATTTTACAAGCCGGCCTTAAGGATGAGCTTCAGGTAAAGTGTCAGAAGGCTGAGGCTGTATCGGAGATTAATGACCTCAATAAAGAACTTTTTTCCATCTCAAACCCCAATCTCTGGTTTGTCTCAAACTTCCATGTTTCTTCTCCATTATTTTTATACTGAAAATAATGTACTGGAATTCTCGTGCAAAAGATTTATTTAACAAAGTCAAGCTAAAACTTCCTGTAGATCAACATTATTTTATATAATTTGGCTATTTTTATGAAAATGGATCATTTATGTTTTTTTTAAATTATTTTTATTCTTGTATATTATATATACATCTGCCTGTTATCACGTCCAGCATATTTACCAATGATTGATGATGATACCAATGATGATACCAATGATTTTCTCATTTATTTTCAAGAATAAGAAATTTTGATAGCTGATTAATGGTTTCTGGGCAGGTCTAGAGGGCATTTTCCTTGTAATCTTATAGGAAATCGTGAGATAAAAGATGAATTAGATGGATTAAGCTACGATGAAGTATTGCGCATTTGCTGAGCATATAGAATGATTTTACTGTGGGAATGATCATGTCGTAGTGTGTAGTGTGATACGATTTTTTTTTTGTTTTTTTCTTACCCTCCTATTTATTTACAACTATAATAAATATACAAACTAAATCTAAGAAACTAAGACTAAGTAACTTAAATCTAATACTTATAGCTAAGGCCTTCTTTTACCCTGGAGTATTATAAGGTAACTGTGCTCTTACAGCTGTATGCGGGAGCTTACATTTTTGGCTTTGCCTTTGCCTTGGCTTTTACTAAAGGGGAGGGACCATTTTCAGGCTGTAAAAAAAAAACAAAACAAAAAAAACAACAAAAGAAACAAGCGAAAACATAGATTTCTTTTCTGTTTTTAAACCCATCTTCGGCAAGGGTCATTGACTTATAACCAAAGTCGATTGCTGGTTAGTGAATTTCTTTCTCCGAAGACTATAGCCTCTTTGGATTGTGTGATCCGGAATAAACCAAGGCACATTTCAATTTTTGAGAATTTCAGATTGTTTAGTTTGTATCTTGTGTAGATTTGTAGTCCAGACCATAATTATTTGTAGCGTCTTGTCATTTATTAAAATATATATATATATATATATATATATATATATATATATATATATATATATATATATATGTTTTTATAAATATAAATACACATAGGCAAAAATTGCTTTTTTTTTAGTTCTTAGATTGTGTGCTGGTAGAGGCATTCATAATGGAGGTACTAGTTAATTAAATTTCTAGCCACCATTGTGGTTTTAGATTCAACCTAAAACTTATATTTGAATAATTAAAACAAGGCTTAGCTCTATTACTTTTTAATCGTGTTTATCAAACATTTACAATTGAGATAACACGAATACAGGGAAGGTCGAAATGTTCTCGGAATGGATTCTGTTTGAGGGAACGAATTAATCTAATGGACCATTTGTATTTGTATGGTACAAAACGGAGTTGTGCCATCTATGGCAGTCTGCTATCTGGTCGAATAAACACAGGTGACGGGGCAGAATAATCAAACGACTCGAGAAGTTCTGTAAGCAACACACAACCTGCTCTCGGTGAAAACACTTGGCGTTATCTGTTAACTCATTAAGAGGGAATTCATATGAATTGGCATTACTCAGATTGTTATAATTTGCACTATTTTTTCACATTAATATTTTTTTTTCATGTTAGAAATAAGTGGATTCATGTCGTGAACCGGATTTACGTCGGAGTCCTTACATGTTGTTAGATCCAATTTTCGTAAAAATGATTTGTTTGTTCATGTGAATAGCTTAGCTGGAAAGCGAAAAACTAAAAGTCGAATGACACTAAAATAACTACCTAGTAATACCTGAAATCGAAAAATAGCGACTTAAGCGATCACAACCGGATCAGATAGTATTTAACAAAACATGTTTTAGAGACAGATCTATAAAAAGAAAAAAAAAATGTACCGCTACAACCCATGAAGGGTCTTGGGTTCGGTATGTGGTAGAAAGTGTACTGTTTCTTGGAAAACGATTGTATAGGGAAGTTCTAGATCAGGCTCAACCGCGGTTAATTTATAGTTTATAAAGTTGGTAAACTTTATAAAGACTGGGTGGGCTTCAGGAACCATCCCCGGCTGTTTACAGATTAATTGAAATCTGCTGCAGCCTGATTTTGAAACCTTCAGCACAAAAACTCAGCGCTCTACCACTGAGCCACTCCACTGCTTCATATTTATAAATACCTGAAAATTAGGTAAAAATAAAAGAGTGAAAAAAGTTATTTTACTTTTTTGATACTAAACCAAATCACTCTTCATACCTAAATTTCTTTTAATATAAAGATATCTTAACGATACGGAATCAGACGAAAATATATTCTGGAGTAGCACTAGCGACTATACATAACATTGCTATTTGTTTTAATGTACTTATTTGTAACTGAAAGGCATAGTCAATTCTTTGTTTATCTTTTAAGCCAAAAAAGTAAATAAATAAAAGAGACTAGTCTTTGGAGTCTTTGGAGAAAGAAATTCACTAACCAGTAATCGACTTTGGTTATAAGTCAATGACCCTTGCCAAAGATGGGTTTAAGAACAGAAAAGAAATCTATGTTTTCGCTTGTTTCTTTTCTTTTTTTTTTGTGATCCCGGAAGGGCACTGAAATATAAGAAAGACGACCGTAGGCTCCCAATAACGAGATCCTTTCTTCTTCATTATAAAAAAGAAGTGTGGAAGGAAGAAGGAATGGGTGCCAAGAGACTAGGAACAATAAATCAGCTGTGGCCAGTAATGTAACCCCTTGGGCACATTTCGCCTCTGGGTAGGCTATCAACTGTTAGGTCTATGGAAAGATATATATATCCAGGAACAAAATATTTAAAAAAAGGAAATATAGGAAGAAACGACTCGCACGAGAACTGGTTTAATACTAACTTTATTGCCATGTTGATCCTCTATATACAGTATCTACATATTAACAGCAGTTTACAATCGCCAGCTTGATATTAGCGACTATGTGATTATCAGTCTTGTCTTAACTACCCCAAGCCAGTTTACGAACATCCTCGTAAACTCAAAACAAAGAATTGCAGAGAAAGAACACAAAAACAAAAAGAAATTACAAATTACTTGAATCTTATTCTAATTACATAAAAATAAAATTAAAAGACCTTATTACTAGCTTAAACTACATTAATGTCATTCATAATTAACAAAAATTATTTATGTACGGATAAGTTAATTTACAAAAACGACACATCAGAAAAATAAAAATAAACTGTTCCACTGCACCTCTAAAATAAGCTCCAAAAGTACTTACTATGTTTTCTGGGCCCAGCCATACTCTTAGT
The DNA here is from genome assembly GCA_037127475.1 of Arma custos. Taxonomy (NCBI): domain Eukaryota; kingdom Metazoa; phylum Arthropoda; class Insecta; order Hemiptera; family Pentatomidae; genus Arma; species Arma custos. The sequence continues at coordinate 95,419,500 of CM073764.1, forward strand.
GACTAAGTTACGCTCTCTAATAGCAATCACTCTGAATGGCCCTTCATAACGCAAAACCTCCTTTGCAAGGTTCGATACAATTTTCTTGTACACAATGATACCTATCCTGATATTGCCCGTAATATCTTTTACTCCCAGGTTTCTCGAGCTACTCTCTTTCTATTTTCCGCGACCATCCTTCCATGTGCTTTTTTGTTATTCATTTTTTACAAATTGAACTTACATATAAATAATAAATATAACAGAAATAAAATAACACCTAATGATATAATAAAATCTAGCTATAACGATTCAGTTCTAGGTCATTTTTAATTATAAAATATTCACTTGTATACTGAAACCTCATTGCAGACATTATTCAATCAATTATTTGATGCTTTTGTTCACTATTTAACAGTTAACTGCTGTAAATACAATGCGGTGGCTACTCCATTCTTGAACTTGAACAAGGCAGAAGCTAATCAAAGAGTCGATGGGTAAAATGAGATCCTCTTGAAGCTTAAACAGGATTCGATCCGGAGACAAGTGTGACTCGGGTTCTCACAGATGTGCAACTTTTAATTGACATCCAGTCAGGCTTCAAAGCTACATCTTCTTATTTTATACCTTTGTAATTCTAAACGTAGGCATTTACTCCAACTGTTTTGTGCCATTTTGTCTTAATTATTTCTCTTGTACAATTATCCCTTTTCTCCTTTTCCTTTTAGGAAAAAAATGTATAAAAAAAAGAAGAAAAACCGGAACATCTGGTCCAATTAGCCTTTAGCAGTCTTTTTCACAAAGCCTCTTAAAAAAATTAACTCTTTTTTGGATTTAACCCTTTGACGCTGAGAGTTTCGAGAAAGATTTTTCTCATGCAGACTTCCTGTTAGGCCCAGATTAAGTTTAAGCCAAGTTAAAGCACGGATGTCCTACACGATGATATTACTTTGTTGAAATAAACGTTTGGTTACATTTTCCACTGTAAATCTATTTAAACTAAACAATGAAATAATAGCTTCTCTTTTTTTTAAAGCTTCAAACGTTCAACATTCTCCCATAAGACACTAAATTTGACAGACTTGAAGTCAAGACTACTTTAGTTTTTTTATTGTAGAATTTCATAAATCGACGGAAACTTTTTTTTGTAACCATTTAGGAAAATAATGAGAGCATTAACTAACAGTCATTCCGGTTTTGTGTTCCAGCTTTCCAATTTCGAATAGCAAGAGTGGATTGACATTCTCATTATCCATCAAACGCCATAACATAATGTCTTGCCTCTCCTTCGTTGCCACAGAGTATTCTTCTTCCGGTAGAGTTGTACATTTCTGTATCAACGGATCTGTATGAACGGATTGATTTCCCCATATCGCTCCATCAATTTAGCATAAGTCCTCTGTCGCTAAATTACATTCATACATTCTAATATATATTTTATCATTATCTCCTCTGGTCTCAGCAAATCCAGGACTCATGCGTCGACCCTTCCAGGACCGATGTGATTACCGGACTAAATAAGAACTTTCCAGTTCTAGTTCCAACTTAACCTTTTGAAATATCCAATTAGACCATATTACTATCTCAGAGATAATGCTGCGTTGTCTCTTTTTTTGGCAATATCAATCAAAAGGAAATTAATCTGCGGTTATAAGTTGATTAAATCTCTCACCTAGTGGAAGCAATGTTGCACTTATGTTCCGGTACTTCTTTTTAGCGACGTACTTAGATATTCATCAACTTTAAGTTGTAAGTTGTTAAAATGAAGGGTCGAGAAAAAAATTGATTTTTAGCTTGTACGATATTTCTAATTTGATGTAACTTGGACTGAGTCTAAGTGTACGATGATGCTGAGACAGGACTGAAAATTATAACGTGCATGATGGTAGAGAAAATGATAGGTAAAAAAGTGCTATAGGTGACAATAAGGGGCCTAGGCCAGGTAGAGTAAAATAGTCCTTAGGGTTCATGACTTTACTTTGAAGAGAGGGGGCAGTGGTCGGTACGCAGCAGCCAAGTCAAGACGTAAGGAGGAGGATGGAGAATGAAGCCCCATGTATCATAAGTCACCTATAGCTTCCCGTTTTAATTGTAAGTTGTTTTTAAGATTTATAAGTCTGTAACCATGATCAGCACAAATAAAATATAACGTTCTTCTATAATTATTCTTATTTAATAAACAACTCCTGGTCAGTCAACCACGTTAACCTTTGGAGAAGACTATATAAGTCTCTTAATTATTAATAACATAAAATTATTAATATAAATATAATATTAATATAAAATTATTAAATATTAAGTATAACGATCTCAGGGTGGCATCCCAATTTAGTATTTAATTATATTCAGATCAAAGGATCTGACTTTTCCCTGAGATCATAGCTTGGGCAATAAAGCCAATATAGCATTTTGTCATCCCTTATGTGAGGATTTTGAACAGATTGACGGGAATTGTTTATTTATTGATAACTTATGAATAGTACATATTGAATGTTTGAATTAGTCTAAACAGTTATCGTATTTTTTTGTATGTATTTGAAAAGTGTGATCTCTTTAATGATAATCTCAGAGAAGTGTTAATTGACCAAATAAGTATTTGGCCGTAATCGTTTTTATTGAATCACAATGATGCCTGGACCGAAAATGCAAGGAGGATTAGAGCAGTACAGGTCTCAGAGAGGTGGTAAAGACCACGAGATGGAAGAAATGGAATCAAGGATAATGAAAAAGTTTGAAAACATGGGAGAATTAATGGTATCTCAAACTGAAAAGGTTAATACTTTTATGAGTAATCTCATATTGAAGCTTGAAGGTGCTCCAAAAACGAGTGAACAAAAGCTTGATATTGAAGTATTGCCGAAGAAAATAAATGATTTGGCTGATTATAAATATCCTAACCATGAGAGGGGAGTCTGCATCACAAAAGAAAGAAATAAGATAAAAGAAATATTTAATATAAAAAAACAGCTTCATAAAGATCTAGTAAAACTAAGGGAAGAAATGGACAGCGCAAACAAAAGATATCAAAGAGAAACGGTAGAACAGAAACTAGTAAACAAGAAAGAAGAATTTAACCACAAGAAAGAAATTGTTCTAGGAAAAATGTCTAACGTAAAATTACAAAGAGGTAAGGAAAATTGCTCCTTTTTGGATTCAATTAATAATCCTTGCGATCCTAGTGATAGTAAGAAGAGGAAACTTGTTGATGCTGAAGCAACTCCGGCTAATAATAATAATATTAAGTATAACGATCTCAGGGTGGCATCCCATTTTAGTATTTAATTATATTCAGATCAAAGGATCTGACTTTTCCCTGAGATCATAGCTTGGGCAGTAAAGCCAATATAGCAGAAGGATTCTTCTTCTTCAGGTACTATCTTCGTTCCAAAGGTCGGCAATCATCAGGGATATTCGAATTTGGGATATGGCTTGCCTGAAAAGCTGCTTCGCAGAACACTGGAACGATTCTCTTAGGTTTCACAACCAAGAGTGTCGTCACTTTCCTACATTTCTTTTTCCTCGGATTTTCCCTGCATTATCAGCTGAAATAAGTTATATAACTTCACCCATTATGTGATTATCTCCGGCATTACAGTTTGCGTTTCTTGATAGTTTCCACCACTTCTTATTCTGACTTTCTCTCCATTTCTAGAGTGTCCAAGTAGGTATTTATTTTTCTCTGCCCTCTCGAACATCCGATTTGATCGAAAAGAAAAATATTCCTTAGTTAGTCAGTAAATAGAAGGTACGATTAAAGCAATTGATGTAAAACAACAACAACGATTGTTGTAGTCAATCTATCATGCTTTCATCTTCCAATTAAAAACAATCATGTAGTGCGTTTAGGTGAGAATGAGTAGAGCAATATGTTACCATAAGATTTCCGTTAGGATCTAAATACCACGTAACGGTCGTAGTCATTGTTTATTTCACAATTTCCTCACAATTATGATATTTGTTTTACCCAATACCGTTAACGAGTTTTGCCTCATCACCAATATCTTACTTAGGATCAAACGATATTCCGAACCTTCTTCAAAATATTATGCAACATCAAAAGGGGACCTTTTTATCGATTTTAATGATGAAGGATAAATAAAAAAAAAACAAATGAAAGGAGCAGTGAATGATTGTTATGCCGGGTTTCATAACTGTTATGAGACAATGAGGAGATATTTAGATCTGAGAGGGGAGGGATGTCTCCTCTGGATGTCCCGCGCTCCCGATCGATTGAGAAATCACTAACACTCCAGTAGTCGCGTCTTCTAAAATTACGACGCTCTTGCTATATTTGATGTATTCCAGGCGGTTTTTTTTTTTTGTTGAATGAACAAAAAAATTAAATAATTTCTTTAATTTGGGATTATTCAAGTCAAGAATTGATCATCTAGATTACCCTATTACGAGTATTTAAAATTTGTCAGTAGCATCATCCCTTCTTTTTTAATAATTAATCTATGATAGTAATGGGGATTTTCCATTTAATATAGTTTAATTCATTGTACATTACAGGAGACTGCAGTACTAATTTAATCTGACTATTTCATAAGCTTCGCTGGTAGGAGAGTTCCTAGATAATATACTATCTCATTGCAAATACTGTGAAAATCAGATTACTTTTATTCTTCATTTTAGCGTTATTATTATGGTATATGCGCCGCAACAAAACTTAGACGCGTCCAGGCCTCCTCAATCAGCATCCGCCGATAGTTCTCGTTACGCTGCCATCCAGTTGTGGACTCCCATGCTCCTTGCTTCTTCAGGCACACAGTCAATCGTCAATTTTATATTGATAAAAATCGTTAAAGCGATTCTTATGTAAATTGTAAAAATGTGCACTATCAAATATTTTATCTTTTAGTTTTTGGTATAAAATTATCATTCAAGCAACCATTTTTTCATTGTTGATTATTTAAAGTCCAGGGATTTATTATTATGTCAGTTTTTAAACAAAAACATAAAAAAATGAATAAAACATGTGCCGCTTCAACCGATGCAAGAGGTCTTGCAATATATGAGGGACCTTTGTTGCAAAAATTATTGACAGAGACTGTACTATTTTTAGAACAACAGTTATGCAGGAAGGTGTTTTATCCGAGATCACGCTCAATCGTCAGATTTCCTCCCAATTATGGGTATCCACTTTACAGAGGCTGGGTGAGCCCCAGGAGAGTCTTTAGATCCCACTGGGTCTGTAACTGGCTGTATCAAATTAAATAATTTATGTTCCACAGCCGGATATGAACCTGGAATTTTGCCTAAGTGACTCAGCACAGTATATCAATAATATGTTTAAATGTTTGATACAGTAGGACGAAATTAAAAACAAATTAGTCGTCGTCTTATTTTATTTTTCAAAGAGTTATTCATTACTATTTCTCATTTCGAGTTTAAACGACTTTTCAGCCCTGTCTCATCTAAAGTTGTGATCTGCTGTGAGTTTTCAAATGAACAATAAATTGTAAAGCTACGGCAAAAAGGCAATAAAGAATTAATTTGTTTGCCCATGATGGCTGAGGAACGTTGATAAGAGAAGGGCATTTATCGAGGCAATTCAATCCTAAACTGTCCTGCCTTATTATTATTAAAGGATTGTTATCAGTTGATTGTTAAACCTAGAATGGGAATATTTATATCTTTTGTTAATAAAATCTGCCTTAATGAATCGGTATTAATAATATTCATTATTAATGCAAGGATGTTGATAATTTTGAATCATAAGTACATCTATGTATATGGTAATTTTAATTGAAAAACTAAATTCGTACGAAACTAGATATACGTTATTCATAGTACCTACAGAACAAATTAATATAAAATGTGAAAGATAGATTAAACAATTCGTTTTTTTATTTTGTTTTTAATCCATTTTGTATTGTAATAGAAGTAAGTTACTGTTCTTAAAATACTTGTGTAGGGCTGAGAAAAATAAGGAACGAATGAAGACTTGAGACTATTTCTCGTGGTAACATATGGTAGTTCGTAGCCCGGCAGGATGGCTATGGTATAATTTGGTGCAGCCCTAGGATTTTTAAAATAGAGTAAGGGATCTTTGGTAATGCCTTCTTTCGAATGAGACGTAAAATGGGGCTCTGAGCCAATGCGTGTCATGTTCTAGGTTAAGATCCCTATCCGAATTATACCTGGATGTACAAAAGTCAGTACTCCCAATGTAGTATAGTCCGATCAGCCATGGTTGCATAAAATGATATTAAATGAATACACAATAAGAAAAAAATCTCCTCTTAAATGATCGATCCAACCGTTAATCTGAGAACTATCTGGTACATATTTAGGATGCATAACTTGACTGGACTTCATTTCGTCCATTTTGTAGAGGCTGCGTCAGTACTGTAGAGAGTTTCGAGATCTCACCGCCTATAACAGAATAAATAATTCATCTGCCACAGACGGTCTTGTACCCAGGACTTGCAGATTAACGCCGCAGTCCAGTGGAATAGTTTACTCAAGAGATAAGATATTCCACTTCTCTCAAAGCCGTGTAGTTAATTTATCGTAAGCATAAACGCTAAATACAATGCTTTACTCCATAGAAACCAAACAGCTCAGTTGGTATGGGCATGTCATGAGGATGCGAGCTGACCGATGGTCCAAACGCATGCTTGAGTTCACTCCAGAAGAGAGAAGAAAGAGAGGACGACCAAAGAAGCAATGGATGGAGGCGGTGTATGCAGGGATGGCTGCACGAGGACTTATAGAAGGCCAATGGCAGGACAAGAACGAATGGAATACTATTCTTTTTGGAAACGACATATGAACACAATGTTTGTCAATAAAGTCGTTATTATATATATAAACGCTAAATTCATAAGAAAAAATCGTTGCAACTACAATATTTTTTTATAATTTTGATCTAACAAGAATAATTTGTGAGAGTAGCGAATAGTTTCTCGTTTGCTGAGTAGGGCATATCCCACGTAAGATGAAGGCCGTCAAAGTTTTTCCAAGAGCTTATCTCAGCTCTCCGCACATAGCACTTAATCGTCCTAATCTGGCCCTGGCTCTGAAAACTGAAAGGTATACTTAGTACTCAAGTGGATCAATAGTGGGTTCGAGCTCATACGAGAGGCTCCTGGTTGCGTGGCTTTTAAAACCATGCTCATGCCATGTTTAACCGTAAGTTTCATGATCGACAAATATGTATTCATATTTTCATTTAGTAAAATATTGGTAATTATTTTAATTATGCTTTTCACTTTTTTTATTAGAGAATTTGGCCGTCGATAAATATATAACTATATATATATATATATATATATATATATATATATATATATATATATATATATATATATATATATAATGATATTTTTATTGTTTTGATGTCTTTGTATAATGAATTAAAGACAGAATTGTTGCTCTGAAAAAATAAAGAAACAGCATTCAATGTCTTTACTTCGCCTTTCTTTCAGTTAAAATTAAATTAAACTAAATGCACTGTAACAGTCACAACACCATTCCCTCTCGGATCTTTATTTACAACAGCTGTTGGGTCAAGAAGGCTTTGACGCTCTCGCGGCAAATTAAAAATTAAGAAAACTTACGTATAGTAAAGAGGCAGTTTTCTTTACATCTCCCCCCTTAGGGAAGAACAATTGTGAGTGAGAATGTGCGTAATTGTTCATTATTTATCAAACACTGGACACAGCTTTGTAATGTGGTAGAGGTTCGATGCTGCTTTCCTGTGGCCCGTATCAACTTCATAGATTGAGTTTGAGATCTTCTTTAGAATCTCGTATGGTCCAATCCTCAATTCATCTAATTTCTTCCTATTTAGTCTATTTCCGTTTTCCACGTATACTCTGTCTCCCACTTCCAGTTTATATTCTTCCCTATGCTGGTCCAAAATTTTTTTGTTATAGTTATGTGATTTTACAGTGTTTTCAAGAGCAAGGTTCCTATCACTTTTTAGGTCTTCCATTGTACATCTTGATTTCAATTCAAGTGGTAAAATATTCACGTTTTCGCCTTCCAAAAAGCATTTCGGAGCAAACTTCGTGACCGTGTGTTCTGTTTCGTTATATTTTTCTACACATTTCTGTGCTATAGTAGTCCATCCTGTCTTTTTATCACTTTCATTTATTTTACATCTGATTTATTGACTAAAGTTTGGTTTAGCCTTTCATTAAGTCCGTTTGAAAATAGTGCATCCACAGCAGTAAGAAGCATTTTTATACGCTCCTTCCTCAAGAATTTTTTAAATTCCTTTGAATTTATACCAGGATATTGGTCCGTTAATATCAAAGCAATATTGTAGTTTATCGTCACATTTTTGATTAGCTTAATGAAATCATTGGCGCTTTGATGTCTTGATGTGGAAATATAAGCATATCTTGTGAAATGGTCAACTAGTAGATGTAGAAATTTTTTTGTTGACCGAGATCCTCCAAATCCACCAATGTTATCAATGGATATAATTTCAAATGGGCGTGTTGCTGGACCTAAATGCGACATTAGACCATATTTTGGCTTCTTCCTTGATTTATTTTTTATACAAATTTCACATTCATCACAAATTTTTTTAATGTTTTTGTTGATATTTTCAGCAGAGTAGAATTTCGTTATTTTATTTGTTAGTTGTTTTCTTCCGATGTGGCAGTACGTGTAATGGACATCTTTAATTAGAGTTTTGCTAAGTTGCTCTGATAGTACATTTTTTTTTCTTTTTTTACTCTTTTTATAGTAAATGTTATTCTCCAAAATTAGTCTTTCATTTTGTAAGTCTGGATTTGTATGTTGGTCATTTATTATATCTTCTAGATTAATTAAATTTACTACTTTTAGAAAGTCGTCAGCATTTTCATAAGGTTCTAAAACTGGATTTCTACTTAAACAGTCTGCTTCTTGGTTTGATTTTCCTGGGTTATATTTAATTTTGAAGTTGTATTGGGATAAATAATATGTCAAATATCACCTATTTCCTCATCGGTTCTAGTCTTGATGTTCATATTCTCTAATGGTTTATGATCTGAGGAGACTATAAATTCTTTTCCCATAAGCCAGTGCTGCCAATATTTCACAGCTTCTTTTATTGCCAGACATTCTAGGTATATTGCCTTCTTCTTTTTTTGAGCTTCTGTTAATTTTTTTGAAAAATAAGCAACCGACTTACTGACCCCGTTTTTATCTTTTTGTTTAAGCACCGCTCCCACTCCTTTGACACTAGCGTCAGTGTAAATGGCTATTGGTTTTTCGGGGTCAAAGATATTTAGATGTGGTTCTGAACATAGCAATGTCTTTGTTTTATCAAAAGATTACTGACATTCTGTGGACCAAATGAACTTCACGCCTTTCCTTAATAAATTGTGCAACGGGTCCAGGATAATTGCACTGTGAGGTATAAATTTATGATGAAAATTTATCTTTCCTAAAAATTGACGTATATTTTTTTTTGTTTCTGGAACTGGAAAGTTTTTGACAGCGGTTAGATAATCTTTCAGAGGTCTGATTGAATTGTTTTCTATTATGTGTCCTAAATATTTGGCATAATTGTTTGCAAAAGTACATTTCGAAAATTTTAATCTGAATCCTTCAGTTAGAATTGCCTCCATTAGTCTTGATAGATGGAATATATGGTATGTTCTTCAAAAGTTTTTGAAAAAATTAATATGTCGTCTATAAACTTTACTGCAAAACTAGAGAGTTTGTATTTCCTTATGATGTTACTCAATATTCTTTGGAAAATGGCGGGAGCAGTCCTTAATCCAAACGGGAGATACGTCCATTGAAAATGACCTTCTTGTGTAACAAATGCAGTTTTGTATCTATCTTGAATTTACAGTTTGTATCTGAAAAATATTTACAGTTTACAGTTTTGATCATAAAATCCTCAATCAATGGAAAATGTTGTGACTGAGGGACGACAATTTTATTCAGTTCTCTGAAATCTATACATAACCTTGTTTTTTTTTCATGTTCTTTTTTATATGCAAGAGTTACTGGAGCAGCGAATGGGCTATAAGATTCTTCAATCAAATTCTTCTCTAATAGTTTTGCTATTTCATTTTCTATTTGTCTTCTATCTTCTGATGTGCACCTGTATGGACGTTTGTAACAGTATTTATCCACCGTCAGGTCAATATGAGCCTCATAATTACTGACAGTACCAATGTCATATTTATCTATGGCGAACACTGGTTTATATTTTTCTATCAATTTATCAATTTCTGATTTCTAATAAAAATCTAGATGGTTTACTATCATTTCAAATCCATCTGTGTTAATATGTTCATTGAAATTTACTTCACATTTGTTCATATGTTTGATTTCTTTTTGTTCAGAATCTGAAAAAAAATTTTCTTCATTTAGCTTACCTAGTACATCAGGAATTTCGAAACTTTTAAAATTTGAAGTATCACTTGCCGAGTAGTTATTGTTTTTTATATCCTCTTCAATTGAGGTCACTTTATTTTCTCCTGCATTGTTACATTGTATGATCTCTAATTCTTCATTTTGTGTTAACTTGAAATTTTTTATACAATCCAAACCAATTAGAAAATCATATTTAAAGTTTTCATTATCTACTACGAAAATATCCATAATTCTTTCTATATTGTAGATTTTAATCTTTAATGTTACCATACCTTTTGTTTTCTTCTCACCATTAATAGTTTTCAAGTTTACTATTTGTATACCACTAATATATTCTTTTGGCTCTATTTTCAATAATTTAGCATTAATCAATGATACATTTGAACCCGAATCATAAATGCCTGACACCTTTAATGTGTCATTTAATAGCAACTCGACTTTTATTAATGATGGCACCTCTAGTTTTTTGGATTCTTCTGGTTCAGTTCAATTTCCAGTTCGGAATTATTTACAGATTTAAAAACGGCCTTTTGACTTTTCTCTTTGTACCAGCAGTTTTCCTCGCCGTGGTAACGGTTTCCTTTATTTTTATTAACACAAATCTGGCATGGTCTTTTTTTTTCTAATTGTTTGGATATGGTGTCCGAATGTATAATTTTTTTTTTTCGTACATATTTTTTCCAACTAGATACTCCAATTTCCCTATTTGATTGTAAAGGTCTTCCGTTCCTTGTAAAATTTCTGTATCAATGTGATCAGTTACATAATTTGGTAAGCCAAATGCTATAAGGTCAATTAGTGTCCCAGTATCAATTGTTTGTCTAACGCCGAGTAATAATTTTTCTTTTTTTAAAGCGTACTCAAGTAAGGAATCTGATTGGTATTTAAACGCTAGAGCATATCTAGTGGGTGACCATCCTTACCAAATGTACTACAGAAATTTGTCTCCCATGTGTCCCATTGTGATTCCACGGTGAATTTCATAAGCATGCTGCTATACCAATCTACACTGGAACATTCTAAGAAATGTTTTAAAATATCTATTTTCTTGCTATCTTCATCTATTTGGAAACGTTCACATTCTTTGTTAAAATCTTTAATCCACTGGTAAGCATTTAAGCTTCTCCCATTGAATTTCTCTAAAATAAAATTATTTGCAATAATCCCTAAATGTTGAGTTTGGGATTTTGATTCTTTAACCTCAAGAAATTTCTCTAACAGTCTTCCTAACGTTTGACTTGAGCCTGGTTTTGATTCTAAAGGGTCTTTTGTTTCAATTATTTCCTCTAAGTAAATGTCATTAAATTGTATGTTTTTTTCTTCATCTAAATATATTTTTGAAATCTCGTCCGTTAAGGTTATCCATACTTTCCTACTTTGGTGCCTTTTAATTAACGATTTTCTTACCTAAGCAAAGTTTGGCGTTTTCATAATTTCATGATGTAAGTTTACAACTTGTGATTCGGGTGGAATTTCGAAAATCTGTCCATGAGGTGTAGCTATAGATGTTATGCATACAAGGTTAGATTTTCCATCTGCCGACGATTTCGCAACAAAGTCAAATCTTAATTTTTCCATTTTTTGCCGTGTAATTCCAAAAAAATGCTGTTTTATAATGATATTTTTATTGTTTTGATGTCTTTGTATAATGAATTAAAGACAGAATTGTTGCTCTGAAAAAACAAAGAAACAGCATTCAATGTCTTTACTTCGCCTTACTTTCAGTTAAAATTAAATTAAACTAAATGCACTGTAACAGTCACAACACCATTCCCTCTCGGATCTTTATTTACAACAGCTGTTGGGTCAAGAAGGCTTTGACGCTCTCGCGGCAAATTAAAAATTAAGAAAACTTACGTATAGTAAAGAGGCAGTTTTATTTACATCTCCCCCCTTAGGGAAGAACACTTGTGAGTGAGAATGTGCGTAATTGTTCATTATTTATCAAACACTGGACACAGCTTTGTAATGTGGTAGAGGTTCGATGCTGCTTTCCTGTGGCCCGTATCAACTTCATAGATTGAGTTTGAGATCTTCTTTAGAATCTCGTATGGTCCAATCCTCAATTCATCTAATTTCTTCCTATTTAGTCTATTTCCGTTTTCCACGTATACTCTGTCTCCCACTTCCAGTTTATATTCTTCCCTATGCTGGTCCAAAATTTTTTTGTTATCAGTTTTCTTTACATATATATATATATATTCTGTTAAATATAGATATGTACTGTTATTTTTGAAAGTGGTATAAATACATTTATATAGGTACAAGTCCATGGTATAAGGAGCGGAGTGGCTCAGTGGCAGAGCCATGCCGAAAATCCTGGTTCAAATCCCACTGCAAGCAAAATAAGGGGGGAAATATGGCGGTTGAGCATGATCTAGATCAAATTATCTCCCCGCACAATCGTTGTCCATGAAACACTACAGTCTCTACCATGGAGGGAACTCCAGAATCGTTCACGAGTTATAGTGGTACAGGGTTTTTTTTTTATAGTTTACTCTGTTAAATAATTTTAATGATTATTATTTCATAATAAATTTTAAAAGGTTAAAAACATCCTCTTTGCTGAGTGCTAAGTGTTATAATCATAAAGTTTCCCATATTTTTCCATATATCCACTTAAATGTTTCTTTTAATCACTTTTTAATTGCTTTAACTATTTCTTTATCTTGGTTTATTCCTTGTGTAATACCTGCATTAATTTTTAATTTTCGGTTTTAAGTTTGATTTTATGTTTTTAATATATATTTTATTTGCAGACCCTCCTTGGGCTTACCCAACCTACGGAAAGTGGTTACCTTTATTTGGGGGAACTTAAAGGATGATTTTTAATTAGGGACAACTCACCTCCTTTAGCAACTGTTGGCTTCAAAACTTGAGAATCCTTACCATGTACAAAACTCATTTGAGGGTTGTAGTTTTTCAGTAATTTTTAGAACCTAACGAATTTGCGGACTACTAATTTCAGCATAGGTGAACACTTCTTATTCTTTTAATGCACTGTTATATTATTATCCACAGCATATGTTACTATTCCGGGAAAGAGAAATCCGAAAGTTCACTTTAAGAAAGCCAGATGGAACCTTAAATGGGATTTGGGCTTAGGTATATTGAAGAAGGGAAGCGGTGGCCATTTGTTATGCAAATTGATGTTAACTAAGCCGTCTGAGGCGAGGAAGAAACGGTGATTGTGAGGAACAGCATCCCGATTAGTTATAAGCCACCTGCTTGCTCCATCCCTGTTCCGGGCGCTGTCATGATCCAATGGGGTTGGGAAGATGTAGTAAGAGAGGATCAGGGGGTTATGCACCTTATCGGAATTATGAAATATTAATGATTTCTTACCTAAAAAGATAAGGCTTGTAATGAAATAATACCAATCAAATAAGAAGTTCCAAAAAAAAAAAAATCTGTACCCATGAAGAGTCTTTGTTTCAGTCCATGGCAGAGGGGTGGATTTTTCTAGACTTAACCTCAACATCCATGTTTTGTGAAAAAGTGGAGGACTTAAACAAAACCACTTTAGGGTGGGTTGTAATTTTACGTGACCGGTACTACATTTGTAATATTATCTTATTATTATTATTATTTATTTATTGTCAGATATCATAGCAGTATCAAACGTAATTCGTCATCATTTTATTGTTTGTCATTTACTTTTAGGAGGAAAAGAAACTGCTCCACTACAATCCATATGAGCATTGGGTTCAATACGTGATAGAGGCTGTAAGGGTTATAGAGGGGTCTCCAGATCAGTGGGGTGGTAAAAGGGTCTTCATATCCCACAGTATCCATCCCCGACTGTTAACAGATTACATAAATTATATTCCACAGACGGATTTGAATCCAGGGCCTTCCGTATGGCAGCTAAGCACTCTACCACTGAGCTACACCGCTCCTCGACTGTTTTCAAATGCCAATAACATGGTTATAAACCAATTATAACATGGTTATAAACTTAATTATCTAATATGCGAAGAAATATAATAAAAAGGAAGATACATATAATAAAAAAAACAACTGTATGCGGTTAATATTTACAAAAACCGTTTGAATTTCAAAGGGATATGCTATAAAGAAGAAAGAAAATATAAAAACTGTTTAACAAATTCTTAATTAAAAAAAAAATAAAACATTCAAAGGCAATTAAAAATAAAATAATGTTACGGGCTACTGGGTGAGCAAAATGAATTATACTAATCCCGAATTTGAGATACTAATATTTATTAACAAATTGAATAAAAGAATACAATGAAATTATTAAACTAATATAAATTTACAATAACAATATTCTTCTTCTTCTTTCGCATCACCCTTATGGTGCCTTTCAGCGTAGGGGAGCGTTTAACCAGGACTGCCACTCTTTCCTATTCTTAGCTAGGTTCCTCGCCTGGCGGATATTTTTGCCTCTTTTCCTGCACAACCGCTCGACATATTCCAGATAGGACATTCTAGGACGTCCTCGTGGTCTTCTACCTTCAAGAACGTAGTCCATCGTCTTCAATGGGTCCCTGCAGTCCTCCATCCTCAGAACATGCCCAAACCATTTTAATTGGCGGGCCTCGAGCATCTCCTTCATTGCCACGATCCTGAGTTCCTCCCTGATCGTTTCATTGCGGATACAATCTCTTTTTGTTTTTCCTGAGATTCTTCTAAGAAATTTCATCTCTGCAGCCGTGATTCTACTCTCCAGCCTGTCCGTTAATATCCAACTTTCGGCACCATACAGGAG
The DNA here is from genome assembly GCA_037127475.1 of Arma custos. Taxonomy (NCBI): domain Eukaryota; kingdom Metazoa; phylum Arthropoda; class Insecta; order Hemiptera; family Pentatomidae; genus Arma; species Arma custos. The sequence goes on from CM073764.1 coordinate 95,434,543, forward strand.
CACAGGTAGATAGATATACCGACTTGAAGATGTTGAGCTTCACTTTTCTGCCTACTTCTCGCTTCCCAACAACAGCATTACAGATCTGGTAGTAGACCGAGTTTGCTTTTTTTTATCCTATTTGAGATTTCAAAGTCTAATTTTCCAGTACCGTTCATTACTGCTCCGAGGTAGGTGAAGACCGTGACCGCTTCCATCTCTCCTCCGTTGCAGTATATATGGATTTCTTCCTGTACTCTTCCTACTTGCAAGATCTTATAGAATTCCTAATTGCAAGATCTCTTGCCGGTATTGATCTGCATGCCTTTCCTACGGAGCTCTTCATCCCATTCATTCACGGCTTGCTGTAACTTTTCTGTGGAGTCTGCAATGAGGACAATATCATCTGCATAAAGCAGAAACTGAATCACTACAGGCAGGAGGTTTCGTCGGCCCAGGAACGTCCTTTCAGTTCGTCTTTTGCATATTGCTGCTATTTCATCCATATAAAGTATAAATAGCAACGGGCTTAAGCTGTCACCCTGCTTTACTCCTTTTGCCATATCAAAGTGCCCAGACTCCTTCCCATTCAGTCTAATGATACCTTTTGGGTTTTGATATATAGACTTTACAGCATCCACCAGGCTTTTTGGGATGTTCTTAACTCTGAGTGATTCCCATATTTCGTTTCTTGGTACAGAGTCAAATGCTGCTTTAAGATCGAGAAAGGCGAAGTACATGTTCTTGTCTCGTTCCCAGGATTTTTGTATGACATTTCTTAGAGAGAATATATGGTCTTGAGTTTGTCTTCCTGGCCTGAAGCCGGCCTGTTCCTCTCCGATGTGCCGCTCAACTATATTTCTTAATCTACTTTCTAAAATGGAAGTATATAGTTTGTAGATAACTGACTGAAGAGAGAGACATATGGGTCTATAATTGGAACACTCAGTCTGGCTACCCTTTTTGTGTATGGGGATTATAATATTGTATTCCCATTCTTTTGGTATCCTCTTCTTCTCCCAAGCTTTTTGAAAAAGCATTTGAAGAGACCTGACTAGTTCCATGCCTCCATACTTTACAAACTCTCCGACTATGTTATCCCGTCCTGGAGCTTTCCCCAGCTTCATCCTTTCGATAGCCTGCTCAACCTCCTCCTCCTCTATCACCTCATCAAACTCTGTCTCATTCCATTGTCCATCTTGGTTATTCATATGGTTCAGAAACTCATCACTGAATTGCCTCTCATAATGCCTTCTCCAGACCTTCAGAATGCCTTTATCATCTGTGACCGTTTCACCTTCCTCATTTTTGATATTCCTGATTTCTTTACTTTTGCAGCCCCTTAGTGATTTTATTTTACTCCAAAAGAGCTTTATGTTTTCACCATGTTCCTGGTTAAGCTTCTATCCAAATTCCTCCCATGATTTCCTCTTAGCCTCCTTTACAGCTTCCTTCGTCCGGTTCCTGACCATCACATATAACTGCCATTTTTCAGGAGTTTTTTCCCGGCAGTAATCCTTCCAGGCTGTCTTCTTTTCTTTTATCTGTGTCCTCAGTTCTTCATTCCACCAAGATGTACGTTTGTCTTTCTTGATTATCCTTTTCACTCCACAGACTATTGTAGCTGACTCTAAGACGCTGTTTTTTATATGTGTCCACATATCATCTAGGCTTGCATCTCCGTCTAATTCCTGTAACAATAACAATATTCTAAAGATTTTAACTTAGGCCTAACTCCTATTTAATTACTAAAATATTATAAGATATTATAAATACTAAATAGCTCAACTATTTACATAAATTTGAATAAATACAATAAAATTACATTACAATATACAACTACTAATTAACACTTACAGTTCTCTAATCCAAGTCCACCGACCGTAAGATTCTTCAAATATGACAAACTGACACACAGTTATGAACAGATTTATTAAACTCGCGAAACTGCCAAAGTTCAATGACACACAAGTTTATCACACTGACCGGTTTACCACTGAATCACTGGTTCGCGGCGAGTGGCATATATAGGCAGGGTCGAACGTTCTAGACACGCGGGATCGGGGGGGGGGAGGCCGTTCTCGGATCTTCGAGATGGTTCTAATCCATCTTAATCCCTTCAGCTGATGGCTTAAGACGTTAATACCTTCCGTCTTTCTTCACATTGACCGTAACAATAAGAACTATACTACCTTTTCAGGCTCGAAAATATTAATTTTATATCGAGGAATAAAATTAGGAAATATAACAACTAAGCAATATAATCTAGTAAAAAATATTAGAAAGAACTAATTCAAGAAGAATATTATTAGGGGCCATTATTATAGCTAAAAATCCCGCTATTAATCATAGAATATTAACATAATATAGAGTTACTAAACAGAAGATAAAATATTAGGCTATTTTATTTTTATATTTTACATACGAAAATATCTAGCAGTTGCAATCTTTATTGCATTTTTAATTGCATTTTCAGTTAAATATAAATAGGAATTGAATTGGTCATGGGATGCAATAAGCAATCCTATATTAAAATAGTGGTAAACCCTGAATAAGCAAACGTATTTAATTCTGCCAAAGTCTCTTCAGAGCTGGTTTGAGGGGAGGGGGGGAGGCGATGTTAGTCCGTAGAATTCCTCCTAAGGGCGATTAATAATAACCACGATTAATTAATTGGCAACAATATTAAAATTTTTGATAAGAATTTAAATTATTAAGTAACATAATCTTCGAGATTCGTTAGGCCCAAAGAAACATACATAGTGGTTGAGGTATTTCATTAATATATGTATATATAAATGTATATATATATATATATATTTCATATACTTCATATAAATATTTCATATAAGAGGTATTTCATATATATATATATATATATATATATCCATACATTAGTCAGGATGCATATTATATTTTTTATTAGTGATCTCATATTTATTTGTTAGAAATGCATGTTATTTAAATAATTTAAAATCTGACGGTTAAGCGTGATCTAGGACAAATTACCTTCCTGCACAACCGTTGTCTAAGAAACAGTATAGTCTCTACCATGCACTGAACCCTAGACCCTTCACGGGTTCAAGTGGTACAGATTTTTTATTCATTTATTCTTATATTGGCCTAATTGCTCAAAGTTGATTGGAATATCGACGCCTTCTTTCAATCCCTAGGTAGCTGAAAAAATGTAATTAGTTCTCGACGCAGTGATGTCATTTTTTTTTCCAATCCCATCTGAACCCTGCTTGCAGGTCACTCGCTGGTCGAGGAGAGAACCAATCAAAGCCTCTCCAGTAAGAGATTCCTGCGAACTCAAAGGTGGTAAAAACAAATGGTTACTTTCGACCCGTCTGTTTGTCTTCCTCCACCGGGCCCCTCCAGCGCTAGGTTTATTGACGTTTCAGGCAAAAACTGTCCAATCATTCAGTCCAATTGTTTTAACATCTGTTTCCTTAGAATCTATCTCGGTACTTTTTGATCTCGTGTTGGTTTAGCAGTACGGTGTGTTTACCGCCTTGAAACAAAAACTCGGATCCTCTGAATGAATTAAATTTACACCAAGGTCTGTTACAGCTCGCTAAATAAACATTTTAGACATTTCTTCTTTTTGTTGTTTATGAATATATCGCCCCTTTGGAAGGAAATCGGCTCAAAACTACCAGTTAACAGAAAATGTGCCAGTTCCTTTGAATCCTAGAGAATGATGGATTCGACATTGATATCAATGAGATCTAGCGGTCGACCATCCAAGGTACTTAAGACACACTATTCCACTTAACAATAATCGAAAAGTCACATGTCTTTATTTACCATGCACGTCCATATTTACTACAGAAGACTCTCTATGCACCACATCATAGATACGAAACGGTTCTTTGCTGGAGGCAATTTTTATCTCCGGATATACAAAATGTATCTGCACCGTGATTTGAAAGTCTGAAATTCCTATTAGCAATCTTCTATAATTACATCTAGAGCCGAATAGCATTGCATTCTCATTTTCGCCTTACTCCCTTCAGTAACATGAAATTACTTTTATCTCTTGCTATTGCAGTTCATATTGCTGCTCTCTCATGAGTACAGTCTCCTAAGCATCTTTTTTATAAGATATATATAAAATTTTCTTTCATTCCAACAGTGATTTATCTTTCTTTGTATAATTGTACGTTTATTTTATTTTAATATTTTAAAAATACATTTTTGTCAATTTAAATTGTGTTTAAAAATCGACTTTTTCAAATTTGTTCTAGTTATTCCAAGCAGTACTTTATACTAACGATACCTCAGGTTTTATAACCTGGAAAATAACGCTGCAATGTGTCGTATTAGACAAAATTGCTTAAATAAACTAGCGAAAAATTGAATTTTGAAATTATCCACTTTTGGAATTATAAATTAGCATTTAAATAAATAAACAAGCGACTATTCTCATCAATTTTTAAATTTTGTTTTTAGAATTTAATGCAACATTAAGCAATTAAATATTTATTGGTTTTATTTTAATCCCACTAACTATATTTATGTATCAAATTGATCAAACTGTATATAATTATACTAATATTTAAAGTATATATATGAATACATAATTTATTTTTCATTTATTTTATTAACATCTAAGTCTACCATTAGTAATAATAGGCTGTAAAAACAAATGACCGTTTTATCAAATTCCAGGGTTCAGAAGTCTGTAAATATTTGAATGCTATTTATTATTTACCAACACTTAAAAATCCCTTTAGAGCATTCTCTAAGCTTGTTTACTAACACTGGAATTCTTAAAAACCAAACAAAAAAACACAGTTTAGTTATTTATTTCAAAGAAGAAACATGGCAGTGTCCTACGAAATTCTGGGAAGACATTGCTGGGAAAAAAATTCACAACCGCTGAACTCGTAAAATTATTCAATATGAAGGAGTAGGTGTCCTTGAACTGAAAAATTTAGCAGTAGACATAGGACGTTGGAAAGCAAGAAGGGCTCCGAGCGACCATTAATGGATATTGATGAGCTCCTGAAGGAAGCTGTTGAGTCAAATCCATCGACAAGTACTTGCCAGGGAATGTGGTGTGTCGAAAGATACTGTTAGTCGCCATCTTATCTCCATGGGGAAGGTGAAAAAGGTGAAAAACGGTCTTTTTTTTATACACCCCATTAATTTATGTAATTACAGGACACAATTAGTTAATAATCGCTAAGCAATATATTTTTCTAAGGGTTATTATATGTAACCCATGTAACCATTACGTTTTATAACGAATTTCCTTACTTCTGAAGGAATGCCTACATTGGATCAGATCCGACACGATTCTATTCTTTTCAATCCGATAGTGAAACTAGTCACTGTCTTCCGAATAAAATAGTATTAATTTTATTCTTTTATTTCTTATATTTTATGTATACCTATTAGAGTGAAATATAAATATATTATAAATAATTAATAAAACACCATTTTGTTAGAATATTTTTGTCTTGCTGTTTGACTATAAATAAATAATTTAGTTGTTTTTCAATAAAAAAATTAAATATAATTTATTGTGTTTTTTTTCATATATTCGTGTTTTGTATAATGATTTAATTCTTATAATTTTTTTTTGCTTTTTTTAAACTGGATTTATTCTTCATTTATTTTGGGTAAGAGAAAATAAAAACCATTTTCCAGTTGTTGTTTATTCAGTTATTTTCACTCCTTAGAGACGTTTCGACACTATGGTGTCATTCTCAATCCTTTCTTCTCCTGCATTTTTTTTAACTGGAAAGTCATACTTTTAAAAATTCTTAGGAGATCACTAGTCCTCCATGGTCAATAAATAATATTGCATATAATAATAATAATAATATTAAAAAAATGCAGGAGAAGAAAGGATTGAGAATGACACCATAGTGTCGAAACGTCTCTAAGGAGTGAAAATAACTGAATAAACAACAACTGGAAAATGGTTTTTATTTTCTCTTACCCAAAATAATGATTTAATTTTCTCGATTGTGATAATATTTATTTCTTTTATGACACAATCGAGGCACGTTTCGAACTAATTCTATGAGTCATTCTTTATCTATTTTGTTGTTCATCTTTGCAAACGAGTATAAAAAATCAGAAAAGCCCTTACCTCCCAGTGCTGCCAACTGTTTAACAAATAAATTAAACATTAAGACGATAATTTTATCAAAAGTTAATGTTTCCAGTTTTATTTGACGAATTAAAATTTTATGTAGGTATATTTTTTATGTGTATTTTTTTTCATTACGTATAAATAAACTATTTTGATTCCGCGAGCGACTAAATCGGTCGGATTGGCCGGATAAAAATGGATCGGATCGGAGCGGATCCAATGTAGGCGCTCTCATATATTTCAGTTATTTGGTTTGCTTCCGACTTCTGATCGTATCGGATCGGATCCAATGTATGTGCACCCTTAGACAAAATAAGTAAGTCAATTTTTACATTTCCATATTTGTGTACAGAAAAAAAACGATGTGATTTTCTATAGTGAGGCTGGATTTCACCTTAGTTCCGAAAATAAATAAACCGATTACGCCTTACGGATGCCAATGTTACATCTATAAATAAATACATAACTAAAAGTATCAATTAGGTTTATTACAAATGCAATACCGACCATGCAAAACTACACCGATCCCTAACTGGGTGCTATAACTCTGATGCCAGGATTGAACCTTAGATCACTAGTCGCACACGGCTTACAAATTGGTGTCTCTTGTTACAAGGGATGCTTGTTCGAAACCATATCCAACGTAAGTCGTCTCGTCTTTCCTGTTAGTCTTATTTCATACGATAGCCTTCACCTTATGGGTTAATGTGATCCATACGCAATCCATTTTCCATATGTATCCTCTGTAGCATATTAATTCGAATTATTAATGTTTTATAACCAAAATTAAATATATTTAAAAAAAAATCAATAAATAATTTATGGTAATAATGAAATAATATAATACTAGTGGGGTGCTCATTTAGTTGTAATACTCGTTCCGCAAATTGTATAACTGTGATTTAAATGCATTCTGTCGTTTAAATTGTGTTAATTTTTTCAATATAGTGTCAGCCGGAAAAAAAATCAAGTCTTATCCCAGAATTTTTATTTGCACTTCAATTTAATGCCTCTTTGAAATCAATGTTCGTAATCACTTTTTCCTCTAAATTGCACGGTATTCTTATTTTATTTAGATTGAATTGAGTAATTAATTTGCGCTCTGTTTCGAAAGTTTTTTTAACTGTATTCAACTATTGTCTTCTTTCGAATATCTTTTTATTTTTTATTTTTTGGCAAAATGCGTCAAACTGAATTATATGACACATTTTTATTATTCCGAGCTATAGGTAAAAATAAATATTACATAATAATAATAGTATTTTTTAATTTTGTTATTATAATAGATTTTGTTGATCCATAAAATGGAAAAAAATTGGCAGAATTATAGAAATAGCTGTCTCATGTGCAATGACGCAATGAACACCAGAGCCGAAAAAATTAGGAAATATCAGGAACTTGCTATTGAGTTAAAATCACTTTATCGTTAGGAGAAAGTGCTCATAACTCCAATAGTCATTTCCTCGAATGGTACAAGAGAGGGTACAGAAGACCTTGGCCTCCATTTGGAAAAATTAAAATTGGCGCAAAAGGCAGTTCTGTCGGATGCTTGCAGAATTTTAAGAAAATTCTTAAATCAGTAACCTTTACAGTTCCCTTAAATCTTGAATTCCGGGATGTGAATTTGGCGTCGTGAAATCTGTGGCAAAAATATAATAATAATACAGCTTTATTGACATATGTTTATGACAAAAGCTTCTCCCTTAGGAGGTAAAATTGAGTTCAGCTCCAAAATATAATTTTACAGAATATAAATAGGATAGTAACAATATAAATAAAATAAACAAAATTCATCTTAAACTACAAAAAACATTCCTTTAGAATAAATATAAATAAGTAACAAAACTAAATCTTTACAAATTTCAATATAAAATAAAATAAACAACATTCATTACAAACTACAAAAACATTCTTTTAAAATAAACATAAATAGATAATAAAACTATATTTTTACCACTTTCAATATAAAATAAATAAACAACATTCATTATAAACCTTCAAAATTAAAACGAAACTTTTTCTTTTTTATAGATTCTTTACAATTTTGAACCAAGAGTATCTGTCCCTTGCCACTTTCTTCCAGTTGGTTCCCACTTTTCGGGTAATTTCATCTCTCCACCTCATGTACTGTCTTCCCCTGCTTCTCATTTGGCCGATCGGAGTCCATTCGGTGCTGCTTTTCGACCATCTCTCGGCCTTGACTCTGGGCGACACCAGACTTGGACACCTGACTAGGTGTCCAACCCACCTCCATTTCAGTTTTCGAACCTCCTTGCTGAGACTTTTAACTTTTACACGAGTTAGTATATCTCAGCTCTTAATTTTCTCGCTTCTTCAGATTCCCACCACACTCCTAATAATAATAATAATAAAAAATTAAAACCTAGTATAGCCCTCAACCAATAATTGATTACCAGTATGCCAAGCTTTACTGGGACCAGGCCGTCATTACTGATCACACCATTCCCCCCAACAAGCCTTATATAAGCTTATTCTAAAGGAAGAAAAATGTGGAAATATGATCGAAATAGGAACGACCGACAGATGCTAATCTATACACGGTAGTCACCGACAAATCCGAAAACATCAGGGCCTGGCAGAGGAACTGAAGCAGCTTTATAAACTTGACCAAAACAAGGTTTTACCGTTATTCATATCAACAAATGGATTGATTCCTGAGATGAAAACTGTAAAAGACTTGGACCAACTTTTCAATTTTATTGAACGAATGCAGATGCTTATAACACCGAACTGCGAGCATTATGAATGTAACAAATTAAATTTTATAGTCTCACCATTGGCATATATCCGGGTAGATAAGTTCTCCTGAAGTAGCCAAGAAAAAGAGGAATAATGTAATGATTAAAATATTTCATTTTTTAATGTAAAGAACATTTGAATTAAGTTATTTATTATATTTAGCATCACGTATTATCTTATTACATTGTACTTTGTAATATTCTTCTAGAAAAAAAAAGATTCCTCTGAAAATTCTCATTAATAAAACTAATTAAGGCTTGGCCTCAAAAAAACAATCTGCGATTTGACTGATTATTAATCACCATAATTATGTCATCCTTTTCCGAAGTTATTAATTATTATAATTACTTGAGCTGTATGATTCTGTTCTTTCTTTTATGTTTCAAACAAAAGGAACAATTTTGAATTCGTATTTTCATTTTTTTTTTAATCCAGACTGACTAATTAGTTTCCAACTTAATTTTAGTCTGTTTTCTACTCTCATTGTTTTAACCTCCTAATACATATTTCCATCCATATATTTATGATTGTATATGAATTCCAACTGATCAGTAACTTAAAGTTTCATTATGAGGAAAGGTCAGCTCATTAACATATTATAATTCCAATTAATTCGTCAATTGTCTTCTAAATGACTTTTCTAAACATTTTGATATTTTTGAATGTAATCTGGGTGACTTATTCTGGGCTGGTTTTGACGTGTTCAGCTACTATCCAAGTACAAAAGTATGTATAAATACGTTTGACGAATTTAATATATTTGGAATTTATAAATTAAAAAATAAATGAAATAAATAAAAGTAACAGAATGTTATGAGGCATTACCTTATAATGTTGAAAATACGTTTATTGTTAAAATATAAAAAAAGTACAATAAAATATTTGCCATATTACAAGTTGAAGCCATATTATCATATTTGTTTTACTTTCAAGGATTTCAGAATCTAAGTTTAACAAATAAAGAAACTTATTCTTCCGACTAATATGAATTCATATTGATTTTACTATTGGTTGAGCATTAATTATCATTTAATTTTTCAAATTTCATTTTATATATAATGTATACATTTAATTTTACAACATTTACTTCAATTGCTTTTTAAATTAAAAAAAAAATATGCAGTTACCTTTGGCATTTCACTATGAGAACCGCTTCTTAATTATAATTAAAACTATATATAAAAAAATACTATCATTAAGTGTCTTTTGAAATACTCAAGCAAAAATATTTTCTTTATCTATCTGTTTTTATAATAATTTAACTAATAAGCATTGAATTTTATTCTTTTTAATAAACAGTGTAGTGAGCATTTCATAAGAATCATAAATGGACGTTTTTATTGATAACTTCAAATTATTTATATTATTAAAGTAAATCATAATTTATATCGTAATAGGTTGAGTTCTCTAAAGAGCTTATAAACATTTTACAACATATTGCTATTTTCCCAATTTATTGAAACATTAATATTATTTCTCTTATTTCTGATTATCTCCGAACTCGACAGGATACTGAAGAAGCTGAAAGAGGTTTAATTAACTTGGAATTGGATGCTGATTCCTCTGAAGTACACGCGTAGGTAATTGATTGACTTCTCTCTCAAGTGGGAAACCAATTAACATCTACGTAATCAATATGATATAAGAATCTAAAGAATATGACGATGTGGTAATAGCGAGAAATGTAAAGACACTTGCGAACCCAGAGGGTCGATTCTGATCTCAAACGACAGCCCAAAATGTATGATCGCATAGATAGCAAACCTATAATATAGGTAAACTAATGTAAATTGTTTATAAAATAGATTTGTAACCAAAAATTTTCAGCAATGCTTGTAAACTAACTTGATCCCATCTCTTCTTTTATATGTCTTGCTATTCTGGCTTCCCTGCCCAAACATTGATCTCAGAGAAAGGCAAGATCCTTTGATCTTAATTACATTTAAATAATAAACGGGAATGCAACCCTGAGATAGTTACCTCTGAGGGATAGCAAATTCTGTATCATTAATGGCTTAAAACATATCTCTCTCTTTTACAAAGGTCGTGGCTGACTGACTGGGAGTTGTTTAGTAAATCAACATCCTTTTTCATTTAATTAAATAACATTATATTTATTGTGAGCTGATCATAGTTTTAAATTAAGTTGTAAATCTACTTACAAAGAAAGAAAATGGGGCTCTTTCCCTATATGTGACAGTCTAGATTGCCCGCTTCTTATCAAGGACCGCTGTCCTGTATCTTAAGGGTTAAGGTCTGAACTTAAGGGACACTTAAGATACCTTTTATTTAGATACATTCCGAATTGTACGTGTTAGATACTTACGAGCTAGGGTAGAGAGGAGATAGTTTAGCTAGACTATGATGTGAAGAGATTAATCAATAAGTCAGTTATTGATAATTTTAGTCCATAGTTTAGTTAGTTTCATTTTAGTCCATAGTCTTCCTGGTTAGTTTATTTCAAAAGTCACATTATATATCTATGTTATATAGTTCTATATCACAATGATTATTATTGTTTCTTAGAAGTTGTCTGCTGTTTTTTAGATATACTTAATGTAATTTCCCTTCTACATTTCTACCCCCTTCTACCATACAGATTTAATATTCTGCATTGGTTCAATAAAAAAAATAGTTAATTCTGTTTATCATTACACTTTTTTATAATTTATCTTGAAATATCATTAGTAATTATTGGAGATAATTACTCAAACTTATTATTTACTTTAGCATCTATAGCTGTTTTAAATTAGATTTTTTTCCAGAGGTTGGTAGTGTTTTTACGGATTATATATAAGGATTTAAATCATTAGAACAATTATAATTTATAAAGATTATTTTGGAATACTATCAGTACTTGCATTGGGGAATTCCTATTTAATGATTGAGTCTTGCTATAAAAACTAAATATAAATATTCAAATCGAAACTTATCTGTATCTAGAAAGGAGTTATATGGTCTTTCGTCAGGTAGGTCTGTGTGTAAAGGCATCTTTCGCTCCCTCCAGTGTCTGTTACGTTCTATTGTTTCCTGCCTCCGCGACATAATGGTAGCTGGGTTTTGTAACCGTCGTCACCCTTATTTTCTCAATTAATATTTATTTTCCTAATACATACATAGAATTTTAAACTATAGTACATTAAAATCCAATGCAGTCAACTGTCTTTCCAGTCACGTGTTGTATTCTGTGCCAGTACCAACGCAATTTGTATTATAATTTCTGCACGTAAGGGACAATCCACTAGATTGATGCCAGGCCTATACGATTTCTGTGGCAGAAATTCCATCTCCTGAAAATTTCTCTTGCTACAGGTTGGAAGTACGAGGATTAACCAAACGTGTGTTACACCTTGATGATTCCTCGTGTTCCCTAGATAAAGGCAACGCCTGGAGCTCATGTAAGGCCCGCCAGAACTTTATGGAATCGCATCAATATCCACTGATGGTCTCTCTGATCCCTTCTTCCATTCCAAGCACGTATCCCACTGCTCATGTTTTTAAACCCATCCGCGCTGGAAATGGTCAAGGGAATCCTTTACATTCGTTCGAAAATACTTCAAGGACTGCTTTAGCGACTATAACTTAATAAATTATATTTTAATTATAAACCTTAGACTAAAATAGAGCCAAAAACTCAAAAAGAAACACTATTGTTTATTATAATGCAATTGGGAAAAACCACAATGCAAAGCCTTATGTTTCAAAAAATACACCTACTTACCAGTCGACAGTTCGCCTATTCAGGCATTATCAAGACACCAAAATCAAAAAGGGGGTTATGTGAATCGCATCTCGAAGAAAAAGGTCAAAGGAAAAGGACCTTTTTCTTCGAGATGCGATTCACATAACCCCCTTTTTGATTTTGGTGTCTTGATAATGCCTGAATAGGCGAACTGTCGACTGGCAAGTAGGTGTATTTTTTGAAACATAAGGCTTTGCATTGTGGTTTTTCCCAATTGCATCATAATAAACCTTAGACTTTTCTTATTCGATCGTAATTGCTGAAGTAGTGAATTCTAAAACAATTTTATTTAATCCTTTAAATAAGTGTATAAGTTAATGGTAGGTTTAAAAAAGTGTAATGTATGTATTTACATTACTATATAAAATGATTCTTTAATATACCGCCTAACTGTAGCAAGGCGCATCTCAACTCTATCATAACTAAATCATTATCTGAAATTCCTTTTACATATAGAAACTGCTAAGATTAACAAAAATATAATCGAACATCTAAGAATGATTTAATTGGAAAGTCTCAATGTTTATACAGTGATGCTCAATATGAATACGCCACTACATACTTTTAACTTAAATTTGTTTCCTAGAAAATTTCCAGTATCACTCATATGGCTAGTTGATTTTAACTCGCACAACTCTCGTGGCTACTGTATATGTTATGTACTCCTATATGTAATCCTATCTTCATTTGTATATACAATTTCTTTTTTAATATACTCGAATACTCTGAGGAACACCTAAATGTCAAAGTATTCAAAGAGTTATTTGTCCTTCCTAGCCACATTTCACACATTTATAGAATCTTTATACTTTTTTTTTTAATTTCTGAACAATTTGTTTGTGTTAAATTACTCCAAGATGGTAAAATAGCCAACGCTATTTAAGTTTAATATCGCCTATATTCCATCATAATCTTCGTTATTCTTGTATATAGTAAACTCCAAATATTTAAATTTTAATTTGTTCAAATATATTCTCTTTTATGTCAGCCCTGTCTATACTTCTAATCTTTATGGAATGGCAAAGACAGTTAGTTCAGAGGCATCTTATTAGCTTATTATTTATTATAAATATTATTATAAATTTCTACACTTTAAAATCATCATCTTAACAAAATCAAGAAAGTTTCATTCCTACTACCAATATTCATAATAAAGATCCAACATGAGTAATTCAAGTTTAATGCAATTCAAATATTCTGAACTTTTTTATTTTCTAATAAATAAATTTTATTCAGTTCATTTCTAGAGTACAGGGAAAGAAATAACATTCCAGGATAAGTTGAAAAAGCCTTTAGAAGTTTATTAATTTATACAATGACTACAGCCATTTCCTCTCCTCGAGTTGAGGAAAAACATTTCTTTAAGAGTGTGTTTTATGTATCAACCAGTTTCAATAATTTACATTTCACCGTAGACCGTCTTACTTCAAAGTCTTACTGAAACCTCTAAATTAATTAAATTTCGTTAATTGAGAGGATATTATTGATGCAGTTTACTAAACTTTATTACAAATATTAAATAAAAATATGATGCTAATAATTTCTTAAATAACAAAATTCATGACAAACGTAACTTGAATCTATACATATTATAAAACAAAGACCTCGGCCGCGTTTGTTCGCGGTAAACTCAATAACTACTGCACGAATTTTCATGTGGTTTTCACCAATAGATAGAGTGATTCACCAGGAAAGCTTAGGTATATGATTTGTCGAGGTTGTGTAAATGGGTTGGAATATCGATGGGTTTCACCGAATACTCTATAATTATCTAACGTGCAAGATAATAAATTCGTATAGAAAGAAGTATTTGGTTTTGTTTTTATTTTTATAATTGCTATATAATAAAGTACATTAGCTGAGAAGAAGAAGAGAAGAAAGAAAGAAAATCAAGACTCCCATTGAAGCTTAACCAATGATTCTCACGTGGTCCTTAGTGGTCGGTACGTGATAAAAAAAAATACATTCAAATTATGTAGGCATAATATGCCTTATTGCCCGAGCAAAGCTGGGGTGGGTCCCTTGTAAATAATAAAACTTGGTTAACAACTTTGTTTTTAAAGCAATCTCTTGAAATTAAAAATTATCCAATTTTAGTAATTACCTTCTTGCTGCTTTTTTTAATGAGCTAATAATAAAATTTATAGAATGGAGATGGAGTAATATAAGAGATTCATTGTAAGCCATTATAAAATTATTATTTCATAATTTCTCCCCTTATTTTGTTTTCTTTGATATAATTTTTATTTGTTTAAATATTCATTCTCTGTTTAATAATATAAAGACCTTAGAAAAATACATGAAATCGGTTTACTAACGTAATTATTTTTTTTATTTTGTTTATTGGCATGTATTAACAGAAATATTAGTTGAGATAGCCTGTAATATAGTGGTTAACAATAATAACCTAAGCCCAACGTCGCGGATTTGCAGCCAGGCTGGTGGTAATAGAAAATGATGTAAAAATTCCTTGTTTTGCCGTCCTTCGGAAGGGAGGTAAAATGGCGGTATTCATTTAAGATCCTTATCCTAATTATACCCGGATTAGCAAAATTTTGGACTCCCAATGTAGCATTTTCTGATTAGCCATATAATGTGAAGTGACGGTAATTAAATAAACAGCATCTAAGAGAAATATCTAATTTTATTTTAAAATAAAAACTTATTAAAAGTAAACAAGGGGTCATTAGAAAAGCGTATATCGATTGAGGTATCGCTTAAAATTTCGATTTAGGTCTGAAAATGAATTTCAAACCGAAGAGGTTAAAATCAAGCTGTTTAGTTCTTATTTGAACTAAAACACAAATTCAGTGCGTGATTATGTATCTTTCAGGTTTAGCTTATATATTCATACGACCAGAATAAATAATAATATCTTGCTATACATAACTGAAAGTAGCTTTTAGAGAATTATGAGAGAAAACATTGTATTCTTTTTCTTTTCATGCTTGTCATTCTAAAAGGAATTGGTCACAGAATGAAGCTACTTTTCTATTCTATTCTATTATGGACAATGTTACTGAAATAAAAATTAGATGGCATTTTATGTTTGCCAAAGGAAAAAAAAAAGTATTAAACATTTGATGTAAAGCTTTAATTCATCAAACATTTTTTATATCCATGAATGCCCATTACTGTTCGCTTAATAGGCACCCTAAACTGGTTCTGAATGGCTCTGACATAAATATTGCTGGTTGATTGGGCAGCTTTGATAAAGAAAAACAACAAAAAGCTATGCGGAAACATCATATTGGTGACATGAGTACAGCTCTGTTTATTCAAATTAATTCTATTTGAATATATTTTTAACGGCCTTTGCTGCGGAAAAGAGAATATATTGATTTCTTCCTGTTGTATTAGCTGTTATTTTTCATCGAAGACTATATTTATTTAATATTGTTACAAATTATTCGATAAAAATAAATGTGTCAACAGACACAATATGAAACAGATGAAACGTATTTTAGTGAAAGCCCTATGCAGGGGCTTGGGTTCAGTACATGGTAGAAACTGTACTGTTTGTACTGGACACGATAGCGGTTTTATAGGGAGATGTCTTATCCTGGATCTCACACAACCGCCAAAGGATGGATGAGGGTATATCAGATCCTTACCCTGCTGTTGACCAAATTAATTATTTCATCTCTAACTTGTTCATATTATCTCGTGCTTAGGAAATTCATGCAGAATTTTTATTTATGTGATAAATTTTATTCAAGTAATCTGGTATTATTGCTTCATGTTTGTTTAAATTAGTCCTAAATTATAAAATAAGACAATTAATTCGCTGATAAAAGCGCGGGATATCTAGTAATAATTATCTATTTATCAAAAATTATTGACAGAATATTATAAAACAAAACAAGTTACATTACCTTATAAAAACAATTGAAATATAAATAAATTTAAATGCTTAGATAACATGGAAATCGTTTATTCAGTTAGGTTTTTAAAATAAATTTACTTAAAGTTAATATTTGATTTGTTTTTATTTAAATATTTAGATTATAGATTGAAGATTGGGAAGGTTTATAGATTTAAGAAAGGAAAGGGGCTTATGGAAAGAATTTACTTAACGGTTACTCTATATTGGAAAAAGCAGGAAAATAGAAAAATAGTTTGTCTATAGTACAACCTATTGTTATTAGTTTAAATTATAAAATGGATATTTCATTATTTTATTATTTATCTTTAACGGCAATACAAGCTTATTATATTTGCATATTCATTAAATCTTCAAGACTCGCCTCCTAAGCAGATAGCCAAGGCTTGGTTCCAAATTCAAAATTAGAATCCAGTTGTTGAAGGAATTTATGTGGCTTAGAACTGCGGATCAAACATTAAGTCGCCCAAGTTAAGCAGTTACTTTCCCTGGTATAAAACTTTCCGGCTTAAATAATTTATTCATATATTGCTTTTTCTTTCTTAGGAATGGGATCTACTTTCGAATTTCCTATTATTTTCTGTAAATTATTGTTTCCAACCGGAAACTAGTAATAATATTTCATAGTATAGAAGTTTCAAGAGGAATAAGATCTGGTTTAATTTAGAAAGTTGAAAACTAATAGTTTTTATAACTTTAATAGCTTTAAAAAAGTTATTTAATGAAATTTACAACTGTATAATAGAATGCATCAAGTAAATATAATAAATGTATATAGTACATTGGCATGAAAAGCCAAGTAGAGAAACTACCCATTGGTAGTACTGAAATAGGAAGTTCAACTTACAAGATCATCTTTTCAGACGCCTCGGAGGATTATCAGCAATTGGAGAGGTTGCAAGGTTTGAAACGAGTGAGTTTGAGTGGGAATGTAGTATGTCATAAGCAAATTGACATCGGATTTGGGCCAGGCCATCAACAATTGGGACATTAAGGTCATTATGGATTACTGTGTTCGCAACAAAGTAAGGAACATTGATGATTTTACGAAGGGTTTTGGGTTGTAAGGATTGAATACGATAAGAATTCGATGGTTTAGAGGAGCCCCAAAGCTCTATTCCTTAAGTCCAGATGGGTCTAATGATTGTCATATATATGAGTCTTTTGTAGCTAATTGAGAGTTTAGAGAGTTTGTCTAGTAAATGTTGAAGTAGCCTGAAATTGCGTGCTGTATCTTGTCTTTTCAGTTTGGTATGAGGATTCCAAGTTAATCTTTTGTCAAGATGTAGTCCTATGTACCGGATATGTTCTACAGGAATCAGTTGGATTGGGCCGAGGATACTGCCTTGAGGAACAACAGCAGATTGAAAAAAGCGGTATGAAAATGCATTATTGTGATTTAGTTTGAATGGCCTGTTAGTGAGATAGGATTGAATAATGAGAAAATATGTAGGAGGTAGGAGTTTGTAAAGCAATCCTCGGTGACAGACTCGGTCAAAGCCCTTTCCATGTCAAGAAATATCACCGAACAATATAATCTACGTTCCAATGCAGAGGTAAAAACATCCACAACACAATGACATTGCTGTATAGTAGAGTGGGATGTTTGGAATCCAAATTGATGATCTGGTATAATGCGGTTTGCTCCCAGGATGGTATATAATGGTATTTTATCCATACTTGGTAAAAGTGAGATAGGACGGCAAGAGGAGGGGTATCCCGATTTTTTTTTAGATTTAGGTGTCATTTTTTACAACGGATAATTTCCAAAGGTTAAGAAAATAAGTAGTTCGGAGTCCAGAATTATAAATGTAGCATTGTACATCTGTTCTGGGAAGATACTTTAAGATGTGGATCGTGATTCGTGTACAGGAGCTTTTCGAGAAAGTAATCTGTGAATAATACTAGATATTTCTGAAGGATGGAATGATTTGTAGGGGAACATTTAACTCATCTTTTATATATTGAAGGTTGCACGAAAGAAGTTAGTAAATCTGATAAGGATGTGTATGAGCGAAACTTTCGATTGAAGGTTAGAATCGGTTATAATTGTTCGCAGAAGTTTGAGGTTCGTTCAGGTTTAAAACAAGGTGATTCTCTATCACCTGTACTATTCAATTTCACGCTCGAGTTTTTCACTCAATTTCACGCGCGTTATTAAAAAGGTTATCCACGACGAATAAGGGTTGAATTTGAATATGAATGGTAAAATATCCATGATTGGGTTTGTGGACGATTTGATACTTTTGTGTGAAGACGCAGAAACTATAAAGCTAAACACACAAAAGTTAATGAGTAAGGAAATAGGGCTGGAAATAAATTTGGGTAAGACTAAGTAGCAGACAGGGGCGAAATTTTGGTGATGGTGTAGGACAGAATAAGTTCGAACATGAGGAGAAGTTTAAGTACCGGTCCTTCGGGTTCGCTAAGCCTTTTATTTACTTATGTATTGAAGGCGGGTTGGGTTTATAATATCAGGATGTGGGTGAAGGGTTTTAGAGAGATGTTGGCCCAATAACTGAGCTTTTTCTTCATCACATCATGACCAGGCATTGGATTCATTAGGGAGTGGTTGATTAAAATCATTAAATTGCAGGATCCTTTTTGTAGTCATCCATAATGTTATGTCAGAGGTTGTAAGATTTTCAGTTAATTTAATTAAATTTTGAGTTTTGGATTTTCTAATTTATGTTTTTAATTGGTTAGTCAATTTTGTAAAGTTAATTTTATCCCTAGGGTATCGAGTTCTAAGCCAATTCGATCTTGCTCTGCGTTTTCTCTTAATAAGATACGAATATGCTGTGGCAAGTCAGTCTTCTGAGAGTTATTAATTGTACGATTTGAATTATTATCATGTACTGTGGTTTTTATTGATGTAGTAAGTTTTTCTACGGCATTATCAATGTCTTGTTTTGTCTTAAGTGAAATTGTTAGTCCAATTTGTTCTCAAGATATAATAAAAGTTGTCCCAGTTTATACGTCCTGTAACCAATGTATGAGGAAGGCATACAAAAGGATGTGAAGAAATGGATACAATGATTTATTGTAAACGAATCCAAATTCTTCCCTCATGAGAAGGGTGCGACGGGGAAACTGTCTTAGTTTTACTAGAAGATAAGTTTTATTTATCAATTTAATGGATACAAGATACTTGCAAACGCTAAACATTATGCATTATAATAACTGCAAAAGGATATTGTAAGATGTGGACCGTCCTTGTCTAGTGTTTACTTTACTAAGACAATATAGTTATAATTGAGAGTTTAAAGGCAAAGCTAAATCAAGCTCTAGAACAGCAAGGTCTCATTATATAAGAAAATACAATTATAAAAGAAAAGTCCTCTCCGTTATGAAGAGGAAAACGCTGAAATATTATGCAACAGTGAAGTCCTAGAGGTAGTCAATGAGTTCAACGGCCTAGGAAAGAAAGGTCTGACAGAATCGACCAAGAAATTATTTATTGGATCTTAAAGAAAAATCAGATGTGATACCAGATTAATAAGCAAGGATTAAAAGTTGCATATTTATATAAGGAATATATCAATCGATGCACAGTTATGTCTGTGCATGCTGGACAATGGCAGTGATTCTGAGATGAAAAGAAACATGGGGACCAAGGCAAGATCGAAGGTTTTCGATACAGATAATAGAGTTAGGTAAAGTTCCACGTGTGCGAGAAAGGATTACATAATAATTCAACTGACACAATATCAATTAATCTCCAGGAAATCTTATTAACATTCCTTTCTTAAAATGTACCTGGTCCAGTAAAAGAGATTATTCTATGTATCCTTGTTATGCTATTTTCAAGAAAAAATAAAAAGTCAAGGGAAAAAAATACAACATGTGCAAGCAAGTCTTTAGAATTAAACAGGAAGAGGAAGATATTTTTCAATTAAGTATGCAGTAGAAGAAAGTAGGGTGCGTAATCTCAGTATTCATCACCAACTCTCAACACTTAATCGTTTCTCTAAATTTTACCCAAGCCCCTCCTGCCGTTTTCATCTAAAGTTTAATTTAGATACGAGAGTTGCTTTATCTTTCTTATGAAATATGTAAATTATTGTAATATACTTCACCCAGAGATTTGATACAGACTTACTACTCACAGGTATTTGTCTGTGATCAAGCGAAATTATTTAGCTTTTAGTTATAATCATATATTCAATGATGTTGTCTACAATTCCGGAATATTTCAAACGTTTCCTCCTCGATTTCCCTCATTCCCTAACTTTAAGAAATTTTACTAGATAAAAAAATATTCATTCATATATTTTTCTTCTAAAATACGAGATTTTTAAATTCGTATATGAATGAACGAATTTTTACTTGTATGCATTTTTTAATAACCCTGTTACATATAGATGTCAATTATTATTTAGTTATGAACCGTTAGGCATCCCCCATGCCGCAATGGTGCGTGAAAAGAAATCCTCTAATGACAGTAGTAAAATAGTCACTTACTGTAATTAAAAATATAACAATACAATCTTAAATATTTCTGTTTGTTTTAGCCATTCTTAAATTCAGTAATTACATTGTTAAACGATTATTCCGGAAGTATTCGGTATCGATTGCCTACATTACTAGGAGAAAATAATTATGTACTTACTTTTAATCCAATGCTAATTATCTTGAAGACCATCAAACGCAAAGAAAAACCTTTGCTTTACTTTGAGCCCTAATGAATTCTTACGTAAAAGGTATATTAAATATATTTATGAAACATTTCTCTTGCTACAATTCATGTTGTATAAGTCACATGATCATACATTATTTTGGCATTTAGGAATTGAATTATGTCTTAGATGTATGTTACCTCTTAAATCTCAGCTTAGCTTAATGACTTAATTTGTAAATTATGCTGTATTCATCGAATGATTTTATATTATATTGATATAATGCAACTAATTACATCATAGATGTTTATTACCTCTTAAATATCGTCTAGTTAAACGTGCCTTAGCTTAATGCCTTAATTTACTAATTAGGTCATAAACCTACGGCCTAATTTATATACTATACTACACGATGGTTAATGAAGTAATAAAACTGCTTAGTTTATTATGATTATCTTCTTAGGTAGAACTGTTTCTACGATATATGCCAAAATAAACTTACAAAACGATCATTCCTTTGTACAGTCGGTGATTATTCCTTTTCGGTTTATTCCATTATTCCTTTTCAATCGGTGACACTTGAATGCACTATGAATATGCGTGGTTTTTGAACATTGTTGATCAATTTCACCCTTATATTTGCAACTTCTTAAACTAGGAAGCAAATAAAATAATAATTAAAGTTTTTATAATTTTAGTTTCATATGACTATCGTCGTATATCTGACCATGAATGAATTCCATGTAATCGCCTTAATCATAGTTAGAAAATGGCGATTTCTCTTTCCTTTTAAGTATTAGTTTTTTCAACTATAGTTTAATTTATGTATATATATATTAATTGGATAAACTATTTTTTTAAATCTTTAATCCCGAGATCTCAGCAAATGTGCATGAGCTTGATAGTAAATCAAACAAAAATTTTCAAGAAAACTTAATGTATGTATTTTATAGTCTTAATAAAAATTGATTTTTGTTTAGTTTGAAAAAAATATTACATTAAATTAAAATAAGGAAAAGTGGAAAATTGTAATGGGAAACACATTAAAAATGTTCGATGTTCAAACTCATTAAAACACTTGTAATCCATCTCTTTTTATTGGTTAGTGAGGTATAAAATTTAACGAACTTGAATGGACGAGTGACTTCAGTTCTTTTAAATAAATGTGATATGTATATAAATAAATGTATGTAAAATAAATATAAATATGGGTTAATGCAAATTGTACCATCTACCAGTTTAGTGATTTATTTTTTTCTTCTAATTAATCTACGATTACAAATATCCGAATAAGTGTAGAAAATATAAATAATTAATTTTGTTTTATTGCTTACTACAGCGAGCTCATAGAGAGATCGAACAATGATACTAATGACATGATATAAAATACGAGATCAGAACTACAAAACGAAAAAATCAGAACTACATTACTTCTTTCTCAATAACTGCCTGTTTTAGTTCCATTAATTATTAGAACAGTTCCCAGTATACCAATCTATTGAAAGGTAGGTATGGATCAGTTGACGGCGCCAATGATACTAAACCCGCATGATTGTGCTGTAATGCGGAACTGTTCTCTCTAGCCCCGTCCAAATCTTTATATTCCGCTTACATCGCAACAATGGTTTGGAAGTTCGAAGTAGGCATATTACTAGAGGTAGTAGATTTAATAATTTTTTAGTAGAAGTAATTTGTTTTTGTTTTGAGGAGGGGTCTTTTCGCATCGGAATTTCGCATTTAAATTTGTATGTTACATTACTAAAAAATAAAAATTGTGAGATCATTAGTTAATATATTCGAAATTTTTCACATTTGTTTCATAATAAAACTCGGATACACAATATTTCATACAAGCTGCATATAAAAAACTAACAAACTAGTGAATTAACTGTTTTTGTTTTTATCCTTTCTATAATTTTGAATTCCCAATATTATTTTTTTAACACACCATTATTAGCTTCGCCTGAATGTAATGGAATCTTTCAGCTTTGTTTTCGGCCAATTCAAAACCTCGAGTTAAATTTAAACCAATTTGATAATTGCACATTTATCAAGAACAATACAATAATTTGATAAGTTTGTGTCATTATCATGACCAGGATCTTCGGTAATGCCGGCTATTAATGACAGATGAGACGGTAGTGTTGCTTTGACAAATACTAAGGAATAGATTACTTAATCTTTGAGACAAGAATATGAAAACAGGCAAGACCAACTGGGGAGTATCGTATATTTTTCAACCCCTCAAAAAAAAATTAAAAATAGCTATCCGAACCAAACAGAAGAAAGTAAACAAAACTAACTAAAGAACACATGTTTATTGTTAGTGAAACTAAATAGTAGAAAATGAATACTAGTTACTAGAATACAAACACGCTTCAATAGAAATCAAAACTAGAAAGGAAATCATTTTTCCTAATAAAAATCATCATCAAAAAATCAAAATCATTTTATCGTGAAAAACATAGGGTGCTTGAAGTTAATTGTTGAAAATATGTTATTGACTGGCATTGGTAAAAGTAGAGTCATTATGAAGATATCTTATTAAGTACCCCACGCTTTTTTACAATAAAATTATTTTTTTTCTCTCTCTCACTCTATTTTATTTTAAATACTTTTATTTTGAAGAGAAAAGATACGTCCAGGGCCGGGGAGAACACGGGGATATGGGATCAGTGAATAGAATGGATTTGTCTGACCGAGGTACGAACCTGGATAGCTCAGCTGGTAGAGCACCATGACGGAAACATGGGAGACCCGGGTTCGAAACCCGGCCCTGGACATATCTTTTCTCTTCAAAATAAAAATATTTAAAATTATAACAATTAATAAAAAAATGAAATAAAATAAATTATTTTATTTTTAGGTTATTGAAAATGATTTCCTACAATTTAATTTTTCAAACCGGAATTTTTAAACTAATTTTTTCTTAATTTATATCCACTACACAGATTTGATTTTGTTTTTTTGAAAGTTTTTAAATTTTTAATAGCGATAAGACCATATAGGTAATAAAATATAAAATCATGAAATATTTATATTTGTAGATTGGCGAATGTACGGGTTTTTTGATAATTTATGCTCCTTTTTAGACATAAATTAAATTTCAAAAGAAGAAAATGAAAATAAAGTAGAAGGTTATTGCCTTAAAAAAATGTGTCATGAGTAAATGATGAATGATATTTATTAGCTTTGTGATTTTCTAAAGCTGTCACACGGAATCATCTTAGCTCTGAGATTGTTTTTTCGCTGCCCTCATTTCACATCTAGAAGGGTAAATATTTTAAACTTTCTGGGGTTTATAACATTTATAACATATATAACAGCTCGTTTCAACAACGAGCTCACATTCTAAATTTGTTTACTCTATTTCAGTTTCAATTAAACTTTTTATTTCCTTAATCAGTTTGGCAAAGTGGCAAGTATATACAAGAGATTTCCTTGTTCATTGTAATAGTAGGTATCTCAGTAGAAATAATTACATGTACTCAAAATATATTTAAAATACAAATACATCTAATTATAAAAATAATTGAAAAATTAATGTTTTCAATATGAAACTATTTTTTCCACTTATCAAAGAGATACATTTACTAGATTTAATTTATTTTGTAGACTTTTTACTATAAAATTAGGAACACATTTATTAACGAGAAGTGCTTGTAATAAGAATATCTGACCATAATACATAAGCACATTATATTTCTTTTTCTTTTCATGTTTGTTATTCTAAAAGGACTTTGTCCCAGACTAAAGTTTCTTTTCTATTCTATTCTATTCTAAGAACGAGCAGAGTATTTCATGAGTGGCGTAGCATAGAGGAGTGTATGATTTCTTCAAAATAAAAGATTTCTTTAAGGAAAAAACCGTACTGTTTCAAGCAATCGGTTAAGCAAGGAAATGATTTGGCTGGGATCATTCCCGACCGAGATTATGGCTATTTAAGTACTATATTTATACACACACAAAAAAAACTAAATACTATAAGACAACAAAAATTAATATTCGTATTTTTTATCTTGTTATTGATATTTTATCTATTTACAAAGAGGGCTTAGAATTAATGCAATGGCATAGAGTGGAGAGGGGGGGGGGGAGAGAGTTGAAGAAGAGTTGGACAGGTTTCTATTTCCACAGGTTCCGGGGAGAACCATTTCTAAAAATATCGCAGACAGATCTCTATCAAGGCCTCAGGGCTAAAATTGGATGGAAGTAAAGGTGAGACAATCCTCAAAGTAACATGTCGAGGGTAAACATTACGACGCATCAAAGGTCTCTAGGGCTCCTCTCTCCTCTACTTTAGATTTAGATTAAATATTTAAGTCCTTAATTTGAAAGTCTAGAGGACAGACTTTTTTTAAGCATTTGGTAGTGGATGACTTTTTTTTAAAGCATAAATACATTTAACTTACTCGGAACGTGTATCTTCTCTCTTTATCTCCAATTAAACGATTTGTGTTCTCGTTTGGATTGAAAAAATATCTTTTTTAGTTCTCAATAATGAGCCTTTTAAAAAAATTCCTTACACAGAAAGTTCTTACAATTGAAGCTTCATATGGTCATCTTCTTTTCCGACGTCTTGTAGGACCAACCAATTCGGTCAACTAACTCTACCTCGAAACAGTCTTTCTTGTATTGTAAAATATTAAAATGCATGTTTATAAAAATTAATTTTCATCTTTAATTTTTATATTAGATGTAAGAAAAGGCAATTTTTTAAATCGTTTTAATGTCAGGAACATTGAACATTTTGCGAAGGATTTTGAATTGCAAGGATTGGAAAGGATAGAAGTGGATTAGAGGATTAGTGGATTCTTAACAACTCCTTAGTAGTAGTAGTAATAGTACATGACTCTTTTAATTAATTGGGAGCTTAAAGAGTTTGTCTAGTAAGTGTTGAGTAGCCTGGAAAGGCGAGCAGTTTCTTATTATTTAAGTCTAGTAAAATAATTAACGTAAATTTTAAATTTTAGTTTGTAGTCTATATAGTAAACGGAATGACGATAAAAATATATTAATAATACACAAGCACTTGAAACAGACATAAAACAAATTATACAACCAATAATATTGAAAACGTTAATATCAGAGATGATTAGATAAGACGATACCTCGATTCGGGGAGGGAGGTTAGAGAGCATTGTAGTGATTAGCCTAGTAGGAAGTTAGAGAGGGACCGCCGACTGCCAAGTTCCGTGGACCTAGAGCACTTATCTTCTCCGACCACCTTAATCCAATTCAAGTAGCTACATCCACTTAGCCTGTTTGCGCCTGGTCCCGGTTACATCTCTCGGCCTTTTAACAGATTTACATCCGGTTCACTTTCAATCCTAAATAAATTCTCCAACTTTTTACATTTCCTTTGCTGTTTTTTCAAGTGGGCTTTCGTTTTACGGAAATCAATGTTGTTGTTTTTTCAACAAGCGAGTTCATCACGTCTCAATTACGAAATGAGGAGCTCAGGATCAAAAGCGGATAACACAAAACTTATAAAATAGATTTTTTTTCTCGCTAGTGTAGTCAAGCAATTTTATGCTCAACGAAATTTCAGGTTCACAACCTACCTAAAGCCATGAGAAATAAGCTGGAAAAGTGTCGTGTCATCCAAAATTATTTCACTGAAATACCGAGAAAAGCGAAAAAGTAAATTTTCGAAATTTCGGAGTTTCTGCTTTCGTTCCTGAACGTCTACCATTTATAAAAACCATATTTAAAACATGAAACTAAACAAATTTACATTATGTTTTAGAAAAAAATAATTTCTAATGAGTTTGATACTGGTGAATCGTTAGTACGAGGTGCTTTGTACTTTAATGAGTTTCATAACTTTTATATTTTTTATCCTATTTGTTGAGCTATTAGCATTCTAATGTAAATACTTAACTAGATATTACCAGTCTATAATCATCCTTTATAATATTATAATTTAATCTTCCGGTTTACGATTTAATTTATTGACGCTTAAATGTTCCTAATTTAATAGGCCTAATTTTTATTATTGAATATGTATAGCAGAAAAGTTCATACAACATGGATTTGGGTCTCTCCACTCTTGCTTACAACTATCAATTTATCCTTCTCACGGTACAGACTCTGGGAGAACCTTATTCAATCTTTTCAGTAATCCTTCACAGACTATAAAGCCCAAACTCATTAAAAGTATTCCTATAATTAAATAGCCAATGTTTCATGGTTATTACTAATTATTAGTAGTATAGTCTCTACCACGTACTGAACCCAAGAATCTTCAAGGGTTTTAGTAATACAGACTTTTTTATAAATAATATTATGCACAAATGATATGTTTTGAAATTCCTAGAATACGAAGATTCCTTTTCAATCCCTGGCTTTCATGATTAGTAAACATTTGATGGAAGTTATTTATCCCATGATTAATCATCATTGCACTTAATCCTGCAGAAATAAGATTGTAATGGAACAGATGGGGACGGGACAGATGGCCGGAGATTTATTCCGGACCTTTTTTCTCTCTCATCGATTCTGTGTCCTATCAGTCTCTTCATTGTTGGCCCTGTCACACTCCGATAGATGACCTACCTGCCCAATTGTTGGCTTATCACTCCGATAATTCCATTTTGATAGCCAATCCTTCTATCTGGGTCATACAGAACTATAATCGTGTAAAACACGCTCACACAAACTTTGTGTGCTCTTATAATAAATATTTTGCAGGAATATCGCATTAGTCAGGTATATAATTAGCCAAAAACCTGATTTTGAGAAAACCCTGATGAAAAGGCTAGAGTATACTTAATCTAAGATGTTTCTACTGTTGAAACCCACAGTTCTTTCTTGTTTCGTTTTTTTCAACGTTTCTTTATCTCATCTAACTTTCCTATAAATTGGAAACTCGAATTCGCTGCAATACTGTGAAACGTAGAAGAATGTTTTTTAACAAATAGGCTAGAGTACTTAGTGTGGTTACAAAACTTCAATGACATGAAAAAATGAAAACGTAGTAGGTTTCATCAGTAGAATTGTCCCACTCTAAGTACTCTAGCCTTCTAATCAGCGTTTTCTCAAAATAATGTTTTGACTTAGTGTGTTTCACACATAAACCCACGATTTGTAAACCACGTTTTTCTAGATCTCACTGATAAATTTGAGTTCCCAGTTCCTTGATTTTTCAGCAATGAATTTCTCAGACTATAATATGTTATATGTATTGAAAGAAGGATCTGGAAGTACCTCCGTTCATAAGTCAAAATTTTTAGTCTTAATATTTTTTAATAACCGTCCGTAAATATCTAATTTAATAGAAATGTATTATTTTGTATAGCCTTTCCTACAAGTCGTTTTTTCGAGGTAAGCCACAACATTTTTTTCGTTTCCTTTTTTAATATTCTTGAAAATTAACTTAATACTGAGTTTTAGTAAGAAAAAATGACCGTGATTATTTCACAAAGAAATGAATGTTTCAGAAAACATTTCGAAGTAATGATGATAAAATCAAAACAGTATGTGTAAGCCGGTTCTTTAATTGTTTAAACAGTCACTAATATTGTAGCTATTATTATTTTCGATAATAATAAATAAGAAACGAATGGAAAGTAAAAGCTTTTTGTAATTTAAGTCGAAGCGATAACCTGCGGAACTGGTACCGTGAAAATATACAAAATGCTTATTTTGCTAATTGCCATTACAGTAATTCCTGTACAGTAATTCCTGTAATTCCTGTATAGTAATTCCTAATTAATATTATTTAGTCGATTTGGTGCTTAGACTCATACAATTTCTTATCTTATAAACTTTTCACGTATTTTAAAAACTATAAACACTTCATCAACTAAATTAAAGCTTATAAGCCGAGCTTTGGGCATAAAATTAAATTATACGGCTCGTAAAATTAAGAGCTGCTAAGTGATCCCATCGTTCGGGGTCATTAAATCAGGAAGTTGACGGGGCTGTAGCTGGGTGATTTAAGATGGTTCGAGGGAGATCTCCTTTGATAAACACTCTTGCAATCATCGCACCCTCAGGAGGGGAAACTTTTAAAGAACTCATAATTTATAGAAGGCTTACTTTTGAGTCGGTCTGTACACTCTCCCCTCCCCATAAATTTCTTAATTATTACCCTTGATGAGGGGGTTACTTTGGGTGATTTATTTGTTTTGTTTTCCACTTCCGAACCCCAAGGTCTTTGTCCTTTATGTTTTTTTTTTTATCTAAAAGTTTATATATTAAAAAAGAATGTAGCTGATTTTAAAAAATTGATTTATTGAATTTTTAAACTTGTTGTATTATTAAAATAAGTTTTAATACTTCATTAGATATTTATATTAAAATTTACGAGTTGTTACAAGTAAATATAACGAATGATACATGAGATAATGATAGATGAGATAAACAAAATTAGAGGAACTACCCAGTGGTAGAACTTAAATTTAAAAAATCAGCATTACACTATTCATTTAATAATACACAATTAAATGTTTCTTTTAACTTAAAAAATCACTTTTAATTATATTTTTTTAAACTTCATTTGTGTTCAGCCAAAATTGTATCTCTTTGGATTATACTTGATGACAACTTTTTAATATTCGTTTTTTAGTTTGATTTTCTTTATCTATATATTTTTAAAATAAATTGATTTATGTTCATGTTTTAGGGGGTTGACAACTTTTCACTACTAAAGAGGAGGTTTCCGTAACATTTATAGTTTAATGGTATCTCCGAAAAAAATATACAACATTAATTGTTTATTTTTCATTCATTTATTCATTATATAGTCAATTTTATTTCTATACAAATATAATTAATTTTAAATTATGTCAAGTTATATCCTTTATATATAATAGCATGTACGTTTCATAGTGGAATGTATATGATATTATATATAAATAGTTTAAAATATTATAATTTAGCTTAATTAATTTAAATTATTTATTATTATTTAATTTTATTAAATATAATGTAAAAATTTGTATTATTTTGTAATTTTAATAGTTTAAAATGTTATAATTTAACAATTTTTTGCATCATTCTAGAAGTGTGATTGCTTAGTGTGTAGAGCTGAAGCGTTTTGCTGTAGGCTCCGCGTTTAATGTACGTATTTATGTAAAGCAATTTATGTACAAGTATATATTTAAAATGTATTTATTGAAATTTATAACTGTATTATAATACAACAAGTAAACAAAATTAATTATAGACACTATCACGAGATAAATGCAAGGAGAGAAATCACCCAATAGTAGTACTCAAATATCAAATTCAATTCGATTCTGAAAAGAAAGTCACGAGATTATATTCTTTTCAGACGCCTCTCAGGATTATCGGGAATTGAAGAGGAGGCTAAGATTGAATCCAGTGGGTATAAATAAAACAAACAGTTTGCTATGAAAGGATTAATATCGGGATCGGGCCAAATCAGCAACAAATGGGACCTTAAGTTCATTATGGATGACTTTATTAGTAAAGAAAGACGGAGCATTGAGAACTTTGGATTGCAAGAATTAGACACGAGAGGAATTCGATGACACAACTCCGTAAGTCCAAATGGGTCCTATTATAGACATGTATATGATTCTTTTCTAATTTATTGGCAGCCATGCTCCGTTCATTAGGACTACATATTAAAAACATTTTAACTTGAAAAATGTATGGGTAAAATCCTGGAAAAGCTCATCCTGAAACGATTGTACCCATCCTGGATGCAAATCACATTATCCCAAATCATCAGTTTGGATTCAGAACATCCCACTCATCCTGTCATCGTGTGGTGGATGTTGTTTCCTCGGCTTTGGAACGTGGATTTTATTGTCCAGCGGTCTTCCTTGATGTTGTACAGGCTTTCGACCGAGTATGGCGCCACTGTTGGCTTTACAAACTCCGTAAATTCCTACCTCCTACTCATTATCCAATCCTATCTCTCCTACAGGCCATTCACAGTAAATCATAATAATGTCTACTCATCCCTCTTTCCTCAGTCTGCTGGTGTTCTTCAAGGCAGTATCCTTGCCCCAATCCTCAACACAGTTTATACAGCTCATCCTAATACTATCCTTACCACGTACGCGGATGACACATGCCCCTTATCAGTCAACACTGATCTAGTTATGGAAACCCGTACTCTTCAATCCCATATCACTGAACTTAAAAATTGGTATCAAACTGGAGGATTAAAATAAATTTCCACAAAACTCATCAAATCACCTTTACCCTCCGTCGTAAACCAACAACTTCCTGTCCTCCTTTATAGTTTAATAACACCCCACTGATTCCTGTAGAACAAGTCCGGTACTCAGGCCTACACCTTGATAAACTTGGAATCCTCATACTAGACTGAAACGACAAGAAACAGCTCACCGTTTCAGGCTACTTCAACATTTACTAGACAAACACCCTAATCTCCTGATTAACTACAAAAGATTCGTATACGTAACAATCATTAGACCCATCTGGACATACGGAATAGAGCCTTGGGGCTCCACTAAGCCATCGAATTCCTTTCGTAATCCATCCTTACAATCCAAAATCGTTCCTAAAATCCTCAGTGCTTCTTACTTTGTTTCTGACAAAGTAATCCCCAATGACCTTAATGCCCTGTTTATAGCTGATTTGGCCCGGATCCGATATCGATCTTTCCATGATAAACTTCATTTCCACTCAAACCCACTAGTATTAAACCTCGCAACCTCTTCAATTCCTTATAATCCTCCGAGGCGTCTGAAAAGAAGATGGCCTCGTGACCTTCTAAGTTGAACTTTTTTATTTGAGTATTACCGCCGGGTAGTTTCTCTACTTGCCTTTATCTCGGGACATGATTTATCTTTCATTATATTTACTGGATGTATTCTGCATACAGTTGTAAATCTCAATAAATATATTTTAAAAAATAGTTGATAAACTTGGAAGGAATCAGTGGGGTATTATTAAAGATTACTGGAGTACAGGGAGTGATAAAATAAGCAAAGTAATATAACAGTTTATTTGATTTATGTTTGAAAAAAAAATGTATTACCTTTCAAATGCAACGCCGTTTCAGGGAGAGTCTGTTTACTTAATAATCGCGAAAATCTAGGAATGTATGAAGATAAAACCTGATCGTCTAAGGTAGCTCGAATAACAACTCAATATAGGTACCAATTTTCAACTCCATAACTCCATTATCTACTGGCCGATGTAAAAGCTCACAAAGCCTCAAAAACCACGCAATACTGTATTAATTGGTATGCCTGTAACATCCGCAATTATTTTCTAAGTTAGTAAATTTTTTTTTAAAACTCAGCATTAAGAATTGTTATCATTTCATTCAAAAAGAGCCTCTAGAATTGTCAAAATGTAGCATATTCTGATAGGTTAAGCTAATACTGTCATTACTAGGACAAGTTATAGAATTGATACCTATGAAAATAAACTCTGTAACCTTACTGATAGATAATAATAATGATAAGGCTTAGCGAACCCGAAGGCTCGATGCCGATACCACCAATCTCTGCTTACAAGCCTCTATCCACGAACCACCACCCAAATCCAAATCCAGATAACTCATTACGCGATCCTCCCACCTACGCCTCGGTGTACCCCTCAGACGCTTCCCAGTCGGTCTTACTGATAGATAAACTAGAGTAATCAAAGTATGTCGGTATTTATAGAAACAGTGTAGTTACCATGCTCGAAAACCCGTTTTGATTAAAATATTGTCTATGAAACCTCATATTCGTGTTTTCGAGGATGTTTAAGGGATCTCAAAAACACGATTTATCCGATATATAAACATGGATACTGTATAAAAGACAATTTTTTATGTGAAAATGAAACTAAATATACGAACCGTTTCCAAGCTATTTTATTTTTAAGGAAAACTGAAGGTTAAGTGAAGTTTTTATTTTTTTCAAAAAATATATTTGTATCGCATACACAATAGCAGTTTGTATTTAATATTTATTATAGCAAGCAAGGTAATGTATTCGACGTAATCGATATTAATGGTGGGTGGTAGGTATTGACGTAACGTCTTCCCTCCTTGTTGTCAAAGCTATTATATAGGGTGCTTATCAAAGGTGCAGCTTTCCAAATAGTTTATTGCACGATTGATTATATTTTACGACCGTCATCAATGATAGCAATAATTAATGAAATGTTAGTTGTCCCAATCTTATTAGCGTTAAAAATAGTTGTTTATTAAATAATATAATAACCAATCTTAATAGTACGAGGGAATAGGACAAATACATAACGTTTCTTATGGATGCATTCCCTTTTACGGATATTTTAAATCAGCTGCATATGCACTGATTTATCTTTCATTATATTTACTAGATTCTGCATACAGTTGTAAATTTCAATAAATATATTTTTTTTTTAATTTAAAGCTAGGAAGGAATCAGTGGAATCAGTTTTTATTAGAACAGTCAAATGGTAGGAATAGTATCGCCTGTTGTACTGAAATCGATATAATATATTTTCATATTTTTAATCTATAAATATTAAAATTTTAGTAGTTTCAGTCCGCGTTCACTCTAAGGCAAAATAAGATCAGCGATAAATTGTAAGCGATATACGTTCCGCCAAATACAATGACAGTTCGTCAATTGTAAACAGAGACGATAAAAAAGGTACATACCTGCTCGATATCGCATGTGTCAATTTCTCCAAGTGCTAGCAGTTATCATCAGCGAATTGTATCGTCTGATATTTCGAGTTGTGAAGATGGCCGGAAGAAGAGAAAAATGGAGCAGGAATTAATTTTATTAATCTAGTGAAAGCTCCTGAGCTCATCTGAAAGTATTCCATTGCCGCAAACAGAAAATTAAGTATTTTCTTTTCGTTTTACATTTCTTTTTCTTTACGTATCCAGTATTTTATTTTATTTTATAAACCACTATATCCTTCCTCACCCACCCCACCAAAATTTTACCGCCCAGGTAGCGGTATTATTAAAATTTTAGGCCCAGGTATTATTCTGCTGACGTTATTGAACTTTCCTAGCAATAAATCGTCCTTTCGATATATCATTTGTATTAGCTTATTTATATCTTAGCTATATACATATCTTAGCTTGAACGCGGTCTTAAAGTTCTCGTCAAGACATAAAGAGAGTTACTGATATATCCAGTCAGGCAAGTATAATCAAGGAATAGGAAACAAGGTTTCCGGCGGGATCCTTATAAAATAGACGTGGACGAGGAATCAAAATCTCAAGAGATAATTGAAAATTCCATACGACTTAGAAACTACTTTGTTAATGATATATAAAGATAATGGTAATAACTGGTATTTAAATAAAGAATAAAGACGACCAAGTAGATTACAAATTCATGAATTATTTTCAGAATCTTATCAGTGTAAGTGACGGATATCATTATTGCATTGAGAAATCAGATATTTTATCAAGCCTGAGCCCACAATGGATTTTATGGAGGACCACTCAGTTCTTCTCGATATGCCATCGGGTTCTTACATATTAAGTGGTAAGAAGTGTTACATCTAAAGCATTCGATTAGATTAGGTTTCACACGGACCCAGGATGTACACAGTTATATAAAGAAGAAAATGGTTCTGGTAGAGGTCAAGGTAATTCTCTTATGTAGGGAGAACGTTTTATTGGTAAGCCGATACTACGTACCGATACGTAATAATACGTTTCGAAGTACCAATTTTCCAATAATAAATTCTTCCTATACAAGATATTTTTTTACCTCTACCCAGACCATTTTCTTTCTCATATACACAAGATCAACTAACATTACGCAACAGACACAGTTTTTTATTTATTCATATATAGGAGAATTAGGATCTGCCATTATTGTTCTGAACTCATTCTTTGCCAAAGTGTAGTAAGAATTTTGTCTTTTATTTAAAAAAAATTGTATTTTTGTTTTAAAAAATTGTGTTTGTTTCTTTACAGGTTTTTAAGTCCAATTTATAAATTCCTTTGTCTTCCGACATGCAATTTCTTTCAGGGTAAAATCATCACAAATGCCGTAGTTTATTCTTATTTCCTTGGTAATGCGGTTTTTATACTTCAGTGAGCTTTCGCTGGTTTCTTTAGAATATCGAGGCAATTCCAGGCTAGCAATATTTTTTCTGAGGAATTTTAAGCCTAATTTTATTTTTTAAGGAATTCTGCCTAGGTCCTTGATATTATCGGTGCTTTTCCTACAGAGCTCTTCGGTAAATTCCTGTTTCAAATTCTGTCGGGCATGATTTTATAGTAGATACATAGTTCGATTGTTGAATTTGTTGCTAATTATTTCTGAATATTCATAAATATTTATAATAATTAGCCTCTCCCATACAACGAATTTTAAACAATTTATCGAAGTTTCGATGTTTATTTATGATTACAATCATATCTGAATGAAAAATAAAACCAGAGTGATAAATATAAAACTTATTTCATGGGGGCCGAGTGATGAACAGGATATAACAAGTGAGGGATTTTAAGTACCTAGTTGCATTCTGAGCGGGTATCGCATGGTCGCGGTTACCCAAGAAGTGCTTCAATTCTACTAAGAAAGATTATTGGAAGGAAGAGAAGTTGCCAAATTTACAACAGTTAATATTTTTACTGAAAGCAAAATAAAGTAAGAATTTGACAGGAGAGGAATTGTTTAGGGGAGAATACAATAGTAACAGGCTAGAGACTGTCGTTGACAGGCTACAGGAGGAAGCTTCGTACTGCTAGAAGAGGAAGGATTAAACTAAATTTAATATTTCCAACTTAACCAATTTAACAGTTCCGACCATATTAACATTTCTCCTAGGTCCAACACTGTAAATTGAGTGAGCACTGGAAAAATTGAAATACCTCTTCTGGCATATTTAAATTTCACATTGAACAATTGTACAGTTTATTTTTCCTTAGATGTGAATTGATTTAAAATGGTTATGCCCTAGCTTTGAAAACAAGGCTTATATATTCATCCCGATTTAATGAATATATATTAATCTTCTATATCGTTTTTCCACGTTTTCCCATCATTAACGCTAAAAGTATTTGGTTTGGTCCTATACAAATTCTATTTTCATCACATGAAACTGATTTTTCAATAGCTTTTTTTAAAAAAAAATTTTAGCTCCCCCAACATGTTTTTGATTCACCATTAGATCAATCATTAATGCTTGTGCCCACGTCTTTATGCCAAGTATCTCTTCATCATTTCTGACGTTCTTTTCTTTTCTTCATCAGAGATTTTATTCGTCATTAGGTTTCATCTAAAAGAATAATAATTTTTGTTACCTTCAGCTTCTCTCTTTAACCGAGAGCACAGCTGGGAAGGGCTGATTGGGAAAGAAAGTATTGCACATATGGAAAACTTGGAAAATAAATAAACCAAAAACATCCTCATTTCAAAAACAAAACACTACATTATAAAATAAATTAAAAATACACCCAGCGACAAATAATTATAATCATACTGGAATTAATAACAATCATAATTATACTATAATAACGGATTCATAACCACATCTATTCAGTTATCGAAGTTTTACAACCGATATATATTGTCATAGTTGACTGCCTTTATGAACAATTGAAATTACCATCTTACTACACCCAGAAACTAGTCAGATTACAGTAAAAAGAAAGCTCCCTACCTTCACAGTTCATTTTCCTATCAGATCACGATCCCTTCTATCTTATAGTGTTAGTCTTCAAACTCTAACTTATAAGAAAAACGTTTCCATTAAAAAAGTTAATTCCCGCTGGTGTAAGCATTTGAAAATTTCTTTCTATACCGACGGAATTAATTTACAAAACCTGACCATTTTCGGTACAGGAGTCTGCAACGTTTACAGAAACTGTGCGTGGGAAATGATTGTGTTGCAATGTCTCCATCACAGATGAGATTTTGTTTTTTACTTAATAATTCAATTTCTAAATCTAATTACAAATTTCACTTAGGATTTTACAGTTGTTATATAATTTATTTGTTCAATAAATCCATTTAGTCCTATAATTATAATTTCAATTTATGAGCGACTGCTGCAACAATTTAATTTATGCTATTGATGTCCAATTGACAAAAAAAATTTAAAAACACTTGCTGAAGGGCATTAATGGTTTTTAGCTTAGCGATTAGTTGTGGAATGAAGGACGCTACAAACCCTAAGGGAGGGACAAGTCTCGCCTTATTGAACAGGGCCCCTGCAATCTGATATCGCCCTCTAATTAATTTAACTCCGTGACATCCCATCAATACACCTCAATTACCCGTACGGGTTGGCAATATTACTGAATCATTTTTTTATTTATTTTTATTTTTCAGTTTATTACTACATCCTATAATTTACTTCCGTGAATTTATTTGTTAAATTCACAATTATAGATTTGTAGCTAAATTAACATTCTTTAATAATAGCGAAATTTATCTTTAATAATTTATTAAGGAAGAATTAAAACGTACAGAATTAATAAACACACTAGTGTTTTTAAATCGGAAGCAGTGAATAATGTAGCTATAAAATTCCATCCTTAGATATGTCGTCCTTCGGACGTGAAGTATAATGGTGGTCCCGATCTTTTGCTGTGTCATGTTAATTCTAAATCGTCTCACAAAATAATCTAAGGAAGGTATTGTACATTATAAATTTGATTTTAAGTAGAATATTGTACCTTTGTTCAGATATTTTAATTGATATAAAAAATATTCAGATTTCACCGAACGATTAGCTTTATTAGAACCGGTTTGCGAGCCAATTTTCCACTAGAGGCTATTAAAACCACTAGTGTACATGTTTTGATTGAACATAAAAAAAAAAAAAACAGTGAATCCAGTAAGGATATGCAAGTATAAAAACGTTTAATAAGCTCAAATTGAATATTATTCTGGAAAGTTTGGCTTTAGTTCAGATTTAAAATAGGTTTTTTTCGAAGATGAAGTTTAAAATAGGTTAATACATTGAAGCCGCAATGAAAGCATCGAGCCTTTGGGTTCGCTAAGCCTTATTATCATTATATTAAATCAGTGTTCTATTTATCACTAGAAAACGCTTCAGAAAGTGTATGCTTACTCAAATAGATTCGTGTATGGCTGATAAGATATTTACAATTGTGTACGTTGATTTTTTATTAGTTTTAAGTGTAGAAAAAATAAAACTAAAACTACCAAAATGCTTCATTTACATAGTGCATGAAAATGCCGGTATATACCTATTCCGACAAGCTGATTATTTCCGAGAACTGAATATAAATAAAATTATGATGTATTGTTTTTAATTTATAGATAAATAACGCAAGATAAACAAATGCATATTTTATTGTTTCAAGAAGCGGTTGTCCCAAAATTAACGCAAGATTTGAATTTTCGCCATTTGTGCAGGTAAAATGTTGGCAACCCTAAAAAACAAAACAATTCGACAGTTGACAGTTTAGGATTATTAAAAATGGAGCGTTACACTATAGAACAACGTGTCTTCCGCAGTTCGAAAATGTCATACAAAATATGGTCGGAATAGTGTTTTAACTTCGTCAACTGTGAAGAGATTAATAGAAAAATTCAGGGAGACTGGATCCGTTGCAGACGCCAAATACACTGGTCGTCCAAAAACAAGCCGTTCAAATGTCAATATCGAAGCAGTGCGTGAGAGGCTGGTCAAGCAGTGACTGTTAAGGGTGCTCGATATCGCGACATGATAACACAGTTCTTTCTGCCGAAATTGGATTATATTGACCAATATGTGGTTTCAACAAGACATAACTGTATGTCACATGCCATACAGCCCGTGAAACAATTCAATTACTGCATGAGACATTTCCAGGTCTTGTACTCTCTCGTTTCGGTGATCAGAATTGGCCCCCTAGATCGTATGATTTGACAGCATTAGATTTCTTTTTATGGGGTTATTTGAAATCACAGGTCTATGTCAACAACCCCACAACCACCCGTGCATTAAAGGAGGGTATTCAGCGCTACATCAAGGAAATTCACCTACATTTATGCAAATTGGTCATGGAAAATTTCAACAAACGAGTGCGTATTGCATGCCAAGCCGTGGAGGCCATTTGCCTGATGTGTGCTTCCATAAATAACCCTATCCTATGCACGTTATGATTTAATAAAAAGTAACAATCAAAAGACTAAAAACTGTGCTTTCTATTAAATTCAAATCTTGCGTTAATTTTAAGACACCCTTTACCAGCAAATCAGTTACTAAATTATTTTTTGAATCCAATTCTAATACAAGGAGATGTAACATTTACAAAGATTGACAACGGCCTAAGAAGACACCCTTGCTTTACAAGGTTAGCAGCTATCTCTGGGGTAATAGGATTTCTTTAAGGTTCATTGGCTTCCAACCTTTAAACTCCAATGGCGATATCTTCAGTTGCTAATACCATAATCTCTTATTGTATTTTTAAAACAAACTACTACAATTTATTCTCAAAAAAAAAAAAAACATTATTATAAATTTAACTTTTTACCAGAGCAATTTTCTATCTAAGTACTGTGCCATTACGCTAAATTACTGTCATATTCTTTGACAACTTACAGATGTCTGTCTGCATGATATTGGGTCGTCTCATACCAAATAATCTTTTCATGCCTAATAAATTAAATGTATTTTATTTTCGGTTTATAATCTTATTAATAAGCATCATTGTTTTCTGTCATTTTTGCCAGCTAGCGGAATTATGTTTGGTATGAATAATACAAACATGAAAAAATCGACGCTTATTAATAAAATTATAAACAGAATATAAATTGCATGGTGTTTGTTCCGCAGGTTGTCGCTTAGAGATGAGTTACAACTTTTAACTGTTTATTCGATTCAATTTTAATATTTTCAAAAAATACAAGTTATCTTGTGCTTTAGTATGGAAAAGATAATGCAATTATTGGTAATGAGTAGATTTCGGTTCATCAGGAAATAAAAGTTTCAACTATCATTTCGAAGTGTAGACGATATATGTTTGTCGAAAGGTTCATTTCTAGATGAATTACTACCGAAATATACACATTTCCCATAATTACATTCTCTTTTCCATACTGATGCCCATTATAAATTTAATTTTCGGAAAATATTAAAAATGATACGAATAAACAGTTAAAACACTTGTTGTAACTCTACCTAAAGCGACAACCTGCGGAGTAATTACCAATGACATTATTAATGTTGCAGAATATAATATACAGCCTCAAATTTTAATTAAATGTAAATACGATTAGTGAATAATGAATTTATAATTATGGCAAAATAAATAATCGTTAATGTTAATCTACCTGCATCATTAAACATTCGTCGAATCCTCTCGAGTATGTTTAAACAAACTCGGGTTTAATCAGGATGTTTGGGTCGATCCTTTATTTGTGTCATTCAATGAATAATGAGTTCCTGAAAGCAGCGACCGACCCAGAGGGATTTTTTTTCTTCTAAAGGGACTATCGGAGCAGGCCCGGAACCCCCATTTCCTTTCTTCCTCCAATAAAAGCCAGCCGTTTTATTACCGTATTATAGGATGTAATTCGAAACAAATCATCCAGTGCTAATATTGATTAAATTGAGGTAAAAGCAATTAAAAAGGAAAATCATTTGTAACAAATACATTTTTTTTACCAACAATAAAATTTCAATAAAGTTCACATTTGTCTCCTTGAATATATGTATATATGTTGAGTATATATATTATGTATGTATATAATAGTTTCTACTTATTCAGGGTGTCCCGAATTTAAATGGCAAAACTTCAGGAACTTATAGGGGACCGAAAAACTAAGACAAAATGTCGATTAGAGATTTGCTCGTTTTTGCTTAGTTTTAGAAAAAATCGCAAAAAAAGAAACAAAACAAGTTTTCATTTTTATACTTATTTATTTACATTTATATTTATGTTATGTTCTTTTTAATATAAATATTTCTCAAAATGTTGTCCTCTTGCACCAATGCAAGCATTACATCTAGCACTCACTTGATAAATTGCAGCTAAACATTGTTCTGATGATATTTGGTGCACTGCATCTATGATTCGGTCTCTTAATTGCTCTCTTGAGTTGATTGACACCAAATAAACTTTCTGCTTCAAGGTCCCCCATACGAAGAAATCCATGGGTCATATCAGGTGATCTGGGTGGCCAAGGTACTACTCCTCCACGTCCAATCCATCGTTGTGGATAATTTATATCCAGCCAAGCTCGAGCAACTCTGCTATAATGAGCTGGACATCCATCGAGTTGGAACCACATTTCAATCCGGTGTTGTTAGGGAATGCCATCTAAATAATTAGAAAAGTCGTTCTCCAAAAAATGTGTAAATGTGATACCATTCAATCTTCCAGGTAAAAAATATGGTCCCACCAGTAGTCCCTTCCAAATTACAAGCCAAACGTTAATAGCAAATTCATGCAAAATTTCTTTGATTGACAATTCCTCCTCTTGTAAAGGTAGCTTCATCGGTCCATATAATTTTTAATGGAAATAAATTATCATCGCGAATTGTTTCAAGAAACCAGTTACTCAAATTCAATCTCTTGACATAATCTTGAGGTAATAAATACTGAACTTTTTGAAGATGGTATGGATAGCGATTATCTGTTTGGAAATCGGCGCGCATAATCCCGC
Organism: Arma custos; assembly: GCA_037127475.1. NCBI lineage: Eukaryota > Metazoa > Arthropoda > Insecta > Hemiptera > Pentatomidae > Arma > Arma custos. The sequence continues at coordinate 95,476,163 of CM073764.1, forward strand.
ACCGCTTCTAAAGCATTACCGTTACAGAAACCATACACAAAAATCATATCAGCGTATTCAACATTAGAATATGTATGCGGCATTGTGGCTGATGCTATTCACACAAAAATATCTGAGTAACTGACTGAAGACTGATTTAGGAATTATAATCCTAGAAGGAAGCCAAAATGTAAACAAATAAAAGAATGTAAAGGATAACATTAAGTGTTTACATATCTCACTGCCTAGCCTGACGAACTTTGAAAGGTGATAATCGCTACCTGTAACATTTTTGTTTTGTTTCTTTTTTTTTGCGATTTTCTCTAAAACTAAGCAAAAACGAGCAAATCTCTGAAGGACTTTTTGTCTTAGTTTTTCGGTCCCCTATAAGTTCCTGAAGTTTTGCCATAAGTGTATTCATTTTAAATTGAATTACAACTAAAACGAAATAAGTCTGAATCTCAAAATCTGAAAGTAATAAAAATTTTCTTCACTGTTATATAGTAAATAATTTACATTTCTCGAGTTATAGTCAGTTATTTTAACTCGGAAAATTCAATTTTCTTGCTTATTTCACTGAAGATTTATCAATACATACTCTATGTGTAAATATTGGTTTCTACTTTTCTTGACTGTTATAAATAATTTATGTCAGTTCTTTAGACCGACATAGTCTCAAAATGTATACAAAAAGAAGCTGAAAGGACTGACTGAAGAACAAAAACAACAAGTATCGTGTCAGATGAATATGACATGGAATTTATGATGAGGAGACTCCTTGAGGAGAAGAAAAAGGTGTCCTGGTGATTAATACAAGAAATCAAAGCCGATTACATGACGTTCCATTTCCCTGTTTTATCTCTCTGCATACAGGATTGAATCTCTCTCTCGATCCTCAAAGTACTGCTTTCAAGTATCTTGGAGTTACGATAGAGAGGCTTGGCACGATACAGAGTGTTATAAAAAAAAACAAAATTACCAATGGTAAATAGACAGTAGGTATTCTAAACGGATATCGAGGAATACAAAGGTCTATTATACCTTTGGAAAAAAAAAAGAAAATATGCCATTCTTATACTATAAATATACCAACGTTATACTGGTCAGAATCATGTGTAATAACAAAATAATTAGCATATAAATTACTTACCCTGGAAATGGATTTCTGGAGAAGTTGTGCCATATCCAGGATGAAGAAGATCCCAAATGAGATTATAAGAAATAAGGTAGGATCTAAACTCAATATTCTCAATGACATCAGTGAAAGAAGATTGATATGGTATTGAGACATGAGAATGTATGAGACGTGATGGCCCTTTCGAGGACTTAAATACTACCCTAAGAAGAGAAGAAGGCACCGAAGACCTCGAAAGCAGTGAATTGAGAAGGTGAGAGAACACATGGCAGCTGAAGGTATAACAGAAGATGATTGTAAGGATAGAAGATATTGGAGGGAAGGAATATTGGGTACAGGGATGTTGATATTGCGAAATCCTGATGAAAACAAAATACAAAATAAAGCTGGTTTATGTTTGAATTGATAATTTATAAAACCAAAATGATAAAAGAATAGTGGAGCAACGAGATGACCTTTATATGATTTCAAATAACTTCGATATAGCTTCTAAATATAGAAATTTCTTTTTTGCTAAAATTTATCAATGAATTATTCATTATTAATTTTTTATAAATACCGTGTATTGATTTAGTTTTCGGTTTTAATGTTTTAGTTTTATCTGCACCGACAAATTTTCTAATTCACTTCAGTTTCATTGTATTTTAGGGAAGGCATAAATGGAAAAATTCCAAACAAAAAGCATTAAGCCCCTAAAATAAAAAACAGGAAATAGATATACCTGCCAATATTCTGCCAATTCAGGCATCTTAAGGACTGAAAGAGAATAGTAGAAAAGAAAAAAAAAGATGGTACATCCCAAACACCAATCATTGGAAACATCCCACCACCTTCCAGGCCACTCTTTTCTATTTTTTTTTTATTTCTCTCACTTCTTAACAAGTATTTTATGTCTATATTGAGCTTTTACTGTTCTATAATAATGTATGCTATTTTTTGGATTAGTCGTATGTCTGCTAGGCTGTTGATAATATCTAATTTATCTTGAATTTCTACTTTTCTGGTTGATGTGGTTTCTTGTCTTTTGTTGTTGGGTTGTTTATTTTATTTTTATTTCTTTATTCTTTATTGAAGCTTGGTGTTTCTAGCTTTCATCTTATATGTAGAAACACTAAACTTCAAACTGACATAAGCCAGTTTGCATTTTCTATGTTTTTTATCAGCTTGTTTTATTTAGCCCTTTCCACCTGTAAGCTTTCTTCAGTTGTTCATTCACCAACAAACCTTAGATTAAGTAGTTGCATCCAATAAACAATAACATCTACTGAATATAAACTTCATGAGTATTATTATTATATCTTGGTATTATTTTATGTGTTTGATGGGAGGGGAGTGACTCAGTGGTTGAGTACTGAGTTGCCATGCCGAAGTTCCTGGGTTCAAATTCCGCTCGCTGGCAGACTTATTTGATCTTTTAGCGGCCAGAGATGGTACCTAGTACCCTCCTGGGGCACACCCAGCCTTTATAATGTGGGTAACCAAAATAAGGGGGAGAATATGGCGGTTGAGAGTGATCTAGGACAAATTACCTCCTTGCACAACCGTCGACCAAGAAACAATACAGTATGGTAGAGACTTACTGAGTCCTTGACCCTTTTTTTATTAGGTTTTTTTTTTATTATAACTAATAGTCCCCAAATTGCAATTGGTTGGCGTAGTCGAAGCGACGAAGGTTGAAAGGTAAAACACAAAGTTGGATAGAGCATAATAACTTAGATATGCTTCAAGGAAACAGTTCCTGTTTAAATGTTAGTCCAAATTGAAATGGTTTAATGTCCTTCGCTCGTGCTACTTTGATGCGCACAATCCGGCGAAACTTAACAGAGCTTATAAATGCGTAACATGTTACTACAATAGGACCGGAGCAGCCCGAGGGAGTTCAATTATGCACACCCTCAACTTGGACGGAAGGGTCCTTCCTAATTCATGTACCTTACTCCCCTCCCAAGAAAAGATTTCGACAGTGTTTACTTTCCAATAGAACCAGAAAGTTCTCTTGTGTTCCAGTATCCGAAATCTAGGCTAGTATCAAATGTTTCAGGCACTATTTATAATTACAAACAATAGGAACAAAAAAAAAGTGTCGAAATGGATATTACAAAGAGGAGAATGAAGCTCACTTAGTCTTAGGACTGTGTGAGTTCTTCTAAGACATCAATGCCATGGGTAGATGTAGATTAGAAAGATTGGACAAAAGCAAAAGTTAATATAGCGGAAAGATTTCTGGATAATTTTTATTTCCACATTTAGAAATAAGATTAATGAGTAGAATTTGACTCCAAAATAAGCAGGATCAAAATTGATCGCTAAACGTAAAACAATAACACTTGAGTACGTTATTAAAAGGCGATACACAACGAATAAGGTTTGAATTTGATGAATAATTAAATAGCCATGCTTGGGTTTGCGGAAGATTTGGTACTGTTGGGCGATGAAGCGGAAATAGGCCTTTAAGTAAATTCGGATAAGACTAATTATATGATTAGTAGCAGAAAAGGGGGAAATTTTGGTGATATTGATGCAGGAGAGAATAATTTTAAACATGTGGAGAAGTACTTAGGGTCAATGGTAACTAGAAAAAACGAAATTCGAGAAAAATAGGTGGGAGGATGATTGTGTTAAAAGTGATCTGGCGGATTTGGATTTGAGTGGTGGTCCGTGGACGGAGGTTCGTAAGCGGAGATTGTTGGTACCGGCATCAAGCCTTGGGGATTGCTAAGCCTTATTTTATTATTATTTTTAAAAGTGAAACAGTAAAATAATAAAATAAAATAGAACTGAATTTCTCTTGATTGAAAATTCATAAGTCACAATAAAAAAAAAAAGTAATATTATATCTTTATAATAGAAAGAATAACAAGAACGAAAAAGAACTTTTTGATTAAAGTTGCTGAAATTTCAAAACAAACAATTTTTTTCGGTCGTACTAAAAACACTGAATAAAAGAATAATGGATTAGTTATTCATTACAAAGAAATGTCATAACAAAAAACAAAATAAAATTGTCATAACTAAATGAACTCCTACGCAGTTTTCTCCTTTCAATCATAATTTAATGTTTTTTCATTTTCTTGACTGGATAAGGAGTAAAAACCCATTTATTTCAGTCCAATGATAAACATATTACGTTCAAATGGGCATTAAAATAAATCCATTCAATAAAAAATATATATCTTTCTATAAAGCTCGGATAAAGAAGGCCTTAGTAAGAGGTCCTGTCCAACAAATTCTCCTCTTTACGTCTTACCATCCAACCTAATAAGAGCCCATATCTTGGATATTCATATAATGCCACTACTTGAGATATAAAGTAAGGGACCGAGAAAATGCATCCTGGATTTTTCATAACATCATGAGGCACAATTTCCTTTGTAGGAAGGAACGATATGAGTGCTTAACGTCTATAAAATTAAAACCTTGGAGCACATTTAATTCGTCATTATTATTTTTTTTCTCACTCATTAGAATTATTGTAATTTACTATTTCGTTATAATTAGTTACATTAAACAATATTTCAGCTCAATCGACTAATGTATACTTAATACACGACTAATTTAATAATTATCGTAAATAATTAATAAATTAATATTGAAGAGGAAAAGTTTAAACACAGACTAACTCCATATTTAGACATTAGTGGAAAAATTCCAACAAAAAAGCCAAAAGTCTCTAACCTAGAACAGGGAAGAAAGATACCTTTCGATATTTAGCCCATACTGGCAACATCAAGATTAAAAGACAATAATATCAAAGGAAAGAAACTAAAATAGCCTCAGTAACCTCAATTCATTAACTAACCTCAATCCGCAGTAATATAATAACCTGAGGAAATATCCCACCACCTCCAAGGCCCAAATGCAGCTACTGAATGACAAGGAAAGCTGCCAGATCCCAGCTTAAAAAGGTTAGATAAAAACATCTGATAAATATTAAACAGAAAATACAAAATACATCAACCGAAAAAACACAACAGGAAAAAATAATAATAAAAAACAAAATAGAAGGCAGGAGAAAATTCTACAGAAAAAGGACATTTTAAAGACCTCTAACAGGGAAGAACCTTCACCTTACATTTATTTTATTAATACCTAAATATCTACTAAATAAAGCTGAGATATTTTGCTTTATTTAATAGATTGAAATTTTATAAATTGTAATGCTCATGAAATATATTAGACTTTTTTAATTTGTTCGTATTGACCACTTAGGATCACGAAACTTTATTTATTTCTTTTCTTCTATTGGAGTTTTCTTAGCAGTCAATATTCTTTCATGTGCTCAATGACGTATTTCCATTGATCTTATTTTCAACCTTCTCTGGTCATTCTTCCTGAAACCCATCTAAATTTTTTATTTCAATCTTAAATTGACTTTTTTCTAATAGTATAGGAACACTAGATCGTTGTCTTCAATAGAACTCACTTTAGGAATACGGAGACGATATTTTCCGTTCTTAATTAAAAGTGGAATTTAAAAATAGAAAAATCTTTATAAAGAAAGAAAGTAGGTACAAAGAAATTACTTCACCATATAAGAGTAACTGTTTAAGCAAAACTCATTAATGTGTGTAAATGCCTTGGAGAATATTCCTTGACATTCATTGATTTCGATTCCCTCCAGTTTGGGTTCCCGCCTAAGTAGCCTTATTCGTTTACTCAGGTAATGAATTGCCTTTGTACAATAATTTTTAAAATTTATTCTATCAATTTTGAATTGGTGAAGTCGCTTGTTCAATATTCACTTGACCTGAATTCCTGAACAGTCTATAATAATAAATCAAGCTGATCTTCTTTTCGGTTACGTTTGCATTCCATACTTGAGGAAAGATTTAAACATTTTTTACAGAGTTTTTTGTTAATCGGTACACAAATAATAGTGGCTTTTAAATTGGGACGTGACAGGAAACAATTTATATTTCCTTAATCTTTAGAGATATTTTCCGATTTTTATTTTATAGACATGCACTTTTTCTATATAGGGGTTAAAAGGACCACCAAGCGTTATGTACAAAAACAAATAAATATATTAATTTAAAAATAATTTTTATTCTAAAATGCCTGTGTTTACTTTTGTATTGTAAATAATCTTCCTAAACATGTGTTATTTAGTTTTTTTTTTCAATATTATATATTACGTTTGAATGTATTAGAAAATTCATCGGAATGAATGAATAAATATTCTTTTTATTGTAACTGTTTAATTTAGTTTCCGCGATTAATCCGCGGGGAGTGGAGTGGCTCAGTGGTAGAGCACTGAGTTCCCATGCCTAAAATCCTGGTTCAAATCCCGTTGCTAGCAAGACTTTCATTTAGTCTGTTAGCGACCAAGAGATGGATCATATGGGATCTAGGACCCTCCTGGGGCTCACCCAGCCTCTAAAAGCGGGTACCAAAAATAAGTGGGAATATCTGGCGATTGACCATGATTAAGGACAAATCACCTACCTGCACAACCGTTGGCCATGTCTCTACTGTACAGTCTCTAGCATATGCTGAACCCCCTTTTTTAAAATTTACTTTATATTATATTTATTTTATTCTAATCATCTTAATCATACTTCGAAAAAGGATGATTCGACTGGAGATTTAAGGAGAATACACAATGCGGCAATGTTCACATGTATAGCACTGCGAATGTTAGGTAGTATTGTAAGGTTGTTGGGATGAGAAGCAAATCAATTTATAAAAATTAATAAGCACTAAGCAGACTATTGAACCTCAGAGAGATAAGTCCGAGGGTTAGATGGGAGGATTGCGTAAACGGTCATCATACGGATTTAGGTTTGGGTTAATCCGTGGACAAATGTTTTTCAACAACTCTCATTCACGAGTCTGAAATCCACCGCAGATTTCAGACTGACATTTCACAGCTTTTTTTTGCATATGCTAGGAATCTACAATCACTAACTTTTCAAAAATACACTTATCTTAGTAAAAGTACGATTTTGTTTATTTATAATTTCTGCAATGTCTTGATCGGTTTGAAGATATGACTTAGTTTTTCCTCCAAATTTTTTGTCTCTGTTTTGGAACTTGGTAACATCTGTGGTAATGCTGTTTTAAAAACTTATTTTTAGACCCATCCAAACGTATTTGTAGCGAGGAATTTCACATAACTTTTAACTTTTTTCACATAATTAAGTCCATGAAACAAGTCTCTGTTAAAAAATACAAGTATTATTCGTAATAGAAAGTGACTTAATAACTTCTATTCAGCTCTATTTATATTTACGGCTGTGGAATGAGCTTTTATCGGAAAGCTTTTTACTCTCACTTTTCTGCTTTTATAATTGACTTTTCAATAGCAAAGGGAAATTAACATTTTTATTATGTTGCCGGCAAACTGTGTAACACTTCAAAGGGAGGGTAAATTTAAATATTCAAATTGAACTTAGCCTCTTGTAATTAAGTCATTTCCCCGGGTTTCCTCGAAATAGTTGCCTCATTTCTGTATTTTTCCCATACGAACAACGAAAATATATAAATATTTAAAGCTGAATTTAGTTCTTAAACTCGGAAGAAGGTTATAAAAATTAGAGGATGATTCCTGGCGTGTATCGAACTGGAGAAACAATTGTTTATTCACCTAATATTGACTCCTATGACACTAAAAACACATAACTGATGAGTCAAAGATATTATATTGAAAATAATACCAATATAAGTGGAAGAAAATTCTGTGTGTTTCAAAGAATTTTTATATGACTCAACAATATTCATCTCAACGACAAGTATTTACAATTTTTAAATAGATAATGATTAATTTTGTTTTATTTAGATATAAATATCGAACATCAGTTTAATTTATTTTTAATACTTGGTGATCTTAGAAGATGGGAATATTGAAAAAAAATATATTATCTCAGTGAAACATGTTCTAATTATTAGTTAATTAACTACATCAGTGGATATCAGATAAAACTGTTTATATTAAAAATACCAGGGGAGATTTTATGATTTATACGTTTAATTATTAACAATTAACTTTATTAATTAACTGAAAATAAAAAAAAAATAAAAAAGAAATTTTTGATCCTAGGTATAGGAGCCTTCCCTTTCTTTCGCAGTGGACATATTTCAGAGTGTGTGTGTTTTTCGTATTAAATATATTCGTAATCAGATATATAAGAATAAGAATATATTACAGGGAACTCGAAAGCTCGTCAACACCAATTTCCACTACGAAAACCTTAATCCGCTCTGATCACTTTCAACGCGATCCCCCAGCTATGCCTCGTCTACTCCTCAGAAATTTACCAGTGGGCTCAGCGTTTATTAACTATTTATAAATTAATTTGTTACTTTATAAGACCAAATGAACCTTAACGACGATATCGCTATAATTTCTCGTATATTAACTGGGTACCATCCAATTCTGCGTTGTGCAATTCTTAATTCTCCAGCGTTCTCTTCCTTTTAAGGGCCATACATATATTCTACGCAATACCTTACTTAAAACACCTTAAGACGTTTTTCATCGTTCAACATCAACGGTCACCTTTTCTATCCATAAATACCAGTTGGAAATGCTATATGTGACTATCTGAAGCTTTAGACATACCTAAATAAATATGGTAAGGGACCTGGGCCAGGTAGAGTAAAATGACCCTTATGGTTTATTACCTTTACTTTCAAGATAGGGCAGTTGTTCGGAAGACGCGGTCAACTCAAGATATAAGGAACAGGATGAAGAATTAAGTCACCTGTATCACATAAGTCACATATAGCGTCTCCCTTTTGTTGTAAGTAGTTTTATAACCTACCTTTGTAACCATGATCAGCATAAATTAATATAATGTGATTCAATAATTATTATTCTTATTTAATAAACTACTCCTGTTCAGTCAACCACTTTAACCTTTGGAGAAGAGCATATATGTTTCTTATTCATTAATGACATAAAATTACTATATATTAAGTATAACGATCTCAGGGTGGCATCCCATTTTATCATTTAAATATATTCAGATCAAAGGATCTGAATTTTCCCTGAGATCATAGCTTGGTCAGTAAAGCCAATATATCAGAAGAATGATTGCAAATCCTAATTTTTAAATTTCGAGATAACATGCGCATTAGGGTCACCTCTGGTCTAGTGGTTTGCACAACCTACTATGTCCAAGATCGGTTCATAAACCAGGTAAATTGCCTTAGAATTTTTTTAAGGGATTAAAAATCATTAGTCCTTCGAAAGGGACGGCATGACTAAGGCTAACATAAGAGTCATTTATTCTATCTTGAATTTCGTATTTTCTGATCATCATAGAAATTAAGTACTTGAACTTCTCGATGTTCAAGTTATACCCATCCACGAAAATGTCTCAAATCGTTTTGTTTTTGTTTAATCATAACGGACAGAACTTTAAATAATATCGTTCTATGACTATGTCCAGTATACGTTTGTGCTTCCGAGGCAATAAAACGCCATCGATAAAAGCGAAAATCTACAGATTTTGGAAGGGTGGAGAGTGAAAAGTACCGAAGGGACTATATAAATGATGTAGTCGCAGTTGGAAAATAGGGCTCACACCCGAATCAGTTATTCACTCCGCCAACAGTCGATTTCGAATTAATTTACAGTTCTTTTGATTTGTTTATTTGTCAATTTTTAACCCTCTCATGTGGAGTATGTTGGTCAATTATTCCATACTCTCTAAATTTATCGTTCTATTGGGCATGCAAATGTTGGCAAACAAGTTATAATCATTGTTAAGGCGTGATTAGACTGAATAAAATTTGATAGAAGCAAATGGAAGTACCTCGGGAATTGAATGAAAGCTCAGATATTAACAAAGCGTTTGATTTATTAATTTAAATAACATGCGAGATTTTCTTAAATACTATTAATATACATGTAAAAGATACAAATTAATAATAGCGTCTACGAAATAACTTAAAACTAAATATGTAACTTAGCGATCTAATGAACAAATAAATCTTAGACAAAAAAAGAAGAAAAAATTAATAACATGAATGGTGTTAAGGCGTGATTAGACTGAATAAAATTTGATAGAAGCAAATGGAAGTACCTCGGGAATTGAATGAAAGCTCAGATATTAACAAAGCGTTTGATTTATTAATTTAAATAACATGCGAGATTTTCTTAAATACTATTAATATACACGTAAAAGATACAAATTAATAATAGCGTCTACGAAATAACTTAAAACTAAATATGTAACTTAGCGATCTAATGAACAAATAAATCTTAGACAAAAAAAAAAGAAGAAAAAAATGATTAACATGAATGGGAGCGATAATTAAGAATAACAGAAATGCTCCATGCTAGCATAATGGCCAAAGATATAAACAACAAAATGAACGTTATACTAATAGTTCAATAAGGCGCGAAGATGTGCGAATTATTATTATTATATCTTCGCCAGTGATCACGGCATGACGGAACAATGAGTATGATATCATGAATTAACTTGAACTGTCCGGTTGATACCATGTGATACGTTGATCATCCGGAGAAAATTAGTTGACACTTTGAAGCCTTATGGTAATGAAATGTGACTTACAATTTGCGTGATGTATACTCAATTCTCATCAGCTCAGCATAGCTTCTGGCGAGTAACAAACTTTAAGACCTCTGGACGTTCTCATAGGAAGAGCGGCTTGAAATCGGAGTGTGCGATAGTCGTAGCTGCGAAGGCCTGATGGAACTGCTCCGCTCGGCGTCCTGATAGCAAGTAAGCGAAATGACTCAATAGCGTCGCTCCCCCTCTCCTTGGTTTTGGCGGTACCGTACATTTTTCGATTTTAAAGGCAATGATCTGTCCGTTCCATCTGGCAGGCAGTCCAGGTCCGCGACTAAACAAATGGGAGCGATAATTAAGAATAACAGAAATGCTCCATGCTAGCATAATGGCCAAAGATATAAACAACAAAATGAACGTTATACTAAGAGTTCAATAAGGCGCGAAGATGTGCGAAATATTATTATCTTCGCCAGTGATCACGGCATGACGGAACAATGAGTATGATATCATGAATTAACTTGAACTGTCTGGTTGATACCATGTGATACGTTGATCATCCGGAGAAAATTAGTTGACACTTTGAAGCCTTATGGTAATGAAATGTGACTTACAATTTGTGTGATGTATGCTCAATTATCATCTCAGCATAGCTTCTGGCGAGTGACAATCTTGAAACCTCTGGACTTTCTCATATGAAGAGCGGCTTGAAAGTAGAGTGTGTGATGGTCGTAGCTGCGAATGGTGCGAATGCGATGGTGGTATAACTGCTCCGCTCGGTGATCTGATGATAAGTGAAGGGCGCTCTGGGCGTCAATCCCCCCTCTCCTTGATTTTGGCGGTACAGTATTTCCGATTCAAGAGGCAAGGATTGGTTGGTTCCATCTGGCAGGTAGTCCAGGTTCGCGACTAAACATTCCCCCGCCCATGGCACGAAAGTGGCATTATTCAGATGGTAAAGGGCATATGCGGGTGATTGGGCGCTTTATGATGCCGGAAGCGGTTCGGAGGCTAGCGACTTGGGCGATACCGTCCGCTCCGGGATGCAATTCGGTAACCCGTGCTAATGGCCAACGCAGAGGAGGCGAGTTATCGGTTTGGATCAGCACGAGAGCACCGATAGTTAGTTCGGGGGCGGATTCCGTCCAGCGGGATCGCTGCTGGAGTGTGTGAAGATATTCGATGGTCCATCGCTTCCAAAAGGACTGATGGATCTTGTCAGTAAGTTTCCAGCGCGCCACGCGATTGATGGGCACATCAGATAGGTCCTGAGTGGGGGGAGCGGTTATCGGTCGACAGATAAGAAAGTGTCCGGGAGTTAAGGCTTCGAGATCATGAGGGTCGGATGAAAGCGCACATAAAGGTCTGCTATTGAGTACGGCTTCAATCTGAGTAAGTAATGTTGAGAATTCCTCGAAAGATAAAACCTGAATACCCATTGCGGTACGGAGATGGCGTTTAGTAGATTTAATCGCGGCTTCCCAAAGACCCCCGAAATGGGGAGCCCTGGGAGGAATAAAATGCCATTGAATGCCCTCGCGCGAGGAATGTTGAACAATAGTTTCCTGAGTATTTACGTTTCGGAAGAAACGACCGACTTCGCTGATTTGACGGCTAGCTCCTACAAAGTTGGTTCCGTTATCGCTGTAGACATCTGAAGGACGTCCTCTTCTACCACAAAAACGAGCAAAGGCGGCTAGAAAGGCTGCGACGGATAGTTCGGATGTAAGTTCTAGGTGAATGGCTTTAGTGGTGAAACAAACAAATGCACAGATATATGCCTTGGTTACGCGGCATCCTCGGATGCGAGCAGAAGATACGGAAAAAGGGCCTGCGTAATCAATTCCTACCTTTGAAAATGGGTATGTGGGTGTGATACGATCACGGGGCAGGCGTCCCATGGTGGGGATGAGTGGTTGAGGCTTAACGTGGAAACATTTGTTGCATTTAGCGAGGCGATGGCGAACTACGTTTCTCCCGTCCAATATCCAGAATCGCTGACGAATAAAGGAATGCGTAGCAGAGGGACCAGCGTGCAAATTTTGACAATGAGCTTGATCAATGACTAAGTTGGTAAAGGGATGATCTTTAGGAAGCAAGGCCGGATGTTTAGCGGAAAACGGTTGAGGACCATGATGGAGTCGTCCACCTACGCGTAGGACCCCCCGCGGATCGATGAATAATTGCAGAGTACGTTTAAGATGCAATTTTGATGTAGGGTCATCGGCTGCTTGATACTCATTTGTGAGAGCGACTTGTTGAATGGCCTTAACGAGCTACGACCATAGCTACGACCATAGCTGCGAATGGTGCGAATGCGATGGTGGTATAACTGCTCCGCTCGGTGATCTGATGATAAGTGAAGGGCGCTCTGGGCGTCAATCCCCCCTCTCCTTGATTTTGGCGGTACAGTATTTCCGATTCAAGAGGCAAGGATTGGTTGGTTCCATCTGGCAGGTAGTCCAGGTTCGCGACTAAACAATCATTCTCTGAAACATATATAATACTTTTCCTAATACTGATTAATATTATAAAATGTATTTACGTTTAAAATTAATATTATTTTTTTTATAAATTTCAGGTATGAATTAAGAGTTATTGTAACAATACTATTGGGTGAGAATGTAACAATAGTAACTAAAAACTTTTTCGCTGTTTTCGCTTCAGGTACGTTCTGTATAATTCATAATTTAACATTTAAATAAGTTAATAGTATTTTTTAATAGGAGTTAATTCTATGAAATTGTATAGTAAATAAAATAAATTTATTTTTAAATATTTATAACCCAGAGCTCGACAAGCCAGACAAATCCATTCTCTTCACCGATCCTGTATCCCCGTGTTATCGCAAGTTTCGAGGTCTTAACACGGGGAAGAAAGTTCATTGAACATTACTTTAATTGGGATCTCGTTGACTTACATCGATTTTATATTTCTATAATTTATTTTTTATTTATAGTTCTTTTGATGGTGATTATTTTTAAATACCTTTATTTTGAAGAGAAAAGATTTTTCTAGTCCGGGATTCTAACCCGGGTCACCCTCTAACCATCTGAGCTACCAAGGCTTGTATCCAAGCCAGAACAATAAATGTACATTCATTTTTAACACGTAATTAGTATAGCATAAACGTATTATTAATATGCAAAATAAATAAAAAATACAAACACATCGAAAAAAATATTAATTGCAGGAGCTCAGTGATGAAGTGATTGTTCAGATAGGCCCGTGGTACCTAAAGATATCTTACTGTGAGAATCTATAACATATATCCAACTATGTTGAAATTTGGTGAAATGTGCGCTAGGGTGATGATATAAGTAAAGGAAAAATTTAGGCGACATGGTTGTGTTAATCGGGTCTTGAATACTCTGGTTTATATATACAACAATAAATTTTATATGCTCAGATAAAGCTGCATACATATGTGATAAGCCTACTTAATGCAGTAGGATGTTTCGAAAGGGAGATTAAATAGAAAAACCGCTTGGTGTATTTGCCCTGAAGATGGCCTACATTGTAGGCCGAAACGTCGGCACACAATACATAAGTATACACTTAAATATACTGTTTATAAATAGGTGTTTTTATTGACTGCACCCCCAACTATTTCTTCCTTACATACAAAAAAGCACCCTAGATGTTCAATGTAGTCTTAAATCCTATTCATGATTTAGTCCGATATCGAGTGTGGTCCTACGAAGTAACAAACTTACATGTAGACCTGTGAATTGCAGGCTTAATATATTTTTCAATTAATCTAATAATTACAAGGAATACAACAATTTCAAACTTAATTTGATATGGAAAAGGGTGTACCGGATGTTTATCTCTGAATGAATTACCAATATGTGGATATATTCAGATTTTTTGTTTAGTGTTTACGTTAATTTTTATACCTATAAGTTAGTTAATAATAAATAACAATTACTTTATTTATTTATAGTTTAGTCGGTAAAAACGGAACAAAGGGCTGTCAACTCTATATTATATGACAGTGAGGAATAAACATCTCCATGAGTGAAGTTACTTGTAAGATCATTTTATGCAAACAAACGCAATTTGAATGTGGAATTACCTAGTCACTTAACAATTCTAGTATTCAACGCTTCATTCCGGTCTGCTCGTGTATACATAATCATATACATACAAATAAAGTGCGGAAATTGCTGCAGTCCAATAATCACATGTTCAACATTAAGTGTCAAATTCACTTGTGCTTACTTTTACTTTTGTTTAATTTTTTATATGTTATGTATTAGCTTGAATATAGCTTATAGCTTATTAGTTTTTTGTGGGCCTTTAATATCAACTTTGTTCAATTTCGTATGATTGTATGAAGTCGGTGAGTCGTGGACCAACGCGATGATGTGCTGAGATAACAGTCTATGTTTTATTGAAATTTAATC
Organism: Arma custos; assembly: GCA_037127475.1. Taxonomy (NCBI): domain Eukaryota; kingdom Metazoa; phylum Arthropoda; class Insecta; order Hemiptera; family Pentatomidae; genus Arma; species Arma custos. The sequence continues at coordinate 95,491,168 of CM073764.1, forward strand.
TAATTATTTTAGTTAACTTTTAATTAGTGAAGACATTTGTTTAAAGATGTTTATGTGTGAAACAACAAAATGTACTGCTATATCCTGAGTGAATAATTATGTGTTATTAATATTGTTGATTTTGGAATGCCATGAGTAATTATTGATGAAAATTACATACAGATTATTTCTATAAACGTTCTAAAAATATTTTAAATCGAATTCTTTTCCACAGATTGGTTGTGTTTTTACCAATTTACTAACCAATCAAGTAAATATATTAATAGCAATATTAATAATGTAATGTAGGGCGTATAAATTAAACAAATATAATTTATAGATTTTATTTTGGATAGGTACTATCAGTACATGTATTATACAATACATTGCGAAATTGCTATTAATGATTCAGATAAATAAAGGATTGGCTTAAAATACGTATATAAAGTATATAGAAACTTATCTGGTACAATAGAGGTACTCTATTGTACTTGTCGGTGTTGCGCGTTATGCCATCTCTTCTCTGCGGCCACAAATCGGGTATTCTCTTCAGAAGAGTTCTTTGGAGCAACCACTTCGACTGTCCTCGAGAGTCCGCCTTACACTTTTCGAACAGGCATATGATCACATGTTAAGCTCCATTGCTACCTGTCTAACCAAGCTTTATTAACCGCCAATTTAGAAAATTCATATTTCAACTTATCACTTGTAAAACCAAGCTTAGTCTTTACGATTGCTAGACTATAAGAGAAATCGATGCTTGCTGAGTTCACGATCATTCCGAGTGATTACATTTTCCAACTCTTGGTATTTCACCTTCTCCCCACTAATAGATAGTAGTGACGAGCAGTGCCGGTACCAGGAAGCAGATGACAGGGAGCCAGGAGACTCCACACTAATGCCCCGATCCATCACGCTGCAGGGGTCCATTATGGGCCACCTCTGGCTTAGCCCCGCTCTAATTATTTCACAGGAAGGCCTATTGAGAGCTCCACACCTGCGTCCAGAACAGGCTGCCCACCAATCTGTCCGTTAATTATATGGCTGGCCTGATCTGGTAATTAAATTTCATTCTACATGAGTAGCGGCTATGTTCAATGAAATTAAATCTGAATAGTTTTAAATAATAATATTAGACGCCACGCAGGGATCATTACAACTAAGCTACAATAAGTATTACCACACAAATGGTAGCATATTACTGTCTGTAACTTCATATATTCATATATTAAAAGCTTTGTGCAATTCAGGTGAATATGTTATATGGCAGATTGAGACAATTGGTTACGGAGGAGGTATTGAGGTGAACCTGCATAAACTATTTTTCTTTTGCTCTATAGGCTTCACTGCCCAAACAATGATCTCAGGACAGGTAAATATCAATTCATCTGAATAGTTTTAAATAAAAATATTAGATGCCACGCAGGGATCATTACAACTAAGCTACAATATTCGAATATCATTGATTTAAAAATATCTCCCTCTCTTTTCCAATACTGGAAGTGGCTGATTGACTGAAAGTTGTTTAGTAAATGAAGATTTTTCTTGGTATGATATAAAATATCATTATTTTTATTACATGATAATGATGGTTACAAAAATATAATTTTACTTTCCTTTTATTTTGCTTTTTGCTTTTGCCTTTTCTTTAGGTATGATCCTATGGGACACTTACACAACCTGCTCAGTGACCCTTCAACGATTTATTTGCAAAATTGTGTCAAATATGACAACAATTTATTTCCAACAGTTGCTTAAAGAATAACGTAACGGTGAAAAATAATAAAACTAATTGATCACAATTGCGTGTGTGTGGTGTTAGTTAGCTCAATAACATCGTACAAAAATTTTGCATAAAGCTTAAATTACTTATTAACTTAAGTATTCGCCAGGATATGTCACTAAGTGGAAATAAAAGCAAGGTGGTAACAATTGGTCGAGAGAAATAAGAATTGAGGGTTAGCAAGAATCAATGGAGGAATTAGAGATCTTTTTTTTTTTTAAAGAATTTAGCAGAAATAGAAAAATTGAACAAGTACATGAAAAAAAATTCAGGAAAGCTAATTTTACTTTTGCAATGCATTGATGTGGAAAGAGTTGGAGAAACGTGTTGAACTACACATGTTTACTTATAACAAATTCCTTAATTGCCTACTTTATGGATCCGGGAGCTTTGTCCGGCTGCGCAGGCAAGATATGGAAAAATAAGGTACTCACTTTGAGAGATGCGAAAAGAGACAACCGAAGCGGTTAGGCCATCTCTGACCTGAGTTCTTACGGAAGTTCTTTGAAGTAAGGCCCACTGACCATTACCCTTGTTATGTTGTGTTATTGATCCTTATCTCCAGGACATTGAACTGAAGAAGGGAAGAGTCTGAGCAACATGAGGGTCCTGGATAATAGGGATTGTGATCAATTTTGCTTAAACTCGTTACATCCCATATATATTTATTGCTAGATAGGCATTTCCCGCGTTGAAGTACCCTCATAAGAATCAAATTCCGAGTTTAAAAAATGTCTTTTTCTAGAGCACCTTCAATTTTATTTATTTGAAGCAACTAATCGTTGTTATCATTTATTACCTCACCTTATGCATACTAATTTAATAAAATAAAAATAATTTATTATTGTTCAATGCCGTTATTTTCATTTTAAAGTAATATTTGTCATTTGAGGAGCTGGCGAACAAAACCGGATTAGTTAGTGGATTAGGATTAATTCGAACACACTTTTTTTTCTAATTGTGATCCCTTGGACCTCGTTACGTCAATCCCTGTTAATATTTTTGATGAAAACCGTCCGTTAATATTATTAATAGTCGATATCTATTAAAAATATTAACAGGGATCGACTTAACGAGGTCCAAGGCATCATAATTCGAAAAAAGTGTGTTCGAATTATAGTGAACTAATCCGGTTTTGTTCGCCAGCTCCTCATATTAAAAATGCTATATTATGACCTTTATAAAGCTATTTATTTATTTTGGGATGCCATGAGTAATCATAATTACTCAACTTATTATTTATTTTAATGTCCTAACCTTTTAACATTACCATTTTTTTAAAATGGGTTCTTTTCCATAGGTTGTTTGTGAGTATACCGATTTACTGATTGGCCAAGATTTTTACATTGTTGATAATTATATTAATGCCCGGTGAATCAGAAGTAATTACACAGTCAATCATTAAGAGAATTATAATTTAGAGGTATTACATTGGGATACTATCAATACATATATAGAGACATTATTATAAATTATTAAATTACTAGTCTTGCAATAAAACAAATATTACAAACAAAATTGACAGTTAACAGGTGTTCATATAAGATTCTTCGTCAGTTAGTCCTGTGGTAAGGTGTGTTATATTGGCTTTACTGCCCAAGCTATGATCTTAGGGAAAAGTCAGATCCTTTGGTCTTAGATAGATTTAAATACTAAAATGGGATGCTACCCTGAGATCGTATCCTTCATCCTGTTCTTGGCCCAGGCCCCCCATCATAGTCCCTTTGGTATGTTTAATGCTTCAGATGGTCACATATAGCAGATGTCTCCCGGGTTTGGCCATCTTAGGGTGCACCTACATTGGATCCGATGCGATGCGACGCGATCCTATTCTATCTCATAGTATGGTAAGCTGAAAAAACAAATAACTGAAATACGCAGTGAGTGCCTACAGTGGATCAGGTCCGACACGATTCTATTCTTTTCAACCCGATAGTGAAACTAGTCACTGCCTTCCGAATAAAATAATATTAATTTTATTCTTTTATTTCTTATATTTTATATATATTATAGTGAAATATAAATATATTAAAAATAATTAATAAATAATCTTAATTTTATAAATTTAAAGAACCAAATGTTATAACAATGAGGTAATATTACTATATTAGAATATTTTTGTCTTGCTGTTTGATGAAAAAACAATTAGTTTGGTTGTTTTTCAATTTCATAAAATAGAATTTATATTTTTTAGATATTCATGTTTTATATAATGATTTAATTTATTTATGGAATAGTAGTGATATTTTTAAATCTATTTAGTTTGTAATTAAATTAACGATTGCAATTAAATTAATAAATAGGAGCGATTGCCGTCGGATGGTTATACTTGAAACCTCCCCATAATATCAAATCTCAACAAGTGTTTACTTCTGTATTTTTGTCGATCATGGATCTTTAATTGATCTACTGGGTGCTGACTTTTTTCAAAGGATTTAATGTGAAAATATTGAACAAGGTAAGTGTAATTACTTTTATAATACTGTTTGTGTGTAGTTGCTTCTTTATTCTAAAAGCTATTGCGTTTTAAAATTTTCTTCATTAACAATTGTCATGAAATATGTTGATTCAATATGTATTTGTTGGTATGAACTGGCAAGAACCATAAATTAATCTTTCTCATGCTTTCTTTATGAGAATAATATGTAAAATAAATGAAAATAGTTGAAGTGATAAGTGATTTCAATTGTTAAAACTTTGGTATACAATCAGAATAATTGTTTGTAAGATGACCCCATATCATATAATTATGCATGAACCAATTAGCCAGTAAATTAACTATTAAAATCAGGTGGACATTAGGTTTACTAATAATAACACCTATATTATACAATTACCTACATTTGAAAAAATCCATTATGGAACTAGAAATAGTATTAATTTAAATCTTTATTTCACCAAAGAACAGTTCCACAACAGAATAAATTTACCTCAGATTAAATAAATAAGTTTAGACTGAACAGAAATAATAAATATCAATGTTTAGCTTCTTTTGAAAAATGCTACAAAAGTGAAAAGTTCAACCTTTTGTTAGGTACCCAATAGATTTATTATGGAATACTTAAAACTAATTTTTATTTATCATTATATCAATGTCTATCTGAAAACATTGTTTTTTCCAGAAACAGAAAGGAAATATGTTGTCCAATCAGGAAGTGGCCCTGTTCAAATTTCCATTTTCAATAATTAGCAGATACTTCTACAAGTGAAAATAGATGGCGAAGATGACAATGGTTTTTGGGTTGTGTATATCAAGTATCAGAAGAAATTATGTGTATACTTTTCTAAATGGATGCCTATGATAATCAAGCAAGATATGACAATTTGGGAGTAAATACTGTATAATTAATAGTGGATATTCAAGGCAATTTAAGCTAATATGTATTTGAAAACACTACAATCTAAATCTTCCGAGGATCTTCCTCAATCACCTTAATTATTATATATAATATTATATAATTGTATCATTAAGTATTATATATTATTGCTTTGTATTATTATATCATATTAATATGTTATTATCTTAAACGACAAATATTATTTATAAAATTTGTACTGTTTAATTCTTCTTGAATTGTATTTTGAAATACCTAATTATGTTATTCATTTATTTTTCTATTTAGTGCTAATATTGTTGTTAAAAAATTATTATCCTAAATTTTATTCTTTTAATTTTATAAGAATTGCAAACTATTGTATATTATTGAATAAATGATTTATTTTCCTCTATATCTGATTTATTTTCTTCCTAATTAATATTCTGGTTTCCTCTTTTCTTTATTAAAACACAATTTAAATATGCGATGAACTTTGCAGGATGTTTCTACCAATATTGCAGATCTTCATCAGGGTTAAATTATCAAGATAAAAATATTAAATGCAAAATAATTGCATATTCATAAATAACATAAATGATAGAAATTTTATTATAAAAAAGGATTTAGATAAAAAGATTGATGTAATCATAACCATAAGATGATTATTATTTTAATCATATCACCTAATATTTTTAAAGTATTATTTGCATTATTACTGCTATTAATATGTATATTTTTTAGCATTATATTATTTGTTTGTACATTGTATATTCAGCCCTGATGAAACCTGCAATGTTGGTCGAAACATTGATAAGCTAATAAATATATCAATTGCTTACTATTCAAGAATTAATTTTGGCCCTCAATAGATCTGGCAATCAATAGACCTTCAACATACCTTTATCTGAATGTGTAAGTGATATAAATATAATAAACCCTAATTTTGTAGTATTGAATTAGAGCATCGATAAAACATTGGACATTATGAACAGAAGGAAAAAATAGAATGCTATTGTGAACCTATACTAAAGCTCCAAAATAACTGTATACTTTTATTGTTAATTGTTACAATATTTACTTAAATGAGTTCAAAATATTAATCGAAACAAATGTTTATTTATATCAATTAAATAATAATGGCAATAATAAAAGTCTTATATGAGTAATACCAGTAACCTATATATGACAGGATTGAATAGAACAATCAAGGATTGTAGAAATAAAACAAACAATGTTAGGTTAGAAAATAATCAAACTTTCATTTGCACCATTAACTATATTTTTAAATATTTCTATATTTCCATGCTCACATAGTTAATTTATTAATAAACAATTTTCAAAAACTGGATATCTTGAGAATACTCAATGTAGTTAAAATGGTACTGAACTTTCATTAAACAAATCACTTTTTATTGAACTAATAGATGATCAGATAATGACCTACTCATGTAAATCAAACAGAATTTGTAATATACATCCAATAAAGCTAAAATTATTCTGATAATTATGAAGGTCTAACGTATTTGATAAACTTGATCAGTTTGAATAACATTTTTTTAAACATATATTTTATTTCTGGATCAGAGCTGGTGTGATTCTATTCTATTCAAACCAATAGTGAAACTATAATATAAATATATTAAAAATAATGTTTTATAAATTTAAAGAACCAAATGTTATGAAAGTTAGGTAATATTACAATATTAGAATATTTTTGTCATGCTGTTTCAATATAAATAAATAATTTAGTTTAAAAAAAAAATAGAATTTATTGTTATTTTTTTATATATTCGTGTTTTATATAATGATTTAATTTTCTAGATTGTGATAATATTTGTTTGATCACAAAATCGAGGCTCGTTTGTTTCGAACTAATTCTTTGTCTATTTTGTTGTTTATCTTTGCAAACGATTATCAAAAATCAGAAAAGCCCTTAGCTCCCAATGTTGCCAACTGTTTAGCAAATAAATTAAACATTACGATGATAATTTTAATGTTTCCAATTTTATTTGACGAATTAAAATTTTGTGTAGGTATATTTTTTATGTACATTTCTGATAGATATAATTTTATTCAACGGAAAAATAACCTTCGCTACTATATTTAATGGTTCATGAAGAATGATAATAAAATATTTTAATGAGAATTAAGAATATTTAATTTTGATTTATGACGGATATTTATATAATAGTTGATTATTAAATTACAATGTACATTTTTTAATAAACATTTTAGACAATAAAGGTTTGTTGGCACACATGGTAACGGCTGGCTTATCGTATTGAAAACTAATGATTTTGAAATGTGAAAATCGCACCTGATAGTACAGTATCGCATCGGAACCAATGTAGGCGCTTCCGTATAAATAAACTATTTTGATTCCACGAGCGACTAAATCGGTCGGATTAGTCTGATAACAACGGACGGAGCCAATGTAGGCACTCTCGATATATTTCAGTCATTTGGTTTGCTTCCGAATTCTGATCGCATCGCATCGGATCCAATGTAGGTGCACCCTTAGGCACAGTAGCTATTCAAGCCAGTGCTTCTGCCTCTTCGGCAGCTCTTTAAGTAATTCTCTGGACTGTCTTTTTCTGCAGGTAACTTCACCCCCTCCTAGATTGTATTGCTACCTGTTTACGTGACCTGGTTTTGCAACTGTCATTTCTGGCAATTTTTATTTTATTAATTTTTCTAACAAAGACCGGAACTGGATGGTAAACAGGTAATTCTACATGGCAAACATGCAATCGCTTATATTCAAAAGTCGAAAGGCTCTCTTCTTCCTTTTCTGCCAATTCCGAAATACCACATTATAGAATATTACTAATTATATAAGTTAAAATAATTGTATACATCTGGAATAGAAGACGCCAACTAATAATAAGTATCTAACAAGTATCTTTCTATTTTTTTTAAAAATCATTATGAACATCTTTTTACTAATCCTTAACTTTTATTCTCAATGTTGTCAAAAGTATTTTAATTCAAGGCAATGAAGTAAGATATAAATCTCGTTTATCGTGGCGTTTAAAACATTAGAATTTCCGTGAACATTATTTTAAATACGAATAGAACGTATAATATTGATATCTTCCAAAGCTTTCCTAAGAAACTACTCAATTATCCTTGAATAACTTACTTTAATTTAATTAGGGAGTATAAAACATTCTCATAGTTTTTAATTATCAACACTAATCTCTCCAGTATCCTCTGATTTTCCACGAATTCATTAATTTGTAATTTAGTAATGAAGTTTAGTAAATACATAAATCATTTCTAAAATCCGTATTCTTAGAAAATACCTCGTTCTTCCTTATTTATCGGGCTCTCAACTGTTATTATTAGTCAGATATCCAGGATATTAAATAACTAATATATATTACTATACACGATATTAAACAGAAGCTCTTCTCATTCTTTCGTTTTACTCAATATTAATACATATAAATATTCACTGACCATATAGCTTAATATTTAATCCAACATTTTAATTAATTAGATTTAACAAAATTAGCTAATTTGAAACCTTTGATATTTTGACTTACTTTTAGTTTTTTTTTATAAAAATCTAATAATTTTTCTAATAATAATATGTCATCTTTAATGCCGTAGCTAATGTTATACGTATACGAGTATATATTTCTTACATAGGATTATAGGTAATATTTTAATCATAATTTCGTGTAACTATTACATGAAAAACCGAAAGAATTTAAAAACCCATGTATTCGCTGGTAGTACATACCAAATACTTTCACCAGACATATATATATATATATATATATATATATATATATATATATATATATATATATATATATATATATAGGTCCATAGGACTTTAAGGATTAAATGACAAGAAATCTAAAATATATTGAGTATAAAAATATTTTTTATTTTACTTCCTCTTTTACGTTTACTTTCTTTTAGCGTAGAGGAGCCTCAACGAAGCCATTCTCCCCGGTGTCAACACGTCCTCTTCATTTGAGCCAGGGTTTTTCCTCTTGCTGCTGCTATTCTCTTAATATATTCTTCATATGGGACTCTTGTATAATTTTAAGGCCTTGTGCCCCACTGGTAAGCTTTTAAAACCTTTTAAGGTTGTCATTCCTCTTATAGACACTAAGTGACATACATTTCCGAACCACTTCAGTTGTTTTCTTTCAATGGGTGTCGTTAGTACTTACAGCTGATCTCTTATTCTTGGTTTTCATAAACGGCCTTTCTTGTTTTGCCGATCACCTTACGAACGTTCATCATATTCTGTTATCTGGATGATGTGTTTGTCAAGTACAAACCAACTTTCATACCCAACATGTAAACTATCGGAATCAGACTGTTTAGTATAAATAAATTTAATTTGCTTTCCCAGCCTTCAACAACCAAAAAAAAAATCAATTTATTTACATTCATACATATTGTATAATAAAAAAAAATATATAAAATTTTAAGTTCACCTTAAAAGCCAGCGAAACTCCATTTTAAGTAATCAAAACTTACATAAGTAATAAACAAAGAAGTTACAAATTTTTAAGGACCCTTTTTTACACCGTTCTTAACGGTTGGAGTCGTTTAATTGATAAAGTTGCAAGTCCATTCAATGAACCGCTTAGGGAATATTGAAAAGAAAAGTAATTTTACGCCCGTCAAAACTCTTCCACCAATTAAAGATTTCCAGTTGATTACTTTTTCTTTGTCTCATTTTAGGCATTCCTTGCGATGCCTCTTTATGATTACTGTTCTTTTGATTTTTTAATCATCATTTAACGCGATCGTGTTATTAATTATTTTAACCCTTATTTGTTTTATTTATATCTTTATCACATGCTTGATTCTGCACTGCAATGCGACGAATCCTAGTCTATTTTTAATTCCATAGCAGTATAGAATATGATTCAAACCAAAAAAAAAAAAAAAATACAATTTAAAATTTGCATTAATCAGGCATTAGGACATATTTCCAACTAAAAGTTGTGCCATGAATATTCCTCCCTTCCTACAAAATTTTATCAACTCTCTAGGAATTTTTCAATTCCCGCTGATTTGATTTCCTTATTTGGATGGCTATTCCGCCATCTTTCTTATTTGGTTTTTCTATTACTGTTTCATCAGTCTTATATAAAGACGGAGTTTAACGATTATTTTCCGCCTAAATTTTCGAAATACTGTAAAATTTATTTTCTCAATATGCTTTTCGCATATACTAAGATTTGTTAACTTTTATCATTATTATTAATTATCTTTACTTTGATGAGCTACTTCTTATTAGTAAAACGTCAATAATAAATGCATACAAGAGTCTAATTACCATAATCAATTGAAATTATCCAGGTATTTATTTCCTTCAAGAATATCTGTAGACACAACAAGTATAGTCCATTATTTTTCCGCAATTAAACGAAGTAAATTATAATTTATCATAATTATACTGTTGAAAATTCTCTATGGGTTAGTCCTTGTTCAGGAACAATTGTTCTCAAAAAATTAATTATTGGTCCTTCTCAGATCCTGTATCAAAAAAGATAACCAAATGGCAACAAGTGACCTTAACATATTTTCCGCAATAAGCCGGGTTCTACGAGCAACAGGTATCCTTCCCAGCTCTCCTTCAGTGTTAGGGGTCCCCACACTTCTTGGCCTCTGATACGAAAGGCCCTTTTAAGTATGTATTTTTGTCGCCTGTACTTTAAATCTGGTTATGAGAATCAAACTCAAAAGTCATTGTTAGTTATTACCAATTCAGGAACGTGCCCAGTAAATCAAAAGAAAAACATAATGAAAGTTGAAATGAATGAAGAATATCCATCAGTAAAAAGTTAAACGAAGTTCGCTTTATTGTTATAGATTTACAATTAGAAGATAAGTTGTGAACTAATTCATATGAATCTGCAGGACATCTTGATATTTCTTCCATGTTGTATTCTTCACGCAATGCGTATTCTTTAGCAGTATATTTACAATCTAAGCTGGAGTAAAGTTTTTATCGTGCATTTTTAAGAAATCATTCTGTAAAATATTTGTTAATATAAAAAAAGTTTAAATAAAACATCTGGAAAACTGAATCTTTTTCAACGTAGATTAATACGGAGTTGAAGGATACAAAAACCTAAATCTTCGATCAATTAAATCACAAACCTCACCCGAACCCACTCTTAAAGTTAATTCAACCTAATGTAGATCCATCAGTTCCTGGATGGGTACACGACAGTTTTCAAGTTAATGGCAAAAGTTTACATTGAATCTAAAAGTCCTTGCAAAAATTATTCTACTTCTTGGAAATCTTAATTACTTAATTTATATAATTCATTAAATAGTTATGGGATTGAAAAATCTTTCCTTTTTATTCTAAAGCTCAAAGATATATATTAATTTTTAAACAATTCATAATTTTTATTCCAAAATAACGATATCCCCCAAAACGCACTGTGCAAATATTCAGACATTTATAAAATTCTCAAAAAAATTAATACGAAAAAAACTTCCGGTAATGACGCAATATATCCAATATATTTAAAAAAGTTACAACCGGCAGGGATCACACGACTGGTACATATGATAAATTTAATACTAAAATTAAAATACTACCCACTGATATGAAAAATGGCTATAATTACGTATTTATATTAATGACATACCGAATACATTCAAAGTAAAAAAATCTCTATTTGCAGATGATATAGTTTTTTATACTTCAAGTTATAGACCGGACACAATTACAAATAAACGGACTACATCACTAAAAAAAAAAAAATATATAGAGAGATTCTACAATAAATGGAAAATTATAATAAATCAGGATAAAACCCAAGCTATATTATTTACAAAGAGACTATCGAACAATATTCCCCAACTGAATGTAAACTGAACGCCTGTAACCTTGACAACGCAGATTAAATATTTAGGACTTAATATGGACAAAATTTTTATTTCCCCAACTGATTACGTGCGCAATAAAACGAACAGGGCTCTGTGTACAATATCCATTCTTTAACAGGAATTCTAAATTAAGCATAAATAATAAGTTATCATCATATAAACCTGATTACGACCTATAATAACATTTGCATGCCCTATATTTAGTTATAAATTTAAACTAATTATAAAAAACTATAAATATCCTAAAACAAATGCCTTAGAATTGCTGGAAATTATTCATATTACACTAAAGATAAAATTATGCGTAAAGAATAATGTATATCTTATATTAATGTATTAATCAATAAACTATGCAAATAATTCTTTTTTAAGTGGAAACACAAAAAACAAAAAAGACTCTTATAAGCACTACTGGGAACTAAACAAGAAATAGTATAAAGCGGTATGCACAAAGGATACCAATTTCTTTTATTTTATTGTTATTGTTTATATAAGTTATTAAGAATGAATAGTTACAATTTTCGTTTTATTATTATTTTTTTTCTCTGCTGAAAGTTTTTTTGTACATGTTTTTCTTTCATTGTATATTATGATTCTTTATAGATACATTTAAATTTAGTTTTTAAGTTTGAGACTGGTCTTTGGTACAGCATATATTTTTGTGATTTGTAGCAAACTATATAAGAAATAAATAAAAAAATAATTTTTATTATTTCGATAAAGCGTTTTGTTGTTTTAGAGAGAGTTACAGATAAATATATCCTTCTCCAACCGTAAAAAAAAACTAATTAGTTAAAAAAACTACCAGGGAGTTCAAATTCGGCTGGGACAGATAATTTATTTAATCTGTTATCAGCTGAGGATAGACATTGTGAAATGTGGAGACCCCCCTGGTGTTCCACCGAGGTTCCATTATATAGGTACCCTTCATTAGGGGTTGAGGACAAATCCCCTCCCACAATCGTGTTCATAATACTTTAAAATACTAAGATTTCTTTCATGTTTGGAACATCTGTTCAAACAGGACTCTCTCATTGTTACAATAATATGACAGACTACCGAGATAAAGCATTATGTACGGCATTAATGCGTTAGCAATGCTGACAAATAAAGGTAAAGAGGATAACAAGAAAGTTCCATTAAACTATTATTTCATATTAAACTCTGGAGTCGGTGAGGACGTATGCACAGACCTTTCCTTGACCACCTGTTGCCTCTATTTGCCCAAAGGCTAACTCTCGCTCGTGAATAATATCTCTTGTTACTTTTCGCTGTCCACGCGCGGATATAAAAATATTAGTTAATAAGTATATTTATGTTATTAAGTAACCAATCAAGTCAATGCCGATTGTTTTAAATTTGGTCATTTTGAAAGAGAGTTGAACTGAGAGGACCACTAGTGTGTTTTTTGTTCGAAACTTCTTTAAGAATTTTCAGGTAAATAATGAATGATTCCGGTCATAAAATGCTTGACAAGATATTATATTATTAAACGGAATATTCTAAAGAAATATCTAAACTAAAGCCAGGAAACAAAAGCACCTTTCGATATTTCGCTTATTCTGGAATCTTTGGGACAAAAAGAAATTAATATCAAAGGAAATAAAAATATCTCAAAGGCCCAAATGCTACTACTGAATCATAAGGAAGATTATGGGAAAACAGATGGAAAAGTTTAAATAAAATCATCTGGCAAAAAACTAAATAGCAAATGCCAATTACATAGATAAAACTTCAGAAAAGCACAAAGGAAAAGAGAATAAAAAGACGAAAAGCATTCGTTACATAAGAAAAGTATAATTTTAACAGAAAAAGAACATCATAAAAAAAAGAAGAAGGAACTTTTCATGGTTTCCTAATAAATAAATTTATTTTATTTTTATTTATTTATGTTTTTTTAATTTTTTATTCTCCTTAGAGCTTTTTTGAAGTGTGGATTTTATATGCGCAGTATGAAAAGCATTTTATATCTAGTTTTCTACCAGCTCTTTTTATTTAACCTTTTTGCAACTGGTATCCTGTAACTTTCTTATGCTCTTTCTGTACTGAAGATGATAGAATGGGCGAAATATTGGCAGATATTTATGTTTCTTTGTTTTTAGTTTAAGGACTAGTTTTTTTTTTTAATTTTTCCATTCATGTCTTTGTTAATTATAGGACCCTTATTGATTCCTGACTTTAATATACTGCCTCTCAACTTCGAATCGCGTTCGCATCAAAAGATTAACGAGTTGAAACTAATGTTGATAGTAATCATTTTAGTATGTCGTCACCAATGATGAAGGAACGGTGTCCAGGAGTTTTTTCCTGCCTTATTTCATGTTTAATGTTCTTATAAAAAAAAGAAAACAACGAATCTGAAAAAAATTCTTTTGTAGCAGAGAAGGTGAAACAAAGTTTGCTTTAGCCGAAGCCGTGTCAAAGCTTTTATTCGCCAGTACGACGATGTATTGGCTCCATTACATGACTAGCAAACTGTATACACTCATCTCTTTTCGAACTGGATTCCCTTGTGAATAACATTCTACCCAAGGTTTTTTTTTGTTTTTTCCTGTTTTTACACCCTCTCATTGTATACGGCAAGCAACACAACAACCAATATTAAAAAAAGGCAAGCTTTAAAAACGTTACAGCACTAACACTATTTTATATGAGGAAAATTTTTAATATTTTACAGAGAGAGATTAATTTTGCATTCTTATGGAAGTATGAAATAGGGGACTTGTTCAACAGGGTTCTTAAAGTTCCCTCAAGAGACGTCTCAATATATATTCTGAAAAAAATAGCTTGAAAATATACCTCAATAAAGCAAAGTGACAGCTTATTCGAGAATTGTTGACATACCGAGTAATGGGTAATTCGAGAATAGTAATTTCAACGAGCATAACAATTTTATATTAAATAGAAAGACTACTATAACCTTCAGTATACGTTGTGTTTTTATCCTAGCCCCTTGGCTTTTATTATTTTTTGATAATAACGTATTAATTGGGATAGATGGTATCTCTTTTACTACACCAGATGCATTTTAAGAGGGGAATGTGGAGAGGATGTTCTGGATTTCAATTAAATGAAAGGAGTAGGGGGTTAGTGTTGTGGCTCACTAGTTCTTTCTGATTGGAGTTAGTAGTTTACTCATTCCATGTTGAGAGTCTGTACATGTTTTTGCCAGCGCTGAGGTCGCCCTATCGGTGTAAGTGTATTGAATAGTAGGTTCGTGTAGTGTTGGAGGCTATCAAAGATATGTCTCAATGTGATGAAGACCGTTACCGTCGGGAGTCCGAGAGTCTCGTGTATTATGTCTGATTTTGTCCTGTGTAGAGAAGTGTGCCTTACTATACCGTGCCTCAGTATACGGTTTTGAATTTCTTGGAGCTTTTTTGAAGTTGTGGGCGAAATGTTATTCAACATAGGCACCCAATAAAGGAGTGCCGGTCTAATAGCCCCCTTATAGATCATTACTTTGAAGCAGAGTGATAAGTTTGGTCAGGTTACAAGATGGTCAAGTCTATAAGATTTGGTTCTAACCGACTTGATCATCCAGTGTCCGTCAATTGCCGGTCGAGGATGGCACCGAGATACATTATCCTATTGGCTAGTTTGTTTTTGGTGCCCGCTACTGTATACGTTTTAGTTAGAGGGCGCTTATTCCTTTGGATACAGTCGGTTTTTAGGATTAACTGTAATGTTTAGTCCATTTTCTCTCTCTTCAGTGAGTTACTGTAGATGGCGATGTCATCGGCATACGCCGCCACAGTAGCTTTTTTGTATATGGCACTAGCGATTTCCACCGTAAAAACTGAGAATAATACCGGTGATAGCACAGACCCTTGTGTGGTCACCACACGGGGGTTGGACAGTTCTTCGCCGACTCATACCTCTATTGAACGTTGTGTCAGAAAGAATGTTATGATAGTATAGAGCTGCTCGGGAAACTCGTTGTCCTGCAATGTCTTACATAGAAGACTATGGAGTCGAACGCCCCCGTACATTCTATGGATATCAAAGCGGTTACCTCTTAACTGTGGCTTACTTCCGCCTGTAGTTTCGCCTGATGGTGGTCCAGGCACAGTCTGACCTGAAAGCCGGTTTGTTCCTGTGGGATTAACGCTAATTCCAAGCAGTAGGTTTTGAGATAATTAAGGATACTTTTCTCAAAAACTTTGCCCACGTGCGGAAGCAAGCTAATAGGCCTGTAGTCGACTGGCTGATTACCGTTTCTAGCTGGCTTCAGCAGCGGTTAGAGAATAGTTCTTTTCCATGCCTCAGGAAAGTATCTTAGCCTGAGACAGGAGCTGTTGAGGTTCATGAGGTGAGCTATGCCTCTTCTTGATAAGTTTCAAGAGTAGTCTGTATTCCGTCCTGGCCTGGGACCTTATTCCCTCGCGAACGACGGAGTATCGCCTTCAGCTGCTTCGGAGTTACAAAAATATAATTATTTTCTCCATCTTCGTTTGAGATTTCCGTCGTACTGATTGTTCGACAGGCTATAGTGGCACTGTATTGATCAGCAAGCTTACTTGTTTGTTCCTCATCTTTTTTTACAGTTTATTCCCATCGTGTAATAGTGTTGAGGTTCACTTCCTGGTGCTCTTCCTCTGTAATTTCCAAAATTTACGTTGGTCGCCATGGGTTGCTCGGAGCTTTTCATGGCAATGTGCATTCCGCCATTGTTTCATTAGGTTGCGGATTTGTGTGGTAAGATAATTTACTACTGTCTTAACCGCATGATCCCTGGGTCTTCTACCATTTTTTCCCACTTACTGCATAGAACAATAAGCTTCATAATATTATCTGGCGGAGGACGCAGAGGTGGCGGAAGGTTAAATTTCTTCGGTTATTGTTTTTAATTTAATGTTTTTTTTTTTACTTATTTATTGGGAAGAAATGACGGAGAGAAGGCCGATACAGGGAATTATTTATGTAGAAATCAAGTTACTTGATGGGAAACTACCTCTACCACCAAGTTGGCAACCTGCGGAATAAGTATCGAAAATAGATATATGATTTATGATTACATAAAATTATAATTGTAACTGATTTTATAGTAAGTGTTCAATGAGACAAAATTAATTAAAAATCTAGGAATTTACATAGAATGATGAAGAATAAAATGTCAATGCAAGATAATTCCTATAAAATTATATTCGTAGAGTTTTCACTTTTTCTTTATTAATAATTCGGTTTATTAAAAATTTACAATCATCCTCTACTAAAAGTAATTTAAAATTTAAATATTTAGAGTAATAAGTTAAAGATATAAAGTAATTTGACCATTGAGGATTCATGACAAATAGCAAACAAAGTGATTGATATTTACAAAATTTGGATTAATTTTTGAAATTATTAGTCCTATGGCAGAACCTTGTTTATGAAGAAACACTAAAATAATGGGTTCAAAAAATGTATATATTTTTAAATCTCAGGAAATGTTATGCTCTCCTAGATTTAAAGATTTATCGATGTAAAAATTACCATTTTAAAACACACTTTAATGATGCAATGAATCGGTGGTGTTGAAGGGTAAATTTACCTACCCATATATATTATATATCACCATCTCCTAGTTTCCATATTTTATCTAAAACTCATTAGTTTAGTTGGTACATAGCAGTTCAATAAAACAAATTGACCGCACATGCATATTTATTGGGAAAATATGTATTCGCGCTTAAAGTAATATAAGATAATTAGTATTTAAATCGATTCAGTGGAAAATTACTTTATTAATAAAGGTGAATCGATTTTTTTTTTAATTTCTAATTTTGTAATAAATAATTTGTTTAGAGAATAATGAGATAAGAATTTTAAAAACTAAATATGTAAAAAAGGATGACCACAGGAGAAAATTGGGGATTGCACAACTCGGAATTAAACATCTCATTAAACAATCATGAGTTTCTTGTTGTTTGTGAAGAACAAATAATTAAACTAGCACTCCATTACAGGTTTTATCACATTTTCTTTATTCTATTTCAAGTAAATTTCGTGGCGTTCACTCTTAGGTTGATCCATATAAAACTTCTTGTTCTGAACTGAAGAAATATGTAATCCCACGTATAAACCGGTTGATATATGCCTTGATCTCACCAATATATAATTACTTATAAAGATGCACTCTTTTGTAGAGAAGCAGAGTTCTGCCCTCTATGCAATCTCTAGAATTAACACTAACAATCTAACCACCCTTTTAGATTATCATAAATTGTTTCTCATTTGTACATTAAAATCACCTAGGATTATTTTCACATTTTCATATTTTCAGTGCTTATATCACTAAAGCCTAAATCAATAATCAAAGTAAAATAGGGTACCCAAATTAAGGGGAGAAATATGGCGGTTGAGCGTGATCTAGAACAAGTCACCTCCTAACAGAACCGTTTTCCATGAAACTGTACAGTCTCTACCATGTATTGAACCCCAGACGTTCACGGGTTGTAGTGGTACAGCTATATCACTAAGGTATACATCGTCACCCCTGTCTTAGCCAAAAAATTTGTGAGTCACACATTTTCGGAAGGTAAACAATTTTTAACATTAAAAATATATTTAAACGAATATGAAATAGACAGAAGTATGAATTTTTCTTACTTAAACACTAATAACTTTCATAACATCTTAATTATTGAAGCGAAAAATTATTCCATAGGTACGTATTTTTCTTTTTTATGGGTTTTATATTTCTAACGGGCTGCAGCTCATGCTAAAAGGATAAATTTGTATATAAACTGGTTGAAAAACTAAAAGTTATGCCGAAAAAAAGAACTACATTAACAGTATTTATATTAATATTCTATAGATATTTAAACAAATCACAAAATATATGCCGTAACAGAGAACACCCGAACTTAGTGCTAGCATTTACGATAGTGTACAGTATATAGTAAATATTTTAAAAATAAGTTATTACATAATGGAACCTTTGTAAAAATAAATAAGAGAATAATTTCATCAATTTCTAAGCTAACACTTTGACCTAACTATAATTATTATCATCAAAGATAGAACACAATCTAGACCAGCGTTTCAAATAATTCAAATGTCTTACCATACTATAAATTATTACATCAATAAATGTTATTCAATCGCAAGCCAGTATATTGCATTTCTGTTGACATTTCGACCGAAAATTAAGTTACTAATTCTGCTGGATAGCGGTACGATGAAAGCCCTGAAAGCTGCGATACAGAGAGCTCTCAGTAGCCGGGCAATTGGCAGTTTGGATATTTCGTTTTTTATAAAAGGATCGATATCCTTTGTCACTATTGTCAGCGAGCTGATGAAAAAAAACTGTTAGGGATGAAAGGGATCCCCAAAATATCTCCGTTCTCTGTTTCGATATCGCGGTGGTTTATGGCTTAAGGGCAAATAGTACTTATAAGTATTTCTAACAACCCTAGAGCTATATTAACTTATTTATAATGAGGATGAAGATAAAACTAAAATATAAAAAAAAACTAACACATTTTTATAATTGGCATCATTATTCATTCTCAGGAAGCGGGGTTTCACAAAAGTAGAGCTATTAGTTACCATGCCGATGGTCGAATCCCGGAATGGCGGACAACTTATTTGATGTATAACTGCTGGGGATGGATATTTTAGTTTGTGAAGACCATCCTGGGGTTCACCCAGCCTCTATAATGTGGGTACCCTAAATAGGGGAAAACAATAGCCTTTGAGCCTGAATTCGGACAAATCCTCCCAAGACAAATCCCACAAGTTATTTGGATTAAACACAATATATGTAATTTTATATGCCATATTAAAGCCTCTACACACATAAATTAAAAACTAAATTTAAACTAACAAACAAGGGGTAAGCGCTAACGTTTTATAAATAAATATTTTCTTTTTTAAACCTAAAAATGTGCTAAAGATAGTGCAAAAAGTCACCAAAAAGAAGATAGATAAAAAACGAAACATCATAATTTCCATATATAATCATAATTACCATAATAAGTAAAAACAAATGTCTGAAGGGCAGAGGCAGAAGAGTAAATAATGATTTTTATTAATTATTTTATCCCAAGGTAAATAAATAGATGAGAATAAATAACTTCTTAAAAGACAGAACAAAGCATTTATAAAATGCCAAATATCTATTGAGAAAAGGAAATAAATGTATTGATCAAGAAAACTGGTAAAGTATTTATATTTTAAGAGACATAGCAGTATCCTATAGTCTTTATCGTCATTTCCGGAATCAAGCCATTTGTCAAGATGACTAACGGCAAACCTTAACTTTGTCAAGTTTATAAAGTTGCTTCAGTTTCTCTCCCTTGATGCTTTCAATTTTTTTGGCGACCATCTTGTGAATATTATCAACCGCCAGCACTCATTTCAGTGATAGCTCATTTTTCTTATTTTAGGATCAGCAAAATATCAAGCTTGTTATGAGCATTCGTGTGATCAGTAACGATGGCCTAGCCGCAATAAGGCTTGACTTGACGTGCCTTTCATAAATCATTGGCTGTGGGTTGTACTTAAAATAAGGGAAAGCGTCTTCTAGAGTTTTAAATTTCTTGGCTAAATCTTTTCGAAAAAAAGTTGCGTGGAAATTAAGTTTGTCATGAAAATATTAATATCGGATCCAGACCACATCAGCAACAAATGGGACACTATGGATTACTTTGTTCGTAACAAAGTAACAAAGGAGCAATGAGGATTTTACGAAGGATTTTGAATTGTAAGAATTGAATGCACGAAGAATTCGATGGGTCAGTGGAGCCCCAAAGCTCTACTGCGTAATACCATATTGGTCTGATGATTGTCATGTATATGTGTCTTTTGTAATAATTGGGGAGCTTAGAGCGTTTATGTAGTAAATGTTGAAGTAGCCAGAAACGGCGAGCTACTCTTGTCGTTTCAGTCTAGTATGAGGATTCCAAGTTAAGCGTTTGTTAAGTTGTAGTCCTTAGTACCGGGACCTGTTCTACAGGAACCAGTGGTATGTTATTAAACCATCAGGAAGACAGGAAGTCGTTGGTTTTCATCGGAGGGTTAAAGTGATTTGATGGGATTTGAGGCAATTTATTTTAATCCTCCAGTTTTGACACCATTTTTCAAGGTCAGTGATATGGGATTGAAGAGTATGGGATGCTATAAATGGTTCACTGTTGACCGATAATAGACATGTGTCGTCCGCATTTGTGGTTAGGATTGTATTAGGATGAGTTGGAATGTCAGCTGTATAAACTGTTTAGAGGATTGGGCCGAGGATACTGCCTTGAGGAACACCCACAGGTTGAGAAAAGAGGGATGACCTGTTGGATAGATAGGATTGGATAATGAGAAAGTATGTAGGAGTTAGGTATTTACGGAGTTTGTAAAGCAACACGGGGTACCATACTCCGTCGAAAGCCTGTTCAAAATCGAGGAAGACCACCGGACCACGTTCTAAAGCCGAGGAAGAAACATCCACCACAGGATGACGTTACTGAATAGTAGATTGGGATGTTCTGAATCCAAACTGGTGATCTGGGATAATGTGGTTTGCATCCAGGGCGGGGTACAATCGTTTCAGGATGAGCTTTTCCAGGATTTTACCCATACATAATAAAATTGAGGTATTAATATGAGATTACGACGGATAATTTTCAGAGGATAAGAAAATATGTTTTGCGGAGTACAGCATAATATATGTAGGTGAGAAATAGAATGGCTGTTCGAGGAAGATGTTTCAAGAAGAGGATCGTGATGAGGATGTGTCCAGGAGCTTTGTGAGAAGGTAATCTGTGAATAATATTAGATATTTCTGAAGCATGTTATGCTTTGGGAGGAACGTTCATTCGAAGATGAGTATTTAACACTGCTTTTATAAATTCATGGTGATTTGGATTCATGATATCCGGATATGGTTGAAAATTTTTGGAAAGGAATTTTGGAAAGGAAAAGGAGTTTTGGAAAGGCTTTTTCTTCGTCAGATCTTGTTCAGTCATTGGATTAAGTGAGGAGTGGATGGTTAAATTATTTGAAATGAAGGATCTTTTTTATGGTCATAAATAACAATTTGTCTGCAGTCGTTAGGTTTTCCGTGAGGTTCATATGAGATATGAGTTTTAAATTTTCTAAATTCTGTTTTTAGTTGGTTAGTCAATTTAGTATAGATAGATTTATCTGCTGGGTACCGAATTCTATACCACTTGTTCTGCGTTATTCTCTTAATAAGATACGAATATGCTTTGGCAGGTCAGTCTTCTGAGAATTATTAATTGTTTGATTTGAGGTATTATCATATACAGCGGTTTTTATTGATGTAGTAAGTTTTTCTAATGCAGTATCAATGTCTTGTTTTGTCTTAAGTGAAATTGTTAAGTTCAATTTGTTCTCCAGACATAATAAAAGTTGTCTCAGTTTATACGTCCTGTAATCAATGTTGGAGCGGAGTGCTTGGAAGCGAAACTTGAATGTAAGAAAAGGATAACAGGGCTATGATCTGATGAAAGGTCGTCCAAGGATTCCACGGGACTTGGGTGATCGACAACCCCATCGTTAGAGTTTAGCTTTGTAGTCTCCTCCAGCAATGAAACATGGTCAAAGAGATTGGAATAAGGAATCAAGTAGGTTATAGGAAAGATAATTACCAGGAGAACAGTACACAGCTGAAACTGTGATAAGGAAAGGACGCGTCGTAATGGTTACTGAGGTTGATTGAATAGCTTCAGTTGAAGTGGAGGGGATAAGGGAATGAGTTGGGGGGAAGTTTTTGTGAATAAGAATAAAAGTCCGGCATGTGAAGTGTTGTCTGAGTGGTCTGATCTGTAAGTGATGTAGTCCCGTATATAGAAATGTGTGCGGTGAGTGAAGCGTGTTTCAGTAAGTGAAGTAATATCTATTTGCTTGTCATGAATCGTCGCAAAGGATACATTGCGAATTATCATTCAACAAATATAATTAATGTTATTAATTTTTCAAGGGTTCAAAGCAAGCAATGCATTTCCAAAGTACTTACTCTATGGCAAGAATAAAAAAGTTCGTCACGGTGATTATGCAGGCCATTCCACAGAACGATTGCTAGGGGCTTTATGCTCATCGTGGGTAATTAAGTGGAACTTCGCTAGGGATTTCATGAGTAGGTTGATGAGAGGCTTGATAGTCTTTTGGAGATCTTTCAGGGAGGATGACAGGATAGAACTTATGTCGATGGGGTTTTGGATTTCGATTGGATATTGGTCAGGAGTTTGTTAATATGGATAATTAAAGGGTAAAGGAGGGCTGGCTCGGGGTTGTACCCGAGGTCACACAATGTTTGATGAACTACAGCATTCGTTTGAGTGTTGTGATTGGAAGGGTGGGATTTGGTTGTTGAGGCGGTAATTTAACCTGTAAGGATGTATGGTTGGGAGGAATTTGCTGACGGTGTGGTTGAGGATTAACCGGAGTTGAGGATTGGCTGCCTTGGGCTTGAATATGGGTTTCCGAGGCTTGGATTGGGAGGTTTGGGGGGTTGCTAAAGGAATGCTGAGTTTTGTTTTGGGAGGTTTGAGGCGTCTGAGTTCGAGGCTGCTGCTGGATTCTTTAGGTTCCCCAAGTTCTGTTGTTCTTAAGTCTATCTGGAGACCTTATACTGTTGTCAGATGAGTGTTGTCCAGCATATTTGATGCACTTAGCTTGGTGATGGCAATAGGTCTTCGTGTGACCTATGTTTTGACAGTTAATACACTGGACTATTGCATTTTTACGCATTTTAAAATTTTTAATTGTGTTAAATGTTGGAACTAATTGTCGTATTGTAAGTTTTTAATAATCATATTCTTCGAACATTTAAAACCAGATTATGAACTTAAATTTGTAGAGACAATACTCGTAAAAACGAAGTATGTAAAGTTAAGCCAAAGCGGACATAAGTTCCAGCTGTCATGTTACTCCAAACTAGAAACCTCAGAACGTGTTGTGTTTGAACTCAATATCTCTCCTATGACTGTAGGAGTTATTCCCATTAGCTAAACGAAAACGGACTTAATTATTTCGGATTAGTGAGTCAGTTGTGTTCCTGTGGTTTGATAATATATTCATGTATGATCCCTTTGTACAAGTTTTCACCAGTATTCTACGTATTCCGCAAAATATCCGAAGAATACAACTTAAGTCTAAGAGGAATGCCGTAAAACCCAGTATAAGACGGTGATCGAGATAGAAGACAATATGGAGGCCATTGAAGATGGAAAATAACAAGATTATTTTTAATCAATAAAATTAATTATACTATAAATCGAAATTATTTAAAACAGTTAGTTTAGAAAACAATAAACAGTATGGGTTACATACTCTTTTATTATAAATACAACAGTATTTTTACTGCGAATAACAATAAGAGACGGTTATTATATTCAAACAAAGAAAATTAAAGTTAGAGAAGAATAAAGGTACTTAAAGATATTTAAAGAAAATTAAAGGTACTTTAGATCAATCTGTTTAGTCGCGGACCTGAACTGCCCGTCAGATGGAACGTACCGATCCTTGCCTCTAAAATCGGGGATACTGTACCGCCAAAACCAAGGAGAGGGGAGAGCGACGCTATTGAGTCACCTCTCTTGCTATTAGATCGCCGAGCGGAGCTGTTCTCCCAGACCTTCGCAGCATTGATCATCGCACACTGCCGCTTATTACTCCGCTCTCAAGCCGTTATTCCTCTGAGAACGTCAAGAGGTCTTAAAGTTTGTTACTCGCCAGAAGCTATGTTGAGATGATGATAATTGAGTATACATCACACAAATTGTAAGTCACATTTCATTACCATAAGGCCTCAAATTGTCAACTAATTTTTCTCCTGATGATCAACGTATTACATGGTACCAACCGGACAGTTCAAGTTAATTCATGATATCATACTCATTGCTCCTTCATGCCGTGATCACTGGCGAAGATAATAATATTTCGCACATCTTCGCGCCTTATTGAACTCTTAGTATAACGTTCATTTTGTTGTTTATATCTTTGGCCATTATGCTAGCATGGAGCATTTCTGTTATTCTTAATTATCGCTCCTATTCATGTTAATCATTTTTTTTTCTTCTTTTTTTGTCTTAAATTAATTTTGTTCATTAGATCGCTAAGTTACATGTTCAGTTTTAAGTTAATTTTGTAGACGCTATTATTAATTTGTATCTTCTTCTACATGCATATTTAATAGTATTTAAGAAATCTCGCATGTTATTTAAATTAATAAATCAAACGCTTTGTTAATATCTGGGATTTCATTCAAATTCCCGTAGTACTTCCATTGCTTCCGATTAACTTTATTCAGTCTAATCACGCCTTAACACAATCAATTGTCAAAATTCATCATTAAAGGAGTGTTCCGATCGGATTAAGACCCTGCATAAAAGAGCACTTAATTATCTTGAAGAGATATACCAAAATTATTGTTGATCAATAAAATGAGTTGTACTATCTAAATTATATCAATACAATTTGTTCAATGTACTTTTTGCGATGTGCGATCAGCACTGATATCCTATTACCTATCGAAGAGCTGTATATTCTATTTCATTTTAATTTTATATTTTACGCTAAACAATTTACGACAGAAACAAAAAGATAATTCGCTTTTAATGTCAAACCATTGGCTTAACTGTTTTGTTGGAAAGTAATGTTATAATTATTTCTGAAAATGTAATAAAACAACTATTAGATACCATAAAAATAAAGTTTATAGAAAATGTTTCGTTTCATTATGAAAACAAATAGAACATTTTTAACGAAATAGTATAGCCAAAATGGCGTTGTGTCAAGGATAAAATTCACAGCTTTAGGACTCCACTAACAAACGGTAAAAACAACGATTTAGAACTAATGAATTACACTTGGAAATGTAATCCTTACAATCCTCAATTATGGTTACCAGATGTGTTTGAAAAAAAAAACGGACAACAACAACTGAATATTTTTTTTAATTAGCTCATATATGTTACGGAAAATGACAATAAAACTCACAATCTACTTTTGGACATATTTAGCATTCGATGACACTGCTTTTAACAAAGGTTTATTGCAATAAAAACATTCTTTTGTCCGGTTTTCCCAGATGTTCTTGACCGGACAAACTTAAAAAAAAACCGGACGGTCCGGTTATCTCGCATATCTATCCTCAATGCCCTTTACTAAGTTACGAATAGAGCCTTTCATAATGTCCTAAATGTACCATTTGTTGCTGATTTGGCCCGAACCCGATATCAACTTTTCTATGAAAAAGTTTATTCACAATCTATCCCTCAAGTTTCGCTATTATCCTCGCTTTAGCGACCTCTTAAATCTCCGATAATTGAAGGCTTCTGAAAAGAACATGGCTTCGTGATCTTTTAAGTTGAGTGTTTTATTTGGATACTGCCAGTGCCTTTACCTATTATTCATTCTATTTACTTTATTGTTGAAAATTTCAATAAATAAATTTATAAAACAAATATATAAATTCGTATTTTTTATTTTATGCAACCTCACGGACTAGCTGAAAAAAATATTTTATTTAGGCCATTCTGCATACATTTCTGTATATACCTTTATTCATCCATCTGCATATGACTAGTGATTGATTTCGGTATAATTTAAAAAAAGAAGGTGTAATATAAATAATTCCATATTATTATTTATTTTATTATTTTGTGACCTAGATTGTCGATTAATGTTGGCAGCATAGCCTTTCCTACTCCAAATGTGCATTAATACTTTTAACAATTTACTCGTATGAATAAAATCGTATAAATACCTCGTAAAATATTAATTTAATAAAATACTTATAACTATTATATTACTTATTAATATTTATAAAACTACTAATACACTAAGGAGAGCATTAATGTTATTAATTTCTGCCTTATCTATTACTTTAAATTGTTTCTTTATATATTTTAGCGTTATTCTTTTGATATATGAAAATCCGTAAAAAAATTAAATACTTGGCTTATATTATTTTATTAAATTTTATACCTGACTTTTAGTATATTTCCCCAATATTCAAGAAATCCTGGAGGTTATAGAGTAAGAAGAAATAGAAAATGCAATCCATAAGCTAAAAAGAGTTAAAGCATCAGGAAGGGATGGAATTGCACCAGAGTATTTGAAATGTGGTGGAAGAACTTCTTAAAGGACTTCAATCGCTGTTCCAAGAGGTATACGACAGAATGAAAACTCCCAGGGACTAAGAATATTGTATAATCCTCCCGATTTTTTAAAAAAAAAGATGCACGACTGACTGCAAAAATTACAGACCCATTAGTTTACTATCAGTAGTCTTTAAACTTTACACTTCCATTTTAGCAAGGAACCTCCAACGGACAGTGGAAAGGCAGTTAGAAGCGGAACAGGCTGGTTTTCGTCCAGGCCGACAAACACATCACATATTGCTGAAAAAGCTTGGGACAGAGATAAGAATCTATATCTACCATTCCTTAATCTGAAGGCAGCGTTTGATGTGGTCCCAAGAAAAGAAATTTGGAATGCACTAATAGCCAAGGATGTGCCAGGAGACTTACAAGTGGCCATACAATCAGCCTACCAAGGAACCATGTCATTGGTAAGGACAAATGGTATGGAATCGGAACCTTTTCCAATTGCGAGAGGAGTTAGACAGGGAGATAGCTTAAGCCCCCTTGTATTAATAAATGTAATGGACGAAATCCGCAAAATATGCAAACTCAGAACTTCATGGACAACAATTGGGAAATGGAACATGAGAACTGTCCTCATACAAAACCTCTTATATGCGGATGACATAGTCCTAATAGCCTATATCAAGACCAAACTACAACAAGCTGTGGTAGTTGTTGTGGTTCCGGGAAGAAGAGTTGCTCAGGAAAGGGATGCAAATTAACACCACCAAGAGTAAAGTGCTGGTTATGGCGAGGGAAGATGCCCAACCGATATGGAACGGCGAGGCACTTGAGGTAGTGAAGGAATATACCTACTTAGGGACCGCAATTAGTAGCTCGGGTAGGATAGATGCAGAAACACCAAACAGAATATGTGAAGCGAATCAAGTGTATCATCAGTCTACCAATAGCATCATCGGCCACCGCGAAGTAGACAAGAAGACCAAATTGCATATATATGTCTGTTTACCTACCTGCACTCTCCTAAGGAGGAGAAAGTTGGATAACGCTGGACAGGCATTCTAGTCGCATAACGATAGCAGAAATGAGGTTCCTTCGCAGATCTTTAGGGAGAACCGGAAGAGATCGCATCAGAAACGAAAGCATTAGAAAGCAACTAAAAGTTACTGAGAGAAATGCTTTATTTTCAGCAGTGCTGTCCAACTACATTGGATTGCCTTAATACACAGCATACTGATCAATCCAATCGGACATAATGTAGATTAAAATTTGTTTGTTTAAAATGCATACTTAAAATTACAGTACAATTCTTACTTGTTTTCTACTTTTTTTTTCCTTCTTTTTCATATACAAGAAAATAAAGAAAACACAAAACAGATAAACGTACAATTTATAAAGATAAACAAATCCTAAAAAAAAAAAAAAAAAAAAAAAAAAAAAAAAAAAAAAAAAAAAAAAAAAATCAGCGTGTGTGGTATCACCCACTATATACATGATGGTGAATTATCCCCAGCGAGTCAAGAATAATGTTCTCGGCGAGCACCATCACATCCCTGCCATTGACACCCAGGTCATCGAGGAAGCTCCATGTTCTTTTCGGAATCGTTCCGCGAGACCCAAACCAGAGGCCTCTCACGGTGAACTCTCTCTCTCCGAAGGTCTCGCGGAATTTCTCTTTCAGGAAAGGGATGCATTTGTCATATATTTCCTTCTTTTCCCTTTCCACTCCACCCGCCTGTTCAAGGTCATTATTTTCAAATCTCACCGTCGGATCCAACACCCAGGCTACCTTTCCGGTCTTCGGAAATGCGACAATATCTGCATATCTTGTGGATCACTCCGTGTCGAGACAATAGACCTCGTCAAAGCAGGCGAAGTCTTTTTCCTTTAGGAGCCTCATTAATTCGTGTTTGACCCTGTGGTGTCGGCGTGTTATGAGGAGGGAGTTGTTGGGGCATTTTCCCAGCACATGGGCTGGTGTTTCTGACTCTCTGCCGCATTTGCGACAGAGGGACCCAACTTCTCTCGCCTGTCCGCCGGCTCCTGGGACTCCACGCAGAGGCGCATAATTGATGTTCAGTTTTAGGGCGTTGGTCCACTCCGACCCCGAAAGTACCTGTTTCTCGCATATGAACCTATTGGCTTTCGGTGTCTCCTTGAAATGACGGACTCCAACGCCCTGCCATCTACAATTAGACCATTCTTCGAAAGAATTCTCACGCAGCGACGGTCGTAGAGCTCTCACGCTTCGGAAGCCCTGATCAACTCCTTTCTAGACATTGAGCTGCTTCCGTTTCATAATTAAATGTATACTGGAACAGGGCATCCGGGACATTAGACAGTCGCTGGGCAATTGACCAATGCTGAAGTGGAGCCTCCCATTGACAGCGGATCAGTCCCAGGCCTCGATACCTCCTTGGTGCGTACATCATGGCCGTAGAGGTGTTTGCAGGTAGCCCGATAATGGCCTTGACACTTCTGCGGATATTTACATCAATGCCTTCTAACACCGCAGGGCGTATCTTTGTTAGGGGCGCGGTTTGGAGAGGATAGGTCAGTCCCGGGAACAGGTACTGATTGACACCGTTGATCTTTTGTTCCGGCTTGAGTAGACAAGAGCTCACTAATTTGTCTAAATTATCACTTAATATAGTCACCGCCTCCTCATCAAATACAAGCTCTCCCGAGAATGTGCATCCTAAATATTTTATTCGCTCTTCAGCCTTACATGTATGGATGACATCTCCATTCTCTAAAGAGAGCGTTGTGGTCCGCAGCTCTCCTTTTTCAATCAAGATACCCACACTCTTGCTTGGGTTGACAACCAAACCAATCTCTGCAAGCATCCTTTGGACGCCATTAATGATTCTTTCTGCAGCACCCTTGTTACGTGCCGAAACAGCCTGGTCGTCCGCAAATCCAGTGAGGACCACAGATTCTTGGCCACCCGCAAGTTTGTAACCAAACTTCCTGGACATATCTTCGTCACACAGGTCGCGGAATAAGTGGTCAATGGCCAGGTTGAAAAGCGATGGCGACAAGGGTCCGCCTTGAGGCACTCCTCGGAGGACATTGATTTGGTTGTCGAGTGGGCTCCAACGCATATCTTAATCGTGTTCGTTCCAAGCAGAGCCACAATCACGTTCTTGAGGTCCGGTGACACACCTCTTGCCTCTAATGAGCTTACGATGTGATCATGACCAACGTTGTCAAAAGCGCCAACCACATCCAGGAAAACTACCGCGCCATCATTTTTCCTTTTTTTGGCATCTTTTATGATCGCGTCTATGATCCTAGCGCTGACGTGTGTTCCCGGTAGGCCCGTAATAAAGCCTCTTTGATTTTTGCTGAAGGTGATTTGTTTCCTTAATTCTTTGTCCAGAACCTTCTCTATGACGCGGCGCACAATGGAGTAAATTGTTATTGGTCTCCATGATGAGAGGCTTTTGATATCCCCCTTTCCTTTATAAACCAATATGGTTCGCCCTTGTCGAAGAGGCTCTGGAACATATCCCACCTTCAGCATGATCTCCGCAATTAATTTTATTATGTTCGAAACATCGACGCATTTTATTGTGCGGATCAAGACCCCGTCAGGCCCCGGCGATGTATCCAATGATGTCGATTTTATTGCTTTTTTAATTGATTGGACATCGATGGAGACTATTTTTGGAACCGGGGCACATTTTTCATAATCCGCACGTTTGCGGAGATTTTTATTTTCAAAGAGGCTCTTATAATGACTTTCAATATCGGCCATCTTCACAGGGCATTGTTTAGGAGCGTCGGCGTTCATTATATTCTGTACTACCTTTTTCCTTCTATTATAATAATTATATTGAGCCACTTCGTATTGGTATTGTTCCTGCCGACGAATCCTGTCCGCCTTGTTCGATCTTTGTGGGTTTGATACCTTTCCAGCACCCTTTCCAGTCATCTCGCTTTTATTTTTATTTCTCATTTTATAAAATTTGACGGCTGGATGCTGTGGGCCTGGTAGCACAGTATTCATATCTTTTAGGAAATTCAAAAAATTTCTCACGGATAGATCGAAGTCAGAAGTAATGAAATTATTGCCCCGCAAGAATTTCTGGAAGGTAGCCGATCACTCGGTAATATGTGTCTTGATGCTATTGGTCTCATCCTCTCCATTCATATTATTAGAGCCATATTATTATGCTCCTTAATTTGTTCGTATTAGCCTCCCTGGGGTGTTTCTTTGCTATGTGGGTTCTGAGACCTCCATCGCCCTTAAAGCTCAGGCCACATATGGGACATATTTTACTGTCGGTCCCCGATGGATGATCCTCTTTATTGGAATCCCCGGATGTCTTTGGGAACTTTGGCATGGCTGGGAAAACATCATCTACGTATACTGTTTTGCCCAATGTTTGGCCTTCCTCATTTTGCCACTCTACCTTAACATATTTTTTTTCGCCACCTCCCGCAGCAGCCACAGACATGAAAGAGGCAACTGTTGCTTCTTGAACGGGACCTCCGGTTCTCAAAACCCATACTCTTTGACCTATTTGTAATTTATAATGGTTTTCATTCATTTCAACCATATAAAAAAATTTCCCACTCCATGATATAAATAAATAAAATTTAAAATTAACAAATGAATAGATTAAAATCTATATAATTTACAAGGATAAAAGGGTAAAAATATAAAACTAATTTAAGACTAAGTTCACAGATTAAAAAGAGCATAATTAAGTAAGTTAAAAACATAAGGATATACTAAAATACACAATTAAATTAGAAAGAGATAAATAGGTTAAAAACATACGCATAAGCTAAAATATAAAGCTAAATTACTAATAAATATATAGGTTAAAATGATAAAACTTGATGAATATATATCTATCCAAACCACTTAAAAAAAGCAAGAATAGATTAATATGTGAATATTTATACTAAAGCCAACATATCTCCACAGACAGCCATTAAAAAGATTAAAACAACTCAATAAATAGTTTAAGCTTTTCACAGTACAAGTAAAAACCACGTTAACTTAAAAATGACTGACAATAATGACGTTTTCGAGCATTAAAACATCATCTTATAAAATAAAGGTTCATCTTATTTATATTATATAGTCAATAATAACAAAAACAACAACAAGAACCTGCTGAGTGCTGTGACGAGGATCTATAGTGCCTCTTGGAGGAGGGCAACCTGTCTCAACCTCCTACTGATAAGCACCCATCTCTCTCGAAATGTGGCTCGGCTTGTTGCTATTCATACAGCGATGGCCGTCGTCGGATCAAGCTCAAATTTTATTTATAAACTCTTCTATATTATATCTGCCTCTATGTCGATTTTCTTGACGATAGCGCGCCTACGAACCACAAAATGAGCTTACTTCTACTAACGGCACAGAGACGATGTTACTCGGTTGCTTGACTCCACACGACTCCCAAAACCACTCTAGAAAGACGGGACTCAAGTTGTTTGGACATTGCTGCATGAACGAGGACATGAATTCAATGAAGGTATTATAGACTAGATCCACAGGGAGGAGACCGCGCGGACTCCCAAGAATTGCATACCAAGAATATATCCAGAGAATTGGAAGCAAAAGCGGTAGATCCCTCAATGAAATGAAGTGGCTAAGCAGAGACCTGGAAGAATGGTTACGCTTGATTGATGCTCCTCGACGCTAGCTTATGGCACAAGATGAAGATAAAGAATAAGAAGATTTTTAGTATATTTCAGTATCTTTTATTATAAATATTCATATCAGTGTTTTTGCTGTAATTTTACTGTGTTGAAAAACACGATTTAAAATATTTAACGTATTTAACCTTATTATTGTAATTTTTCATTACTTTAAAAAAAATATTCTCATCTGATAAGTTTTATTATAGCTAAATAGAAATTAAATATATTATACTGAGCTAGTTTATTTTAGTAAACAAAAATAATTTTCTGTGGTGATATGCAAAAAAATGATACCTAACGTTGTAAAATTATCAATTACTTTCGTAAAAAAATATTCTTTGCTTACCCATAATATAAACTTAAAAATTAAATATAAAAAATCAAGTAAGCAAATTACTGATAAGAGATAATTTTATTCATAATTTTGGGCCAGAAAAAACTTTTTGTAACCGTTTATAATTGGTTTTTGCAATGATATAATTGCTATTAGAAAATAATATTCGTATTGCTGTCGTAAATTGCTTAGAAAATCTTAATGCAGAGGCATATATAACGAAGTAATCTTATTAATTTTAGATATTATCAATATATTTTTCTGATCAGAAAAAGTTTTTCATTTAATTAAAATTATGAAATTTATTTTCGTATTCGTTCGCCTTCCGCCTCTTCATGGCAAGTACCAATTGTTAAAAGTTTCGTTGTTGGAGTTCTCAGTTGATTAGTTCTGTGAGCTCATTCAAAAGTTTCTTAGACTCTATTTTTAAATATAAGTTAATTATGGAATCAGCTAAGTTGTTTACAAGAGAGTTTATTTTCAACTAAAAAAGAGTACTTTAAGTTGAATATAAAACTAGTTTTTTATAATTTTCACTTCAATTGATTATAAACAATAATATAATAAGGACCTCTTATAACATAACTGAGCCTATATGTCGGTTGTTCATTTATAATTTAATAAGTTTCCTAATCGTAATTTGATATTAACATTTAAGATAATTTAATTTATTTAAGCAATTTAGCTACAGAACAGCTGTAGCGAATTTACTATTTATTATGTCACCTGTCGTAAATCAATCGTGATCTGTACCTCTTATGGTACATTTAGCCTCTGTAAAACAAACATCTTTATATTTAGTTAAGACTGGCATTTACGGAGAACTCCACCAAATCATCTACCTGCACGACCGTTGGCCTAGCCCTTATACCAAGTACTGAACCAAGACCCTCATGCTAAGCTATATAGATTCTACACATGTACAGTCGATAGGGCTGGTACTAGCTAAGGATTGGAGAGAAGTGCCCTTTTGAGACAGACCACTGACAGAGGGAATTGATTCGGACCCTTTGCCCGTCTTGTTCATTCAGGGATAAAACTGAGTGAGTTCCCTTCTACTATCGAGTTCTCTTGTTTCTACATCCAAGTGCCTTCAGTACTTTATTCCGTTCCAATTTGTAATATCATATAACCGAAAAGTAATTTTTATCTGAGACAAATATATCAATATTTTTTAAATTACTCTTACATTAAAATAATTTTTAATGATGCGATTTCACGTTGTGCAGCATCTTTTTTTCCGATTCTACATTTAATCCATCCTTCTTTTGGTAAATTAAGGAGTTGACATGCAGCAAAAAAAAGCAATAAGTAAAAAAAAAACTCGTTTTTCAGATTTTATCATAGACTAAGTATTGTAGTTGTTAATCATGCCGATTTAATAAAATGAAGAGTAAGTCAAAACTGATGAGTGATTTAGTTCTAGGAATGATAAATTGTAAATGAAAAATAGTGTTTTGCTTCTGTTGTAAAACTACGTTTCCAGAACTTAATACCTTTCCAACACCTCAACTATAATACCACGCAGTAATATTTTTTTAAGTACTAAAAAATATTCTTTTGTCTTTTGGGGAATCCACTAAGTTAATAGATAAAGTTATAAGTTTTTTCCTACCGGTTTTAGCCACACTACTAAATGTATTTTCCTGTCCCTCTACACTATTTGATATATCCTGTAAATCTCTTACTCTGCCGTTGTTGACGACTAGAATCATAGCGAACGTTTTTTAAGAAATGCCTGTCTCTGCGTCATGCCATTTTAAGAATAGAAATGTCTTTTTAAAAAAATAAATTGCTATAGTAGGAAAGTGTTAATATGTTTTTAACAAAGCCTTAATAATAATTGATTTTACAAATGTCCTACTAAACTTAAACACCCTTGTGAAGGCGGGAAAACATACGTTCTAAATATATTTTTTTTCATTATATGGAATAGTGAAACATTTATTAAATATGGCAATATAAAAAAAAAAAGGATTTAATTAATCATTTTCACAGACATTCTTTGGTTACAACAATATTTTACACCCATACTTCAAACATTTAATAATACCATCTACGTAATAAGGTTTTTTCATATAACTCTACCCATTTTTAGGAGTCTTTGTTACGACACAAGGAAAAGGATGGAAGTGACAAAGGCTTACCTTCGATATAAGATAATATTAATAATAATACAAATTCTTTGTTGTTTCCTAACAAAGCGTTTGTAGAAGCCTGCTTTTAAGTTTTTATATTCAGATTTGTTAAATAACTTGTGTTCATCATTTCCTTCTAAATCTAAGAAATAATGTGCGATTTAAAAACATTTATCTAAAATATTATTAACTATGGCATTCACTATGGCATTCACTATGGCACTTCTGTCAAATACTTGTTTGCTACTTTAAAATAAACATTATTAAAATAATATAAATATTGAAATATTTCGTTTTTATTTTCTTTCAATAGAAAAGTTCTAATGCCTTTATAAAGAACGTTTTTGTAAACACAAAACAATTATTGTACGGTGAATACTTTTTTTTTTTGTAATATAAAATAAATCTTAACAAATCCCATCAAATTACCTCCACCCTTCGTCGTAAACCTACGAATTCCTGCCCTAATGTATCCTTTAATAATATTCCACTGATTCCTGTCGAACAGATACGTTACCTAAGACTCCATCTGAACAAACGCTCACTTGCAATCCTCATAAAAGACTAAAAAGACATGAACGAGACATGACAGACGAGACTGCTCGACGTTTTCGCCTACTTCATCCTTTACTGGACAAACGCTCTAAGCTCCCAATTAATTACAAAAGACTCATTTACATGACAGTTATCAGACCTATTTAGACATACGGAGTTGAACTAGGTACCTATCCTTCCATGACAAGCTCCATACACACTTGAACTAGCTAGTCTCTCAACTTGCTTCCCATACTATTCCTAATAACCCTCCGAGGCGTTTGAAAAGAAGATGGCCTCGAGACCTTCTACTATAGAACTTTATTGGAATGCTACCGCTGAGTAGTTTGTGTTTAGTTTCATGTCATTTGTTCATATTAGCGGATTTACTTTTTGTAATATTATTATAGTTGCAAATATCAATAAATTAATCTAAAAAAAGTTAACAATATACATTAACAATTAAAATATTCATATATATGTCTAACTTATAGTGGGTCTCTATGGCTAAACGTTTTCTTGATAAGCTATGCATCTAGTAGGGCTAAACGGTCATTTTTATTCGGAATACAAAATTTATAAAAGACGTACAAATTTCCAATTATTTCAGTACCTTAGTATATTGTTTTGAGCCGCATAATCGAATGTCTTTTAAATCCTGTTCACTTTTGACGTTGCAATATTGTACAGAAAATAATTTATGTTCCATTCAGTGTTTATATAAGTTACCTCAATCAGTTATATCAATCATAGTGACGTGACATCAGTATATAAAACAAAAATCTGGAATTCTTCGAGACTTTATTTCTTTAATCCTTTGAATGGTTCATTTATCTGAATTGCATACTATTGTATGCATAATTTTTATGTTGAGTTATGCGATTAATTAAGTATGTAAAAACATTAAAAAAACAAATATCAATTCCTGCTGTTAATGTAATAATTTGCAGTACTTCAAGATTTTATAAAATTCAAGATTACTAAAAGATGGAATGCCTCATAAGGATCGGAATTTATTTTTATATATATATATATATATACTTTACTGTTTAATTTATTTATATTAATTATAAAATATTATATTAATTAACACACTAGAAAACCTGCATTAATTTACGTTTGCTTTGCCCCTTCTGAATCTGTAATACCATAGCGCAGCACCGTTCAAACTTGCGGGCTTGCAGTCTAGAAGTAATGAAGGGGCATTGTAAAGTATGTGTCATTCCGAAATATATCATCAGTTTTATTTAATTTTTTCTTATTGGATCTACTACTAATCAACGTAATTTTTATAATAATCAATAATAAATAATCAACCTAAATTCCGTTATAAATAATTAATATAATAGTACCTATTGTTTTGTAATTTTGTGAACAAATATCTAAGATTTATTCGATGTATTTTTTTGCTCGGAAATCATAGATAACCACCTGCATAAGTTAATAAGATATTTTATAATAATCATGTATGTTTTTATCTTCATTTTATAATGTTATCTTATAATTGTTAAGACCGTGAAAAAATTCCAACGAAAAGCTCTTTAGTCTCCAAAACTAAAACAGAAATTGAAAATTGTGGGCTTTTCGTTGTAATTTTTTCACAGTCTTAACATTTATGTAAGGTCTCTTTTTACCTTTTCCTTTTCAATATTGTTATCTTATAATAACATACGATATTTTAAATAAGTAAATAATTAAACATTTCTTCAATAATTTAAAATTAATTTGTCCCTATAATATCCGTAATATGAATTTTATTTAATGGAAGGCGTAGAATGACGTAAGCAGATTATAGAAGGAGGATATTCAGAGGGTCGGAGGAATGAAAGGGCTTAAGAAATTTAGTTTGGGAGCCCTGCTGTCCGGCAATAAGATCTATCAAACGGAAATAAATTGGATTTTTCGATTCGATTCGACGGAAAGAGGAAAGCCAACTAGACGTTTATGGGCCCTTGTGAAAACCAGTTGAACAGGCATTAAGTGTAAAATACAAACTATTCCTTGCTATGCCTTTTATTTATTGGCAAGTAATCAATGAGAAAGATATCTTTACATATAAAATACTTTGTCCTGAATGACGGATCAACACACAGCCTAAACCGCTGATCGTAGAGACCTGAAACTTGGAGGCTGTGTTCTTTTTATGACTTAGGCATCCGATAAGAAAGGATTTTCCGAAATTCTACCCCTAAGGGGGTGAAAATGGGGGGAAATGTTTGTATGGGACAACGTGATTCCTTGGTCTAATCAATCTACTTAAAATCTTCAAATTTTGCATAAACCTTTTTTAACAGAATTTATGGAAGACGTGTTTCGTATTTCATTGAAATTCATTTCCTAATGGGGTTAAAAAGGGGTAGAAAGTTATTTTGGAGATGATTCGTGAAAATGTGGAAGGTTGGAGAGTAGATTGTAGAGATGTAATAATATAGTATGTAAAAGAGTAGTCTCTAAGATATATATATCCCATAGTCAATAAGTTATAATGTTAATCAATAGTTAATAAACCATCTAGTTAGTTCATGTCTCTAGAATACCTCTTGTTAATCCATATTATATCTGTTTAATATATCAATAAATCTATACATTTCTTCGACCACTGTTCGTCAACTGGTTGATTAAAATCATTAATGCTGATCCGCACCCCGCAAAGCATAGCTAGGTTAAAGTCCAATGCAGTACAGTGTAGTTCGGGGGGCGACCCACATAACTATTTTTAGTTACACCACTACAGCCCATATGCCTCATGGATCAAAGATTTTGCAGGGAGGTGGTTTGTTCGAGATCGCGCTGAACCGCCAAGTTTATCTCCTAATTTAGGCTATCCACTTTATAGAGGCTGAGTATGCCATAAGAAGGTCTTCGGAAATCGCACACCATCCATGTATGTTAGCAAATTTATTAATTTATCTAGCATAGTCGGATTCGAACCCGGAATCTTCGGCATAGCAACTCAGCGCTCTACCACGCTCCATTATATCGCCAATAGATGATGTAATGAATTTTCGGAAAAGAGTTTCATTTCTGGAAAGAACCCGTCCCTGCTCTGAGGTCAATCAGCTGATATTAAATTTTATCGATGCTCTGACGTGTTAGCCTTCATTACAGGTGTCTCAACTGCCTTTGGGGTGAACGAAATTATGCAATATTTTTCTTTATTCATATTAGCTTTATAGTGTTATACAATTTAAATTTTATTTAATTATCGAATATAAATTCGATGTTTTAATATAAATATTGTAACAAAGGAAATATCTTTCTTTTTGAAATTTGTAACATGGTTATTGTGCCTGCTATAATTTGGTGAGTAGCAAAGGATCTTTCTACCGCCTAATATTGTGCTCCAAACCACATCCATGACTCACGAGTCAAGGGACCATGTAAAACTAAGTTTCATTACGCGAGGCTGGAAGAGGAGCGTACCGCGATGGCAACATCAAAGGGAGCATTTAACCAATAATAATATATAATATATACACTAATATATATTAAAGTAAATTTAATAAATCTTGCCTTCTACATCGTAAAATTCAATCAAGGTACTAACGTTGCAAAGTGTATACACTTACTAGGAAAGCTAGGTGTGAGCCTCATCGATTTTGAAAGAAAAGGATGCTAAAGATAAGATGATTTTTTTTCTACAATTGTTTATCTATAAGTAAATGAATATACCATTAATATTTTTTCTCAACCTACAAAATATAAAATATAAATAATTTCAAATTTACCATGGCTTATTTACTCGAAGTTAGCAAATGAACCTTGATTACCACTCAAGGCGATTGGGAGGGTGAAAAAGTTGGCTGAACTTCGAGTTTTTCTGTTCTCGAACAGTTGTTCTGGGATTCAGTTCTTCTTCCACTAAAGCTAGCAGAACATCGTCATCAAGGGCAGAATTCTTCCATGGCCTTATTTGTCTTGAAGCTCAAGTCTCCATCTCGAAATACCTAGAACCATCGTTGAACAGTGCATTCATTTATATTACCTTCACCGGAAACTTGTTTGATATTACAGGTTATTTGGGCATCGTTTCGGCCGAGTTTGAACTTAAGGCGATAATCACACTTGGATATCTTAGTAAGGACTGAACTATATCCAGTTAGCAAAATTTTACAGAGGTAAACAAACCTTTTTGTTTCAACAAGGAGTAATGATTGTAGACATTTATAAAAATCAAAAGTTCCACAATCATAAACAGTCAACTATTTGGAGGGATATTTTAGGGAAAACATAAAATCCCATATGGTTTTCCAGACAACCCAATATATACATACTGTATCATTGCTGTTTGTATTTTTTTTTATTTTATACAGTGCACGAGAATTCAAATTTTGTTAACATTGCCACTTTATCTAAAATGTATTTTTTTTTAGATTCATTCAAACACTGTAAGACTCCATTTAGCTTTACTTATGTTATTATGGACTCTACAATAAATCAATTACAATTTTGCTATTGCTCGAAATCAGCAATCTAGAGGATCACTGCAAAAAGCTTAAGAAGCATTAGTCCACTAAGAATAAATGCGAATTAATTGGAAAAAGATTAAATCTGAATCATAACTTGTTCTACAGTGCTGCGAATTTCATTTTAATTTCAAGATGCAATTTCTGCAGAATATTCCAGGAACTGCCTGTGATGTGGAAAATAGATGAAATTTCACAATTTGTAAGTGCTTTCATAAGTTTCAAAAGTGCAATTCGTGTAGATAGAACTACTCGATTAGATGTAATAACTTAACACATTCATAAGAATAGCGCTAAATTGTATGATTTCGATATAAATTTATTAGCGCATAATGGAAATAGTTTGATCACTAGAACACGTCTCAGACTTTATAGTTGGCATTGAATACTTGCTGTTAGCAAAACAACCTTCTATGACCAATATATTGGGTTCGCAGCCTAGCAGATGACCTTTCGGTTTATAAAGGGAGTAAAAATCCTTGTTTTTTTTGTACTTGGACGATACATAAAATTGCGGTACCAAGCCTGTATAGTGTCAGATACTAATTAAATACTCCTATCTTATAGGATATCTACTATCTATAGATAAAATTTATGACTCCACTATAGCATCCTCCAATTAGCCATAGCAGCATAAAGTGATGCTAAATGAGTATACGTAGTAATATAATTATAAAAAAATGTTCTAAGCCTTTGGCCATCGAAAAATTATTAAAATCCTGGTAATTTAAGGAAAATTGTGTTGAGAACTGTTAAATTTATAAGCTCTATTATAATCTCTTATTCTGCTATTTTCAAACCTAACAATTAAGAAAAGATTTTCTATAAGATATCCGAATTATTACAATGGCGAAAGCAATTAAATGTCCTTCAATTTTCTGATATCGACAGAAATGATGAATGAATGTAATAAAAAATGGACGTACTGTAATAAAATTGTACTTAATGTTAAGATTTGACAAATCTTCAGTTAGTGATTTTCTGAAATCACTAACTGAACATTTTTTTATGAAACATAATAAGGGAAGGAAAATAAGTCAATGCAAACCAGGTCAGAAAGGGGAATGTACAGTATGTTGATCAGTCGAGAGATTATAAATTAATGAGACAGCTGATAAGGGAGTTGGATTTGTAAACCTAAATAGACGCTTAGTGTGAAATGGGTCGGGCGAAATATGAATTAATGGCGCATTTAAAAGGCAGATAAGAATAAGTCTTTTAAAATTATTATTAAAGGAGAATCAAACAATATCCCTTACTTACTAAGCAAACGGTTGTACAGGCAGGTAGGTTATAGAACCTTCTGGATCTTTAAGCTTGCATTTTCTCGAAGGGCGATATAGAACAACCTCCAATAATCGATAGCGGTCAATTGTATCTTCGCATCGGTTGTATTTTCGATACCACTTCTTAACCATAGGATGTGATTGGTAATATCCCAATGCTATAATATAAATAACTCTAACCACTTTATTGAAAAAGTTAACATATTTCAATAGA
This sequence comes from Arma custos, assembly GCA_037127475.1. Taxonomy (NCBI): domain Eukaryota; kingdom Metazoa; phylum Arthropoda; class Insecta; order Hemiptera; family Pentatomidae; genus Arma; species Arma custos. The sequence continues at coordinate 95,532,812 of CM073764.1, forward strand.
AAACCATAAATGTTTAAATATTAATTAATTAAATAATTATCTGCGTAAGTCGGATTCGAACTCAACAACAAGAAATTACCAACCTTTGGCCTTAAGAAAGATTATTTTCAATATCATTTGCAAATTCCATCCATATTTTTAATCAACAATTACAATTATAAAAATTAAATAATTTTTCAAATTATTCAATAGTTCAATTCAATAGTTTATACTTATTGACTGTATTATAAAATAATTCAATGAAACCAGATAAATATTAGAAAAAGCAAGTAAACCACATAATAGTTTATTGCTACAGCAACATTCTGCATTTCACAGTAAATGTTTTAATATTGTTCACGGAACACCGTGAAGTATATCGAGAAGGCTTAGGAATGTTGATAGAGAAAAAATTCAAGTTAAAACTGGCAACCCACCTCGAAACCCTCTTTTGTTTTTCTCAACATACGTTGTGAGGTTAGTTGTTGGCTAGCCATGCGATGAAAATCATGTGAAAATTACTCAAATAACTCAGTGTGCTATTCAAGAACAAAGATGAGTGAGTAAGTCTAGGACTACTCAGACTAAAGAATGGGCAGCAGGAGAAGAGAGCTGGCCGAAGAAATGCCATGAAAAACCGAAATCCACCTCAAAATATGTAATATATTTTCTTTTCTTATGTTAGTGAATTGGGAAATTAGATTAAAATTGTTATGTTCTATGTTTTATGTTCTATACAGTCCACTAAATGTTTTTTTATAGAGAACCGGGAATCACGAATTAATGGTAATATCCCCATCTTAATGGGAATACCTTAATTGAACAAATATCTTTAATGAAGTTTGACCATTCCAGGAGATTCAACAGTCAGTTACTACCGAAGTATACTTTTAGGAATTATTGAATGCAATCTAAAGTTTTTCGAGGCTTCCATTAAATTCCATTGCCCATTCAAACTAATTAAAACTCTTAAGTCAAGCTGCAAAACTTTGAATCAATGATTCAAAGTATGAATGCACTGGTGAGCCCATAAGGTATACGGTAGTAAATTGAATAAAGTTTTCATCTGGCCATTGATAAATCCGATTACGATAAAAGTTTCGTATTCGTTGATATTTGTATTGATAATAATTAATTGGATTCCCCCTGGCTCCATTTTGAAATTTATTTAACAAAAATAAATTTCATTATCCCAGCATATTAAATTATACTTTTAATTCCAAAACTGAAAATAGAGAGAAAATAATATAGCATCTTGGGATGTATTTTAATTTACAAATTATATTTCATTTAATATTTTTATTTCAGATAATGCATTAAAATTTATATATAAATAGTAGATGATCAAGGGTCTATCAAAATTGGATTAATAAAAAAATAACGGTTAATTATTTAAAAACAAATTATCACGTAATTTCTACTTCCAAAGCCCCTGCAAGGAGTGCGAAGAACTGCATTCGAATCTGCACGAACCTGTAGAATCCGGTGTTCAAAGTAGAGAAAATAAAATATATTATAATTGACCAACTACATTTTATTTAATCAGCTAATTTTTAATACGTATTTTAAAAAATAAATCATCGTGATATTGGTACATTTATCGAACAGGATGTATTATTATTTAAGAAGTGAATTATAAGCGCATTTCTAAATGTAAGACGAAAAATGCAGCGATTTCTTTAATATTGAATTGTAATCATTGAAAGCCGCGCTGAATAATCGCTAACGACTGTAAAACCTAATTCGATATGAACCGGTTCAAAACATGGCCAATACCGAGAACGAAATGCTCAGTAATTTATGATTAATTAATAATTTAATTTTATAATACATAATACTAAAAACGTTAAGAGCTATTACATTTGTTCAATTTTAAGGCAAAACTGTTTACTCGTTTCTTCTGCGAAGCTGAAAATGTCGCGATAACTAAGATTTGAACAATAATGTATACTAAAGAAAAGCAGCTAGGAGTTTACAGATACAAATAGAACACAAGGAAACCCTAGGGAGAAATAATTCAGTCTAAAGTGAGGTGTCTCCGTTACGGTCCGTCCAGTGATCCCCATCACCAGAATCCAGATTCCAAATAATCAATAACATATTAATTCAGATCCTTTTATGGACCTTAAAATACCTTAGGGTTAAACAAGGCATTGTATAGCTTTTTGTATGTATATTAGGTTAGATATGTATTATAATTGTATTTGTATTTATAAATAAATTAGGAGGTAAGAGAAAAAAACTTTTCAGATCCTCAACTCTCTCTTAAAATGCAACCGGTGCAGTACAAGGGGAACATATTTGTAAATATAAACTGTAAATAATTTCTTTTTCATTTATTAACTACCTTATATCCAAACCAATATCCGAACCAGTATCTTGTTTTTATTGAAACTGTTACTTTTGCATTAACATTAATTTAAACTTCCTCCTGCATAATATAGTTTGAATGAGCGTTAATACGAAAATGTGGAAGGGATGTGTATATATTAATACGGAAGGTGTATATATAACGAGGTATAATTATTACTATTGTGCAACAATATTGGCAGAGACCATTTGAATGTCAACACAGGGAGAAGACCTACGCAAATAGCATAATTCTAACGGCGGATAAACGCGAGCTACGTTAACCGCTCGTACATAAAACATAAAAATATAAAACATAAAGTATATGTTTCCGTTTTCATCAAAGCCAGTTCATATTATGTGCATGTTTTAGTCCTGTTATGTTTAAAACGTATAATAACAGTTAATTAATTTAATATAGGTATTAAAATAATAGAGTTCGGCTTTGGCTATTGAGTGAGTAGCATGTCTCCACGTTTCTCGATTTTAAGTCAAGAAATATAACAGTTACGCAAAAGATATTTTACGTTGACACGGTGAAAGTTTAAGTGACAGTTTAGTGATTAGTGATTGAACGAAAGGTTGTCTCATAGTGACAGTGGATGTTTTGCCGAATATCGGGCCCCGCTCTGGCCATCAAGATTGCTAGCTTGATCAGGCAGCCTTCTACCACTTCGCCCAAGCTCAATGTCAGGTATCATATCCATATAACAGCTGACCGCTAGTAAATATACTTTCCAAACGTAAATATAATATCCTATGTAAATATCTTTCCAACGTAATTAATGTAATATATTACACAATAGTATATCCACACTACCCAATGTTAGATATAAACAAACTCTGCTCAACAGAATGTCAACACAAGAATTAAATACAAAATTGTCCACAATTTTAAATAAAGTCAATAAACATGAAATACTTGAAGAAAAAACATGTAATCTTGATTTCAAACTAAACACCCTAGCAAATAAAATGGATGGAGACGTGAAAACCATCAAAAGCGCACTAAAATCAATTATAGAAGGAATGAATAAACAACATCGGATGAACGAATAAAACAATAAAATGAAAAATATTGTTGTATTTGGCAATATAAGAAAAAATTATCCGGGTATAGCAGACTTTTTTAATAAATTATGCAATACCATCGAATTAAATATTAGAAAATAAGATATTATAAAAATTCAAATAGTTAATAGCCAATCTGAAGAAAGCCCTGTTAGAATAACTCTTGTCTCAAATATATTAAGAAATATATTTATAAATATATATAAGAAATATATCAAATTATAAAAAAACAAACGCAAACTGAAACAATCAGAAATCCCTGATTACTAAACTATTGAAATAAAGGATGATTTGCCTAAGGATGTAAGTGAGACGAGACGGAGTTTGATTAAATACCTTTTGCAATATAAAGGTCGAGGTTCACGGGAACCAATAAATATGACAAGCTTCTTATAGATGGAAAACTTCGCCCACTGGAAGAAATGGAAACGTTAGAAAATAACAAAACCAATAGACAGCGTAGTGAAGAAAGCTCACCAGAAGTTCATCTAAATATAAATGATAAGGAACAACCTGAAAAAACCGGTAGGAAGTCACAAAAAATAAATCAATGAAACAAAGAGGCAACAGCCTGGATGGATAGTATATCTTCAAAACGAATCAAAATGCGAATAACTCTTTAAAGGATAGCAGTAGATATAGTTTAAACAGAGGGCAGAAACCATAGCGCAAGGAAAGAAGAGATACAATAGCTCACTCTTTATAGGGAAAGCCTATAATTTCACCTGAACAGTTCTTATTTTCAGGGGTCTGTTCCCTCCCCAATCGTACTGTCTGCTAGACGTCGTGAGGAATGTAGTGTCTTGACCTTGTTTGCAGTCAGTGACTCAATGCGGAGCTAGACACTGTGGTGTACATATCAAACAGCTTTGTGATATTTAGAAGAAATGGGTAATAAAGGATATGTCAACTCTCCTAACAGTTTCTGTTATATTTGTGGGTCTTATACCGCCAAGAAGCAACAAAGGAACATTTATAATTTTGTTCAGAAGGTGTATTATCCATAATATGGTGTTGAATCAGGGGACCAAGATAAATCTTGGACTCCCCATACAGTGTGCTCTATATGTGTTGAACTGAGACAATGGTTTCAAGGTAAGAAGAAATCATTTCCGATTTAGAGAAAAAGAATTTGTCCCTTTTTTTACACAAGAGGGTGACCTTGTCATCTGCAACAATGTACCTGGAATCATGGAATGGAGACTTCATCGATTCATGAAAAAGGAGTTTGAAAGCTGTACTTCTTCACAATAGTATCCGATATGCTTCTGTGTCTGTTGGACATTCAGTCCATTTGAAAGAATGCTACAAAAATCTTGAGTTTTTTCTTAATAAGCTCCGTTACTCTGACCATAGATGGACTATTTGTGAGGATTTGAACTTATTTGCATGTTACAAGGTCAACAAAGTGGTTACACAAAGTTTCCATGTTTCCTCTGTGAATGATAGCCGTGACAGGAAACAACACTATGTCAAGCAGACGTGACCAATCAGAGGGGCTCTTATTCCTGGAGTTAAAATGCTGAAAGAAAAAATTTAGAGGATCCTAAAAATATCTTGCTTCCACCACTTCATATCAAATTGGGGCTAGTGAAAAAGTTTGTAAAAGAATTACCCAAAGAAGGAGAGTGTTTCAAGTATCCTTGTGAACAGTTTCCTGGTCTCTGCTAATAGAGAGAGTCTTTGTTTGGACTGACATCAGAAAACTTTTAAAAGATGAAAGCTTTGCCACTAATGGAAATGGAAGAAAAAATGCCTGGAATTAATTTAAACTTGTTGTATCAGGCTTTCTTGGAAATAGAAAGACCCAAAATACAAAATTTTGGTTGCTGAATTGTTACAAAACTACCAAATGTTGGGCTGCAATTTTGCTGCTCCAAGTTCATTTCCTTCACTCACATCTGGACTACTTTCCAGAAAATCTTGGGGCTGTAAGTGAGGACCAAGCAGAACGTTTCCATTAAGATATAAAGTAAGTTAAGCGCAGATACGAAGGTCGATTGACTCTGGATGAACTGACCATACCTCTAATATTTTAATTATCTAGCTGCCTGTAAAACTGTTTCATTCATTATATTTTTTTTATATTTTTGTTTAAATTCCGTATATTTTAAAAGGATTAACATACTCTTCTTTTTTAAACAATTGCTAAAGCAGTTTGTAAATTTATATACAACGGTTTATTGCGATCAATACCATGTCTGAATTATAATCTTATTTATAATTTTGTCTACTTACAAAAAAGTACCGAACACTTTTGAATATCAAATATCTTATTATTTAATGCCACGTGCCAGTACGAGGGTATAGTACTTTTAAAATGGTATTAAATACAGTATAGAAATACTCTTTTCATTAATTAAAAAATATATGAATAGCTTCAATATTAAAATATTCTGATTTCATACGGTCTCGTGAATAGTTTTAATTTACATTTTTTTTTTCTTCGATTCTGCAAGAATTTGAATAGGTTCATTTACTATAGGTAAGATTTTGTTTCTCGTTTTCACCAATATAAGTCATTTAAAATAAAATAAAATCTAATTAAAAATATAAGCTAATAGATAATAGAATAATTTAAGACTCAATTATTCCTAATCTTAACAAATTGTCAATTCATATGTATCACGTGTACTTCCCATATCTATCCGCCCATGCTATTTTTCAATATCCTACGAGATATACTAAGTTAAATTGTCATTTTAGATGATGGATGAGTCTCATGATAATAGTGAAAAAATTGGTCGTCCAGCAGATGAAATTCGTGGCATGGAAGCTGGATATGCGTTTTTTGAACAATAAGGACTTTAAAAACCACAAATGTGTTAAACCTGTTAAGCACGACGAAGACTTTGCCATATCTGTGAAACATCAAGTGTTTTAATATTAGCTGCAAACCCTTACATCAAATTTATTTGATATAACGTTTCTCAACGGAATTTGTAATGTTTCAATCTCATAAGAAGAAGGAAAAAAGTCAGAATAAATATAAATTTTTACTTGTCTTAAAATAAATCCTAAAAAAATAAATATACTCCAATATAATACATTTTTAAGCTACATTTAAATCGCTCATGGAAAAGAAAATGTCGATAAGACAGAAAGTGGATTACGTAAAATCTGAGAGTGGTTTCGCGTTTCTAATTAATGAATATTTGATATTTTATTTAAATTAATAAATGTGTTTAGTTCCTGCCCTTGGTATGTAGAACTATACCCCGCTTGTAGCCATAAGCTGGTACACTTGTTGACCACCCGCGACATGTTTCCTGACACAGGCTATCAGCTGTAACCGATCCTCCGTTGTAAAGGATAATGTTCTGATTACCTCCTTGTCTCGTGTGGTCACTGCTTGTACGACATAGAATATGTTTGTCACCGTTGTAGCATTATGCAATTATAAATTATAAAAATATTTTATTCATAATATAGGCCTTATCTTGATTTTAAATTTACATTATTATTTTACTTGCAGTAAATGCATTATTTAATTTCCAATTTTTTCAAATATTAATTTAAAGTAAAAAAAACATGTTTTCTGCCGTTTAAGAGGCCATGTGATCTTATTCTTATTAAGATGCCGTTGAATAATGATTGAATATATTTATTCAAAGATAATTTATAGTACCTAAAATTGAAAAAAAAAAATTATCTGGTTTTCTGGTCAATTACTTGCTTGTAAGACATAAAACATTTGTCGACGTTGTAACATTAAGCAATTATAAATTATAAAATACCAATATATTAAGTTTTTCAAATGTTTAATCTTATTCTTAAATTTTTATCTTATACTTTAATTTTCCTAATTTTGAGTTTTTATTATTATTTCACTTTGCAGTAGGTACTTTTTTTTCAATTACGTATATCATAATATTAATTTAAAGTTAAAAAAAGGTGGTATATATCCTGCACTCTAAAAGAATACATTGTCACATTACAATTGTGATACCATTGAGTAATAATTGAAGAGAATTCCCCGAAAAATAATTATTTTCATTAATTAAGATTTTTTTTAAATATACTTAAAAGTTCTAAAACGTGTCTCAATCAACAGGCGTATTAACAATATACTAATTAATTACAACACCTGAATTAAATTTTCATTCATTACCAAGATGTAACTTATGATTAAGTTAAGACTCATGATGAGTACACTTATTTTTTTTCCGATGAGTAATTAAGGCATGACCGAGAATACTTCAAGTTAATAGCATTGAAATAAAATATTTATTTTAAATTAAATTAAGACTCATGCGTAAATGGCAATAATTGATGATGATTCGTCAGGAAGGCCTAAGGAAAGAAATCTTCTAGTTCTCTTCATCTTCGGTGTGTGAGTGGCCAAGCCTGAGTCCTATGTCTTCCCATCTTCAAGTGTGTCTCAGCCTCTCTAAAACCCCACTTTTTCTTTTTTCTTCCTCTTTCCTAGAGTATGGGGGATATTAGTTTCTTCTTGTTTATTTTTTAAAGGTTCATTGTCAGAAAGTTTTTTCCTTTATATCTTTCTACGTCTTGTCCTTGAAACTATTATATCTCTCGTCAGATAGATGCTTTTGACTGACAGTTTCCTACTTATGTGACATTTGTTTTCAGTCTCTTCAACATCCATCCTGTTCTTCTAATTATTTTTCTTCTCAAAGAGTTAGTTTCTTAATTTCTGAAATCCAACTAAATCGTTATTTGGGTTGATTTGATACATAGAAAAGGTACGTATGTAACACAGTAAGATAAAACATAGGCCATGTTTATACTCCACTTAGGTTAAGGTTATTACTAATTAAAATTTTTAATTAAAAGATAAACTTCATAATGATTTTCATTAGCTTTCCAAAATGTATTGACTTGAGTAAAAATCAATTATACAATTAAAAAGTCCATTTTTCGAAATAGCTTTAAATTTAGATTTACGATGATACAATACCACTTGATATAATAATTACCTATTAGATGTAAAACCTTTTTGTTATTTTATTATTAATATGTAAAAATAGTTAATGAATTAAACAAATCAAATTAAAGCATTGGATTTTATATAATTCGAGTAGACAAGAGTAAAAGGTTCACGCATTTTCCATTATTCGCCTTATGATCGATATATAGATTAATTTGTAGACTTGGATCTTCAAAATATATTTATAATTTTAAAGCATTTAATGACTTTAATAAATGAAACCATATTTGATATAGGTGTTTAATGCTGTATTATTATTTTATTTTATACATGATCCGAAAATCAAACTATCTTATAAACAATAACTTCACTGTTTTAATATGCCTATTCAAGTTTAAATAGTTTGAGAATATAAATAAGAGAATGTGACCATCTGAAGTTTATTTTCTAAGGTTGAATAGCTAAAAAGAAGTCTTATATTGAGACTTTGAGTCCAGGCTAAGAGTTGGACAGTATCCTTTCAGTCCTTCTCGACCACCTCCTTTGATCCAACTAAGGAGTCCAGCGAAGTCTCTTGGAATAAGAAAACGGTCCTGAAAGTGTGTCTCAGTGTCTTTGAGGTCTTCTTCACTCTGGGGTCTTATTGAGAGCAGTGGCCTCTTCTCAAACAATCTGGAACTATGAAACAACATCGTTCTGATCTTTACTTGAAAGCATTTCTAAAACCAAAATATAAGAAAGGTACTAATAAAAACTGAAACTATGTAGTTTACACACATCTAAATATTTTCAATGAATGTAAAGGTTCCAAATGTCCAATGAACCCTAGGTGAAACAGCTAAAAAATAAGCTCCCATTTTCTAGATCTATGTTTTTGACCTCAAGACTATCCGTTTTTGAACGCTTATATTTCAGACTTTTGTATGTTTATTACTGACATGTATTTGTTTAATGAATAATTACAACGGTATCTATTCCACAGGTTGTCGCTTCAATTTAAATATTTAATAATATATACAAAAATTTAGTTTTTTCGTTTCATTCGTTTCATCTATACATATTATAAAACAAAGTCCTCGGCCTCTTTTGTTCGCAGTTACTCTATAACTACTGCACGGATTTTCATGCATGCGGTTTTCACCAATAAATAGAGTGATTCACCAGGGAGGTTTATGTATACAATTTGTCGAGGTTTAGTGTTAATGGGTTGGAATTACCGAAGTATACACATTTCCCCATACTAAAGCTCACGATTACTTGTATTTTTAAAGAATATAAAAAAGAAACTATTTTATACTATAAGGATTTACTAGACTGTATAGAGAATTGAAAACAATAAAATAGAAAACACAAGATTAGCATTACAATCAAGAAAATAAATGATTTTTTTTTTATTTATGGCAATGGATACTTCCATCCATACAGCCAGCTACGTATTTACTTGGTTAACTGTTAAGTTAGATGCCAACAGCACGCGGTTTTTCCCAGATAGTTACCGCCTGTTTTTCCCAGGCGGTCACCTATCTAAGTGCTAACCATGCCCACCGTTGCTTAACTTCGGTGATCTGACGGGAACCGGTGTGTTCAACGTTGTATGGCCGTTGGCAAAATAAATGATAAGTTTGTTAAACAACTAAATACCTAAATAATCTAAAAAATAAGTAGTTATTCTTGTTTGTAAAATATCTAATTGTTTCAGTCATCTACTTTGATAAATGTTCTATACGCATTTTAATCTTCAATTTAATATAGTTCATACATATACATATTTAGTATTTATACGTACAGTCGTAGTTATAAATAATTTCTAATATTTCTTCGAAGCTTTCTAGGTTTTTCTCGTTATCATTGAACAAATAAATATGCAATTTTGAGATACTCAGATTGGGCCCACTGTCTTCTCTATAATTGAGCACCCCTACAGTTCAATGTTTTACTCTGCAGAACTACTCAGGGGATCAAATCTGGCCCTTACACAGAGATTAGCTAAATAGTAAAAACATGGCTGAATCAACAACAAATGGGCTGGTTGTGAAATAGTGGTCGGGCCAACCACAACGGGCCAAGTGACCAGACCTAGTACAACAAAAACAGATGCTAAATCCCATTTATAGTCGGTTTCTAACCTTAGGCAGTTGAAATACAGAGAATTGCATTTTATTAAACTACATATATTTCATAACGAACTAATTGGTAATAAATACTTTCTCATTTTATCGGTAAACTCGATTTGAAAACAAACGCATCACTTAATTCCCATGTATACTTGGAATGTGTTTAATAAAGCATAAGGAGGTAACAAGAAAGTTAATACCTATCTTACTGAATAAATTATTAATTTGAAATTTTAAACCTTTGTTTAAACCTAACTACTTGAACCAGAGCAACCATTTCCACAGAATTATCATGATTAATAAAGGTTTGAAAAAGCCAAACAGTATTTAATAAATTCTTGTAAGATTGTCAAAGGAACGAGTACTATTGTAAGAAAGAGAAAAACATTTACAGCAGGTGATTATTTTCACCTTTTTTTTTAAATGGTGACTGAAAAAATCTGAAGAGGGGATTTGTCAGATGTTTGTTTTCAGTCTGAAATCTATTCGGTGGCTGTAAATAAATATTACTTGAATTTGGAAAATAGGAAAGTAAACTGTAACAGGTGTCCATGAAATTAATAACATAAAATTAATGATTTAAAAATATGTAAGGAGTAATAAGCGATTTATTTATACGATATATTTAGAAACACAAGAAATAGAGGGCTCATTTTAGGACTACTTTGCTGCCTTCATGTTATATTAGGTGCGTAATAATCTCTTCACCGGTGGTTTAGATAGAGTGATAACTTCTGCTTCCTGTTATCCTATCTTCCCATCTACACTTTTATTAGGTACAGACAAGCTGGTTCCAGGAATAGTATTGCTAAACAAATGAAGTAGAGTCATTTTATGTTCTGTTTATGTCAACTAGATAAACATTTAAGTTTCTAAGAAAATCATTGAATCATCAAGGTTATGTCGATCTTAATCGATCATAAATATAATATTAGAAGATTATATTTACGAAGGATATTCCTGAAGTTGTATAAAAAGAGACTTAACATATTTTTTAGTAGACTTTGCTAATTCAAAAGTGCCAACTGGTAATTTTAAGGAACAACATATAATTAATCAGGTTTGACGAAAAATTTGTAACACTTGGAGTCACCTTGCGTTCACGCGAACAAGTCGAATTGTATTGTCGGGGTCACGCATTCAGCAGATTTAAAATCGTTAGGGATTGTATAAAATAGTATTTTATTTTATTTTTTACAATTAAGCATAGTTCTGAACTTTTTGAGGCCAGTTGAATACAATTTGTTAATTGGTTTGTTATGGTTTAAGATTACATTGGCCATCAACGCCATATAATCTTTTAATTGTTCTTTCATGAATTTACTTGTTATTTAATAATTTTTCAGACTTGTTTTTGGAGCAATGATTACAAGTAGGGAAGTAATAAAAAGCTAATTATTTTTTGTCTATTTTTTTGTGTTTCATATTCACATATATCCTTCTCTTCCATTAAAAGTCTAGGCTATGTTAATACTCCACTTGGTATCATCAGTTAATACAATTTTCTTGAAAAAGGTTTTTCCTAAATCATATCATAAATATACATTTTAAAAGATTCCTATAAAAAGTTTACATATTTACTTCTAAAAATATTTTTGAAAATACTTCTAAATTTTACTGATTAAAATTATATATCTAACCACTATACTATTAATTTCAAATATTGAAATTTCCCTGTGTTTAGGTTATTACTAATTAAAATTTTTAATTAAAAAATAAATCATCTCAATTCGACCTCATAATGTTTTTTTTTAGCTTTTCAGACATTTTTCAGACTTGTTTTTAGAGCAATAATTACAAGTAAGGAAGTAATAAAAAGCTAATTATTTTTTGTCTATTTTTTTGTGTTTCATATTCACATGTATCCTTCTCTTTCATTTAAAGTCTGGAGAGTATTATTCAGCCTCACCTTGCACAATTAAGTGATCACAAATAATGTCTACAGTTTTATCATCGTACCATTGCTAATTGTGGAAATTTAACAACGAAAAATTTATAAAAATAAAATAAAATTTGAAAATCCACTAGATATAAAAGCATTTTAAAAGAAATGAGCGAAATCTAAAATTAAAATTAATAATATCCGAAGGGGATAACCAATATATGTAATTTATAAATATAAGAAATCTCTATTCTATCAATTCCACGATTTTATAAATCGATAAATGATAATCTCTGCTATTTCATTGGGAAAATCACCATTTTAATTTCGTGTCACGATGAAAGCGTAATTAAAATTGCAATGTTTCATTTTACAGGTGTTTGATGTGAGGATTGACTGTAATATTACATAAAATCATTTGTCATTCTGTCACTATGTGATTCCTTTCAATCAGCCGTCATATCCACGTAGGCTTGAATTGTTGATAGATGTCTATTATTCTCTTTTTATGTAGTATTATTTGTTAATTTCTAATATTATTATTTTTTTCTCGGCATCTACCGGAGAATGTATCTGTCCGGACATAAGTCAAGAGTGATGCATGAAAAAAAATTTGTTATGTTCATTAATTTTCTAATGATACTCGCAGTTATGAGTAACGCTGCTTACTGCATTTGTTCTAGAATATTATAATTTAGGTCCAACTCTTTTATACTGTTCACCGTCACTTTCGGAATCAGTCCATTCGTGGATAAAACTAACGGTAAAACTTTTGATTTTACTTAAGCTTGATAAAGCTTATATAATTTCTTCTATTCCTCTGCCAGGTCTTGATATTTCGATTTTTATTCCAATTTTTTCGATGATCACACTATAGTTATTATTACTATTAAGTAATACTATTTTTGAATAATACTATTTTCTAATGATTTCTTTGCAGGAGGACGCTAAGAAGAGAACGGGCTCTCTGAGGTCGAGGACTTCCCCTAGCACACCCACGGCCAGCCAGAGGAAGACCAACTGGGAAGTGATACAGCATTTCGCTGGGCCGCCTCCAGGAAGGACTATCAGATCTGCCAGTTTAGTTGCGGTTAGTATCTTAAGTGAACATAAAGAAAAAATATTTAAAAAATATTATTTTATATGTAATTCTCATTATCATCTCTGACACTGTTGTTACCACTCTATTACTGACTTAAATATAGTATTAACTAATGTAAATGCATATAAATAAAAAAAGAGTATATGATAATGAAAATGAGCATATTCCTTAAAAATTTATAATGTAGAAAAATTGCTGCATGTTTAAAAAAAGGCAAGTTAATAACTATTGTATTGAGGAGACTGTTAGGGCGTGATTAGACTGAATACAATTTAATATGAAGTAAATTTAAGTATAGCGGGAATTTTAATGAAATCTCAGATATTAACATAGCGTTTATTAATTTTAAGGACATATGAATATCTGTTTCTTAACTAAGCAAATATACAGGTGATAAATAATTAAACGTAATGGTAGCAATTATACAAGAAGGACTTACAGACTAAACATGCAAAATAGCGATCTAATGAACAAATATGATTAATTACTAATACTAAAATTAACATTGAATAGGAGCGGTAAGAAACATTAACAGAGAGTGCTCCATGCATTATGGCCAAGATATAACAAATAAATATGAACGCTATAATGAAGAATTTAAGTGATCACGGCCTTACGATTAATTAGCTTGAGTCGTCCATTTGGTATCATATAACCACAATGAGTTGTTGATTATCAGCAGCAGTATTAGTCGGCGATTTGAGGCCTCATGATAATGAAATAGGACTTACGGTTTGAGTGTTCTCTATGCCCAATCATCACGTTGTCTGGTGTCTCAGCTCCTGGTGCGTGATAGGCTGCAAGACCTCCTGGACGCTGGACGTTCTCAATAAAGAATATCGGCTTAAAAGCGGCAAGCGGTCGTCGCTGCGAAGGTCTAGTAGAACAGCCCAGCTCGGCGTTCCAACAGCAAGTGCCCGCAGCTCCAAGCGCCATTCCCCCTCTCCTTGATTTTAGCGGTTAAGTATATCTTTCGATATTAGAGGCAAGGATCGGTTAGTTCCTACAGGCGGGTAGTACAGGTCCGCGGCTAAACAGAGACAACATTTACTGAGATCTAATTTTGAGGTGCTGTATAGTTTTTACAAACATCAATTTAACATCAGTCCTATTTTTACGGGACTTTATTCTGAGTAAACTGCCGGTTATACACAAAAAAATGTATAGTAATAGTAAATTTGTAAGATTTACTGGGATGTTATTATGTTATGTTGTTATTGGGTCAATACTGGAATATTAATTGACTACTTTAATAGCCTCATAAAACACTACTGTTACCATATACTTAAGTGTGTTAAATTAGGATACTAATCTGATAGATTAAATCAGTGGTTCCCAACCTTTCTTGTGACACGCCCTTGTTCAAATAAAAATCTCCCACCTCCCTCCCCCTGTTCAAATAAAATTTCTACTTCATCTCTCTCCTTGCACAATAAATTGGGCATATGAAAAAAAAACAGTGTAAGTTCACATTTAAGGTAAAGAAGTACCTGACAGAAAGAAATAACTAAAATTAAGTCAGAAATTTTCATTTTCTGGTCGCTCCAGAATGGTAAAGACTGGTTTAAATAGTATCAATTTGTGTTCTCTAAATCATGATCCATACTTAGGACCTTACCACCCTAAGAATTACAAGGATTCTCAGACTTACGAAAGGCTAGATAAGATATCTGGTAAATATCATCATTATTCCGTTTCCCAAATCGACGATATTTCTTCGGAACTTGAACGCTGAATCCAAAACCTTTCCACGAAGTCGATCCCCGAATCGCTTCCACCTTCACTCATCAGAGGTCCTTTTAAATTGAATCTCTACTGTGAGGTTCTATTGAACCTGTACTAAATTTAAGTACAGTTTCAATAGAACCAGAAACATCTATAATAAGTTTTTAATTTCTATTCCAGCCTTCTGAATACCATCCTACTTTCTAACTTTCTCAAAGTAGACCAAAAGAATTCTAACAAATGTAGTCTAAAGGGATGTTCCAAGACTCTCTAGCAATGAAGGGAGTTGGTTACCATCCGAAGCTTGTGATTATTAACGGATTCACATTTTGAAAAAAACAAAAACAATTCCTACCTCCATGTTTATATCTAAAACTAACAGCTGTTATTAAAGGCTGCTATAATTTAAAATGCAAAGTTCTGATAACTTAACACTTTTAAAAACTATCAGTTTACTTTGTGTAGTAGAAGTAGAAGAAATAATTTTCTGATCAACAATTTAATTATAGAAAATAATAATTAGTTTAATTACAAAAGGTTATTTAAAGAGGACAGTTTAGATGTATGAGCATTTACCATATATGGAGCTATATGAGTTGACTGATTAATCATAACATGGGTGTATTTAAGCAGAAACATCACAGAGGGTTGATATTATTGCACGTTCAAAGAGCATTCAATATTATCTAAGGCAAAGGGCTCGTGTATGTGTTGACAGTTTATAGTTACCAACCATTCAAATATATAATAGCCTTAATTAAACATTCTTTATTTAAACGCGTGAATCAATTATAAGTCGTTTGGCAATATTATTTAATTAATATTCTAAACGCCTGACTCCTACACAAAAAGTATTCCCCTGTTCTAATAAATATATTCATACGTAATTCTATATTCTATTTGGTAAATGAGAAAAAATCTCAGTTTACACCAGAGGTTCCTAGACTTTTTTTCTCATAGACCACTTTCAAAATTTAGCTGGTATCTGTGGACCCCTGCAGCTACATTTCTACCATATCCCCAAAACTCGACAAAAAGGTTTAAGATTAGATTTAAATATATTAATTAAATATTTTAGGAACAATTATACTTATTACAACATAAAATAAAAGTATATATAACAAAAAGGCAGGTAAATACTTACCTTTTCCGACACTGGCAAACACTAATATCGATTCACTTTACTTTAATTTTCTTTTCGAAATCCCGGTAACAAATGAGTAAGGTTTATCCTTGGCATTCGTATTAATATTGGTGAAGAATCAAACAAGTTCATGAAAGATTGCAAGCACACACACCACTGGTCGTATTTCGTCCCTTTGCACGCCTGAACAAGCGTTGCCGACGCCGGCGGAGCTTTGCAAGTCTCGACTCGGTGTACTGTATATGGAATATGCAAGTTTTCACACTAACAGTCACTGAGCTTCTTCAAATATTATCTGCCTTCATTGATAGGTGAAGTCAAGCCAACATTTTAGTTCTTCACTATCGAAAGCAGATAAATTTTCGTTGACCCTCCCCCTTACCAATTGTGAACCCCGATTTTTTCGTCACGCCAACATAGACCCCGTCGAGTCCACCTGGACCACTTTGGGAACTAAGGGTTTAAACCACCCAAGGTCTGAAAATTTATTAAAAATAAACAAAACGTTAGTAACAAATATCATAAATACCAATAATATTCATAGTATATTAGTATTTACTACTATACAATAAGGAAAAAGTACCTGAATAAACTGAATTGATGATTCTTATTGAGACTCTTATAATATAATGATGTGGCAATTGCTACAAATGTCTATAAAATATATGTTATAAGCTTGCTTACTTCACTAATAGGTGTAGGTTTTATTATCACTCCTACATAATCTACCTATTTATTTATTTACAATTATGTGTATATATGTATATGTATATATATAACTTATATAGTTCCAGGAACAAAATATGTAAAAAAAGGGAAAATAAGGATGAAACAACTCGCAATAGAACTGGTTTAATACTGACTTTATTGCCATCTTGAACCTTTATTTATAGATTCTAACAGCTGTTTACAATGCCAGCTTGATATTAGTGACTATATATATCGTCGTTGTCAAAACAATACCCCTTATGTACACTTTGGGAATATATATTTTATTCTTTTATTTTATTTTGTTAGTTGTTTTCTCAGTCATAATACATTTTCTCGTGGCTTTTTGGCGATGAATGAAGAAATCTCTTCTCATGACTTTATGGTGGTAAATAAAGAGATATTTGCTTCTCTCGATTTTCAATGGCCCGCTCTGAATACGAAATGACTGATCAGATGGTCATTCTGTTTTAATTTACCATTCCGGTATGATTGGTTTTGTAATTACTTTGGATTTAATCAGTGATGTTCGATTAGGATGTAATTAATAAAAAGCATAACAAATCGAAAATTGTATTATACCTTTTTTAATTGTCAAGATGCAATAGTAACTTTTTAACTATAACCATAACAAGTAATTTTAGTTCTATATATTCTATTTTGTATATATTATTTTCCCTTAAATGAACTGAAAATATTATAAGTACTTCGTTCAACTAGGAACTAGATGTTCAAAACTTGCCAGTCTGTTACCTTCGATGATCACTCTGTTGTCTGTTAGTATTTGATGATCAGAATGGAATGGTTGCCGTTTTATGATTGAATTATTTTTTTCTTTAGGCGACCAGTTGTTAAGCATTCTGTTATTCTTCATTAAGGAATAAAATTATTATATTTGTGCTTTTTCCAGATTTTAGTGCAAATTTTGGTATTATTTAATATATCAATTTTCAAAGCAAGTGATAATAATTTCATCTTATTGTGAGAATTTCCATCATTTTCATAATCGGACCTAATCACCACCCTGAAAAATATAAGAAAACTCAACATCGTTAGATAGGCTGATAGAAAAAAAATCTTGTATGGTTAAAGTAGGTACTGTTTCAGAGAGTAGCTTTTTGAAATATGACTGATTTTAAATTTTATATTATTCTATTTCAATCGATAACTTTACAAAATAAAAATAAAACAAAATTAAGGGCACCATATTAATAAATGGTATAATATCGAGCCCGAGGCAAAACAAGGCTTTTCAATCAATACTTACTGTGTTTTATTTTTTCTCCAAAAATATTTGTACGTAGGTAACTATTTTAAGCTTCGTATTACAGTACACTATTCATGTTCTATCATTTTACATAAAATATCACGTAATGTTTTATGAAAATTGCTTGAAGCACGTTGAATAACCCGGTCAAAATTTGTCTTCTTTATTGCTTACTTTCTACACTTTACTTACTCTTTAAAGAAGATGAGCAAGTACATGTAGATATGTTTATGTATATGCATGTTTCATAATTGCATGTATCTATTTATAGGCTACACTGCCAGAGCACTCTAGGAGCTATTACCCAGAAGCGAGAATATTATATGATTGTACCAGGCATCCCTGACTCTTGATATTAGTACCTGTTTAATCTCTTTAAGTGATAGTATGTCTATGTTAACAAAATAGACGAAAAATTGGTCTTATTATCTTTAAACTGTTTAAAATACTAAAATATTGCATTTAGAGTCAGCAGCCATGCCTAACTTAAATCATTCAAGACTTCATTATTGATATTGATAAGTAGGCAAGTATAGTATATCAATTATTTTCGTGCAAACGTTGATCTATCTTGTATTTATACAACCATTTTTGTTTTATACATTGAATGACATACACCGAGATTATTATCGAAAACTAGTTTAGTTTTCACGGTTATTAATTTATTACTTTTTATTAGGATATATATCGAAGCTTCCTTCGTAAAAAAAATAAGAATGCTAGTCTAATATAGTTAATACTATTGTTAATTTGGCTTTTACTAGATTATTGTAAATAATATTTTAAAGAATAACTCGAATTAATTAGAGTTTTATCTGGCCATTTACTAAAAAACAAATATTGAAACTTCCAATTAACACAAAATTTTAATTTTCACCGACCCCCTGTTTGGGGATTTGGCCATCCATAGCTCAAATTAACTGCTTTGTTGAAAATGAGGTGTAAAATCGGCCCATGCTTCACTGAACCTGACACACACTCCACAATGGTAAATTCAATTTTTTATAATATCTTAACATATTTATTTATTTCATTGTATCTGTCTAAATTCCAAGGTTTATTTAGAAGTTTTTCCAGGTTATTTGAATTTTTGAAAAAATAAAATAATTAAACAGTTTTGCTTTTATCTACATATATTTAATGTTTAATTTCATGTGTGAGGTGTTCGGTATGAAAAATGAATTACTCCAAAACGTCTGAAAATTGACTTTTTCGCCAATTTAGTCAAGCAATTTTACTAAACACGACACTTTGTCACATTATTTCTCCTATTTTCAGTCCAGTTACGAACCTGTAGTTTCGGGAGCAGAAAACTTTGCTTGCCTAAACTAAATTAACGAAAAATGTGAAAACGTCAATTTTAAAAATTCGGAGTTATCTGTTTTGGATCCTGAACTTAATTAAAAGTATATGTTCCTAAAAAATAAAAAAATAGTCATTTTTTAAAATGAAATGCTCATAAAATATATTTAAATCTTGTAATGGGTAAATGCCACTGTTTAATTATTATCCTATTTTGCTTTCATCTCTCTGAATGCTATATTTATCGGAGATCAACACATCTACTAAAATACAGGACATTTTTTGCCTGCATGTTTTATTACTGACCACCACATTAATCATTCTATAATATAAAACAGTTTTTAGCGGGATTTTTTTCAAGTTCCTAGAAAAAGATGATAACCTGGAACAAACTTACATACTAACGTATATTAATAAATTTATATATGTACATATATACAGCCCTTTTACTGCACCGGATGCATTTTAAGAGGATTTTGAAGATGTTAAAGGATTGAGATTATAGGGTATAACTAGGATCCAGCCCTTCTCTAATGAGGGCCAATGCTCAATAACATATCTCCGACTACCACGAAGAGACTCTAACAGTTTCAATACACCGTATTAAGGCGTATAGTACGACATACTGTACTACAACGCTCAAAGACAGACATAATTCATGACACTTTTTATAACGTGACAGATTCTCAGTGTTAGCCGAGCTATAAGCTGATGTATATGGAAGTTTTTCATCATTATATAACGAGTTTATTCATTCTAAGACAGCTTCGTTTTGGAAGTATAAATGAATTGACAGAATTAATTTCTTAAATAACCAATACTCCCTCTTTCGATTGATCATTGTTAAAAATCATATATAACAATTTTTAAGGTTTTTTTCCAATACATTATATGAAATTAAATGATTAAATGAAGTAGAATTATGAAGTAGATTGTAAAGTAAAATACATTCCAAGAAGCCATATTATCTTCTCTCTAATTTGAGCATTAGCATTGATAATACATATTAAAACGATGGGATAATGAATTGAAATTTATTTTTTCACATAAATATTCAAATAGAAGAACAAATTCAATCTGAACTATAGAATACATCTATATTACAGTTATACAATTTGATCAATGAGTCGTAAAATTAAATGTGAATTGTTGTATAATTTGTAAAATGGGGAATAGTCCGCCGTTAGTATTAATCTACCTATTATTTAGTTAAGACATTATTTTTGATAATGTATGTGGTTATTGGTTGTCCATACAGAGCCACAATGCCGACTCGATACTGGAAGAAGATGAGACTGGATCGGAAGTGCAGGACTCTCTTCTTCTGGTTGACTCTTCCGGAAGGCCAAAGGTCGTCCTGGCGAGAAAGCGACCGTGGACCAGGATCGCCCGGAGGCTCTTCACACCCCATCGCTTCAAGAACTTGCAGGTAGGCTAGGAGTCAGGACATTTCCAAATCTACCTGTCGGAAATAATTATAATTATAGTAATAATATCAAATCATTGAATATTATCTAAAAATGTACAAATGTGTTGATTTGAGAATATTAACATTTCGTTTAAATTTAAATTATTCATTGTAATTTTAGAATGTAAATGGGTCATGAGGTAGTTCTGAAACGTCATAATGAAATTCTTTATTTCATAACTTCATGACTCATGAATTTGATTTAGGAATTATTAATGGAATCCTTAAATTAATAAAATTAAATTATTTTTTAAAAAAATTGGAATATGTAATTAAAAATTCTAATTATTAAATTGAAAATATAAAAGTACAATCAGATGTATATAGAAAGTAATTCATATAACATAACAAAGAAAAAAACACGTGTGCTACTAATGATTGGCCAACATAGGGAAAACAGGTAATTGAAATGTTATTTCGTGTATTTTAACGATTTTTATACTGTTCTGAATATTATTAAAATCGTGTCGAATTATTTTCTATTAATAAACAGTTTTAAATCTACACATTTAATATTCGTAATTAACGTTCTCCTTATTCCACTCATGGTTAAAATATATAAGTCGCTTGAATGCAACTTTATGTTATTATAATATGGAAATATTAACCTTGTATTGGTGAAAAGTTCTCGTCGAGTTGAAATTTCCAAAAATTAAAAAAAGACGTAACTAATTTCGTACTTTAAACGGTCTTTGTTAAACTTTAATCCTAACAGAAGTTTTATTTATAGTCAGAAAAAAAAGTATATACTTAGTTCTTTTTTAAAAATTTAATTATGAAATTTATAACTGTATTACAATAATACATCAAGTAAATAAGCAGGAATGATACATATGACAGAGAGAAAGGCATGCAGAGAAACTACCCAATGGTAGAACTGAAATGAAAATTTCTACTTAGAAATTAATGAGACCTTCTTCTTTTTATAAGCTTCGGAGGATTATCGGGAAATGAAGAAGTAGCAAGGTTTGAAACTAGTGGGTTTCAGTAGGGATTTGTAGGAAACAAAGTTTGTTTGTTAATTTAACGTCACTTTATGCTGCTATGGCAAATCGGATGATGATATATTGGGAACCCTAAATTTTGCCTATCCAGGTTTTATTAGGACAGGGATTTTTAACAATCCCCGATAATGTTTTTTAATGAGTATCCCGGATTTTTAACAATGAGTATTCCGTTTAAGTTCCCTTCCGAAGGACGGCATAACCAAGGATTTTTTACTTCCTTTAAAAAATCCTAGGGCCACCTGCCGGGCTAAGAACCCGCGAACTTGGGTTTGATTGTTTTTTATGCTAATCACTTGACTGCAGGTGGCACCGAAATAAAGTTTGTCTTTGAGGTCATTATGGACGACTTTGTTTGAAACAAAGTAAGGAGCATTGAGGATTATATGAGATTTTGGGTAGGAGAGGAATTCGGAAGCTTAGATGAACCTCAAACCTCTACTCCTTAAGTCCAAATATATCTTATAACAGTCATGTTTATGAGTCTTTAGTAATTAATTTGGTGGGAAAATAAACGGTTGAGAGTGATCTCGTCCGAATCAACTTATTGTATCAAGTTGTTTTAGAAATTTTAAAGTCCTAACCATATGTAAATCCAGTATACCCTTCATGGGTCACACACAGAACATATTTATAATTATCAGAGACAATCTCCTTAACTCATTCATTTTCAATTAATTCAGTAGCCTTACTTTCCAGTAGATTGTTGGTGTAAAGTAAGCATTAATAGGTTGCAATTTGGGAAAGGAGCATTCTGCTTTTGAAATTTGGAAACGAAGTCCGAATATATTTTTCTTGGGGATTTCAAGTCATCACCAATTTTCACAGCATAGTCATAAACCCGCCGAGTAGGATATTTTGATTTTTTTTTTATTCAGTCGTTGTGTAACGACAATGCATGTGTTGCTTAAAACCTGCTGTAATGTTACATGATCCAAATATCTCGCTGTTTTTCTTGACTCTCCAATCACGATTCACCAGTAGGGCTCGCAAGAGATCATTTATCTGCCACTAAACAAATATTATTCCTCGTATGCATAAGCAAATATTTGACAAATGCGTTTTGTTTCCATTTTCATTCAACTTTTTTGTTGCACTGTGTAATGAAAGATTGAATAGAGTTGCAGAACTCGCGTCCCCACGTCTAACTGCAATATTTAGTATGAACAACTGAGATGCTCATAATTAAATAATTTGGCAATATAACCACACAACTATACTTTTATCAGGTGTAGTAATTTATTTGGAATATTGAAATCCCTTAAAGCACTTGACATATTTCAATGAAAAGCACAGTCAATAACACGGTAAGAGTCAATAAACAGCCAATTGATGTCAGTTTTATATTCCCAGCATTTTTCCACTAATTGTCTCATAACGAAGATCTGACCAACCATTCCTCTTTCCCTCCAGAAATCACGTAGATACTCCTAGATACCTTTTCCGCGAATTTTTTGAGTCTATCAGCTAATATATTCGAGAAAATTTTATCCCAAATTCCTAAAAGTAATATGCTCTATAATTTTCGCGAAGAAGTTCATCTCGTTTCTTATGATAGGGTGTTTAAGCTTCTTTTGTATTCTATGTTCCAAATATCCTCAATCAGTAAGTACACTTGATTGGTGTCAGTCAAATTTGTTTTCGTTTCTGACATTCAACTAATCATTTTAGTGTTCTTCCCATATAATAATTACCCTAGACCATCGAATTCGGTGTTATCTATTTTTTATCATACATTTATTATAGATAGGGAAAGAAAATTATCTGAATCTTGGAAAATCGGAGGAAACCATATCCCGAAGGAAAAGGGCTTTTCAGGTAAGGAGGAAATAAAAGTGGGCTAAGCCTGGAGGAGCCGGCGACCTCTTTAACGAGCCAAGTCCAAAGTCCACAATAATCCTACTTTCTTAGATCCAGTCCTTGCAAATGGCTTTCACCGTTCCCTATCAAATTCAACTCCAGCCAATGGTTAAAAAAAATACCCTACCGTCATTTATAGTTGTTGTTAAGTTAATTAAATTGTTTATTACAAAATTGAATTTTAGTTATATTATAAATACTGGTTATATAACTAAATAACATGTAAATGACAATCCTGGTTTTTGTTCAACCATAGCTAATCCTAAGTTAGTACTTACCACGTTATCATTATAAGGAATTGGGAATACCAAAGTTCGGTGCGAAGACTACCAATGTTTGAAAAACCTGTATCACAACAGCAATTGAAGGGTCTGTGGTTCAGTACATAATAGAGACTGTGCTGTTTCTTGGACAATGGTTGTACAGGGAGTTGATTTTTCCTAGATCACGCTCAATCGTCAGATGTTCCCTCCCCTTATTTCGGTTACCCATTTTATAGCTGGGTCAGCCCCAGGAGGGTCCTAGACTAGATAGGGTCCATCTCCGACCACTAACAGCTTAAATAAAAGTCTTCCAGCAATATTTGAACCCAGGACCTCCAGCGTGACAACTAAGCACTCTACCACAGAGCCAATCCGCACCCCATTTGTTTGAATAACCTTCCATAGTTTATTACCATCCATAAGATTATTATGCGGTTTTCTCCTCTACGTTTGGGTGCATCACGTAGACATTGACAATATTATAATTAACGGCTTGTTAAATGAGCCAATAGTAAATGTTCATTAACAAATATCATTATTTTGATCGGTATAATTTGATTTCAGATTTTACTGTAAAAATCCGTAATAATAGTCCTAATAAAATGTTATGTAAGTCATGAAAATATTTATTTAAGAAATTATACAAACACCATTCGGCACATATTGTATCTACGATCTTTTTTTTTTAAACTTCCCCTAAGGTATTCACGTGGAAGAGTGTATATAGAAACATCCCATTGAAGGCACTCCTTGCCATGAATCACTTTCGTCTGTAGTAGATCTCTGCTCCAGTGACGTTTCAGCCCCCTTGTCGGTAACACTCGTTGTAGGTTTTGGTGTCTAGCAAGAGAGTAATGGAACATTTTTCTAGTTTTTTCTTGATTCTTGATTGGGACAATATGAAATATGCCGAACGAAGATGAATGAAAGATTTGAACGGTCTGTAAGTGAGATTTTTTACACCTGTGAGTCATAGGTCTATATCGGTTTAAGTAGCATGTTGTGGTAAAGTAGTCGTCTTAGGAGTGAGAGTAGATAAATAATAAAAGAATAATAATAATCAAAGAAAGCAGAATTTTAATAATGGGATTATCTATAATTGAATATTTTTTGTCTGCCCAATTTTCGCAATTAATACGTGTTGAAAATGTAATTCAAATCTTCAAGAAGTAAAAGCCACAACCGAGATTGAACTGTGTCTGCAGACTTAAGTTATCTATTCTTTATTATTCCATTACTTTGTTTTTATTTTATTTATGACTTCGTCCAATCTGAAATTAATTTGAGAAAATATGTTGTCCACTTTCTGTACCAAAAAATCGAAAACATTCTACCAAAAGAGGAAAGAAGAAAACAGAACAGGCTTCTATAATGCATAGCGGAAAGGGGGCGATGGAAAATATTTACCCTGGACTCGGCCGCAATAACTGTACTTCGCTTTCATTTACTTCTTCCGAACTTCTTCCAGCTTTATGTTTTGTTTTCTTTAGAGGAAATGAGTCCGTGTAACTTTTGTTTGATATGTTTCCTTCTGCCTCCAAGTTCCTAAGACCTACAGAATCGAACTACATTCGAATAAAATATATTTCGTGTATGAAAGAAAATAAACCGTATTAATTGTTTAATTTTAATTTTGCTGGATAAATTCTTCATTGACTAACTCATTACCATAGTGGCTAAACAACATCTCACTGATATTGATTATGTATACTTTTTGTCTGTTGTTTAGAAACATTTAGTACTAGACTCTTGTGATAATTTTGTTATAACATAAAGATTATCTCTATGTTTATTATAATTTTCAATTTTATCGATTTACATTCTTTGAAAGATTTCATGTTTTAAAAATGCGATATTAAAATTATCCTATTATTAAAAATAAAATTATTATTTTATATTTTAATTGACAATATTTTTATATTTCATTAATCATAAATTATAGAATATCTGTTAAAAGCCGAATCTAATATTAACAACTTATCTATAAATAATTATCTAAATAGTATTTTATTAAAACAATAAAACGATCTTTTTCATTCTAGACTCGACACACATAGATTAAATAAAATATAAAGGGAAGTTGTATCAGTACTCAAGAGGTCAAAATGTCTTTCTCAAGAGCACAATTAAACTTTATTCATTAAATTTCTTTTTATTTTGGAATAAATAGACTTAAGGCATTCTGTTTGATCGTGATTAGACTGAATACAAATAAATAAAAAAATATATTATTAGAATAGATTCGGCGAATTAAATAAATTAGGTCAGATACTGAAACATGTGGTGTTTATTTAATCTAAATATAATACAAGGTTCGGCATTTATTAGAATTAAAGAAAATAAGAACTTATCTCTTATAGATGTGTACAAAAGGAATGGTTAGTATTTACAGAAGAGACTGATTTGGAATAATGTTATGAGGAAACTATTAAATATGAATATTTTTATTTTAAAGAGAAAAGATATGCCCCGGAGTCTCTGTCATGGAGAGGGAGAGGTTCCGGGTTCGAATCCCGGCCGGTGGCGTATCTTTTCTCTTTAAAATAAAAATATTTAAAATTCAAAACAGCTGACCAATAATCATAAAAAAATATTAAATACGAAATTTCAACTCGGAGTGATTTTTCTTATAAACAAACACCAACATTAGACGACAGGTCCACAGGTTATAGTCTTTATCTCGCGTGGTGAAGTTATATTGTCTTTGAGGTTGATTTTGACCGGTGAACAGTTCCCTCTTACTAATAAAATGAAAAAGTGGACTTACAAATGAAGCGAAGGATTCTTTTGTTTGGCTCCGAGTGCATCTGGTTAACAGGCGGTCTAGTGGCATCAAAGGCATACTTCTCGTATAGGGTGCTAGGCGCTTTAGGGCTATGGGCAAATATCATCAATGTTCTTGCTCCGTGCGGCGAACGGTGAAGTTAGCTTCAGTCGAGGATAGCGGAGCTTTTAGATAGCGGAGATGTTAGCTTGCAGTCTGAATCGGAAGTGAAGTGAAGCGCTAGCCGACGGAGTGGGAGAAACAAAGTCCCCTCTATGTTATCAAAGCTTACAAGATCGCAACATTACTATTATAACATCTGTGACTAATGGCGCGAAATTTAAATCTGAATTTGTTTTATTGATTCGCCACTTAACACATTCTTTTTATTGAAAATAATATATATTTTTTCTGCTGAAATAAATAAAAATTGTTATTCGTATCTATCCTCAAATTTACAAGGATTTTACGTTTCCTCTAGGTGCTAAATACCATGCAGATTTTAGCTGAAAGATGTGGTTATATTACAGAAAAATATTACTTGTGAGAGTACAGACCTCTGGAGGGGTTCACCCAACCTCACATTGCTTCGAACTATGGCTTCCATGGAGCAAAGGCAAGGTACTATTACTAGGGGTTTTAGGACCAATCTACAAATGGCCTTCCAATCGACATAATCTCGGATACAAAGAACGTGATATATCGGTTTAGATCCAAGGATCATGGCACTTCAGGGTCAGTAGATGCACGAGGAACTACATTTTTTTCCTCATATCGGCCTAGTATCAAACGTATACACATATATAATATAATAATATGGCCACCATACCTACCATGAGTACCTTAATACCATGGTTTAATATTAAGATTTCAATCGATGGCACAATGGTTGGAAGTCGTAACATTTAATTTAAAATGGAATATCCTCTCTACTGCGAATATTAGAGGCTATCTACAAAAACTATAAATTTTTTTAACAGACTAATCGTGGCGGAGATATCTGCGCCGAGGCGAAATTGAAGATTTATCTGATAAAAAGGAAAGAGATGCGGAGGGGAAATAAGATGGAGGGGAGGAGGGAAAAAAGGAGGAGAGGAGGGGAAAAGAAGGTATTAGTGTAATCTTGAGGGGGGCATTCCATCCCAGGGCCTGCTCACACCTTCTGCTACTTGCCGGGTTCTATCCGTCGGGTGTGATATCAGTGGCATCGTATATTTGTGATGCTTCTAATAATAAAATGTTTTATTATATATGTATTGATTGGAATGGACATCTCGTTAACTCAATTAGCGATGTAATCACTTCAGTTATATAACACTCTTGCTCCGCCATTTAGAATGTTTTAGGAACGAAATTTGCGATACCATAATTTTCTTTCGTATGCCATGATACTATTTTATTCCTTCAAAGTTAGTGGCCATGTTTCGTTACCATAAAGAACTGTTGGAAGAATGGCCACATTTTAGTTATAAATCATGATTTTAAATTTTGGGATACAAAACTGCGGCGATGTCGAAATTGCATACACAGACAGTAAAATAAAAGAAATACATATGATCAAAAACCAGTTTAAAATTTATTTATTTAGTCTTCTCCTCTTCTATAGCCAACGGTGTGAGGATTCTTTCTATAGAGCCCTCTCCTGTACCAATCGTCTTCTCCTTTCCCATTCCAAACCTCTTATGTCAAAAGCCTCCTGGTTTGCACCTTCTCAAGTCTTTCTTGGCCTTTCTTTCAGTCTCATACCTTTCACCTTTGTCTTCACTCTGTTTTCCGCCTTTCTGGAAACATGGTCGAACCGTCTCAGCTGATGCTCCTAGATAATATCCCCAGCTGACCAAAGTCCCACATTTGACCGTATCGTTACGTTTCGCACTCGGTCTCTTCTGTTCTTGTCTTTCATTCTTCTTAAATATCGCATCTCCATGGCTTGGAGTTCACTCTTGTGCTTTTTGGTTAGATTCCAAGATTCAGCTAGGTAAAACATCTAAAAAACAAGCACCCATTTTCTAGATTTATGTTTTTGACCTCAAGACTATCCGTTTTAGAACGTTTATATATCAGACTTTAGTTTATTTATTACTGACATGTATTTGATTAATGAATAATTGCTGCGTTATCAGTTTCACAGGTTGTCGCTTCAACTTAAGTACCAAGTTTTAACTGTGCATTCTTTTCATCTATACATATTATAAAACACAGACCACGGCCGCGTTTGTTCGCAGTAAGCTCAATAACTGCTGCACCGCATATGCATTTTCATGCATGCGGTTTTCACCAATAGATGGAGTGATTCACCAGAAAGGTTTAGGTATATGATTTTTGTGTAAATTGGTTGGAATAAACGATAATAGGATGTTGGAAAAATTATAACCGCCTGGGAAGATTCATTAAAGACGCTGCCTGATATCTCTTATCTATCTATACATATTATAAAACAAAGTCCTTGGCCGTGTCTGTCTTTTCCCCGTAATTATTTTTGTTTATAATAGCTACATAATGAAATACATTAGGCAGACAAACATGTAGGCTTAATATGTCATACTACACGTGCAAAGCAGAGATATATAAGAGGAAACAGTCCGAATATAGATATAGATTCGATTAATAAGTAAAATAAATGGTAAACAGAAACAAATGGTAAAAAACCTATACCATTACAACCCATGAAGGGTCTTGGGCTCAGTAGATAATAGGGACTCTACTATTTTTAGGAAGATGGTGATGGAGGGAGGATATTTGTACCAATATCGGCCGCCAGGTTTATTCTCCAATTTAGGGTACCCACTTTATGGAGGCTGTATTAGCCCCAGGAGGGTTTGTACCTCCATGACTCTTAACTGATTAAATAATTCCACAGTCGTTCGGACTCGGAACCCTCGGCATAGCAACTCAGTACTCTTCACTTTGAGTTACTCCTTTCCCTAATCATAAATTAAAATAACCGCAAACAAAATACTCATCAACACGCATTTTTGTAAAATGTTATATAACAGAAATGTACTTTCTTAAGGATTAAATACTTAAATTAAAAATGATATTTATCACCAGAGAATTACGAGTGTTAATAGTCATCAATAATTTTATATTATTAGAATGAACAGGCTATTTTAACGGGTTATAAGGGGTATGTTCGGACCAGGCAATGACGCTTCCAACAATGGGTAGACAAAAATGACTCTCCTCAGTGAAATTTCAGCTGTATAGTCCGGGCATCAGAGGGAAAAAATCCATTTAGTAAAATGAATCTCCAAAGGCCTCCAATTTCTTACTGTGACAAGTAAAAGAAAAATGCTGTAAATAGATTGGTTATGTTTTACATAAAAAAGGTATGCGGCTTCATGGAATTCTACTAATATTAATTAAACATTAACATTCCTATAAAATAATTATTACATTTTATACGACAAAATAAGGTAATTATGAAATTCTAAACAATTAAAGGAGGTTAAAATATTAACCTATGCATCTTTAATGCAAGGTGTATAATTAGTGAAAAGGTTTATTTTGTGATTTATAACTATTTAAATTATAATAAAATATTACAATTTTGTATGGCCTTTTTATAGGGTGTATTTTTTTTTAATATCTAGCGCGTTTTTTCTCCGAACACTCCTCTTTTCAATGAGGATAATAATTTTTTATTGAAATACTATTACCATAAGCTAAACCTACTATTAAACAATCTCTTCTAAAATGATTTGAATTCTCTAATTAATTTTAATAGTTCTTCGTTACATTATTACGGAAGTTACAATTGTTTTATTATTTATTAACTACCGTTTGGTAAGCCAGTGTTTTATTTCGCCAGTCTTGAACTTTTTAATTTATATTTTCAATTTATATAATAGATACGCCTAGGTTAATCCAAATAAATGAATAATAAAAGGACCAGGTATTCTATAAATAACCAAAATACTAAACAATCGTAAATAAATTTGAGAAATATACAGTAAATAAATTTAATAATGTAGAGTCCCTGGCAAACAAATTAGCAATATAAATTTAACAATGACTTAATCCGTAAAGAGTATTTTTTAAATGATTCACAAATTTAAATTACATATTTTTCGTTTCAAATCTCATTTATTTTCATAATTTACATAAATTTACGATATATACATTTTATTTACATTAAATTACAAAAATATATATATATTTATATTACCAATGAAATAGGCTTTTTTCGAATGACAAGTTGATCTCATTACTGTTTGAATATTATTTCGGCCATGTGGCATCAACATCATAGAGTTGGCTAATATTGTTATATAACATTTTTGGGTTATTTAATTTATTCCTCAACATTCTCGCTTCTCCTAGACACTGACAACACTGCACGAGTTCATCACACGGAGGCATATCAAATTCTTTGATAGCCTCCAACACTGCACGAACCCACTATTCAACGCACTTACACCGACAGGCCGACCTCAGCGCTGGCAAACACACGTACAGACACTCAACAAGGACTGAGTAAACTACTAACAAACTCCAATCAGAAAGAACTAGTGAGCCCCATCACTAGACCCTCCACTCCTTCCATCCAAGTAATGTTTAGAAAATTCAATGTCCTGAACAACCCTCTTTTAAAATGCACCTGGTGCAGTAAAAGATATACTACGTATCATTATTAACATGCTATTTTTTTTCAAATATTAATAAAAGACTAAGGGGTTAAGAGAGAATAAAAAATTACTGATCATCAATAGCGTGTAAATCACTTATGATGTTAATGAGACAAGTCCACCATTTGGATTTTTAAATTTAAAATTCATTCTTTATGTAAACGGTCCTAGCTAGAAACGAAAGTGGCAGAAAGATTGCGCTATTTAAAATTACAATATTCTTCTGAAGTCTCACATTGATTTGAGTCTGAAACTGTCGTCTTGAAAAGTTACACTTAAACGCTTATTCACTGTCCCTACATTAATGTAAATTGATGAGGCAGGCTACAGATAAAACTGTAATATTTATTAAAATGTTTGACAATGGCGTGAAAGTTCAGAGCATTAGTGCGAGTTATGGAAGATTCCTTTCAGAACGATCTGTCTAAAGCTTCTGCGAATAAAGCAAGAATATATAACTCTAATGCGTCAAACTTCAAACAAAAGGTCCTAACTGAAGAAGTTTCTTTTCGGAATATCATGTCGCAAGAAGGGAGTTCGCGGCATAAATGATAAATGAACGACATAAGAAACTATGGGCAAAATAAGCTTAAGATTAAACAATAAAATTAAATTTTGCGCCAAATATTTAACAAAGAAATAATTTTGACCTAAGAAACTTCTGTATAGAACCTTGGTTCTGGTTTATGCTTTACACAGGAAAAGGAAAACATAAAATTTTAAAGTAATTATTGTGATTTCATTGGAGAAACTTCTAAAAGTGCCAATACTTATATGTAAGCGAAAACATAGACACATCTTACTTTACTGACCGCTGCAGGAAACAAGTCTATCGATGTTAATCATGTCCATTGCCTGCGATTTTTCAACTACGAGTGATTCCTGCGACCTGTGTCTCTGTTTCCTTCATTCTTGCCCTGAATGATTAACTTATATGGTACTTTTCATTTCGCATCAAATGACCAAAGTATACTAACTTATATCTGTTGATGCTGCCCAATATCTCGAGGGGCTTCTGTATTCGTTGTAGTGTGCTTTAGTTACTGACATACTGTACACTTGAAACTCTGAGCATACACGCAGACAAACACATCTCGAATGCTTGTAGACTTGAAGCGTAAGTGCCCATGGTCTGGTCCGTATGATAACACTGATAACTCGTAGCATATGAATACTATGATTCGAGTCTGCAGGTTCAAATATACGTTTCTTTGTACCTTTATTAGATGGAAAATAAGAAATGTAATTTGTGATTAAGTAATGTAATTTGTTCTTCAAAGGATATCATTTGAATATTTATAAAAATATGCACTAGTAAGGCCACTGATATAAATAATAAACAAGCTGGACTTAAATTGAATTTAAAATATAACACGAACAATCAAGAGATCTGGATGAACTGGAGTTACTTCTGGTTGTCTATAATCAAAAATATATAATGGATATTTTTTGAGGATTCTTATTGTTGTGTTGAGTAAAGATGTGTTGGTGGTAAGGTTTTGACAATCAATGCTAATGTGAAATTTTCAGTTACTGCGAGCTAAACGAAAGACGGATTTATGAGGGGAAAAGCACGCTCAAACATTTATTTGTGTGTTCAGGATTCAACAATAGCTTTCAGGGATTTCAAGAGGGAAATTAAGATGGAATCGTAGGACTGAGGAAACAGAGTACTTTTAAAATATTAAAATACTAGATTTAATTTTGTAATCCGTTGTTGAAGGTTGAAAAATCTTACGAATTTGTAAGCTGACTTTAGTCGTCACATATAAATGCAACTATGGATTTATTCTATTTATTAATAAAAAAAATATTATTGCTACAACCGATGGGTTCGGTGCGTGGTAAAGACTGTAGTGTTTCTCTGACACCGGTTGTGCAGGAAGGTGGTAGTATGTCCGAAATAACTCTTAACCGCCACGTTTCCCCCCAATACTTTACAGAGACTAAGTGAGCCCCCTCTCTCAAATTGTCCTGAGATCTCAAAGTTTCCAACCTTGTCTGTAAACAGATTAAATGATTCATCTTCCACAATTTGAATTCGGGACTTTCAGAACAGCAAGTCTTATCTCAGCAGCATTCTAATTTTGACCTCCCTGTATATTAATAATGCGTGTTAATTTTTACCTATATGCTAGTGTGATTTAATTAATTCTCGTATTGATATATTTTTTGTTAAAAAATTGAAAAAAATAGTATTCTTAAACTATTTTTAAGAATTAAAACACATACGTTGATAATATAATAATAAGTATGAAAGAGAGAGAGGATGCGAGGAGCCGGGTGGGCTGTGAATAGGAACAGACAACAATGGGCGTTGACTGGCTGGGAATTCTATTGAAGGAAGATCCCTATCAGGGCAAGTTACAAATCATGTTAAAATCAGTTGTCATCGATACCGACTCCCCTGACAGCTAAATGAATCACGTTCCACTTCACACTACTCCATTGTCACCCTGCTTCGTGTAAGTTGCCAGCTTTAGAGGCAAAATTGATTCTGTGAACAAATTTGAAATTAAAATAACGAATGGATAATATTCAAGAAGTCAGAGAATAGAAAGTGTTTGAATTAATCATAATAATGTTCCCAAAAATAAAAATGAAATAATTCATAGAAAATGCTATAAAAAATATAAGCTTCAATCTCTACTTATGAATCGGTGTAACAGTAATAAGCTTAGAGAGTGCGAAGCCTCGATGCCGAATACCACCAATACCCAAACCCGAATCCGCCAGATCACTCTTAACGCAATACTCCCACCTTAACAGAGATGTAGCCGCTTCGGTCTACACCTCAGAAGCTTCCCTGTTAGTACAGCAATTATTAACATCTTAGGAAAGAATCGGTACATTAATGTAATTTTACAAGCCATGTAAGAAAACAAATTTATTTTACTTGTGTTGGATTAGCTAAACAGTTAACGACTCCCTCCCAAGGCTCTCTCTCAGCCTCTGTAAAGTGAATAACTTTAATTGGAACAACATCTGGAGGTTGTATATGATGGATGAACAAGAATTGTTGGATTGCTGATTGTGGTATATAATTCTTATTGATGTTTGTTTGTATGTTTGGGTTTGTAAGGCATAAAACCATACGGTCATCAATGCCTGTGATTATTTGTTTATACAGTCTTATATCTATGTGTATTCCAATATTTGATTAGGTATTGCAATAATAAGATTTTCAGTTTTAATTTAATTTCTCCATTATTCATTTACATTCTTTTAAATGTTTGATAATTGTGAATTATGACTTATCTATTTTATGAATTAAACATTCGGAATTTTTAAGACGGGAAAAATAAATAATTAAAAGATAAACAGATAGATACAAAATAAATAAATAAAGGA
Source organism: Arma custos (assembly GCA_037127475.1). Lineage (NCBI taxonomy): Eukaryota > Metazoa > Arthropoda > Insecta > Hemiptera > Pentatomidae > Arma > Arma custos. Next base: position 95,567,684 of record CM073764.1, read on the forward strand.
TAAATAAATAAATAAAAACTTTATATTTGTCTTAATATGTCCACTTATTGATGTAATTTGTATCTTTATCTCTTAACAATATAAACAATTAATTTGGCTATTAATGGATTGAATTATCCTGTCAACTATTTTCCACTTCATCATAATTTAGCTATTCTTTGCTTTCATCAGCACCCTCTAGATTGATCTCGGTAGTCGAAAATACACCCTCTGTAGCTAGAGTTCTGAGTTGCTATGCTGAAGATTTTGGGTTCCAAACAGGCTATGGTAAATTACCTGATCTGTTTATAGCCTCAATTAAGCCGGAACTTTGAATAGGGGGCAAGGTTCCCCTATTAAAAATATCTCCTTTTTTGAACTTCGTAACTCCACTGACATTATGATTACTCAAAAATAATGCGTGTACTAATAAAACAAACAAGTAATAACCAGCAATCAATGCGAGATTTCCGTCTCCTAATACTGTGCAAGTACAGATACGTTTCGATGCAAGTCAGCACACCCGTCGTGATCCTAAGTTCCTGAAACATTATTTTTAAATTATTTGAGACCATTCAAACAGAATTAGAGGGAATGCGTTAAAAAAATATCACTTTAGTTTTTTTGGGACATCCTAGTGTGGATGGCAGGGTAATGTGTGAGTCTTTTGTTTTATAGCAGGATACCAGTCTTTACTGAGTTTATAACCGTCTTCCTTATTGAAATTGTTGGTTTCTTTGATAATTTCAGTGGCCTCTCCTAGGGTGCGGATATGATAATTATTTTCTGTAACCAGTATAGCCGTGTTTTCGAAAGATACGTGGTTGCCAGTGTTGTAGAAGTGTTCTGCTACAACCGATTTTTCTGTCTTGACGTTTTTGACGCTAGATATATGCTCCTTTATCCTTCTTTCGTTAGTCCTTCCGGTTTGTCCTATGTAGACCTTGCCACAGGCAGCGTTTCCTATATATAGATAGCCTGGAGTACGTAGTCCTAACTTGTCTTTGGGGCTCGGTAGGATGTGAGCTATTGTTTTGCCAGTGGAGGATGTGTCATTAATGTCCTGGTTCTTTAGAATCCTGGCGATCTTTTCTGAGGTACCTTTGATGTAAGGAATAGATGTCTGGGTTTTAGGTTCGTTGTCTGTTTCGTTATTGTCTTGTTTCTTGGGCGTCTTTTGCGTTATACTCGTTTAATTGTTTCTTGGTCGTATCTGTTTTTCAGGAAGGCTGTTCTCAAATGTTCTTCTCTTTAGGGAGCTGTGACGGTTTAGCTACCATTTCAGCTCAGATGAATATAGTATTCACCATGTTTAGAACCCATGATCCTTCGTGGGTTTAATGGCATATTATTTAGATATTTATCATCTATCTCTCAATAATGAAAAGAAATAAATTCATAATAAAATTTAATAAATAATTATACTTTTGTTGTAATGGGTACTTGTATTATTTTAAAGGACTACAGCCAGCTGTAGCTATAACTGCTAATGGATATTAAAAAAAATCATTGTTCACCTATAGTGGGAAGTAATAGGTTGTCGCGCCTTCTACCCTTGCTGATCAAAAAAACATTGTTCTTTTCCCTCTTTCGAAGATTAAGGACCCTTAATGCTGGCGAGGAAAAAAACAAATGCAAGAAAAAAACAGAACCTTTTACCTGAGGAGAAAGAGCGTAGCATTTATGTCGCTTCTGAAATCCAAAGTAATTACATATTTTTATGAAAGCATTCTTAAAGGACAGAAGAGCATTCGGGCCAACTCTCTCATTAAAAATCCGTGATAAAAAAGTAAGAAATTAAAAAAAAATATTTTTCAAGCACTGAACCGAATTAAAGAGTACAATTATTTAACTTTAAATTGAGAATGTAAATGAACTATAGTCTAACGAGTTTCGCTTTTCTTTCGAATATAATATCGTTCTTTACAAAATTTCAAACACATTATTATGTTTTGAATTCACCGTTCTCAAATTTTAGATAGATTGAGGAAAAAACATTGTTGCATTTCTTTTCAAATTAGAAATTCATTAATAAGAATATAAAAAAAAACCTTCATAAATGTCGATTAGTCATCTCGAGTATTTGTTTTTGTATGTAGTTTTTTATTGTGAATCGATTCAATTCATAAATCGTGAATGATTCGTGAGTTGTAGTTTACTTTATTTTAAAACACATTAAAAAATTGTGTGTGATTAATACTGCAGAGTATATAAAATAAAAATGGCTCGGTGGTCTGCATCGAGGGAAGTAATGTAGGTCCTATTGCACCTCCTAACTCCAAACAGCTATAATCCTTGGATCTAGACCGATTTATCAATATCCTTGAACCTGAGGGAACGTCAGTGAGAAGAGCACGGGTGAATCGGGTGACTATTGCGACCCATGGTGGAAATGGAAACCATGATTCCCAGCAACGTGAGATTGGGTGTCACCCATTAGGCTGTCCCTTCTTTTGCAAGCAATATTCCTAACGAAGATGACCACATGACGACAAAAGATCGATGTATCGAGAAAAAAAGATCAATAGCCTAAAAAATAGTAATAAAAATACAATGTTGTGGGGTCCATATTTTTCATTTTTATTCAATGTTACTTCTCATTTATTTAATGAGAATAAATTTATTTAATTAATTTAATCTCGTAAAACATAATGCTTATAAAGTTATATTATTGACAGAGTATAAGCGTGTTTCATCCCAGCCATTTGACTCTTTGTTCATTAGTACAATTTTTAAGTCATTTTAATCAACCGCACTATAGTTTTTTTAATTCTTTGTATTGCACTGGTCTAATTTCATTTGGTATTTTTATAAGAAAAATAAAAAAATCTCTTATTCCATTAATTTATGAGTTTGAACCAATACATGTACTAACATTCATTATATTTACTTGATGCATTTGCTATATGTGACACTATCTGGAACATTAGGAGTACCTAAGCAAATAGGGTAAAGGACCAGCAGGTAGCTTAAATCGAGAAGCGGGAAACTCGACATGTAGACTGTCACACCTAGCAAAATGGGGGCTTTTCTTTCTTTTTAAGTAGATTTATCATTTATCTTGTAGCTATGATCAACACACTATAAATATAATGTTATTCAATTAAAGGAAAAAGAATCTTTATTTAATAACCTACTCCTGGTCCCTCAACCATAGGTACCAACCTTTGGAAAATAGAGGGATATATCTCTTATTCATTAATGGTATAGAATTACTATATAGATAAATTATATATATATATATATATATATATATATATATATATATATATATATATATATGTGTGTGTGTGTGTGTGTGTGTGTGTGTGTGTGTGTGTATGTATATATCAGGATGGCATCCCATTTTATTATTTAAACGTAATTTAGATCAAATGATATGACTTTTCCTTGAGATCATTGCTTGGGCAATAAATCCAATATAGCACACCATTATTAAATAGTTGTAAACTTTAATAAGTAAATTATTAAAAAATAGTTGGGATCTGATAGATGTTTTTATAAATATTTTTCTGTATGGCTTTGGTTAACAATATGTTTGAAAAATTATTTATAGATTTTGGAAATGCTATGTGTACTAATATAAAAGTAGTTATTGATAAAAAAGAATATTTTTTCAATATTAAACAATAATTTAATTTAATCAAAAGCCTATGTGAGTATTTTTAACCGTACTCCGTAAGCATCTTCAAAAACTTGATGATGGAATTGGGTGAAGTTTCTCACCGGTTGCTTGCATCCCCTACCAGAACATGGATATTTAATTTTCTCTGTAACGCACAACATATGAACTTCCTCAAACTTCTGTCTAACTGCGGGTTTATATGAAAAAAAAATTTTTCGGGACTTTATCTCTACTGATTCATGTACATCGGAGTTCGAAGAATGAAGTTCCAATAATCAGGTGAAACGATATATAATTATTTGTAAAATCTAGCTGATAACTTAGAATTAATTTTTCAAAAAATAACTGTGTATATAAATGAAGAGGTCATAATTTTTTTATTATAACTGGGGCTTTGCAAAATCATTCTTTATTCATTACGTGTTGCCTTTGTATTGCTGTAACAAGAATATCGTACTAAATATAACCAATAATATCTATAATACAATAATCATTTTATAATATTACACGAAATCCTCAGACCTCTAAGCTGTAATTAGGTGTTAAATCAACTCTTTAACCACAGAATATTAGATTTCAAAGTATTTAATATATTTTTATGGCCCATCGTCTATCAGAGGCTTCATCGTTTCGACCTTAAGAGCCCAATTATGAATTCAAAGGGTACGCAAGAAAGCAAATGATAACCAACACAACATTAGTTCTTTTTTAATCTTTAGAGGTATATGTCTCTACAAAAAATGAAAGTTTTATTTACTAATAATATGAAAGATGTATAAAAAAGTAAATTGTACAATATCTTATTTCGAATAATTATCAGTAATATATTCTTCATCAATATTTAAAATTTTCCAATTATATAATTAACTCTATAATGCTGCATGATAAGAAGGGTTTCTAAAGTTTTTTTTAACTTAATTTCACAAACTTCCATTTAACATTCACTCCAATTAAAAAATCTACTTACGAAAAGAGAAGAAAATGTTTACAGCTTTATCTTTATTTTAATTTGAATAAAAATATATATTTCAGACATTCGGAAGATAAACATTATCAGTGGCGGAACTACACAGTTATTGGGGCAGAGCCCCCACAAGCAGTTTTCCCCGTTCCTCTCTATCTTTTGCAACCGCGATTCAATTTCACACGCCAAGCAGATTGCTAAAATCCTTCTAGACTCCGTCTCTCCACCGAAGCTTCGGTCTCCTGATTCTTCTCGATCCATACAGATGTTCGGTCATCATCCTTTTTGGAAACGCTTTCATTATTCATTTCATTGGTTTCCTGGCGACAAGCCCAGCCCATCTAAACCCCCCTATGCGGATGACTCTCAAAATCTTCTTATTTGTAAATAAAGCTTTCATTTTTCGTGGGCACATATATCTCTAAACATAATAAAAACTAATCTTGAGTTGGTCATCTCCGGTTCTCCTACCAGTTTGTAGAGCTCCAAGCTACTGCTCGGTTTCCAGTTCTCGCCTACATTCAGTGGTCAATAGATTCGGCGTAGAATTTTCCTCTGAAACGCAAGGAGAGTTTGCTCATCCGACTTTGAGGCTATCCAAGTCTCCAATCGATACAAGGCAGGAAGGATCAGGATCTTTTACAAATTCAACTTTGCACTCCAAGTGAGATAAAGACGTTTTCAAGTTTGATTCCTTCTTAAAAGCAATATTTTGAGAAATGGTTATAAATATAGTCCAAAAGTAACATAGAAATCGGGTTTGGGAGTTCGAATGAACAACTGTTAAACACAAATGTTGGAAACAAGTGTAGTCATGTAGCAATAATAACTTTCAGGTATATATATATAATACCTAAAAGTATAAGTTCCAGGACCACGAAACAAGATCTAGCCTTTCCTATCTCTACACTCGTTCCCACAGAACCAAAGCATTCGAGTGGTCTCGCCCGCTCCACCACAGTGAGGAACTCAATCCCTCCTTTCTTCCCCCATGCTTCTTCACTGACTTCATTCAAATCCTTGCTTTTCCAACATCTCCTGACCTCCCAAAAGGATGCTCTCTAAGCAGTTCAATCAATTAGATAAATAAATCAGTATTGAATAATTGATTTTGTTATTTACTCGTTTTTGTTTCTTTTTCTTAAAGGATATAAACATTATGTACATAAATTATTGCATGCTAGCCCATTCATTTATTTTATTTAGAAATTGTTGTTATCAATATATTCATTCTCTAAAATTGGTTCAAATTCTGTCAATATTCGTTCTTTTTAGTTCTTTCACTTTTATTTTTCTTATTGTTGGGCACTTTTTAAATACTTCATGATTTGCATTATTATGTAGCCTTCTGGCCAGATATATATTATGTTTATTTTTCTGTTCATCCTTGTTATTCTAAAGGGGTTTGGTGTCAGAATAAAATTTCTTTTCTATTCTATTCTATATTTATATATTTTTCCTCGAACATAATATTTATTTGCTAATGATAGTGACGCTAATATGCAGGTGGAGATGCTCTACCAGCGCTACTTCCTGCGCTCGAACCGCTCGCAGACTAGCCAGCTGCTCATCCTGCTGCTTCTCCACTGCCTCGGGCTGGGGGCGGGCCTCGCCGCCGCGCCGCCTCCGCTCCTCCAGCCAGCTCTGGCCCTCGCCGTCTCCGTCGTCCTATATGGAGGTAACTATATGCACCCAACTTTATTAATTACTAAATTTAAATGGTAGTCAAGACATTAGTGGAGGAATTCCAACCAAAAAGCCTGAAGTATCCTACAGGAAAACTAAAAATGCTAAAACTAAAAACAGGAAAGAACATATCTTTCAATATCTGCAGGAAAGAAAGAGAGATGTTATCAGGTAACCTTATTCAGTAGTTGCATTTTAGATTCAGTAATTCGTTTGGGTCTTGGAAGTGGTGGGTTGTTTCCTCTGGTTGGTATTTTTCTGCATTTAGAGTTGTTCAGAATGTGCTTTATTCGCTTTTACTCCTTTCCTAATAGTCTCTTCCTGTCCTGAAGATACTTGAATAAGCGATATATTTACGGGTATTTTTTTTCCTGTTTTTAGTTTAGAGAATTAAGACTTTTTGTTTGGAATGTTTCCAATAATGTCTTAACAAGTAGTTTATATCTATTTGAGCTTTTGCTCTACTATATTAATTTATTTTACAGTGCATTGCCACTCTTCATGTTCATTTATATCCTATCAGTTATACAGCTGTAAGACACTAAAAGAGTATTTCCACAAACCCTATTTTCTTAGTCCATTCCTAAATTTTAATATTTTGTTCGAAGAAAGAGCGAATTCAACCAAAGCATTGCTGCTAAGAGAGAATTTTAACCCTCGACAAATGTCAAACACAATCATTGTACTTAGGAATTTTGCCTAAGATATGGTTCACTATTGTACGATCCAAATCAAAAAGGGAACCTAAATTTGAAACCTGCAGATTCGAATCAGAGTACTCAGATGTTAGGAGGATTCGAGATGTGATATTATCGGCGAAAACTCAGGATTTCATGAGTGTATCCTGTCAGTAACAAATGCATATAACAAATACCCTCTCTCTATTAGACCTCTCTCTATTAGCCCCTCGATATTAGACATCATCAAAGGATTTAAGTTGGCATAATTTTATGATGTCAAATGTAACGTCCCATCTACTACAGTTAGTCATACAGGGCATGATTACAGGAAAACCGTAGACAATGGACAGGAGTAACCTCGATAGACCCATTTCGTGCAGTGGTAAATAAAATAAGATGAGCCGTTATGATCGCCAACATCCATAGAGGATTGGGTGAGGACGGTTTGGGAGAATTTGGAAGAGAAAAATTGTACAATAAACATACTAATACACGAGTTGGAATATCTGTATGTACGACCACTATCTGTAATTATTGGTACTAAATTTACCATGTTAACGGAAGTCAACATTGTTCTAATAGTTCCCAACTTGAAAACTTGTCCAATTATTCGACTATGGGCTACAGTTGAGTGTGAACCCATTTCCATGTATGTATTCTGAAGTTCTGTCTCTTAACTAGATTATAGCGGAGATTTAGTTAATACCTTGTTAGGATAAACCGTTGTATTAGATTATTTGCAATAATAGATTCCATTAATATTGACGATTACCACGTTAGGCCCTTATTAGTTAATCTAGGAACTAATTTATAATATTCCACTTCAATCTATACCCTATTACGAGTATATCCGTAAAAATATTTATTATATAGATTTTAACCACTCCATATAAAATAGTTTACTTCCCTTCTATTAGCGAATACTTCTCTGAGCAGGAAACCTCCTGCAGTGCCTGAGTATTCATGTTATATTCTTTAATTATGTCTTTAAATTGTGTCTACTTTGAGGCAGGCTTTAACCCACCTGCTTCTTTCTTACCATTTCCCATTTCCTAAATCTCCAATTTTCTGCTTGACTCATGATTCTTCTGTAGCGGTTTCCGGAATGGGACGAGGGGCTAATTTGCCTCCGGATAATGAGTTTTATCTCAGCAAATGAGACCTACACGTGGAATAAATAATAATAATAGCAGTTGGTTGACTTAAAAATATACAATATTTATACTTAATAATGTTAATAAAATTTAATAGTAATAATTAATTTAGAGCATTTATAAAAATACATTGGAATTGTAGTACCTGTGTGTAGAGCGCGGAGTTGCAGTCCTGGAGGTTTCGGGTCCGAATCTAGCTATGCCGGATAAATAACCACCTAGATAAATACCATATAAAGTCACTGTGGGATCTGCAGTCCGTCCTGGGGCTCACCCAGTAAGGTAAGCTGTCCCTTGGAAGTTTTATTTTACGGAAAAGAGCACTTCGTTTTTCGTTTTTAAAACTGTCATCATAATTCATTAGCCGCAATAAAATCGCTTCATAAAGACATACCAGTCACCTTTTCTTCTTCTTGTTCTCAACTACAAGAGTGTAACGAGTTTCTTTGTTGTATCGCTTATCTAGTCCGCCGGTGCTGCTATCCGTGTAAACCGAAGGGATTTTTAAGCCCACCATCTTTAATCTATTTTGTGGCGAACTATCGCCATGTTTGGATATCTATCTTATCTCAATTTAGTTATTTTATTTAGCCAAATATTAGCCGACATTTTCTGATATTAATTTTTTTGATTTTGCGTATTATTGTTTTCAAAGAAAAATTATTTGGTACTTTAGGTTGGAAATTCAATTAATTATTTCATTATTTATTCAAGTATTTTAGAGTAAATAAATTTAATTTGAGAATAGTATTTGCCACATTTTACTTCAAGTTTTCGGGAAAATTTGTATTAAATTTAGTGACAAAATAAACCTCTTTTAAAATAGTGGCTCTTATGAAAATTTAAGTAATACGTTTGTTCTTTATGACTGTGAAGGTCATTTCTTCTTTCCGTTTGAAATATCAATATTTAATGGTATAGGAAGGTATATTAATATGGTATAATAAACTTTATTTTATTATTTGAATTTTGCTAAGAAAGGCGGTATTTGGTCCTTTATATTGTAGTTATATAAGTCGGTTGTTGTTGCCCAATCATGTGACCAACCAACCGACACCTAAAACCGAAGCTGAACCAGAGAGCTGTGCGAAGGTGGTCAGGGCGTGCAATTTGGACGAGACTGATTACAGAGTCCGGGGCCGCCTAATGAGAGGGTGCTGGCTTCCCAAAGCCAGGTCATCAGCAATTAGTTCTCGCTACCTTCTGCACCGAGGCAATCACTTCTTCTCAAAGCTCACTTCCATTGTCAGCCACCGAATATTATTCAAGGGAGAAAATTCGGGGAGAAGAACCGACATATTCTAGAGGAGGACAAACTATAGCCTATTAGTGGGATAAAATGGTCCGGATAGATGTTAAAGAATTAATTTCTTAGGAAGGGGTGAACTGTTCAAAAGTCAAGCCAACGTTTCGAACTTCATTGCTGATCTTATTCCGGACTGGATAGGCAAGATACAAAAATATTAAAAACCAAAATAATTGGAGTATAAAAATTGTAATAAAAAATAATATAGTACAGAAAGATCTTGAAGAAAATTCTTGTCCCAAACTTTATACAGACGACGGCATAACATTAAACTGTAAACTCATATTTAAAAATTTCGGATGATATGAGGAAAAGGAGAATTTTTTTTTATGGCCGCTAGTTGAGAACGAAACCATTCAATTGACGAACCGGATTTTTACCCGGTTTTAAAAAAAGATCACCGAACCGGAAAATGACTTAGAGGAGATGGAGGTTAGTTGCGATGTTCAAGAATGCAGTCGTCTCAGGATAAAACTAAATGTCCAACAGAGATCCAATTCACCTTAAAATCTTTACACACCTTACATCACACTAACATAGAGCTAATCACACAATTCAGTTAATGATGAATTCTATTGTTGACTCACCTTTGTTTTATTAAAGTATTTATAAATATTTTTACGCCTCCGATTCAATAGATATAATAATACATACAGAAATAATGCTCTAGTTATTTATTTATTAATTTATTTCAAACAAACACTATTGATTTATCATATATTTTTCTCGTCTTCATTCAAATACCGTAACAATTAATTGAAACTCAGTGGATTTCTTCTTATTAATTAAAAAACATTCTATTTCTTCTTAAAATTTTCGAAATTACTCCATTAGAGTTTGATAAATACTGAAGGTTTACAGTTATGTTTAGGCCGTATTTGATAAGATGGAGTGGTATTTTGAATTTGAAGAATACCCATCAGTAATAATCTTCCCGCTGCAAAAAAGTATTGAGACTAAGACATGAGGAAAAATAATTAATTGGGTTTATTATTGTTTTTGTTAACTATGGCAAAATAAATCGTAAACCGTTTATATATCCGGACTTTACATTTCCGCACTTACGACTGATAGTATGAATATTTAAACATAGAATTAAATATTCATGATTTATTATTTTATGTGTTATTATTTTGTAAAGGGGATCAGGTTTAATTGCTATAATGATTAGAAAGGCTCATTATTGAATGCCGTAAAACAATATTCTATTAATTATAATTTAATACCACCTGTAATTAATTTTCTACTTGCTATTAATTTTAGCCAGGGAGAAGTACTGTACGTTATCATTTCAGGGAAAAGAGATTTTTCTGATTGTTTTCATTTTATTTTATAGCTAATTCTTGTTTTAATAACTTGATATCTTGTATACGACGATGGAGTTAGCAGATTCATTTAGTGAACCCCATTTCCCTTTGTTTAGCTATTAAAATCTCATCATCCCTAAATCCTTTCTTATCTCTTAGTATACTAACCTAATAATAATTTATTATTAATCATTAAATTTAAACTATGTTTTTAAATGTTTAATATCCCCGTTAATACACTTCGTTGGTTCCTAACAGTTTCTCTCATGCTCGGTTTTGTTTATTTAATAACAAGCTTTGCCCGCGACTTCGTCCGCCTTGATTTTAAATAGAAATTTATGTTGAGTTTAAACGGAGAGTGAATTTTGAATTCCATAAATGAACTCCATATTATAAACAATGACTTATTTGTGGATTCGGCCAGCCTACTAATGTTTATCCCTTTGTTGATAGATTTTAATAAACCTTCCTATTAAATGTTAAATGGCATAATTACAAAACTATCGATAAGTTTTCTATTTTAATCCACCATTTAATACCCAAAAGTGTAGTATCTAGGGGTTGATTTTGCAAAATCTTAAACACAATTATCTTTATGTTATAATGTATTGCCTTATTACTTATTTTCACATCTCTAACTTAACATGTTACGATTTCCCATATTTTACAATTTTAAAGATCGATTTTGTTTGTCACCCTTTTCGACCTCTTAGGGTCTATAGAGTCTATAGCTTATGCCGTTTTGGCTCTGCGTTGGTCTTTTCAGTCAGGACGAACTCTTTTTTATATATATACAGATAACGTACTTTCAATGGTGAACATATCAACTTGATTCCCTACTATTAGCAATTCTTATATAATAAACATGTGTTTAAACAAAAATCTAAAATTTTATGTCACTCGCCCCAAAAGTCCTAAAAGTAAGTCCCACACGAATTTCCATCCCTTCTTATTATTAATTCATCCCCTATTTTACAATTTTAGGGGTTGATTTTCAAAAACTAAAAAAAAACAAATAATACTTTATTTTAAATGTATAAATGATATCTGAAATTAAAAATAGCGTAAGTCCTTTAAAAACTTTCATCCCTTTTTGCAAGCTTCTGGGAGTTGATTTTGCAAAATCTTAAATACCATTGTAATTATGTTTAAAAGTAAAGCCTGCTTAATTATTTTCACATCTCTAACTTAACATGTTACGATTTCCCCTATTTTACACTTTTAGGGGTTGATTTTCAATAAATTAAAAAACACGTAATTTTTATATTAAATGAAGAAGCTAAATCTGAAGTTTCATAGTGCTCGCTTCAAAAATGACGTATTTTTATTATATTATTTTATTATACCCTTTTCACCTTCTTAGGGGATGAATTTTCAAAAATCCTTTCTTAATGCGCGTTAGCTTTATGAAATGTACCTACTGTCCGAATTTCAAGTCTGTAACTTATGCCGTTTTGACTTTGCGATGGTCTTTCAGTAAAAACAAACTCTTATATGTGTACATATATTTATATATATATATATATATATATATATATATATATATATATATATATATATAGAGAGAGAGAGAGAGAGAGAGAGAGAGAGAGAGTGAGAGAGTGAGAGGGAGAGAGAGAGAGTGAGAGAGATTTTGTACTTCCAAAGATATATAGCCATATATAACATAGCCATGTTGAATTCGAAAATAAAAATAAAAACTATACAGATATAAAAATAATCAAATTTATTCAAATGTTGATATAAATACAAATAACTTTTAAAGATAGTGAAAAATCCTTAGTTATGGCATCCTTTGGATAGAGAAGTAAAAAAGTTGCCCCGAGCCAGTGCCATGTAAAAATCTATATCCTAATTTTCCAAGGATAGGCAAACTGTATGATTGTCATAGTAGTATCGTTCGATTATTCACAGCAACATGATTAAATGAATAAACAACTATTAATCAACAAATTAATGTCAAAATAATTTTCTTTGAGATAAGTTTTGTTTTCAATTGATCTTACACATATATCTTATACTATTTTTAAACATAATGAAATAACACCGTGTTTTCTAGGTTAAATCAATACATTGTTTTTGAACTATGTCATTTATTGATATTCAAGTTATAGAAGTGATTGAAATGTGACAAATAATAAAAAATACGTCGGAGGGTTAACTGAAACGTAGATGGGAAGATAGCGTTCAGTGCTATATAGATTAATGTTACCGTGATTGTAAAGTGAAAACAGTGATTGGTTGTATCGCCATAGAAGCTTCGAGTTCATCGAGGCTTTTTAACTTTTATTTGTTTATATACATAGTTAATTTAAATATGTTAAATTAATTTCAATAAATATCCTAAACCTAAAATCAGTGAACTATGTGCTAGTATCAAATTTATGCCGACAATATTTTTTTATAGACCCTTTTATAGTCCTTCGTATGTACTAGATCACACCTTATATTTTTCAAAAACAACTTTTTATAGGTATAACTTAATCAAAGTCCATAACATGATATATCTCACATATTGTATATCCCAGTTTTAATTTTATAACTTCATGTTTTGCAGCTAGTACACGAGTAATCTCTATTCATAGTTAATTAAAATTGTTATTACTACTATCAAGTCCCGTATTTATGACTACCAATTTTATATTCATTGAGAGATTGGAGGCAAGCAGGGCCATTCGAAGCGTCGCATCCGCTGTAGGTCAATGATTTATAATTTTTGTTAATAATATCTAGAAGAGGATGACACAAAAATTATTGAAAAGTGTTAGTCAATGGTAAATGACAATACCAGAGGCTGATGAACCCTAGATGGTTATTTAGGAAGATAACTCTTATCATAGGAACCAAACAGTACTAATCTGACTTGGTTTATATATTTGGGGAATACGAGAGAATTAATAAATGCATTTTCCAAATATAATAATAAACTAAGGTTAAATAATTAAAAGTAAATATAATTAAGGGTTGAATAAGTAAATAAATAATTAGTTTTTCTGTATTAATTTGTTTTTCTAGAAACAAATTTCTACTAAAAATTTTACTTTTAAAAAATATTTAATAATAATTACCTTAATAAAATTATTTATCATTATTTA